>CM070591.1:40184723-41673880 GCA_036346355.1 Rhipidocladum racemiflorum
AATTTCAGTAGTGAAAGCACGGTGTGCAACTTTGTGTATTCCTCCTTGCAACCCTGGAACAAAGGTTTCTCTGAGTCCTCCATCAAACCCTTGAACTGATTAAACTCTCTCGACTCATCAGAAGTTGCCTTACGCATCGCGCAACATTTGAGCCGATTATTGTCATCATCAACGACCAACCTATCCTCATCGGATCCAAACCCCATGTCAATTTGCCATATTGCCGGCTCCGTCGTCGTCGACATTATCACATTGAAGTATGATCTCCACTTCACCGTGCCTTGTCCAACATGTATAGCTAGGTACAAAGCCCCTCCGAATCAAGTGCAAGTGGATTTGGTCTTTGTCCGAAAACATCTTCTCATTCTTACAATCAATGCATGGACAATGTATGTACTCTGTCTTCTTTTGCAATTTGTTCTCCTCGGCTGCTCTTAGAAAAGCGAATACGCCATCCATGTATTCTCTACTGTAACGGTTTGCATTATACATCCATCTCCGATCCATCTACAATAAATTAATGTAACAATTATTAATATGCAATAACCTTAATTACATAAATCATCAACATATAAATTAATCTACAAAATGCTAGGTTAATAAAAATGCAAGGCAACTTCATTATCACCTATCAACCATATTAATTAAATTTATTGTTCATTAATATCCAACAATCTTAAATAAATAAATTTAATATATGCTTGCCATAATTTATCATGTAAGAAAGGTAGACAACAATTAATCTAATAGAGCAAGGTAATAAATTCATCATCTAGATAAATTAATCTACAAAATGCTAGGTAAATAACAAAAAATTGAATCTAAGCTTTGCAATTAAATAAACTAGATATAAACATTAAATAAACTAGATAGAAACAAATCTTAAGTACTATGCATAGCCAAAATTAAATTTATCCTCCCAAGGAGCTAGATACTTCATCATCTCAAAATGCAAGGCAACTTCATGATCACCTATCCATCATATTAAATAAATTTAATGTTTATTAATATCCAACAATCTTAATTAAACCCATGTAATATATGCTTGCCATAATTTGTCATCCAAAAAATGTAGAAAACAATTAATCTAATAGAGCAAGGTAATAAATTCATCATCTAGATATAAATTAATCTACAAAATGCTAGGTAAATAAAAAAAAATTGAATCTAAGCTTTGCAATTGAAGAGGGGATAATCATAGATCTAAACATTAAATTGCAACTAAATCACCACAAATGAAGAGAGGAGAACAAATTACTCACCTCGTAACAACCCTAGGAAGTAAAAGCTCAAGATTCCTTGCAAACAAAATCTGAAATCTGAAACTTTGCTCTTTTTTTCGGGGAGGAAGATGACCAGGAGCTTCTGTAGAGTGCTGTAGCGACTAGAATTTATAATGGATGTTATTTGTGGCGGTTCTAAACTCAAACCGCCATAGATAATCATATTAGTGGCGGTTGTAAACTACCACCGCCACAAATACTCAGATTATCAGTGGCGGTTTTTCCCCACCGCCAGCGATAGTACACAAGTATCAGTGGCGGTTTTTTTTCTAAACCGCCACAGATAGTTAGATAATTAGTGGCGGTTTATGGTTCGAACCGCCACTGATAGCTATCGAAGTATCAGTGGCGGTTTCTAGTAAGAACCTCCACTGAGACTCAACTATCTGTGGCGGTTCGGAATAGAAACCGCCACTGATGACCCTGGCAACGGTTTGCACTAAAAAACCGCCACTGACAATCCTATTAGTGGCGGTTCCAAGCAAACCGCCACTGATAGGGCGTCTCCTATTTGCAGTTTTGTAGTAGTGTTCTAAGCATGTATATTAACCCATTTAATCATTCTCACTACAGAGTAGACTACAACACTAGTAGTCTATTTATTCTCCAACTAGAGATGATAATCACATTGAATTGATTCAACTCAAAATTTAACTTAGCAACACATCATCCCATAAACCACATCGTTACCTACTACATAACATGCTAAACAACAATTCTTACTAGGGACAAACGATTTCAGTCAAAAGACTACTTACTTTGTTTGCAGCATTTTAGTTTTAAAACTCATCCCAAATTCATAAGGAAACTTGACTCTCAAAATTGCAATGAGACAAACCCAAACTTGGTCATGCAAAGGAATTTTCCAAAACACTTTTAAACCTCAAAGACTCTCATAGGAGGGAACCAAGCGATCGAGCGATCAAATAAACCTTTGCGGACAAAGGCACAAAACATAAATCGACACAACTTAACTTTTTGCACACGCTTCAATAACTTCTTTTAAACTCAGAGTAAGACACACAAGAACCAAAACTATACTTTTATTTGCAAGGCAACCAACAAAACCGGTGTCAAAGCTAAAAGGCGACTAAAAAAGGTGCAATGCTAAATTCCTCTTCTTCGTCTTCACCCAAGGAAGACAACACCAAGAAACACCGAAGGGACTCTCCGCGAAACATCCAATTCCAAACACTTTTCTTTTGATTTCAATTACTAAAATCAAGAAAAACACCCAAAACCGACCGTCAGAACGGTAAAGACCATCCGAAGGAATCCACCACCAAACTTTTCTATTTGACTCCAGTCAACTACCCGATCTACGACAGGAAGGATAAGCACTCTTCTCCTACAGGGGTTAATAGTTCTTCGGTGATGGCGCTAACCGGCCACACCGTCAAACCTCACCCTTACTATGGAATAAGAGAGGTGGCCGAAACCCTTCGGCACCAAAACCCCACTTTAACACAACAACAAGAACAATTCAATCATTTATCTCATAGACATAGTAACAAGCATTATCAAATGAAGCATTCAACATCATAGCTTAAATACAACATTTAAGCGTAAAGAAACGATACCCATACCCTTTCCTACTGTGCATCCATTGTGTGTCAAATTTTAGATTTAGTTATACCACTTTTGCAAGTTTTAATGTTGCTATCCTATAACAAAATTTTAGTTGAAACCTAAGCCATGTTTCTAAGTTATTCCACATCACATTTTAGTTGTACCCTATAGCATGACACTAAAAGTACACATTCCAAGGACCTACAGCCCGCTCTGATACCAAATGTAACACCCCGGCATTGAATATGCCTGAATGCTACCAAACATAAGCTAAACAACATCTAAATACCATAAATTAAGTTAAATTATAGCAAAGGAGTAAATGCTAAAACCCGAGATTTCGGTAGCATCTTCTTTGTTTTAACATGATTTGAAGGAGCATCAACAGTATAGCAATATAAGGCAATATGAGAGACAACTAAAACATCAATAATTAAAGACTTAACAACAATATAAGTCTACTTTCAGGCATTTTAATGTCTCCAAGAGTCAAACGAACAATAAGACTCTCATATTGCAAAGCTAAACCTTAAAGCAATAATTATCACACGCAGTTTATTATCAAAACTAATTGAATGACTTGTGGAATCAAAAGAGTGAAGCTACGTGCGGAAGTGTGACTAATTCCCTTCCCCGCATGCCGGTCTCATGGTACCTAAAACAACAAGAAAACACAAGCGTGAGTTCGAAACTCAGCAAGCATATTGCAATGGTACAACAAGAACAATTTCATGGCAATAATATCTCACATCATGTAAACCATCTCATTCATGACCCCATATCATTATCATCATCATTATGTATGCAATGCGATGCTATGCTAATGTCTCCTTGGAAACTCATACCGGTATGGTTGAGTACACACCTGTTGGTGTGCACCCTCTCCCCCTTCCATCCCGAAGATGGAGGGTGCCTACTCCTCGCTTCTGTTCACCGCGGTGAATGGAATCACGATGTAGGACTTACTCATTGGCTCTCCGGATTAGTCATAACTTTCTCACCGACCTTCCCCAGACTAGTTATGACTTTCTCACTGCCCGGGCCATGTAACATGCCATGTATGCGAATATGCCAACATCATAATTAACTTGTACATTAACACATGGCATCATAACATAGTAAACATACTCATCATATCATGGGCAATCATTAAAGCATGGCAAGTGTTCATAGCATATATTCAACTTCATCTAGTCTCAACTAGCAACCTACAAACCGCTATCCATTACAATACACTTGCCTCAACCACGGGCGACGGATTGGCGAGAAGTAGAAGGCCCTCCCGGGGTCACACCACCTGCACATAGCGACCACACACTCACAATCATGCCCACAAAACAGTACACAAACCCTCATCTACCCCGACCTTGCCAACTACTCGCAAAACCCAAAAACAGCGGTTCTGTCCTGTCGGGACAGCAGCCTTCCAAAAGGCATAACTCGGGTTCTAAGACTCCAAATCAATTAAACGAGTACATCCTCGCGTAGCTTAGGAAATTTCCCAAATTTTTCTAGGTATAGGGAAAGACTGATTCGGACTCTAAAGTTGTTTAATCTACAAAATACCGTGATCTGTTCCAATCACGTCACAGATTTTAACACGCTCGGTAAAACAGCCATAACTTTCAAACGGCTGGGCAGAATTGGACGTTCTTTATATCCACTGAAAGATAATAAAATTATCTACAACTTCTTCAACAGGCGGACGACCAAATTAGGAATATAAATTGGCGAAAACCAATGCCCTAGGTCGAATGCTCATGCTGCCCGAAACAGAGGACGTGGCAACTTCTAGATTTCATCTAATCTACTCAATTCCAGCACTACCAATTGATCTAAAAACTTGATAATCACCCTTAGAATAGTACCTAGATCAACCCCAAGGTTTCCCATGGCCATACCTTCGTCCGACGCACGAGAACCCAATAGATCTCCTCCCGGATCGCTCCTCGCTCCTCGCTCCTCTCTCCTCGCTCCAACAGATGGATCTTCAAGGTGCAGGGGGTGGGGAGGATACCCTAGGGCAGAAAGTGGTGGAGGAGAGGTGGTGGAGAGGTGGGGAGCAAAGGGGGCAAGGGGAGGGGGCGCACGGCCACAAGGGGGAGAGCAAGGGGTGGCGGCTAGGGCTTTTCCAAGTGGTGGGGGGCGCAAGGTCAGAGGTGGGGGCGCACATAAGGGCAGGGGGAGGCCTCTCCACCAGCCCAAACAGGATTCCTACTCCCACATGGACTCAAACACCTTCCCACCAAAGTCCACAACCCTTTCCCCTAGGCCCAAAACTCCGCGGAAAGGCCCAAACTCCCGGAAACAGCCCGGAAACGCTAATAACCTCCATACCCTATGGTTTTAACCTTAATTCCACATCTCATAATGTTTTTGACCTCATCATGCTCAATAAATAAAGATACGACACTCCGTGGTGTCACAATGGTAGTTCGGTGATAATTGTCTTGCCGTGAGCAATTGTCTTAACTAGTTGTTTTTGGGTTTGAGTATTGCCTGGGAGAGGATGGAATGAAATATTAGCATGATCGTGTATCGGAAGGGCAAGTGTGCCTTAATGAGTTATTCCCCTCGATGGAAATTTTTGAGAATGTAGAGAGGTCGTTAAAGGAATTGCGACTCACTTTGATTGTGTCATGTTGAGTTTAATGGAGTGTGGTAGTCAGGTTGGTTGTGATAGTAGTGTGTAGTGTTTGTCGTAAGGATTCGAGCGTTTTCGGTTGATGGAGCCCTTTGTGGTTGAAACGCATATTCTGTTTGGGAATTGAGGTGAAGGTGGAACCGTGAGAGGTTGCACTTTGTTGAGCTAAATCAACATTTTCTCGCCAAGTGTTGGTTTTGAGAACTCGCTTGTCGTTTGTTCTGGTTTGAGTCTTTGTGCGAATGTTTTGTGCTGCAGAGAAGTCTTTTGTCCCTTGGGGACTTTGTTGTTGATTTTGGCGTCCTTCGGATTCGAGGTCGAATCCTGTTTAAGGGGGGGAGAATGTGACACCACGGAGTGTCGTAACCTTATAAAAATGTGAATATTGAGGTCAAAAACATTATAAAATGTGGAATTAAGGTTAAAACCCTACGATTTGAGGTTTATTTGTGATTCCGGGCCGTTTCCGGGAGTTTGGGCCTAGGGGAAAGGGTCGTGGGCCTTGGTGGGGAGGAGTTTGAGTCCTTTTGGGGGAAGGAGACCTGGTTGGAGGCCAACCCCAGCCCCTTGTGCGCCCCCCTGCTGTTTGTGCGCCCCACCCCCATACCCTAGCCGCCACACTTCCATCTCCACCTCCCTTGCTTGCGTGCGCCCCTCCCCATGGCTCCCCATTGCTCCTCCACCCCTCCACCACCTCTCCACCTCCTTTCTGCCCCTAGGGGAGTTCTCCACCTCGCCAACTCGAAGATCCATCCATTGGAGCGCTTCGCGATGAGGAGATCCGGCGGGATTGGAGCGCGGAAGGAGATCGCGCGAACCGGGAGGAGATCTATTGGGTTTTCGTGCGTCGGGCGAAGGTATGGCCATGGGACTCCTTTGGGTTGGCCTAGGTACTGTTATTAGGGTCATTATCATGTTTTTAGATCATTTGGTGGTGCTGGAATTGAGTAGATTAGATGAAATCTAGAAGTTGCCAAGTTCTCGATTTCAGGCAGCATGAGCAGTCGACCTAGGGCTTAGGTTTTCGCCAATTTAGATTCGGAATTTGGTCGTACAGCTGTTGAAGAAGTTGTAGGTAATTTCATTATATTTCCGTGGATATAAAAACGTCCAATTCCGCCCAGCCGTTTGAAATTTATGGCTGTTTTACCGAGCGTGTTAAAATCTGTGACGTGATTGGAACAGATCACGGTATTTTGTAGATTAAACAACTTTAGAGTCCGAATCTGTCTTTCCCTATACTTAGAAAAAGTTGGAAAATTTCCTAAGCAACGCGAGGATGTACTCGTTTAATTGATTCGGAGTCTTAGAACCCGAGTTATGTCTTTTGGAAGGCTGCTGTCCCGACGGGACAGAACCTCTGTTTTTGGGCTTTGCGAGTAGTTGGCAAAGTCGGGGTAGATGAGGGTTTGCGTACTGTTTTGTGGACATGATTGTGAGTGTGTGGTACCTATGTGCAGGTGGTGTGACCCCGGGAGTGCCTTCTACTTCTCGCCAATCCGTCGCCCGTGGTTGAGGCAAGTGTATTGGAATGAGTAGCGGGTTATTGTTTGTTACATCGGTTGTGATTATATGATATGTTCACATGCCATGCTTTTATGATTGCCAATGATATGATGAATATGCTTACTATGTTATGATGCCATGTGTTAATGTAAAAGTGATTTATGATGTTGGCATATTTGCATACATGACATGGCATGATACATGGCCCGGGCGGTGAGAAAGTCATAACTAGTCCGGGGAAGGTCGGTGAGAAAGTTATGACTAATCCGGAGAGCCAATGAGTAAGTCCTACATCGTGATTCCATCCACCGCGGTGTTTGGAAGCGAGGAGTAGGCACCCTCCATCTTCGGGATGGAAGGGGGGAGAGGGTGCACACCGACGGGTGTGTACTCAACCATACCGATATGAGTTTCCATGTAGATATGAGCATCGCATCGCATTGCATACATAATGATAATGATAATGATTTGTGATCATGAATGAGATGATATACATGATGTGAGTTGTCGAAGCCATGTAATTGTTTATGTTTGTACCATTGCAATATACTTGCTGAGTGATGAACTCACGCTTGTGTTTATGTTGTTTTCTTTTAGGTACCATGACACCGGCATGTGGGAAGGGGAAATAGCTACACATCTTCACGTAGTCCAGCCACATTTACTATTGTTTAGTCAAGTTCATAATAAGTGCCATGAACTAGGTGTTTGGATTAATTTTTGTGTGCTTGTGATCCTGATTTGCTTAGCCATAGTTTATGGAGTGGTTGGATTTAGTATTATTGTCTTATGTTGATGCTATATTCGTTTATATTGCTGTTTTAGATGCCTTATGTTTTGCTATGAACTGCCCTGTTATTGCTATCGCTTCAATTCATGTGAAAACAAAGGAGATGCCGCCGAAATTTCGATTTTTAGCATGTGCGTCTTTGCTGTAATTTTTGTTTAATTGTGGTATTTAGATGTTGTTTAGTCTATGTTTGCTAGCATTCGGGCACACTAGATGCCGGGGTGTTACACAGAACTTTGGAGCTTTTCTTGCTGCTCAAACCCAACTGATGCATGCCATGATGCAATAGATGCAGCAGGTCACTGCTCAGGCCACCGCTAACCAAGCAAATCAGGGGCAACGATAGGGAGTGAAGTTGTCAGAGTTCATGAGGACTCATCCACCCACATTCTCTGGGAATGCCAATCCGTTGGAGGCGGATGATTGGCTAAGGTCAATAGAAAGGAAGTTACACATTGCCCAATGCATGGGAAATGAGAAGGTGCTTTACGCATCTCATCAGTTGGAAGGGACCGCCGCCGAATGGTGGGAAAACTTCTGCGCCACACGGGAGAACCAACAGGACATCACATGGGAGGAGTTTACGGCTGCGTTCCGTCAGTATCACGTGCCTGAAGGAATTATGGACCTCAAGAAGGAAGAGTTCAGAGCACTAAAGCAAGGTAATCAACCGGTGTCAGAATATCTGAACAAGTTCACACAGCTTGCACGCTACGCACCCGAAGATGTAGCGACGGATAAGGCCAGACAGTCTCGCTTCATGAAGGGACTCAACTCAGGACTGCAGGTGGGACTGATCACCCACACCTTCCTAGATTTCCAGGAGCTTGTGAACAAAGCGCTTATTCTTGAGGACAAGCGCAAGGAACTGGATGAGAACAGGAAGCGCAGGATGCAACAACAGGTATCGCGTCAGGGAGCGCAGCAACGCTTGAGGGTTGCGCCAAATTAGTTTTTCAGATTCTAGCTGCAGAATGCAACAAGGACACCGTCACCAGCATCAAGACCCGTCAACCAGAATTATCAGAATCCAGCCCCAGCCAGGAACGCCGCTACAAGCAACCAGCAGGGCACATTGAGGCGTTGCTATACATGCAATGAGCCAGGGCATTTCTCCAACAGTTGCCCTAAGAAGATAGCAGGAGTGACCCCAGTTCGCTTCAACTTGGGATCCACACCAGCCAGGACACCCGCACCAGGAGCAAACCGCCGGACAATACAGCCAGGAGCCGCACCCCAGACCGTGGTGAGAGGCCGAGTCAATCACGTGACTGCAGATGCACTTCAGAATGCCACGGACGTCTTACTGGGTAAGATACTTGTCAACTCGATGCACCTGCTTGATTTTGTTTGACTCTGGAGCTTCGCATTCGTTTGTTTCCCGAGATTTTATTTCTAAGAATGATTTGGAGATTGTGGATCTTAAGTGCATGCTTATAGTTCAAACCCCTGGGTCAGAACTCCGATCTCAAGTAGGATGTTCTGGGGTGAGAATATTAATAGATGGGGTAGAGTTCTTAGCGAACCTTATTATATTAGGAACCCAGACCCTAGATGTTATTTTGGGAATGGACTGGTTGTCCAAGCACAAGGCCGTATTAGATTGTGAACAAAGAGTCATATCAGTTGAGAGCCTGTGTGGAAGGAAAGTGGAATTTCAAGCGACTGCCGTTAGAGATGGACAGCTGATGGTTAACAGCGTAAAGGCAATCAGCATAGAGGATGTCTCAGTGGTGAATGAGTATCCAGATGTTTTTCCCGAGGATCTACCTAGTATGCCGCCCGACAGAGACATAGAGTTTGTGATAGAGCTTGTACCTGGTACAACGCCGATAGCAAAGAGACCATATCGGATGTCCACTGAAGAATTGGTGGAGATGAAGAAACAGCTTGAAGAATTGATGGAGAAAGGATTCATCAGACCAAGTTCGTCGCCATGGGGAGCACCAGTTCTATTCGTCAAGAAGAAGGACGGGAGTTTTAGGATGTGCATTGACTACCGTGCACTCAATGAAGTCACCGTGAAGAACAAGTACCCACTACCCAGGATCGATGATCTGTTTGATCAGCTGAGAGGAGCCGGAGTTTTCTCCAAGATCGATCTGAGATCGGGATATCACCAGCTGAAGATTCGATCAGAGGATATTTCGAAGACCGCATTCTCGTCTAGATGGACATTACGAGTTTACGGTTATGTCCTTCGGTCTGACGAATGCACCAGCTTACTTCATGAATATGATGAATAAGGTTTTTATGGAGTACTTGGATAAGTTTGTCGTCGTGTTCATAGATGACATTCTTGTTTACTCCAAATCGAGAGAAGAGCACGCTGAACATTTGAGGCTAGTTCTTGAGAAGTTGCGAGATCAGCAGTTGTTTGCCAAGTTCAGTAAGTGTGATTTTTGAAAGGACAAGGTGGAATTCCTTGGACATGTAATAACCGCAGAAGGAGTTGCCGTTGATCCAAGCAAGGTAGAAGCTGTGTTACATTGGGAGCAGCCGAAGACCGTGACCCAGATCCGGAGTTTTCTTGGGATGGCAGGTTACTACCGCCGCTTCATTGAAGGCTTTTTGACGATTGCGAGACCCCTTACGCAATTGTTGAAAAAGGAGAAGAAGTTTGCATGGACGCCAGAGTGCGAGAAGGGTTTTCAAGAGTTGAAGAAGCGATTGACTTCAGCACCCGTGTTAGTTCTACCAGACGTCAATCAAAGCTTTGATATCTATTGTGATGAATTGCGCCAAGGACTTGGATGTGTGCTGATGCAGAATGGGAGGGTCGTCGCTTATGCATCGAGGCAGTTGAGGCCGCATGAGGAGAATTATCCGACACATGACCTAGAGTTAGCTGCCGTAGTGCATGCTTTAAAGTTGTGGCGTCATTATTTGATTGGGAACAGATGTGAAGTGTATACGGACCATAAGAGCCTTAAGTACATATTCACCCAGTCAGACTTGAACATGAGGCAGAGGAGATGGTTGGAACTGATCAAGGATTATAATGTGGGAATTCACTACCATCCCGGGAAGGCCAATGTGGTGGTCGATGCCTTGAGTAGGAAGAGCCATACTGTGAACATGTTGATAGTCGCGAGTCAGGAAGAGCTATGCAAAGATTTCTAGAGAATGCAGATTGAAGTGGTCCCAGAAGGATTCTTGGCCACATTAGAAGTGAAGCCTACCCTGGAGGATCGGATCCGAGAAGGACAGAAGGATGATGACAAGATCCGCAGGATTAAGTCCAAGATGGATGAAGGCAAGGCAAAAGACTTCAAGTTGGACGAGCAAGGCACGTTGTGGATGGAGGATCGAATTTGTGTGCCGAACAAGAAGGAGCTGAAGCAGTTGATCCTAGAGGAAGCCCATGCCTCCAAGTATTCAATTCACCCTAGAAGTGCTAAGATGTATCAGGATTTGAAGGAAAAGATTCTGGTGGCCAAGCATGAAGCGTGAAGTTGCCGAGCATGTTGCGCTGTGCGACATATGCCAGAGAGTCAAGAAAATGCATCAGAGACCCGCGGGATTGCTGCAGCCGTTAAGGATACCTGAGTGGAAGTGGGAAGAAATCGGAATGGACTTCATTACCGGTTTGCCGAGAACTCAAGGAGGATATGACTCTATATGGGTCATAGTGGATCGCCTGACTAAGGTCGCTGTTCGCGCTAAAAACGTGAAGCAGGATCTTCAGCCTCGAACACACCAGACAAACGCCGGGTTTGCAGAGCGTGCCAGTCAATTTGACCTGAAATTGACAAGGTAGGATTCGTAATTTGATCAAAGCCGATAGATCAATATTTATCGGCTTTTCGCTAGTCGGCAAAAACCGATTAGGGGGATAACTAGATCAACTAGTTATGGTTAATCCGGATACAAGGTAAAATCGGCCTCGAGAAGGCGATGCGCAGCAAAATGAAGCAGATCGAACCTGGGCGAAATCGGCTAAAACCAGCAATCGGCGATGCGCAACTATGCTGATTCCGTCGACTTACAGAGAGATCTATGAGTCTAAGAAGACAAAACTACATAAAAAGAGCTGTAAAAACAAAATAGTAGATGTGTGTTGGATTGATCCTTTGATTCGCTTGACGCCCACCTCCTTTTATAATATGCCCGGCCGATCCGAGTTGTACATGGTTACGTTATTAATCCGTATCGGCCTCTGATCCGGTTTCCTTGTTAGGAACGGAGTTTCCTTCTGATTCGGCCACCTGATCTCTTTCCGTACGAACGTTTCTATCCAATTCAAACGGATTCCACTATACCGAATTCTAGTGCAAACATATCCAAAATATGTTCGCACTAAAAACGTGAAGCAGGATCTTCAGCCTCGAACACACCAGACAAACGCCGGGTTTGCAGAGCGTGCCAGTCAATTTGACCTGAAATTGACAAGGTAGGATTTGTAATTTGATCAAAGCCGATAGAGCAATATTTATCGGCTTTTCGCTAGTCGGCAAAAACCGATTAGGGGGATAACTAGATCAACCAGTTATGGTTAATCCGGATACAAGGTAAAATCGGCCTCGAGAAGGCGATGCGCAGCAAAATGAAGCAGATCGAACCTGGGTGAAATCGGCTAAAACCAGCAATCGGCGATGCGCAACTATGCTGATTCCGTCAACTTACAGAGATCTATGAGTCTAAGAAGACAAAACTACGTGAAAAGAGCTGTAAAAACAAAATAGTAGATGTGTGTTGGATTGATCCTTTGATTCGCTTGACGCCCACCTCCTTTTATAATATGCCCGGCCGATCCGAGTTGTACATGGTTACGTTATTAATCCGTATCGGCCTCTGATCCGGTTTCCTTGTTAGGAACGGAGTTTCCTTCTGATTCGGCCACCTAATCTCTTTCCGTACGAACGTTTCTATCCAATTCAAATGGATTCCACTATACCGAATTCTAGTGCAAACATATGCCCCCAATTTTTGGAGGATAACTCGTTATCTTCCAAAAAGAATATATCGGCTTTTTCGTTCGTATCGGCTTTATAGAAGAATCCTTTTTGGGAACCACCCCATTAACCGCGCCGTAAAAATCTCAATGCGTTTTAAATGCTCAACTGCTCCCGCCTGCTCACCTTCTTTCACCGTGGTATAAATATGGGGGTCCCCCCACGGTCATTTGCACGCTTTCAAGCTCTCAGATCACGCACCATCGGCTTTCGTCATCTTTCTCTCGCTCTTTCAAAACGGCTGAAATGGACCCTTCGCAGGTATTCATTCCGATTCCTCAAAGTTCAGATCAATTCTACTTAGGACCGATAGGTACCATGTCGGCAGACACAGTTATTAATGCCGAGATCCCTAGACTCCCCTTGTCGGCCGCTAGGTATAATATTTCCGAGTGGGGAAAAAGTTTTAGGGCCTGGCCCACTAGCCTGAAGGGATGGAGATCTTGGTTTATTAGGGTATCAGCTCAGAAGAGGGTAGAATGGGAGAGAATAGGTATAGCCGAGTCTCTGTCTTTAAGTCTAGCCGACCCTGAAGCCAATGAACCCTTAGTAGCTGTGGCCTGTTATTTTTGGTCGGATTCTTTGAATGCCTTTTTATTCTCCTCTGGCCCAATCGGCCCTACTTTGCTTGACGTGGCCCAATTATACTGCCTTAGGCCAGATGGGGACCAGCTATCGGCTTTTAGCGGAAAACCTTCTTTCAAATTAATCCGCAAGAAAGG
The DNA here is from genome assembly GCA_036346355.1 of Rhipidocladum racemiflorum. Classification (NCBI taxonomy): domain Eukaryota; kingdom Viridiplantae; phylum Streptophyta; class Magnoliopsida; order Poales; family Poaceae; genus Rhipidocladum; species Rhipidocladum racemiflorum. The sequence continues at coordinate 40,198,193 of CM070591.1, forward strand.
CGAGGGTTGGCACAAATATATCCAGAATAACAATAGGGTTACTGGTCCAGTATCGGCCGAAGAGCATGTCGCTTTTCTCAATCTTTGGTTAGACCGATATCTTTTCTGTGGTGCTTCCCTTGGCCCCACCCAAACTTTTCAGTTAGTGGCGGAACGTTTGCTGGAGGGGCATCGGCTTTCCCTTGGCAAGATGTTTCTAGGGGCGGTATATCAAATGATGTATGTAATTCGTAGCCGACTCTTTTTAGGTTTTGCCAAACACGTCATTGGTAATATAGGAGGCCCTCTGTGGTTTATTCAAACATGGCTCCATTGCATGTTCAGCCGATCCATCTTATTTGAACCCTCGGGGAGTTCCACTTTCCCTCGGGAAGACTATCTGGAACATGTCGTCCTACAGTATAGAGTTAGCCGATCCTATGGTGAGAGGTTTATCATGTCTTCGGCTGGTGAGCTAAAAATGGACCCAGTTGGCTTGCACAAATACCTCAGCTTCTTCCTTACCCTAGACAGAACTTCTTTCGGCCAACAAGACTTTTTCCGATATACTGATGTAGCCGATTGCCCATACCCAACATTCCTTCACCTTGACGCTGACAGTTCCTTGATGCCCCAGTCTACTTTAGACTTGTACAAAATCATCCTCTCCCCTTGCATCTTTCATGTCGGCTTGAATACCCGCAATCGAACATTTCAGCCATCTTACGAGTTCTACCATCCTTCGGTTTATGCCCGTCAACTAGGTTTTGGGCAAACCATCCCATCCTTTCCTCTGCTATCTTGTGTCGAGCCCCGAGCTCGGGTGACTAACAGCGTCACCGCGGAGGTTGTTCTCGAAGTAGCCGATGGGTTGCAAATTCTCTCGACACCGCATTTTGTTCTCAATTCCCGCCAGTCAGCTGTATTCTCGCAGTGGTGGACCAGAATATCGGAAGCTGTACTCATGGACAGGACTCCGTCGGCCATAATCCGCTTATTTCTTCCCGATTTTCATGAGCCGACGGTAGTTTCTGGGTCCAGTGCGAGCTCGGGTTATAGCGACTCTTCAGTAGCTGTAGAGGTACCGGTGTTTTATATCCTTCTGTCTTTACGCTGGTTATCGGCTTTTATTAAAAATGCCTTTGATCTTTCCAGGGCGGCACAGATGCTGGTGAGCAAACAGCCGATCCCCCTGTTTCTGCCAGTAGTGGCCGACAGCGACGTCCAGGTCAATCTGTTGGTACTACGGGATATACTTCAGGTAACTTGGATATTCAAGGTCCATCTTTATCGGACTTAGCTCGCCAGCGCGCCCCAAGTAAGTTACTTTCTCGCATTAGCCACTATATCCCTTACTTTGATAATTGTTAACCTGAAGTCACTGCAGAGAGGAGGAAGAAGTCAGCCAGGCGCTTGCCCAGACCCGTGAGGCGTCAACCCGATGGTTCCCCGGAGCATTCAGCTACTGATGTAAGTTTTATTCCCTGCTTAATATTGCTTTTACGCTTATTTTGCATTGCTAACTTTATATATATATATTTTTTAATCCCTATCAATCTCCGTCGGTGCAAGTAGCGAGGGTTGAAGCGGATACTCAAGGTGCTACATCGGCTATTCCTCCATTGCTACCGGCAGTACCGCCTCCGGCGATTGATATATCCGATCTTGATCCAAAAGTGCTGTTGACGGACCCGGCCGACTTGCTGGGCTTTACTTTGGATGAGCTTGACGACCCGGAGGTTCTGGCTACCGATGATTACCCAGCCGATATTCAACGCATAATAGCGGCCTCCGCTCCAGTGTCGGCTGCCGTTACTGCTGCGCCGGGCATGCAGGAGCGACTCAACCGCCTCCTGGACGAAGTGATGCAGCCGGAAGCGGCTCTTCTGGCCAACACCCAACCTCTGAGGAATGCAATGGCGGCCATGCAAGCCAATCTTCCCCCCGCTGCTATGAACGCATTGCTAGAGGTATGTCATTTGGACGCACGTCGGCTGGATGTGGAGTCAGCCAAACTAAGGGTTGATCAGAGGAAGGCCCAGCAAGCCGATCAACAGCTCTTGGACAGGCTTATAGCAGATGCCAAACTTCGGAAGAGCGTATTTGATCAGGGTGCTGCTACACTCAAATCGGCTAAGAGCAGAGCTCAAGAGCTGGAGTCGACCAAGATTAAACTCGAAGAATAGTTGGCCTCAGTCACAAAAGAACTTGCAGACTGCCAGATTGGCATCACAGACTCCACATCTTCACTGGCCGTTCAGAGGCGGCAGATTGGCGAGGTTTTTGCACAAGTCAAGACCCAATCGGCCAAAATAGTTCCAGTTCCGGGTGATGCAGGGGCCGATGAACAACTAATAGATAGCGTCCAAGCTACTATTAGTAGGGCGGCAGCAGCACTATCGGCTTTGGGAGCCCATCTGCCTGGTTCCGGGCTTCATTGAAGACAGCGTTGTTTCTTGGACTGATATGTAGTACCGGCTGTGTAGCCGATTTTTGAAAACGATTTTTAATGTTGTTTGAACGTTGATTTGGTCGGCCGTCTGACCGATTTTATATGTACTTGTTTTTGCAATCAATCCCTGATGTTTTTCCTCCTGTAACTAGGATCCAATCCATATGCTTGGGTGATATGCCTTTAAATATTTTCCGTTGATTGCTTTAGGTAGCACGAATCCGTCTAAGGATTCTAAGATATACGAGTTTCCGCCAATCGGCCGATTGATCTTATAAGGCCCTTCCCATGTCGGAGACCATTTGCCGAATCGATTATCTTTAGACCCGATTGGCAACACGGTTTTCCATACCAAATCGGCTTGATTGAAGGATTTTAAAATGACCTTTTTATTATACGACCTGGCAACCCTCTCTTTATTCTTTTTAAGCCGATCTAACGTAATCAGCCTCAGTTCGGCTAGGTCATCTAGATTGTCAAGCATTGCCTGTTTGTACTCATCGGCTGGCACCTCATCTTGTTTAAATAGCCTTACTGAGCCGATGTTGATTTCCACGGGTAAGATGGCCTCTTGTCCATATACCAACTGAAAAGGTGATAATTTAGTTGATCCATCTTTGGGATGTACCGATAAGCCCACAAGGCTTCCGATAGCGTTGAATGCCAATTTCTTGGTTTCTCCTCGATTTTCCTTTTTATTAATTTTATTAATGTCTTGTTCGACGACTCGGCCTGTCCATTGGCCTGAGCGTAATAAGGAGAAGAGTTGAGTAATTTTATCCCAAGACTTTTCGCAAAACCTTTGAACTCGTTAGACATGAACACAGTCCCTTGATCAGTAGTAATCATCTGTGGAATTCCAAACCGATGGACGATGTGTTCATTTACAAAGTCGATCAGCTCTTTGCTAGTAACTTTCTTGAGTGGTATGGCCTCAACCCATTTTGAGAAATAGTCTGTGGCTGCAAGGATGAATTTATGTCCTTTACCGGATGACGGAAATATCTGGCCGATTATATCTATGCCCCATCCCCTAAACGGCCATGGCTTGATGATCGGGTGTAAAGCCGATGCTGGCGCCGCCTGTATATTACCAAACTTTTGGCATGTTTGGCACCCCTTGTAGTATTTGAAGCAGTCTTCTAACATCGTTGGCCAAAAATATCCCGTTCGTCTCAGTATCCATTTCATTTTATGGGCCGATTGATGTGATCCATAGATTCCTTCATGGACTTCTCCCATTGCTATTTTGGCTTCTTCAATTCCTAGGCATCTTAGCAATAAGCCTTCCATGGTTCGAAAGTACAATACACTTTCCAGCAGAACATATTTGAGTGCTTTGCGCCTGACCTTCTGCTCAGTCGGCTTAGATGGGTTTGACAAATAATCCTATATTTCTTTTCTCCAGTCGACAGGGTGGACACATAAAATCGGCCAAACGTTTAGCTCGATTGGTTCCTGTCGGCTTCCAATCCTGTATCCTGATGCACATTGTGCCAATTGGTTTGCTTTGTCATTAGCTTCTCTGGGGATATGTTCTATGGAAAATGTAGTAAACGTCTCGATAATCTGGAGGCATTGCTGCAAATATTGGGTTAGCGCATCATCATTGCATCGGTATTCACCCTTGACTTGTTGTACAATTAACATTGAGTCCCCGAAAGCTTCAACGTCTTTTACCCCGACGCTGTCCAGTAATTGCAGCCCTCTTAGCAACGCTTCATACTCTGCTTGATTATTCGAGCATCGGCCATTCAACCGATACATGAAGTTGTACTCCTGCCTTTTAGGTGAAATCAATATTACACCGATGCCCTCACCTTCTTGGCAAACGGATCCGTCGAAATATAACTGCCAAGGAGCTACATCGGTCGATCCTGTTAATGTCTCACTTCCCGCGATAAAATCGGCTACAGCCTGCCCTTTTACAGATTTAGCCGATTCATATGTCAAGTCGAACTCAGTCAAGGCGTATGCCCATTTACCAAGCCGACCTCGCAAAATCGGTGCAGATAGTATGTACTTGATTATATCGGTTTTGCAGACTATGACGCATCTCGATGCCAGCATATAATGCCTTAATTTAGTGCAAGCAAAATACAAAGATAGGCACAATTTTTCTACTAGGGGATACCTGGTTTCTGCATCTAAAAGGCGTCGGCTTAGATAAAATATCGCTCGTTCTTTCCTATCGGCTTCCTGTGTTAAGATTGCTCCTATTGTGTCTCCTTCAGCCGATATATATAGTCTGAAAGGTATACCATGTTTTGGTGCGGTCAATACTGGTGGACTCATCAGATAACCCTTTATGTCGTCGAAGGCCTTTTGTTGATCGGTTCCCCATTTGAACTCTTGGTTGTCTTTAATTTTCAGCAGCGGTGTGAAGGCCCGAATACACCCTGACAAGTTCGAGATGAAACGTCGCAAGTAGTTGATTTTCCCAATCAATACTTGCAACTCCTTTTTGCTTGTCGGCGGTCTAGTATCAGCTATAGCTTTTACTTTGGCTTGGTTTACTTCAATTCCTCCTTCATGCACTATAAACCCAAGAAATTGTCCAGCCGATACTCCGAAAACACATTTAAGAGGGTTCATTTTTAACCCATGTAACCTTGTGCTTTCGAACATCTTTTCCAGATCGGCTAAATGTTGCCAGTCTTCTTTGGATTTTACCACCACGTCGTCAATGTATATTTCCACGGTATTGCCGATTAAATCATGGAAAATATGGTTCATAGCACGCTGATAAGTAGCACCGGCATTTTTTAAACCGAAGGTCATAACTTTCCACTCATACAGCCCTAAAGCCCCCGGACATCTGAAAGCCGTTCTGGGTATATCGGCTTCGGCCATGAATATCTGATTGTATCCGGCGTTTCCGTCCAAAAAACTTATGATTTTATTTCCGGCAGCAGCATCAATAAGCATATCGTCTATAGGCATCTGTTATTAATCTTTTGGTGTTGCTTTTTTCAAATCTCTAAAATCGACACATACCCTAAGTTTGCCATTTTTCTTTTTACAGGGGCGATGTTTGAGACCCATTCAGCGTATCGGCCAGGGCGGATAAACTTTGCCTCTAGCAATCGTCCTACTTCTTCCTTTATAGCGTCATACAACGTAGGGTTAAATCGCCTAGGTACTGTTTGAATGGCCGATACCAGGTTTTATTGGCGTAGATGTTCAACTAGTCATCGGCTTAAACCTGGCATCTCGTAATACTCCCACGCCGAAGCAATCTCTATATTTTTGAGTATTTCGACCAACTTTGCTTTATAAGCTGGGTTCTAATTTAGCACTTACAAACGTTGGTCTTTTGCTATCACCTTCCCCAATATCGATCTCTTGAGCAAATCGTGTATAAACCCTAACCTTTTTCTTTCTTCTTCAAAATCCTCAACAGCTTCTTCGTATTCTTCTTGCCGATAGCTTCTTGCCTTTTCCTGCAGCTTTGCTAGTGTCTTGTACTCCATCTTCTTACCACTTCGTCTGTCCGATCAAACGTATTGGGTTTGACGCTGATCGGCTTGAATCCTGACTTCTCGACGCAGATAAAATCGCAATTGTCCAAGGCTTTTCCTGATATACATTCGGCTTCTTCGTGTGGCCAATTGGTATCAGGGCTAGCCATGGCGATATGAGCCGATGTGTCGGCCGGTACAACTTATACTGTATCATCGTTCCACTGCACCAATTTCTGGTGCATAGTTGATGGTATACAGCAATTGGCATGGATCCAGTCCCGCCCAAGGAGCACACTGTAATTGCCTTTGGCTTCTATCACGAAAAATGCAGTCGGCAAAGTTTTATTACCGATCGCCGCTTCGACACCATTACGCCTTTAGCCTCAGTTGGGTCTCCCGTGAAGTCATTTAGCACCATATTGGTCTTGATCAAGTCTTCATCGGCTTTACCCAATTTTCTGAAAGTACTTAACGGCATCAGATTAACTGTCGCCCCACCATCGACCAACATACGAGATATCGGTCGGCCATTAATATACCCTTTTAGATATAACGGTTTTAGATGCCGATGCATGTCTTGTGGCTTTTCGAACACAGCGTCTGGTGCTCCGAGGCACAATTGGGCGAACACTTCTTCAGCCGATTCTTCGGTTTTGAACTCGGCAGGTAGAGTGAATACCATGTTTATATCCATTGGTGGTGTATCATCTCGGATCATCGGAGAACCGGATTCGACCGATTGATCTGAATCACTATCGATCTGTTCCTTCTTTCTCCACTCTTTTTTCAAAACCGGTATTGGCCTTAACTTATTGAACATCCGATCCCTCTCGCTCTCTTTTTCGGCTTCCCTTTCTTCTTGTGTCTTTAATCGTTGAAGCCGCCTGCGTTGTGACTTGCTGAGACCTGAGGGGCACCACCTAGGTTTAGGTTCTATCGGCTTCCTTATCTTTCCAGCTAAATTGCTCATTTCGCTGTCAGATTCCATTCTACTTGTGTTATGAGAAGCCGATAATTCCTGATTTTGAGAGGACTCGCCTTGCTCCGATGTCGACAACCTTTCATAGATCGGCCTCCTGCTTCTCACTTCTATTCGATCGTGTATCGGTCTAGACAACCTGTCTTTTACAGATTGGTTTGGCCGATATGCAGACGAGTGTTGTATAGGACAAGATACAACTGTTGGTAAGGTCATCCCCCTCTCCCAGCAAAACTGCCAAAAGGGACATTGCCGATGTTTCTCTTCTTCAGTAGTTGGTCGATGTGAAATATGTGGTCGCCGATAATAGTTGTCTGTCTTCTGATCCGGTTGATGAAAACTCTGGTGTTGTCGAATGTTACATCTTCGACTTATCCTCTCATACTTCCCCAGGAGTTGTGAGAAAGTCGGCTTTGGTTTGAAATCGGTTTTTCTTGGAGCCCTCTCAGCCCGATACCATTTTTCGATTTCCAAGTCTCCTTTTGGTTTTACCGTCCTTGAGTTCTGTCCATTTTTATCGGCTTCTATCTGTATGGAGCCGATAGTAATCTGCACTGTTTCATCTCCTTTTGATCGTGCTTCAAATCCTTTAGTCAGCTTAACATCTTTCATAGGTCCTTTTCCTTTTTGTGAGCACTGCACCATGTTGACCTGGAAAGGATTCATATCTATTTGTATAGCCGATTCTTCCGCAAACTTTAACCTGCCATCGGCGATGGCCGATTGAATCTGCTGTCGAAAAATATTGCAATCGTTAGTGTTATGTGAAAATGAATGGTGCCATTTGCAGTACCTTCGCTTTTTAATTTCTTCGGCTGACGGGATGACGTGCCCTTCTGGTAACCTTATGAGTTTTTCTTGTAACAATAAATCAAATATTTTGTCACACTTTGAAATATCATATGAATACTTGGCTTCCGCCCTATTTTTCGTCAGCTTGAGCAGAGAGCATACGAGTGGCTTCTTAGAACCCTTGGTCCACTCGGCTATGTTTACCTCTGCTTCGTCCTCAGAGGTGTCGCTTGAATTGTAATCTACCATGTTTACTTTGGCCTTTTCATTACCGTTTGGCTTAAATCTATCTTTAAACCCTTTGCTCTCTGCATATCGGCTTTCATGTGCCGATACGTGATGGAGTAAGTGGCCTAAATCGGGAAACTCTTGGCCCGATAGCTTCTCTTTTAATGGCGGGATTAGCCCTTGGAATGCTAAATCGGCCAATTGATAATCGGGTAATGTTACACTGAAGCATCTATTCCGTATGCCTCTAAACCTTCTGATATAATCGGAAACCGATTCGCCGTACTTCTGTCGGACTGAACTAAGATCAGAAATCCTAAGCTCCATAGTCCCCGAAAAAAAGTATTCATGGAATCGGCTTTCTAAATTGTTCCACATATGAACTGAAATTGGGGGTAGATTAGTGAACCAAGTGAATGCAGCACCAGACAATGATAAAGGAAACAGTCTAATTTTTAGTCCATCGGACTGTGCAGCCTCTCCACACTGAGCCATAAACCGTCTGATATGCTCAATCGTGGTGACAGAATTATCACCTGAGAATTTGGCAAAGTCCGGTATCCAAAAGTTGTGTGGGTATGGTATTCGATCTATGTAATCGGGATACGGCTTCCTGTAGCCGATCACTCTTCCTCTGGGCTGCAAGCCGAACTGTTCCCTCAAAACGTTGGCAATTTGTTCTGCCCAATTGACATTGTCGGCTTGTGGTGCAACCGGACATTGCCAATTCTCATTGTTCGTGCCCTGCCCCCCGAGTGCAAACTCGGGTCTTTGTCCAAATCGCGCCGCAGGAGGTCTTGGCACTTGGTCATAATTGTAACACCCCAATTTTTTGCTTTTCATGAAATTAAAATATTATTTTGCACATTTGTGAATTTTTGGAATTTTTTGGAATTGATTTCGATTTATTTGGATTTAATTTGAATTTATTCCATATTGAAATAATTAAAGAAATTAAATTTTCAAATAAAGTTTTGTTGGAAATATTTTATTTGAGTCCAACATGTTTTAAAATATTTTCCAGAATTTTTCTGGAATTTTTCTGAGTCTTTTGCTATTTTTAATGAATTAAATGAATTTCTGGAAATTATTTTGAATATTAAATCGCTGGAAATTCAACTCGGGTTTAGTACTGTTCCTCGGGCTCGAGCCGAACCCAAGTCCGACCCGCGCCACTTGACTCGGTCGAGCCACGCACAACCCTAACCCTAATCCGCGCCCGTTCGATTCCGATCGAACGGCTGTGAGCCGCCGCGTCGCACCGCTCGGCGAACCGTCGGATCCGGACACGTGGACGGACGACCGTCATCGTCTCCGCCCGAACCTGAGTCGGACTACGCCGCCGCCCGCCTCCGAGTTCGTTAGGGTTTGCGATTTTCGCGCATGTCGAGGCCCTATTAAAGCAACCAACTCCGCCGTCGTGTAGCCCTTTCCTGTGCGCCTATTTTGCCCTAGCTAATCGCACCCAAGCCGCCGCCGCCAGTGCGCAAGCGCTCGCCGTAGTTGTCTAGGGTTCCGTGCGGGTTGGGAGCTTTTCCGTTGCCGTCCGTTGTTTCTCCGTCGCGTTCAAGGATAGATTCGAGATCCCTGAAGCGAGGCGCACCCGTAGGTCATCTTCACCTCGCCGGATTCGCACCCAGGCGCCGCTGGGGAGGTCGTCTTCTTCGTCTCCGGTACCAAAGCCTCGCCGCGTCGCCAACGAGAACTGCAAGCTCCACCAGCCGTTTGATCAAGATCCGACCGCGGAGGTGAGTCCACGTCACTTTCACGTAGATCGCCTAGGGTCAATCTCAACCGTAGATTCTGGATCGGACGGTTGCGGTTAGATTTAGCGTTACGATTTAGATATGTTCTAGGCCGTTGGATCTAGAACGGGTGGCCTTGATCTCGCCACGAAGCGTGTAACCAAGATGACTTAAAGGAGATCTAAACCGTAGGATTGAACGTGAACGACCGAGATTGAGACACGTAGGTCGTCACGGTTGTGCGTTAAAGTTGATAGTAGCCGTTCGATCGTGATCATATGGATCGAGGTGTGCCGCGTGTTGGGCACCGGATGACACCACGTCATCCTCAAAACCCCATCGTCGCCCACGCGTGGAAACGTGCCACTGGCATGCGGGGCCCGCATGTCAGTGACCGCTTCACTGCCGTCTTGCAGCGTGACTCCACCGGGTGGGACCCGTGTGTCAGCGACACGGTCCAGTGGACCGAGTCCACGGTAGACCCGAGCCGAGCGTGGACCGAGTCCATGAACCGGCTGACGTCAGCAGGCCAATCAGAGGCTGCCACGTGTCCAGGCTGACGCAATAATTAATTTCCGAAAAAGAAAATGATTTATTAATTCGAAATAATAATTTCAGATTTTGATTCAAACTTCAAACGCTTATAACTTTTGCGTTTCAACTCCGATTTGAGTGATTCAAATTTCTAAACTTGTATAAAATTGAGATCTACCTAAATATGAATTTTATTTAATTTTTGGACTAAAGTTTTCCTTTGTAATATTATTTAATTGATTATTTAAACTTAAAATGCTATAACTTTTGCATTTTAACTCCGAATTTGACGATTCCAGTTTCTAAAAATTCATAAAATTATGCTCTCTCTGTTTATGGACTTTATTTGGATGTTTGGACACTTTATTCCTATTGTTTATTCGTGTATTGCTATTTGCACGCTTTACGAGTAGACATTGAAGTGCCGGAAGGATTCGAAGGAGAAGTGTTGACTCAGGATCCAACTCAAGACCAAGAAAAAGTGCTGTTTGAAGGCAAGTTGTGCTTTGACCATGTTGATCCTATTTTGAAACCTATTTTGATTTAACCTATTGCATGCTAGTTCAAATTAGAAAATACTTTATTTGAATATGGGGAATTAGATAAATACCAAATTGCTGTATGACACCTTGATTACTTAAGTATGTGCCATGACCCCTTGTCACCCTAGTTGTGGTTTACTAGTTGGACATTATTAAATTGCCAACATGGGTTTTAGACCGATGTAGTAAATGGCTTAGACCTGCTACGTGCTCATGACATGATTTTGGACAATCAAACGTTAATATTGACTTAATGATATATTGAACCTGTTTTGGAAAGGTATCATGTGATGTTGATGGCACGTGGTGCATGGTAATCAACTGGGGTTTGATAAATAGTTTTTCGACCGGGGCATGTGGCAAGAATAATCAGGTGGGCCAGTTGTGGCATTGGGAATGTTGGTTTGGTTCTTCGGGTAGTCGTGCCCTGGTCACCCTAAGGACTTCACCTTGCAAGCCTTTGAACTGGGTCTAACGTGCAACCACATGTCTGTAATGGGACGGACCTAGTTGACTAAGTTGCTAATAACGTACCTGTGGGACCTCAGGAGGTCAACTACACCCTTTGTGTAAGTTATGCGGGGAGCGTCTGGAAGTGAGGCCAGGTACCCATCTAACGGTTGGTTGGCCTAAACTTCGCCTTAGCTAAGGGAAGGGTTACTGTGCAACAACCGGGGAGGACCACTTGTATTGTTAGAAGTTTCCGAAAGACTTTGTTACGGGAACTCGCCTTTGTGGTGTTTGACTGTATCTTGTGGGTAAAGTGCATAACCTCTGCAGAGTGAAAAATCTATTCGAATAGCCGTGTCCGCGGTATTGGACATCGCTCGGGGATTACAGTCAAGGGTTAGACTTTCTCAAAAATAACTTAGACTTGAAAGGTTGGGTTGGATTAGTAATGATGTTGATGGAAATGTGGATTAGGATGGGAAAGATGTTTATTAAACTCCTTGAAAAGTTAGTTATGCTTTACTTGCTTCTACTGCTTTCGAATCTACTTATGTTACTTGTCAAATGCTGTTTACTGCAAATATACCTTGAACTATTCCTTTGTATCAAGCCATGCATGTAGTATATTAGCTTGCATTCTGTGCATGACTTGCTGAGTACCAAGTACTCACCCTTGCCACAATACAACACCAGTTGAAGAGGAGACTACACCAGCTTTGGAGGAGGAGCTCCACGAGGAACCGTCTACTTAGGGAGCGAGCCCAGTTAGTTGCCTGTGGTATACTGGATGGCGCCACGAAGTTATCTTTTTTTTTCCGCTGCTATTATTTCTCTCTTAATAAGTTTCGCCCTGCGAGGCGTACATTTGTAACTTGACCATAAGGTCGAGCAACCAGTTTGACTATTTAATTAAAGTACTTTATTAGTATCGAGTGGTATGATTGCGATATTTACCGATGTTAAGACTGTGTGCACTAGCGCGTTCCTGGACTAGTGCGGAATACACAGAGGGTCCGGATTTGCAAATTCGGGTCCCGACAGAGGTGGTATCAGAGCCATACTGACCGTAGGCTCAACCCTAGCTAGAATGGTCGTAGAGAGGTTAAAACCTATTTTCTAAAAGCTAAAAATTCGTCAAGATAAGAAATGACATCTCGACTTATCCCCTTCTCTCTTTTCTTGTCTCTTGCTGAATTTTTCCTTACCTTGTCACGATCTAAAAATTCCGAGTTCTTATGTGAGCACTCTTGTAACAGATGGAAGGAGAGTTCAACTACGTCGACCTGGAGGTTGGTCACGCCGTAGAACTTTGGCGTATGCTACAGACTCTCGGAGATTTTGAGAAGCCGCAATACCAAGTGGAAGTGATCAGACAAGCAGGATTGATCAAGGCTTGTGACGTGAAGATTTTGTTACCTGCTAGGAAGAAGGGCCCAGGCAATCACCCGATACACTGCACTGCCAGGAGGTCTACAATGCAGATGGGTATCCAGGAAGTGTCACGACGAGCGATGCGGCACATTACCCGTATCTACGCTAGAGAGTTGGAGAGCACGGTGTTCCGTTATCACCCGCGCAGCGATAACCTTCTTGACCCGAAGGCGATTCAGGATGAGAATGCCATGGTTACACAGTTGGCACGACTTGTTGTCGCCCAGGAGGATGTACTCGATGATACAAGCAAGGAGCTACAGAAGGCCCGCAAGGAGATCACGACAGAGAAGAACAGATGGCGGGAAGCTCAAGAGTATGTGTCTCACCTTCTGCAAAGGATTGGAGAGTTAGAGATGGCATTGTACGCACCCGAGCCGGAGCCAATGCTCGAGCTACACGAGCCAGACCCGGAGGAGCCAGAGCTTGAGGAGGACACTGCTTCTTCGACTACCACAGATGACGCAGTTGCTGGACATGGCAATCGTTTCGCGCCTATGCCACAGCATCCGTACCCAGGCCGTGGAGGTTTTCTCGATGAGTGAGCGTAGGTTCTATAGTGAGACTCTTTCGCCGAGTCGCGTCATAGAATAAAGAGTCACCCTTTAGGCGTTAGACTCCAGTGTTAGTTCGATTTGGATTTTCATTGTTTGCTGAGTGTGCAGTATGTGTTGCAGGCCTTTAGGCATTGTAAGCAACCATACCAAGTTATTGATATCATTAATAAAGTTGGACCTTAAGGCTACACCTTTCGCCCTGCATAAGTTCCATATTACTTGTCTATTCTTGTTTCCCTCTCATCTCTAAAACCTAGAGCAAATCGACAGATGGTGAACACCCGCGGAAACTTTGGAGGCAATGGGAGTGGTTCTCGCCCAGCAGAAAACCCCAATGATGGAGCACCAGCACCGCCACTAGATATGCAGAATTTTGGAGCATTTCTTGCTGCTCAGACTCAGTTGATGCATGTTATGATGCAACAGATGCAAAACGTCACTGCTCAAGCCAATGCTAATCAAGTCAATCAGGGACAACGCCAGAATACAAGACTGTCAGAGTTTATGAGGACTCACCCACCCACTTTCTCTGGGAATGCCAATCCATTGGAGGCCGATGATTGGTTAAGGTCAATTGAGAGGAAGCTACACATTGCTCAATGCATGGGAAATGAGAAGGTACTCTACGCTTCTCATCAGTTGGAAGGAACAGCCGCTGAATGGTGGGAGAACTTCTGTGCCATGCAAGAGAACCCTCAGGACATCACTTGGGAAGAGTTCACAGCTGCATTTCGTCAGTATCATGTGCCTGAAGGAATCATGGATCTCAAGAAGGAGGAGTTCAGAGCACTGAAGCAAGGTAATCAGCCAGTGGCCAAATACCTGAACAAGTTCACACAGCTTGCTCGCTACGCACCTGAGGATGTAGCGACAGATAAAGCCAGACAGTCTCGTTTCATGAAGGGACTTAACTCGGGATTGCATGTGGGATTGATCACCCACACCTTTCCAGATTTCCAAGAGTTGGTGAATAAGGCGCTTATTCTTGAGGACAAGCGCAAGGAACTGGATGAGAACAGGAAGCGCAGGATGCAACAGCAGGGATCACGCCAGGGAACGCAACAGCGTCTGAGAGTTGCGCCAAATCAGTTTTTCAGATTCCAGCCACAGAATGCAACCAGGACACCGTCACCAGCACCAAGACCCGTCAATCAGAACTATCAGACCCCAGCCCCAGCCAGAAACGCTGCTCCAGGCAGTCAGCAAGGAACAGTGAGACGCTGCTACAACTGCAACGAGCCAGGACACTTTGCCAACAGTTGCCCAAAGAAGACAGCAGGAGTGACCCCAGTCCGCTTCAACCTGGGATCCACACCAGCTAGGACACCAACACCAGGAGCCACATCCCAGACTGTGGTGAGAGGCCGAGTCAACCATGTCACTGCGGATGCACTGCAGAATGCTACGGACGTCGTACTGGGTAAGTTCCTAGTCAACTCAGTACCTGCAACAGTTTTGTTTGATTCTGGAGCTTCGCATTCGTTTGTTTCACAAGGCTTTGCTGCTAAAAATGATTTGGAGATTGCAAGACTTAAATGCATGCTTTTAGTTCAAACCCCTGGTTCCGAACTCCGAACGAAAGTAGGATGTTCTGGGGTGAGAATACTAATAGATGGGATAGAGTTCCTAGCGAACCTTATTATTTTGGAGACCCAGACCTTAGATGTCATTTTGGGAATGGATTGGTTATCCAAGCACAAAGCCGTATTGGATTGTGGACGAAGGACTATCTCAGTTGAGAGCCCGTGTGGAAAGAAAGTGGAGTTTCAAGCTACCACCATTAGAGATGGACAGTTGATGGTTAACAGTACCAAGGCAATCAGCATAAGGGATGTCTCAGTAGTGAATGAGTACCCAGATGTTTTTCCTGAAGATCTACCTAGTATGCCGCCAGACAGGGACATAGAGTTTGTGATAGAGCTTATACCTGGTACAGCGCCGATAGCAAAGAGACCTTATCGGATGTCCACCGAAGAATTGGTAGAAATGAAGAAACAGCTTGAAGAGTTAATGAAGAAAGGATTTATCAGACCGAGTTCGTCGCCGTGGGGAGCGCCCGTTTTGTTTGTCAAGAAGAAGGACGGGAGTTTCAGGATGTGCATTGACTACCGTGCACTTAATGAAGTCACCGTGAAGAATAAGTATCCGCTACCCAGGATTGATGATTTGTTTGATCAGCTGAGAGGAGCCGGAGTTTTCTCCAAGATTGATCTAAGATCGGGATACCATCAGCTGAAGATCCGAACAGAGGATATTTCGAAGACCGCATTCTCGTCAAGATATGGACATTACGAGTTTACAGTTATGTCCTTTGGTCTCGATTTAATGCGCCAAAGATATTTCATGAATATGATGAATAAGGTATTCATGGAATATTTGGACAAGTTTGTTGTTGTGTTCATAGATGATATCCTAATCTACTCCAAGACAGAGGATGAACATGCAGAGCACTTGAGGCGAGTTTTGGAAAAGCTGAGGGAACAGCAACTCTTCACCAAGTTCAGCAAGTGTGATTTTTGGAAGGACAAGGTGGAGTTCCTCGGACATGTAATGACCGCAGAAGGAGTCGCCGTTGATCCAAGCAAGGTAGAAGCTGTGTTACATTGGGAGCAGCCGAAGACTGTGACCCAGATCCGGAGTTTCCTTGGAATGGCAGGTTACTACCGCCGTTTCATCGAAGGTTTTTCGACAATTGCGAAACCTCTCACGCAATTGCTGAAAAAGGAGAAGAAGTTTGCATGGACGCCAGAATGTGAGAAAGGTTTTCAGGAGCTGAAGAAGCGATTTACATCAGCGCCGGTGTTAGTCCTACCAAACGTCAATCAAAGCTTTGATATTTATTGTGATGCATCGCGTCAAGGACTTGGATGTGTGCTGATGCAGAACAGAAAGGTTGTTGCTTATGCATCAAGGCAGTTGAGGCCGCATGAGGAGAATTACCCGACACATGACCTAGAATTAGCTGCCGTAGTGCATGCCTTGAAGATATGGCGTCACTATCTGATCGGGAACAGATGTGAAGTGTACACTGATCATAAGAGCCTTAAGTACATATTCACCCAATCAGACCTGAACATGAGGCAAAGGAGATGGTTAGAGTTGATCAAGGACTATAATGTTGGAATCCATTACCATCCAGGAAAGGCAAACGTAGTTGCCGATGCTCTAAGCCGGAAAAGCCATACCGTGAGTATGTTGCTGGCCACAAGTCAGGATGAGCTATGTGAGGATTTCCAGAGAATGCAGATTGAAGTCGTACCAGAAGGGTTCATGGCGGCATTGGAAGTGAAGCCCACCCTAGAAGATCAGATTCGAGAAGGACAGAAGGATGATGACAAGATCCGCAGGATTAAGTCCAAAATGGAGGAAGGCAAGGCAAAGGACTTCAAGCTAGATGAGCAGGGCACGTTATGGATGAAGGATCGGATTTGTGTGCCTGACAAGAACGAAATAAAACAGCTGATTTTGGAGGAAGCCCATGACTCCAAGTATTCAATTCATCCTGGAAGTGCCAAGATGTATCAAGGCTTGAAGGAGAGATTCTGGTGGCCGAGCATGAAGCGTGAAGTTGCCGAGCATGTTGCATTGTGCGACATATGCCAGAGAGTCAAGGCGATGCATCAGAGACCAGCAGGATTGTTGCAACCGCTGAAAATACCTGAGTGGAAGTGGGAGGAAATCGGAATGGATTTCATTACCGGTTTGCCTAAGACTCAAGGAGGTTATGACTCCATATGGGTTATAGTGGATCGCTTGACCAAGGTCGCCCATTTTATCCCTGTGAAGACCACTTACTCGGGAGATAAGTTAGCAGAGTTGTATATGGTCAGGATCGTCTGTTTGCACGGAGTGCCAAAGAGGATTGTATCGGACAGAGGTACCCAATTTACCTCAAGATTTTGGAATAAGTTACATGAAGCCATGGGAACCCGTTTGAACTTTAGTACAGCTTATCATCCGCAGACGGATGGACAGACCGAAAGAGTCAATCAGATTCTGGAGGATATGTTAAGAGCGTGTGCATTAGCTTATGCTACCTCTTGGGATAAGAGTTTGCCGTATGCCGAGTTCAGTTACAATAATAGTTACCAGGCTAGTTTACAGATGTCACCATTTGAGGCACTGTATGGTCGACCCTGTCAGACGCCATTAAACTAGAATGAGACCGGCGAGCACCGCGTCTTTGGGCCGGATATTCTTCAAGAAGCTGAAGAGCAGATTGCCATGATTAGGGAAAGGTTGAAGATAGCCCAATCACGACAGAAGAGTTATGCTGACAATCGTCGCCGGGATTTGAGTTTTGAACCAGAGGATTTCGTGTATCTTAGAGTCACACCGCTCAGAGGAGTAAAGAGATTCCATGCCAAGGGAAAACTCGCACCCCGTTACGTTGGACCATTTAAGATTTTGAGCCGTAGAGGCGAAGTTGCTTACCAGCTGGAGTTGCCACAGTCGTTAGCAGGAGTACATGACGTGTTCCACGTGTCCCAGTTGAAGAAGTGTCTTCGAGTACCTAAGGAACAGACACCGCTAGAGTCAATTGAGTTGCAGGAAGATTTGACTTACAAGGAGCACCCCGTGAAGATTCTGGACACGATGGATCGAGAGACGAGGAACAAGTCAACCCGTTTCTGTAGAGTTCAGTGGAGCAATCATACAGAGAGCGAGGCAACTTGGGAGCGCGAAGAGGATTTGAAGAAAGAGTTTCCGAACCTATTCCTTTAGTAAGCCCTGAATCTCGGGGATGAGATTCTGTTAAGGGGGAGGTTTGTAACACCCCAATTTTTTGCTTTTCATGAAATTAAAATATTATTTTGCACATTTGTGAATTTTTCGAATTTTCTGGAATTGATTTGGATTTAATTTGAATTTATTCCATATTGAAATAATTAAAGAAATTAAATTTTCAAATAAAGTTTTGTTGGAAATATTTTATTTGAGTCCAAAATGTTTTAAAATATTTTCCAGAATTTTTCTGGAATATTTCTGAGTCTTTTGCTATTTTTAATGAATTAAATGAATTTCTGGAAACTATTTTGAATATTAAATCGCTGGAAATTCAACTCGGGTTTAGTACTGTTCCTCGGGCTCGAGCCGAACCCAAGTCCGACCCGCGCCACTTGACTCGGTCGAGCCACGCACAACCCTAACCCTAATCCGCGCCCGTTCGATTCCGATCGAACGGCTGTGAGTCGCCGCGTCGCACCGCTCGGCGAACCGTCGGATCCGGACACGTGGACGGACGACCGTCATCGTCTCCGCCCGAACCCGAGTCGGACTACGCCACCGCCCGCCTCCGAGTTCGTTAGGGTTTGCGATTTTCGCGCACGTCGAGGCCCTATTAAAGCAACCAACTCCGCCGTCGTGTAGCCCTTTCCTGTGCGCCTATTTTGCCCTAGCTAATCGCACCCAAGCCACCGCCGCCAGTGCACAAGCGCTCGCCGTAGTTGTCTAGGGTTCCGTGTGGGTTGGGAGCTTTTCCGTCGCCGTCCGTTGTTTCTCCGTCGCGTTCAAGGACAGATTCGAGATCCCTGAAGCGAGGCGCACCCGTAGGTCATCTTCACCTCGCCGGATTCGCACCCAGGCGCCGCTGGGGAGGTCGTCTTCTTCGTCTCCGGTACCAAAGCCTCGCCGCGCCGCCAACGGGAACCGCAAGCTCCACCAGCCGTTTGATCAAGATTCGACCGCGGAGGTGAGTCCACGTCACTTTCACGTAGATCGCCTAGGGTCAATCTCAACCGTAGATTCTGGATCGAACGGTTGCGGTTAGATTTAGCGTTACGATTTAGATATGTTCTAGGCCGTTGGATCTAGAACGGGTGGCCTTGATCTCGCCACGAAGCGTGTAACCAAGATGACTTAAAGGAGATCTAAACCGTAGGATTGAACGTGAACGACCGAGATTGAGACACGTAGGTCGTCACGGTTGTGCGTTAGAGTTGATAGTAGCCGTTCGATCGTGATCATATGGATCGGGGCGTGCCGCGTGTTGGGCACCGGATGACGCCACGTCATCCTCAAAACCCCGTCGTCGCCCACACGTGGAAACGTGCCACTGGCATGCGGGGCCCGCATGTCAGTGACCGCTCGCCACCGTGCGCGCAGGCGTGACCCACTGACGGGTGGGACCCGTGTGTCAGCGACACATCCAGTGGACCGAGTCCACGGTAGACCCGAGCCGAGCGTGGACCGAGTCCATGAACCGGCTGACGTCAGCAGGCCAATCAGAGGCTGCCACGTGTCCAAGCTGACGCAATAATTAATTTCCGAAAAAGAAAATGATTTATTAATTCGAAATAATGATTTCAGATTTTGATTCAAACTTCAAACGCTTATAACTTTTGCGTTTCAACTCCGATTTGAGTGATTCAAATTTCTAAATTTGTATAAAATTGATATCTACCTAAATATGAATTTTATTTAATTTTTGGACTAAAGTTTTCCTCTGTAATATTATTTAATTGATTATTTAAACTTCAAAATGCTATAACTTTTGCATTTTAACTCCGAATTTGACGATTCCAGTTTCTAAAAATTCATAAAATTATGCTCTCTTTGTTTATGGACTTTATTTGGATGTTTGGACACTTTTTTCCTATTGTTTATTCGTGTATTGCTATTTGCACGCTTTACGAGTAGACGTTGAAGTGCCGGAAGGATTCGAAGGAGAAGTGTTGACTCAGGATCCAACTCAAGACCAAGAACAAGTGCTTTTTGAAGGCAAGTTGTGCTTTGACCATGTTGATACTATTTTGAAACCTATTTTGATTTAACCTATTGCATGCTAGTTCAAATTAGAAAATACTTTATTTGAATATGGGGAATTAGATAAATACCAAATTGCTGTATGACACCTTGATTACTTAAGTATGTGCCATGACCCCTTGTCACCCTAGTTGTGGTTTACTAGTTGGACATTATTAAATTACCAACATGGGTTTTAGACCGATGTAGTAAATGGCTTAGACCTGCTACGTGCTCATGACATGATTTTGGACAATCAAACGTTAATATTGACTTAATGATATATTGAACCTGTTTTGGAAAGGTATCATGTGATGTTGATGGCACGTGGTGCATGGTAATCAACTAGGGTTTGATAAATAGTTTTTCGACCGGGGCATGTGGCAAGAATAATCAGGTGGGCCAGTTGTGGCATTGGGAATGTTGGTTTGGTTCTTCGGGTAGTCGTGCCCTGGTCACCCTAAGGACTTCACCTTGCAAGCCTTTGAACTGGGTCTAACGTGCAACCACATGTCTGTAATGGGACGGACCTAGTTGACTAAGTTGCTAATAACGCACTGTGGGACCTCGGGAGGTCAACTACACCCTTTGTGTAATTTGTGCGGGAGCGTCTGGGAGCCGAGGCAGTACCCATCTAACGGTTGGTTGGCCTAAACTTCGCCTTAGCTAAGGGAAGGGTTCTTGTGCAACAACCGGGGAGGACCACTTGTATTGTTAGAAGTTTCCGAAAGACTTTGTTACGGGAACTCGCCTTTGTGGTGTTTGACTGTATCTTGTGGGTAAAGTGCATAACCTCTGCAGAGTGAAAAATCTATTCGAATAGCCGTGTCCGCGGTATTGGACATCGCTCGGGGATTACAGTCAAGGGTTAGACTTTCTCAAAAATAACTTAGACTTGAAAGGTTGGGTTGGATTAGTAATGATGTTGATGGAAATGTGGATTAGGATGGGAAAGATGTTTATTAAACTCCTTGAAAAGTTAGTTATGCTTTACTTGCTTCTACTGCTTTCGAATCTACTTATGTTACTTGTCAAATGTTTCTTGCAAATATACCTTGAACTATTCCTTTGTATCAAGCCATGCATGTAGTATATTAGCTTGCATTACGTGCATGACTTCTTGAGTACCAAGTACTCACCCTTGCCACAATACAACACCAGTTGAAGAGGAGACTACACGGCTTTGGAGGAGGAGCTCCACGAGGAACCGTCTACTTAGGGAGCGAGCCCGATCGATTACTGTGGTATCTTGGATGGCGCCATGAAGTTATCTTATTTTTTTTTTGCTATTATTTCTCTCTTAATAAGTTTAGCTTCATGAGGCGTACATTTGTAACTTGACCATAAGGTCGAGCAACCAGTTTGACTATTTAATTAAAGTACTTTATTAGTATCGAGTGGTATGATTGCGATATTTACCGATGTTAAGACTGTGTGCACTAGCGCGTTCCTGGACTAGTGCGGAATACACAGAGGGTCCGGATTTGCAAATTCGGGTCCCGACAATAATCATGATTAAAACCCAATGCATCGGTTATGGGCACGAAAGGTTCAACGTACGGCACCACCCTATACGGCGCTTGTTTCACGGTTGTGGCCCCCCGTGATTGCGGAACCTGATCCGTTTCGATCGGCTGATAAGCCGATAAACCGATGCTATTGGAGGGCCCGTTTGACGGATTTGATGCGCTTATCTTAGCCCCATCCGTGTGCCCATGGTAGTGTGTAAATCCATCTCTCTGTATGCTTGGTTTCAAAACAGTAGGTTGAGTTGGAATCATGATAGGTGTTTGAGCCGACACGTTTACTGTATTGGTGTTAGGTGTTATGGAATATACTGGGTACGTAGGGATGGTTTGTGGTGGATCTAGCAGGCTTCCAGACACAGCCAATTCCTGAGCAATTGTTTTCACACTATTTTCTATCATCGGCTTTAATGTGGATACTAGAGCTGATGACTGGTTAATTAATGCGTGATGAACAGATTGCTCAATCATATTTGATAAATCGGCTTGAGCGGGTGCGTATCGGCTTACCGATTCGGATGATGAATCCCCGATAGGATTGATGCTTGGGAGTGCAGTCTTTTGAGTAACGCCACGGCGTGTTTTCTGGAAGCACCGTAGCATCATCTCTTCCAAAGCTGCCTTTCGGTCTTCGATTTCTTTTATTTATTCAGGGTTAAATCGGCCATTTGAGGCGCGATTATAGCATCAGCGTTGATATCGGCGGTGACCGCAGACTTATCGGTTGATGACATTTTCGATTTTCTTTGGTCCCACTGGGCGTGCCAAAATATGTTCGCACTAAAAACGTGAAGCAGGATCTTCAGTCTCGAACACACCAGACAAACGCCGGGTTTGCAGAGCGTGCCAGTCAATTTGACCTGAAATTGACAAGGTAGGATTCGTAATTTGATCAAAGCCGATAGAGCAATATTTATCGGCTTTTCGCTAGTCGGCAAAAACCTATTAAGGGGATAACTAGATCAACCAGTTATGGTTAATCCGGATACAAGGTAAAATCGGCCTCGAGAAGGCAATGCGCAGCAAAACGAAGCAGATCGAACCTGGGCGAAATCGGCTAAAACCAGCAATCGGCGATGCGCAACTATGCTGATTCCGTCGACTTACAGAGAGATCTATGAGTCTAAGAAGACAAAACTACGTAAAAAGAGCTGTAAAAACAAAATAGTAGATGTGTGTTGGATTGATCCTTTGATTCGCTTGACGCCCACCTCCTTTTATAATATGCCCGGTCGATCCGAGTTGTACATGGTTACGTTATTAATCCGTATCGGCCTCTGATCCGATTTCCTTGTTAGGAACGGAGTTTCCTTCTGATTCGGCCACCTGATCTCTTTCCGTACGAACGTTTCTATCCAATTCAAACGGATTCCACTATACCGAATTCTAGTGCAAACAGTCGCCCACTTCATCCCTGTAAAGACCTACTCAGGAGATAAGTTAGCAGAGCTGTACATGACCAGGATCGTCTGCTTACACGGAGTACCAAAGAAGATTGTATCGGATAGAGGTACCCAATTTACCTCCAGATTCTGGAATAAGCTACATGAAGCCATGGGGACTCGTCTAAACTTCAGTACAGCTTATCATCCGCAGACGGACGGACATACTGAAAGAGTTAATCAGATTTTGGAGGATATGCTAAGAGCGTGTGCGTTGGCTTATGCTACCTCTTGGGATAAGAGTCTGCCATACGCCGAGTTCAGCTACAACAACAGCTATCAGGCCAGCTTACAAATGTCACCTTTTGAAGCACTATATGGTCGACCCTGTCGAACGCCATTGAACTAGAATGAGACAGGTGAACGCCATGTCTTTGGACTAGACATTCTTCAAGAAGCTGAGGAGCAGGTTGCTATGATTCGAGAAAGGCTGAAGGTCGCCCAGTCAAGATAGAAGAGTTATGCCGACAACCGCCGCCGAGAATTGAGCTTCGAACTAGAGGATTTTGTATATCTTAGAGTTACACCACTCAAGGGAGTCAAGAGATTCCACGCCAAAGGGAAGCTCGCACCGCGATATGTCGTGCCTTTTAAGATTTTGATCCGTAGAGGTGAAGTTGCATACCAACTGGAGTTGCCGCAGTCTTTGGCAGGTGTGCATGATGTGTTTCATGTATCCCAATTGAAAAAGTGTCTCCGAGTGCCCGATGAGCAAACACCCTTGGAATCGATCGAATTACAAGAAGATCTGACCTACCAGGAGCACCCAGTGAAGATTTTGGACACAATGGATCGAGAGACAAGAAATAAGTCAACCCGTTTCTGCAGAGTTCAGTGGAGCAACCACGCCGAAAGTGAAGCGACTTGGGAGCGCGAAGAGGATCTGAGAAAGGACTTTCCGAACCTATTTCTTAGTCAGCCCTGAATCTCGGGGACGAGATTCTGTTAAGGGGGGAGGTTTGTAACACCCCAAAATTTTGTTTTCATGAATAAAGTTGAATTTTAGATTTTTTGTGAATTTTTGAAATTTTCTGGAATTTATTTGGATTTATTTGGAATTAATTTGAATTTATTCCATATTGAAATAATTAAAGAAATAAAATTTTCAAATAAAGTTTGGTTGGAAATATTTTATTTGAGTCCAAAATGTCTCAAAGTATTTTCCATAATTTTTCTAGAATTTTTCTGATTTATTTACTATTTTTCCGGATTTATTTGAATTTTCTATGAATTATTGGATTATTTAATCGCTGAAATTCAAACCGGGTTGCACTGTTCCTCCGACCGAGTCCGGGTCCGAGTCAGACTCGAGCCCGACCCGAACCGCGTTCGAACCGGACCCGACCGGACGAACCCCAACCCCGTTGACCGTTGGATCAAGATCCAACGGCGCACATTAGCCCGCTTAAGCCACGTGCGCCGCCATACCTAATCCCTAACCCGAATCGATCCCAGCTGTTGGATCAAGATCCAATGGACGAGATCGATGCGCGTTCGCCCGAGCCGTGCAACAGCCGAACCCTAGCCCGTGACCGTTGGATCTCGATCCAACGGCCCACGTTGAGCCACGTCACCTAATCCGAGTCCTCGCCGGACTCCGCCGTCGGCCGCGTGTGGGCATCGGTCTCCGCGCTTTTCACGGAAGCCGAGGCCACTATTTAAGCCGTCGCCGCCGCCACCGAGAAGCCGACTTCCGTGCGTACCCGTGCCCCTAACCCTTCACGCCTGAGCCTCCGCCGTTTAGCCGCACGAGCTCGCCGTAGTTGGAGAAGCTTTTCGCCGCGGTTAACTCCGGATTCCGCCGCCGTCCGTCGCCCTCCGCCACCGTTGATCCCAGATCTGGAACCCCCAAGCCAAGGCGCACCTGAAGGGAGAACTCACTTCGCCGGAGAAGCCCTGAAGCGCTGTCGGCTTGGTCGCCGTCCTCGCGTTCGGTGAACCAGCGCCGCCGCGTGCCATCGCCGCCCTCGAGCTCGGTGAACCGTCAGATCTCCATCGGACGGCTGCGGTGAGTCACGTGCTTTCCGTAACTGCGTTAACCTAGATTAGATCTGGACCGTTGGATCAAGATCCAATGGCCCACAATCGCCGTGTTGACCGTGACTGTGTTAACCTAGGGTAGATCTAGACCGTTAGATCTAGATCCTACGACCAAGAAGCACCCACGCGTCGCCGCCCAGGACATGCCACGTAGTCCCGTGGCGTGGCGAAACCCTAACGGATCTGGACCATCCGATCCAGATCGAACGGCCCAGATCAGCCGTGCAGTTCCCGCATAAGAAAACCTAGATCTAATCGCGGCCGTCGATTTTCAAACCAACGGCCGTGATCGTGCCACGTGTGCCCTAGCCGCGCACACGCGCGTGGGAGCGTGTCTCTAACACGCGGGGCCCGCGTGTCAGAGGGCCCACGTGTCAGCCGCACCCGCTCGGGCGTGAACCCAAGCTGCTGACAGGGCGGGCCCACCTGTCAGTGACACCCGACGTGTGCGTGGACTGGGTCCATGCACCGGTGCCGACGTGGCCGCTCCAGAGAGCGCCACGTGGCATGATGACGTCATGCTGACGTCATCATGGGGTTCGGCCGGCCGACGTCGGCCAGGTGGCGTGGACCAATCAGCGCCGACATGTGTCATCACGACGCCAATAAATGTTTTTCGAAAAGGAAAATAATTTAATAATTCGATTTATTGATTTATTTGAATTTTAAAACTTCAAATGCTTATAACTTTTGCGTTTTAACTCCGATTTGAGTGATTCAAATTTATAAAAATTCATAAGATTTAGATCTACCTAATGGTAAATTTTATTTAATTTTTGGACCAAAGTTTTTCTCCGAAAAATTATTTAATTGATTATTTAAACTTCAAAATGCTATAACGTTTGCGTTTTAACTCCGATTTCGACGATTCAAGTTGCTAAAAATTCATAAAATTATGTTCTCTCTGTTTACGGACGTAATTTGAGTGTTTGGACACTTTTTGTCTACTGTTTATTTATTATTTGCTATTTGCACGCTTTACGAGTAGACGTTGAAGTGCCCGAAGGCTTCGAAGGAGAAGTGTTGACCCAGGAGCCAGCTCAAGAGCCTGAACAAGTACTTTTTGAAGGCAAGTTGTGCTTTGACCATGTTGATCCCATTTTGAAATTAATTTGATTTAAATTATTGCATGCTAGTTCAATTAGAAAATGCTTTGATTAATTTTGGGAGATTAGTTAATTGCCTAGTTGTTGTATGCCACCTTGACATGAATAATCGTATGCCATGAATCCCTTGTCACCCTAATTGAGGATTAGATAGTTGGACATTATTAAAATTGCCAACATGGGGATTTAGAGCGTTGTAGTATAATGCTTAGACCTGCCACGAGTACATGACATGATTTTGATAATTACATGTTAACTTTGACTTAATGAGATATGGAACGTGTTTTTGAGAAGTGTCATGTGTTATCGAGGAGGATGTTGATGGCACGTGGTGCATGGTAATCAACTGGGAGTTTGATAAATAGTTTTCGACCGGGGCATGTGGCAAGAATGATCGGGTGGGCCAGTTGTGGCACCGGGAATGATGTTTTGGTTCTTCGGGTAGTCTTGCCCTGGTCAACTTAAGGACTTAACCTTGCGAGCCTTTGAACTGAGTCAAACGTGCAACCACATGTCTGGAATGGGACGGACCTAGTTGAGTAAGTTACTAATAACTTGCATGTGATACCTCGGGTGTCAACTACACCCTTTGTGTAGCTTGAGGGGGAGCGTACCAGGGCTAAGGCATAGTACCCGTCCAACAGTATGTCGGTCCCATACTCCGCCTTTGATAAGGGAAGGGATGGTGTAGGGCAAAAACCGGAAAGGTTCACTTGTGTAGTTAGCCGTTTCCGAAAGGCTTTGTTACGATCACTCGCCTTTGTGGTGTTTGACTGTATCGTGTGGGTAAAGTGCATGACCTCTGCAGAGTGAAAAATCTATTCGAATAGCCGTGTCCACGGTATTGGACATTGCTCGGGGATTACAGTTAGGGGTTAGACTTTCATGAAAATAACTTGAACTTGAGAGGTTTGGTTTGGTTAAATGATGATGTTGATGGAAATGTGGATTAGGAGTGGGAAAGAAGTTTATTTAACTCCTGGAAAAGTTATTGATATTACACTGTTTCTATCGCTTTCGAATCTACTTATGTTATTTGTTAAATGCTGTTACTGCAAATGAACCATGAGTTATTCCTTTGTATTAAGCCATGCATGTAGAATATTAGCTTGCATTCTGTGCATAACTTGCTGAGTACCAAGTACTCACCCTTGCCACAATACAACACCAGTTGAAGAGGAGTCTACACCAGCATTGGAGGAGGAGCTCCAAGAGGAACCGTCTAACTAGGGAGCGAGCCCAGTCAGTTGCCTGTGGTATACTGGATGGCGCCACGAAGTTATCTTATTTTTCGCTGCTATTATTTCCCCTTTATTAAACTTTCGCCCTGCGAGGCATACTTTGTAACTTGACCTTAAAGGTTAAGCAACCATTTGGTTACTATAATTAAGGTACTTTCTATTTCGTTGAAGTATGATTGTGATATTTACCAATGTGGAGACTGTGTGCACTAGCGTGATCCTGGACTAGTACTGAATACACAGAGGGTCCGGATTTGCAAATTCGGGTCTCGACATGATATTTTCATTGCTGATGATCATACTCCAATCTTGTTGGGAGGTGACTTTAATTTGACTAGATTTCATTCAGATAAAAATAATGGCAAAATGAATCATAAATGGTGTGATAAGTTCAACGAATGGATAGATATGTGGGGTCTTATGGAATTACGCTAACAATAGAGACCTCCCAATCATGGCTGTGATTGATAGAGTGTTTTGTAGTACCTCTTTTGAGGATAAGTTTCCTTTAGCCATGGTGACTTCTCTCCCTAGAGTCGGTAGTGACCATACTCCTATTCTTTGGGATTTGGGTAATGGAGTGGTTCATAATAAAAATGGTTATAAGTTTGAAAAATGGTGGTTGATGCAAGAGGATTTTAAAAATGTCATTACTAAAGCTTGGAACATTCATGTTAAAGATATGAAAGCTATTGATAAATGGCAAATCAAGATTAGAAATATTAGAAAGATTACAAAAGGTTGGAGTATTAATGTTGATTCCTTTAATAGGAAGAATAAGAAGTTGCTCCTGGAGGAGATTGATAGATTGGACATCCTGTCTGAATCTAGAGCTCTTAATTGTGATGAAAAGAATAAATTAGTAGTTAGTAGAAAGGAGATTGAGAGGATTTGGTCCATTGAGGAGATTAAAGCTAGACAGAGAGCTAGAGATAGAGATATTAAAGAAGGGGATAGGAATACGAAGTACTTTCATGCGGTAGCTAGTCAAAGAAGGAGGAAAAATTTCATTGCCATGTTAGAGGGGCCTGATGGGCCTGTTCATGACACAAAAAGTATGTTAGGAATAGCTTGCAATTATTATAAATCTCTTTTTGGTTTCGAGACCAAACCTAATATCAATTTAGATGATAATTTCTTCGATCCAAGTGACATGATTTCTGAGAGAGAAAATGAGGTTCTTGAAGCTCCTTTTTCTGAAGAGGAGGTTAAAAAAGCGGTGTTTGATTCTTATTCTGATGGTGCTCTGGGTCCAGATGGGCTTCCTTTCTTTTTCTATCAGAGGTTTTGGGATATTATTAAGGATGATCTTATGGATTTGTTTAGAGATTTCGAAAATGGGAACTTGGATTTGTTTAGATTGAACTTTGCTATGATTTCGTTGATCCCTAAAGAAAACAATGCCTGCAGTATCAAACAATTTAGACCGATTAGCTTATTAAATTGTAGTTACAAGATTATCACCAAGGTTCTTACTAACAGAATTAGTCCGGTTTGTAATAGAATTATTTTACAGAACCAGATTGCGTTCATTAAAAATCGTTTTATCTTGGAAAGTGTGGTTACCGCTCATGAAATTATTCATAAAGTGCATCGAGAAAATGGCAGAGGTTTAGTGTTTAAACTTGACTACGAGAAAGCTTATGATAAAGTGAATTGAAGCTTCTTGTTAGATATTTTGAGTAAAAGAGGTTTTGGGAACAAGTGGCAATCTTGGATACTTTCGGTCCTGGTCAAGGGGTCAGTCGGTATTAAGATCAATAATGAAGAAAGTGAATTTTTTTAGACGGGAAAAGGGCTGAGACAGGGTGATCCGCTTTGTCCGCTGCTTTTTAATTTAGTTGCCGATGTTTTTACCAAAATTTTGATCAAAGCTACTAATATTGGTTTGATTAGTGAATTATGTGAAGATTTTTGCCCTGGGGGGGGGGGTCATTAGTCTTCAATATGCGGATGACACCCTGCTCTTTGTTAAAAACGAGGAGAGTTCTATTCTTCATCTCAAATGGTTTCTTACTTGCTTTGAGCAAATGTCAGGTATGAGAATTAATTTCCATAAGAGTGAGTTGATCTTGATTGGTTGTGACAAAAATGAGGTAGTTAGTTATGCAAAAATTTTATGTTGTAAGATTGGATCTTTTCCTATTAAGTATCTAGGCATTCCACTTCATTGGGATAAGATTAGAAGAGAGGACTTTCAACTTCTGATTGATAAAATTTTGAAGAGAATTGCAGGTTGGAGGGGTAAACTCCTCTCGTATAGTGGTCGGTTAATCTTGATCAAAACTTGTTTAGCCAGTATTCTCATTTATCTCTTGTCTTTTTTTAAGTTCCCTAAATGGGCTTTAGACATTATAAATTCTCATATGGCTAACTGTTTGTGGAATGATTTTGAAGGTCACAATAAACTTCACCTAGCCAATTGGAACTTAGTTTGCATGGAGAAGAATTATGGCGGTTTAGGTCTCCCTAACATTAGAGATCTAAATTTATGCTTGTTAGCTTCTTGGGTTAATAGATTCTGCAATAGTGATAGCAACCAATGGAAAAGGCTCATAAGATTCAAGTATAATACGGATAACCCGAATATTTTTCTCTGTGATCAAAATCATGCTTCGGTTTTTTTGGAATATCGTCCTCTGGGCTATGAAGGCCACTAAATTTGGTTATAAATGGAAAGTGGGCAATGGTAACAAAACGAGATTCTGGGAGGACATTTGGTTTGGTAACTCGTGTCTAGCAACTCAATTCTGGGATCTTTATGTGCTTGTTAATGAAAAGGGAGTTACCATTTCTGAAATTTGGGATGGTACCAATTTTAAGTGTACTTTTAGAAGGAATTTTAGTGATAGATTAATGATTAGATGGTTTGAGCTGGTGGACTAAATTTGGTTATAAATGGAAAGTGGGCAACGGTAACAAAACGAGATTCTGGGAGGACATTTGGTTTGGTAACTCGTGTCTAGCAACTCAATTCTAGGATCTTTATGTGCTTGTTAATGAAAAAGGAGTTACCATTTCTGAAATTTGGGATGGTACCAATTTTAAGTGTACTTTTAGAAGGAATTTTAGTGATAGATTAATGATTAGATGGTTTGAGCTGGTGGAAGTGGTTAATAGCATTCGTCTCGTTGATGATGAGGATGCTTTAGTATGGCAATACAATAGTAATGGAAATTATTCTGTTAAGTCTCTGTATGCTATTATCAATTTTAGGGGGGTTTATCCTGTGTTTATCCCTGTAATCTAGAGTCTTATTGTCCCCCCTAAAGTTCATTTATTTCTTTGGCTTATCTCGCACAATAAGATTATGACTAGAGACAATTTGATGAAAAGAGGGTTAAATAAAGGGCTTTTGTGTAGCTTCTGTGATGAAAATGAATCTGTGAATCATCTCTTTTTTGAGTGTGTTGTAGCTAGAAATACTTGGAGTATTATCGGTGATTTTTTTGAGGTGAATGTTGGTTATAACTATGAATCTGTAGATCGCTTCTGGTTGAGTAATAAGAAAAATGCGGTGTTGAATACCATTTGCGCTGCCTCGTTATAGAGTTTATGGACTAATAGAAATAACATGATTTTTCATTATCAGGGATGGTTAAATATAAAGACAATTTGGAGGAAAATTCTCATGTATATAAGGATCTGGAGTCCTTTTCTAAAAGAGGAGATGCTAGTAACAATGAAGAAATTATGCGATTGGTTAGATGCCAAAATCCGGGCTCCTTTGCTTCTGGACGCCATGATCAGGGACCCAGGTTGATGAAGGGGCAAAAGAAGTTATAGAGTTGCTGTTGCTGTTTCTAATTAAAACTGAGAAGATCTGTTACCGTTGTTTTTGTCAAAACCTGGGACGGTGACTTTGTTCTCTGGGCTTCATTTCCAAGGGTCACACGGTGGAAAAAGGAGTAAAAGGAAGAAGTAGAGTTACTGTCTCTGTTACTGGTTTTAATCTGAAAATTCTGGTGTAGAGGTTTAGTTGTCTGGATGGTTCTTTAGTCTTTTCTCTTTTCCCTGTTTTGGTTGAACTATTCTGGTTTCAACTGAGTCCTGGTAAACATTGGCTACGATAGTGCGTTGAAAAAGTTTTGCTGTGGACTGTATGTTTGGTGATGGTTTCAGTAATAGAACTGGGTCATCAGTTTTGATGCCTTTTGATCTAAAAAATATCTCGTTTCCCAGCCCCATGCTCTCCTGAGTCTCCTCACTATTTCGGCATTTCCAATTTCAGCTTCCATTCCCGTTCTCACTCCCTCGGTGCGGGCGCGCATTCCCATTTCCCATCACTGTCCTCTTCGCCTCGCCTCCACCACCAGGTCCGGCACGAACGCGCTTCCGCTCCCCGAAATCACCTCCCCAAATCCATTCCTTCCGGTCGTGGCCCCAGCCTCTCCCACCCACCGCGCTGCCGCTAAGCGCCGCCTCGTCGGCCGTGGCAACCCCTAGAAGTTGGGTACGATACTGTGTCCTCTGTCCACCGAGGGGCTAGCACCGCGTGGCCGCTGATCTGCGGCGAGCGACGAGTCGGTGCCAGGGTTCCGGTCAGCGCTGGCGGCGGCGGTGTTGGTGCTTGTGAGCAGTGGCGCGTCGCAACGGCGCAGGTGACGGGGGCGGAGGAATAGGAAGAGAGGAGGTAGCTGAAGCTGTTTTCTTTTAAGGGCAGGTAAGCTCAACGAAATGATACAATGGCCCAGTTAATGCTCAGTTGCGTGGGATTATGTGGTGGTTGGTTTCTTCGACGAAATTGCTTAGTTGCCGCTTGATTAAATGTGCGATTATCAGGGTAGAGTTGGTGCTGGCGAGAGAGGTCGAAAGACCCAAATTTTAGTTCATAGGTGTTAAGGTTGAATCCAATGCCACTTCTGCGATAAAACTGCAGACAAATATTGGTGCTTATGTAAGAAAGGAGGAAAATGCTGCTGCGATCACTGCTGAACAGCAACAAATCTGAATTACGACGCAGTGTTTGTTATCCGTGTATGGGAGTTGCCTTGGGGAGAGCCCCTATACCATATGGCTGAACATATTCTGCATAAAATTTCACTTTCAGCTGAAACATTAAATCAAAACCACGTTTTACTCTAGCCTCTGGAACTCACGTATGTAGCTCCCAGATGGCAGTGGTATGGTAGCAGTTGTGGAAGAATTCATTTGCTTGGAAATCTAATGAACATCCAGACTGTGCATCTTGGTGTAACAGTGGTGTTATTGCTGCAGGAAGAGGTTTGCATCTCATCGTACCAAGTTCGTGTGTTTTAGTATGTCATATAAACAGTGTGTCTTATGGCCAATTTTTTATTGAAATTATGCTAGAAGTTTGCTGAGCTGATATTAACTATCAGCATTTGTATGTACAATTTCTTAAGTTGATGTTGATCAGGTTGAGGTTACTCCATTTAAATGTTTGTGTTCTTGTAGTATTGGAGCTGTACTGTAGGTTCCGATTCATTGTATAACAAACTGCATTATTCAACTGAGAAAACCTGGGGACACCATTGTATTCAGAAACCTCAAGCATCAGATTTGTATGATACTAGGTTTCTCTGATTTGTTTTGTAGATTGCAGTTGCAGTTGCTGTGTGGAAATTCATTCATTGTTAGTTGCTGCCAGTATGATGCACAAGTTATGACCAATTAACTGTTAACAGATTGAAATTTTTGTTACGTCGTTTTTTAATGTTAATTACTCTGTTTTTAATTTATGCATGCATTCATCTGATCTGTTCTTTATGTTCTTTTACCAGATTGGGCAGCAGGGTCCATGCCGACGACACCTGACTTTGGCCACAAGATACCATCCAACACCAGGAGTGCCACAGTGCTTGGTGGTTCACGCTCTCTTTCGGTGGCCTCATGCCTTGACGACGTTGATTCGGAGAAATTTCAACCACCGGAAAGAGAAGGTATATTAGAAAGCTCTGCACCAGAGGACACATTGTACAATGGCGGGGATACCGCCAATGGAGACCTTGATACCATTTTTCCGATCCCTCTGAAAGTGCCCCAGCTGAAGTTGGTCAAGGACATCACCCCTCAGGCGTCAAGTTGGTCAATGACATCACACTACATATTGTCACCCCAAATCCAGCCGGCACTGCCACCAATGCAGACGATGGTACCGCTTTGTCGATTGCTCCAAAGTTGCCCCAGCTCAAGTTGGTCAAGGAGAACACCTCGCAGGCAATAACCCCAAAGTCAGCCAGTGCTGCTGCCAACTCAGTCTATGGTACCGCTGTGCGAACCCCTCTGAAGACGCCCGAGCTCAAGGTAGTCAAGGAAATCACCCTGCACACAGCCACCCCAAAGCCAGCGAATACTGCGAAAAAGGCCGTCCAACAGAAGAAGCGAAAAGCCAAAAATGACATTGGTGAGAGCCCAGCGGCACGGCTAAAGCTGAACATCGATGATGTACCACATGGTCTGTTGGCGAGATTGTCAGAAAGCTGCACTCTGTGCTGCTTCAGCAAAGCTGTGCTAATGGACAACCTGAGGTCCCTCACGAAGCTTGATTTGGACGACGAAGCACCTAGCACGTCGCCTGCATCTTCGGAGAACACTACACACATCTTAAGCCGAGCTAAGCTGATGGACAACCCGAGGGGCACTCCACACGTCTTAAGCCGAGCCGAGCTGATGGACAACCTGAGGGCCCTTGCAAAGAACCACAACTTGTTAGATGTTTCCATCAACGATGGTAACCAGAAGAGCAGCAAGGAGAAAGAACACGAGCGATAAGGGTGGAGTGGCTTATCTAGTTATCTACCAGTTATGTATGAATAGTTGCAGTAAATCCTGATGTGCACCTCTGCTGTCTATAGGTTTCAAGGAAAGGACCCAATGTCAAAAGTTTGGTTTCTCTACTTCTAGTGATACCTCCTTGCAGGAACTTTAGGTAACAGTAGTCTTATGCTATTATCTGTTATGAACCTTGTTCATAACGAGTAAACACCGCTAGGAGGAAGGCTGGGCGGTATCGGCTTGGTGGGATGATATATTAGACTATAGATGAGGGCGAAAAACTCTGGAAGAGAGACTAGATTAATTTATATCCATTCTTTCGTAAATAACATACAATGACTTTTTTATAAAGCCGGCTTCGATCAACTCAATCTGCATATCTTATTCATAATTAATGCATATCTTATCATTAACTTCTGCATATCTTATTCATAATTAATGCATATCTTATCATTAACTAATGCAATATCTAATTTAAAGGAACTAATCTTATATGAAAGAAACTAATCTTATCTCAATGTTAACTAATCTAATACTGCCTTTTTGTGGTTCCTACAATATCGTGGGAACGGTAATTCCAGCGTATGACATTACACCCTTCTTGGACATGTAGGTCGTCCTTGAGCTACAGTGATGGCCATGATTACAGCCCTTTGTAGCCCCACTTCGGCGAGCAATTGCGATGTCTTGCATGGGAACTTCGCATGGTGTTGACGATGATTTATGGTAAAGGCATGAGGGCCTTAGCGCTGTTGATGTGGAGGAAGTTATCAATGGTGAGGGCTGTCAGCGTGAGACACCATTGGCTCACTTCCAACCACAAGAAGTAACTAGGATATTGCCCGTGCTAACGCTACGGCGATATTTGGTGATACAATTCAAATAAGCAAAAGGTGTTATATGTTTTGGTAATCAAGTGTAGTAAGATGTGCACAAAAGAAAAATAAAGAGAGTTATTATATCGTTGATTACAGAAGCAAGTGCATAAAGTAACATAGCAACGATTTATCATTAAAAACCATCTAATCCCTGATACGCTTTAGGATTTCCTGTATAACTTCAGGAATGTTGTCTTTCGATTCATTCTCATTGTAGTTCAACAGGCTCATGAGAAACTTAGCCATCAATAGCTTCCCATCATATACATGTATTATTATGGACCATCATAAGAAAATATTAATTGTGCTACAGTAAGACAAAGTATAATAAATAGATAATAGTACTCACAGTGCAAATTGATGGTAATTTTATACCATCCCAAGAGCGCATGAAGTTGATTACAAAATATGCTGTGATATCCGCACAGCCATGTTGACAATGATAACTACACTACATAACAAAACACAAGCTTTATGAATTACATTGGTTAAGATTGCAAAATGTCATGAACAAGAATAAGCAGAATGCTCGCTAGATATGAGTATGGCACTCAATAATGAAAGCTCACCTGGTTGCTTTGTGACCACACTTCTTCTTGCGGCGGTTGACGATACAGGGTGAAGGCGTGCATAGCACTTGTAGACAGATCGTAAAACATTAAGTGAAAGTCGAGAAGTTGCCATGCCAAATAAACATGCCTCAGAAATCACAAGTTTAGCACACAGGGTTAATTCACATGAGTAATTGATTTAACACCCCTATCAAAAAAATAGAATTATTCACAGGATGTAGACGTGCAAAAAGGCGATTAAAACAAGCACCAAAGAATTGCACTAAAACGCAAACAAGCAAATTGGCATGTCAGACAGAAAATGTGCCTCAAAAATTTAGATCATAAGGTCACTTCGCACATCTAATTGATTCATCACTCCTGCTATTAAAAGAACACCCTCTCCACACAAACAAACAAACAAAAAAACAGAACTCAGGCACCATACTTAGTATATCAATATTCAGTACACCTCAAAACCTAACAATGAGTAAAATCATACATAGAACATTCCCAGCTAGCAATTGAACTATTTAGATTGCATAGGATATAGAGATGCAAAAAAAAGGCAAATAAAAAGAAGGAAGCTAGCACATGAACTTGGCGATTATATACACGTAAGTAAATCACAGGTCAGACATAAAGTATGCCTCAAAATTTTAGTTCATAAGGTTGCTTCACACATCTAATTGATTTTCATCACTCCTGCTAGTTGAAATAGCTCTCCCTCCATATAAATAAACAAAAATAAACGAACCAAGGCACTCATGAAGTCATGATCAGTATATCAATTCGTCACAAAAACCTAGCAACGACCAGTAAAATTACATTGCAGCAGAAATGCCGAAATGAACAGGACAATTTCGAATTCTCACAGATACAATGAATAAAGAACAATTGCATTGGGGGCTCTCAGTATAAAGGCCAAAGTTTTCCACGTGGGAAGATCCATCAGAAGAGATCCCCCCTCCCTTTACACATGCTCCCCAATCTCCGTAGCTTGAGCGACGTAGTCAAAATCTGAGACACCATAATGGAGACCATCAAAGATGAATGCCAGGGCATTGGTAGTTGGTAGCACGGACAAAGCGCAGCGAAAAGTAACATTACAAAAGCCTAGATATTATGCAACAACTAAATGGTAAAGTAGGAAGGTGTACCAATGCACAAGAGTTGACAACCATTAGAACCTTAGGGTCAGGTAAATAGTCTTGCTATGTTACCAAATGAGGTATAAAGGCAGTGACTAAAGCTAATCCACTAACTACTCCTATCTGCAAGAGACAATAATTTCTGTTATATATTGAAAAAAGAGACAATAATTGCATCTCTAAATATATAAAATGGGTGAAAAAGTGCATCTGTGTAGATAAATTGAACTTTGCAATGCAAAGCAAATGAAGTACATATCACCTGCAAAGCAAACATTGCTATCTTTTGGACCCTTTTGTAGTCCAATATCGCATAAGAGATTGCTATCAGCGCCTAATAAATGCAAGCGAAGTTAGTTTGGACTTTTGGAACATATAAATCATGATCAGATCCTCAAGCTAGAGAAACAATATTTGTACAGTTTGTGGCTCTGTACAAATTGTAATACCAATACACAATGACAGCTGTGAAAGGAAGCTGATTTAAAAGTGGGGGTGATTTCTAAAATAAAAATACATACACAGGCGAGAAACGGCTAAAGCATCTGCAAGCAAAGATACATCAAGCCATACTTGTAAACAAATCGATGGCGACCATAATTTGTTGGGCCTTGTCGGCGACCATTGATGTACCAATAGTCATAATTAAAAGAATTGATAGTGTTCTTCCCAACAGCATGCCACCTAAGCATTTCAAATACATAGACAATAGAATTAAAGCTGAGGGCAAATAAAGATAACAAGGAAATAGGGAAATATAGCATGAGTGCATTAGTGCAGGGAAAGATGGAATGAGATCTCCAAAGATTGCATCTCATAGACCTGTATTTTTTTCCACTGACCAGCTTACGACAAACAATGGTAGCACATGTTGGCTCTTGTATTCCTAGTACTGAACACATGACTACATATTTAAAATGGCATCAAAGTAACAACAATAAGGACGAAAAGATCTTTTGTTACAATGCCCATTGGTTAGCGCATAGGTTATTTGTCATATAGAAGATGTGAAGTGGCCCAGAAATGAGAGCTTATCTTTTTATCAATGACAAGTTGGTAGTCTTATCTGACAATTATACCGAATCAGTGGCTATCTCTTTTTTATTTCCCTTTGAAATTTACTTAGACTCGAGTTGGACCAAATTAAATGAATCATGGAGCCAGAAATGGAATGTGCAGCGTGACAAACTTCTACAAATTAACCAGAAATGGAAATGACAAGATAAATCTTACAGCTAAGAAGTCTTCTAGGACATCTGTATTCAATCACGCTATTGAAGATTACGAGGCTATCTAAAAACATATCAACAGTTAAAGTTTGAAAAGTTTCTTGCTTATTCCTTCTCCTTCTCCTGCGAGGCTGTGTGATCCTGATGCATTGCCACCTCTCCCGAATTTCCCACTCAAGTTATCATTTATGCGCTCTGTGGTGGTGCTCTTCCTAGCTCTGGTCCTCCTCGGTTTCCATGTTGGCTCCTCCAAGTCATTCTGAAACCAATCTCTTCCGTCACCATTGTTGCTTTGCTCACGCATCTCATGGCCTATCCCCATTGTTGGCATTAACATCGTCATTTACAAGAAAAAGACCTAGTAACAACAACCTTTTACAAGTGGATCAGTGAATCTACATTTCAGCAATTCAAAGCTTATATAGATAATAGAGGACAAAACCAGAATAAATAAATAAACAAATTGTGTCTATGAACCTATGCGTATTGGGAATTTTCCATGAGGGATTAATTCAGTAATAAAATGATCTACTTGCCCAAAAAGATCATGCTTCTTGTAGAATATTTCGTACAAACAGTGACATACTTTACAGATTTTAATAAATATTCTAGTTGGAAGTATGATTTTAAACATAATGGATATAAAAGATACAAGATTGTAGAATTCCCATTCTTAATTAACCAAATCTGAAGGTGCTCAATTTTCTGAACTTGACTTTAGGATGTTTCCCCATCTTTTAGCATGCAAATTTAGATGGAAAAAGCTAGAATCGGGATGTCTGTGCTTATCAATCACAAACTATTAAGCAGGTACTCTTCTATCTTCCACCATCATTCAACTCAGAGTACTCCACCCACTACAACTATATTCGAAATATGATCCATATTGACAATTATGTGCCTCAATTACTGTATATGATGGCCAAATTCAATTTCTTAACACTCGAACCATTGTTGCACTTGCAACTGGATGGGGCAATTGTTCAACATCCAAATTTCATATACACATCTGCTTAGAAAGCACAGAACATTCAGTTCAAGGAAATTGCTGAACCGGAACCCACCATTGCTTTGATTTGCTGGAGCAAGAATTTAAGAGCAGAATCGCACGAGAAGGAATCGAAACTATCTTTGATCAGCATCGTATTTGAGCATAATCACCAAACAATCTTCCATACATGAAGGCCTCGTATATCCATAGCCACACTTTACTGTTTGACATTGTGAAAACCACAGTAGTCATACTGTAAATTGGAGAAAATCGATCCCTCAATTCAAATGCTCGCGTCCCATTTGGTATGCTGACATGCTGGATTGGTAGCCACTAAAATCAACCAGAGCGCATGACAGCCTAGAACCAAATGACGTATTTCACGTAGCAACTAAAATCTTTAGCTACAATCATTGCCACCCTCCAATCGAGCTAGAACGTCTAACCTAATCATGGATTTCACCCATCAAAAGTATGCGAATCAGAGTAATCAGCATCGTATCGCACCGAGCCCACATGATTTTCACAGGATCCAGGGCTGAGTTCGACATCCACCCATTAAAAAAGTCCGAAACATTTGGAATCGTAGCGAAGTAGGAGGGAGGCGGGAGGATCCGCGGACTGCTTGTGGTTGACCTCGATGGTGTAGGAGAGCAGCATGGGGGTGGCGTCGCGGCGTCGAGCGCGAGCAGCGATGATGGCCGTCTTGTGAGCTCCTCGAACACCGCGGTGGAACGACGCCGACGCCGCGGGACCTCCGGTGCCATCGAGGGCGCCTCCTCGTGCTCGGTGGCATCCGCGGCGTAGCGATGGCCGTGGTGCTCCGCCGGCACCCGCTCCACGTTCATGGAAGGAAGCTTTGCGAGGAACAACCACTTGGACGGGTTCGATCTGATTTGACCGGCGAATTCCGCGAGTTATTTTATTCGCCCGATCGATCAATCGATCGATCTAGGTCATCGCGGTGCGGGAAATGCGAGGAGGAAGGGGATGGAGAGGAAAAGAGAAGGCAAGTTTTTGCCGGTTTGGACTTCAAAATAAATCGGCAAGGAAAATAGAAATACTCCTGATTTCAGACGGAAGAACCACGCCGGAGATGCCGGCCCTGAGATGCCGGCGGCGTCGAGGAGGAGCCAGGCCGCTACCGAGTTCTCGGCTAGGGAGTCCAGGCGGGAGAGCGCGAGCGAGACGGAGCCTTCGATGGAGAGCTCCCGGCGGCGGAGCGAGTAGGGTTTAGGCGCGATTAGGGGCGGCGCACGATTTGGGGGCCACGCGAGGGATCGGGGGACTCACGGGCGGCGAACGGGGGCCACGCGGGGGATCGGGGGCCACACGGGAGATTGGGAATTGGGATGAACCGGATAATTTGGTCCATCAGATTTGATGAGGAAGGGGGATAAAACATCTTAGCGCTTGATTATGAGGAAGGGGGATTTCTGGGTGCACGTGTTAGGGTGAACAAAGAAAAGGTATCCTCTGTGGGGGCTGAATAGTGTGTGCACGTAGAAAAGAATTAACTGGTGAATTATAAAGGGGTAAAGATGAAGATAGGAGAGATTCGAAGACATCGCTATTCCTCACACGACACCCACCGTGCACCACACCCCCAAAAGGCACGACAGTACCGAATATTAGTTCATAACGGGTAAAGCTTGGTGGGATGAGAGATATAATGACTATAGATGAGGGTGACTAACCTTAGGAGAGAGAATAGATTAATTTATCTTCATTTCTTCGTAAATAAGGATGCAATGACTCATTTATATATTGCCGATTTCGGCCAATTCAATCTGCGTATATTATCCCTAATCAATGTATATTTTATATTTAATTAATACTATCTCTGATTTAAAGAAACTAATCTTATATAAAGAAAACTAATCTAATCCTGCCCGCGCGCGGGTGCTAACTAATCCAACATTCACATAAACAGTAATTCCAGCTAACGACATCCACTGTATCCAAACAGGCTTTTTAGGAGTTCCGATGATGGCAAAACAGCTGGAGGCCATCGAATCGAGAGCTAGCTGGGCCTAAACGGTGTTCGAGTGGAAGCACTGGAGTTGTAGTGGAAAGCCCATGAGAGAGAGGAAGGCGGAGATGCAGAGCATGTCATTTGGTAACCTGTTTTGCATGATTCTAGAGGCGCTGAAGTACTCAAATCACACAAAAGGATCACTAACAGCAAGCAAATGTAAATGCAGCAGTAAACAAATATGTTACGTATGCTTATTACTTTCAACTTTTATGTCATACATTTCACATTCGTGAACACACAATCTTTTGCTGGGGTTTACTGAGTTTCCCCTCAAATAAAAATACCATATATCCACAGTGTGTCGTGCGGCTAGCGGGCTAAGTACAGTTGGACAACACAGATATCAAGGGGACAGAGAGAGAAAAAAAAAGGAGTTGAGACAACTACTTGGACCATTTACATTTCATTCCTCTCAATTTTGGCCTGACTTCCTCTGCGATCTTGACAATAGCGAAGAACGTCATCCTGTACAGCACCATCATTCCAAACAGGATCGCGAGGTTAACCCATTTGGAGTACCCCATCTCCACCTGCAGCTTCTCTTGCAGGATTTGAAGGCCGCTAATCGTGACATTGGCCTCGATGAGCTGGTCACTGGGGAATGTCAGCCCAGCGAACTCATTCTTGTAGAACCCCTGC
Source organism: Rhipidocladum racemiflorum (assembly GCA_036346355.1). NCBI lineage: Eukaryota > Viridiplantae > Streptophyta > Magnoliopsida > Poales > Poaceae > Rhipidocladum > Rhipidocladum racemiflorum. Next base: position 40,239,660 of record CM070591.1, read on the forward strand.
ACTGCATATTTGTGGAAGGAGATGTAGTAGCAGGGGTACTTCCATATCGGTTTCGGGAGCTCGTTGGGAAGGCGAAAGAAGCCACCAGTGAGCATCATCACCCCCTGCACCCCGGCTCCGACGATGATGCCCATGAGGAAGTCCGGAACGATGGCGGCGATGATCATCAACATGCTCTCGACCAGCATCGTGCACATGCAGAGGGTGGCGACGAAGTAGGCGAAGTGATCCGCCCCTTTGGTTAGCCCTGTGAGGTAATACAGCATTGCGCCGGGGATTACAGCGATGACGGCCAAGTATGGGGTGGCGGAGAGTGTGTTTGAGATCACAAACTCTGCGACGCCGTAATGGCCGCTCAGTCTCTCCCTTCCGAATACCTAGAAAAAAGAGCACAGCAAGCTCGGGAGTTTGGTCATAAGATCTTTGTATTGGGCTGCTGGCACAGCACACATGTTTGTAAAAAATGAAAATTATTTCTCTCAGTTTGACTAACCATTCGAAGATGAGAAAATATAGAAGTCTATGTTTAGTGAGATACCACAATTGTTATATAGCTCATTGTTATAGGTGTCTTCAGCAGCAGTAGCACAATGAGGTTAGCCAAAGACCAATTTTACGGTGGATAATATGGGTAGTAACTAGCAGTAGTAAAAATTAGATTCCACCGTTCATTTGTTAGGGGCATTATAGTACTTGATATTCTGATAATCACAGCCTACTGGGTGTCCTCAAGGCCAGCTTCGGCAAGGATGCTTCCGCCGCAGGCGCCATCGCCTTCGACCTGCCGCTCCCGCTGTTCAAGCGCGAGGCCGTTATGCGCCTGGGCTTTGGGGTCAAGTTTGAGGCCGTGGTGGCGCCTGAACCAGAAGGTGGCGACGAGCAACTGGCCACAGCACCGCCACGATGGACTCCTTCCCCTCGGCCCCACTGCGCCGTTGCAGCGGGGCCACCACGATGGCGACGGCGACGGGGTGACATCATGGTGGAGGGTGAGGAGAATCAAGAAGAGCGGCTGAGGCCGAACGGATGCCGCTTGGGTAACTTGGTAGTCTAATTGACGCGGGGAATCGGAGGCGTGGGGGCGATGGTAGCGCTCGCGTTTGCGGCTGCGGCGGGGCGCAGGGCCATGTTGACGGATAACGCCAAGGGGCTGGTCCTCGCGGTGTAGTCAAGCGCCTTCATCGGCGCCAGCTTCATCATCAAGAAGATGGGGCTCAGGAGGGCCACCGACTCCGGCGCCCGCGCGGGTGAGTGCGTCGCGTCGGTTGCTAAGGCTGCATGCTCTGGAGCTGGGATCTCCCCGTCGAGCGTCGGTGGGTTGGTTGGTCGGGTAGGGGGTGGAGTAGGGTTGTGTCAGCTACGCGGTTTCTTCGACGATTTGGACATCACTTGGTTTATCCCACAATAAATAGCTTTATATTTTTGAAAATTGGTTGGAAAGTGTGTGGATAGGTAGTCCATGCATGATTGACCAGCAAAAGGATTTTGCCAAGATTTTAAATATTCATGGCAGCAAGCCATCTGTTTATTTATGATTACTTATGCTCTATTACTACATGTTATCAAATGTCAACCGCTCTTACAAATTTCCGATTGCAATCTACTATTCAATATTGCAAATGAAAGCTTGCTTTAAGCAAAACTGGAAAAGTTGGTAGGATAGCGATTCATTTGATATAACCTTGCATATTATATAACATTTGTGTAGAAATCTTTCAGCGTATGATTTTTGTACTCAACCATTGCTTGTTGAGCTCATTGAGAGGATGAGGAAGAAGACCCGTCGTACGATTACTTTTATGCCGCGGGTTTTGGCGACGATGATGCTGATTTCTAAGGATACTAACCTGGTCAATTGCCTATGGATGGGTTGAGGCATACTAGCTGGATGTGTTGCCTTTTTTTTGTTTGCTTCGCTATGATCTTTTACCATGTGAACTATTTGACCGGTTGGCCTTGTTGCAAAACTAGTCATGTATAACCTAACTTAGGATGTTTACTATTATGTACTACTCTATCATTCGTCTCGTGTATGGATGTGATATGTCAATGTTGGATATGTGTGTTAGCTATTGCTTGTACGACTAGCGCGGTATGCACATAGGGACATAGGGACCAGAATACAAATTTTGGGTCCCAACACTAGTGCCGCCACCTCCTCTCCCCCTGCTCTTCTGCCACCACCCCGCCATCGGTCCCGCTTCTTCCCCATCTCTAGTGGCTGGCCCACCATTGGATTTGCCGCCCTTACAGCCTCCGACCATGATATCCATTCATTGCGTTGAGGAACCGCTCGCCGCCGCCGCGCACTGCCCTCCTCCTCTCTTGTGTTCAGCGGCGCCATCACCGCCTCGATGCACCACCGCCCAGTGCCGTGCTTTTGCCACCCCTCTCTCCCTCTATAGCCCGGGGCCTTGGTTAATCCTAACCCTAGCTCGCCACCACTGGTGAAGATGACATCACCATCACCGGTTGGAGAAGATACAACAAACTCCCAGGCACTAATCTCCATGCCGATCGAAATGTGAGAAAAATCGATTTGGATTTCTAAAATTTTCAGGCCACTGATGATTAGCAACCACGTCAAAAAATAACATATACTTTCAGAAGCATCTGACAAGATACTAAGTAATATTGATATTTATTTTATTCAAGAGAAAATAAATTAGGGAAGCATAAAGTGGTAACCTTAAGTAATATTATTAATACCTAATGCTACACAATTGTTCTACAATAAAGTTAGTATGGAAGAAAAACAATCCCAGGAAAATGTTACTTTTGATGAGAGAGAAAGCAACCTTTATGTCCTCTATGAAAGAAGGGAATCCTCCGATTGCCATGAAAGTCAGAAGTGCGGTCGTATACATTATTACTTCACATCTAGCCTGAAAAATTAGGATAAATTATCAATGTTATAAAATAGTATAAATATTGCTCTATGTAACCCTAAATTAACCATATTATTTACTTACCTGGATAGAGCTGTAACTATAGCCAACTTGATAGAAAATAGTGCCAAGACAAATGCCAATGCCAATATAAACGGCCAAACGCATCCAATAGTACCCTATGTCCCTGTGCATATTTATGAATGACCTTCTTGTGAGCACAAGGAGCTTTGTAGAGAAGCTTGCTTGTTCTCTCTTCTTAAATGGAGCTCCTCCCTAGAATACAGAACATATTAGAACCATAATTATCCAGAAGCACCATGTTGTACATCTAGATCAACTAACTATTACTATGTGTTACTCTTCTGTAAGGCATTTCTAGTAACTTCTAGATAAAAAGGTGCATTGGAGGAATTTTGAAAAAAATTGACTATTTATCATAGCACTCTTTCCAGACATGAAGGTGAAGTTAGTAAGGCATGGATGCCATATATCTCATAGTCAAAAGTTTTCTGTAGGTTCGTTGAAAGGAAAACCACATAATTGTAAGATTCGACCTAGCTATTTCAGATTACAGTTTATTAGAATTGTTTTGCAATTGCTATAATACTACCTATTCATCCACATAGTTTTTTTAATAATCGTACAAAAATCTATGACCAAAATAATACCATTTCAATTCTTAAAAAAATGAATTACAAGCAATTTACCATATTTTTCATCTCAGCTATCTGGTTAGATGTTTTTTCAGAATAAGCGGAGGATTGGTATGCATTTGTCAGAATGTCTATGGCTACAGCTGCTGTTTTTCTCTTAGCTCTGCAACTCTCCACGGTTTCCTACATGTAAGATCATATTAGTGAAATAAAAATGTGAAGTTTTATTCAGAACATATATGTAAAAAAAGACAAGATCATAAACCTCATCAAAATCTTTGTTGATTGTTCTCAGAAAGTGGTCAGATGGGTTCCTCAGGTGTGGACATGGGAAGCCATTTACAGTAAAGAACTGCAAGAAGTGAGTAGCTGAATATACTTCATATACTATAACTTATAAATTTCAACATTTTTAGTAAGAAAATTCTATAATCACATTATCCTGCAAATATGAACTTGCAATCTTTTTATTTTATAATATAATATACATGAGTAGTGTTTCTATACATCACTTTTTGAAAGTTGAACAAATATTAGTTTGAATAAATGGTAGATGGTGACCACTTACCTCTTCGTATTTTTTAAAATTTGTGTAATTTATATTGGGAGGTGATGCATAGAAGCATTACTCAGTATACATACACAACGATCATTTCCTGTTGTTTCCATTAAAAAAACAAAACCACATTATCCTTATTCAATTGCTAAGCCGTCATTCTCTGGTCAAGAGGTATTCACATGGAGGAGAAACAGTCCGAAATTTCAATTTTTATATTCTGGCATATGGAAACCATACATTTTATATCTAACTTATTTTCCTATGGAAATTTAAGAGTACGCTGCACTGCAATCCCCTAAAACTGTCCCATTTTCTTCTTATTTTGACAAATGTGAAAAATCTTATCGTCCTGTTCGCACTTATTTCTATGATTTTTTTTTGTTTTTTCCTGCCAAATCCTTAATATTGAGAAAAGTTTCGCCACAAATTAATCCAATAGTAATTAAATTCACGAAATCAGCTTACATGGCTATTGGCTAATGTGAGATAATCTCTACTATATAAAGTGAGAGTTTCTTCCCACGTCACATTAATTGCCATGCTTAATTGCCCTACTTAATTGCCCTGCTTAATTGCCCTACGCAAGAAACGAAGCGATGCATTAATTGCCCTGCTTAATTGCCCTACTTAATTGCCCTGCTTAATTGCCCTACGCAAGAAACAAAGTGTTGCTTTAATTAGCCAGCTTTTGCAAGAAACAAAGCGTTAAAGATAGATGTTTGATCTTATGAAATAGTATTTTTTTATTTTTTAATCTTTATTTTTTGTTATTAATTTTGTTTTTCGTAGCAACGCACGGGCATATAACTAGTGGTGTGTAATTTCAGACTGTGGCTCTGTTATGTCAAGAGATTTGGAGGAAAAGCAGAGGAACATGCTACAAAACTATGTGTCATACAAACATGAAAATTTTATGGTGCATTATATTGATAATATATAATGTGCAGTAGAAATTAGATCTAACCGTTGATTTCTTAAAGTATTTCTATTACTCTACTACCAGATAAAATATAAATAATTATAGTTAATGTGATCCATTGGATCGAAGAGAATGAAGATTCATATTGAATTTAGTAACAAGAACACAGCCTTAGTTATAAGGAAAAAATGAAAAAAAGAGAGTGACCTCGGTGGCTTCAGAGACTGTCCCGAAGAACACCGTCCTGCCGTAGGCGAGCAAGCAGAGGCCGTGGAAGAGCTCGAAGACGTCGCCGCTGGGCTGGTGCACGGCGGCGATGACGGTCATGCCCTCCCTGGCCACGATCCCGGCGATGTGGCTCATGACGTGGTAGGAGGCGGCGCTGTCGAGCCCGCTGGTGGGCTCGTCGAGGAAGAGCAGCCGCGGCCGCGTGAGCATCTCGATGCAGATGGACATCCGCTTCCGCTGCCCACCGCTGATGCCCTTGGTGATCCGCCCGCCGATGCGCGTGTCGATGGCGTCGCTGAGGCCCATCTCCTGGATCACGCGCTCCGCGTGTGCGCGCTTCTCCGGCGCCGGCATCGTGTCCGGAAGCTGCAGCTGCGCCGAGTAGTAGACGGCCTCTCGCACCGACAGCGTCGACATGAGCACGTTGTCTTGGGTCACGTACGCCTACGGAGGAGTTGCATGCGAATTGCATGCATGGCAAGCGTAAGTTTGGATCACAGAACATACTACCCCCAGTGTAAAAATTAACAGAAACCATTTCATCTAATCGTCCTTGCAAATACATATCGTTTTGGTTTTATTTTATATGCAACATTAACTCATAACCAGGCCAGGCTGAATTTACCAGGTGCAAGGGTTGAAAAAAAAAATACCCTTGTTAAAGAAAAACGTTACAAGCGTTTTGAATAGGTGAGATTTTGTCTTACTGAGGTTCCAAAGGCAAGCTTCTCCTGGCGGCCATTGATTAGAATCACCCCGGTTTGACTCATGCCTGGCCCTAGCCTTCCTGCATTGCAGTTAAGTTTTTTAATGGGTAAGATCTAAGACCAGGGGAAGGTGTGAAAAAATACCAGTTTTGTTGATGATTTAGCTCCAAGTTAATTTGAACAGAACATAATGCAGCAGACAGATCGTTTTTTTTTATCAATATAATTCCTCTGAACAATTGAAAAACCTCGAGATTTCCAGTTAATGTAACCCTGTTCAAAAAGGGAAACTTCCAAAAACACCCTCAATTATCACTCCGAGTTTGGGTTTGACAAACACCACATACAATTCCTAATCGGAGGTCATCTAATTTGGTTTTGGTTTACAAATAAATACCATTTTGTTTTCTTGTAGGCAACGTTTTAGCCGTCTCTGAAGGAACGATTGGAGTATGGCCGTTCTGGGCCGCGAATCATGTGGTGCCGACAGGAATTGATTACGCGAACTGTTCTTGTTCCTTTTAGATGTACACGAACTGTTCTATAGTTACGTCGATGTGGATTAGAAACGAAAAATCAAAAATCAAAAATCCATTTTTTTGGAAGAACTGTAGAAAAGAAAAAGAACGGCAAGCACGTGACCTATAGCTACCGTACCAATTAATGCAGGAGTTTTTTTGGAAGAGAACAGTACGTGGTCATTTTTACGTTATGGAATCCATTCCATTCATCAGATAGGGGTTATTCACCAACGTTAGGTAAAAACACTCTAGTTAACAAAAAATTGCATGTGTGATGACTGGTGAGACGACGAACCTGCTAAAGTATCAAGAAGCGTGGTCTTGCCGCAGCCCGACGGCCCCATGATGGCAAGCACCTCCCTCGACCGCGCGTGCCCGCCAATCTGTTCAGGATCCTCGCTGGTGCGGCCCCGCCGGCGCCGGTCACGCACACGTCCTCCCAAGTGAGGAACACCCCGGGGTCATCCGCGTCAGACCGGTGCGCCGGCACCACCTCTACGCATTCAAACTCCGCCCTTCGCCCATTACCGCCGCTGGACGCTGGAGGACCACGCTAGAGCGGTCTCGACGGCCTCGGCGTCGGCGCCCACCGCGGCAGCGGCGACGAGGCCGCCATGGCACGACGGGTAGATAGGTAGCTAGCTTTGTGCTTGCCTGCCTACACGAGCTCTTCGTTTGGCTAGTCCAGAGGTGCAATGAACTGGCGCTACTACCTCTTGGTCTCGGCCGGACACGAATTAATAGCCATGGGCATGACTCATGAGTCTACCATGTGCTGGTCGACACGTCGTGTAGTAGGAATAACCAGTATCTTTTTTTCTTTTCTCTTAAAAAGTTACTCGAAACTATCTTTTTTTTTTTGTTTTGGAAAGATCTATATATTATCACGTAATTATTATGTGAGATGAGAAAAAGAAGAGAAGCTCATAAACCACTACCATTAACATTTTTTTTAAAAAAAAAGATCTGGTAAAGACATAAAAGGGATGGTTTCTTGAAGAGGCTCTCCCTTGACAAAGGGACATCACCGTGGTTGCTAGTGAGCAAGGTTGGTGTGCCGTCCTCTGATGCTATAGGGCTGTGGTTGAGTGAATGAACGTACGACAGGGACGCCGACGCGCCGATGTCCTTTGGTTTCTACTTTGTGGCACTAATAAAACCCTGCAGGTTGGTCGGTTAAAATCACCGAAGCGGAGTGGAGATGTCATGGATCAGAAGTCGCTATTGTGTAGTATACGCAAAGTGCCGTATAATTTATCCAAGATAAACTCTGATAGATTAATATTACTATTTTTTAAATAGGATTTCTATTCCGCTTAGCTATATAAGTGTAACATCCCCAATTTCGATCTCTTGGTAAAAGCTAATTTAAATTAATTAAATTCAAAATTTGGTTTTTTTTTTCGGCGTTCTAATTAACCTGGCATCCCGGTCATTCTGAGATTGGAGTTCATTCCTTCATCCAGGGCGTAGCCAACGGTTGGCACAGTTGGGCCATGGCCCAACCAATGCCAACCCGGCCCACCGAGTATTCTTCATATCCTCTCGTTTCTTGAGACTTGTACAGAGCACAAAACAAAAGGAAAAAAAGAAAGGATCGGCGGCCAAACTGAAGCCCATGAGGTGTTACGGTGGCGGCGCAACCAAACGAAGGATTCGCGAGGCTACAGTGTTCCATCTACAGGGGTGCTACAGTATTCACGACTACTGTAGCAACAAAAGGTCAGTAGTGCCTTAAGTCCTTTAGAAAAAAAGCCAGCGGTGATTTGCTAATCAGTGTTTAAGATAGATTGATTTATTATTTTATCATGATAATTTTGATTTGATCCATCCAAAACATTACTAAGTCATTAAATGATTGATTCAAAAAGTTTGATTGATTAATTCCTCATAAATTCTGAATTCTGATTAATCTCATAATTAGGGTTTAATCAATTTCCATCATTATTTGGTCCATGGTCAGCCTGCAAGAGGCAGCACACAGGGATTTTGTATTTTTATGCTTGTGGCCTTGTGGCTTGTGTGGGTGTTCCTCCTTTCTTTAGTTTCTTCATATATATTTAGCTTTTGATACATTTTATGTTTATATATTGTCTTATTATCTATTTTTTTTAAATTGGACCAACCTTATCTAAAATCCTGGCTACGCCACAGCCTTCATCGTCCGTAAAGTTAAAATTCTAAATCCTGGTCCATACTCAAAATTTCACCCGAGTTTCAAAATCCTCAAAAAATCTTGAAACCTGTTGCATTGGGTTCCAAATATTCTATAATATTTTTGAGAATTTTTTCAAGATTTATAGAATCCCTTTGATATTTTATCTCTGGCGCTCTTCCTTCAAATTCATTATATTCGTTCCAAAATTATCTAAATTCCAAAATTCATCCAAAATCAATGAAACCAACTTTATTTGCTTCCAAATATTCCCTAGTATTTTTAAAAATATTTTCAGGATTTTTATACCCTTTTTGCTATTTTATCCCACGCGCCATTTAATGTTTACTATTCATCGACCAACGTGAGGACGCCACGTGTCTAGACACCGTAGCATCATCTTCTTCGTGTCATTTCAATTTCCAAAGAGGAGCTCTTCACTCCCATTAATAGCGCCATGAATTCAATCCTTCGTAACTCCGCATTTACTCCACCAAATTGAGTGATTCCGGTTGAGTTTGAAAGGTGTGGTCGCAAAGATTCAATTCCCCACTATTAATCGTTCTAAATCCAGTTGAAACGGCCGCATTTGAGTAGAAACTAAAATACACTAAAATGGCTATAACTTGACCGTTTCTTGGGCAACCCGCGAGCTTCCAACTCTCAAATCTTTGTCTTGGCTCCTCTACCTGGTGCTCACTCTCCTCACTACCTCTCCACTCTATTTCTCCGGAAACTCGAAGAAACCGATGTCGGTCGCTGTTCATCGACATCGCCGTGGCAACTTTTGATCTGGTGAGGCGATTGCAAAACCGTTCGCGTCATCGTGTGTGTGTCGTCTCCACGAACAAAAGCTCACAATCGATTTTGATTTTCGTTGAAGGACGGCGACAAATTTCGCAGTTGAAGTTGCCGATTGAAACTCCGTTCATCGTCGATTTCTCCCAATCCGGCGATCTCCTCCGAAATCCGGCAACATCCCTAGGTTCATCTCGTCGCATTCTACGTGGTGCTCACTTTCCCTTTGCGATTCCATTCTCCGAAAAAAAATTTATTCGTTTGCCGCCGCCTTTCTCCGTTCCGACCGCCGGCATGCCCATGGCGCGCCGCCTCCGGCGATCCTCCGGCCAAGCCGCCGTGCGCGTCGCCTTCCCCATGCCCAAGCACACCATTCCCCGACCTCAGACGCCGCCGTGCCGGCCTCCCCGCGTGCACCGCCGCCCGCCGCCCCTAGCGCCGCTGCGTGCGCTTTCGGCCATAACTCTGGCGAGCTTTTCCTGGCTATCCGCTGATCCGATCGTCCTATAAATTGAACCCCAGAATCCTCTCACCATTCCCCCACACAACCCAATTGGAATTTCTCCAATCCAACCTATGGATCTCCCTGTAGAAGCCGTTCTTTCCAAAATCTTGCGAACATTCGGTGAGCTCTCCCGGTCACTCCCAACCTCCATTAAGCATCAATTTTTTACTGGAGCTTCCTCTCGGTGTCCTCTACATAATTTTTTGATTTTATTTTATTTATTTGTCGCTCCGTTTTGCGCGTAGCCGAAGAACTCGCCGGAGCGCCGTCGTCGAACCTCAAAACTTCGAGACCCGCGCTGTGACCGAAGGCAAGTCTCCTTGATGCACGTTGATCCTATGATTTAAAATTTTTTTACAAATGTTTTACAACATGCATTGCTATTTATATAAAAGTGATGTTAAATATAGGATGGTAGCTATTCCGAATTTGTTATCACCTCCTTTGATGTTGAGATTCATGTATATTTGTATCCCTAGGTTGCTGTGTTATATTATAATAATAATATGTTATGATATATATATATATATTGTTTAGTGCGTTAGATGTGTTTAAATGCAAATTCGATCAAACACCTATGGGTGGGATACTTTGAAACTGTCGTAAATTATGATTTTGAAAAATTGTGGCAATATGAATGCTGCAGTGTTTGCAAATTAAAAATAAAATAAAAATGATTTAGACTTGGGCGGAATGGTTTGTCTTGCGAGTGTGGATAGAACATTAGTCTTGGTTTGTGCAAGTACCGCCCCAAGTCAATTAAGGACCGACGCTTATGATTGTCCATTCTAAGCACAACAGTGCAACCACATGTCAAAGTGGGTACGACCTGGCTAAATAATTTGTATAGACCTAGATTTGACTTCACCAGATGGTTGAATGTGGGTGCCGGATAGAGGCAAGACTGTTTTTCTCACACGGCGCAAGAGGAGTCTTCTGTACTGGATGGATAGAACCATAACAGCGGTGAAATCTCAACGGGTGGAGTCGGGCTAGGTAGATGCATTGTAAAGGCCTTGTCATGATCTCTCTACCGACACGCCAAAGGAAGTGTCTTAATAGTACTTGGCACAAAGAGCTGATCATGTCTTGTGGGTAAAGCTGTACACCTCTGAAGAGTGAAAACTATTCGAATAGTCGTGCCTACGGTCAAGGGCGCGCGAAGAATGCTTTCATATTGGTAGATTTTGTTTTTGTTTTAAAAACTGATGTTTTGGGATCTGGGAGTGGTTAGAACTCTCATATGTGCTTCTGGCGGCTAGAGCCAGATAGGTGGATTGAACCTGTTTTTGTGAACCATGGCGAATAGAGCCACGTGGGTGGATTGAACCCTGGTCGTTTTGAGAAATGGCAGATAGAGCCTGTATACTAGTGATTGGTGGATAGAACTTTCACTAAAAATTATAGTTAATTTTAATAGTTCAAATAATTATTAAAACATGCTTTGTGAAAATTAATAGTAAGTATAGTTTGTTGAAACTTGGGCTTTGCGCAAAAGAACCCTAATAAGCCTTCCTTGGAAAGCCTTACATGTTGCATAATTTTTCAGACTTGCTGAGTACATTTGTACTCACGTGCTACACAAAATTTTGTCATCAGAGAATTTTAAAGATGTAGTTGAAGATGGTGAGTACTTCACTGAGGAGTTCGACAAAGGACATCAAGATACCTAGGCACATGTTCTAGTCATTTGCCTGTGGAGTCGTTGGGCTTTATCTTTTTTGTTGTTTTGTTTCCGCTGCTGTAAGACTATGGTCATCTGACCTGCTATTGTAATAAGTGGCCTTCCGTCCGGTACTCTGTAATTATCTTAATATTTCGTTCTGTTCGGTTATGATTCATCACTGTGAACTGTGCGTACTAGCGTTGATCCGGGACTAGTACAGAAATACACAGGGGATTCCGGATAACCGACCGGGGGCCCACAATAAGTTTACGGAGTGATCAAAGAGAACCTAAGTAAATAAGAAGCTACAAAACAACTCATTCAAAACAAGAGCTGGACTAGGGGATTAGAGACTAGATTATTCTTTAACACTAAATTCTTGTATATGATAAAGATTGAAGGGTCCTAAAAGATTCGAGAGGTTGTAAGAGAGTAATAATTTCTTATTTATACTCCTACGTTATTTTGAAATGTGCTTTTAATTTTTTATAACTTCACATTAAGATGTATTAATAAAATTATAATATTATAAAGTATTTTAACAGCAAATCTAGTGATAATTATTATATAGCTAATCTATATACCCCTGCAGCTAAAACACCACTTTCACCACTAATTTATATTATAATATATTTATAAAACTCAATATAATTATAATATTATAAAATATTTTTGAGATAAATCTATGCCTATGATCTTCATGTATCCGAAATCTAAATATTTTAAAAAATATTGATAATAAAAAAATTTAAAAGTTGGACTACACATATCCTAAAATGATATGTATTTGTGACTGGATGGGTAGTTTTAAACAGGGGTGGATATTCAGCCTTTCGGTTATTTTTTGAATTTTTTTGTTTTTTCGATTTTTTGGGTGAAACAAAAAAACTGAATAAACCGACCGAAAAAACCAAAATCTGGAAAAAACACACAACTTTTAAACCTACGTGTGATCAACATCACAGATTTTAAGACTATCTCCAGCAATTTCCCTTCATTCTATTCCCTTCACCATATTCATTTCCTTTATTTCCTACTATCTCCAACAGTATCCCCTCGAAGGATTTTGGGAAGGGATTAGAGAGAGAATCCCTTCACAGAGACATTCTCTCTCCGAATCCCGTCCGAAGGGAATCATGAAGGGAATCCGCTAGAGCACTTAGGATCTGTTCGCGAAGGGATTTGGAGGCTGAAGGGAATCCGCTGGAGATATTCAGCTTTTCGGTTATTTTTTGAAATTTTTGGTTTTTTCGATTTTTTGAGTGAAACTAAAAAACTGAATAAAACGACCGAAAAAACCAAAAAACTGAAAAAAAACACAACTTTTAAACCTACGTGTGATCAACATCACAGATTTTAAACAACTGTAGAAAAGAAAAAGAACGGCAAGCACGTAACCTACAGCTACCGTACCAATTAATGCAGGAGTTTTTTTTTTTGGAAGAGAACAATACGTGATCATTTTTACGTTATGGAATCCATTCCATTCGTCAGATAGGGGTTATTCACCAACGTTAGGTAAAAACACCCTAGTTAAAAAAAATTGCATGTGTGATGACTGGTGAGACGAACGAACCTGCCAGAGTATCAAGAAGCGTGGTCTTGCCGCAGCCCGACGGCCCCATGATGGCAAGCACCTCCCCCGACCGCGCGTGCCCACTAATCTTGTTCAGGATTCTCGCCGGCACGGCCCCACTGGCGCCGGTCACGCACACTTCCTCCCAAGTGAGGAACACCCCAGGGTCGTCCGTGCCAGACCGGCGGGCCGGCACCACCTCTACGCATTCAAACTCCACCCCTCGCCCAGTATCGCCGATGGACGCTGGAGGACCATGCCGTCCGCTCCTCCAGGGGAAGATGCTGCCAAGCGACCAGCCAGCGCCGCCAAGGCCCCGGCGTCGGCGCCGCCATGGCCAGAGTGGTCTCGACGGGCTCTGCGTCGGCGCCCACCGCGGCAGCGGCGACGAGGCCGCAATGACACGACGGGTAGCTAGGTAGCTAGCTTTGTGCTTGCCTGCCTACACGAGCTCTTGGCGTGGTTAGTTCAGAGGCACAATGAACTGGCACTACTACTTCTTGGCCTCGGCCGGACACGAATTAATAGCCATGGGCAAGACCCACGAGTCTAACATGTACTGGCCCACACATCGTGTAGTAGGAATAATAGGCAGTATTTTTTTTTTCTTCTCTTAAAAAGTTACTCGAAACATCGTTTCACAATATAAATTTATTATGGAGATTAAATACATAGATATCATAATATTTTCATCACATACCTTTTTATAGTAAACAAGTGGATGAATATTTATAGTCTACTCTTTAATATGGACATATATGGTTCAATAATATTAACTTCTTCTTATACTTACTATATTTCGTTGGTATATGAGTACAATAGTCTATAAACTTATATTGCAGGATGTAGAGAGTATTTTCATGTTTAACCAAACAATAATGGGGTCAAGAAAAGTTGTTGTTCGGTATGCTTTGCAAAATGGGTATTAAATCGGTCAGCCTACGGATGGACCATCGTCCAAATTGTAGCGTTGAGAGCTGGAGATCCATGCTAGCACAGCATCATGTGTGTAGTGAATGCGACTGCGACGTGACAAAGATGCATGTACATAGAATGATGCGTCGCAACGAATAAGTTGATTCGTGGGTTGGTTAGTTTTTATACGTACGGCTAAGCCGTGCATTGCACTTTTAAAATACGTCGATGGTTAGTTTTAAAAGTATGATTGTACGAACTGTAATACATTATTTTATAGAAGAATATATTCTAAAATGTCATATACAGAAGGACAGAGAGTGGGCATCCATTTTATGCTATACCTCAAAAGATATGTCATTTATCGTTCTGAAAAATATCATATCTTAGAGAAGCATTTAGCCATATAATAGAACTGTTAGAGCATCTCCAAGAGAGATTCCTAAAAAAAAACCCTAAACTTTAATATATGACCCTAACTAATTAGATTTAAGCTCCAAAGAAATGTTCACTTCAGCAATTAGGCTCTAAAACCCAACTACCATCTAATTAGATAGGGCCGAATCACAGAGTTGCTAAATATAGCTACTCACCCCGGGGTCCTAAATCAATTTACTAGATTTTAATAATTTAAAGTCCTTCCTGGAGTTGCTCTTTTCTCCTAAAAACCCTACAATTTAAGTTAGGACAAATTTAGGACCCCGTTTGGAGATGCTGTTAGAAATAGAGAGTTAGTCCCCTGCACGCAACATCTCACACGACGAACATTGTATTTGTATTTAATTAAGTCACTGCTGTCTATCCTTGGCAGGCACTGTTGTATACAACGGCAAATATGATGGATATATTTGTTTGTTTAGGCATGCGGTTAGCACTATGGGATACTTAATTATATACAAACCGGTTTTTGCATAAACATTTGTAATAACTCATTAATTGTAAGCGCATATATAGGCAAAGTCGTGTCCTCTTGTTTTTATGTAGCTATGTACATTAACATAATTTTATTTTGCAAAATTCTTATTTATACTCCTACGTTATTTTTGAAATGTGCTTTTAATTTTTTATAACTTCACATTAAGATGTATTAATAAATTTATAATATTATAAAGTATTTTAACAGCAAATCTAGTGATAATTATTATATAGCTAATCTACAAACCCCTCCAGCTAAAACACAACTTACACCACTAATTTATGTTATAATATATTTATAAAACTCAATATAATCATAATATTATAAAAATATTTTTGAGATAAATCTATGCCTATGATCTTCATGTATCCGAAATCTAAATATTTTAAAAAATATTGAGATAAATTTTTTTGAGATAAATCTATGCCTAAAATGATATGTATTTGTGACTGGATGGGTAGTTTTAAACAGGGTTGGATATTCAGCTTTTCGGTTATTTTTTCAATTTTTTGGTTTTTTCAATTTTTTGGGTGAAACTAAAAAACTGAATAAACCGACCGAAAAAACCAAAAAACTGGAAAAAAAAAACACAACTTTTAATACTACGTGTGATCAACATCACAGATTTTAATACAACCGTAGAACAGAAAAAGAATGGCAAGCACGTAACCTACAGCTACCGTACCAATTAATGCAGGAGTTTTCTTTGGAAGAGAACAGTACGTGGTCATTTTTATGTTATGGAATCCATTCCATTCGTCAGATAGGGGTTATTCAACAATGTTAGGTAAAAACACCATAGTTAACAAAAAAATTGCATGGGTGATGACTGGTGAGACGAACGAACCTGCTAGAGTGTCAAGAAGCGTGGTCTTGCCGCAGCCTGACGGCCCCATGATGGCAAGGACCTCCCCTGACCGCGCGTGTCCGCTAATCCCGTTCAGGATCTTCGCCGGCGCGGCCCCGCCGGCGCCGGTCACGCACACGTCCTCCCAAGTGAGGAACACCCCGGGGTCGTCCGTGCCAGACCGGCGCGCCGGCACCACCTCTACGCATTCAAACTCCGCCCCTTGCACAGTACCGCCGCTGGACGCTGGAGGACCGTGCCGTCCGCTCCTCCAGGGGAAGATGCTGTCGAGCGACCAGCCGACGCCGCTCGCGCCGCGGGCCCCGGAGTCGGGCGTGCCGCCGCCCAAGCGCCAGAGCGGTCTCGACGGGCTCGGCGTCGGCGCCCACCGCGGCAGCGGCGACGGGGCCGCCATGGAACGACGGGTAGCTAGGTAGCTTGCTTTGTGCTTGCCTGCCTACACGAGCTCTTGGTGTGGTTAGTTCAGAGGCGCAATGAACTGGCGCTACTACTTCTTGGCCTCGGTCGGACACGAATTAATAGTCTACCATGTGCTGGTCCACACGCCGTGTAGTAGGAATAATAGGCAGTATCTTTATGTTTAACCAAACAATAATGGGTCCAGAAAAGTTGTTGTTGGGTATGCTTTGCAAAATGGGTATTAAATCGGTCAGCCTACGGATGGACGATCGTCCAAATTGTAGCGTTGAGAGATGGAGATCCATGCCAGCTGTGTCTGTGTAGTGAATGCGACTGCGATGTTACAAAGATGCATGTGCATAGAATGATGCGAATAAGTTGATTCGTGGGTTGGTTAGTTTTTATACGGCTAAGCCGTGCATTGCACTTTTAAAATACGTCGATGGTTAGTTTTAAAAGTATGATTGTACGAACTGTATACATTATTTTATAGAAGAATATATTCTAAAATGTCATATACAGAAGGACAGAGTGGGCATCCATTTTATGCTATACCTCAAAAGATATGTCATTTATCCTTCTGAAAAATATCATATCTTAGAGATGCACTTAGCCATATAATAGAACTGTTAGAGCATCTCCAAGAGAGATTCCTAAAAAAGAGCCCTATATGACCCCAACTAATTACATTTAAGGCTCCAAAGAAATGTTCACTCCAACAATTAGGCTCTAAAATCCAACTACCATCTAATTAGATAGGGCCGAATCACAGAGTTGCTAAATATAGCTACTCGCCTAGGGGTCCTAAAATATTTTACTAGATTTTAATAATTTAGAGTTATTGCTGGAGTTGCTCTTTTCTCCTAAAAGCCCTACAATTTAAGTTAGGACTATAATTAGGACCCCTCGTGAAGATGCTCTTATGAATAGGGAGTTAGTCCCCTGCACGCAACATCTCACATGACGAACATTGTATTTGTATTTAATTAAGTCACTGCTGTCTGTCCTTGGCAGACACTGTTATGCTCTAACGGCAAATGTGATGGATATATTTGTTTGTTTAGGCATCGGTTAGCACTATGGGATACTTAATTATATACAAACCGGTTTTTGCTTAAACATTCGTAATAACTCATTAATTGTAAGCGCATATATAGGCAAAGTCGTGTCCTCTCGTTTTTATGTAGCTATGTACATTAACATAATTTTATTTTGCAAAATTGTTATTTATACTCCTACGTTATTTTGAAATGTGCTTTTAATTTTTTATAACTTCACATTAAGATGTATTAATAAAATTATAATACTATAAAGTATTTTAACAGCAAATCTAGTGATAATTATTATATAGCTAATCTACATACCCCTCCAGCTAAAACACAACTTTCACCACTAATTTATGTTATAATATATTTATAAAACTCAATATAATTATAATATTATAAAAATATTTTTGAGATAAACCTATGCCTATGATCTTCATGTATCCGAAATCTAAATATTTTAAAAAATATTGATAACAAAAATTTTTAAAAGTTGGACTACACATATCCTAAAATTATATGTATTTGTGACTGGATGGGTAGTTTTAAACAGGGGTGGATATTCAGCTTTTCGGTTATTTTTTGAATTTTTTTGGTTTTTTCGATTTTTTAGGTGAAACTAAAAAACTGAATAAACCGACCGAAAAAACCAAAAAACTGGAAAAAAAAAAACACAACTTTTAAATCTACGTGTGGTGAACATCACAGATTTTAATACAACTGTAGAAAAGAAAAAGAAGGGGAAGCACGTAACCTACATTTACCGTACCAATTAATGCAGGAGTTTTTTTTGGAAGAGAATAGTACGTGGTTATTTTTACGTTATGGAATCCATTCCATTCGTCACATAGGGGTTATTCACCAACGTTGGGTAAAAACACCCTAGTTAAAAAAAATTGCATGCATGTGTGTTGACTAGTGAGTAGAACTAACCTGCTAGAGTATCAAGAAGCGTGGTCTTGCCGGAGCCCGACGGCCCCATGATGGCAAGCACCTCCCCCGACCGCGCGTGCCCGCTAATCCCGTTCAGGATCCTCGCCGCCGCGTCCCCGCCGGCGCTGGTCACACACACGTCCTCCCAAGTGAGGAACACCCTGGGGTTGTCCGCGCCAGACCGGCGCGCCGGTGACACTGCCGCCGCCGGCACCACCTCTACGCATTCAAACTCCGCCCCTGGCCCATTACCGTCGCTGGACGCTGGAGGACCGTGCCGTCCACTCCTCCATTGGAAGATGCTACCGAGCGACCAGCCAGCGCCGCTCGCGCCGCCGCCCCAGCGCTAGAGCGGTCTTGACGGCCTCTACGTCGGCGCCCACCGCGACAGCGGCGACGAGGCCGCCATGGCACGACGGGTAGCTAGGTAGCTAGCTTTGTGCTTGCCTGCCTACACGAGCTCTTTGTTTGGCTAGTCCAGAGGCGCAATGAACTGGCGCTACTGCTTCTTGTGGCCTCGGCCGGACGCGAATTAATAGCGATGGGCATGACTCGTGAGTCTACCATGGGCTGGTCGACACGTCGACGTCGACGTGTAGTAGGAATAGCCAGTATCGAATGTTTTTTTTCTTCTTTTAAAAAGTTACTCGAAACTATTTTTTTTTGTTTTAGAAAGATCTTTATATTATCACGTAATTATTATGTGAGATGAGAAAAAGAAGAGAAGCTCATAAAGCACTACCATTATTTTTTTTTAAAAAAAAATCTGGTAAAGGCAGAAAGGGACGGTTTCTTGGAGAGGCTCTCCCTTGACAAAGGGACATCACCGTGGTTGCTTGTGAGCAAGGTTGGTGTGCCGTCCTCTGATGCTCTAGGGCTGTGGTTGAGTGAATGAGCGTACGACAGGCAGAGGCGAAGCGAGCAGTGGGGCGCACTGGGGCGTGCGCCCCTGCTCCAACGTGACCCGAAGCTCATTACCGCCTGCAGCCTGTATCAAACAACTCGGTTCGAGTCTCGGTCGGTCTCCAATCCTAATCCTCTCCACCACTTCAAAATCCAAATCTCCATCCCGCCGGTGCCATCCAAATCTATATTCTCAATGTCAGGAGAAGTATGGAATTTCATGAATGCAATGATGTTGCTATGCTAGCAGAAAAGATGGTTCAACTTGGAAAGCATAAAACATTTCCATTGGTCTATCGTCTTATTGAACTAACACTGATACTTCCTGTGTCAACTGCTTCTGTTGAAAGGATTTTTTTCGGCAATGAATGTTACAAGACTGATTTGCGCAACAAAGTCTCCGATGATTGGCTCAATGACTTAATGGTGTGCTACACCGAGAAAACAATATTCAAATCTATTGATGATGAAGCAATTATGGACTGCTTTTAAAGGATGAAAACCCGTAGAATATGCTTGCCTGTTGCCTCCAAATCCAACTCGTAGCTAGTGTGCCTAGCAACTTCATTTATGTGAGTATCTTATAAACTTCTACTTTGTTTCACTTGTTAAATGGTTATTTATGTATGAATTTGGCTTTTACTAGTAGTTAAAATGGTTAGCTTAGCCCCCTTCTAATTTAATCCTGGCTTCTCCACTGACGACAGGGACGCCGATGCGCCGATGTCCTTTGGTTTCTACTTTATGGCACTAATAAAACCCTGCAGGTTGGTCGGTTAAAATCACCAAAGCGGAGTGGAACCCTGCAGGTTGGTCGGTTAAAATCACCAATGCGGAGTGGAGATGTCATGGATCAGAAGTCCCTAGTTGTGTAGTATACGGGAAGTGCCGTATAATTTATCCAAGATAAACTCTGATAGATTAATATTACTGTTTTTTAAATAGGATTTCTATTCCGCTTGGCTATATAAGTGTAACATCCCCAATTTCGGTCTGTTGGCAAAAGCTAATTTAAATTAATTAAACTCAAAATTTGGTTTTTTTCGGCGTTCTAATTAACCTGGCATCCCGGTCATTCCAAGATTAGAGTTCATTCCTTCATCGTCCGTAAAGTTGAAATTCTAAATTCCGCTCCTTACTCGAAATTTCACCTGGGTTCCAAAATCCTCAAAAAATCTCGAAACCTGTTGCATTGGGTTCCAAATATTCTATAATATTTTTTAGAATTTTTCCAAGATTTATAGAATCCCTCTTGTATTTTATCTATAGCGCTCTTCCTTTAAATTCATTGTATTCGTTCCGGAATTATCTAAATTTCAAAATTCATCCAAAATCAGTGAAACCAACCTTATTTGGTTCCAAATATTCCCTAGCATTTTTAGAATTTTTTTTGGAATTTTTAAACCATTTTTGCTATTTTATTTCGCGCGTCATTTATTCTTTATTATTCATCGACCAACGGAAGGACGCCATGTGTCCACACACCATGGCACCATCTTCCTCGTGCCATTTCAGTTTCCAGAGAGGAGCTCTTCGCTCCTGTTAATGGCACCATGAATTCAATCCTTCATAACTCCGCACTGACTCCACCAAATTGAGTGATTCCGATTGCATTTGAAAGGTGTGGTCGCAAGGATTCAATTCCCCACCATTAATCGTTCTAAATCCCGTTCAAAAGGCCGCATTTGAGTAGAAACTGAAATGCACTAAAATGGCTATAACTTGATCGTTTCTTGGGCAATTCACGAGATTCCACCTCTGAAATCTTTATCTTGGCTCCTCTACCCGGTGCTCACTCTCCTCCACTGCCTCCCCACTCCATTTCTCCGGAAACTCGAAGAAACCGACGCCGGTCGCCGTTCGTCGACATCGCCATGGCAACTTTTGATTCGGTGAGGCGATTGCAAATCCGTTCATGTCACCGTGTGCGCGTCATCGCCACGAACAAAAGCCCTCAATCGATTTCGATTTTCGTTGCAGGACGGCGACGAATTTTGCAGTTGAAGTTGCCGATTGGAACTCCATTCATCGTCGATTTCTGTCAATCCGGCGATCTCCTCTGAAATCCGGCAACACCCCTAGGTTTGTATCATCGCGTTCTATGTCATTCTCACTTTCCCTTTGCGATTCCATTCTCCGAAAAAAAATTTGTTCGTTCGCCGCCGCCTTTCTCCGTTCCGGCCGCCGGCATGCCGATGGTGCGCCGCCTCCGGCGATCCTCCGGCCAAGCCACCATCAACGCCGCCTTCCCCATGCCCAGGCGCACCATTCCCTGGCCTCGGACGCCGCCGTGCCAGCCTCCCCGCGTGCGCCGCCGTGCCAGCCTCCCCGCATGCGCCGCCGCCCTAAGGGCCGCTGCACGCGCTTCCAGTCATAACTCCGGTGAGCGTTTCCTGGTGATCCGTTGGTCCGATCGTCCTGTAAATTGTACTCCAAAATCCTCTCACCATTCCCCACACAACCCAATTGGAATTTCTCCAATCTAAACTACGGATCTCCATGTAGAAATCGATCTTTTCGAAATCTCGCGAACATTCGGCGAGTTCTCCCGGTCACTCCCGACCTCCATTTGGACTCCAATTTTTACTAGAGCTTCCTCTCAGTGTACTATACATCTAGTAAAATCATATTTTTGCATTTGATCACCAGAGCTCCGTCGGCAGCCATTTCTTCTCCAAGTCCGGCGGGAGGTTCAAAATGCTCGTTCTCTTTCGTCGTAACTCCGAACTGAGTGATTCAAATTCCTAAATTCATCTAAAATCACCCTCTACCTGCCACTATTATTTTTTATAAGTTTTAGATTTTATTTATTTGTCGCTCCGTTTTGTGCGTAGCCGAAGAACTCGCCGGAGCTGTCGACGCCATCGCCGAACCTCAAAACTTCGAGACCCTCGCTGTGACCGAAGGCAAGTCTCCTTGACGCACGTTGATCCTATGATTTAAAAATCTTTTAAAATGTTTTACAACATGTATTGCTATTTACATAAAAGTGATGTTAAATATGGGATGGTAGTTATTCTGAATTTGTTATGATCACCTCCTTTGATGTTGAGATTCATGTACATTTGTATCCCTAGGTTGCTGTGATATATCATAATAATAATATGTTATGATATATATTGTTTAGTGCGTTAGATGTGCTTAAATGCAAATTCGATTAAACACCTATGGGTGGAATACTTTGAAACTGTCGTAATTATGATTTTGAAAAATTGTGGCAATATGAATGCTGCTGTGTTTGCAAATTAAAAATAAAATAAAAATGATTTAGACTTGGGCGGAATGGTTTTTCTGGCGGGTGTGGATAGAGTATTGGTCTTGGTTTGTGCAAGTACCGCCCCAAGTCAATTAAGGACCGACGCTTATGATTGTCCATTCTAAGCACAACATTGCAACCACGTGTCAAAGTGGGTACGACCTGGCTAAATAATTTGTATAGACCTAGGTTTAACATTCACCAGATGGTTGATTGTGGGTGCCGGATAGAGGCAAGACTGTTTTTCTCACACGGCGCAAGAGGGGTCTTCTGTACTGGATGGATAGAACCATAATAGCGGTGAAATCTCAACGGGTGGAGTCGGGCTAGGTAGATGCATTGTAAAGGCCTTGTCATGATCTCTCTACCGACACGCCAAAGGAAGTGTCTTAATAGTACTTGGCACAAAGAGCTAAAGTAACTGTGTTAATAGTACTTGGCACAAAGAGCTGATTATGTCTTGTGAGTAAAGCTGTACACTTCTACAAAGTGAAAAACTATTTGAATAGCCGTGCCTACGGTCAAGGGGGCGCGAAAAATGCTTTCATATTGGTATACTTTGTTTTTGTTTTAAAAACTGATGTTTTGGGATCTGGGAAGGGTTAGAACTCTGAGATGTGCTTCTGGCGGCTAGAGCCAAATAGATGGATTGAACCTGTTTTTGTGAACCATGGCGGATAGAGCCATGTGGGTGGATTGAACCCTGATCCTTTTGAGAAATGGCGGATAGAGCCTGCATACTAGTGATTGGTGGATAGAACCTTCACTAGAAATTATAATTAATTTTAATAGTTCAAATAATTGTTAAAACATGTTTTGTGAAAATTAATAGTAAGTATAGTTTGTTGAAACTTGGCTTTGTGCAAAAGAACCCTAATAAGCCTTCTTTGGAAAGCCCTACATGTTGCATAATTTCTCAGACTTGCTGAGTACATTTGTACTCATGTGCTACACAAAATTTTGTCACCAGAGAATTTTCAAGATGCAGTTGAAGATGGTGAGTACTTCACTGAGGAGTTCGACGAAGGACATCAAGATAACTAGGCGCACGTTCCATTCGTTTGCCTGTGGAGTTGTTGGGCTTTATATTTTTTGTTGTTTTGTTTTCGCTGCTGTAAGACTATGGTCATGTGACCTGCTATTGTAATAAGTGGCCTTCCGGCCGGTACTCTGTAATTATCTTAATATTTTGTTCTGTTCGGTTATGATTCATCACTGTGAACTGTGTGTACTAGCATTGATCCGGGACTAGTACAAAAATACACAGGGGATTCTGGATAGCCGATCCGGGGGCCCACAACAAGTTTACGGCGTGATCATAGAGAACCTAAGTAAATAAGAAGCTACAAAACAACTCCTTCAAAACAAGAGCTGGACCAGGGGATTAGAGACTAGATTATTCTTTAACACTAAATTCTTGTTTAGGATAAAGATTGAAGGGTCATAAAAGATTCGAGAGGTTGTAAGAGAGTAATAATTTCTTATTTATACTCCTACGTTATTTTGAAATGTGCTTTTAATTTTTTATAACTTCACATTAAGATTTATTAATAAAATTATAATATTATAAAGTATTTTAACAGCAAATCTAGTGATAATTGTTATATAGCTAATCTACATACCCCTCCAGCTAAAACGCAACTTTCACCACTAATTTATAATATAATATATTTATAAAACTCAATATAATTATAATATTCTAAAAATATTTTTGAAATAAATCTATGCATATGATTTTCATGTATCCGAAATCTAAATATTTAAAAAAATATTGATAATAAAAAATTTAAAAAGTTGGACCACATATATCCTAAAATGATATGTATTTATGACTAAAATGATATGTATTTGTGACTGGATGGGTAGTTTTAAACAGGGGTGGATATTCAGTTTTTCGGTTATTTTTTGATTTTTTTGGTTTTTTCAATTTTTAGGTGAAACGAAAAAACTGAATGAACCGATCGAAAAAAAACCAAAAAACAGAAAAAACCAGACAACTTTTAAACCTACTACATGTAGTCAACATCACAGATTTTAATACTACTGTTGAAAACAAAAGGAACGGAGAAGCACGTAACCTACAGGTACCGTACCAATTAATGCAGGAGTATTTTTGGAAGAGAACAGTACGTGGTCATTTTTATGTCATGGAATCCATTCCATTCGTCAGACAGGGGTTATTCACTAATGTTGGGTAAAAACACCCTAATTAAAAAAAATTGCATGCATGTGTGATGACTGGTGAGTAGAACAAACCTGCTAGAGTATCAAGAAGCGTGGTCTTGCCACAGCCCGACGACCCCATGATGGAAAGCACCTCCCTCGACCGTGCGTGCCCGCTAATCCTGTTCAGGATCCTAGCCGGCGCGGCCCCACCGGCGCTGGTCACGCACACGTCCTCCCAAGTGAGGAACACCCTGGGGTCGTCCGCGCCAGACCGGCGCGCCGCCGACACTGCCGCCGCCGACACCACCTGTAACACCCCGGCATTTAATGTGCCTGAATGCTACCAAACATAAGCTAAACAACATCTAAATACCACAGTTAAACATAAATTCCAGCAAAGGCGCACATGCTAAAAACCGAGATTTCGGCAGCATCTCCTTTGTTTTAACATGAATTAACACAATATCAATATCATGGCAAGATATGTCATAGCACACGACAAATAAAACATCAACATAAATGGATATATCATCAAATTACGCCAATAAAAGCATGCTCAACCACTTCATAAGCTATAACCAAGCAAATAAGGAATCACAAGCATGCTAAATTAAACCCTACATTAAGTTTATGGCACAACTCTTAATATCATTTCTCCAAGTGATTAATTATGGACTATGATGGTGGAGCTACGTGTAGAAGTGTAGCTAGGCCCCTTTTTCCCGCATGCCGATCTCAAAGTACCTAAAAACAACATAAAACACAAGCGTGAGTTCGAAAACTCAGCAAGCATATTGTAATGGACAACAAGATCATTTACAAGACAATAATACCTTACATCACATATAACATCTCATACTTGAGCACATAACAACATCATCATCATTAAATATGTATTGCAATGCAATGCAATGCAATGTTATGCTCATATCTCCTTGGAAACTCATACCGGTATGGTTGAGTACACACCTGTCGGTGTGCACCCTCTCCCCCCTTCCATCCCGAAGATGGAGGGTGCCTACTCCTCGCTTCCACAACCCACGGTAGATGGAATCACGATGTAGGACTTACTCTAATGGCTCCCCGGATTAGTCATAACTTTCTCACCGACCTTCCCGGATTAGTTAATGACTTTCTCACCGCCCGGGCCATGTAACGTGTCATGCATGCAACTATGCCAATTATCATATTTCACATGTACATAAACATATGGCAACTCATCATGACAAATATAAACACATGGCATCGAACCATGATAATCATACTCAATATTTCATTGGAAAACAGCAAGCATGGCAAGTGAGCATAGCAAGTGTTCAATCTTTCACCCAATATCAACAAACAACCTACAATCCGCTATACATCACAACACACTTGCCTCAACCGCGGGCGACGGATTTGTGGGACGTAGAGGGCACTCCCGGTGTCACACCACCTGCACATAGGCATCACACACTCACAATAATGCCCGCAAAACAGTACACAAATCCCCATCTAACCCGACATTGCCCACTACTTGCAAACCTAAAAACAGAGGTTCTGTCCCGGCGGGACAGCAGCCTTGCAAAGGCCATAACTTGAGTTCTGGACTCCAAATCGATTAAACGAGTACACCATCGCGAAGCTTAGGAAATTTCTTACCTTTTTCTAGTTATACGGAAAGACTGATTCGGACTCTAAAATTGTTTAATCTACAGATTACTACGATCTGTTCCAATCGCGTCACAGATTTTAACACGCTCGGTAAAACGGCCATAACTTTCAAACGGCTGATCGGATTTTAACGTGATTTATGTCCACGGAAAGATAATTAAATTATCTACAACTTCTTTTAAGTCCGTACGGACAAATTCGGAATCTAAATCGACGAAAACTCGAACCCTAGACCGACTGCTCAATCTGCCCGAAAACAGAAACGTGGCAACGTCTAGATCTAACCCAAAGAACTCCAACCCAGCACCACCAATTGATCTAAAAACTTCATAAACACCCTAAGAACAGTACCTAGATCAAACCCAAGGATCCCCATGATCATACCTTTGCCCAACAAATGAATCTCCAATAGATCTCCTCGCGGATCGCTCCTCGCTCCTCGCTCCAACGGATGGATCCACAAGGTGCAGAGGTGTGGAGACCACCCTAGGGCAGCAAGGGGGTGGAGGAGAGGTGGTGGAGAGGTGGGGAGCAATGGGGCAAAGGGGGAGGTGGAGGCGCACAAGAGGGAGAGGGAGAGGGGGTGGCGGCTAGGGCTTAGGAGGGGGAGGGAGAGGGGCGCACCAATGCTGCATGGGGCACAAGGGGGCTGGGGGAAGCCCCTTTTACCAGCCCTCAACACAATCCTAGTCCGTTACGGAGACCTAATCCATCCCACCAAAGCCCACCAAGGCCCAAAACTCCCCCGGGAAGGCCCAAAACCCCGAAAACGGCCCGAAAACAGCCCGGAAAAGCTATTAACCTCCATATCCTATAGTTTTAACCTTAATTCCACATCTCATAATGTTATTAACCTTATCATGCACGTTAAATAAGGTTACGACACTCCGTGGTGTCACAACGCTTCAAAAGGCCCAAAAACGCGAGTAAACCTCAAGCCGTAAGATTTTCTTCTCTAATTTCGCAATTTGTAATGTCACACCAAAACGTAGTGTCACATTCTTCCCCCCTTCAACTGGATTCGACCTCGAATCCGAAGGACACCAAAAACAACTACCAAGTCCCCAAGGGACAAAAGGCTTCTCAGCCGCAAAGGCTCCATCAACCCAAAACGCTCGAATCCTCACGACAAACATTTCGCACTTCTATCACAACCAACCTGACTACCACACTCCATCAAACCCAATCATGACACATAATCCCATCTCTTCCAATTATTTGACCCTTTTCACAAAGAATCAAAATTAACTAATGTCAGCTACGTACATAGCCTTCATCGATAAAACTTTTCTTTTCTTCCACAAACCACGCTACACTTTCATTCTACCCCCTCCCAGGCATAACACACACCCAGGGACAACTAGCTACGACAAAGTTCACGACAGAACACTATATTTCAAATTATCATCACTTTTTAACAATCCAACCATATTCTCAACAAGGTTTGGACCGACATCACCAACTTCCAACATGACCACCCTTCGAACCACAACCAAAGTTCTACGCCTAGCCCAAGGTAGAGCTGTAAAATCTTACCAAACCTCAACTGGTTCTTTTCCTATGAGAGTCTCGCCCTCACACTTTCTCACTCAAAAACTACCAAACCCATGAGTATAATCCTCCATTATGCTCAACAATTCCATAGACATTTCTATTCACATCTCAAACGAGAATGCCAACAAAGAGCAACTCCCTTAGTCGGATGAACCACCTTCATCAACTCGAACCCAAAACACAACAAATCACTTGGAACAAAGGTTTGACAACCTCGAAAGATCACTCGATCTTTTTTCCTAAGTCAAGTCGCAAAGGAAAAACTCCAATCTCAAATCAATGCGATACATCTCGCATCGGGGACCACTCAAACAAAAAGAGAGACTCCACACAATTCTTTGTCAGAAATTCTCAACAATCAATGATAACTCGACTCACTTTCACCACAGCCAAGCATCTCATAAAAACAACATTGTGGAAGAGAAAACCGATTCTCAAACCAATCGAAAGAATCCACAACCGCCATAATAACTCTAAAGGAAACAAGGAAACCCAATCCTCTTACAACAAAGCCAAATGCCAGGAACTCTTCACTCTTTCTTTTCATGCTAAAGAGCAAATGGAAATCTAGATTCATGACATGAATCCAAGCTTTTCGAGCACACCGGATTAGTCATATTTCCCTATATGACTTACTCACCGACCTGGCTCAACGACTCTTTTATCAATAGACATCTATAAATGATGTCATGTTTCCTTTTCACCATTCATTCATCATGTACAACGCTACCAAATAGTCATTCACAAGACAACTTCTTCCTCTGCATCACATGATTAAAACTTGAATAGCATCGATGATTGCGCCCAATCATAAAACTATGAGGGGAACACCATTAACAGGAAAACACCACGTCATACATAACCCGTCGACAATTGAAAGCCAAATTTGTAAAGCATCGCGTTTTAACCAAAATCAACATTTTGAAAAAGAACATCAATTCTCGAAGAGAAATGGGAGACTCATTTTCCCAAAATGAGAATACTTCACCAACCCGAATCACTTATAAACATTCATAAAATCCACCCTTTTGAAACACTCGCAAACACCACATGACCTTTTCCAAATAAATCCAATTCCATTCAAATAGAATTACAAATTAAATCTCAAGAATTTTCAACACAGCCACTATGTCCATCGGCTTCCTTTTAAGATTTACTCCAAGTATGCTTCAGTGAACGCCGAAGGAGCGCGATCCACTCAAAGGCTTTTGGGTGCAAAATCAAACTCATAGCATAAACTGAACAACTTAGCCAAAACCAAAGATGGGCACCAACCTCTACGAGTTTTAGGGAAACTCGAAAATGCAACATAAAGAACACCTTGACCAAAAAAAACATTTAACCAAGATAGCAAACCACCAACCCAGACCAAAAGGTTTTATACACAAGCTCGGCATGAGACTCACCATAACCAGTGTCCCACTATCCTTAACATTTAAGCATTCCATATTCACTATTCTTATCGAGAAAACCCATCTTAAATCAATCCATACTACCTCCTCAAGAACCCCACAAACCAACACATCATAAAACAATGTATTCTATATTTCAAACGTAGTACTTCAACAGATACTTAAGCATGATCATCCTATCAATTTTTATACCATAAATACGTCAACATCTTGACATTCAAAACTTATTCCATTAACAAATGACTTCCACATGCAAATAGTATCTCCATAAGACAAAAGTCGAAATTTATGATACTAAGATACACCTTCTTTAGGATACAATTCTATATCATGCTAAAATATCCATGGTTCACTTCATCGCCACATGTTATAATAATCTCTATTTTACAATGGCTTCCAAAAAGTAATCTAAACAATTACCACCACTACTAAATCATCAATATCCATAAATAGGCATAATCATAAAAACAACTACATTGTTTTTAGTTACACTATCCATATACCATAACAAATTGTCACTACACAACATACTCCAACTATAAAATTTTTTTTAATAGGTTAGACCATCCCAATGCTTTAGCAATAACATAAACAGCAAAGCCTATGTCTTCACAATTGACATCGATACTAGCATCGTAGGAACACAACTGCATACTTCCAATTATACTAATGGTTTGCGACAATATAAAAAGCAACTCTAATCAACTTCCAAATTAAAGTCACTAGTTAACACGATTAAATCTCTCTATTAATCCATTAGATTAGAACATCTTTAGACAACCAGCAAAGTTTCTTTAACAATATCAGCAGTCTACATCATCTTAATGTTTTAACTATGCATTAGGGTTTAAAACTTTAAACATATTCGAGGGTCATAAGCACTTTCAAAGCAAGGCAACAGATTCTAAGCATGTACATTAACATATTTATTCATTCTCATTATAGGGTAATCTGCAACACTAGAAGTTCATTTAATCTTAAGCTAAACACAAATATTACTTTTAACTGATTCAACTCACCAATTAACTTAAGAACAAATCATTTCCAATAACCACATTGTTACATACTACATGACATGCTAAACAACCATTTTCACTTTTGACAAACAGGATGCAACTCCACTTTTAAGGACAACCATAACTCAAGAACCAGAACGAACACTAATAGACAATTTCTCCTTTTCCAGGCAAGGAAGAAAACAAAACTCTAACA
Organism: Rhipidocladum racemiflorum; assembly: GCA_036346355.1. NCBI lineage: Eukaryota > Viridiplantae > Streptophyta > Magnoliopsida > Poales > Poaceae > Rhipidocladum > Rhipidocladum racemiflorum. The sequence continues at coordinate 40,270,068 of CM070591.1, forward strand.
GAAATGCAGGAGAGTTCCACTCTCAAGTTTCCAAATTTGCCCACAAAACTCTTCAAGAAATCTCAAGATCCATACTTCCAAGAAGGAAGAAGGATGCACTAGGGAAAACAAAATGTTCAACCAAACCTTTTCCGATAAAGATACAAAACTTAGCTCCACCCAACCTAAGGTCGGCACTAGGAGAACTTCAACTCTTTTCTCAGATAGGGAGGACAACAACCACAAATCGCATACGGAATGATCCGCGAAAAAACCAATACCAAACATTTTTCTTTTAGTTTCCATCAACTAAAACCAAGAAAACCAACCAAAACCAACCGTCAGAACGGTGAAGAACATACGAAGGAACCCACCACCAAACTCTTCTATTTGACTCCCGTCAACTACCCGATCTACGATAGAAAGGGTAAGCACTCTTCTCCTACAGGGGTTAATAGTTCTTCGGTGATGGCGCTAACCGGCCACACCGTCATACCTCACCCTTACTATGAATAAAGAGAGGTGACCGAAACCCTTCGGCACCACAACCCCACTTTAACATAATAACATGAACAATTCAATTCAATTCTTTCATAAACATAGCAACATACATAAACAAATGTAGCATTCAACATCAAGGCTCAAATACAACATTTAAGCGTAAAGCAACGATTCTCATACCCTTTCCTACTGTGCATCCATGTGTGTCAAATTTTAAATTAGTTATACCACTTTTGCAAGTTTTAATGTTGCTATCCTATAACAAAGTTTTAGTTAAGACCTAAGCCATGTTTCTAAGTTATTCCACATCGCATTTTAGTTGTACCCTATAGCATGATACTACAAATTCACATTCCAAGGACCTACAGCCCGCTCTGATACCAACTGTAACACCCCGGCATTTAATGTGCCTGAATGCTACCAAACATAAGCTAAACAACATCTAAATACCACAATTAAACATAAATTCCAGCAAAGGCGCACATGCTAAAAACCGAGATTTCGGTAGCATCTCCTTTGTTTTAACATGAATTAACACAATATCAATATCATGGCAAGATATGTCATAGCACACGACAAATAAAACATCAACATAAATGGATATATCATCAAATTACGCCAATAAAAGCATGCTCAACCACTTCATAAGCTATAACCAAGCAAATAAGGACTCACAAGCATGCTAAATTAAACCCTACATTAAGTTTATGGCACAACTCTTAATATCATTTCTCCAAGTGATTAATTATGGACTATGATGGTGGAGCTACGTGTAGAAGTGTAGCTAGGCCCCTTTTTCCCGCATGCCGATCTCAAAGTACCTAAAAACAACATAAAACACAAGCGTGAGTTCGAAAACTCAGCAAGCATATTGTAATGGACAACAAGATCATTTACAAGACAATAATACCTTACATCACATATAACATCTCATACTTGAGCACATAACAACATCATCATCATTAAATATGTATTGCAATGCAATGCAATGTTATGCTCATATCTCCTTGGAAACTCATACCGGTATGGTTGAGTACACACCCATCGGTGTGCACCCTCTCCCCCCTTCCATCCCGAAGATGGAGGGTGCCTACTCCTCGCTTCCACAACCCACGGTAGATGGAATCACGATGTAGGACTTACTCTAATGGCTCCCCGGATTAGTCATAACTTTCTCACCGACCTTCCCGGATTAGTTAATGACTTTCTCACCGCCCGGGCCATGTAACATGTCATGCATGCAACTATGCCAATTATCATATTTCACATGTACATAAACATATGGCAACTCATCATGACAAATATAAACACATGGCATCGAACCATGATAATCATACTCAATATTTCATTGGAAAACAGCAAGCATGGCAAGTGAGCATAGCAAGTGTTCAATCTTTCACCCAATATCAACAAACAACCTACAATCCGCTATACATCACAACACACTTGCCTCAACCGCGGGCGACGGATTTGTGGGACGTAGAGGGCACTCCCGGTGTCACACCACCTGCACATAGGCATCACACACTCACAATAATGCCTGCAAAACAGTACACAAATCCCCATCTAACCCGACATTGCCCACTACTTGCAAACCTAAAAACAGAGGTTCTGTCCCGGCGGGACAGCAGCCTTGCAAAGGCCATAACTTGAGTTCTGGACTCCAAATCGATTAAACGAGTACACCATCGCGAAGCTTAGAAAATTTCCTACCTTTTTCTAGTTATACGGAAAGACTGATTCGGACTCTAAAATTGTTTAATCTACAGATTACTACGATCTGTTCCAATCGCGTCACAGATTTTAACACGCTCGGTAAAACGGCCATAACTTTCAAACGGCTGATCGGATTTTAACGTGATTTATGTCCACAGAAAGATAATTAAATTATCTACAACTTCTTTTAAGTCCGTACGGACAGATTCGGAATCTAAATCGACGAAAACTTGAACCCTAGCCCGACTGCTCAATCTGCCCGAAAACAGAAACTTGGCAACGTCTAGATCTAACCCAAAGAACTCCAACCCAGCACCACCAATTGATCTAAAAACGCGTCCGGGAAGGCTGACCGCCGCGGTCAGCGCCGTCCACGCGCGCGTGCGTGTGACGCTGACACGCGGGGCCCGCATGTCAGCGGCCCAGCCACACTGCACCATGACGTCACGCTGACGTCATGGCGGGCCCGCATGTCAGCGGCTGTCCCAGCCGAGCGCTGACGTCAGCAATGACGTCACAGCGGGTCCCACCTGTCAGCGCTGTGGGCTGAGCCCCGCTGACGTCAGCAGTGACGTCACCCGAGGGGGACCCACATGTCAGTGACACGTGGAGCCGTGGACCGAGTCCACGGTAGACCCGAGCCGAGCGTGGACCAAGTCCATGGACCGGCTGACGTCAGCCAACCAATCAGAGGCTGACACGTGTCCAGGCTGACGCAATAATTAATTTCCGAAAAAGAAAATGATTTATTAATTCGAAATAATGATTTCAGATTTTGTTTCAAACTTCAAACGCTTATAACTTTTGCGTTTCAACTCCGATTTGAGTGATTCAAATTTCTAAATTTGTATAAAATTGAGATCTACCTAAATATAAATTTTATTTAATTTTTGGACTAAAGTTTTTCTCTGTAAAATTATTTAATTGATTATTTAAACTTTAAATAATCATAACTTTTGCGTTTTAACTCCAAATTTGACGATTCCAGTTTCTAAAAATTCATAAAATTATGTTCTCCCTGTTTATGGATTTTATTTGGATGATTGGATACTTTTTGCCTATTGTTTATTCGTGTATTTGCTATTTGCACGCTTTACGAGTAGACGTTGAAGTGCTGGAAGGATTTGAAGGAGAAGTATTGACTTAGGATCCAACTCAAGACCAAGAACAAGTACTTTTTGAAAGCAAGTTGTGCTTTGACCATGTTGATCCTATTTCGAAATCTATTTTGATTTAACCTATTGCAGGCTAGTTCAATTAGAAAATACTTTATTTAAATATGGGAGATTAGATAAATACCAATTTGCTGTATGACACCTTAATTACTTAAATATGTGCCATGACCCCTTGTCACCCTAGTTGTGGTTTACTAGTTGGACATTATTAACTTGCCAACATGGGTTTTAGACCGTTGTAGTAAACTACTTAGACCTGCTACGTGCTCATGACATGATTTTGGACAAACAAATGTTAATATTGACTTAATGATATATTGAACCTGTTTTGGAAAGGTATCATGTGATGTTGATGGCACGTGGTGCATGGTAATCAACTGGGGTTTGATAAATAGTTTTTCGGCCAGGGGCATGTGGCAAGAATAATCAGTGGGCGGTTGTGGTATTGGGGATGTTGATTTGGTTCTTCGGGTAGTCTTGCCCTGGTCACCCTAAGGACTTAACCTTGCAAGCCTTTGAACTGGGTCTAACGTGCAACCACATGTTTGTAATGGGACGGACCTAGTTGACTAAGTTGCTAATAACGTACCTGTGGGACCTCGGGAGGTCAACTACACCCTTTGTGTAAGTTGTGCGGGGAGCGTCTGGGTGAGGCCAGTACCCATCTAACAGTTGATTGGCCTAAACTTCGCCTTAGCTAAGGGAAGGGTTAGTGTGCAATAACCGGGAGGACCACTTGTATTGTTAGAAGTTTTGAAAGACTTTGTTACGGGAACTCGCCTTTGTGGTGTTTGTTGTATCTTGTGGGTAAAGTGCATAACCTCTGCAGAGTGTAGAATCTATTCGAATAGCCGTGTCCGCGGTATTGGACATCGCCGGGAATTACTGATCAAGGGTTAGATTTTCTCAAAAATAACTTGGATTTGAAAGGTTGGGTTGGATTAATAATGATGTTGATGGAAATGTGGATTAGGATGGGAAAGATGTTTATTAAACTCCTTGAAAAGTTATCTATGCTTTACTTATTTCTTTGCTTCCGAATCTATTTATGATACTTGTTAAATCTGTTTTTCTGCAAATATACCTTGAGCTATTCCTTTGTACCAAGCCATGCATATAGTATATTAGCTTGCATTCTGCATGACTTGCCGAGTACCAAGTACTCACCCTTGCCACAATACAACACCAGTTGAAGAGGAGACTACACGGCTTTGAAGGAGGAGCTCCAAGAGGAACCGTCTACTTAGGGAAGCGAGCCCGGTCAGTTGCTGTGGTATCTTGGATGGCGCCACGGGTTATTTGATTTTCATTGCTACTATTTCTCTCTTAATAAGTTTTAGCCTGCGAAATCATACATTTGTAACTTGACCATAAGGTCGAGTAACGATTTGACTATTTAAATAAAGTACTTTATTAGTATCGAGTGGTATGATTGTGATATTTACCGATGTTAAGACTGTGTGCACTAACGTGTTCTGGACTAGTGCGAATACACGAGAGGTCCGAATTTGCAAATTCGGGGTCCCGGCAGAGGTGGTATCGAGCCATCTTGACCGTGAGGCTCAACCCTAAGCTAGAATGGTCGTAGTGAGGATAAAACCTATTTTCTAAAGCTAAAAATTTGTCAAGATAAGAAATGACATCTCGACTTACCCCCTTCTCTCTTTCCTTGTCTCTTGCTGAATATTCCCTTACCTTGTCACGATTTAAAATTTCGAGTTCTTACGTGAGCACTCTTGTGACAGATGGAGGGAGAGTTCAACCACGTTGATCTGGAGGTTGGTCACGCCGCGGAACTTTGGCATATGCTTGGACTCTCGGAGATTTTGAGAAGCCGCAATACCAAGTGGAAGTGATCGAGACAAGCGAGGATTGATTAAGGCTTGTGACGTGAAGATTGAGGTACCGCTAGGAAGAAGGGCCAGTGCAATCGCTCGATACACCGTGACCGCCAAGAGGTCTACAATGCAGATGGGTATCCAAGAAGTATCACGACGAGCAATGCGGCACATTACCCGTATCACGCCAGAGAGTTGGAGAGCACGGTGTTCCGTTATCACCAGCAAAGCAATAACCTTCTTGACCCAAGGCGATTCAGGATGAGGATGCCATGGTTACACTGATTGGCACGACTTGTTGTCGCCAGGAGGATGTACTCGATGATACAAGCAAGGAGCTCTGAAGGCCCGCAAGGAGATCACGACAGAGAAGAACAGATGGCGGGAAGCTCAAGAGTATGTGTCACACCTTCTGCGAAGGATTGACGAGTTGGAGATGGCTTTATACGGACGAGAACGAGCGATTACTCGAGCTACGAGCGAGATCGGAGGAGTCGGATCTCGATGAGGACACCGCTTCTTCGACTACCACAGATGACACGATTCTTTGGACATGGCAATCGTTTCGCGCCTATGCCGCAAAGATCCGTACCCAGGCCGTGGAGGTTTTCTCGATGAGTGAACGTAGGTTCTATAGTGAGACTCCTTCGCCGAGTCGCGTCATAAAATAAAGAGTCACCCTTTAGGCGTTAGACTCCGGTGTTAGTTCAATTTGGATTTTCATTGTTTCTTTGAGTGTGCATTATGTGTTGCAAGGCCCTTAGGCATTGTAAGCAACCATACCAAGTTATTAATATCAATAATAAAGTTGGACCTTAAAGTTACACCTTTCGCCCGCATAAGTTCCATATTACTTGTCTATTCTTGATTCCCTCATCTCTAAGACTTAGAGCAAATCGACGGATGGTGAACACCCGGAAACTTTGGAAGCAATGGAAGTGGTTCTCGCCCAGAAAACCCCAATGATGGAGCACCAGCACCGCTTGATTGATATGCAGAATTTTGGAGCATTTCTTGCTGCTCGGACTCGATTGATGCATGCTATGATGCAACAAATGCAACACGTCCTTTGCTCGGGCCACAGCTAATCAAGTCAATCAGGGACAACGCCAGAATACCAGACTGACAGAGTTCATGAGGACTCACCCACCCACTTTCTCTGGTACTGCCAAACCATAGGAGGCCGAAGATGGGTTACTGTCAAATGAGAGGAAGCTACACATAGCTCAATGCATAGGAAATGAGAAGGTACTCTACGCTTCTCATCGGTTGGAAGGAACATTGTGAATGGTGGGAGAACTTCGTGCCACGCAAGAGAACCCTCAAGATATCACTTGGGAAGAGTTCACGGCTGCATTCCGCGATATCACGTGCTTGAAGGAATCATGGACCTTAAGAAGGAGGAGTTCAGAGCATCAAGCAAGGTAATCGGCCGGTGGTCATTTGCTGAACAAGTTCACACACAGCTAGCACGCTACGCACTTTGAGGATGTAGCGACAGATAAAGCCAGGCAGTCTCGTTTCATGAAGGGACTTAACTCAGGATTGCAGGTGGGATTGATCACCCACACCTTTCAGATTTCCAAGAATTGGTGAATAAGGCGCTTATTCTTGAGGACAAGCGTAAGGAACCCGGATGAAAGCAGAAGCGCGAGAATACAACGGCGAGGATCACGCAGAACGCATAGCGGCGTCGAGAGTTGCACCAAATCAATTTTGATTCCAGCCACGAGAATGCTACAAGGACACCGTCACCGGCACCAAGACCCGTCAATCGTAACTACCAAACCCCAGCCCCGCTAGAAACGCCGCTGCTCCAGGCGATCGGCAAAGAGAGCAGTGAGACTGCAACAAGCGCAACGAGCCAGGACATTTTGCCATGATTGTCCAAAGAAGACAGCAGGAGTGACCCCCGTTCGCTTAAACTTGGGAACCACCCCAGCTAGGACGCCAGCACCAGGAACCACATCCCAAACCGTGGTGAGAGGCCGAGTCAACCATGTCACCGCAGATGCACTGCAGAATGCTACGGACGTCGTACTGGGCTTTGCTGCTAGAAACGATTTGGGGATTGCAAGACTTAAGTGCATGCTTTTAGTTCAAACCCCTGGTTCCGAACTCCGAACGAAAATAGGATGTTCCGGGGTGAGAATACTAATAGATGGAATAGAGTTCCCAGCGAACCTTATAATTTTGGAGACCCAGACCTTAGACGTTATTTTGGGAATGGACTGGTTATCCAAGCACAAGGCCGTATTGGATTGTGGACGAAGGACTATCTCAGTTGAGAGCCCGTGTGGAAAGAAAGTGGAATTTCAAGCTACTGCCGTTAGAGAAGGACAGTTGATGGTTAACAATACCAAGGCAATCAACATAGAGGATGTCTCCGTAGTGAATGAGTACCCAGATGTTTTTCCCGAAGATCTACCTGGTATGCCGCCAGACAGGGACATAGAGTTTGTGATAGAGCTTGTACCTGGTACAGCACCGATAGCAAAGAGACCCTATCGGATGTCCACCGAGGAGTTGGTAGAGATGAAGAAACAGCTGGAAGAGTTAATGGAGAAAGGATTTCAGGAGCTGAAGAAGCGATTGACATCAGCACCGGTGTTAGTTCTACCGGATGTTGCTCAAAGCTTTGATATTTATTGTGACGCATCGCGCCAAAGACTTGGATGTGTCTTTGCACGAGAATGGAAAGGTCGTCGCTTATGCATCAAGGCAGTTGAGGCCGCATGAGGAAAATTATCCGACGCATGACCTAGAGTTAGCTGCCGTAGTGCATGCCTTGAAGATATGGCGTCACTATCTGATCGGGAACAGATGTGAAGTGTATACGGATCATAAGAGCCTTAAATACATATTCACCCAGTCGGATCTGAATATGAGGCAAAGGAGATGGTTAGAGTTGATCAAGGACTACAATGTTGGAATCCATTACCATCCCGGGAAGGCCAACGTAGTTGCCGATGCCTTGAGTCGGAAAAGCCATACCGTGAGTATGTTGCTAGCCACAAGTCAGGGTGAGTTATGTGAAGATTTTCAGAGAATGAAGATTGAGGTGGTACCTAGCGGATCCTTGGCCGCATTGGAAGTAAAGCCTACCCTAGAGGATCAGATCCGGGAAGGACAGAAGGAGGATGACAAGATCCGCAGGATTAAGTCCATCAAGGAAGAAGGCAAGGCAGAGGACTTCAAGTTGGATGAGCAAGGCACGTTATGGATGAAGGATCGCATTTGTGTGCCCAACAAGAAGGAATTAAAGCAACTGATTGTGGAGGAAGCCCATGACTCCAAGTATTCAATTCATCCTGGAAGCGCCAAAATGTATCAGGATTTGAAGGAAAGATTCTGGTGGCCAAGCATGAAGCGTGAAGTTGCCGAGCATGTTGCATTGTGCGATGTATGCCAGAGAGTCAAGGCAATGCATCAGAGACCAGCAGGATTACTACAGCCGCTGAAAATACCTGAGTGGAAGTGGGAGGAAATCGGAATGGATTTCATTACCGGTTTGCCTAAGACTTAAGGAGGTTATGACTCCATATGGGTTATAGTGGATCGTTTGACCAAAGTAGCCCATTTTATCCCCGTGAAGACCACCTACTCGGGAGATAAGTTAGCAGAGTTGTACATGATCAGGATCGTCTGTTTGCACGGAGTGCCAAGGAGGATTGTATCGGACAGAGGTACCCAATTTACCTCAAGGTTCTGGAATAAGGTTCACGAAGCCATGGGAACCCGTTTAAACTTCAGTACAGCTTATCATCCACAGACGGATGGACAGACCGAAAGAGTCAACCAGATTCTGGAGGACATGTTAAGAGCATGTGCATTGGCTTATGCTACCTCTTGGGATAAGAGTTTGCCGTATGCCGAGTTCAGTTACAATAATAGTTACCAAGCTAGTTTACAGATGTCACCTTTTGAGGCACTGTATGGTCGACCCTGTCGGACGCCATTGAATTGGAATGAGGCCGTGGCGCCGTGTCTTGGGCCTGATATTCTTCAAGAGGTGAAGAGCAGATTGCCATGATTAGGAAAGGTTGAAGATCGCCCAATCACGGCCAGAAGAGTTATGCTGACAATCGTCGCCGGGATTTGAGTTTTGAACCAGAAGACTTTGTATACCTCAGAGTTACGCCTCTCAGGGGAGTTAAGAGGTTCCATGCCAAAGGGAAACTCGCACCCCGTTATGTTGGACCATTTAAGATTTTGAGTCGCAGAGGCGAAGTTGCTTATCACCGGAGTTGCCACGATCGTTAAGCGAGGAGTACATGACGTATTCCATGTGTCCCGATTGAAGAAGTGTCTCCGAGTACACGAGGAGCAGACACCGCTAGAGTCAATTGAGTTGCAAGAAGATTTGACTTACAAGGAGCATCCCGTAAAGATTTTGGACACTATGGATCGAGAGACCAGAAATAAGTCAACCCGTTTCTGTAGAGTTTAGTGGAGCAACCACACGGAGAGTGAAGCAACTTGGGAACGCGAAGAGGATTTGAGGAAAGAGTTTCCGAACCTATTCCTTTAGTAAGCCCTGAATCTCGGGGACGAGATTATTAAGGGGAGGTTTGTAACACCCCAAAATTTTTCTTTTCTTAAATCCATGTGTGATTTGGTACTTTGGTGAATTTTGGAATTTTCTGAATTTATTTGGATTTATTTGGAATTTATTGAATTTATTCCATTTTGAAATAATTAAAGAATTTAATTTTGCAAATAAAAATTTGTTGAAAATATTTTATTTGAGTCCAAAATGTTCCAAAATATTTTCCAGAATTTTTCTAGAATTTTTCTGAGTCTTTTGCTATTTTTAATGATTTAATTGAATTTCTGGGAATTTAATTGGATTATTTAAATACGAGTGGGTTTCTTGTTCATCCGTAGAACCGAGTCCGAAGTCGGACTCGAGTCCGACTTCGCGCTGATTGGTTCTGAGCACGCTCGCCGAACCCAAACTTGTGGCCAGTTGGATCAAGATCCAACGGCCACGATTGAGCCACGCCATCAGAGCCCGAGCCCGACCGAGCCAGCCGGCTCGCGAGTCCGACCCGGACCCAAACTCGCGCACCGTTGGATCTCGATCCAACGGCTGTGCGCGTGCCACGTCACCCTACCCGTGTCGCCGCCGGACTCCGCCGCCGCAACGGAGCAGGTCTCGGTTTCCGTGCGTTTCACGGACGCCGAGGGCTCTATTTATTGCGCCGTCGCCGCCGTCGTGACCGCCACTTCATTGCGCGCCTGTAGCCCTAGACAACGTCGCCGGAGCCGCCGCCGTCTAGCCGCAATCGCTCGCCGAAGTTGCCGTAGCGTTCCGCCGTAGTTTTTCGCCGATTGCCGCCGTCTCCGTCGTCCTCCGCCGCAGTTGAGGTGTCGGGACCCCGAATTTGCAAATCCGGACCCTCTGTGTATTCAGCACTAGTCCAGGAACGCGCTAGTGCACACAGTCTTAACATCGGTATATATCACAATCATACCAAACGATACTATCAAAGTACTTTATTTAAATAATCAAAGGGTTACTCGACCTTATGGCCAAGTTACAAATATATGCCTCGCAAGGCGAAACTTATTAAAAGAGAAATAACAAAGCGGAAAATCAAATAACCCGTGGCGCCATCCAAAGATACCACAGGCAATGACCGGGCTCGCATCCCTAAGTAGACGGGTCTTCTTGGAAATCCTCCTCGTGGCGTAATCTCCTCTTCAACTGGTATTGTGTTGAGGCAAGGGTGAGTACTTGGTACTCAGCAAGTCATGCCTGAGAATGCAAGCTAATATACTATATGCATGGCTTGGTACAAAGGAATAGCTCAAGGTATATTTGCGATGTGACTTTTGACAAGTAATAAAAGTAGATTCAAAGTGAGAAATAAGTAAAGCATAAATAACTTCTCAAGAAATTTAATAAACATTTTCCCCATCCTAAACCATATTTCCATCAACTTCATTACTAAACCAACCCAACTTTTCAAATCCAAGTTATTTTCGAAAGTCTAACCCTTATTGTAATTCCCGAGCATTGTCGATCACAGTGGACTCGGCTATTCAAATAGATTCTACACTCTGCAGAGGTTATGCACTTTACCCACAAGATACAGTCAAACACCACAAAGGCGAGTTCCGTAACAAAGCCTTTGGAAGCCTCAAACAACACAGTGGTCCTCTCAGGTTCGTGCTCTACACCATCCCTTCCCTTAGCCAAGGCGAAGTATGGGACCAACACACCGTTAGATGGGTATCGGCCACGACCACGATACGCTCCCCGTACAATCACACAAGCGGTGTAATTGACACCCTGAGGCTCCACAAGTGAGTCCTTAGCGACTTAGTCAACTAGGGCCGTCCCATTCCAGCCATGTGGTTGCAAGTATGACCCAGTTCAAAGGCTTGCAAGGTTAAGTCCTTAGAGTGACCAGGGCAAGACTACCCGAAAAACCAAATCAACACTCCCAATGCCACAACTGGCCCACCTGATTACTCTTGCCACATGCCCCGGTCGAAAACTGTTTATCAAACCCCAGTTGATTACCATGCACCACGTGCCATCAACATCACATGATACTTTTCCAAAACAGGTTCAGTATAACATTAAGTCAATATTAACATTTGATTGTCCAAAATCATGTCATGAGCACGTAGCAGGTCTAAGCAGTATACTACAACGGCCTAAACCCATGTTGGCAATTTAATAATGTCCAACTAGTAAACCACAACTAGGGTGACAAGGGATCATGGCACATACTTAAATAATCAAGGTGTCATACAGCAAATTGGTATTTATCTAACCCCCATGTTTAAACAAAGTATCTTTCTAATTGAACTAGCATGCAATAGTTTAAATCAAAATAGATTTCGAAATAGGATCAATATGGTCAAAGCACAACTTGCCTTCAAAAAGCACTTGCTCTTGGTCTTGAGTTAGATCCTGAGTCAACACTTCTCCTTCGAATCCTTCCGGCACTTCAACGTCTACTCGTAAAGCGTGCAAATAGCAAATACACAAATAAACACTAGGCAAAAACATCCCAAAACTCCAAATAAAATCCATAAACAGAGAGAACATAATTTTCTGGATTTTTAGAAACTGGAATAAATCAAATTCGAGTTAAAACGCATAAAAGTTATGATTTATTAAAGTTTAAATAATCAATTAAATAATATTACAGAGAAAAACTTTAGTCCAAAAATTAAATAAAATTCATATTTGAGTAGATCTGAATTTTATACAAATTTAGAAATTTGAATCACTCAAATCGGAGTTGAAGCATAAAAGTTATAAGCGTTTGAAGTTTGAATCTAAATTTGAATCAATATTTCGAATTAATAAATCATTTTCTTTTTCGGAAATTAATTATTGCGTCGGCAAGGACACGTGGCAGCCTCGATTGGGCGGTGGCGTCGGCTGGTCCATGGACTTGGTCCACGCTCGGCTCGGGTCCACCGTGGACTCGGTCCACGACTCCACGTGAGGCCCGACATGTGGGCCCTCTCGGGTAGCGTCATCGGCGGCGTCGGCGAGGCTCGACCGCAGTCTTGACAGTGGGACCGGTGACGTCATGGGTGACGTCGGCGCTTAGCTGGTCGACCAGCGACATGCGGGCCCTCGACACGCGGGCCCAGCGTGTCGGCGTCCTACCTGCCAGCGTGGCGTGCGGCGACCGCGTCGGTCCAACTTCCCGACACGTGGCGCCAATCACGGCCGTTGATTTGAAATTCAGCGGCGCGGATTAGATCGAGGGTTAACACGCGTTGAAACTACTCGTTGATCGTGGGCGTTCGATTTAGATCGGACGGTCGAGATCTAATCCTATAATCGCCTTTGCTACAAAGACGTGGCGATTGTGAACCGTTGAATCTGGATCCAACGGTCCAGATCTAATCGGGTTTATAACACGTGAACTCACCTCAACCGTCCGATCCGGATCTGACGGTCCACAGAGCTCGCGGAGTCCGGCGATGGCACGGCGGAGCTTGGGCACCGGAGGCGGGAACGATGACCAAGGGCGCGGCGCTACGGGGCTTCTCCGGCGAGATGAATCCTTCCTTCGGGTGCGTCTCGTCGCGGGGATCCCAGAATCGAGCTCCTTCCGGCGGAAGACGGCGGACGACGGCGAAAAGCGGCGCAAACCTCGGCGGAGGAAGAGACAACTCCGGCGAGCGATTGCGGCTCAACGGCGGCTCGGCGAGATGGCTCGAGGAACGGTGCGCAAGGATGAGGGCAACCTCGGGGGCGTCTCACGCTTTAAATAGCCTCGGCGTTCGTGCCCTAGACGGAAACCTAATCCTACACGGCGGCGGGCGCGGCGGCGGAGTCCGGCTCGGACTCGGCGGGGACGATGAAGCTCAGCCGTCACGTGGCACGATCAACGGCCACGATCGCACGGCGCGATCGGATCCGGGCCGGATACGGCTCGAACCGGTACGGGCGGATCTCAGCCGTTGGATCTTGATCCAACGGTTGGGATTGATTAGGGTTAGGAGTGGGTTCGGTCGAGTCACGTGGCTCGGGTCGGACTCGAACGGTACTTGACCCGAGTTTGATTTTCCAGCGATTTAATATTTAAAATAATTCCCAGTAATTCATTTAATTCATTAAAAATAGCAAATGACTCAGAAAAATTCTGGAAAATACTTTGGATCATTTTGGACTCAAATAAAATATTTCCAACAAAAATTTATTTGCAAAATTAAATTCTTTAATTATTTCAAAATGGAATAAATTCAAATAAATTCCAAATAAATCCAAATAAATTCCAGGAAATTTCAAAAATTCACCAAAGTGCCAAATCACACATGAATTTAAGAAAAGCAAAATTTTGGGGTGTTACAAACCTCCCCCTTAATAGAATCTAGTCCCGAGATTCGGGGCTCACTAAAGGAATAGGTTTGGAAATTCTTTCTTCAAATCCTCTTCGCTCCCAAGTCGCCGCTTTCTTCATGGTTGCTCCACTTTGAACTCTCTGAAACGGGTTGACTTGTTTCTAGTTTCTCGATCCATTGTGTCTAGAATCCTCACGGGATACTCCTTATAAGTCAAATCCTCTTGCAACTCAATTGATTCTAACGGTGTCTGCATTTCTCGGGAACTCGGAGACACTTCTTTAATCGGGACACATGGAATACATCATGTACTTGCCAACGATTGTGGCAACTCCGGTGATAAGCAACTTCGCCTCTGCGGCTCAAAATCTTAAATGGTCCAACATAGCAGGGTGCAAGTTTCCCTTTGGCATGGAACCTCTTAACTCCCCCGAGAGGCGTAACTCGAGGTATACAAAGTCTTACGGTTCAAAACTCAAATCTCGGCGACGATTGTCGGCATAACTCTTCTGTCGAGATTGGGCTATCTTCAACCTTTCCTAATCATGGCGACTGTTCTTGACTTCTTGAAGAATATCAGGCCCAAAGACACGGCGCTCACGGTCTCATTCCAATTCAATGGCGTTCGACAGGTCGACCATCTGATGCCTCAAAGGTGACATCGTAAACTAGCACGATAACTATTGTTGTAATCGAACTCGGCATACGGCAAACTCTTATCCCAAGAGGTAGCATAAGCCAATGCACAAGCTCTCAACATATCCTCGAATCTGGTTGACTCTTTTCGGTCTGTCCATCCGTGCATGGATGATAAGTCACATCTTGAAGTTCAAGCGGGTTCCCATGGCTTCATGCAACTTATTCCAGAACCTTGAGGTAAATTGGGTACCTCTGTCCGATACAATCCTCTTTGGCACTCCGTGCAAACAAACAATCTGATCATGTACAATTACGCTAATTTATCTCCGAGTAAGTGGTCTTCACGGGGATAAAATGGGCTACTTTAGTCAAGCGATCCACTATAACCCATATGGAGTCATAACCTCCTTGAGTCTTGACAAACCGGTAATGAAATCCATTCCGATTTCCTCCCACTTCCACTCAGGTATTTTCAGCGGTTGTAGCAACCCTGCTGATCTTTGATGCATTGCCTTGACTCTCTGGCATACGTCGCACAATGCAACATGCTCGGCAACTTCACGTTTCATACTCGGCCACCAGAATCTCTCCTTCAGATCCTGATACATCTTGGCGCTTCCAGGATGAATCGAGTACTTAGAGTCATGGGCTTCTTCCAGAATCAGTTGCTTTAACTCCTTTTTGTTAGGCACACAAATGCGATCCTTCATCCACAACGTGCCTTGCTCATCCAACTTGAAGTCCTCTGCCTTGCCTTCCTCCTTTTTGACTTTAATCCTACGGATCCTGTCATCATCCTTCCTGTCCTTCTCGGATCTGGTCCTCTAAAGTAGGCTTTACTTCCAATGCGGCCAAGAATCCGCTAGGTACAACCTCAATCTTCATTTTAAATCCTCACATAACTCATCGACTTGTGGCTAGCAACGCGTACTCACGGTATGGCTTTTCCGACTCGAGCATCGGCTACTACGTTGGCCTTCAGGGATGGTAATGGATTCCAACATTGTAGTCCTTGATCAACTCTAACCATCTCCTCGCCTCATATTCAGATCCGATTGGGTGAATATGTACTTAAAACTCTTATGATCCGTATATACTTCACATCTGTTTCCAATCGAGATAGTGACGCCATATCTTCAAGGCATGCACTACGGCGGCTAACTCTAGGTCATGTGTCGGATAATTTTCCTCATGCGGCCTCAAGCGCCTTGATGCATAGGCGGCGACCTTTCCATTCTGCATCGGCACACATCCAAGTCCTTGGCGCGATGCGTCACAATAAATATCGAAGCTTTGAGCAACATCCGGTAGAACTAACACCGGTCTTGATGTCAATCGCTTCTTGACTCCTGAAATCCTTTCTCACATTAAGGCGTCCATGCAAACTTCTTTTCCTTCTTCGCAATTGCGTAAGAGGTTTCGCGATTGTCGAAAAGCCTTCAATGAAGCAGCGGTAGTATCCTGCCATTCCAAGGAAACTCCGAATGGGTCACAGTCTTGGTGCTCCCAATGTAACACAGCCTCTACTTTGCTTGGATCTACTGGCGACTCCTTCTGCAGTCATTACATGTCCAAGAAACTCCACCTTGTCCCTCCAAAAATCACACTTGCTGAACTTGGCGAAAAGTTGCTCGTTCCTCGGCTTTTCCAAAACTCGCCTTAAGTGTTCGGCATGTTCATCCTCTGTCTTGGAGTAGATTAGGATATCGTCTATGAACACGACGATAAACTTGTCCAAATATTCCATGAACACCTTATTCATCATATTCATGAAATAGGTGGCGCATTCGTCAAATCGGCCCAAAGGACATAGCGTAAACTCGTAATGTCCATATCTTGGCGAGAATGCGATCTTGAATATCTTACGATCGGATCTTCAGCGATGGTATCGATCTCAGATCAATCTTGGAGAAAACTCCGGCTCCTCTTAGCGATCAAACAAATCATCAATCTGGGTAGCGGATACTTATTCTTCACGGTGACTTCATTGAGTGCACGGTAGTCAATGCACATCCTGAAACTCCGTCCTTTTTCTTGACAAACAAAGCTGGTGCTCCCCACGGCGACGAACTTGGTACGATAAATCCTTTCTCCATTAACTCCTCTAGCTGTTTCTTCATCTCTACCAACTCCTCGGTAGACATCCGATAGGGTCTCTTTGCTATCGGTCTTGTGCAGTACAAGCTCTATTACAAATTCTATGTCCTGTGCAGCGGCATACCGAGGTAGATCTTCGGGAAAAACATCTGGGTACTCATTCACTCTTGGGACATCCTCTATCCGATTGCCTTGGTACTGTTAACCATCAGCTGTCCATCTCTAAGCTGCAGTGGCTTGAAATTCCACTTTCTTCCCACACGGGCTCTCAATCGAGATAGTCCTTCGTCCACAATCCAATACGGCCTTGTGCTTGGATAACTTGATCCATTCCCAATATGACGTCTAAGGTGCAGGTCTCCAAAATTATAAGGTTTGCTAGGAACTCTATTCCATCTATTAGTATTCTCACCGGAACATCCTACTTCCGTTCGGAGTTCGGAACCAGGGGTTTGAACTAAAAGCATGCACTTAAGTCTTGCAATCCTTAAATCATTTCTAGTAGCAAAGCCTTGCGAAACAAGCGAATCTGAAGCTCGAGTCAAACAAAGCATTGCAGTCTTGAGTTAACAAGTAACTTACCCAAGTCTGACGTCAGTAGCATTCTGCGGTGCATCTGCGGTGACATGGTTGACCCGGCCTCTCACCACGATGCAGGGTGTGGCTCTGTCTTTGGCGTCCTAGCTGGGGTGGTTCCTAGATTGAAGCGGCGGGGTCGCTCCTGCTGTCTTCTTCGGACAAGCTGTTGGCAAAGTGTCCTGGCTCGTTGCGATTGTAACAGCGCCTCCTTGTTCCTTCTTGCTGGAGCAGCGGCGTTTCTAGCGAAGTGGGGTTTGGTAGTTACGATTGGCAGGTCTTGGTGCTTGAGGATGGTGTCCTTGTTGCATTCGTGGTTGGAATCGAAGAATTGATTTGGTGCAACTCTCAAGCGCCGCTATGTTCTCTGGCGTGATCCTTCTTTGTTGCATCCTGCGCTTCTGTTCTCATCAGTTCCTTGTGCTTGTCCTCAAGAATAAGTGCCTTATTCACCAACTCTTGGAAATCTGGAAAGGTGTGGGTGATCAACCCTACTTGCAATCTGAGTTAAGTCCCTTCATAAAACGAGACTGCCTGGATTTGTCTGTCGCTACATCCTCAGTGCGTAGCGTGCTAGCTGTGTGAACTTGTTCAGGGTAGTCGACCACTGGTGATTACCTTGCTTGATGCTCTGAACTCCTCCTTCTTAAGGTCCATGATTCCTTCAGGCACGTGATCTTTGTCGGAATGCGGTGTGAACTCTTCCCAAGTGATATCTTGAGGGTTCTCTGCGTGGCACGAAGTTCTCCCACCATTCGGTTTGTTCCTCCAAGCGATGAGAAGCGTAGAGTACCTTCTCATTTCCTATGCCTTGAGCTATGTGTAGCTTCCTCTCGATTGATCTTAACCAATCATCGGCCTCCAATGGATTGGCATTCCCGGAGAAAGTGGGTGGGTGAGTCCTCATGAACTCGGCGACCTTGTATTCTGGCGTGGTCCATGATTAACTTGATTAGCAGTGACCTGAGCAGTGGCGTGCTGCATTTGTTGCATCATAGCATGCATTAACTGAGTCTGAGCAGCAAGAAAGGCTCCAAAATTCTGCATATCAACTGGCGGTGCTGGTGCTCTATCATTGGGGTTTTCTGCTGGGCGAGAACCACTCCCATTGCTTCCAAAGTTCCCACGGGTGTTCACTATCTGTCGATTTGCTCTAGGTTTAGAGATGAGAGGGAAACAAGAATAGACAAGTAGTATGGAACTTATGCGGGGCGAAAGGGGTAACTTTAAGGTCCAACTTTATTATTTAATAACTTGGTATGGCTGCTTACAATGCCTAAGGGCCTTGCAACACATACTGCACACTCAGCAAACAAAGCAAATCCAAATCGAACTAACTCTGGAGTCTAACGCCTAAAGGGTGACTCTTTATTCTATGACTCGACTCGGCGAAGGAGTCTCACTATAGAACCTATGCTCACTCATCAAGAAAACCTCCACGGCACAGTGCAGGGTCTTTGCGGCATAGGCGGCGAAAGCGATTGCCATGTCCAGCAATCGTGTGTCATCCGTGGTAGTCGAAAGAAGCGATGTCCTCATCGAGATCGACTCCTGCGGATCTGGCTCGTGTAGCTCAAATCTTGGCTCTGGAGTGCAGTCCGTACAAGGTCATCTCCAACTCGTCAATCCTTCGTAGAAGGTGTGCCACATACTCTTGAGCTTCCTGCCATCTGTTCTTCTCTGTCGTGATCTCCTTGCGGGCCTTCTGTAGCTCCTTGCTTGTATTATCTAGTACATCCTCCTGGGCGACTACAAATCGTGCCGGTGTGTCACCGTGGCATCCTCATCACGAATCTCCTTCGGTCGAGAAGGTTATCGCTGCAGCGGATGGTAGCGAACACCGTACTCTCCAACTCTCGGCGTAGATACGGGTAATGTGCCGCATTGCTCGTCGTGATACTTCTTGGATACCCATCTGCATTGTAGATCTCTGGCGGTCAGGTGTATCGGGCGATTGCCTGGGCCCTTTTTCCTAGCAGGTACCTCAATCTTCACGTCACAAGCCTTGATCAATCCCGCTTGTCTGATCACTTCCACTTGGTATTGGGGTTTCTCAAAATCTCCGAGAGTCTGTAGCATATGCCAAAGTTCCGCGGCGTGACCAACTCCTAGATCAACGTAGTTGAACTCTTCCTCCATCTGTCACAAGAGTGCTTTACGTAAGAACTCGGAATTTTTAAATTGTGACAAGGTAAGGGAAAATTTCAGCAAGAGACAAGAAAAGAGAGAAGGGGATAAGTCGAGATGTCATTTCTTGTCTTCACAAATTTTTAGCTTTAGAAAATAGGTTTTATCCTCACTATGACCATTCTAGCTTAGGGTTGAGCCTACAGTCAAGTATGGCTCTGATACCACCTCTGTCGGGACCCCGAATTTGCAAATCCGGACCCTCTGTGTATTCAGCACTAGTCCAGGAACGCGCTAGTGCACACAGTCTTAACATCGGTATATATCACAATCATACCAAACGATACTATCAAAGTACTTTATTTAAATAATCAAAGGGTTACTCGACCTTATGGCCAAGTTACAAATATATGCCTGCATAAGCGAAACTTATTAAAAGAGAAATAACAGAAATGGAAAATCAAATAACCGTGGCGCCATCCAAGATACCACAGCAAGTGATCGGGCTCGCATCCCTAAGTAGACGGGTCTTCTTGGAAATCCTCCTCCGAACCCAGCGTAATCTCCTCTTCAACTGGTATTGTGTTGAGGCAAGGGTGAGTACTTGGTACTCGACAAGTCATGCCTGAGAATGCAAGCTAATATACTATATGCATGGCTTGGTACAAAGGAATAGCTCAAGGTATATTTGCGATGCTTGACTTTTGACAAGTAATAAAAGTAGATTCAAAGCGAGAAATAAGTAAAGCATAAATAACTTCTCAAGAAATTTAATAAACATTTTCCCCATCCTAAACCATATTTCCATCAACTTCATTACTAAACCAACCCAACTTTTCAAATCCAAGTTATTTTAGAAAGTCTAACCCTTGATTGTAATTCCCGAGCATTGTCGATGCAGTGGACTCGGCTATTCAAATAGATTCTACACTCTGCAGAGGTTATGCACTTTACCCACAAGATACAGTCAAACACCACAAAGGCGAGTTCGTAACAAAGCCTTTGGAAGCCTCAAACAACACAGGTGGTCCTCTCAGGTTCGTGCTCTACACCATCCCTTCCCTTAGCCAAGGCGAAGTATGGGACCAACACACCGTTAGATGGGTATCGGCCACAGCCACGATCGCTCCCCGCACAATCACACAAGCGGTGTAATTGACACCCGAGGCTCCACAAGTGAGTCCTTAGCGACTTAGTCAACTAGGGCCGTCCCATTCGACCATGTGGTTGCAAGTATGACCCAGTTCAAAGGCTTGCAAGGTTAAGTCCTTAGAGTGACCAGGGCAAGACTACAGAAAAACCAAATCAACACTCCCAATGCCACAACTGGCCCACTGATTACTCTTGCCACATGCCCTGGCCGAAATCGTTTATCAAACCCGATTGATTACCATGCACCACGTGCCATCAACATCACATGATACTTTTCCAAAACAGGTTCAGTATAACATTAAGTCAATATTAACATTTGATTGTCCAAAATCATGTCATGAGCACGTAGCAGGTCTAAGCAGTATACTACAACGGCCTAAACCCATGTTGGCAATTTAATAATGTCCAACTAGTAAACCACAACTAGGGTGACAAGGGATCATGGCACATACTTAAATAATCAAGGTGTCATACAGCAAATTGGTATTTATCTAACCCCATGTTTAAACAAAGTATCTTTCTAATTGAACTAGCATGCAATAGTTTAAATCAAAATAGATTTCGAAATAGGATCAATATGGTCAAAGCACAACTTGCCTTCAAAAAGCACTTGCTCTTGGTCTTGAGTTAGATCCTGAGTCAACACTTCTCCTTCGAATCCTTCCGGCACTTCAACGTCTACTCGTAAAGCGTGCAAATAGCAAATACACAAATAAACACTAGGCAAAAACATCCCAAAACTCCAAATAAAATCCATAAACAGAGAGAACATAATTTTCTGGATTTTTAGAAACTGGAATAAATCAAATTCGGAGTTAAAGCATAAAAGTTATGATTTATTAATGTTTAAATAATCAATTAAATAATATTACAGAGAAAAACTTTAGTCCAAAAATTAAATAAAATTCATATTTGAGTAGATCTGAATTTTATACAAATTTAGAAATTTGAATCACTCAAATCGGAGTTGAAACGCAAAAGTTATAAGCGTTTGAAGTTTGAATCTAAATTTGAATCAATATTTCGAATTAATAAATCATTTTCTTTTTCGGAAATTAATTATTGCGTCAGCGAGGACACGTGGTAGCCTCTGATTGGGCGGCTGACGTCAGCCAGTCCATGGACTTGGTCCACGCTCGGCTCGGGTCTACCGTGGACTCGGTCCACGACTATACGTGAGACTGACATGTGGGCCCTCTCGGGTGACGTCATCGCTGGCGTCGGCGAGGCTCGACCGCAGTCTTGGCAGTGGGACCGGCTGTGGCGTCATGGGTGACGTCGGCGCTGGCGAGGTCGACCAGCGACATGCGGGCCCTTCGACACGCGGGCCCCGCGTGTCGGGCCACACGCACGCTGCTGCGGATGGCCGACGCGTCGGTCCAACTTCCCGACACGTGGCGCAATCACGGCCGTTGATTTGAAATTCAGCGGCGCGGATTAGATCCAGGGGTTAACACGTTGAAACTACTCGTTGATCGTGGGCGTTCGATTTAGATCGGACGGTCGAGATCTAATCCTATAATCGCCTTTGCTACAAAGACGTGGCGATTGTGAATCGCTGAATCTGGATCCAGCGGTCCAGATCTAATCGGGTTTATAACACGTGAACTCACCTCAACCGTCCGATCCGGATCCGACGGTCCACGAGCTCGCGAGTCCGGCGATGGCACGCGGAGCTTGGGCACCGGAGGCGGAACGATGACCAAGGGCGCGGCGCTACGGGGCTTCTCGGCGAGATGAATCCTTCCTTCGGTGCGTCTCGTCTGGGATCCCGGTCTGAGCTCCTTCTCGGCGGAAGACGACGGACGACGACGGAAAACGGCGCAAACCTCGGCGGAGGGAAGAGACAACTCCGGCGAGCGATTGCGGCTCAACGGCGGCGGCTCAGGCGAGATGGCTCGGGGGAACGGGTGCGCAAGGATGAGGGCAACCTCGGGGGACGTCTCACGCTTTAAATAGCCTCGGCGTTCGTGCCCTAGACGGAAACCTAATCCTACACGGCGGCGGGCGCGGCGGCGGAGTCCGGCTCGGACTCGGCGGGGACGATGAAGCTCAGCCGTCCACGTGGCACGATCAACGGCCACGATCGCACGGCGCGATCGGATCCGGGCCGGATACGGCTCGAACCGGTACGGGCGGATCTCAGCCGTTGGATCTTGATCCAACGGTTGGGATTGATTAGGGTTAGGAGTGGGTTCGGTCGAGTCACGTGGCTCGGGTCGGACTCGAGTCCGACTCGGGTTCCGACTCGGTCGGATGAGCGATTTGACCCGAGTTTGATTTTCCAGCGATTTAATATTTAAAATAATTCCTAGTAATTCATTTAATTCATTAAAAATAGCAAGTGACTCGAAAAATTCGAAAAATTACGGAAAATACTTTGGATCATTTTGGACTCAAATAAAATATTTCCAACAAAAATTTATTTGCAAAATTAAATTCTTTAATTATTTCAAAATGGAATAAATTCAAATAAATTCCAAATAAATCCAAATAAATTCCAGGAAATTCCAAAAATTCACCAAAGTGCCAAATCACACATGAATTTAAGAAAAGCAAAATTTTGGGGTGTTACATGAGGTCAGATCCGGAACCGGGAGGTCAAGCCGCGTCGGAAGGGACCTCTCACCTCGCCGGAGCACGCCCGAAGCGCCGTTGCCGTGGTCGTCGTAAATCCGGCGAGCCGCCGCCGTAAGCCATCGCCGGACCGAGCTCGCTTCCGCCGTCCGATTCGATCCAACGTCCCAGATTGCGCCACGTCATCTCACGGTGAGATTAGTCCAAAATCGAGATCCATTCTCGGCCAGTTGGATCTAGATCCAACGGTTCAGATCAAACGCGTTAACCCAAACGGCGTGAGAGCGAATCTAATGGGCCGTTGATTTTCAAATCAACGGCCGAGATTGCGCCACGCGCCTGGAAGGCCGACCGCGTCGGCGCCCACGCTGGCGCTGGCGCGTGACGCCGACACGCGGGCCCGCGTGTCGCCGCCAGCCACTTCGCACCATGACGCCACATCGACGCCATGGCGAGCTCAAGATGTCGGGCCGTCTCAGCCGAGCGCCGACGCCAAGAATGACGCCACGCTGGGTCCCACTCGCCGCCAGGTGGGTCGAGCCCCGCCGACGCCAAGAAGTGACGCTACCCGAGGGGGACCCACATGTCGGGCCGACACGTGGAGCCGTGGGCCGAGTCCACGGTAGACCCGAGCCGAGCGTGAACCAAGTCCATGGGCCGGTGGCGTCGACCAACCAATCGAGGTGACACGTGTCCAGCCGACGCAATAATTAATTTCCGAAAAAGAAAATGATTTATTAATTCGAAATAATGATTTCAGATTTTGTTTCAAACTTCAAACGCTTATAACTTTTGCGTTTCAACTCCGATTTGAGTGATTCAAATTTCTAAATTTGTATAAAATTGAGATCTACCTAAATATAAATTTTATTTAATTTTTGGACTAAAGTTTTTCTCTGTAAAATTATTTAATTGATTATTTAAACTTTAAATAATCATAACTTTTGCGTTTTAACTCCAAATTTGATGATTCCAGTTTCTAAAAATTCATAAAATTATGTTCTCCCTGTTTATGGATTTTATTTGGATGATTGGATACTTTTTGCCTATTATTTATTCGTGTATTTGCTATTTGCACGCTTTACGAGTAGACGTTGAAGTGCCGGAAGGATTTGAAGGAGAAGTATTGACTCAGGATCCAACTCAAGACCAAGAACAAGTACTTTTTGAAGGCAAGTTGTGCTTTGACCATGTTGATCCTATTTCGAAATCTATTTTGATTTAACCTATTGCATGCTAGTTCAATTAGAAAATACTTTATTTAAATATGGGAGATTAGATAAATACCAATTTGCTGTATGACACCTTGATTACTTAAATATGTGCCATGACCCCTTGTCACCCTAGTTGTGGTTTACTAGTTGGACATTATTAACTTGCCAACATGGGTTTTAGACCGTTGTAGTAAATCGCTTAGACACACTACGTGCTCATGACATGATTTTGGACAAACAAATGTTAATATTGACTTAATGATATATTGAACCTGTTTTGGAAAGGTATCATGTGATGTTGATGGCACGTGGTGCATGGTAATCAAGCGGGGTTTGATAAATAGTTTTTCGGCCGGGGCATGTGGCAAGAATAATCAGTGGGCGGTTGTGGTATTGGGGATGTTGATTTGGTTCTTGGGTAGTCTTGCCCTGGTCACCCTAAGGACTTAACCTTGCAAGCCTTTGAACTGGGTCTAACGTGCAACCACATGTTTGTAATGGGACGGACCTAGTTGACTAAGTTGCTAATAACGTACCTGTGGGACCTCAGGAGGTCAACTACACCCTTTGTGTAAGTTGTACGGGGGAGCGTCTGGAAGTGAGGCCAGGTACCCATCTAACGGTTGATTGGCCTAAACTTCGCCTTAGCTAAGGGAAGGGTTAGTGTGCAATAACCGGGGAGGACCACTTGTATTGTTAGAAGTTTCCGAAAGACTTTGTTACGGGAACTCGCCTTTGTGGTGTTTGACTGTATCTTGTGGGTAAAGTGCATAACCTCTGCAGAGTGTAGAATCTATTCGAATAGCCGTGTCCGCGGTATTGGACATCGCTCGGGAATTACAGTCAAGGGTTAGATTTTCTCAAAAATAACTTGGATTTGAAAGGTTGGGTTGGATTAATAATGATGTTGATGGAAATGTGGATTAGGATGGGAAAGATGTTTATTAAACTCCTTGAAAAGTTATCTATGCTTTACTTATTTCTACTGCTTTCAAATCTATTTATGATACTTGTTAAATCTTGTTTCTGCAAATATACCTTGAGCTATTCCTTTGTACCAAGCCATGCATATAGTATATTAGCTTGCATTACATGCATGACTTCTGAGTACCAAGTACTCACCCTTGCCACAATACAACACCAGTTGAAGAGGAGACTACACCACTTTGAAGGAGGAGCTCCAAGAGGAACCGTCTACTTAGGGAAGCGAGCCCGATCAGTTGCCTGTGGTATCTTGGATGGCGCCACGAGTTATTTGATTTTTATTGCTACTATTTCTCTCTTAATAAGTTTCGCCCTACGAGGCATACATTTGTAACTTGACCATAAGGTCGAGTAACCAGTTTGACTATTTAAATAAAGTACTTTATTAGTATCGAGTGGTATGATTGTGATATTTACCGATGTTAAGACTGTGTGCACTAGCGTGTTCCTGGACTAGTGTTGAATACACAGAGGGTCCGAATTTGCAAATTCGGGGTCCCGACAAGCAACCCAGGCTAGCATTGGCGACCTAGTTGCGCAACAAGTGCAAATAGCCCTCAGTAACCTTCAGGGAGCAGGTCCGAGCAATCAGCCGGACGCCGCGATCAGCCCCTTAGTGCGGCAGAGCAGCCGCGCGTCCACCGGGGCCCGTCAAGTGGACGAAGACTTGCAAGTCCATTATCCCGTGGATGACATAAGGGTTCAATGCCAGTGTGAGCTAAACGTTGATGCACGCAACCTCTCCATCAAGGTGGCTTACGGCATGGCATTGCCGGTGGAGCCGGGCTAGACCTTCCACTGCAATACAATACCCATGGGTTACTCGAAGGTCGCAGTGGAGGAGCTGAGCGGATTTGAAGAACTTCTACTCGATATTGCTGGAGGCGACGACGTTACCAATCTTGGACAGGCCCTCCACAATATCATCCTCTGGCAAAAAAGGTTCATCATATTTCCAGCTGGAGTGGAGGCATCATCTCCGGCAAGAGATGTACCGCAATCGGAGCCGGCTGGAGGAAGCTCGTCTCCTCCACAACGACAACCGACGCCTCCTCCACAATGACAACCGACGCTTCCTCCACAACGACAACCCACGCCTCCTCCAACGTCGCCTCTTCCACAATGACAGACCACGCCTCCACCATCTCCTCTGAGGAAGAAGCCTAGGAGCCATACTCCTCCACCTGCTCCCATGAAGGCACAGTCCAGCCGGTCAAAAAAGATAAAGGAACCTCTAAAGAGGGCATATGATAGGACCGACGAGGAGAATTACGAGATAATCAACACAGAAGTGGCTGCACACTTCGCACCAAAGAAGTCAGACCCAAAGGTACAAGTTGATCCAAAAGTTGCGAAACACTTCTTGACATGCCATGCAAAGCCACTCCCTGTGCCGTCCAACTATGAACGTACAATAAGAAAGGCTACACGGAAGAGTAAACAGGGTCAGGCGACGGCAAAGCAGAAGAGAGATCAAGATCAAGAGAACCTCGAGAGTTTCCTGAAGGAGGCAGGACTCAGTACCGCAACTGCTGCTCTAGGATCAGATGATATCCCAATGGCAGAAGTCAAATGGCAATATAAGCTTGGCCAGGAGCTAATTAACCCTAATAAGATAAAGGACCTGCCAACCAAGATGCGACAATTTCATCAGTGGTACATGACAGAGTCTGCTCAACAAAGAAGCATGTTCCCCCTCTGGATCACATAAAAAGATTTCTATCGCGGGGACAACACCGTATGGCTCGAATTCGAAGACTTATACAATTTTTACCATGGCAACTCCATGAATATGTCTCTCATGAGCTGCTGGTGCCTGTAAGTCTCGAGCTCATAACTTTACCATTTACTTCCTTTACCATAAAAGTGCAACTCTAATAATTAACTTATATCGATCCATTTCTACGTAAAATGGAGATACAAGATGTAGAAAACAGAACATATTCAACGTGGGTTTCATCGACCCAGAGATTGTCAATGAGCTCGTCTTTCGATACAACCTTAAGGCTGTTGAGGATTACATTCTAGATGCATTCTTGGGACATCACTACAAACCATACATACTTCTGCCGTTCAACTTCATGTACGTATATTTACGTGTTCTCACAAGGCATTGATAAACTTATCTTTTCCAAGGCATTGATAATACTGCTAGCTAGTTATATATATGTTGCAATATATGAATAGGTTTCACTGGATCCTTTTGGTCATCAAGCTTGATAGTAGCAAGATCGTTGTTCAAGACTCAAAAAGGGGACCGGTGGAACAATATCAATATATCATTGACGTCCTAAACAGGTATATAGCACATATATATACAATAGTTTCCTTATTATATTGAAATACCTTGCTAATTCGAACTCTGATAATTGCTATTCATAATAACGCATCACACAGGGCATTCGCAAGGTTTCGCAAGAAGCAACAAGGAGCTTTCGAGAAAGGATTCAATGTCCAAATAAGCTCTCGAGTATTAAAACAGACGGCCGAAAACAACTTATGTGGCTATTATGTGTGCCACTACATGCAAAATATTACCCACGGCGATGTGCCCATAAGCGACGCCGAGGTGAGTGCGCGCACATGTCAATTTCTTAATAATTACACTTTAATTACATGCTCAGAGATTTATTAATTTCCCCCTTTGTCAGCCCAACATCGATGTGCAAGATGTGATCCCGCCGCACCGGGTTGAAGCACTCCAAGAATAACTCATTGGCTTCATTGTTGATGAGATAGTATCCCCTAATAGCGAGTTCCACACACCGGGTTGGAGAGATTGTCCTTCTATAAGGACAGGTGAACTGACATCAACGTCGACCAAGGACATACAGAGCGATGCACACAACAATTAAATGAGCTCGAGGTTCGCCCTTTTATTCTTTGAAATTTGTAAAAGGTGCTTATGTGTAAATCAAACTTGTAAAAGTGCTCATTATTTCATGTGTCCATCAAACTTGTTCATTTTTTAGTTTATTAAGTTCGTACTTTTGTGTAAATGATCTGTGATTATTTGAATGAGTACGCATGACTAATATATATTTAATTGTATAAAAAAACATATATTTCTATTTATTTTTATTGTCAAAATCCAGATTGATATCCTTCTCAAAAACATATTATATATTGAATATAACTAAACAATGCCTCTCCACAAGCGGTTATTATCTCCAACCGCTTGTGGAGAGAGCACACGTGGCGGGCTGACAGCACCTCCACAAGCGGTTTTTAACGCGAACCGCTTGTGGAGAGAGCATCTTCACACGCGGTTTATAACCCGAACCGCTTGTGGAGATAGCGTCTTCACAAGCGGTTTATAATACGAACCGCTTGTGAATATCTCCCACGTGGCGGCCCCCCCGATCCTGCCTGGAGACCTTTCGAACCGCTAGTGATACCCCGAAAGGTATCACTCCCGGTTGCTTACGAGTGGTTCTAAAACCGTTTCTGAAAGCGGTTTCGAACCGCTTGTGATGCGCAATTCTGTAGTAGTGATAGGCTATAAACTTATATTGCAGGATGTAGAGAGTATTTTCATGTTTAACCAAACAATAATGGAGTCAAGAAAAGTTGTTGTTGGGTATGCTTTGCAAAATAGGTATTAAATCGGTCAGCCTACGGATGGATCAATCGTCCAAATTGTATCGTTGAGAGCTGGAGATCCATGCCAGCATCATCTGTGTAGTGAATGCGACTGCGAGGTGACAAAGATGTATGTACATAGAATGATGCGTCGCAACGAATAAGTTGATTCGTGGATTGGTTAGTTTCCCACGCAAATCTAGGTTTCCAGTGCAAAATTGCGCGCTTACATCCGTTCTTAATCACACACTTCAATTTACAAAGAAATGTGCCACGGTAGGAAAAAACTACGGCCAAACCATTTTAACCTGAGAGATAAAGGAAGGAAGAAAATTCATATTTGATATCTGTACTGTCATATGGGTCCGATTCATATCCATGTATGACAAAATCGGATATCTAATGTTGTAAAACGGTAACAACATCGTCGATCAAACACAATGCTTCGATCGAATAGATAGAATAATTATGAAGAACATATAGATATAGGAAGGCAAAACTCTCTTATTTTTATTAGATAATTTTCTTGTACAATAAGATGGTATATTTATAGTGAAAACCCTATTAGAAATAGATTCCGATTCGTCCACGAAGAGATAGAGTTCAATCATATCTCAACAACCAGGACTAAGGGTCTTGCTATATCGCAACACTCCCATTGAGGGAATACCATGCAATGCATATGTCTCATAAAAACTTCTCCCAAAAACCTAGTGAAAAAAGGATATAGAAAAGAGTACATTGCACTCGCATATTGTGTTACACTTGTTACCTCATTAAAAACTTTCATATGAGAAAACTTATGAAAAACTTACTAAGGAAAAAAGAGTACAACATCTTTGGATTAAAGTAGTATCTTCGGGATCTACTAAGGGTCATAGTTCAGAGATTTACTTCCCTGAACTTTGCATATATCAAAGTTATCACATTTCAATGTCATGAACATATCTTTGAAAACTAGATATTAGCAAAGGCAGAGTGAATAAATGTGCTAGATTTTCACATGACTTAGTTTGCAAGATCTATACTTCACTGTTCGTCTGGAGTTTGTGAGGATAAAAAAGTTTAGGGGTAATATGCTTCATGATATTGCACTTTACATAACCCAATTGCATTTGTGCAATACAAGCAGCATTCTCTTAATAGATAATTGTGGGGTATCAATGATGTTAATGCCACATGACTTTTCGATACGGCTAATAACACTACTTAGCCAAACAAATTCATGTGAGGCTTCATATAATGCTATAATCTCTGAGTGGTTGGTAAAAATAGCTATCAAAGTGTGTGTAAAAGACCATCAAGAAACGGTAGTGTAACACCCCGGCACCACACGTGCCCGAAATGTTACACCTTCACACAACACATAGCACAAGACACTAGAATAATTTAGCAACGCAAGCTAAATACTAACAAGTTATCGAAAATTACTAGAAATTTCGGCAGCACCTCCTCTAAAACTAGGACATCCACTCGGCAGACAAAAGATAGCATTTAATAGAACAACAATATAAAGTTACTTAAGATAACCAATCAAGCACAACATGGGTTATGATAGCAACTAACCACCATTACCCAACTAAGCCCAAGCAACCACCACAAATTTATTACAAAACATGGATTCATTAAGATTTGAAGCGATAATTGAATATGACATTGTGGTGACGCAAAACGTGTTCGTGCCACTACTCCCATCCCTGCATGTCGGCTTCAAGGTACCTACAAACAATAAACAACAAGCGTGAGTCGAAGATTCAGCCAAGTACCACAAATAGCAATGACAATCATAATTAATGCATTTAAATCAATAACATGATCATACCTCTTAAACCAATTTAACAAGTACCTAAAACAAAGAAGTCACCGTCGGTTACCTCATCAACTACATTGCTCCTTTATTTCACATACCTCATTAGACAACATTGGATGAGTACATGACTCGATCCATTCTTAACCTGAAAATTTCTCTCAACTCAAGGATCATCAATTGTCATTCCTCATTAACAGTACCATGCAACGCATTAGACATAATTATAACACACACAAGTCGTCACAACCGACACGTTGGTCATCGCTCACTGTGCAATGTTATGTAATGCATTTATGCTTTCATGCTCATATGCACCTTTCACAGTCTATACCGGTATAGCTAGGTGTGCACCCGTCGATACCACACCTTGCCCCATCCTCTTTCATACGGGGTCAAATCCTCCACTCCTGTGGAGTCCCTACAGAGTTCCCATTCCCATGGAGACTACCTCTGTAGGACTTTTTCAGAGCACTCAGGTCTAGTCATATAGCTTTCTCACCAACCTGGCCCAAAGAGCTCTCGGGTCAAAAATCATATGTATTTCTTATTGACCCGGCCCATGGCACTCCGGATTAGTTATATGCAAATGGCAAGAATAACAGTACAAATTGCATTTTCATAATCATACACCAATGCATGCTTATTTGTGACCTCACATTCTTAAACTTATAATTCTCACTAATCCAATCATATATATCCACGAGTAACACATGGAAACAAACGTAAGCATTCTATATTGCAGTTGAGTCGAAATAATAAGCGGCCCATCCTACCCTGCAACACTCAACAAAAGGGTACTTGCCTTAACCATGGGGAGTGGAATGGCACGCGAAGAGGAGGCCGCTCCCCCCTCTCCTTCCCCTAACATTCACTCCACCTTCCACTGGGGCCATAAGGTTACAACCATAAAAACCTAACTGCTTTATAAGTATGCACTAAAGATATGTGGTAGCAGCAAATAATTAGAGTATGTTTAAATTGATAGGCACAATTCTATGCAACATTGAACGAGATAATGCAGTGCCATAAGCGTAATATAGTGTAATGAGCGCAAATCAACAAATCAAACTAATACTACACCTTTCACTAAGTGCCACTTCGTTCAGCCCAGTTAACAACCACCAACCACTTCCAATGCATTTCATTAACCAAGTGAAATCATGTGACAACAGTTAGCTAACAGATGTATAATGGATACCACTCCAGCATATCATCTTAAATAAAAAATCAAGGTCGGTTGTAATCTTTAAGCTAGCTATGCAATCTTCTGTTTGCTAAGAACCCCAGGAATTTCGCTCAGCAGGAAATTGAGCTAAGTACATAAGATTTCATATTACAATCGAATGGAAATATCTAACAACTAAACAAATATTACAGATTATGGTTACCCAAAACAACAACAGGTCATACTCTTGAGTGCATTGGTGAAACCCAAAATTTACAAACCAAGTAATCAGATCTGGAGACCAAGCACTACTGCTAGTACCAATCACATTTCCATAAGGGAGATAATCATATTTGAACCTTGGGTTAAAGGAATGAGGAAATTCTAAATCTTCTAAGCATTTCAACAAGCACATGGCATGCATAATGAAGCCCAATACCTCAATTTAACATTTGATAGTTGGTCAGCATCAAATAACTGAGAATGGACCTGAAAGCACATCATAGCCACAATCAACGGACTCTGTCCAAGCTCTCTCAATTCATAACTTTGGTTGTCTATCTCCATTCGTTTATGAAGCTCGACCTTGCCCATCATGCGATATCTAATATACAATTTTTGGTTGCTTATTCTCCGAATTCTGATTCTCTAACCTAACACCAACATTTTCTTACCATGTTGACCAGAACAATGCAATACCAGTTTTTCCTAAATCGTTCCATCAAACTCATTTCATTCATACCCATCAGGATGGAGGTGATTCCATCACCAATCAAACTAAACACAACCATACCGGAACCACCATCACATTCTTCCAATCAGACTTGATTGCACTCAGCATGATTAGATAACCATCAATCATACATCAAAGATATAAAATCACCAAATTACCACAGTAACCAAGATCGGTCCTTCGTAATATGTTCCAAAAACTCCATAACTAGCACACGATTCATTTGAGCCATCTCAAATCTAATCTACTGGACAGTGCAATCAAAACTGAAATAAACCCAACATACGCTAGCCATGACAACAAATAAAGCTAGATCTTCATACACATATAGATGAACTATAACTAATCACAATGTGACACCCACATAACCTTCTAGGCATTTCATCATACACTTGGCATATGCAAAGAACCAAATACCTCAAATTTCATTTGTGCTTGAGGGCTCACCACAAGAAGAAGGCAAGGGAGTGGAGAAGTGCGCCACCGACCGGAGGGGCTCGCTGCCGGCCAGGAGCTGGGCGACGCACGATAGGGAGGAGGCGTGGCTGCTGGGACTGCTCGGCGCGGAGAGGGCAGCAGCCAGGGGAAGGCATCGGCCTGGGCTAGGGCTGCGCCGGCCAAAGGCGACAGCAAGGGCTGGGGGAGTCGCCGGAGCAGGCCATGGCAGCACTGAAGCTGGGGAGCCCGCGGGTGGTCGGCGACGGGCCGGGAGGAACCGCGCCGGGCAGGGGAACGACCGGGAGGAGATGCTCGCCGCCCGGGAGGGAGGAGCCAGGGGAGGGCGGCGCTTATTCGGCTGAGGAGGAGCAGGAGCGAGCTAGGGGAGGCATCGGACATGGGGAGAGCCCCAACCGGGTGGGGGAAAAAGATAATGGAGAGAGAGAGAGAGAGATGTGAGGGAAACATTAAAAAGAATAAGACATCTCTCCCTCCACCTACTCTTTACCCCACAGATCACAAGCAGAAGAACCAAACGCCCAGACTTGAAACCCCAAACTCGGAAATCTAATCGCGATATTACACGTTGTATCATTGTAAAGATACACAAAACTAGTATGAGATTTGGCAATATGGGGATCAAACAGGTAGCCATCATCCGTATATCCCACCATGGTTAAGTCTTAGTCCTTCTGGTAAAATAAGCTAAGATCTTGAGTTCATTGGAGATGTCCAAGTAAAGTATTGACACCAACCCAATGTCTTCTGGTTTGTGCTGCACTATGTCTACCTTGCAAATTTACTGTGAATGCAATATCAGATGTTATGCAATCAACAAGACTAGTATATTGCCCGTGCTAATGCTACGGCGATATTTGGTAATACAATTCAAATAAACAAAATGTGTTATATGTTTTGATAATCAAGCGTCGTAAGATGTGCACAAAAGAAAGATACAAAGATTTATTATATCGTTGATTACATAAGCAAGTGCATAAGGTAACATAGCAGCTGTTTATCATTAAAAACCATCTAATCCCTGATACGCTTAAGGATTTCCCGTATAACTTCAGGAATGTTGTCTTTCGATTCATTCTCATTGTAGTTCAATAGGCTCATGAAACTTAGCCCTCAACAGCTTCCCATCCTATACATGTATTATTATGGACCATCATCAGAATGCCAGTACCTTGTAGTTAATGCCACCACTGAAACTTGTGGAGGATTAGGTGGTGTTCTAGCAAATCTGATACTCTATCAGCTGATTGCCTCCACTACATTGAAACATGATATATCACAGCAATTATGTTATGCTCGGTATTAGGCATTTGGAGGTGTTGGATTTGAGGAAAAAAAATATTGGGAGAGGACCACCTCACACTGAGGGCAAAGTGTTTATTGTTTGGCAGGACCACTGATTAATCCAATGATAGGGATGTTAATAAGGCTTATCATGTTCCATTAACTTATGCGCTTTTGAGCATTGAAAGTATCCATTTTCATCCAAAAATCTAGAGAAAGGGCTCTCCTTTTCCTTTTCCTTAAGTATTCCCCAAGGATGCTTGTCCCTACTCCCTAGGGCGCATGAGAATGAGAGGCCTTTTACAATTTATATACTCCATCATTTGTTAAAAGAAGAGAAACAATGGGCACAAATTAAACAGGAACCTTGTTTGAAAATTTTTCCGATGTTTAAATTTCTCTAAAATATTCAACTATATAGTCTATATTCATCTAATTTAGTTGAGCTAACCTTGTTTTTGACTAATCATCTGTTGGTATGACCTTGTTTAAAATTACCAAATAGTTTATTGGGAGTGCATAGACACCAGGCGTTTAGGCATATGTTTCTTTTCATAAAATCAGTCATGCTTTTTACATCTCATAAAACAAGCTACTTGCCATAGAAAAAGAAGAAGAAGAATTCACCAGTTTTATTCTACAAGAACAAAAAAAGGGTGTTTGTTCCAACAATTTTCCTTTTTTATTCACATTTGTAATTCTTTTTTTAGGTGACTCCATCCTTGTGCGCCAATCAGCAGTACATCCTTTCAAGTTCACCTTTTTATCTTCTAGCACGTAGCCAATCACACAAGTCCACATCAATGTATCTGACCTAGACTCTTATTTGTTTTGAAAATGATGTGAAGAGATAGTACTAATCCTCATGTCATGCCTAAGGTGGAGCCTAGGATGCAGACATTCCATCATATTCGCCATCAACACTACATAGTACATGCAGTGCATGAAAGAATTTCTGACAACAATGTTTATCCAATCTTAACGGTATGTTTGTAGTCTCAAAAGGAAGGAAACAGTTCAATTACAGCAGGAATCTAAAAAACGTGACCTAAACCTAGGACATCATCTTTTTTCTACTTCTGTTAACTGATTACTCCAAAACGTGTCTTACCAGTTGCAATACAAAGTGGTAACTTTTTTGAGTGTTGCTTTCAAGAAGAAAAAAGGCGGTTTGGCTGTTAATTTTCTCTAAACCAACAAGGTTAGGACCACAAAAAGGCACGAAAGAAATAAAAGAACATGCTGTCACTCCTGGGTCCGGGCATGATGCAACAGCAGCATTAAAAAGACACAAAAAGAGGCAGATAATCTATTATCTCTCTCTGTGAACTAAAAATTAGCCAAAGCGCTAGCTCGATTGCTCCTTTTTAAAAGACTTCAGTTGCTGCTGCCATCCAAAACTGGCCAAAAAAAAACAATGTCTTTTTTCCAGAAAGCAATTGTATTACCAAAACCTTGGCAGTTTGTTTGTTTAAGCTGTCAGTGTAGTGCAGCAGCAAATACGCATTGGAACAGCTAGGGAAACACAGTGAAACAGAATCTGGATGCTCTCCTGTGATTCTAACGAGTTCTTGACAAAGTAACTCAGTGCCTTGACAATGTTTTCTGTGATCTTTTTCTCTGATCACTAACTTAACATCTATCAGAGGATATGACCATCCTAAGCCACTGCTTTGCAATACTCTCAAAAGGATTTCAGCTTGGTGGCTGGTGAGGAAAATATTATCCTCCAGTCCAAGGAATTCCTCTACATCTTGAGTTAATGCAGGTAAATGCTTGCCTGAAAGAGCAGAGGCTCAGGTGAATGTCTACGAGTAAATTTGATGCATATTAGCAACAGCGTACCAGTAATTAAGAACTCCAGTACATTCAGAATCAAAATCTCAGGAGTAAATCTGTGTATCAGATCCAGTGCCAGTACTGACAGGTTATGTTACGTGTACTAAATGCAGTACTCTGAAATTTCAACTATTTCAGTCCCAGCACCAGGGCAGGAGCATCAGGGCATGATACCAGTACAAATATGATTGAATGATACAGTGCATTTATTGCTTTTCACGACAAAGATAAACCCAAAACAAATGTATTCACGAAAAGGAATGACCTAATAAACAGCAAATGTAAGGAAAACGGACCACACCTGAGAGGACACTTGCCTACATGAAGAAATGATGTAAAACTTTAAGAAGATTTTTGTTCTGAAATTCTTACAGACAAGAATTGGGTATGCGATATCTTGGCAAAACAATTCTCTATATTTTATGAGAATACTGTGCCAAATTTCTAGATTCTGGTTCTACTGTGTGGTTGCAATTGATATCATATTTATTCTTTAATGATCAACAATGTGAAGTAGACTCATCTGTTTAACAACAAAGCTAGTAGCAGTAATATGATTTATCCAAAAGGCAAGCATGCAGCACTAAAAGCAAAAAATGTTGCAGAGGTTGAGTGTCGGACATGTGGTTCCAAAAATTGAATATTGAGTGTGTACTGGCTGGCTTCCTAAGTATAGGATGTTGGTTATCAGACAATAAACAAGACAGCAGAATTAATACACAGCATCTCTGGATCATTAGTTTGTTTGAATGTTGCAACTCAGAAAAGTAAAATTTGCTATATAAACTACAGTACAAGCGTAGACACCTGTACAGTATTATTAGCATTCACTATTTTAGTTTTAATCCTGCTCATTATTGAGGGGAGGTGGGTCATAACAGTAACAGTTTTTGCAGGTAGATACAGTAGAGAGTCCCTGATTGAAAACAACACAAATATGGTCTCAGCACATGAGCAGTCACTCATCCCAACTAACAAACAAGCCATACCATCGGGTTGGACACTGAAAGGCGCAATCATTCAAAACTTGTCGAACTTATGCAGCCACCAAGATCTACAGACAGAATCAGACAGGAAGAGAGGATCATAATATATGTCAAAATAGTTTCTGAAATAGATGTCATGCAAACAATCAATGATGCCATCATACCTCCTATTCAATATAATCTTCCGCAGGATGTCGAGGTTCTTGGCGACAGCATCGCCTCCGAGGTAGACATGTTCGGCAACCTTGGAGCACTCCTTGTAGAAGGCAATCTGGTCCTTGCGGCCCTGCGACTTGAGGGAGGAGAGGTCCAGCCGGAGGCCCTCACCAGG
The DNA here is from genome assembly GCA_036346355.1 of Rhipidocladum racemiflorum. NCBI lineage: Eukaryota > Viridiplantae > Streptophyta > Magnoliopsida > Poales > Poaceae > Rhipidocladum > Rhipidocladum racemiflorum. The sequence goes on from CM070591.1 coordinate 40,307,652, forward strand.
CCTGGCGGAGGCCGGGCCGCCCGCCTTGGACATCCCCGGGGGTGGTGGGGTTGGGCCACTCGCCCATGTCATCGGAGCCGGCCCTGGGCCACTCGCCCAGGCAGTAGCGGGTGATGGCGAGCGGCTGCAGCGGCGGGAGCTAGGACCATGCCTTCGCGCTCATCGACCGTGGGGTCAGCGGCGGCGGCGGCGGAGGGATGCGGCGGGGCTGGCCGCCGGTAGCTCCAGTCCCCAGCGCCGGCTCGGCGGCCCGTGAGGCGGACCAGGACGCGGAGCGCCAGAACTTCCGGCCGGCGGCGGTGGGGCCGTCGTCGGGGGTGGCCATGGCCACAAATCGGAGCACCCGCAATGCGAAGCTGCAGGGAAACGTACCAAAGGGCAGGATTCTTACACCATTCTGAGCTCAAAAAATCCAGAAAAATTGGGAGAAATTCAAACCTGATATGAGCAAGCCGAATCCTGGAATCGAATATGGCGGCGGCGCAGTAATCTGAACAAATCGGAGCGCTCGGGGGCGACCAGATCGGCAGATCGAGGTGAGCACCGCTGGTCTCGGGGAAGGGAATGAAAGGGAGAGGAGAGGAGGGGAAGCATATGGATTGGAGGGAAGCGGCGCTGTCGCCGATCCGGCTAGAGCAGGAGGGGAGTGGCGCCGAGTGCTGGAACATGGGGGGAAAACGGCTAGAGCAGGAGGGGAGAGGTGCACGGAGGGAGGCGGCGGGGAGCTCGGCCGCAGGGAGGCCGCCCGGAGGAGGAGATGGCGCACGGAGTAGGGGGAGGCGGCGGCGATTGGGGCGCAGAGCCATGGGCGCACGGGTTTTTCGGCGCCATTGGGTCAGGGGCGGTTTAGAATGTTTGATGGAAAAGAAGGGATTGATGGGATGAACCGGGTGATTTGGTCCATCAGATTTGATGAAGTGATGTGATAAAATATCTTAGCCCTTGATTATGAGGAAATAGGATTTCTGGGTGCATGTTTTAGGGTGAACAAAGAAAAATTATCCTCTGTGGGGGCAGAATAGTGTGTGCATGTAGAAAAGAATTAACTGGTAAATTATAAAGGGGTAAAGATATATAAGTGCTCAAATGGTGCTTAAGTATGGGAGTTCAGGTTGTAAGACTTCCTCATTTTTCATCCTTGGTCTAAAAAGGTTTTTATCCACTTGAAGAGATATTACTATCATGGGAGTCTTCAAAGAATGAGATTTATCTATATTAAAATTTTTTATACCTTCTTGGTATAGGTAGACTAGTGTACAAAAATTTCTTTTGGGAAACGGTCTAGCTGCATGCCTAAGAATATTTGGTTTTACCCAAATCTTTCATCTCAAACTCTTTCATAAGGTACTAACTTGCTTCATTTATCTCTTATGTGGTTTTGATGATATTTAGATTCATACGAATATACGGTCACTACATCCATTAACTACATTGATAAGTTTAAACTAGCTGCCATTGTTAGCAATTATCAAAACATTATTCCACTCAATACATGGAGTAAGTTTCATCATAATCGATGCCGAGTCTCTGCATGAACCCTTGTGCTTGATGACAGGAAAATGGGCGTGAACCTGCCTCCACATCATTAGAGACAAGTTAATCAAAATTTAATTTAAAATATGACTAAGAGAATTAGATATTGCAGGTACATTACTCCCATAATTCATACATTTACATACAAATTCTGTTAATTACATCTCTTTGCAAGAAAACCCCTGATTAAGAATTCCAACATAAAAATTTACATTAAATTGCAACACATGAGAATTACAAAAATTTAAAAGAGAGAGTCTTCAGTCTTGATGTCGTTGACGGATGCTTGCTTGGGGTATTTTAATTGTTTTCATATTAATCATTTTTTTTGCTTGTGTCGCATAGTAGTCATTTTTAGAGAACCATACACAGCATATCATGAGTTCAATATATTTTATAATTTTTATTTATTTTTACCCCGCCTTGTATTACTACTAACATCGCATAGTGCTCGTAAATATTGAGCGCTTGTATGTAGCGTAACTGAAGCGAAGTTTTTTTTATGCACGTAGTATAATCGAGACACATAGTTTATTTATTTTATCATGTCCGTATTGAACAAATGATGATTTTTATGAGATATTTTATTTTACATGGGACCTTCTCTTTTATTTGCAGATTGGCAGCTTAAATTCGGCGGCCGATTGTGCTTGCAGTTGAGCAAGACGTGCACCATTTGACTAGTTGCAGTCCACACGTACGTATATGTAGTACATGACATACACATGCATAGCAGCTTGCCTATTATGTATAGGGATGGTAAAAATTCTCGTGGGTCTGGGTACCCGCGGGTACTCGATTAATTCGGTGGGTCCGGGTCTAAATTTGGACCCATGGGTACATTACTTCGGATCTGATTTGGGTCCGGGTCTGGGTCTTATTTTGGACCCATGGGTACCCCAGACCCAAACCCGAAGAGGCACTGACAGTACTGCCAAAGTTTTTACTGAATTCAATCTCTATTGTCATTGTCTTTGCGAAAGAGTATATGCAGCTAGCCTCTTGGACATTATATTGTACAAGGACAACTGTAAGTACTTGTTTGGATTATAATACGATTGAATTCCATATCTGATACCTCTAAATCTCTGAATATTGACCAATGTTCTTTCATATTATGCTAGAAATACACTTGATATACATCTCCTTTTTTGCAGGGCAACAATTGCTTTATACTGTTCATACTTCTTTTATGTACATGCTTCTGTATCTGGGTTGGGCCGGCCTGACTGTACTCAAGCTCTTTGCTATTTACCCTCTCCACGGAAGAATTTGAGTACGGGTACCCGTTGGGTCTGGGTCCGGGTCCGAGTTTGGACCCGTGACTGACTTTGAGTCCGGGTCCAAACTTCGGGCCTCGGGTCCAGGTCCACGGAGGTTGGACCCGGATCCGTTGCCATCCCTAATTATGTATGGACGTTGCAGCTGCTACATGGGTGTAAGTTCAAGCTCCATTTGGTTTTGGTGATTGGTTTAGATTAATGATTAATCTTTGTTTAATGACAAATCTAATCTTATTGAGACTAACATGGTTTATTGAGTTATATTCAATAGTCTCGTATTTGGATGGAAAATGGAAAACCCAAGGTATGTATGCATATCCATTCTAGTATAAATTGCATACTTTGGAATCAAGTTAAAGTATGAATTCTCCATGACATTAACCACAAAATGTGCATTATGTTTCCCAATCCATATATTACATGGATGCACATATCTAGGGGAAGTTCACACTTGAACTTGATGTATCGATGTATTGATCTATTCTTCACTCCATATATTTAAATGATCAATACATTGGAAAATATCAATTTAAATGAATGTTTAAATTGAGTTCATTTGTCTTCTAATCATCAAAGAACATTTCATCATGTGTTGATGGTGTTCTTGTGATTGATTAAAGGCAAATGAAGAGTTCTTGAGTAATATGAAGCATTAGTTGCATCATGTGCTCAAGACACATATAAATTCATTGAATTGATTTAGGTTGTGCTCAATTGATGTAAGTGGTATCCATTAAGTGTTAATGGAGTGCTTAGATGATTGAGACAACCATACATCTTGGACTAACTATTTTCATAAGTGATGACTGAGCCAGGTTAGTTCCAAAAGGTTGAAAAGAAGAAGGTTCATCAAGAAGAGATGAACAAGTTTATAGAGCTGGGTGACGATCTTGAAGATAAGATGATAGAAGATCATAAAGACTTCAAGAGACAGCCAAAGTGACAATCCCGGGGGAACAAGTTGATTGAGGATCATAGAGACCCTAAAGGGGATTGCTTGCGGCGGCCAAGGTATAGCTAGATAGGCTAAGGATCTTTCCTAGCTTTGATTCTAGTTTTTAGCGCCGTACTATTAAGAGGGGTTGAGTTCTTGCTTTAAGCTTCATCATATGTTGGTGATCTCAATCCTGTAGTCACTCGAGCTCAAATCTTATTTGGATTTGGTTTTTGCATGGAGCTAACCATTTGGCATGTGTTGCGAATGGGTGAAGCTCGTGCTTAGTTTTTGCATAAGCTCTATTTGGAATTTGTTGCAAATAGGTCAAGCTTGTGCTTGGAGTTTTCGCATTGAGCTTTGATTTGCATTAGTTGCAAATAGGATAAGCTAATGCGTTGGCTTTTGCGTGAAGTTCATTTGTTTGCATGTGTTGCAATAGATGAAGCTTCATGCTTTTGTTTTTGTTTTTTCAAACAAAATCTTAATTGTGTTTATTTGGTATTGCTTGGAGCTATATTTGCATGGGTTGCAAACTGAGAAAGCTCAAGCAAGTGTTTGGTTTAGTGCATGGGGCTAGAGAATTGCAGGAGTTGCAATTAGAGAGCTCATGCACTCTGATTTGATTTAATTTGATTATGGGTTTCGATCCTGAGATCATGTGATACTTGCACCGTGGTGTTTGCAAGTCCGTTTGGTCATGGTTTGACCATCACATGGCTAGGAGGATCAAACTGATAGACTCGTTGGTTATTTGCTTAATGGGTTTCTGCAAATTCGTCTTTGAGTTGTTTGCGAAAAGTATTTCCGCAAAGTGTTTGAAGTTTGCTTGGAGCCAGTCTTTTTGCATTTATTGCAAAAAGAGAATGCTCAAGCATATAGTGGTTTGACTGTTTATTTGTGAGTTCGTTGTGCGAATAAACGGGAGGTCTATGGGTTCCGGTCCTGCAAGCATGTGATACTTGCACCGTGGTTTTTGCAAGTCCGTTTGGTCGTGGTTTGACCATCACATGGCTAAGAGGATAAACCTTATAGACTCCGGGTTTTATTTGCTTAATACGTTCTTGCAAATATAATCTTTGAGACGTTTGCCAGGTGTGTTTTTCGCAAACGATTTGGAGTTTGGTTGAATTCTTTTGAGCATGGTTTAGTGGTGTTGCAAAAGTTTTTTGCAACTAAGTGTGATCGTGGTTTGATCACCTTTTGGCTCAAAGAATTGTCGGTTGATGTTTTGGAGAAAAGTTTTTAGCGAAAAACTGGTTTTTCTCCAAAGGCCGGCACTACCGATTTTATTTGTGCGGTAGTACCTGTGATACTACGGAATGTCGAGACTTTATAATTTGTGATAATAGGTTATAAAATGTGGTAACATGTGATAGGTTGGGGTTTTTGCAACTAAAACCCTGAGATTTCATGTTTTAGCGCGTTTGGTCAAGCTTTCAGGCTTAGGGCCTCTCCGGGGTCGATTTGGGCCTTGGGGGGGAATTCGTGGGCCGGAGGTGGGGCTTGGGCCCATGTGGGAGTAGTGGGGGGCAGCACACCCTGCTGCCCTAGCCCCCCACCACTCCATGCGCCGCCCCCACCCCCTCATCTCCCCTCTCCTCCGCATCTCCCCTCACCTCCCCTCTCCTTCCCCCAAACCGCCTCCTCCCTCCTCCTTTCCTCTCCCACTTGTGGGCGCACCCCAAGATCTCCTCCTCGCTGCCACAACTCGCCGCCGCTGCTGCCCTTGCCGTGGAGGAGCCCCGCGACAAGTGGATTTGGGAGGGATCGGCGCGGGAGGAAATCGGGAAAGAACGCGAGGTTTCGGCCGTCGGTTTGTGATTATCCAAGAAGGTAATGGGGGAATCTTGTGGGGTAGATCTCTTGCTGCTGTAGAGGGGGATTACCATGTTTTTTAGATCAAGGAAGGTGCTGCCATGGGTTAGATCTAATGAAAACTAGAGATGTATTCACGTTCTGTTCGGGCAGATTGGGAACCCGAACTAGGGCAGGTGTTTTCGCCAATTTAGAGTTGGAATTTGACCGTACAGACTTTAAGGAAGTTGTATATAATTTCATTATCTTTCCGTGCATATAAAGAACGTTAAAATCCGCCCAGCCGTTTGGGAGATATGGCCGTTTTACCGAGCGCTGTCAAATCTGTGATGAGATTGAAACAGTTCGTGTTCAACGTTAGATTAAACAACATTAGATTCCGAATTAGTATTTCTCTATAACTAGAAAAAGTTGGGAATTTTCCTAAGCTACACGAGGATGTACTTGTTTATTCAATTTGGAGTACTAGAACAGAAGTTATGCCCTTTGGAAGGCTGCTGTCCCGAAGGGACAGATTAGTTGTTTTCTGATTTTAGGAGTTGTATGCGAAGTCGGGTAGTGGGATTTATTTGTGTACTGTTTTGTGGACTCGTTTTGAGTGTGTGGCACGTGTTTGCAGGTGGTGTGCCTCCGGGAGTGCCCTCAACCTCTTGTCACTCCATTGCCCGTGGTTGAAGGCAAGTGTGTTGCGTGGATTGTATGCTATATGTGTTGCTAGAATTGATTGATAGCATTTGGAATAGATAACATGTTGTTTTGCCATGATTTACATGTTATAATTGATAGGAGGTCCTTAGGCCATGATTTAAATGTTATTGATGATATGGTGTCCTCATGCCATGATTAACAATGTTTGTTGTTGACAAATGATTCACATGCCATGTTTTGAACGGTAACCGTCAATTGTTGAATATGGTCCTACATGTGGAAATGCCATGTGTTGATATGCAATATGTCTATTTCTGTATACGTTGCTGTCCATTTTGCATACATGGCATATTTTCATGGCTGTCGGTGAGATAAGTCATAACTATTCGGTAGGGTCGGTGAGAAACGATTATGACTAGTCCGGGGCTATTCTTTTGAGTAAGTCCTACATCGTGATTCCATCACCGAGGTGAATGGAAACGAGTGATAGGCACCCTCCATCTTCGGGATGGAAGGGGGAAAAGGGTGCATGCCGACGGGTGTGCACTCAACCATACCGGTATGAGTATTCCAGGAGACATGTGCATTGCATTGCATGAATGATATACATAAATGAAGATGTTTATGAGATGATGATGAGAGTACTCATGAGATGATTATCATGTTGTTTTAAAGGATGTATATAATGTTAAATATGATGTGTTGTGATATAACTGTGGAGACTGGGATGATGGTTTGTTGTCTTGATCCTTGTTGTTCCATTACAATACACTTTGCTGAGTGATGAACTCACGCTTGTGTTTTATGTTGTTTGTTTATTTAGGTACAATGAAATCGGCGCGCGGGAAGGGAATTTAGCTACACTTCCTCACGTAGCACTCATAATCTAGATAATTCACCCATTTCAATGGAAACATGGCAATAAATTATGTTGATTTTGGTGTATGGAAATTATGTGTGTTGGTTTCCCTCATGTGTGTCATGTGGGTCTTTGGAGCGATTTGTTTTATCATCCTAGTCTTAGTTGATGCTCATCTATTGTTGTCGATGCTTATTGATATCTTGATTGATATACATATTGATATGATGTTATGTTTCATGCATAAACAAAGGAGATGCTGTCAAAATTTTCAATTATGCTAAATGATTACTTGCTGAAATTTTACCTTAAACTATGGTATTAAACGTGTTATGGTCTATGTTTGGTGACATTCTGGGCTTAGTACAAGCTGGGTGTTACTGATTGGTATCGAGAGCGGGTGTAGGTCCCTGGAATGTGTATTTAGTGTCATACTATAGGTTCAACTAAAATATGAAGTGGGATAACCTAGAAACATGGCTTAGGTTTTACTTAAAACTTTGCCATAGGATAGCAACATTAAAACTTGTGTAAGTGGAATAATTAATTTAAAACTTGACACACTCTGTTGCTGAGGAATGGGTATGGGTACCGTTGCTTTACGCTTAAATGTTGTATTTAAGCTTTGATGTTGAATGTTACATTTGGTAATATATGTTGCTATGTTTATGAAAGAATTGATTGTGATTGATACATTTGAGATTATGTGGGTTGTGGTGCCGAAAGGGTTTCGGTCACCTTCTGTTGTTTGTAGTAATGTTGGGTTTAACGGTGTGGCCGGTTAGTGCCATCACCGATGGACTTTTAACCTCCTGTTGGGAGAGTGCTTATCCTATCTGTCGTAGATTGGGTAGTTGGTTGGAGTCGAGTAGTAGAGTTGTGGATTGACCCTCCGAATTTCCTTTGCCGCTTTTGTGAGCGGTTTTGTTGGTTTTTGGTTGGTTGAAATAAAAGAAAAAGTGTTCGGTTTTGGATACTCACCGATAGTTCTTTTGGTGGTTTTGGTTTTGTCTTCTTTGGTTGAAGACAAAAGAAGAATTTAGGGTTGCGCCTCTTTTGGTCGTCTTGCCAGCTTTGACGCCCGATTTGTTGTTTGCCTTATAGAGAAATTTATAGATTGATTCTTGGGTTACAATTCTCCAATTTGAAAAGAAGTTATTGAAGTTTCGATGAAAAATCTAAGTCGCATGGATTTAGGTGTCAAGGTTTTGTCGGAAAGGATGTGGTTGATCGGTTGCTTTACGGAGAAAGTTTTCAATTTATTCTTGTGTTTGTCGTTCTCCGAGGTTTAAAAGAGTTATTGCGGTGTTGTGCTAGACCTTGTTGTCGGGGTCTAAGTGGTGTTTGATCGCAATGATGACTTCCTTGGGAATTCATCTTTGAAAAACCGTTTGTTTCGTGAAAGTTTGAAGTTTGGGGTTATGGCCTTATCTGAAAAAAAAAAGATTTGGTTAATCGCTTGGTTTTCCCTCTTGCAACCATCTTCCTTCGCGGAAGTTGTTGATCTCGAGAGTTGTGGAGTAGTTGCGTGTCGGCATTTGGGAATTTAAGAGTTGACTTCTCTTGTGATTTATGGTTGAGCTTTCCGGAAGGAAAGGTGTTTGGGTGTTGTTCTTTTCTGGAGCAATTATGGTTTCCTTAAGAGTTGGGTGCGTGATTCACGCGGATGTTTAAGAAGTTAAGTGTATGACGAGAAGTTAGAGTTTTCAGATGATATGAGCTAGTGGTTCGGTTAAAGTGAATTTGTTGATTGTTTAAAGATAAACTAAAATATTGTGTTGTTAAGAGATGATTAAACGAGACGTCAGGTGATCCGAAGTGAAAGTTGATTAGTGGTGTGTGCAAAGTGATGCGGGTTATGGAATCTAATGGATGTTTGAGATTAGTTAGCATAGAATGTCTCGGTTGATGAACTTGTTATAGCAAGAAGATGGTGTGAAATTCTGCCTATTGTAGCTGGTGGGTCAGTTAATATTGTGGGTCGACAATATGACTTAAAATTACGAGTAATCAATTAATGAGGATATATGGAATGATTGTAGGAAAGGTTGAATTATTCTTGACAGATGTGCATGCAGGATCCGTATTTATGAGGGATGTCTAGTGGAGATCGTGTCGCGTGGTTAGTATTAATTATTGGTGGAATGAACTGGTGATATGGAATATGTGACTTAGGGATTATACCCAGGGTAATTGTTGATTACGCCGGAATAATTGTAAAGAGATGTGTGCTACGCTTGGGATAATAAGTTGCATGAATAATGGTTCGTCATGGTTAGTAGACCAAAAGAAGTTGTTGATATCGTCTTATGTTGGATTAAGCGATAAGTTAATTGTCTTTGGAGTTGTGAGAACGTGGTTCTCCTTGTTGATTGTCATACGGTAGATATGGTCTATGGTTCGTTGGTAATATAATCAATTGTGGTTATATGAACAGTGAAAAGTGATTTTATTAAGAGCAGATGTTGTAGCTTGTGTGCAACCGTGTTGGATTTCTCGGGATTTGGGTGATTATGACATCCGTATTGGCTAAGAGTATTGGAATGCGAGTAATGGTGGGATTTGAGTCGAACTTTCTTTTGAAGGTTTACGGATTCAAATGAAGGTATAAATTTTCTGGGAGTGCTTGCCTCTTTGTTTAGGCGTCTTGATTAGTGTGCAATAAAATCTCCCCTGATTAAGTGGCATTTTGTCAAGTTACAAACTTGACTCCGATGATTGGAACTATGGATGAAAGAGTAGTATTTGAAGTAACCGGCTTATGGGTTCCAAATGTGGTGTGGTATTGAACCATGCCAATCTTTGGATTTGGGCTAATCTGATTAGTCTATGCTATGAGTATGGATTAACACCCAAAGCGTTGGAGTGGGACGCTCTCTTTAGCGTTCAACTGATTTATCCTTGGTAACCCTGGAGTTAACTGCTTAAATTGTAATTCTATCGTGACTAGAGTTGGATTTATTTGGGAAACGTGTGTGGTGTTTGCGAGCATTTCAAAAAGGTGAATCTTACGATTGTTTCATAAGTGATTTTGTTGGTAAGGTGTTCCCTGTGGGGAATGTGTTTTCTTTCTCTTTAAGAGAATTGGTAGCGGTTATTAGGCATAGATGTTTGATTTGAGAGTTGATGCTATCTTCTGTTATTGGCTTTGGTTAAAATGCGATGTTTTGCACGCATTGCGTGCAGTGGTTGTTGGGTTGTGATGCGATATGGTATTTTTCGGTTAACGCCGTCGTAGTTTATGCGAATTTGAGCAACCATCGATGTTGTTGGGTGTCAATCATGTGACAAAGAGAATGAAATCTCTTTGTGAATGGTTAATGGGTATCGTGGTTACATGACGAATAAATGGTGAAAAAGATTCATGATATCGTTTTATAAGCATAAAAGAGTTGTGGAGCCAGGACGGTGAGAAAGTCATATAGAGATATATGACTAATCCGGAGTGCTCTTGAAGAATTCACATTCGTGTTATGAATCGAGATTTCCATTGCTCTCTAGCATGAAAAGGAATGAATGGATAAATGCTGGTATTTTGGTTATGTTATGCAAGGGATTTGAGTTTCCCTTTCTCTTCGAGAGTTTTTGTGGCAGTTCTCTTCCAAGTTGTTGATTTTGGTTAAAATGAAAAGTTTGGCTGTGGTGAAAGCGAGTCGAGTTGTCTTTAGTTGTTGAGAACTTCACAAGAGAATTGTGTGGAGTCTCTATTTGTTTGAGTGCTCCCCGATGCGAATTGTATCGCGTTGATTGGAGATTTGAGTTTTCCTTTGCGGCTTGACTTAGGAAAAGCAAAAGGGTGGTCTTTCAATGTTATCGGGTTCTTTCCAAAGTGATTTGTGGCGCTTTGAGGCTCGAGTTGTTGTATGTGGTCTACTTGGATTCAAAAGAATCGTACTTCTTTTTCACTATTGATAGGAGCGAGAATAAGAAGGGCCTCGGGTTAGTGTTGAGTATAGTCTAAGAGCTATACTCGTGGGCTTCGTTGTTTGTATGAATTGTTTGTGAGGGCGACATCCTCTTGGGAAAAGTGCCAATTGAGATTTGGTAGTGAGTTACAGTCCTAGCTTGGGCTAGGTGCTGGACATTAGTAGTATGAGGGTGGATGATGATGGAGGTTGTTGATGTCGTGGTTTGAATTTGGTTGAAAGTATCATTGGGTGGAAGCAAATTTTATAGAAATTGTGATGTAAAATGCTTTGTCGTGGACATTGTCTTAGCTAGACGTCCCTGGGTGTGCGTTATGCCTGGGAGAGGATAGAATGAAAAGTGTAATGTGGTTGGCAGTCGAAAGGAAAGTATGGTCGATGTAGGCTATGAGCGAAGATGACATTAGTAAATTTCGATTCCTTGCGAAAAGGGGTCAAATAATTGGAAGAGATGGGGTTTTGCGTAAATGGTCTTTTTGGGGGGTTCAAGTTTGGAACCTCGATTGACCGTTTTAATACTAATGGTGAAAAAAATGGGATGTGTTTCATGATGATTGTGTCATTCTGAGTTTATGAATCATGATAGAGATTGAAGTAAATGAGGAATCATATCAAGTTGTGCTTAGTTAAACTAAGTCAAGTCACTCTTGTTAATAGATGGATTTGGAGAATTGAGTTGTCGTTGCTACTGTTTGAGTCTTTGCGTGGGTGTGTTGAGTTCGCAAAGAAGATGAGTCCCTAGTGGACATGGTTTTAGAGTTGACATGTAAGATTCGAGGTCGAACCCAGTTAAGGGGGGTAGAATGTGATACTACGGAATGTCGAGACTTTATAATTTGTGATAATAGGTTATAAAATGTGGTAACATGTGATAGGTTGGGGTTTTTGCAACTAAAACCCTGAGATTTCATGTTTTAGCGCGTTTCGGGCTGTTTCCACCCTCAAGATGGAAGAGGACTCGGCTACAACTCCAAGAGGGAGAATAGCAAGACGAGGCACAATGGAAGACACTCGAACAAGGTCAAGTGCTTCGGATGCAACAAGATGGGCCACTTCGCCTCCAAGTGCCCAAACAAAGTGGATAACAAGGCCACACCACCAACCGTGAGGAAGACCGGCAAGGAGCACAACAAAAAGGTGAAGAAAAGCCCATACCGCCAAATGTGCTTCAATTGCCGGGAAAAGGGACACATCGGTAAGGATTGTCCCATAGGTATGACTCCTAAGCCCATTATCCATGAAAATCATTATTTGCTTAGGAAAGACAAAAATGGCAATGTATTTGCCAAGTTTGTCAATTCTCCTAAGTGCTTGAAAAATAATGATAATCATATGCCTAGGAGAAATATATCTAGAAATGGCTTTGCTAAAAATGCTAGATTTCCTAAACCTATGCAACACAATGAAAAATATGTGTTTAGGAAAAATATGTATCGCAAACCATTTGCTAGATATACAAGATTCCCTAAGCTTGATCAATATGATAATACTCATTTGCTTAGGAAGAGTAAATCTAGAAATGAATTTACTAAAATTGTTAGGACTCCTAAGCCCACTCAAAGCAATTCCAATAAATTACTTAGGAGAAATAACAATAGCAAAACATTTGCTAGATATACTAGATCCACTAAGCCAATGCATAATTTCAATTATCATTTGCTTAGAATGGATCAAACTAGAAATATGCTTATCCTCCAAAGCCATCTCACTTCACTCAAAATATGTTGCCTAGGAGGAATAATATTCGCAAACCTAATTCTAGTTGTGTTAGTCAATCCCATAATGTTAAAGTTAGGGCCATTTGGGTTCCTAAATCTATTGTGACTAACATTGTTGGACCCAACAAGGATTGGGTACCAAAAACCGCCTAAAAAGATTTTAGGTGGTTCGAGATGGATTGGACGTTTGATCACCACAAGAAGAAAAAGGATGTCATCTCCTACAAGTGGTGTTAAGCATAAAGATAATCAAGCCAATCATGAGCCAATGCCATCTTGGTAACAAGTATTTAAATTGATTACATTATTGCTTCTAGCCTTGTGTAGATTTAGATGCACTAGTTTCATGCAAAATCAATTTAATTGCTTGCTATGTGTGCTTGCTCTTGCTTATTTTATTTGTTCTCTATTGCAAATCTTGAGCAAGTTAGTAGTGGCACATTTAGGGGGAGTGCTAATTCATATTCATGTGTATCACATCACTACGTGTGCCCATATGTATATAAGTGCATATACAAATTTTCAAAATCAAACCTTTTAGCCAAAACTCAAAATTTGTATATCTATTAGTAATCTTTTAAAAGAAAACTAGTTAAAAAAATGTATACAAATGCTTTCAAAATGTTTTTCAAAGGTTTTGGCTTCACAAAATCTATTTTACAAAGAAAATGAGATTTATACCCAAAATCTAGATAGAAGTATCTTGTTTTGGATTTAAATTATAATTTTCAAAGAAATTAAAAGTGAAAAGATTTTGAAAATAATTTCAATGCAAAAATCCTAGAGTTGGTCATTCTTAACGTTTTTCATGTTCAAAATATTTCCAAAAGACCAACCAAGCAAAAGTTATTTGCTTTTGAAACTCGCCCGAAAAACTAGTTTGACCTTTATAGGTCACAATATTGCACTTTGTGAAGTTTCGCCATTTGGACTAGATCTTGTGCCATATCTTAGTTCAAAGTGGTATTGCAAACTCGTACACAAAATTTCAAATCTCTAATTCTTATTTCCTTCTCTTGATTTGGATTTGATTCTTTATGTTGTTTGGATTTGACTTTGTTGTATTTCTATTTGGTTCTTCAAAAAGAACCTTCTTTGGACAAAAGTCAAAATCATGTTTGAAAAGGCCTAAATTTGCTAAAAGCTTTGTAAAAACATTATAATGTGTATTTCAAATGTTTTACAAGCTTCCAAATTGAAAATCCTATGTTGAAAACTATTTTGACTCAAACATTCTTATTTTCAACCAAAAGAGCCTAATATCGGATTTTGGCTTTCAAATCGGATTCCATTTTTTTTATAAGTGGTCATGGCTTCAAAAATGTATTTCAAATCCTCCAAGCCATGAGGGTTCAATTGCCGATGAAATCCGAGTTGAAATTGCACTTTGAGGATTTTTCGAGTTTCGATTTCATTTTTATGCCTCAAAGCGCATTTCGCCAAAATTGAGTTAAAAGAAAATTTCTTTTAAAGCAAAAGTTATTTTAAAACCTTCAAAATAGTCCAAAGTTGGTTTCCTGAAAATTTCAAATCATTTGGACTTCATTTGATCAAAATTTGACAAAAATTACAAAAGTTTCAGATTCAGTCGTGCCAAAGTCGGCACTACCGCACCTGACTGGCGGTAGTACCGGAGGTCGGCACTACCGCACCTGTATGGCGGTAGTACCGAACCCCGGCACTACCGGCGTTGTGTGCGCGGTAGTGCCGGTCTGGCAGATTGAACTTCTAAAAAATTCTGAAATTTTTCAGATTTGGGATAACTTTTATTTGGTACTTCCTTTTTGAAGAATTCTTTTTGGAAAAGATTCTTGTTATCCCAAAGCATATTTTTGCAAAATTCAAATGTTTTTGAAAATATTTGAAGAAGTTTTCTAGTGGTATCAGTTTTGAGGATTTAATGAGTTCAAGGGGGTTTGATCTTTTCAAGTGGTTTCTTTTCACCCCTTTGCGTGTTATCAAAGTTCTTCAGCTCTGATACCTTTCTAAATCTGTGTGATTTAGATTTTCTAAAACAAAAACTTATTTCTTGCAACTTTGATTTTCCTTGTCTAATCTTTTGTATTTGCATTTGCTTTGATACTTATCAGTGTTTATTGCTCTGATACCCTTCAAGCTTATCGATTTTTCTTTCAAGTGGTGTCATTTGCTATTTGATCTCAACAAGTGGCATCATTCTTGATTGATGTCTATGTAACACCCCAAAATTTTGCTTTTCTTAAATTCATGTGTGATTTGGCACTTTGGTGAATTTTTGGAATTTTCTGGAATTTATTTGGATTTATTTGGATTTAATTTGAATTTATTCCATATTGAAATAATTAAAGAAATTAAATTTCCAAATAAAGTTTTGTTGGAAATATTTTATTTGAGTCCCAAATGCCCTAAAATATTTTCCAGAATTTTTCTGGAATTTTTCTGAGTATTTTACTATTTTTCTTGAATTAAATGAATTACTGGAAATTATTTTAAATATTAAATCGCTGGAAAATCGAGTCGGGTCGAGTACTGTTCATCCGACCGGACCCGAACCCGAGTCGGACTCGAGTCCGACCCGAGCCACGTGACTCGACCGAACCCGACCCTAACCCTAATCGATCCGACCGTTGGATCGAGATCCAACGGTCCGAATCAAGCCGCACCGATCCGATCGGATCCGATCCACTTCGCTCACGCTGCGGCGATCCCACCGTTGATCCGGACACGTGGACTGTCGTGCGTCGTCGTCTCCGTCCGACCGCCGCCAGACTTCGTCGCCGTGTGGGACTAGGGCTCCGGCCCCGCGGCGCCGCATGCCGAGGGCATTTGGCACGGTGGTACCGAGGACCGCCGTGACCGCGCACTTTTTGCCCTAACCCACCGAGCTTTAGCCGCCAGAGGTTCGCCGGAATCGCCGGCGCGATTGCGTGAAGCGCCGCCACGTTTTTGTCTCGCCGCCGCCCGCCCCTCCGGCCGCAGCCGAGCCCGACCGAAGTTCCCAGGCCAAGGCGCACTCAGAGGTGCAACCCATCTCGCCGGAGTAGCCATACGCCCGGCGGGTTCGTCGCCGTCTTCGGCGTCCGGTGAGGCAGCGCCGCCGCGACCATCGTTGCCCTCGAGCTCTCACCGCCGTCGATCAAGATCCAAGGTCCAGACGCGCCCACGCCATCATCCGTGGTGAGATCTCGCCCAAAACCAGATCTAATCTCCGCCGTTGGATCTAGATCCAACGGCCCAAATCGAACGCGTTCACCCCAAACGCGTGAAACCAGGTTCAATCTGGGCCGTTGATTTTCAAATCAACGGCCGAGATCTAGCCACGCAGGCGGGAGGTCGACCGCCGCGTCGCTGGCCCACGCCAAGGCGCGTGACGCTGACACGCCGGGCCCGCATGTGAGCGACGCGACCAAACCGCACCATGACGTCATGGCGGGCCCGCACGTCAGCGGCCACCCCAGCCGTGTAGTGACGTCAGAGATGACGTCACTAGTGGGTCCCACCTTTCAAAGACTGCGGCCGAGCCCCGCCGACGCCAAGAATGACGTCACCCAAGGGGACCCACCTGTCAGCGACACGTGGAGCCGTGGACCGAGTCCACGGTAGACCCGAGCCAAACCATGGACCACGTCCATGAACCGGCTGACGTCAGCAGACCAATCAGAGGCTGCCACGTGTCACTACTGACGCAATAAATAATTTCCGAAAAAGAAAATGATTTATTAATTCGAATAATTGATTTCAAATTTGATTCAAACTTCAAACGCTTATAACTTTTGCGTTTCAACTCCAATTTGAACGATTCAAATTTCTAAAAATTCATAAAATTCAGATCTACCCAAATATGAATTTTATTTAATTTTTTGGACTAAAGTTTTTCTCTGTAAAATTATTTAATTGATTATTTAAACTTTAAATAATCATAACTTTTGTATTTTAACTCCGATTTGGGCGATTCCAGTTCCTAAAAATTCATAAAATTATGTTCTCTCTGTTTATGGATTTTATTTGGATGTTTGGACACTTTTTGCCTATTGTTTATTCGTGTATTGCTATTTGCACGCTTTACGAGTAGACGTTGAAGTGCCGGAAGGATTCGAAGGAGAAGTATTGACTCAGGATCCAACTCAAGACCAAGAACAAGTACTTTTTGAAGGCAAGTTGTGCTTTGACCATGTTGATCCTATTTTGAAACCTATTTTGATTTAACTTATTGCATGCTAGTTCAATTAGAAAATACTTTATTTAAATATGGGAAATTAGATAAATGCCAAATTGCTGTATGACACCTTGATTACTTAAGTATGTGCCATGACCCTTGTCACCCTAGTTGTGGTTTACTAGTTGGACATTAATAAATTGCCAACATGGGATTTTAGACCGTTGTAGTTTATTGTTTAGACCTGCTACGTGCTCGTGACATGATTTTGGACAATCAAATGTTAATATTGACTTAATGATATATTGAACCTGATTTGGAAAGGCATCATGTGATGTTGATGGCACGTGGTGCATGGTAATCAACTGGGGTTTGATAAATAGTTTTCGACCGGGGCATGTGGCAAGAATGATCAGGTGGGCCAGTTGTGGCATTGGGAATGTTGGTTTGGTTCTTCGGGTAGTCTTGCCCTGGTCACCCTAAGGACTTCACCTTGCAAGCCTTTGAACTGGGTCTAACGTGCAACCACATGTCTGTAATGGGACGGACCTTGTTGATTAAGTTGCTAATAACGTACCTGTGGGACCTTAGGAGGTTAACTACACCCTTTGTGTAAGTTGTACGGGGGAGCGTACCGGGGCTGCGGCCAGGTACCCATCTAACGGTTGGTTGGCCTAAACTTCGCCTTAGCTAAGGGAAGGGTTAGTGTGCAACAACCGGGGAGGACCACTTGTATTGTTAGAAGTTTCCGAAAGACTTTGTTACGGGAACTCGCCTTTGTAGTGTTTGACTGTATCTTGTGGGTAAAGTGCATAACCTCTGCTGAGTGTATAATCTATTCGAATAGCCATGTCCGCGGTATTGGACATCGCTCGGGAATTACAGTCAAGGGTTAGATTTTCTCAAAAATAACTTGGACTTGAAAGGTTGGGTTGGATTAATAATGATGTTGACGGAAATGTGGATTAGGATGGGAAAGATGCTTATTAAACTCCTTGAAAAGTTAGTTATGCTTTACTTGTTTCTACTGCTTTCGAATCTACTTATGCTAATTGTCAAATGCTGTTTACTGCAAATATACCTTGAGCTATTCCTTTGTATCAAGCCATGCATATAGTATATTAGCTTGCATTCTGTGCATGACTTGCTGGGTACCAAGTACTCACCCTTGCCGCAATACAACACCAGTTGAAGAAGAATCTACACCAACTTTGGAGGAGGAGCTCCAAGAGGAACCATCTACTTAGGGAGCGAGCCCAGTCAGTTGCCTGTGGTATACTGGATGGCGCCACGATGTTATCTTATTTTCCGCTGCTATTATTTCTCTCTTAATAAGTTTCGCCATGCGAGGCGTATATTTGTAACTTGACCATAAGGTCGAGCAACCAGTTGGACTATTTAATTAAAGTACTTTATTAGTATCGGGTGGTATGATTGTGATATTTACCGATGTTAAGACTGTGTGCACTAGCGCGTTCCTGGACTAGTGCTGAATACACAGAGGGTCCGGATTTGCAAATTCGTGTCCCAACAGTCTACAAATGGTATCAAGCCAACAAGTGGTATCATTGAGGATAATGTCTATTCCTACAAGTGATATCCTTGCTTATTTGAAATTCAATTTCACAAGTGGTATCAATGTATTTTAATGTTTCCTACAAGTGGTATTCATTGCCCCTTTGTAGCATTGCTTCGATACCCACATTCTCTTTGTTTGGATTCTCCTTAAGCTTAAATTGTAAGTTCATTCGCTTAAGAATTCTCGGTGTGAGATTCTTTATGAATTGAATTACACATAAAGGAGATTTCCTTCGAGCATTGTTCTTCATTGAAATATTTCGAATGCTCTTTATTGAAAGAAGATTTTCTAGCACAACACTTGAGATAGATTTTAAAATGATATCTTTTTCTCAAGTGACTTGTGTGTTGGGTTTCTCAAATTACCCAATTAGGCAAAATTCAAGATTCTTCAAGAGAATCATGATGTTTATTGTAAAGCCTAATAAAATGAGGTTCGTTATTTGAATTAGTTTCAAATAACCCGTGTGATACCCTTACTTGACTCTTTGAGTTTAATTTTACAAAGTGGTATCCAAACTCAAAATATGGCCTCTTTTAAAATTGGTTTGCTCTTTAAGGTCATATTTCAAAAATTGCAAACCCTTTTGACTTCGTGCAATTGATATCAAGTTTTAAAATTGGTATCAATCTCAAATGTTTGCAAAAATCTTCGATTCAAGTTAATCCTTCAATTCTTTGCCAAGGTCATGTGATTTCTCGATAATCCTTTTATGACTTTCATTTGAAAAAGGGGGAGAATTGATTTCTCTCTACTTCCCTGGCACTCGTGTTTACATGTGGTATCTCCTTTTTGGATTGGTTTTCCATTTTTGGTGTTTAATGCCAAAAGGGGGAGAATTTGAGTGCTATTAATTCCCTACTTGCCTTTTGGATGATTTGAGTTCTTTGCCTCTTTGAAAAACGGGATTGTGCCAAAAAGGGGGAGTAAAGTGATTAGGGGGAGTTGCCAAAAGGGGAGAACTTCTGCGTGTTGTGCGAAAGTTCTTAAATTTGGTTAAAGTGGTATGAGAACGACCTCTCTACGTTAGTGGTTTGAAAGCCACCTCCCTTGTGTTTAAAATTGCTTTATTTGCAAATTGCTTTATCTTCAAAGTGTGGTTTGATAGCCACATTCTTTGGTTTTGCAAATGGTAAAAGTTTTAAGTGGTATAAGAGCCGCATTCTTTGATTTTCTTTGGTATAAGAGCCACCTTCTTCCTTGTGTTTAATTTGTTTTATTTGCCAAGAAGAAGGAGTGTTTATTGCAAAAGGAAAATTTGTCATGCCTTCAAATTTAATCGCCTATTCGTTTTAATTTTCAAAACCTTTTGCATCATGTTTCATCCAAATAATGAATTAATAGCGGATTTGTCATCAATCACCAAAAAGGGGGAGATTGTAAGTTTGTGACACTACGGAATGGTGTGACATTGTAAAATGTGAAATTAGATAATAAAACCTTTCGGCTTGAGGTTTACTCGCGTTTTTGGGCCTTTTGAAGTGTTGTGACACCACAGAGCGTCGTAACCATATAAAAGGTGCATGATGAGGTCAAAAACATATTGAAATATGATATGGGAGGTTAAAACCATAAGGTATGGAGGTTAACAGCGTTGTCGGGCCGTTTCCGGGGTTTTGGGCCTTCCGGGGGGAGTTTGGGCCTTAAAGAGGGGGTTGTGGGCTTTGGTGGGATGGAGTGGGAATCCATTTAGGATTAGGAAAGGGGCTTAGGGATGGTTAAAGGGGGGTTTCCCTGCCCTTTTGGGCGTCCTCCCCCTACCCCTTGCGCCCCCAAGTGCCCTAGCCGCCTCCCACACCTCCCCACCTCCTCCTTGGGCGCCTCCACCTCCCCCAAGCCTCTCCCCTTGCGCCACCACCCTCTCCACCACCTCTCCACCTCCCTTGCTGCGCCTAGGTGAGTTCTTGACCTCACCACCTCGAAGATCCATCCATTGGAGCGCTCCGCGACGAGGAGATCCGGTGGATTTGGAAGCGAGGAAGGGGATCGCGCGAACCGGGAGGAGATCTATTGGGTTTTTGTGCGTCGGGCGAAGGTATGGCCATGTGAATCCTTAGGGTTGATCTAGGTACTGTTCTTAGGGTGTTTAACAAGTTTTTAGATCAATTGGTGGTGCTGGATTTAAGTAATTTGGATTAGATCTAGATGTTGCCACATCTCTGTTTTGGGACAGCATGAGCAGTCGACCAAGGGTTACGTTTGTCGTCAATTTATATTCCGAATCTGTCCGTATAGACTTCGAATAAGTTGTAGATAATTTCATTATCTTTTCGTGGATATAAAGAACGTTAAATTCCGATCAGCCGTTTGAAAGTTATGGCTGTTTTACCGAGCGTGATAAAATCTGTGATGTGATTGGAACAGATCACGGTATTTTGCAGATTAAACCACTTTAGATGCCGAATCAGTCTTTCCCTATACCTAGAAAAAGTTGGGAAATTTCCTAAGCTACGTGAGGATGTACTCGTTTACTTGATTCGGAGTCCCAGAGCTCAAGTTATGCCTTTTGCAAGGCTGCTGTCCCGCCGGGACAGAATCTCTGTTTTTAGGTTTTGCGAATAGTTGGCAATGTCGGGGTAGATGAGGGTTTGCGTACTGTTTTGTGGGCATGATTGTGAGTGTGTGATACCTATGTGCAGGTTGTGCGACCCCGGGAGTGCCCTCTACTTCCCGCCAATCCGTTGCCCGTGGTTGAGGCAAGTGTGTTGTGATGGATAGCGAGTTATAGGTTGCTTGTTGAGAATAGATGAAGTTGATTACATGATTTATGATCACTTGCCATGCTTTAATGATTGCCAATGATATGATGAGCATGTTTATTATGATATGATGCCATGTGTTAATATGTGAGTTAAGTATGATGTTGGCATAAGTGCATACATGACATGTTACATGGCCCGGGCGGTGAGAAAGTCATAACTAATCCGGGAAGGTCGGTGAGAAAGTTATGACTAATCCGGAGAGCCATTGAGTAAGTCCTACATCGTGATTCCATACACGTGGTGTTTGGAAGCGAGGAGTAGGCACCCTCCATCTTCGGGATGGAAGGGGGGAGAGGGTGCACACCGACGGGTGTGTACTCAACCATACTGGTATGAGTTTCCAAGGAGACATAAGCATTGCATTGCATTGCATACATAATGATGATGATATTGTTAAGTGTTCATGAATGAGATGATATACATGATGGGAGATGTTATTGCTATGATATTGTTCTTGTTGTCCATTGCAATATGCTTGCTGAGTTTCGAACTCACGCTTGTGTTTTCTTGTTATTTTAGGTACCATGAGAACGGCATGCGGGGAAGGGAAATAGTCACACGCCCACACGTAGCTTCACCATATTGATTCCACAAGTCATTCTATTAGTTTGATAATAAATTGCGTGTGACGATTATTGCTTTAAGGTTTAGCTTTGCTATATGAGAGTTTTATTGTTCGTTTGACCCTTGGAGACATTATGTGTTTGGAACTAGACTTATATTGTTGCTAAGTCGTTAATTATTGCTGTTTTTAGTTGTCTCTCATAATCCATACATTGATATATTGTTGTTGCTCCTTTAATTCATGTTAAAACAAAGGAGATGCTGCCGAAATTTTGGTTTTTAGCATATGTACCTTTGCTGGAATTTATGGTAACTTGTGGTATTTAGATGTTGTTTAGCTTATGTTTGGTAGCATTCAGGCATAGTAAATGCCGGGGTGTTACAAAGTTCAAGCTCCATTTGGTTTTGGTGATTGGTTTAGATTAATGATTAATCTTTGTTTAATGACAAATCTAATCTTATTGAGACTAACATGCTTTATTGAGTTATATTCAATAGTCTCGTATTTGGATGGAAAATAGAAAATCCAAGGTATGTATGCATATCCATTCTAGTATAAATTGCATACTTTGGAATCAAGTTAAAGTATGAATTCTCCATGACATTAACCACAAAATGTGCATTATGTTTCCCAATCCATATATTACATGGATGCACATATCTAGGGGAAGTTCACACTTGAACTTGATGTATCGATGTATTGATCTATTCTTCACTCCATATATTTAAAGGATCAATACATTGGAACATATCAATTTAAATGAATGTTTAAATTGAGTTCATTTGTCTTCTAATCATCAAAGAACATTTTATCATGTGTTGATGGTGTTCTTGTGATTGATTAAAGGCAAATAAAGAGTTCTTGAGTAATATGAAGCATTAGTTGCATCATGTGCTCAAGACACATATAAATTCATTGAATTGATTTAGGTTGTGCTCAATTGATGTAAGTGGTATCCATTAAGTGTTAATGGAGTGATTAGATGATTGAGACAACCATACATCTTGGACTAACTATTTTCAAAAGTGATGACTGAGCCAGGTTAGTTCCAAAAGGTTGAAAAGAAGAAGGTTCATCAAGAAGAGATGAACAAGTTTATAGAGCTGGGTGACGATCTTGAAGATAAGATGATAGAAGATCATAAAGACTTCAAGAGATAGCCAAAGTGACGATCCCGGGGGAACAAGTTGATTGAGGATCATAAAGACCCTAAAGGGGATTGCTTGCGGCGGCCAAGGTATAGCTAGATAGTCTAAGGATCTTTCCTAGCTTTGATTCTAGTTTTTAGCGCCGTACTATTAAGAGGGGTTGAGTTCTTGCTTTAAGCTTCATCATATGTTGGTGATCTCAATCCTGTAGTCACTCAAGCTCAAATCTTATTTGGATTTGGTTTTTGCATGGAGCTAACCATTTGGCATGTGTTGCGAATGGGCGAAGCTCGTGCTTAGTTTTTGCATAAGCTCTATTTGGAATTTGTTGCAAATAGGTCAAGCTTGTGCTTGAAGTTTTCGCATTGAGCTTTGATTTGCATTAGTTGCTAATAGGATATGCTAATGCGTTGGCTTTGGCGTGAAGTTCATTTGTTTGCATGTGTTGCAATAGATGAAGCTTCATGCTTTTGTTTTTGTTTTTTCAAACAAAATCTTAATTGTGTTTATTTGGTATTGCTTGGAGCTATATTTGCATGGGTTGCAAACTGAGAAAGCTCAAGCAAGTGTTTGGTTTAGTGCATGGGGCTAGAGAATTGCAGGAGTTGCAATTAGAGAGCTCATGCACTCTGATTTGATTTAATTTGATTATGGGTTTTGATCCTGAGATCATGTGATACTTGCACCGTGGTGTTTGCAAGTCCGTTTGGTCATGGTTTGACCATCACATGGCTAGGAGGATCAAACTCATAGACTCGTTGGTTATTTGCTTAATGGGTTTCTGCAAATTCGTCTTTGAGTTGTTTGCGAAAAGTATTTCCGCAAAGTGTTTGAAGTTTGCTTGGAGCCAGTCTTTTTGCATTTGTTACAAAAAGAGAATGCTCAAGCATATAGTGGTTTGACTGTTTATTTGTGAGTTCGTTGTGCGAATAAACGGGAGGTTTATGGGTTCCGGTCCTGCAAGCATGTGATACTTGCACCGTGGTTTTTGCAAGTCCGTTTGGTCGTGATTTGACCATCACATGGCTAAGAGGATAAACCTTATAGACTCCGGGTTTTATTTGCTTAATACGTTCTTGCAAATATAATCTTTGAGACGTTTGCGAGGTGTGTTTTTCGCAAACGATTTGGAGTTTGGTTGAATTCTTTTGAGCATGGTTTAGTGGTGTTGCAAAAGTTTTTTGCAACTAAGTGTGATCGTGGTTTGATCACCTTTTGGCTCAAAGAATTGTCGGTTGATGTTTTGGAGAAAAGTTTTTAGCGAAAAACTGGTTTTTCTCCTGAGGCTGGCACTACCGATGTTATTGGTGCGGTAGTACCGCTGAGGCTGGCTGTACCGCTTATGGGAGCGGTACTGCCGCTCAAGGCGGCACTACCGACCAGATCACGTCGGTAGTTGTTTTACAGAGAGCAGTGTGCTCTGAGGTTTTGGCCGGCACTACCGCCCATGTGGGGCCGGTACTGCCGGAGGTGCGGCAGTACCGGGGGTTGAACCCCGGTAGTCATTTGACAGAACAGGTGTTCTGTGGTTTGCCCTAAGGCCGGCAGTACCGCCCAGTGGGGCCGGTACTGCCGCTCGAGCGGCACTACCGGTAGTTTGCCTGCGGTAGTGCCGGGAATCTAGCTGTTGCCGACCGTTGGAGGTCAAGGCCGGCACTACCGGGGCTATGAGGCCGGTAGTGCCGGATTCGGCTGGAATTTCAGGGTTTTTCCCCCCAATGGCTAGTTTTGGCTTGGGGGGCTATATAAGACCCCCCTTGAGGGGCATTAGCAGTGGTTGCTGGTGTTTTTTGGTGTTCTTGAGCTAGGTTTGAGTTTGTGGGAGGGTTTGCATGGTTTTGCCTCTTCCAATTCGGTTTCGAGCTCAAGAGTGATCCTAATTGCATGTGTGGCAATTAGAGGGAGATTGAGAGGACCCTAGTTGCATGAGTTGTACTAGGTGATCACCGGAGACGCGGAGGTGCGATCGGTGAAGCTTGAGCGGAGTGCTCATCCTATTGCTCTTGGAGGTGGTGGCCTCCTAGACGGCGTAGGTGCGTCGTGCGCGGGAGCTCTCAAGGTTTGTGAGAAGCCCTGGCAAAAGTTTGTGAAGGTTGGTGCTTAGCCTACCCGGCGTGGTAAAAAGTAACCATTAGTGGATTCGAGGTGAAGGCTCAAGTGAGTGGGCCGGTCCAAAGTGAGTTGGACTTTCTCAACATGGAGTAGGAGGGTTTGCTCTGAACCACGGTAAAAAGTTTTGTGTCTCTTGCTCTTTTACATTCAAGCATTTACTTTATTGCAATATTTTCAATTGCTTGATTGTGATTAGAATTGCTTAGTGTAGTTTGCTTGATCAACCTAGCAATTCTAGCTTAGAGACATAATTTAGTTAGTGCACTAGTGAGCCTAGTTGATTTAGGCTTTAATTGTAAAAACCTCAGTCTTCCGCTTGCGCATAATCTTTGTATAGGTTTTGACATAGGGGTAATTAGAGGCGATCCTCGTTTAGTGAGAAGAATTTTTATAAACGCCTATTCACCCCCCTCTAGGCGCATCCTCGACCCTACAATGGGCCACTATGGTTCCTTGATAATTTCAACAGTTAAAAGGGTAATTAACCCTGGATGCATGCATGCAATCGCTTCCTTTAAAACGTGGGAGAGGTTCTATGGACCATTATTATCTTTGACAAATTAGCAGAGAAGTGCTTTAACTTGTGCATGCATGCTACGAATGCCGATTTTTTTTTTACAACTTGGGATTAAGGTTAGGCATTTGCTCAAGGATTTAGCCATTAATCAAGAACTCAAAATTTATGCATGCATGCACACGGCATCCATACATGTATGTAGCCGTATAAGTTTTTTCTTTAATTGGTAGCTACCATGTCTCCTTATTTTTGTGTGTATATGTATGTATATATGTGTATATATATATGTATGTATATATACAACCTTTTTTTGTTAAATGGTAGAAGAGATGCTCAGCATGTTTTTGACTGAAATATGGGTCACACTTATTATTCTTAATTCATTTATCAATCAGAGCAATGTTTAATTCCTTTAGCATGCGGTCTCGACGCCACTTCATGATTCGTATCCGTTTTAAGAGACTGAACCTAAGAAACGAGTTTTCATCTTCTCATTCTTATTCTGTATCCACTAATAGAACCGAACATCTCCCAAAAGTCCCCTGACTCTCTACTTTAGTTTACACTACTAGAAACCGAGCCATCAGTACCGGTTCTAAACCAGCTACAGTGCCGGTTTTGGAACTAGTACTACTTATCCAGGACTGATGCCTCGAGTGCATCAGTATCGGTTCACTGAGCCGGTACTAATAATACTAAAAATCAAAATATATCAAGGATGGTGGGACTCGAACCCGCAACCTCGTAACCCCTATAGCTCACCCTTCTAACCAACCCAACCACAATCGTGTACTGATGCCCGAGCCTTCAGTACTGGTTCGTGTCACGAACCGGTACTGAAAGGCCACGACGGCCCTGTAGCCAATGAACCGCTACTGATGAGTGCATCTGTACCGGTTAAAATTCAATTGGTACTGATGTACCAGTAAAAAAGTCCTATTTTATAGTAGTGCCTTCTATTTATAGAGCAAGGATGAGAGAGTGGCTGCTTTGAGGGAAGTTACAAAAACTGCAGCATGCATCAACTGCTATGCAATGACTAGTTGAGCTTTTGTGTATGTTGTTTTAAGTTAATGGCATATTTGCATACATGGCATGAAAACTGGCTGGGTCGGTGAGAAAGTCATAACTAGTCTGGTAAGGTCGGTGAGAAAGTTATGACTAATCCGGAGCGCCATTGAGTAAGACCTACCTCGTGATTCCATCCACCGTGGTGAATGGAAGCGAGAAGTAGGCACCCTCCATCTACGGGATGGAAGGGGGAAAAGGGTGCACGTCGACACGTGTGCACTCAGCAATACCGGTATGTGCTTCCAGGAGACATGTGCATTGCATTGCATACATGATGATGAGAATGAATTTTGTACAATGTGCTTTGTCATGGTTATGATGTTGTATATGAGATTATGATTTGATCATGATGTTAAAGTATGGTATGTATTGATGTTGGCATTGATTTATTCTTTATGATCCATTGCAATATGCTTGCTGAGTGATGAACTCACGCTTGTGTTTTATGTTGTTTTTAGGTACCATGAAACCGGCATGTGGAAAGGGGCATTAGCTACACATCTTCACGTAGTTCCACACCTATAGGCAGATTTATCAACTTGAGTCATGATCATAATAATAGTGCCATGAAACTTGGTGTATGGATTAAATTGTGTGCTTGTGTTCCTTATTTGCTTCGTTATAGTTTATGGAGTGGTTGGACTTGGTATTATTGACTTATGTTGATGCTATATCCATTTATATTGCTGCTTCAGATGTCTTATGTTATGATATGACTTGCCTTGTTATTGCTATTGCTTCAATTCATGATAAAACAAAGGAGATGCTGCCCAAATTTTCAGTTTTAGCATTTGTGCCTTTGCTGTAATTTATCTTAAATTGTGGTATTTAGATGTTGTTTAGTCTTTGTTTGGTGACATTCAGGCATACTAGATGCCGGGGTGTTACAGTTTCCCTCCTAATCTTACGGCTCATGCATGTGCACCGCATGTGTGGCTCCACTCTTGTACGATGTGCTTGCATGCATGTGGTTGAGATTAAGGGATTGTTTGTTTTTGTTTTGGATTCTTTAAAAGCTGATTCTAGATTGTGGTTATTGAGAAGTTGATTCTTCAAAAGCTGGAATCCAAAAGCACATATGAAGTGGATTATGGATTCTAATGTATGTGGATGGGCTAGATTGTAAGAATCAGATTATAGAATCAGACTGTTTATTTTTTATTCAGCTTTTGAGGTTAGAATCTAGAATCAAAACTAAAAACAAACAGGCCCTAACTAATGTAGCAACCGATCAGAGTCGAAGCCAGTAGTGGGGCGCACTAGGGCGTGCGCCCCTGTTCCAACGTGACCCGAAGCTCATTACCCCCTGCAGCCTGCGTCAAACAACTCGGTGCGAGTCTCGGTCGGTCTCCAACCCTAATCTTTTATGCGGCCATGGATGCCATTAAGTTAGAACTTAATCATCGCTTTAATGAAGTTTCTACTGAGCTATTGCTATGAATGTGTTCCATTGATCCAACAAACTCATTCTCTAAGTTCGATGTGGACAAGCTAATGCGACTTGCAGAGATTTATGCTCATGATTTCTCTTTTGGTGATCGCATATTATTGAGAACCAAATTGCAAATCTATATTCTCAATGTCAGGAGAAGTGTGGAATTTCGTGAATGCAATGATGTTGTCATGCTAGCAGAAAAGATGGTTCAACTTGGAAAGCATAAAACATTTCCATTGGTCTATCGTCTTATTGAACTAACACTGATACTTCCTGTGTCAACTGCTTCTGTTGAAAGGATTTTTTTCAGCAATGAAGGTTATCAAGACTGATTTGCGCAACAAAGTCTCCAATGATTGGTTCAATGACTTAATGCTGTGCTACACCGAGAAAACAATATTCAAATCTATTGATGATGAAGCAATTATGGACTGCTTTCAAATGATGAAAACCCGTAGAATGTGCTTGCCTGTTGCCTCCAAATCCAACTCGTAGCTAGTGTGCCTAGCAACTGTTAGAAATTGGCCCATGGCCCATTTCCTTTAATTCCATAGCATGCATAATTTAGTACCATATTGCCTAGCCAAGTGGAGGAAGGGCAATTTAAAAGGTGGAGTCTTTCCCACCTCTTGATTAATGTGACAATTGGCATGGGGATGGCATGGGGTGAATACTGGCTAAACACACACGCGCGCGCGCGCTTGCGACGAGCGACCGCGCCGCGTCGTAGTGTGTCTTCTAGCACTTTGAATTCACCTTTTGTTTTGCTAAATCTTGCAATTATCTGTTTAAATGTGATTTAAACATTCTAGTAACTGCCAACATTATGCAATCCGTTACTAGTAACTGTCGACATTACGCAGTCAGTTACTAGTCACATTACTCTGTCAGTTGCTGGTGCGTGTGTATATAAACACCTGGAGACGTCCAGGCTTAATACACAGAATTTCTCCTCTATTTTTTCTGCTCCTCTCTGAACTTTGTACTGGTGTGTTGAGCGGTTGAACCTCGCCGACATTCCTCCTCGGCGTGCACAGTGAAGGAAGGTGAGCGGTATCTCCGAGCCATTGCCGCAGAGTTCACCTGCACGGGACGGCAATAAGGTTTCTGGGCAGCGCTTCAGCGCGACTGCTCTGTTTCCTCCTCCTCATCAACTCGCATCTACACTGCGCTGCTTCCAATTCTTCAGCAAGCCCAACTGTAAGTCGTTCGTGATCGTTCGACTTAATCATATTCTGTTTCTTGAGTATATAAATATGTTTGTAAGTACAATGTGTATCCTGCTGTTAGATTTACTATGTGCATCACTATTTATATGTGATATTTGTGTCCTAGTAAAATCTGGAATTAAAATATTGCAAAATTTTCGAACAGCAACTTCATTTATGTGAGTATCTTATAAATTTCTACTTTGTTTCACTTGTTAAATGGTTATTTATGTATGAATTTGGCTTTTACTAGTAGTTGAAATATTTAGCTTAGACCCCTCTAATTTAGTCCCGGCTTCGTCACTGCAACTTATGATTAGTACTTCACTCCCCTCCTTTATATATGTATGAATGTATGCGCGCACACGCGTGTAGTCCACCCTCCGTATTGCACGCATGTATATGGCTCCACCTCCTGTATTGCATGCATGTATGTGGCTCCACCTCCCATATTGCAAGTAACACGTATACATGGCCATGCATGCTTAGTTGCGACATGGGCCCATTTTATGCCGCTTCCTACTTAATTAGTGGACAAACTAATTAGTATTTCTAAGTGTTTTGATTTGCATCACTACTACGGAAAGGGCTTTTAGTGCCGGTTTAAAAGAGCCTTTAGTACCGGTTTTTGAACCGGTACAGGCCATCCGGGACTGATGCTCAAGGGCATCAGTCCCGGTTCTCTCACCCGGTACTGATAGCGTATCAGTACCGGTTGGTAGTCACACGTGGTAGCGCATCGTGAGACCCTGTGGACCTTATTAGTACCGGTTGGTGTCTCCAACCGGTTCTGATGATTCCCTCATCAGTACCGGTTGTTTTATCTAACCGGTACTGATGGGTTGTATATAATATATATGTAAATATGTGTGTGTCCAATACTGGCTATTATATATAATATACTACAATATATATAATCAAATCACGGTGACTTCATGTGTGTGTTAAATCACAACGAATTAAAACACATATAATTTAATCATGCACATTTACCTGATAATAAAATCACTGTACATTCATTAACAAATTTAATTACATATAATGTACTACAATATGTACACAACTTTAATTACAACTCCAGTATTTCTTTTCCTTCATTCATTGGGATTTTTACGTGCATCGCTCTTGCTAGCCGTAGATGTCGAGAATGACAGTTCACCGGTCCTTATCGAAGGGCCCCACCTGTTAAAATTTGGTTCGTGGAACTCGCTTTTGCATTTACAACCTCATCGTAAATGAAGCCAACGAGTTGTTCTTGAATTGCTCGCACTCGCCGGGCGAGTTCAACCTTGTTCCGCCAAATATTGAGGCACTGCCGTTAAGTCATTAACAAATCAATCCTTGAATTTGTACAAGATGTAAGGAGTAATATACATCGTTAAAGGTAGTAATTATATTTACTCACCCCTTATCGCCTTTTAGCATGCGGTCGGCTCCGGTTTGGGTGTGCAAAAATTCACATACATAGTAACAAGATAAATTGTTGCCCGCCGATCGACTCAAGATCTGCGGTTGAAAAAGTTGAAAGCGTGAAATGAATGCAAGGAAATTAACTTAACTAACCAAAAAGCTAGCATTATGATATACGCATTTGAGAGGCTGTTGTAATTTCAAATTTCTCCTTGAATGCGCCCCTATTTTTAGCACGAAACTGTGCGAATGCACTACACATGTGATTACCAATTGTACATGATTAGAATTTATTTCAAATGGAAGGAAATAGAAGTAATACAATAATGAAGGGAACAAGAATTAATACCGGTCGAGCAAATCGATGAAGGTTTGATACGTTTGAACTGGTTTCCTTCTCGAGTCCATAATTGTGATCCGACTATGATCTAGCTCGATCATAATAAGAATCCAAAGGAAAACTGTACATATGTCAACATAGATAACTAATTAGTTCTAACATAGTGTTATGAAAAAGGAGTAGAACAAGGCAAGATTTAAAACACATACTCATGTGCGTAGGGTAGATATATCCTTGACTTATATTGATGTCCCATTAGCGCATTGTATACGTTAGTCTGTGTTTCGCTTGGGCTGTATCTAACGGTTGTCTCGTTGATAACTAATGGGTCCATGAATCCTATGTCAAAAATTTGATCCCTTCGGCATCTTTGTATCTCCATGCTACACAAGAAGAAATTAGTTAGGCTTACAAGGTCCGTACTCTACAAGGGCACGCACGATGGTTTTTTTGTAAATAAGACACTTACAGAGTCCAGCAACCCACCAAGGACGCGCTGAGGGCGTCTGTCTGGTATAGATCATACATGACGTGCCATTCGATAAAAAATTCACCGTCACCGTGATAAAAATCTTGATCCTTGTACTTGACAGCAAACAACTGTAGACCATGCTTGGTCGCTTCCAAGTACCATTCATGGAATTGCCGCATCTTTGTCGTTAGCTGGAGCAGCTCCTCACGCCTGACCAATGATCCACCCAATGTAAATGGCCATCTTACTTGGGCATACTCAATCTCTGCTGAGCCTAATATTTGATTTGGGTCAAGGCCAGTTTCATCAAAGAATTGTAGCATCGCCTTAGCCTTCTCCTTCTCCTTCTCCTCAGCTGCCCACTCCTTGTGGCATTCCTTTCGCAATGTGCGCTCGTAGTTTGATTGGCGAGGCATTTCTTTTTTATCCTTCAAATTTGTAATAGTCCTCAAGCCTTTGTGAAATTCTTTCGTGCCAGGTTGAACCTTCTTCTTTGGTGACTTGGGTCTAAAAAATTCAGTTACCTCACCTTGTACAATCTTATTGGTCTCCTCGTCGGTCATATCGTACGCCATCTTCGAAAGTGGACGCAACTTCTTGGATTGGGTGGAGGACGTCTTCTTGGGAGTCTGGCCGAGCTGGCTTGGTTCCTTTGGTCGGCGCCTTCTTGGGAGGAGACGGTCTTCTTGTGGGTCTTAAGTGCACGGGAGGTGGTGTAGAAGTTGGCGCATTCTTGGGAGGAGACGGGCTTCTCGTAGGGCCTATGTGCGCGGGAGGTGGTGTAGGAGTCGGCGCCTTCTTGGGAGGAGATGGGCTTCTCGTAGGGATTATGTCTTGGCAGGTGGTGTAGGAGTCGGGCTTCTTCTTGGGCTTGGGTGTGCGGGAAGTGGTGTAGGAGTCGGGCTTCTTCTTGGGCTTGGGTGTGCGGGAAGTGGTGTAGGAGTCGGGCTTCTTCGCAGAGAGGACACATCCATGTTATCTCGAAAAATTATGTGCCGTTTGCGCCATAGGATGAAAGTGTGTACCGCCTCCTAGCTTCAGACTCCCGTCACCTCCGGGAATTTCGAGCTCAAGGTCCTCGTACCCTGGGCAAACCTCCTCCACCGAGACCTTGGAGTAGTTTGACGGTATCTGTTGGCCATGGATGAGCTGCCCCGGCTCCACTGGGTGAACCATGCCATGCGCCGCCTTCAAGGAGAGGTTTCGCGCCCCGACATGCAGCTCACAAGGTGTCTGGCCGCTGATGTCATCTACGGGTACTGTCCAAGTCCGCTGGGCAGCTCCACCGGAAGCGCAATGCCCGCATTGCCGGTGGCAATGATGATGTTAGGATTCCCGGGAGGTTCTGGCACGCCTCCCGTTGTTGGCTCTGGGCTAATTGTTCCTCTATTTGAGTCATCGTTCTTCAAGCGCACTAAGTTGTTCTCGCATGTCGAGCCTTGCTTCTCATTCGACTCCTATAGGTCTCGGCCCCGAGCGAAACCAACCTTCCAAGGGACGCCGCCAACGCCTCGTACGCCCAGGGTGCTCTGGGTTTTGTAGAGCCCTTGTTAGCTCGTCATTCTCCTGTTTGGCACGAAGCTACCTTGGGAAGTCTCCTCGATGGACTGCACAAGCCTTGCCACATCTCTCAAAGACCTCCCCAAACACCGCATTGCCGTTATCATCGAGGCCACCGCTGTGAGCATAGAACCAATGCTTTGCTCTGTCAGGCCATTCCATTGTTGCGAGTGTGACACCCTTTGCTAGCAGGTCATGCTCCCTCTTCTCCCATTTGGGTATTGCTTGGCGGTAACCACCAGGGCCGAGTCGGTGGTGGTAATTCTTCTTCTGTGCATTCAGCTTGTTCTTCTCACTCAAACTTTGACCTTCCTCCGAAGTCTTGTAGTTCACGAACGCTTCCCAGTGATCTTGCAACTTCGGGAACTTGTTGAAGTCGGGCGTTCGATTCTCCTTGATATACTCTATGTTCAACTTCTTTTTATAAGTTTGGAATGCGATGGCCATCTTCTTGAGAGTGTAACTCTTCACCTTCTCTTCGGTCCCTTGGGGGAAGGTGAATGTCTCTCTGACATCGTTCCAAAGCATGTTTTTCATATCTTCAGGAACCCGATCCCATTTTGCTATGCTAATGGGCACGTGGTCCCTAACGTGGACGCCGCATGCCGAATTGAACGGCCCAATCACCGTCAAGGGTTTCTGAGGTTGGCCGTTCTCGTTGACTTCGGTGACAACATATCTTGCCTTCGGCTTCTTGGTTGGACCTCGCTGTTGTGATTGCACGCTTGGTTGATCGGTGCGAAAGCATGGTACAATCATGAACGGGTCAAAATGTTGGCTTAGCATGATAGTGAAATCGACAATCATTAACGTGATTGATTGTTACCTCCGTGGCCTCATCGTGCTCTGCGGCCTCATAACCACCATCTCCCGCAATCAAATTTGTCATAAATTCTTCCTGATCAAATCCTTCGCCGTCCATCGTTGTTTCTTAGGCTAGAAGAAGGTCCTGAAAAGTAACGGCGTGGAAGCCGCGAGGAACAAATGT
Organism: Rhipidocladum racemiflorum; assembly: GCA_036346355.1. NCBI lineage: Eukaryota > Viridiplantae > Streptophyta > Magnoliopsida > Poales > Poaceae > Rhipidocladum > Rhipidocladum racemiflorum. Next base: position 40,341,673 of record CM070591.1, read on the forward strand.
TGATTAGACCAACTCCATACTCATGTGCGTAGGGTAGATATATCCTTGACTTATATGTCAATGTACTCCAAATGACAACTAGCTAGGGCTTGTTTTTCTTTGTACGTATTGCTAGTTGTATGATGAAGTATGTGATCCATATAAGAGCAAGCGGCACGAGTTGAGTGGTTCCCTCTTTAGATATTTTTGTCTCACTAATACTCTATGTTAACTCTTGTTTTACAAAATATGAGTTAGGGATTACAGGTAAATGAACAATTAAGTAGTATCAAACCAAGCGTATGTGTAACATGAATACCCCACTATAAAAGACAAGTTTGCTTGGATTAGCCATGACATTATGTAGTTTGTGTTCCATTTATAAAGGAGAACACGTAATGTGATGCACCATGCAAAATTGATAGCATCTCTCAATAAACTCAATATCATGTACAATAGAAAACGGAATTGTAGCTTGTGCTTCATTTATAAAATTGATAGCATCCAATCCGTGCTCTATCTCAACAAGCTCTATCTCAACAACTATCAAGTAGCAGAAATGAAAGAACTACCTTATTTGTTTATGCGATTACTATACTAGCAACATAGAATTATTTTTGACTCCACATAACCTATCACAGACACAAAGATTCATTCAATATTCGTGAACAAGCTCACAACCTCCACGGGACGGCGGCGCGGTCGGGCGAGCTACGGGACGGCGGCGCGGTCGGGCGAAGCCGAGGGCGGCGCGTCGGGGCGCGGCCGGGCGAAGCTCGGACGGCGGCGCGGGTCGGGCGAGCTCGGAGGGCGGCGCTGGTTGCCGGAGGGGGGGCACGAGCCCGGACGGGCGGCGCGGCTCGGGCGAAGCCCGGAGGGTGGCGCGTCGGAGGGGGGACGAGCCCGGACGGCGGCGGCGTCGGGCGAGCCCGGAGGGCGGCGTCATCGGAGGGGGAGCACGAGCCCGGACGGCGGCGCAGCCGGCGAGCTCCGGACGGCGGCGCCGGAGGGGGCGACGGCCGGAAATGGGAGTAAATCGGGCGGGAGGAGCACCAAAGTGGGGAAGAAATGGCGGCAGCGAGGTTTATAGGGGCCCCATCACCCCGCTGGTTTAACCAACCGGGATTGATATACATATCGATACCGATTAGATACACCAACCGACTGATCGCTCCACATATGACTCACGAAGGAAAACCTAGGTTGGCTATCGCATCGGTGGGTGTATCCAACTGCATCGATTATATCACATCAAGATCTTGGTTAAATACACCAACCGGCATCGATTAGAATTAAATTCAAAATCTCTTTAGAATAAAATGAAAGAAAAATCAATTATTGCTTCTTTGCTTAATAAAAAGTAATAAATTATACTTATTCGGTTATTCCACACTAAAATGATTTTTTTAAAAAAGATTAATAGTCATTTATAAATTCCTTTTATAGTTTCTACAATTCAACAATAATATTGAAAATCTATATTTTCTTTAGAATATTAGTTTATGAATTATAAATATAAAAATAAAATGAAGTAATTTTTCACTCTTATAATTCCAATTCAAATTTTCACCTTGTTACATGCATATCACAAAGCATGGGAACACAAAGAGACTAGATTTAACATGAAAAAGAAAACTAAGCATCCATCGGTGATAGACTATAACTTGTAACAACGGACTATACAACAAGGTTGGACTTATTTGCTAACATACTTTGTTTTTACAAGCGATCCTTCATTATGATCGCGGCGCACGTAAGGAGATTGCTCTGTATCATTCAGGCACTAATGTCTACGTCCATCGTGAAAGGAGGCAGCTCGCCGAATCGATTATACTCTTCTTCGTCCGTGACGCCCTCAACTTCGACAATCCTTCTTTTACCTGAAAGAACCACGTGGCGCCTTGGTTGATCGCCACCGCTAGTATTCTCATTCGATTTATGTTTTGGTAGATTTGTCATGCTGCCTCTTCCTTTTAGTAGGCTTGTCCTTCTGCTTTTTCGGTTTGCTGTCCATGTCCATCACATAGAATACCTGTGTCACATCATTAGCAAGCACGAACGGTTCGTCCCTATAGGCCACTTGCTTGAGGTCCACAGTTGTCATACCGTACTCATCGATCTGCACGGCTGCTAGTTTGACCCATTGGCACCGAAACAGAGGGACTTTTAAAGGTCCGTGACTCGAGCTCCCAGATCTCTGTATGAAACCATAGTAGGTATCCAGCTTTCTATTTTTGTCCAAGGCATCTATACGGACGCCGCTGTTTTGGTTGGTGCTCTTGCTATCCTGGGCTATCGTGTAAAATGTGTACCCATTTATCTCATACCCTTGGAATGATACGATTGTCGTGGACGGTCCCCGAGCCAAGAGTTTCAACTGTTCATCATCTGTCTGGTTGCCCAGCAGTTGCTTTTGTAACCAACCGCCGAAATGATCCATTTGCTCGACTGCGATCCACTTATCTGACTTCTCTGGGTATTGGGCACGTAGACTCATCTCGTGAGCATACATATACGGAGCCACTACAGTTGCTTGTTTCAATACTGTGAAATGTGCTTGTTTAAATGAAAGTAGATCGCCGCTATAGGATTCTTTTCTCCCTAAAGTCCCTTTTCCCCGGAGCCTCCCCTCATGGCGTGATACAGGAACGCCGATCGGATTCAGATCATCAATGTAATTAACACAAAACTCAATGACCTCCTCTGTGCCAACACCCTGCGCAATGCAGCCTTCTGGGCGAGACCGGTTACGAACATACTTCTTTAGGATGCCCATGTACCTCTCGAAAGGGAACATATTGTGGAGGAACACGGGTCCGAGAATTTCTATCTCTTTAACAATGTGGACCATGAGATGGACCATAATATCAAAAAATGATGGAGGAAAGATCATCTCAAGGCTAACCAGACTATTGACCTTGTCATCATGCAGATTAGATAACTTATTTGGCTCGATGACCTTCTGCGACACCGCGTTGAAGAACGAGCACAACTTTATGATTGTCCCTCGTACCTAGTCCGGCAGAATACCTCGCACCGCCACCGGGAGCAACTGTGTCATCAACACGTGACAATCATGGGATTTTGTGTGTACAATTTTATTCTCTTTTATGTTTATGAGTCTCCTTATGTTCGAGGAGTATCCAGAAGGGACCTTCACACTGTTCAAGAACTTAATCATATTTTTTTTCTCTTCCTTGCTCAGAGTGTAGCTAGCGGGGTGGAGGTAATCTCCCCTTCTCGCTCTCATTTCGGATGTAGGTCGTTCTCGATTCCCAATATTGTAGGTCCTTTCGTGCTTGAAGTGTATCTTTTGATTTGCCATACATATCTAGGAAGCCTAGCAGGTTCACGCAGACATTCTTTGTGATATGCATGAAGTCTAGTGAGTGACGGACCTCTAAGTCTTTCCAAGAAGGTAAGTCCCAAAATATTGACTTCTTCTTCCAAATGGCCTTCGTGTGACCTTGTTCTCTCGGGACAGGTTTGCTACCTGCACCTTTTCCAAATACTACTTTCAGATCCTTCACCAAAGAAAATACAAGAGCCCCACTGCGATGCAGGGGTTTCTTACGTTTCTCTTCTGTCCCATCAAAATTCTCACCCTTCCTCCTTAACGGGTCCTTCGGATGGAGGAATGCGGTGGCCCATGTACACAACCTTCGAGAGTTTTTAGGTACTTGCTGTCCGTTTCCTCTAAGCGGTGGATGCAGGCTTTATATCCTTTGATAGACAGGCCGAAAGGTTGCCAAGTGCAGGCCGATCGTTGATGGTTACGAATAGCAATGCACGCAAAATGAAGTGCTCTCTCTTGTACTCATCCCATACACGTGCACCATCGCTCCACAATGTTAGCAGATCTTCAACCAACGGTTTGAGGTACACATCGATGTCGCTTTCCAGGTTGCTTCGGGCCTTCGATAAGCAACGGCATCATAATGTATTTCCGCTTCATACACAACCAAGGAGGAAGGTTGTAGATACATAGGGTCACAGGCCAAGTACTGTGACTGCTGCTCATCTCGCCATACGGGTTCATCCCATCTGTACTCAACCCAAACCTTATGTTCCTTGCATCCTCAGCAAAAGTCCGGGTATGTTCTATTGACTTTCCTCCACTGGGAGCCATCAGCAGGGTGTCTTAGCCTTCCGTCGTCCTTACGGTCTTCTTTGTGCCAGCGCATCATCTGGGCATGCACTTTGTTCGCAAATAAACGCTTCAACCGGGGTATTATAGGGAAATACCACATCGCCTTAGCAGGGGCCTCTTCTTCTTACACTGCCTCTACCTCACCTGGGTCATCATGCCTGGTCTTATACCGAGAAGTTTTGCACACCGGACAAGCATCCAAATCCTCGTACTCATTGCGATAAAGGATACAATCGTTACGACATGCATGTATCTTCAGACTTCCAACCCCAAAGGGCGTATAACTTGTTTGGCATCGCACGTAGTTTCGGGCAAAGGTGTTCCTCTGGAAGTAACTTTTCATGAGGCATAACAACTCGTCGAATCCCTTATCGAGACAATCCATTGGTCGCCTTCCATTGCATCGATTCTAGTGTAGTACGCAACTTTGTATGGCCTGTTGGCGCTTTGGATACAACAATGTTTTGTGGTCCTCCCATAGGCGCTGAAATTTTCCGTAATGTCTTTCATCGATGTATTCTCCCTCTCCATCAAGCAGTATCTGGTCTAGGTCATCATTGCCAAACTCCCCAAATGTATCTTCGTTAGAGCCGGGTTGGCCAGCGTCTAAGATATTGTTCTCCGCCTCTTCTTGTTCACCTTCTTCTTGTATAATCTCTTCTTCACCGTGCTTGGTCCAACAGGTATAATTTGACATGAAACCTCTTGCGAGCAAATGGAAGTGAATGACCGAGTTTGACCACTCCTTCTCATTCTTGCAGTCTATGCATGGACAACATATGTAGCCTCGACGTCGTGTATTCATCTACAAGACGAAGAAAATCTTGCAAACCCCGCAAGAACTCCGGAGCGTCGGTCCATGTACATCCATCGCGGTCCATCTACATTATATTCGATCAAGGTAACTTTTAACTCATTTTTCGATAATGAATTATTGAACATTTCCCAAAATCCAAATCAAGACAACTATATTTTTAAAATGGCTTTATTTCATTAAATATTTTTAAAGGCACTATATTTCATTACATATTTTCCCATAAAATGATTATTTACTCCGGTATTCATACCCGACAAGTTTCACGACAGCTTTGCTCAAATTTTTAAAACTTTTTTTGAAAACTTTTTCGCAAAATTTTTGAAAAGTTTTCTCTAATATTTAACTCATTTTATATTTTCTATAAAGCCATTTATATTGCTGATATTATTTTTAATTCGCAAATGAATTTAAATTTCTTCTTGTTCCACATAACATGCAACATTCTTAATTTCCCCAACTATACATGCACCATTCTTAATTTCCCCAACTATACATGCACCATTCTTAATCTCGCCGGCAGATCAAATGATCTTGGTCCGGGCAGAGAGTGGGAGGTGGAAGACGTGTATATTGCGACATAGTCGGTTGAAGGCACAAGCCTGCATCGATAGTCTCACATCACTGCCGGTTCGCCACACATACAATTCGAGCTAAATAATAATGCAAGCAAAATATAAACTTACACAAGTTTTTCAACCTACAAAAAAAATTGGTCAATCATAGTCTAGATTCAAAATTGTGAACAAATTTAACGACATCTTTGCTCAAATTTTGAAAACTTTTGTCAAATGCACTATTCTTAATTTCCCCAACTACGTGCAACCAATTTTATGAAAACTTTTCTCAAATGCACCATTTTTAATTTCACCAACTACGCAACCTAATTTGAGCTAGATCGATGGAACTAAAACATAAAATTGAGCTAGATCCAAACCTTAAATGCGAGCTATATTATAATCCAAGCAAATTATAAGCTTACACAATAAGTTTTTGTATCTTACTTCAATTGATCGAGCTTGATTTATACATTTATAATCCTTCAACGATTAATGGAAAAGATCAAATTTTCTTCATAATTTAAGCAAAGAAGAGGCCCCATTTAACACCAAGTGTAGTGAGGAATGATATTACTAACCTTAGGTATGTTGGTTGTGAGTAAAATGACAAAAAAAATCGAATTTTTGGCAGCACCTCCCCTCCTTCGAGCTCCTTGGCGATGAACTCCTGTTCATCTCTCGCGATCAAATGACTCGGTCTGGCAGAGAGCGGGAGGACGAAGAGTTTAAATTGGTTGGACACTAGTACCGGTTAGTGCCTTACACCGGTACTAATATCCACCTGCAACTGTAGCCGTTGCTACTAGATAGTACCGGTTCGGAATACAAACCGGTACTGATGTGACTATCAGTACCGGTTGGTACCTTTAACCGGTACTGACCACCACCCCCGAGGGTATGTTGATCCAAACGAATGCCTCTTCGAGTTGAGGCAGAGTACATGCGTATGTTCAAATGAAAAATCAGAATGCGTATGTAAATAGAACAGCTAATAATTAGTATTACCCACCGTTGAAAATGTTCAAATATACAGTGACATTACATAGTGGATAATTAACATTACATAAATAAAAAGTTCAATTATCGTCGTCACTCCGTGGGGGGCTGCCGCTGTCCTCGCTATCATCGCTGTCACTGCTGTCGTCGTCGGTGGCGGCATGGTGAACGTCGTCCTCGGAGGAGGAGGATGATGAGCTCCCCCAGCGGATGACGGTGATGTCCTCCTCCTCCTCTTCTTCCTCCTCCTCCTCCTCGCCGCCGCCCTCGCCGCCGCCGCCGCCGCCCTCGCCGCCGCCCTCGCTGCCGCCGCCCTCGCTGCCGCCGCCCTGCCGCCGCCGCCGCCGCCCTCGCCGCCGCCCTCCTCCTCGTCGTGCCGCCGCCCTCCTCCTCCTCGCCGCCGCCGCCGGGCGCGCTTTCTTTTCTTGCCGGGCGCGGAGGTGCCTGGGTGGAGGCGGCATTGGGGACAATGGCTCGTAGTCGGAGGAGTCGAGGAGCCGGCGGGAGACACAGGCTCTGCCATGATCGGAAGAGGAAGATCGATCGAGACCGGTCTCTGTCAGTGCAGGTTCTCCATCTCGCTCACTCTGTTTATACTTCGCGCGGGATGAACACGAAGAGGCGACGCGCGGGATCGAGGCGTCGCGCGGGAGACTGTGCGTTAAATACAGCAACTGGCGCTTATCAGTACCGGTTGGTTACACTAACCGATGCTGATGTGGTCTCATCAGTACCGGTTGGTTACACCAACCCGTACTAAGAAGCCAAGGAGCAGAGCAGACTGCTTAGTACCGGTTCATGTAACCAACCGCATCGAAGATCGAGAATCGATGCAGGTTAGTTACATGAACCGGTACTAAGCGATCCGCTTCGCTCCTTGGCTTCTTAGTACGGGTTGGTGTAACCAACCGGATCGATGATACCACATCAGCACCGGTTAGTGTAACCAACCGGTACTGATGGTCCCCCCGGACCTGTAGACCGTTCAACCGGGACTGATGTAAATGTCAGTCCCGGTTCATGCATGACCGGTACTGATGGGCCGGTATGGAAGGTCAGATCTGTAGTAGTGCATTGTCGCCGCATGTACAGGTTGTGGACGTGGAAGAAATGATGTAGCATGCTTTAGCTGTCATGTGGACCATTAATTATCATTTTGATAAGGTAATTAGTTCCTTCGTACGTGCATACAGATATGATGCCATTTTCTTTGAGACATGAGAGAGAGTCTTTTTTTATATATATATATATACCATAGTTTAGACTCGTACAGTTTTGGAGATTTTTTTTTTTTACTATATACCGCAGTTTAGGCTCGTACAACTGTTTGGATCGTCTTTATTTCTTTTTTTTATTAATACACAGTTTAGATTCGTACGGTTTAGAGCGTCTTTATTTTATTTTTATTATTACGGGTTATTCTCTTGGTTGTTTGAGATATTCTGTTTGAATAAAATCGAAGCAGTTGCAGCAGTCGTGCGAGATGTGTTGGCTGAACGCAGTTGCATGGAATGCTTTCTTAATTAATTAAAGAAGTGATTAATGCATGCAATCTGATCACGTGCTATGCTATGACCGGAACATGGCCCCACTGGCTATTTTTTTAACGGTAATGCTACAGTTCGGACGTCTGATTTCTACCGCAACATTTTTTTCTACGCATGCAACATTTTTTTTCTACACATGCAACATTTTTCTCCTACGCATGCAACATTTTCATTCGACAAACAGTAAATGTTTCAAAAGTGAAAAAAATGTTGCGAACGTTGAAAATAAATGTTGCAAATAGTAAAAAAAATGTTGCGCGGGCGTCCGAAATTTTAAAAAAAATCAGACGTCCGGCTGCTAGTACTGCCCTTTTTTTTAATCACTCACTAGAGAAAGTGATTAGCACATGCAAGCTTTTTAATCTGGAATTTATCCATACATGCAGGCATGCAGCACCCTTTGTGATGTGGGAGATGCTACTCATGCCATAACTAGTTAGTTAGAGAAGTGTGGTCTTGCCAGCCATTCTTATGTAATTAGTTAACCTCTTTTTTAGGTAATCAATTACTTGGTAAAATACTTAGTTCATGCATGAGAGCTGCACTGATAATTACATGGCTTAGTGGGAGGTTGCAGCAGTTTTTATTGGCACTTTGCCATGACTTCGTCCACAGCACGCTGGTATGCAGCAATTGCCACTTCCCATTTTTGTTGACTGCATGCATGCTTCTAAGGAGACATCACACACATGCTTAACTGTCACACACACTTGGGGCCTACTAATTATATGCTGAATTAGTAGTTAATCGTATGTTTTATTATTCTCTGCATGCAAGCTTGGATCATGCAACTAGACATGTGCCACTTTTTTTAGCTATATTGGTATGGGAAGACCAACGTGGATATGCCCACATGTCATCCAATTCTTAACTAATAAATTAAGTTAATGGAGGACATAATTTATGTGTGCATGCATGCATTTATTCAACCAATTGGCCCGACCGTGTATGACTTTAAAAATTATTAAATATTTAGGAACACCGATATTTTATCGTGATGGAATATTGATCGTCAGAAGTCCACGTATATCATAGCCATTGTTATTCAAATATAATTCACAACCTTTTAGTTATTTTTTTTCATGTTCTAACGGGTTTTAACCGTCGGTGTATTTTATTTATTTGATATTATAATTTATTTTATATTATTATTTATATTTTAATCTCAGGACAAAATCGTTGTCAACAATGCTGTAAGCCTCGCTTTATATCTTACCACCAGGTGATTTTCATTTCTTTTTCGGATAAAAACCCATTTTGATCCTATAAAAAATACTTTAGGATGTGTTCAGTCAACATGCCTGAGTACTTTTCTTTTATTAAATGAGTGCAATTCTGGCTCAGATGCTTCTTTCCATTTGACCCAATTTAAGCGCTTCCATCAATCTACAATGGACTTTGGTTTTGGATATAGCTCAAGTGTTTTAGCAATTTTTGAGGTGACATATATGTCGATAATTATAGTCTTTTTTTATACAAGTCTTTTGAATATATATAATTAGTGAAAATCTCTTCATTAATTTCTTCAAGCTACACGTGATTTTTCACAATGATGGAGTCTAGGTGTTCTGACTTCCTAGCAGATTATACGTGTAAATATTTATTGGGGTTATCATCGTCAGGATGGCTCACTTCAAGGATGCGGTTACCATCTTCAAGATGGCTAACTTAAGGGATTTTGATAACATTAGGTTGATCTTTTTCTACTGTCTTGGGTAGTGTTCTTACTTGTTCGGCTCTCTTTTTCTATGGACATGTATGTGGAATTGAGTCTAGTGCACCCATATGCCTCCCCCTCTTTTATCATGAGGGGTAAGAGTGGATTCATTATCCTTCTTGATGTGGGTTGTTGGGGTCCCAATCTTCTGATGAGAAGGATAATTTCGATTTATGGAGATGACTCACGATCCGGCTACCAACCATACACAACTGATATGCCAAGCAATAGCTGAACCACCTCTAAGATTGTTATCGACCTAGCTAGAAGCACGTTCGATCTGATCATGAAGATCAAATCCTGTAAGCAATCAAAGAATATGCAAGAACAAAGTAAAGAGAAATCTGAAATTGCAAATATAATTTAGGTACTAATGTTGATGAGGAGTTTCGAAGCACTATACTGTTGTTAATCTAGCCGAACAAGACAATATCAAATAGTTTCACCAAGAAAAACTACAACTAAACAAAAACCCACATGTACCTAGGGTTGCGACTAGATTATAAAGAAGAGGAGAAAGGGAGGCAATTAAGGGAGCAAAAAAAAAAGGACTCCTTGCTCCCATGGACTCTGACTGGATACATGGGCCTAGGCCAAAATAAGGTGGTGCAACAACTCTCTTTGATGATTGTGATGTGTAGACTATGAATCTAAAGATGGGCCCAGATTCGTTGGAAAGGTCTCATCGTCCTCTTTGAATCAAGTACTTGAATGCCTTAAATGGACTTCATATGTGAAAGTTATGATCTTTTTAATCGGGGCTATTAGGCTGACTCCGAATTAGTCTGGAATTGAAGCAGGGCCGGCTTGGACTTCTTGTGGTAGTGCCTTGGTTGCTGAGTAGAATAACATGATATGACTTAGGTAGCAATCCATCCTCAATAGGAAAATTATGAACTCTTAGGAACGAGCTCACCTAATAATTTAACTACCGTGCACGTGCCCTTGTCATAGTTCCTTGCCCAACATCTTATGGAGGAGTATTGTGTGTATGTAACACCCCGGCATTTAATATGCCCGAATGCCACCAAACATAGGCTAAACAACATCTAAATACCATAAACTAAGGTAAATTACAGCAAAGGAGTAAATGCTAATACGGAAAATTTCGGCAGCAGCTCCTTTGTTTTTCCATGAATTGAAGCAACAACAATATGATCACAGGGTATAGTATAAAGAATGACATCTAAATCATCAATAATAAAAGTTCTAGCAGCAGTATAAGACTAGAATAAAGATTCCAACCATCTCATGAGCCAAACGAAGTAAATGAGGAAATCAAGCACACAAATTAACCATCACAATTTAAAGGAAGGAACATGTCATTGTTTATATGTGTGATGCTAAGTGATGACGTGTGACTAGCTCCCTTTCCCGCATGCCGGTTTCATCGTACCTAAGAAAAACAACATAAACACAAGCGTGAGTTCATCACTCAGCAAGTATATTGCAATGGAACAAGAAAATACAATCTAATACCTTCATCACCACTTTTCACATACGACATCATACACATCTCATATTCATAGCGTAAGCATATCATTGACATCATCATATATCATCATCATATAACATCCTCATATAATGCAATGCAATGCGATGCGATGCACATATCTCCTGGAAACTCATACCGGTATGGTTGAGTACACACCCGTCGGTGTGCACCCTCTCCCCCCTTCCATCCCGAAGATGGAGGGTGCCTACTCCTCGCTTCCATACACCGCGGTGGATGGAATCACGATGTAGGACTTACTCATTGGCTCTCCATAATAGTCATAACTTTCTCACCGACCTTCCCCAGACTAGTTATGACTTTCTCACCGCCCGGGCCATGTATCATGCCATGCATGCAAACATGCCAACATCATAAATAACTTGTACATTAACACATGGAATCATAACATAATAAACATATTCATCATATCAATGGCAATCATTAAAGCATGGCATGTGAACGTATCATATATTCAATTTCAATCTAAACCAATCTAGCAAACTACAACCCGCTACCCATTCCAATACACTTGCCTCAACCACGGGCGACGGATTGGCGAGAAGTAGAAGGCACTCCCGGGGTCACACCACCTGCACATAGGTACCACACACTCACAATCATGTTCACAAAACAGTACGCAAACCCTCTTCTACCCCGACATCGCAAACTACTCGCAAAACCCAAAAACAAAGGTTCTGTCCCGTCGGGACAGCAGCCTTCCAAAAGGCATAACTCGGGTTCTAAGACTCCGAATCAATTACACGAGTACATCCTCGCGTAGATTAGGAAATTTCCTAACTTTTTCTAAGTATACGGAAAGACTGATTCGGAATCTAAAGTGGTTTAATCTACATAATACCGTGATCTGTTCCAAACACGTCACAGTTTTTAACACGTTTGATAAAAAGAGCATAACTTTCAAACGGCTGGGCGGAATTGGACGTTCTTTATACCCACTGAAAGGTATTGAAGTTACCTACAACTTCTTCAACAGGCGGCCGACCAAATTCCGAATCTAAATTGGTGAAAATCCAAACCCTAGGTCGACTGCTCATGCTGCCCGAAACAGAGAACGTGGCAACTTCTAGATTTCATCTAATCTACTCAATTCCAGCACCGCCAATTGATCTAAAAACATTATAATAACCCTTATAACATATCCTAGACCAACCCCAAGGATCCCCATGGCCATACCTTCGCCCGACGCACGAAAACCCAACGGATCTCCTCCTGGTTCGCGCGATCTCCTTCCTCGCTCCAAATCCACCGGATCTCCTCGTCGCGGAGCGCTCCAATGGACGGATCTTCGAGGTGTTGAGGTGGAGAATTCCCCTAGGGGCAGCAAGGGAGGTGGAGAGGTGGTGGAGGGGTGGTGGCGCAATGGGGAGAGGTGGTGGGGGGTGCGGCTAGGAGGAGGAGGGTGTGGGGCGGCTAGGGCAAAAAGAGGGGGTGGGGGGCGCACCCAAGGGCAGGAGGAGGCCCCCAAACAGGACTCCTACTCCTAAATGGACTCAAACTCCTCCCCACCAAGGCCCACGACCCTTTCCCTTAGGCCCAAACTCCCACGGAAAGGCCCAAACTCCCGAAAACGGTCCGAAAACGCAAATAAACCTCATACCGTATGGTTTCAACCTCCAATTCCATATTCCATAATGTTTTTGCCCTCAACATTCACATTTTATAAGGTTACGACACTCCGTGGTGTCACATTCTCCCCCCCTTAAACAGGATTCGACCTCGAATCCGAAGAACGCCAAAATCAACAACAAAGTCCCCAAGGGACAAAAGACTTCTTTGCAACACCAAAACATTCACACAGAGACTAAAACCGGAACAAACAACAAGCGAGTTCTCAAAACTAACACTAGCGAGAAAATGTTGATTTAGCTCAACAGAGTGCAACCTCTCACGGTTCCATCTTCACTTCAATTCCCAAACAGAAACTGCGTTTCAACCACAAAGGGCTCCATCAACCCAAAACGCCTGAAACGTCACGACAAACACTTCACACTACTATTACAACCAACCTGACTACCACAATTAATTAAACTCAACATGACACAATCAAAGCGAGTCACAATTCCTTTAACGACCTCTCTACATTCTCGAAAATTTCTATCGAGGGGAATAACTCATTAAGGCACACTTGCCCTTCCGATACACGATCATGCTAACATTTCATTCCATCCTCTCCCAGGCAAGACTCAAACCCAAAAACAACTATTTAAGACAATTGCTCACGGCAGGACAATTATCACCGAACTACCATCAACTTCACTTCCACCCATGGCTACTCTTAATAAAGGTTTAACCCATACGTCATCAACCTCCATCACAAACCACCCTTATACCACTAAGATTCGACACCTAGCCCCAAGCTAGGATCGTAAAACCTTACCAAACCACAATTGGTTCCTTTCTTAAGAGAGTCTCGCCCTCACACAAAAACACTTAGTTATCAAGCCCAAGTGTACACATATTTCGCATATTCAACCATAAACCAAGAACATTTATATCCTCACTCCCATCTATAAAGCAAGAGAAGTGCAATTCTTTTGAACCCAAGTGGACCACACACGACAACTCAAACCCAAAGCGTTAACAACCATTTTGGAAAGAATTCGGCAACATCCAAGCCAAATCACAAAGGAAGCATAAATCCCCTACACTACAACCAAAATACCAGAATTTCTTCATTCTTTCTTTTCATACTAGAAAGAAATGGACATCTCGATTCATGACATGCATGCACACTTTTCAAGAGCACTCCGGATTAATCATATATCCATATATGACTTTCTCACCGACCTGGCTCATTAACTCCTTTATGATTAATTATGCATAAACAATGTCTCGTTTTTCTTTTTCACCATTCATTCATCATGTAACAACGGTACCGAATAGTCATTCACCAAATGACTTCTCCCTCGATATCAAATAATGGAAACAAAATTAACATCGAAGGTTGCGGAAATTCATATAGACTATGACGCAACATAGTTGATAGTAAAACACCACGTCGCATCACATCCCACATCAATTGAAAACTGAACTTGCAAAACATTTCATTTCATCCAAATTCAACATTTTGGAAGAGAACATCAAAATTTAAAGTCGAGCATCTGCTCTCACAACCGTCACAAATTTTCTCAAGGAGAGGGAAACTCATTTCCAAAAGGGAACACCTCACTAACAAAATCACATTATAAAACATTCATAAAACCCATGCGCCAACCTGTCCCCCTTGCGCCTCCCTCCCCCTTCTCCCAACCTAGCTGCCGCCCCCCACCTTGCCCCCTTGACGTGCGCCTCCCCTCCCCTCCCCTTGCGCCACCACCCCCTCGCCACCCTCCTTGCTGCCCTAGGGGAGCCCCTCACCTCGCCACCCCGCTGTTCTCCCCCTCGAAAAGCTCCGCGACGAGGAGATCCGGCGGTTCCGGCGCGAGGAAGGCGATCGGGGAACCCGGGAGGAAGGATTTCGGCGTTAGTCGTTCGTCAGGCAGAGGTATGGTATGGGTGATCCTTGGGGATGGTCTAGGTGCTGTTCTAGAGGTTGATTTGATGCTTTTAGATCAAGTGGAGGTGCTGTGATTGGGTAGATTGGATGGAAACTAGATGATTCTTAATTCTCTGTTTTTGGCAGATTGTGCACTCGACATAGGGTTTGATTTTTCGCTATTTTAGATTTAGAATTTGGTCGGCCGCCTGTTGAGAAATTTGTAGGTAACTTCAATACCTTTAATTGGACATAAAGAAAACGTAATTCCGATCATCCGTTTGAACGTTATGGCTGTTTAACCGAGCGTGTTCAAAATTGTGACGTGAATGGGACAGATCGGGTTGATCTGTAGATTAGGCAATTTTAGAAGCCGAATTAGCTTTTCCCAATTCTTAGAAAAAGTTAGGAAATTTCATAAGGTTCGCGATGATGTACTCGGTTACTCAATTTGGAGAACTAGAGCTCAAGTTATGATAATTTGAATTCTGCTGTCCGGGCGGGACAGATTCTCTGTTTTTCGGTTTTTGGAGTAGTTCGCGAAGTCGGGGTAGACGAGCTTTTGCGTACTATTTTGGTGGCACGTTTTGAGTGTGTGGTATGTTTGTGCAGGTGGTGTGACCCCGGGAGTGCCCTCATCCTCTCGCCAATCTGTCGCCCACGGTTAAGGCAAATGTATTGGAATGGGTAGTGTGTAGTATGGATTGCTAGTGGTGATTATGTGCAAATTGACTACATGATATAATATCTTGTCATGTTTAGTGTTTGCCCATGATATGATGAAAATGGTTCACAATGATGCTATGCAATGACTAGTTGAGCTTTTGTGTATGTTGTTTAAGTTAATGGCATAATTGCATACATGGCATGTGATCTGGCCCGGTCGGTGAGAAAGTCATAACTAGTCCAGTAAGGTCGGTGAGAAAGTTATGACTAATCCGGAGAGCCAATGAGTAAGTCCTACCTCGTGATTCCATCCACCGTGGTGAACGGAAGCGAGGAGTAGGCACCCTCCATCTACGGGATGGAAGGGGGAAGAGGGTGCACACCGACGGGTGTGCACTCAGCAATACCGGTATGTGCTTCCAGGAGACATGTGCATTGCATTGCATACATGATAATGATAATGAGTTGTGTACAATGTGCTTTGTCATGGTTATGATGTTGTAGATGAGATTATGATTCGATCATGATGTTAAAGTATGGTATGTATTGATGTCGGCATTGATTTATTCTTTATGACCCATTGCAATATGCTTGCTAAGTGATGAACTCACGCTTGTGTTTTATGTTGTTTTTAGGTACCATGACACCGGCATGTGGGAAGGGCCATTAGCTACACATCTACATGTAGCTCCACACCTATAGGCAGATTTATCTACTTGAGTCATGATCATAATAATTGTGCCATGAAACTTGGTGTGTGGATTAAATTGTGTGCTTTGTTCCTTATTTGCTTCGCTATAGTTTATGGTGTGGTTGGACTTGGTATTATAGACTTATGTTGATGCTATATCCATTCATATTGCTGCTTTAGATGTCTTATGTTATGATATGACTTGCCTTGCTATTGCTATTGCTTCAATTCATGATAAAACAAAGGAGATGCTGCCGAAATTTTTGGTTTTAGCATTTGTGCCTTTGCTGTAATTTATCTTAAATTGTCTTATTTAGATGTTGTTTAGTCTTTGTTTGTTGATATTCAGGCATAATAGATGCCGGGGTGTTACAGTCTAGCGGATTATTAGCTATTTTATTGCAGATTTTTTATCCTTTAAACTTCAAGTTTGGATTCTTTAGTGCGTGGGTCTAAGGATGAATATTGATGACATTCCAATCTATTTCTTGTCATTCTTGTGAGACCCCCACTTTTTGTCGGGACCCGAATTTGCAAATCCGGACCCTCTGTGTATCCAGCACTAGTCCAGGAACGCGCTAGTGCACACAGTCTCAACATTGGTAAATATCACAATCATACCACTCGATACTAATAAAGTACTTTAATTAGATAAGCAAACTGGTTGCTTGACCTTAAGGTCAAGTTACAAATATACGCCGCGCAGGGCGAAACCTAATAAAAGAGAAATAATAGCAGCGGAAAATAAGATAACTTCGTGGCGCCATCCAGTATACCACAGGCAACTGACTGGGCTCGCTCCCTAGTTAGACGGTTCTTCTGGGAGCTCCTCCTCCAAAGCTGGTGTAGACTCCTCTTCAACTGGTGTTGTATTGCAGCAAGGGTGAGTACTTGGTACTCAGCAAGTCATGCACAGAATGCAGCTACTATACTACATGCATGGCTTAATACAAAGGAGTGGCTCAAGGTATATTTGCAGTAAAACAACATTTGACAAGTATCATAAGTAGATTCGAAAGCAGTAGAAACAAGTATAACATCAATAACTTTTCCAGGAGTTAAATAAACATCTTTCCCGATTCTAATCCACATTTCCATCAACATCATTATTAAACCAAACCCAACCTTTCAAGTCCAAGTAAATTTTCAAGAAAGTCTAACCCTTGACTGTAATTCCCGAGCGATGTCCAATACCGCGGACACGGCTATTCGAATAGATGTTACACTCTGCAGAGGTTATGCACTTTACCCACAAGATACAGTCAAACACCACAAAGGCGAGTGTCCGTAACAAAGTCTTTCGGAAACTTCTAACAGCACAAGTGGTCCTCTCCGGTGTTGCACACTAACCCTTCCCGTAGCGAAGGCGAAGTTTAGGCCAATCAACCGTTAGATGGGTACCCGGCCGCAGCCCCGGTACGCTTCCCCGTACAACTACACAAAGGGTGTAGTTGACATCTTGAGGTCCCACAGGTACGTTATTAGCGACTTAATCAACTAGGTCCGTCCCATTACAGACATGTGGTTGCACGCTTGACTCAGTTCAAAGGCTTGCAAGGTTAAGTCCTTAGGGTGACCAAGGCAAGACTACCCGAAGAACCAAACCAACATTCCCGGTGCCACAACTAGCCCACCCGATCAATCTTTCCACATGCCCCGGTCAAATCTATTTATCAAACCCCAGTTGATTACCATGCACCACGTGCCATCAACAATCACGACACACGATACCTTTCCAAAACAGGTTCAATATATCATTAAGTCAATATTAGCATTTGATTGTCCAAAGCATTTCACGTGGCAAGGCTAAGCATACTACATCGGTCTAACTACCCATCTTGGCAATGTAGTAATGTCCAACTAGTAATCCACAACTAGGGTGACAAGGGGTCATGGCACATATTTAGTTAACCAAGGTGTCATACAGCAATTCAGCATTTAACTAATTTCCCATAATTAAGTAAAGCATTTTCTAATTTAAAGTAGCATGCAATAATTTAAATCAAATTAATTTGAAATTGGAATCAACATGGTCAAAGCACAACTTGCCTTCAAAAAGTACTTGTTCTTGGTCCTGAGCTGGCTCCTGAGTCAACACTTCTCCTTCGAAGCCTTCGGGCACTTCAACGTCTACTCGTAAAGCGTGTAAAAAGCAATAAATAAATAAACAGTAGACAAAAAGTGTCTAAACATCCAAATAAAGTTCATAAACAGAGAGAACATAATTTTATAAACTTTTAGAAACTGGAATCTTTTGCATTTGCAGTTCAAATGCAAAAGATACAAGCATTTAGAGTTTAAATAATCAATTAAATAATATTACAGAGAAAAAATTTGGTCCAAAAATTAAATAAAATTCATCATTAGGTATATCTCAATTTTATACAAATTTAGAAATTTGAATCACTCAAATCGGAGATAAAATGCAAAAGTTATAAGCGTTTGAAGTTTGAAATAAATTCTGAAATCAATAATTCGAATTAATAAATCATTTTCTTTTTCGGAAATTCAATTATTGCGTCAGCATGACACGTGGACCAATCAGGAGCCACCACGTCGCCTCGGGTCCATGGACCCGACGCACGGACGCGGTCCACGGCTCACGTGTCTCACTGACAGGTGGGCCCCTCGAATGACGTCAGCAGTGACGTCATCACGCACGGCTGAGGACGGCTGACAGCTGGGCCCAACCGTGACGTCAGCGGTGACATCATGGTGCACTTGGCTGGGCCGCTGACGCGTGGGCCCCACTGACACGCGGGCCCCGCGTGTCAGAGACACGCTCCCACGCGCGGGCGCTGACCGCGACGGTCGGCCTCCCGGCCACGTGGCGTGATCTCGGCCGTTGATTTGAAAATCAACGGCCCAGATTGGATCTGGCTAAACGTGTTTGGAAAACAACTCGGCTGATCTGGACCGTTCGATCTTGATCGGATAGTCAAGATCCAATCTAACGTAAACAACGTGGCTAACCCTAACCGTTTGATCTAGATCTAACGGCTGAGGATGGATCTAGTACTGAGCGGTTTAGGCTACGTGGCACAATCTACGCCGTTGGATCTAAATCCAATGGTTGGAAATAGATCTAGAGGATTGCACGCGGGATCTCACCGTGGCGTGACATGGCACGATCTGGGCCCTTGGATCTGGATCGGAAGGCTGGTGGAGCTCGATCGGCGGCGATGGCTTGCGGCGGCGCTGGCTTACCGGAGACGAGGACGGCGACCACCCCAACGGCGCTACGGGGCTCCTCCGGCGAAGTGAAGGGTACCCACCGACGCGTCTCTTCCTTGCGGTTCTGGATCTGGGCTCAACGGCGGCGGAGGACGGCGGACGGCGGTGGAAACTGCAAACGAACGTGGCGGAGCGCACGGCTAACTACGGCGAGCGATTGCGGCGGCTACACGGCGGCTTGAGCTCAGCGGGCTAGGGCTACAGGTGCGCACGGAAGTCGGCATCACGGTAGCTATGGCGGCGCATTAAATAGGGCCCTCGGCGTCCATGAAACGCGCAGAAACCGAGGCCCACTCCGTTGCGGCGGCGGAATCCGAAAGGGATTCGGATTGGGTGACGTGGCTCAACGTGAGCCGTTGGATCAAGATCCAACGGTCACGCGGGTTTGGGCTCGGGTCTGGCTCGGGCGAGCTGGCTGGCTCGGTCGGGCTCGGGTCCGGGTGACGTGGCTCAATCGTGGCCGTTGGATCAAGATCCAACGGTCACGCGGTTAGGGTTCGATCGAGCGGGTTCGACCGGATCAGCTGGCTCGGGTCGGACTCGAGTCTGACTAGGACTCGGGTCCGGTCGGATGAACAGTACAAACCCACTCGCATTTTCCAGCGATTAAATATTCAAATTAATTTTCAGAAATTCATTTAATTCATTAAAAATAGCAAAACACTCAGAAAAATTCTGGAAAATATTTTGGGGCATTTTGGACTCAAATAAAATATTTCCAACAAATTTTTATTTGCAAAGTTAAATTCTTTAATTATTTCAAAATGGAATAAATTCAAATAAATCCAAAATAAATCCAAATAAATTCCAGAAAATTCCAGAAATTCACCAAGGTGCCAATTCACACATGAATTTAAGAAAAGCAAAATTTTGGGGTGTTACACTTTTATGCTATAGTGCAACATAAAAGAATGGTTATAAGCATACTGTGCTAATCCCATGATCAGTACCTAGCACACACAAACACAATTGGAAACCACAGCCATACAAGAGTTGTAAAAATTTATTACAGCAGAAGTTTAGATACAATATGACCGGTGAGGTCGATCAGAATACAACGGAAGAATCAACTATCTTGTAGTATGCGACATAACCCTCGAGCAACTGACAGGTAAAACCTTAGAAAGATCCATTGCTAATAAATCCGTATCCTGTGTCAAAGTAAACGTCTGCAAGAATATCTTACTCTTTCACCTAAAAACAACAAATATAGCAAGGGTGAGTACATTTCGTACTCAACAAGACTTGAGTTGTGTGTTTGAAATGCAGGCCGATTCTAGAGTAAGGCTTCTATGGTTAATCTTTACCTGGAGCCAAATTAAATTGTAATACTGAATAGTAAAGTGAAAGCGAAAATAAAGTAAAAGCAATTTGATGAGAATTTAAATAACAAGTACGCAAACATACAAGTAATAAGTGAGAATAACATAAATGTAAGAAAAGACTCATAGTCTTTCGTGAGTGAAATGTAACAAATTACTCACAGTCCTTCGTGAGTGAAATGATGTCCATTCCCAATAAATAAAATAATATCTGAAAATAAACTTTTGCCAACACGTGGCACAACAGCTGAATTCAAGCTTGCCAACACATGTCAAGCATTAAATCATCTGTAAGGGTAAGCTCACCAATAAAATATCAAAACATCTAACCATGTGATGACTTTACAAGTGCTCATGACCGAGAGCACGGCTAATCGATTAGTTTTTAATACTCTACAGAGTTGTACAGCTTTACCCATAAGATATGTCCTCCCCTTGTGCATGGCCAATTTGACACACTTCCTTTGGTGTGCCCGCAGGGAGTTCATAACGGAACTGTTCAATTATTCAAGCCTAGCTTTGCACCAGCCCAGTGACGTTAAACCCTTGCTATAGTAGAAACAAACAACCTCGTGAAACAATAATAATCAGGAGCCCTCTGCTCAAATAAAACAACAATTGTTTCTCCCCATAGCAAGGTGTACACTGTTGGACCGAATATGCATTTACCCACAAGTCTCTTATGGCAGTCCCTTACAAGCAAACTCGATAGGATTTACTGCTTCTGCTACTCTAGCCTACCAATATGCAAAGCTAGTTCTAAATAATTTAATAGGTTAAGGTTGTCCCATACCAGCACTTATGGATGTACGATTATCTTGGCCTAAAAACAACACAATAGTTTGGTCCTTAATCGACCCTGGCGATAAATCTCCCCCTATCTACGTGCATTATTAATTGCACAACCGGCTATTGCCAATAATCGCCTGCGTTAGAATCATAGTTTTATTTTCAGAGAAAGAAAATATCAATAATCGGAATACTCCAATAGGTTGAATAATAAAGTTCATCATGTGCACAACTTTAGTTTATCATAAATAGTATAACCATCTGTTCGTGTTCCCAGACTAAAGCAGGGCTAAGCGTATGCATGTAATAATTAATCATACCCATTTTGTATTTCCATTCAAGAGCTAAGGTTTTCATCTATCACTACCGATTAAGGAAAACCATCAATGAAGGTTATAACTATCATTTTCCCATAGCACATCAGTGTATAAAATATAACGCATGTATGCAAGTTTTAATTAATTCTTCTTGTTAAAGAAAATTGGGATCTACATGAATGCTTGTCTTGCTATTTGTTGTCTTCATACATGTTATAAGGCATCATTCTAATTTACTAATTACTGAGCAATCATGAGACATATACACCCAAATATAATTAGGACAACGATTCTGAACTTAATCAAATTTCTATTTTGCTTTCAGTCTGAACATTTGAATTAGTAGTTAATGTTCTAATTTGTATTGAAGATCAAATCATAGTAACCAAGGATCTTTTCTGCCTCTTAATTATACGAATAACTCTAACATATTCTTAGTTGGCTCCACATGTATTGGCAACAAAGAAACTAACTAATAGTGCTTGGTGTTTATACCTTTGCTTGGAGAGGGGCCACTAGTCGGCATACAGTGCACAACAAAGTTCGCATTCTACAGTGGGCACGCTGCTACAATACCTCGCCATGGGAGGAGCTTTGGGCATGCATAGCCAGAGGTGGAGCAAGTACAGCGGGCAAAGGCAACCGCTAAAATGGAACCCCGGGTCTTCACCGAGGCTGTGGATGGTCTTGGCTATGGCTAGGAGAGCTTGTGGTGGTGGTGCCATTGTAACACCCCAGCACCGCACGTGCCCTGAATGTTAACCCTCAAACAACAACTAGCACAAGACACTAAAATAATTTAGTAAAGCAAGCTAACATACTATCAACTTACCAAAATTATTAGAAATTTCAGCAGCACCTCCCCTAAAACTAGGACATCCACTCAGCAGACAAAAGACAAAATTTAATATAACAACAACATAAGCAACTTAAGATAAACAACCAAGCAAAAACATGGGTCATGGTATCAACTAACCGTCATGACCCAAATAAGCACACACAGTGTGACACTACAGATTGTGATATTTTCGATTTCGGCATTACGGTATGACTTTTGTATTGTGTTTTTGGGCCGTTTTCGAGAGTTTGGGCCTTTTCGGGGGAGTTTGGGCCTTTCCGGGAGGAATTTGAGCCTTCGGGGGAGTTTGGGCCTTGGGGGAAATAGTTCGGGCTTTGGGGGACCTTCTTGGGCCGAAGGTGGGGGATCCTTGGCCCATGTGGGGGAGGGATTTGGGCAGCAGCCCTGCTGCCCCTGCGCCCCACCTCTTGTTGCCCCCCTCCAAACCCTAGACGCCACCTCCCCCTTGCGCCCCCTTGCCTCCTCCACCTTGCGCCTCCACCTCCTAGTCGGCCCTAGCAGGGATTCAACCCCCTCCTTGCTTCCACGCTCTTCCCCTACGTTGATCTCCTCATTGGG
Source organism: Rhipidocladum racemiflorum (assembly GCA_036346355.1). Lineage (NCBI taxonomy): Eukaryota > Viridiplantae > Streptophyta > Magnoliopsida > Poales > Poaceae > Rhipidocladum > Rhipidocladum racemiflorum. The sequence continues at coordinate 40,364,863 of CM070591.1, forward strand.
AAGCTCCGCAACCGGGAGGAACTAGCAGATTCGGCGTTTGGAGGGAGATCGGGATCGAGAGGAGAAGTTTCTCGTCGTCGTCGATTCTTCAAGAAGAGGTAACGAATTGTGGCTCTCTTGGGGTGGTCTAGGTGCTGCTATATGGGATACTCCATGCCTAGAATTCATGTATAGGTGTTGTTTCTAGATGGGATTAGGATAATTGCAAATCTGTCCAAAGTTGTGTTCTCGGGCAGATTGGGCGCCTGAGCTTCGGGCTCAGTTTTGGCAATTTTAGAGGCATTTCCTGATCAGCCTACTGTTATGAAAGTTGTAGGTAATTCAATTACATTTAATTGAACACCAAGAACTATAAATTCCGTCCATCCGTTTAAAAGTTATGGCTGTTGTACCAAACGTTGTAAAATCTGTGACGTGATTGGGACAGATCATGTTCAATTGTAGAATAGACAACCTTAGAGGCTGAATTAGTCTTTACAAATACTTAGAAAAAGTTGGGAAATTTCCTAAGATTCGAGAAAATGTACTCGTTTACTTGATTTGGAGTTTTAGAACTCATGTTTTGCTAGTTGGAAGCCCGCTGTCCTGATGGGACATATTCTCTGTTTTCGGGTTAGGAGTGGGTTGCGAGGTCGTTGTACATGATCGCTATTGTACTGTTTTGTGGGCAAGTTTTGAGTGTGATGTACCTATGTGCAGGTGGTGTGACCCCGGGAGTACCCTCAACCTCTCGCCACTCCGTCGCTCACGGTTGAAGGCAAGTGTATTGGGATGGAATTGGGGTTTTCGGTGACCAACTAGTTGTGTAGTTTTGCTATGATACTAAATGATGCTCTATGTTTCCATGTTGTTCCTCGCATGTGTTATGATGTTCATGTTTAGTTCAAAGATATGCCATTGTTATATTGAGTTTTCGTTATGCAAGTTATATCATGATGTGGCATATGTGCATTCAAAATGGAAGGCGTCCCATTCTGATGCGGGCCTCTGTGTTCACGCATAGTGAACACGAAAGACCTACCTCGTAGTCCCATCCACGGTTGTGTATGGGAGCGAGTCAGTAAGAGTAAGCACCCTCCATCTACGGGATGGAAGGGGAAAGAGGGTGCACACCGACAGGCGTGCACTCGGCAATACCGGTATGTGCTAACAAGGAGACATGTGCATTGCATTGCATGTAGGATGATGTTAATTAGATGTATATATGATGAATCATGAGATGCTTATGATGTTGAATATGGGATGTAATGATGATGGTATTGAAAACTGTTTTGCTTGTTCCATTGCAATACACTTTGCTAAGTGATGAACTCACGCTTGTTGTTTTGTGATGTTTTTAAGGACTTAGCGGCACATCTTCACGTAGCTTCATTCACTTAGACAGCTACACTTTACCATTCATAGTTGTGATAATAAGTTTATTGCGCTAAAACTTGGAGTATGTCTTAATGTGTGCTTGGTTCTATCGTTCACTTTGTTTTAGTTCATGACATGGTTGAATTCATTATTCTGGACTTAAACTGTTGCTATACCTCCCATTATTGCTATTTTAGATGTCATTCATTATGTCATGCCTTGTGATATTTTTTGCTGTTGCTTCAAACCATGGGAAAACAAAGGAGATGCTGCCGAAATTTCGGTTAAAGCATTCGTGCTATTGCTGTAATTTGTCTTTAATTGGGGTATTTAGTTGCTATTTCTACTATGTTTGGTACCATCCAGGGCATACTAGGTGCCGGGGTGTTACACACAACTACCACAAATTAATTACAAGACATGAACTCATTAAGATTAGAAGCGACAAGTTAATATGAAATTATGGTGATTCAAAACGTGTTCGTGTCACTACTCTCATCCATGCATGTCAGCTTCAAGGTACTAAAAAATAATAGACAAACAAGTGTGAGTCGAAGACTCAGCAAATACATCAAAGGGATAAACATAGCCAAATAGAATTTCTTAAGCAGTAACGTACTAACAACTCTTAATTGAATTTATCAAGTAGAAATGGAAAGAAATAAAACTGGTGATATCACAATCCTTACTCATCTTTACTTAAGACCACAATTCAACGTCTTAACCACTTTTTCTTTTTTCACATCACTTAGTCGACTTTCGTTAGCAATGCAATGCAATGAAATGATGAATGCATTCATTCTCATGCACCTTTTCATCAAGTATACATGTATAATGAGTGCACACCCATCGACGTGCACCCTCTCATTCCCTTCCATCCCGTGGAGGGGCCTACCCTTAATGACTCCCGCCCATCCCCCACGATGGATAGGACTACGAGGTAGGACTTCCTAGTGGCGCTCCGGATTAGTCATAACTTTCTCACCGACCTCAGCGGATTAGTTATGACTGTAACACCCCGACATTTAATATGCCTGAATGCTACCAAACATAAGCTAAACAACATCTAAATACCACAATTAAACATAAATTCCAGCAAAGGCGCACATGCTAAAAACCGAGATTTCGGCAGCATCTCCTTTGTTTTAACATGAATTGAAGGAGCAACAACAGTAACACAAGTTATATCATAATGGAAAGCATCTAAAACAGCAATAATTAACGACTTAGCAACAATGTAAGTCTAGTTCCAAACATATAATGTCTCCAAGAGTCAAACGAACGAAAAGATTCTCATTTAGCAAAGCTAAGCCTTAAAGCAATGATCATCACACGCAATTTATTATCAACACTAATTGAATGACTTGTGAAATCAAAAGAGTGAAGCTACGTGTGGAAGTGTGACTATTTCCCTTCCCCGCATGCTGGATTCATGGTACCTAAAAGAAAACAACATAAACACAAGCGTGAGTTCATCACTCAGCAAGCATATTGCAATGGACAACAAGAACAATAACATGGCAATAATGTCTCACATCATGTATATCATCTCATTCATGAACACATAACATTATCATCATCATTACGTATGCAATGCAATGCAATGCTCATGTCTCCTTGGAAACTCATACCGGTATGGTTGAGTACACACCCGTCGGTGTGCACCCTCTCCCCCCTTCCATCCCGAAGATGGAGGGTGCCTACTCCTCGCTTCCAAACACCACGTGGATGGAATCACGATGTAGGACTTACTCAATGGCTCTCCGGATTAGTCATAACTTTCTCACCGACCTTCCCCGGACTAGTTATGACTTTCTCACCGCTCGGGCCATGTAACATGCCATGTATGCAATTATGCCAACATCATATTTAACTCGTACATTAACACATGGCATCATAACATAATAAACATGCTCATCATATCATTGGCAATCATTAAAGCATGGCAAGTGATCATATATCATGTAGTCAATTCCATCTATTCTCAACAAGCAACCTACAAATCGGTATCCATTACAACACACTTGCCTCAACCACGGGCAACGGATTGGCGGGAAGTAGAAGGCACTCCCGGGGTCGCACCACCTGCACATAGGTATCACACACTCACAATCATGTCCACAAAACAGTACGCAAACCCTCATCTACCACGACATTGCCAACTACTCGCAAAACCTAAAAACAGAGGTTCTGTCCCGTCGGGACAGCAGCCTTCCAAAAGGCATAACTCGGGTTCTAAGACTCCGAATCAATTAAGCGAGTACATCCTCGCGTAGCTTAGGAAATTTTCCAACTTTTTCTAGGTATAGGGAAAGACTGATTCGGAATCTAAAGTTATTTAATCTACAAAATACCGTGATCTGTTCCAATCACGTCACAGATTTTAACACGCTCGGTAAAACAGCCATAACTTTCAAACGGCTGGGCGGCTCCTGATTGGGTGGAATCAAACGGTGGTGGAGAGGTGGTGGAGCAATGGGGAGCAATGGGGGAGGTGCAGGCGCCACAAGGAGGAGGTGGGGAGGTGTCAGGGGGCGGCTAGGACTTGTGGGGGCGCAAGGGCAGGGGGTGAACGCCTAAAGGGGCTGGGGGAGGCCCCCAACCAGGTCTTCTACTCCTATTAGGACTCAAACTCCATCCCACCAAAGCCCACGACCCTTTCCTTTAGGCCCAAACTCCCCCGAAAAGGCCTAAAACCCAGAAACGGCCCGGAAACGCTATTAAGCCTCCTATCATATGGTTTTAACCTCCAATACCATATTTCATAAAGTTTTTTGACCTTAACATTCACGTTAAATAATGTCACACCATTCCGTAGTGTCACATTCTCCCCCCCTTCAACAGGATTCGACCCCGAATCCGAGACACGCCACTTCACAAACAATCAAATCAAAGGGAGTTATGGTCCACACCTCAGAACCCGCTTAGAAACCCCTACGACTTGCACCAGCCAGCACTCAGAGGCAAGGAGCTAAGGATCAAAGACTGACAGCTCTAAAGATAACTCACACTCAAAAACTTGCGAGAACTTTACTCAACATTGAAACACAAAGCACTCAAACAAGGCCTCGGCATGACCCAAGCGATAGGATAAAATCCCAAACAGACCACGCAGGAAAATGGTCTCATACTCCTCGTTCTAAGCATTCCTTGGCACTGAAGTGCCCGATCCCTTTAACTCAGGCTACTCTCCAGAAAAACACGGTACCAACCTCCCTTCTTTGGTTCCTTGTACTCAAGACGACGCGAAGCAGGAGAGACACAACGCTCTAAGATTACCACAGAACGAACAACCTACTTTAACCAGGATCCGTAAGACTCGCGTAACAGAAACGGCCGAACTTTCCCCTGCGGTTTGACACAACTCGCTTCTTGCCCAACGACAAAAGCACCAATACACTTCAAAAGGAAAAACAATCACTAGCAACCACCAAGTGGTCCACTCAAAATGTAATCAACCCTACTGAGGAACAGCTCAATGACATAATTCTCCACGAAGGTTTGCATTGAGTCATACACAACCTTCCACTCAAAGGACCACGATAAAGAGCACAATCATTGAGTGAGCTCAACCATAACATGAACCCAAGTGGCCCTCATCCAACAACTCAAACCCCAAAGCGTTAAAACCACTTTGGAAAGGATTCGACAACAACCAGAGAGTATTCATTTTAATTTCCTAAGCCAAAACGCAAAGGAAACACACATCCCTTCACCACAATCAACACCAGAAATTATTCATTCTTTTCTTTTCATACTAGAAAGCAAAGGAAATCTCGTTTCATGACATGAATGCACATACTTCAAGAGCACTCCGGAATAGTCATATCTCCATATATGACTTTCTCACCGACCTGGCTCAACGACTCTTTTATCATTTAACATCTATACACGATGTCTTGTTTACTTTTCACCATTCATTCATCATATAACAACAATACCGAAAAGTCATTCACAAAAAGACTTCTTCCTCGGTATCACATGATTGAAATACACATAACAATCGATAGCTATGCGCTTAAATCATATAGACTATGACGGCAACAACGTTAACAACAAAACACCACATCGTGTGAAAACCCATCATCCATTTAAAACTAACCTTGCAACACCTCGCAAAAACAAACTCAACCTTTTGGAACAGAACATCGACTCCAAAGTCAAACATCTGCACACACAACCGCCATAAATTTTATCAAAAGAGAGGGAAACTCAATCCCAAAAGAAAACTCCTCACTAACCAAATTCACTTATGAAACTTTCATAAAAACCAGACTTGTGAAACATCCGCACACCAGACACATTTTCCAAATGACTCCAACTCTAGCCAAACAGAGTTACACATCAAGGGCTTAACTCAAAAGTTTCCAACACAACCCTTTATGACCATCTGCTTCTTTTTTTAAAAAATTAATTCCAAAGATAATTCAGTGCGAACGCGAAAGGGCGCGATCGACTCAAAAACTTTTGGGGTGTAAATCCATACTCATAGCACCAACTAAACAAATTAGCCAAAACCAAATATTTGCACCAATTTCTACGAGTTTTAGGGAAACTCTGAAACACAACATATGGAACATCTTGACCGAAAACCCTTCAACCAAAAGGGCAAACAACCGACCCAGTCCAAAAGCTTTTGAACACAAGCTCAGCATAAAAAGAACCATCTCTAGTACTCCACTACGCTTTCCATTAAAGACTTCAATAATCACTATTTACTCCCTGAGAAGCCCCAACACAATTAAACCAAAAGCTTCACAACGAATTCTTCCTCTAGTTACCATTCCTAACACTTTTAATTAGGGTTTATGATGCTTATCAAAAATGCACCCAACCAATACTATATTGACATGATCCCTACAGATCACTGAATCATAATACGTCTTATTCTCTATTGGAGCATAGTACTTCAACAAATCTTTCAGCAAGATCAACATATAAATTTCATACTTCCTATATATTCAAGTCTCGACAACCGAACCTTATTCAGTTAAACAACGACTTCAACATGTAAATATTATCTCCACAGGGAAGAATTCGTAAGTGAGACTCTAAGTTATACTTTCATTAAGGATAAGACCATTTATCATATTAATTATCCAAAGCTCACTCCATCGCAACATGTTAACATTTTCCTCTATTTAACCATGATTTTCCAACGAGTAATCTAAAAAGTTACCACCACTACTTAGTCATCAATAACAACAAATGGGCATGTTCAACAACCAACAACATTTCTTTTAGCTACTCTATTCAAAGGTGATAACAAAAACTACCACCACACAACATACTCCAACTATTTAAAATAGATTGAATACTAACATTAACACTGCCCTTAACAACATCATTAACAAAAAGTCTTATGTCTTCTCAATTGATATCAATACTAGCATTGTAGAGACACAACTACATACTTCCAAATATACTAGTATTTTGCAACAACGTAAATAACAACTCTAATCAACTTCCAAATTAAAGTCACTAGGCAACACGATTAAATTTCTCTATGAATCCATTAGATTAGAGCATCTTTAAACAACCAGCAAAGTTTCTTTAACAATAACAGCAGTCTACATCATCTTAATGTTTCAACTATGCAATAGGGTTTAAAACTTTAAACATTGTCAAGGGTCATAAGCACTTTTAAAGCAAAGCAACAGATTCTAAGCATGTACTTTAGCACATTCAATCATTCTCGCTAAGAGTAAACTACAACACAAGTAGTCTATTTATTCTCAAGCTAGAGATAACAACCGCATTGAATTGTTTCAACTCAAAAATTAACTTAACAATGCATCATTGTAACACCCCGGCATTTAATATGCCCGAATGCTACCAAACATAAGCTAAACAACATCTAACTATCATATTTAACATAAAATTCCAGCAAAGGCGCAAAGGCTAAAAACCGAGATTTCGGCAGCACCTCCTTTGTTTTTTCATGAATTAACACAATATCAATATCATGGCAAGATATATCATAGCACACGACATCTAAAACATCAACATAAATGGATGTATCATCAAACTACGCCAATAATACCACGCTCAACCACTTCATAAACTATAACAAAGCAAATAAGGGATCACAAGCATGCTAGATTAAACCATACATTAACTTTATGGCACAACTCTTAAAATCATGTCTCCAAGTGATTAATCATAGACTATGATGGTGGAGCTACGTGTAGAAGTGTAGCTAAACCCCTTTTTCCCGCATGCCGATCTCAAAGTACCTAAAAACAACATAAAACACAAGCGTGAGTTCGAAACTCAGCAAGCATATTGTAATGGACAACAATAACAATATCATAGAAAATAACATCTCACATCATGTATATCATCTCAATCATGAGCACTTTAACAAAATCATCATCATTGTGTATGCAATGCAATGCAATGCTCATATCTCCTTGGAAACTCATACCGGTACGGTTGAGTATACACCCGTCGGTGTGCACCCTCTCCCCCCTTCCATCCCGAAGATGGAGGGTGCCTACTCCTCGCTTCCACAACCCATGGTAGATGGAATCACGATGTAGGACTTACTCTATTGGCTCTCCGAATTAGTCATAACTTTCTCACCGACCTTCCCGGATTAGTTAATGACTTTCTCACCGCCCGGGCCATGTAACATGTAACACCCCGGCATTTAATATGCCCGAATGCTACCAAACACAAGCTAAACAACAACTAAATACCACATTTAACATAAAATTCCAGCAAAGGTGCATAGGCTAAAAACCGAGATTTCGGCAGCACCTCCTTTGTTTTATCATGAATTTAAGGAACAGCAACAATATAGCATTATATGGCAATAAGAGAAACATCTAAAACAGCAATAAATAAAGTCTTAACGACAATAAGAGACTAACATTAAGCTCTTAAGGTTCCAAGTGTCAAACAAACAATAGAACTCTCATTAACCAAGCTAAGACTTAATTTTAAAGACCATCACACGCAATTTATTATCAAACTAAATGAATTGACTTGGGGAAACATTAAGGTGAAGCAACGTGTGAGCGTGTGACTATTCCCCTTTCCCGCATGCCGTTCTCATGGTACCTAAAACAACAAGAAAACACAAGGGTGAGTTCGAAAACTCAGCAAGCATAACAACATGGATATAACATCTTCCATCATGTATATCATCTCATTCATGATTACTTATCAATATCATCATCAATTTGTATGCGAAGTAATGCAATGCTCCTGACCCTCTGGAACCTCATACCGGTATGGGAAGTACACACCCGTCGGTATGCACCCTTTCCTCCCTCGCCACCAAGATGGAGGGTGCCGACTCGCTTCCAAACACCACGTGGATGGAATCACGACATAGGACTTACTCAATGGCGTTCCGGATTAGTCATAACTTTCTCACCGACCTTGCCGGACTAGTTACGACTTTCTCACCGCCCTCGCCCTATCTCATGACATGCATGCAACCATGCCAATTATCATATTTAATTCACATATTAACACATGGCATCATAATATGTTAAACATGCTCATCATATCATATCAATCATTAACACATGGCAAGTGGACATATATCATGTAAACAATTCCATCTAATCTCAACATGCAACCTACAACTCGCTATCCATCACAACACACTTGCCTCAACCACATGCAACGGATTGGCGGGAAGAAGAGGGCACTTCCGGGGTCACACCACCTGCACAAAGGCATCACACACTCACAATCGTAGCCTCCAAACAGTACACAAACCCCCATCTAACCCGACATTGCCAACTACTCGCAAAACCTAAAAACAGAGGTTCTGTCCCGGCGGGACAGCAGCCTTGCAAAAGGCATAACTTGAGTTCTGGGACTCCGAATGAATTAAACGAGTACACCCTCGCGTAGCCTAGGAAATTTCCCAACTTTCTCTAGGTATAAGTAAAGTCTGATTCGGCCTCTAAAGTTGTTTAATCTACAGATTACCGAGATCTGTTCCAATTACGTCACAGATTTTTAGGCGCTCGGTAAAACAGCCATAACTTTCAAACGGCTGATCGGAAATTAACATGCTTTATGTCCACGGAAATATAATTAAATTATCTACAACTTCCTAGAAGTCCGTACGGTCAGATTCGAACTCTAAATCGACGGAAACTCGAACCCTAGTTCGACTGCTCAATCTGCCCGAAAACAGAAACGTGGACAAGTTTAGATCTAACCCAAATTACTTCAAACCAACGCCTCCAATTGATCTAAAAACTTGATAAACACCCTAACAACAGAACCTAGATCATCCCCAAGGATCCCCAAGATCATACCTTTGGCCGACGAACAAATCTCCAAAGAATCCCCTCGCGAATCGCTCCTCGCTCCACGTTCCTCGCTCCTCGCTCCTCGCTCCTCGCTCCTCGCTCCACGGGATGACTCCACGAGGTGTAGGGGTGGGGAGACCACCCTAGGGCAGCAAGGGGTGGAGGGGAGGTGGTGTGGAGGTGGAGGAAGGGGTGGGGGGGCGCACGGTTTGGGGAGGGGGTGGCGGCTAGGGCTTAGGGGAGAGGAGGAGGAGAGGTGGAGGGGCGCAAGGGGCTGAGGTGGGGCGCAAGGGGGCAGGGGAGCCTTTAACAGCCCCCACACCCTGCCCTTGTCCAATAAGAGTCCCTCTCAATCCCTCCAAAGCCCACCAAGGCCCAAAACTCCCCCGGGAAGGCCCAAAACCCCGAAAACGGCCCGGAAACGGCCCGAAAAAGCTATTAACCTCCAATTCTTATGGTTTTAACCTTATTTCCACATCTCATACTGTATTTAACCTTATCATGTTCAATAATTAAGGATACGACATTCCGAGGTGTCACATTCTTCCCCCCTTCAACAGGATTCGACCTCGAATCTAAACGCACCAACACGAAACCCAGCAAAACCAAAGACAGCTAGGTTTTCACATCACACACCTGAGGCGAAAGTTCGGGATACTTCTCGCGCATGCGAGATTCCAGCTCCCAAGTCGCTTCTCTCTCGGTCTGATGTGACCACAGGACCTTGACAAACTTAAGCGTCCTGTTCTTCATCACTCGCTCTGAAGTCCCCAGAATTTCCACAGGACGGGACTCGAAGGTGAGGTCCTGCTGAAGCACTAATGGTTCCAACGGAACCACCAACTCCGGATCATGCAAGTATTTCCTCAACATCGAGACATGGAGCACATTATGCACACCTTGCATAGCTTCCGGTAGCCCCAGACGATAGGCCAACCTACCAACTCGGGCGATGATAGGAAAAGGCCCAACATACCTTGGACTGAGCTTTCCTTTCGTGCCAAAACGCACCACACCCTTGGTGGGAGATACTCGCAAGAGTACGCTATCACCCACCTCAAACTCCAAGTCTCGCCGCCACATCAAGATAGCTTTTCTGCCTCGCTTCAGGTTGCGATAAGGTTCTCGCCGAACCTCCAAACACGATCATCACCTGCTGCACCCAATCCGGTCCAAGAATAGCTCTCTCGCCACAAAGATCCCAACAAAGTGGCGATCTGCACTTCCGCCATACAAAGACCTCATAAGGAGCGGCCAGGATCTTTGGAATGATAGCCGTTATTGTAAGCAAACTCGCAAGGGGCAAATGGTCTTCCCAACTACCCTTCCAAGCCATCACACAGGCCCCGAGCATGTCCTCCAAAGTTTGATGGTACGCCAGATCGCCCATCTGTCTCGAGGGTGAAAAGCGGTACTAAGGCGGCCGCTGCACTCCAAAGCACTCGCAAACTCTCCTAACTTGGAGACGAACCGATCCCGATCAGAGATAATGGTCTTGGGTACACCATGCAATCTCATGATCTCCCGCACATAGATGGGAGCCAACTCGCCGCTGAATTGGTCGTGCGGATGGGAATGAAATGCGCAGACTTGCCGAGACGGTCCACCACAACCCAAACAAAGATCCTTCCCTCGTGGAGTACGAGGTAAGCCAACCACAAAATCCATGGAGATGTCATCCCATGGCCACACAGAATCTCCAAAGGTCAGAATAAAGCCGGGACGCTTTATGCTCACTTTGATCTTCCGGGCAAATCCCACAAGACGCCACATACTTGGCTATATCCACTCTCATCCTTTTCCACCGTAAATTCTTCTTCAAGTCCCTGTACATCTTGGTCTCTCCAGGATGGACCGTGCACGGGTGCGATAAGCTTCTTTCAGGATGTCTTCTTTCACTTGAGATTTCGGGGCACGCACAGACGGCCCTGAAACCTCAAAGCTCCCGCAGATCATCAACGGTAAAGTCTCCAGACTTGCCTTCCCCAAGGCGTTTCCTCACTTGCTGGAGCAAACGATCATGTTGTGCCTCTCGTGACACGCCAGAATCGCCGACTCAAGAATCATTTGAGTTTCAACCTGCACGGTCCCCGCAAAGCAAGAGGAGACTCCCAAACGCTCAAAATCAGCAACAAGACAATCAACAAAAGGGGCATTGTCTTGCGATCGAGGGCGTCGGCCACCACATTTGCTTTCCCTGATGATACCGGATAGTGAGGTCATAATCCTTTATCAACTCTAGCCACCTCCTCCGCCTCAAGTTCAAATCTTTCTGAGTAAAGATGTACTTGAGGCTCTTGTGATCAGTGAAAATATCACAAGACTCACCGCATGTAATGCCTCCATATCTTCAATGCAAACACCACGGCGGCTAGCTCAAGATCATGCGTGGGATAATTCTCGCTCATGCTTTTTCAACCGCCTCGAAGCATAAGCAATCACCTTGCCCTCTTGCATGAGCACACACCCAAGTCCCAACCGAGAAGCATCGTAAAAACAGTTGAAGCGCTTCCCAGGCTCGGGAAGGGTAAGAACAGAGCGATCACTAACTTCTCCTTCAAAGTGCGTAAGCCGTGCTCACACTGCAGATCCTTTGGAATTTCATCCCTTCTCGAGTCACCGTGAAAGTGGCTTGGCAATGATAGAGAAATCCTGCACAAAACGCCGATAGTAGCCACCAACCCAAGGAAACTACGCACCTCTTTGACATTGGAAGGCCTCTTCCAATCCAAAACTGCCGAGACTTTGCTAGGATCTACAGATATGCCCTCTGGATTGATGATGTGGCCAAGAAAACCCACTTGAAATCCAGAACTCGCACTTTTTCAGCTTAGCAAAGAATTGATTTCCTCAGGGTACTCAAAGACAAGCCTCAAGTGTCGCTCATGCTCCTCTTCCGATTTAGAGTAAATCAGAATGTCATCGATGAACACTACCACAAACTCATCAAGGTACTTGTGTAGCATACTGTTCATCGCCTCCATAAAGACAGCAGGCGCATTAGTTAGTCAAAAACACATAACTTTAAAGTCATAATGCCCATACCTAGTGGAGAAAGCAGTCTTCTCAATGTCCTGCTCCTCACACGGATCTCGATTGTACCTCGATCAAGATCAATCTTGGAGAACACCTTTGCTCCCTTCAGTTGGTCAAACAGATCCTCGATGCGAGGCAAAGGATACTTGTTCTTGACTGTCACTTGATTAAGAGCACGATAATCAATGCACATACGCCAACTCCCATCCTTCTTTGAGACGAAGAGGACGGGTGCTCCCCATGGCGATACGCTACGCCGAATGAAGCCCTTGGCCAACAGATTCTCCAACTGCTTCTTCAACTCGTCTTGAAAAGGACGAGCCAAGCGGTATGGAGAGATAGAAATAGGTCGAGTGCCAGGAACAAGGTCAATACGAAACTCCACATTCCTCACAGGAGGTAGACCAGGCAACTCGTCAGGGAACACATCAACGAACTCCTTCACTACAGAAATCTCCTCAATGGGAACTGAGGAAGATGGCTTCTCGAGACAAAGTCATGAGGAAACCCAACAGCCTCAAACGCCGACTTAAAACAAACTAGTCAAAGCAAAGACGGAATCGAGGGTATACCACCCTGAAAGGTCAACTCTTCCGGACGGGCCTGCAAGGCAACTGTCTTCCGAAACAATAGATCTTAGCACAGATCGATGCAGCCACCCATGCCCAAAATGACATCAAAAGGAGCCAACTAGATCACCATGAGATTGGCAAAGAAAACCTCATCATCAATGGCAATGGTGCAACCAGGGCAAACCAAAGAACTAGCAATCAACCCCAGGAGAATCGACTAACACGGACTCGTAAATCCGCTGAACTCCCAACTTAGCTCCACTAGCAAACTCCGACGACACAAAAGAGTAGGATGCTCCGAATCAAAGAGAACAAAGGCATCAACGGAATCCACGAGCAGAGTACACGAAACCACCTCTGGATGCCGGTGACTCGTGATCGGCAAAGCGTACACCCTGGTGGCGCCGGACGTATGAGCCCCGACTCAGCCGATGCCCCAACAAGGCTGGGGCGGAGGAGGCAAATCGAGGAGGAGCAGGCGGCTGTGGGCACCAAGACGCTGGCCTGGTGGCGCCCACGCAAAGGGTGGCTGAGAAACAGGGGCAGCCATCATGTGCACCGATCCTCTGGAAGACGCTACCGAGTGGGAGGAGAAGGCACCGTCTCCCACTTGATGATGCTACCGGGGTTCATCCGACAGACTCGCCCCATATGGCCGGGCTTGCCACAGTGGTTGCAACTCCCGGTCCAACCACACTCTGAAGCACGGTGCTCGTGTGAATCATGTGATGAAAAATTGGCTTGATCATGTGATGAAAAATTGGCTTGATAATGTGCTGAAAAATTGATTAGGTTTAATCTTGCAAAATTGCTTGCATAAAGGGCCAAACATTCAAACATCCAAAAACAGAGACTTTGCATTTGCGCCAGACCAAACATCCAAAAAACAGTGAGTTTCGCATGTATGACGGACCAAAGTCTTTGGTCTGTCATAAACGTGATTTTGATGCTTTTACGCTTGTTCAAGAAATCGCGTTTTTCCCATGCATGACGGACCAAATTTTTTGGTCCGCCATACACATGCGTTTTGGCGATCTCGCTTTTCCCATGCATGATGGACCAAATTTTTTGGTCCGCCATACACATGTTTTTTGGCGATCTCGTTTTTCCCATGCATGACGGACCAAATTTTTTGGTCCGCCATACACATGCTTTTGGCGATCTGTCCGGCGTGAATGGCTTTTTGCTCGATTAGGGTTTGTGCAACTTTGGACTTTGAATTTTGATTTGCTTTTGAGATTATGAAATTTGTGAAAATTTCATGATGCTTGAAGTGGACTTTATGCAATGCTCATGTGAGTAGTTGCATGGATTGACATTGAGTCAAGTCGTGGACTTGTGCTCGGATTTGTTTTGTGGTTTGTTCATGTGCAGGTATTGCTCGAAGACGAATGTGGTCGATGACGGGACCGGAACTAGGTTCATGGAGGAACTGAGGTTCGGGACTAAGTTCAGGAGGAACTGAGGTCTTGGTGGTCAAGGATGTCATGCGGGACGTTCGGGCTAAGAGAATGGTGCACATGAAGAATGGTTAGTCACGTGAGAATGGCAGGAGGTCATTCGCATGCAAAGTGTTAGTCACGTGAGTATGGTAGGGTTACCATACGCGTGCAAGAGTTGTACTCGGCCAGGTTGGGCCAAGTAGAGTTGTGTTGGATACGGATTCCTTCTAGGGAATAGGAATCGTATTCAGAACTCTTTGTGGGTTGGTGCTTTAAATAGGTGGGGGGTCTCCTGTTGAAAGGCACCAAGCAGAGCTAAGCGCATCAAGCCTTGAGCTTGGTTTTAGGGTTTGTACTCTTTTGATGAGAGTACTTTAGACAAAAGAAATAAAGATCAATTCTTCTAGTTCCCGCATTGCTTCAACGTTCTCTTTTTGGTTCTTGTTTGCATGCTTGTCTAGTTCTAGATTGGTTTTTGTTCTTTAAGTTTTATCTTGATTTGATCCATCAAAAACCTCTCTAGGGTATTGATCTAGTGTTTCTCAAAGTCTAGTTGATCAATCTTTTGTCGTTCTTGTTTAATCTTGAAGTTTTGATTAGATTGATTCTCGTCAAGTTCTGGATCAGCAAGCTTGCGAAGCTCATAACTTTTGATCCGTAAGTTCGATCGAGCTGATTCTTTTTGGGTTCGATTCGTATTGGAATCTAGTTTCTTGTGTCCAAATTTCAGATCAATCTAACGGTTGGATCTCTGAGAATTCGCGTTTTACCAAATCTCTGTCATTCTGTTTTTGTCGAAAACGAGGCAATTATTTGGTTCTGTTTTAGGGGTGAACTTTTAATAGGTCAAGAATTTGGTTTTAGCTTCTGCACAATCATTCACCCCCCCCCTCTGATTGCTATATTCGTATACTTCGATCCTACAAGTGGTATCAGAGCAAGGTTTCTCTAATCTATCTTAACCGGTGATTAGATCAATGGATCGTTATTCGACAAAACCATGTGTGTTCGATGGTGTTGATTTTCAGTTTTGGAAGGCCAAGATGGAGGCGTTCATCCAAGCACAGGGCTTCACAATTTGGGAGAAGGTCTACAAGCCATATGAAGTTCCTGCAAACGACAACGTCAACGACACCAATCGCACACATGTTGAAGCAAATAGCAAGGCGCGCAACTTGATCATCCAAGGCTTGGGACGCAATGACTTTGATCGTGTGGTTCATCTTCGATCCAAGATATGAGGTATGGAAATCTCTTTGTGATTACCATGAGGGTTCTAACATCACAAAGAGGTTCGCCAAGATATTTACAAAAAGAATACATGCGTTTTGAGATGAAACCTAGTGAATCTGTAGATGACTTCTTTGCACGTTTCAATAAAATTCTTAGCAATCTACGTGTCGTTGGAGTTAGCTACACCGATGCTGAAAATGCTCGACAATTGCTTAGTGCTTTGGACATGTCGGTGTGGGAGATGAAAGTAACATCTATACAAGAATCTACTACCATGAGCACACTCACATTAGATGTTCTTTACTCTAAGTTGAAAACTCATGAGTTGGATGTTCTTGCCAGGAAGGGTAACATTAAATCAATTGCTTTGATCTCTAACCCTAACATGTCAAATGCAAATTCTTCTTCTAGCTTTGCCTTGTCTTCCATGTCTTCTTTAACAGATGAGCAACTTGAAGAGTTTCAAGAAGATCTGGCACTACTCTCTTCTCGCTTTAACAAAGCTTTGCGGAATGTGAGAATGAGAAAGAGAGGTGGTCCTCCAAGATGCTATGAGTGTGGTGACCTCAACCATATTCGCACAAATTGTCCTAAGCTTGCAGGAAAAACATCAAAGGAGGAGAAGGACAACGATGAAGGAACGAGAAGAAAAGGTTCTCGTCAAATGATAAGAAGAAGAAGAGCTTCATCAACCGCAAGGTGGTTCACCGAGTTCTTTCCGCTCTTGAACAAGTCAATTTGAGCGATGTGGACTCGGAGAGCAGCGAAGATGATGCAACTCCAAGCAAGCATGATTTGATAGGATTATGTCTCATGGCAAGCAGCAAGGATAGCTTCACTGAGGACGACCACGACAGCGACTTCAATGAGGTAGATCCCTCTTATGATGAATTAGCTATTGCTGTTGCTCGTCTTGGAAAATTGCTTGACAAACGTGATAAGAAAATTAAGAAACATGATTTCATTATTGAATCATTGAATGCTGAAATTGCTAGACTTAAGACTTTGATTCCTAGTGATGATACTTGCAAATCATGTGACTTAATTTACAATGAGCTCACCTTGCTTAGGAAAGAACATGCTCTTTTGTTGCATCTAAATGAAAAAAATGAGAAACATGTTGTACATGCTAGCTGTTCCAATCGATGATTTGCATAGTTCAACTTCTTGTTCTAAATGCTCAACTCTTGAATTAAAATTGAAAGATGCAAATGCTAGGGTTTCTCAATTAATCGATAATTTGCTTTCACATGAAATTCTCTCATGCTCAACTTGTCGCAAGCAAAAGGAAAAGTAGATGTTCCTGCAATAATTGTTTAACTCTTGCTAAGAAAGTTGATTACTTGCAAAATTCTTTGGAACGTTTCACTAATGGCAAGAAGAAGTTGAACATGATTCGGATCAATCTAAGGTTAGCACAAACAAGAGAGGTTTAGGTTTTGATCCTTATGCCACATATGAAACTAAACCTCGTGACCGTTGTTCAGGCTCCTTGCAAAATTGAGTTATCTAATGAGCCTAAGAAAATTGCTTTTCAATCTGCTGGTTTTTATCTTCTACTATGATGAATGCAAAATGTGCTTTTCTTGTTAAAGCTAAACATCATGTCAAGTACACTTGCACTCATTGTGGTAGAGATGGACACTTAGTAGATTTTTGCTTTAGACTAGCCAAACAAAGAAAAGAAGGAAAGAACTAAGGCTAGGTCAAATTTCAGCAAAGCACATTTTTATGCGCCTAGAGTGATGAAAACACCTTCTGTTCCTAGAAACATGGGAAAAGGCAAATCTGATTTTGTGCATAAAAATTCTCGTGTTGTGCCTACTGTTGTACGTCGTGTGTTTCAAGATCGATTCCCAAAAATCTCATTCCTAACCTCAAGATCGAGACCTCGACATGTTTTGTTGCTATGTAGGCTTCTCGCGAGGAAGGAGAACATATGGCTAGTGGATTCCGGATGCTCACGCCACATGTCCGGTGATAAGAATTGGTTCTCCTCCTCACTCGTGCATCTCGTCTTTGAAAGTGTTACTTTTGGAGATGCTTCTTCCTCTTTGTTGTGGCAAAAGGTACAAGAAAGGTAAGTGACAAGTTTATGTTCAAGGATGTGGCTCTTGTTGAAAACTTGAAATATAACTTGCTTTCTGTCTCTCAAATGCTTGATGAAGATCTTGAGATAAGCTTTAAGAAAAATGAATGCAAAGTGCTAGATGCTTCAGGTGATCTTGTGTTCAAAATTTCTCGTTTTGGAAGAGTCTTTAAAGCTGATTTTGATGCATCACCTTCTTCTAAGCATAGGTGTCTAATTGCCAATGTTTCTAAAGATTTATTCTTTTGGCATCGTAGACTTGGTCATGTTGGTTTTGATCATCTTACTCGTGTAAGTGGTTTAAATCTTATACGTGGCTTGCCTAAGCTTAAGGGTGATAGCAATCTAGTATGTTCTTCTTGTAGACATGGTAAGATGATTGCAGGTTCACATCCACCTCTTACCATAGTGATGACAAACGCTCCAGGACAACTTCTACATCTTGATACAGTTGGACCATCTCGAGTCCAATCCTTTGGAGGCAAATGGTATGTGCTTGTGATTGTTGATGATTTTTCTAGATACTCTTGGGTATACTTTATGGCATCTAAGGATGAGGCTTTTAGTCATTTTAGAAGTCTTGTTCTTAGGCTTTCTATTGATCATCCAGGAGCTCTCAAAGCTATTAGAAGTGATAATGGAACTGAATTCAAAAATGCTTCTTTTGATCACTTTTGTACTGAAAAAGGAATTGATCATCAATTTTCATCTCCTAGAGTGCCTCAACAAAATGGTGTAGTTGAAAGGAAAAATAGAACGTTGGTTGAGATGGCTAGAACCATGTTAGATGAACATCACACTCCTAGAAACTTTTGGGCTGAAGCGATTTCAATCGCATGTTATGTTTCAAACCGTGTGTTTTTGAGATCAAAATTGGGTAAGACTCCATATGAGCTTGGTTTGGACACAGCTCACTGCTTTCTCACTTTAGGTTTTTGGATGCAAATGCTTTGTCTTGAAATCTGGAAATCTTGATAAATTTGAAGCTAGATCAATGGATGGCTTTTTCCTTGGATATCCCGCTCATACTCGTGGCTATCGTGGTGCTTGTTTTGGAGACTAACAAAATTGTGGAAACTTGTGAAGTTACTTTTGATGAGGCTAGTCCAGGCACTAGTCCAAGTGATGCAGTCTGACGCATATGTTCGTGGGGAGAAAATCTTTGAAGATAATGATGATGTTGAAGATGAGGTCTTGACTCTTTCTAATGCACAACAAGCTGTAGCACCTTTGGCACCTACTACTACATCACCTACAGCTAACCATCCTCAAGCTACAACATCATCTGTACATGCTGAAAATGAAGAAGGAGAAGGAGAAGTCTCAAAAGCCAATGCTACCTTGCACATTCCTAAAATGAATCCATCTGAACAAATGATTGGAGACCTAAATGAGAGAGTCACTCGATCCAGGTTTATTCATTCGACACTCATACTCATTCTCGCTTTAGTTGCTTCTTTTGAACTCCAAAGATATATCTCATGCATTATCTCGATTTAATCTTGGATCAATGCCATGCATGAAGAATTAGAGAATTTTGAACGAAATAAAGTTTGGAAACTTGTCTCACCACCTCCAGATTTTAATGTTATTGGAACTAGATGGGTTTTCAAAAATAAACAAAGTGAGGATGGTGTTGTTGTTAGAAACAAGGCTAGATTGGTTGCTCAAGGTTACACTCAAATTGAAGGCTTAGATTTTGATGAAACCTTTGCTCCTGTTGCTAGAATTGAAGCCATTAGAATCCTTTTAGCTTTTGCTGCATCCAAAGGTTTCAAATTGTATCAAATGGATGTGAAAAGTGCTTTTCTGAATGGCTACATAAATGAGGAAGTTTTTGTCAAGCAACCACCTGGTTTTGAAAATCCAAAGTTTCCAAATCATGTGTTCAAACTATCAAAAGCTTTGTATGGTTTGAAACAAGCCCCTAGAGCATGGTATGATAGGCTAAAAACCTTTTTACTTGAAAAGGGTTTTTTAATGGGAAAGGTTGACAAAACTCTCTTTTTACTCAAGCAAGGCAATGATCAACTATTCGTTCAGATTTATGTTGATGATATTATCTTTGGTGGTTCATCTCATGTTTTAGTGTCTGAGTTTTCAGAAACAATGAGGAAGGAGTTTGAGATGAGTATGATGGGTGAGTTGACATACTTTTTGGGATTTCAAATCAAGCAAACGAAGGATGGTACTTTTGTGCATCAAAGCAAATATACAAGAGACTTGCTACATCGTTTTGGGATGGAAAACAGCAAGCCGATCATGACACCTATGGAGAGCACTTGCGCACTTGACCCTGATGAAGATGGTGAGCCGGTTGATCAAAAGGAAAGGGGGGAGAATGTGACACTACGGAATGACGGTGTGAGTCATTTCCGTCGGCATGACGGTACGATTTGTTGTAGCATGTTTTTGGGCTTTTTCCGGAGTTTGGGCCCTTCTGGGGGGAATTTTGGGCTTGGGGGAGCCTCGTGGGGTTGGGGAAAACTATTGGGTCGGAGGTAGGAGGCCTTTGGCCCAAGTGGGAGAGTGATTAGGGCAGCAAGGGGGCTGCCATGCGCCCCACCCCTCCCCCATGCGCCTCCCTCCCCCTCTTCTCCTCCCTCTTGCGCCTCCCCCACCACCTCCTAGCCGGCCCTAGCGCGGTCTCTCTCCCCTCCGTTGCTGCCTCTCCATCCCCCTCCGTGGATCTCCGAGTTGTGAAGGATTGCGATTGTCGGCGTATTTTACGCCGGGGTCCCCACTCTCCCGCAATAAAAGAAACCGCCGGGCGGGCAGGGTGTGTCCGGGCACACCGCCGCAGTAAGCAAAGAACTCCTGGCGTCGCCCGGTGGGCGGTGGCGATCAAAGCCACGCCTGGCGACCATGAGGTGGTCGCCAAAGGGATGTGTGGCGACCAGGCCACACCACCGGGCGCCCAGGAAGGTGGTCGCCCAAGGGACACGTGGTAGACAGGCCAAGCCCCGGGGCGACCAGCAAGGTGGTCGCCCAAGGGACACGTGGCAGACAGGCCACGCCCCTGGGCGACCAGTGAGGTGGTCGCCCAGTGGACAGGTGGCGACCAGGCCACACCACTGGGTGCCCAGGAAGGTGGTCACCCAAGGAACACGTGGCAGACAGGCCACACCCCTGGGCGACTAGTGAGGTGGTCGCCCAGTGGACAGGTGGCGATCAGGCCACACCACTGGGCGCCCAGGAAGGTGGTCGCCCAAGGGACACGTGGCAGACAGGACATGCCCCTGGCGTCCACCCCCGAGGCTGCAGCACCCGGATCAAGGGTATTTAATGCAAATTGTGCGCATTAAATGCAAAGCATGGAGAATGCAGTATGGCGGCGCGTCTTCCCCAGGCGTGCATTAACTGCGTGTGACATCACGGCAGCACCTCGCCCCCTGATGGAACGGATAGCATTGGCGGACGTGGGGCCCTAGGCGGGGGTGTGACGGCTGCGGCAGATAATGATGGGATGTAAGAACAGCGACGCGCGCATTAAATGCGCCTGTACCAGTGTAATGAGTATGACTTGCAGTGTAAGCCTCCCATGCGCCCCCGCCAGCCCAAGTATAAAAGGGAGCCGGGGTGCAATGGAGAAGAGGTTCGATCCATAGCTAATAGATTTCATCCTCCTAAGTGAGAAGACAAGCAATACCAAGAAAAGCAGGACTAGGGCTATTACTCTACGGAGGGCCTGAACCTGGGAAAATACCTTGCGTCCCCCTGTTCCCCTGAGCTTCCCGATACTCCGGTCATCTTCCTCCCCCTCTCTAAGGCGATTGCCCTGAAAGCCACCCGTCTGAACCTCATAAGCACCCACTCGGAGGTGCCTGTTGGCTAGTACGCCGACAGTGGCGCGCCAGGTAGGGGCTATTGGTGGTTAGATTGCCCTCTCCCCTCCATTTCTAGTTCGAAGCTCAGCAGAAGGAGGGGCGCTTATCTGCATGGCGGAGTCGCACTCCAAGCGCAGCAATCTGCCCGAGGAAAGCGGCGCCCGTAGCCGGTCCCGGCGTTCGGGGAGGGAGCCGGGCCACCCGGGTCCCTCCGCTGCGGGAGAAGCACGCATGGCTCCCACGCCCGGGAGTCAGCCCGTCCAACGGCGCTTGGCGCTGGGGGATGACACCCCCGCGCGAAGCCTTCATGCGGCCCGGCCGCCGATCATCCCCGCAACGCTGGGGACACCAACCACCCATGGTCATGGATATCGCCCACTTGGTCGACGCTGCTCAACAAAGAGTTGAAGCGGCCCACCGGGGCTTCGGCATGTGGCGGCAAGGAGCACGCGCGAATCGACGCCAAGAAGGTTCCACCACAGACGGCTTCTCCCAGTCTTAAGGGCCGGGACAAGGGGAAGGGAGTCCTGGTTGCAGCCCCCTCCGTTATAGGGGGACATGCACATGACTCCGCTTCCTCTCGCGGTCCCCCCGAGTCAAGGGGGAATCGCGAAGATCTCAGATCTCGCTTGGACGAGAGGCGGCTCCAGCGCGATGGTGACCTGCGTCACGTTCTCAGGGGGCGCCGTGAGAGTGCCCAGCGGCGCCCCACTCCCCAGACACCCACCGGGCGCCAAGGGGCTTCCCCCTCGGACTCCGGGGAGAGCACAGGATCGCACTCCTCGTCCTCTCCTCGGGATCGAGGAGCTGGCGAACAACGCTGCTCCCCCTACAACGTCGGATGCCAGGCATTTTCTCTCCACCTCCGACAAGCTGCGTGGCCGGAGAGATTCCGTCCTGCCTCCATCGAGAAGTACGACGGCACCACCAACCCGGAGGAGTTTTTGCAAATTTACACCACGGTGGTGCGTGCTGCTGGGGGGTCCGAGAAGGTCATGGCCAACTACCTCCCGACGTCATTGACGGGCTCCGCCCAGTCGTGGCTACTCAACCTCCCGCGAGGCTCCGTGCACTCGTGGGAGGAGCTGTGTGACATTTTCGTTGCCAACTTTCAGGGCTCCTACGCTCAGCCAGGCATGGAGGACGACCTCCACGCTCTAGAGCAGACAGAGGGGGAGTCCCTGAGAGAGTTTATCCGGCGATTTAGCCACTGCCGCAATACGATCCCTTGGATCTCTGAGCAGTCGGTAATTATCGCTTTCCGGAGGGGGGTCCGGGATCAAAAAATGCGTGAGAAGATGGGCACCCGCATCATCTCAACCACTTCCGAGTTGTTCTCCCTGGCGCACAAGTGCGCCAGGGCGGCCGTGGCTCGGAAATGTGCGACGAGGCCTACCGACACCGACAACGCCGGCACCTCAAAATCCTCCGACCGCAAGAAGAAGAAGAAGAAGCGAAAGGAGACCGCCGCTAGGGAAGTCCTGGTTGCCGAACCAGAGACCAAATCCCGGCGTCGCGATGATCCGGACCGAAGGGACGAGCGCCGGGACCGGCGCGGCGAACGCAGGGACCGCCGCTCGCCCTGTCGCGAAGACAACGGGGGCAAACCCTATTGCCCCATCCATCGAACGAGTGGACACGACCTGGAGGACTGCCAAGTTGTGTCCAAGCTGGTAGACAGGCGGCTCAAGAAGCGCCGCGAGAAAGACCACGGAGACGACGATGACAATGAAGACTCAGCTCCATTGGCCTTTCAGCAGGCGGAGCACATGGTGGCATTCATCCACGGGGGCTCAGCCACCTACTCATCGAACTCGCAGTACAAGCGGGATCTGAGGCAGGTTTGCGCTACCGTATCGTCCTTTGGGATGAGTAGGCTGCTGAAGTGGTCGGAGCAACCGATCACTTTCAGCCGGGCCGACCACCCGGAGAACGTTTTCGGCCCGAGCCATTTGCCGATCGTGGTCTTTCCCACGGTTCGCAACGCGAAGCTCGGGCGGGTCCTCATTAATGGAGGCAGCGCCATCAACTTGCTGTCAATCGGGGCGTACCAAGCGCTCCAAGTGCCGTATGAGGAGCTGCGCCCGGCCCCACTCTTCTACGGAATCGCCCCCGGGGTGGGCCTCTTGCCCCTGGGGCAGGTCCGGTTGCCCGTTACGCTCGGAAGCGCGGAAAACTTCCGGACGGAGTTGGTTGACTTCGAGGTCGCCGATTTCGACCTCCCATACAACGCCATGCTTGGTCGTCCGGCCCTGGTCAAGTTCATGGCGGTTGCTCACTGTGCCTACATGCTGGTGAAGATTCCGGGGCCTGGGGGTCCAATTACGGTGAAGGTGGATAGACTGGAAGCCCTGCGTCTAAGCAAGCAGTTGCAGGACCTAGCCGGCGCCACCTGCTCGGCGCGCGATAAGGACGACAGCCCGAGCTCCCCCCGGTCAGGGCCCGCGCCCCGCCCAGACCGGCGGGTGAGGCAAAGGCAGTCCCCGTGGGAGAGGATGGCTCGGGCAGGGTCGTCAAGATCGGCACCGACCTCAGCGCCAAATAGGAAGGCGCGCTCGTCACCTTCCTCCGGTCTAACCTGGATGTGTTCGCCTGGAAACCATCAGAAATGACCGGGGTCCCTAGGGAGGTGATCGAGCACCGATTGGCAACGCTCCCTGGAGCGCACCCGGTTCGGCAAAAGATCCGGCAGTAGGCGCCAGAGCGGCAGGACGCCATTCGGGACGAGGTGGAGAAGCTTTTGTCTGCCAGGATTGTGCGGGAGGCCACCTATCCGGAGTGGTTGGCCAACCCCGTGCTCGTAAAGAAGTCCAACGGGAAGTGGCGAATGTGCATCGACTTCACCGACCTCAATAAAGCCTGCCCCAAGGACCCGTACCCCCTGCCACGGATAGACATCGTCGTCGACTCCACGGCGGGGTGTGAAGCCCTGTGCTTCCTCGACGCCTGCTCTGGGTATCATCAGATCAGTATGGCGCAGGAAGACGAAGAAAAAACCGCCTTTGTGACTCCTCTCGGTGTATACTGCTACATCAGGATGCCCTTCGGGCTGAAGAACGCCGGTGCCACCTATCAGCGGGCCATGCACATTGTGTTTCGGCCCCAAATAGGGAGGAACCTCGAAGTGTATGTTGACGATCTGGTAGTGAAAACAAAGAAGGCCGATGAGCTTGTCCAGGACCTAGATGAGACCTTCTCTTGCCTCAGAAAATACTGTGTAAAGTTGAATCCTGAGAAGTGCGTGTTTGGTGTCTCATCTGGGAAGCTGCTTGAGTTCTTGGTCTCCAGCCGCGGGATCGAGGTCAACCCAGAAAAGATAGAAGCAATTGAGCGGATGCAGCCGCCTACCCGCCTCAAGCAACTGCAATGCTTGACTGGCCGGCTAGCCTCCCTTGGCCGGTTCATAGCTCGGCTAGGGGAGAAAAGCCTGCCGCTGTTCAAGCTGTTGAAGAAGACCAACTCGTTC
Source organism: Rhipidocladum racemiflorum (assembly GCA_036346355.1). Classification (NCBI taxonomy): domain Eukaryota; kingdom Viridiplantae; phylum Streptophyta; class Magnoliopsida; order Poales; family Poaceae; genus Rhipidocladum; species Rhipidocladum racemiflorum. The sequence continues at coordinate 40,390,163 of CM070591.1, forward strand.
GAATGGACCCCAGAAGCCCAGCAGGCGTTCGAAGGCTTGAAGCAGTACCTCTCCTCTCCCCCAGTGCTGGTCGCCCCTGAGCCAGGTGAGCCACTGCTGTTGTATGTGGCGGCTAGCCCCTCCGTGGTAAGCGCGGCGCTGGTGGCAGAGCGAGAAGGCGTCCAACGGCCAGTCTACTACATCAGCAAGATGCTTCACGACGCAGAAACAAGGTACCCTCAGGCTCAGAAGATGGTCTATGCTGTGGTGGTGGCGTCAAGAAAGTTGCGGCACTATTTTCAAGGGAGAGAGATCACAGTGGTCTCCTCATACCCCCTGCGCGAGATCCTCCACAACAGAGAAGCAGAGGGCCGCATCGCAAAGTGGTCCGTCGAAATGGGGAGTTCGGTGTCAAGTTAAGCTCCTCGTCTTTGCGATAAAGAGTCAAAGGTGGCGCGAACTCGCTGCCGTCAGTGGACTCGGTGAGCCCGGCCGATGAGGTCCCCGCGCCCTCCCCCTGCACGCTCTTCTTCGACGGGTCCTTCAGGCTTGAAGGCGCGGGGGCTGGGGTTCTCCTGGTCTCTCCGACCGGGGACCTCCTCAAGTACGTGGTCGTCCTCGACTTCAAGGCCACTAACAACGTCGCCGAGTACGAGGGTTTGCTGGCTGGGCTCCGGGCCGCCGCAGCCGTCGGTGTCCGGTGCCTGCAAATAAAGGGCGACTCCCTGCTGGTCATCAATCAGGCAAGGAAAGATTTCTCCTGTCCTGACCCCGTCATGGCGGCGTACCTGGCGGAGGTCAGGAAGTTGGAAAGGCATTTCGAAGGGTTGGGGTATACTCACATCCCCCGACGCGACAACCATCTGGCGAGCAGGCTCGCCCAGCTTGCCTCAACCAGATCTCCTGTGCCGGTCGGGGTCTTTGAAGAAAGGCTTCCACGACCGTCCATCGCAGCCCCCATTTCTGATGGGGACGATGGTGATGCCGCTTCAGCCCTCGCCCCTGGAGGGAAAGTGGTTCCGGCGGAAACGCCTGGCCAGGCGGAGTACCCGGACGACCACCTCGTGGTCGCTGTGCTTGACCAGGAAGGCACTTGGATGGATCCGATCCTGGCCTACCTGCGGGATCAAGTGTGCCCCGGCGATGATGCGTCAGCAGAGAAGCTAGCACGAAAGGCCAAGTGCTACACCCTGGTGGGCGGGGACCTGTACCGCCGGGGTAAGAACGGAATCCTTCTAAAGTGCATCACTCGAGAAGAGGGGAGCAGTCTGCTCTCGGATATCCATGGAGGCGTGTGCGGGAGCCATGTGTCCGGACGAACGATGGTGGGAAAAGCTTTCCGTCAAGGGTTCTATTGGCCAACCGCCCTCCAGGATGCCTGCGAGCTGGTGAGGAGATTCGAGGCGTGCCAGTTCCACGCCAAGCAGATCCACCAACCAGCCCAGGCCCTACAAACTATCCCGCTCTCTTGGCCCTTCGCGGTCTGGGGGCTGGATATCCTGGGCCCGTTCCCGCGGGCCACAGGGGGCTACACCCACCTGTTCATCGCCATCGACAAGTTCACTAAGTGGGTGGAAGCCGAGGCAGTAAGACCCATCACCGCCGCGGCCGCGGTTAAGTTCATGCAAGGGATTTTCGCCCGCTTTGGGGTCGCCAACGGCATCATCACCGACAACGGCACACAGTTCACCAGCGCGGCCTTCTTAGATTTCTGCGAAGAGATGGGCACCAAGGTCTGCTTTGCCTCGGTCGCCCACCCCAAGAGCAACGGCCAAGTCGAGCGGGCCAACGCGCTGGTGCTGAAGGGCCTCAAGACACGGGCATTCGATCGACTCCACAAGCGTGGGGCCCGATGGACTGAAGAGCTCCCGGCGGTGTTATGGTCACTTCGGACTACCCCTAGTCGGGCCACCGGGGAAACCCCTTTCTTCCTGGTCTACGGCGCGGAAGCTGTCCTCCCTTCGGAACTGGAACTGGGATCACCACGCGTTGCTGCGTTCGTGGAAGAAGACCAGGAAGATCTGCGTCGGGACGACGTCAACCTACTGGAAGAGACGCGAGATCGGGCGGCTCTGCGCGCGGCAAGGTACCAGCAAAGTCTCAGGCGGTACCACGCCTCCCGGGTCAAGGAGAGAACACTGGCAGCGGGCGACCTGGTCTTGCGAAGAATTCAGTCGCATGCCGGGTCGCTTAAACTGTCTCCCCAATGGGAGGGACCCTTCAAAGTGGCCTCAGTCTCTCGTCCCGGGGCGGTCAGGTTGGCCACTAAAGACGGCGAAGAACTGGCGAACTCCCAGAATATAGAAAATCTGCGCAAGTTCTACCCTTGATCGGTTGTAAGTCCCAGGCTCCGTTCCCCGACCGGCCGGAGTGTGTCTTCCTCTCCGCCGCGGGTCGGGGGAGGCCTTCTGTTTAAAATTAAATATTCACTCTCCTTATCCGAAATAGTTGTTCTTCCTACCGTCTTTTCGGTCTCTTGCCCACTTGTCGGCAAAGGCTGTGGCACTTGCCTGCAGTACCTGTGATCCTGCAAAAACCCAATAGCAAAGGCGGAATCGCTAAGTGAGAGCGGTGTGCGGGAATGGGTGATTGGATGGCAGGTTCAGCACGATCCCCAGCACGGTCATGACACTCCGGGTGTCCCCGTGGGGGTCGGCGACTTAAACACCGTTGCCAAGAACCTAAGGTCCCGCCCCGACTCGCTAAGCGTTCGTTCCCTAGAGGCTATCTGGGAGGCAAAATTTTGTTAAGGCAAAGGGTTCGAGGGAAGTGATTCCCTGGCGCAAGGCCTTAAGTCTTTAGGCGGTCATGTGTTTGTTTGTGCGGAACCGGGAAGATTAGGGTAAAAGCGAACTCTGAGTGGCATAGTGGGGAACCTGTGCTTTCGTTTCGTTTAAAAATATTTTGCATTCGAAGTCTTTACAGGCAAAAGCAAAGAAATCTACACTGCTGGGGGAGCTGGGGGTCCTCCTCGCCCTCCGCTGCCACCTCGGCAGCCGCCACGTCCTCGTGGCTGGGTCAACATCGGTGAAGCGCCACGTCTTCGTGCCGCCTCCACTTGGGGTTCTCCATCGCGGTGTGCGGCGACACCTTTCGGGCGTCGTGGACTCCGCTCCTCGCTGCGCTTGATCGCCTTTCAACCCCTGGGCGGCGGCCGCGGGATCGAGTTAAGCGCCACGATCGGCGAACAGGCCAGACGTGCCGCTGCGCCGCCAGAATCGCACGCCCCTCTCGGGCGGACCGGCGGCAAGGGCGGTGGCGAGGCGTGAGGAAGTCCGCGTTCGGCAAAGGCGAATGCATAGTTCGCAGCCTTCTCCTCCCGCTGGATTCGGCTCGCCCGATGGAGCAAGGCCGCCACCGTCCGGTTGAAGGCGTGGCGCAGCATCCTGAGGGTGTCAGCCTCCGACTGGGCCCGACCGACCCTCTCCGCTTCCAGCTCCGCGGAGAGCTCGCCGGCGCGGCGGGCGCTTTGCTCCCGCTGCTCCCGCTCCCGTCGCAGCTGCAGCTCCAGCCCCACCCCCCGTTCACGCAAGTCTTCCACCTCCTTGCGGAGGCGGTTGACTTCGGCTCCAGCCTCCGTCAGCCGCTCCCTGCTTGTCGCCAGACGACTGCTCGTGCTGGAGTAGAGCTCACCAAGAGCTGCCAGCAGAGCGTCCGCGTCTGCTGAAGGGACGGGGACGGAGGGGAGCTCCGGGGTAGGGACGGGGCCGAGCAGGCCAGGGTCCTGAACGGCGGCGGCACCAGCGACCACCTGGGGATCGCCCCCCTCCATCTGCTCGTCCTGGGGCTCGGCGACCCCGGGCGGCACAGCCACGGCAGCCGCGGCGCCTTGATCATCCCCGGCTTGGGCGGCGGGGTCATCCTGAGCAGGGACCCTGCGAAAAAAAAAGAAAGAAACAATGGTAAGGCACGACCCGAAGGGACTTAACTCTTATATTGCATGTGCGTTTTTGAATGAGTACCTAGGTGACGGCCTCGGGAATCGGGGCACGCTTGGAGTAAGGACCAGCCCCCCTCGCGGTACTGCCGGCGCCGGTCCTAGCGGCCTAGGAACCGTGGCAGCGACGGAAGGATCGCCCATTGCCGTGGCGGCGGAGGAAGAATCGCCGCCACGGGCGGCGGCGGTGGCCGTAGCACTGTCGGCGAAGCTGAGGGCGATGGCTGTTGCCCCACCATCGGAGCCGGCGGAGGCGAAAAAGGAGCCGGTGCCGGAGGGTCCATTGTCGCCACCCCTGCGGGGGCGAGGAAGGACGAGGTCCCGGCGGTCGATGAACCCCCCGCCACCACCGAGGAGCCGGCCGCTGCGGTGGAAGAAGCCCCCGCGGCCGCCGCAGAAGATCCTGCCCCGGCCGAACCCAGAAGGCGGGGCCTTTGGGAACGGCCACCGTTGGCGTCGTCGTCGTCCGGATGCCTACGTCTCACTTGGTCACCCCTCCTCTGGCCACCGGCAGGAGGAGGGTCCCGGATAGTCAAGGGCGCCTGGCGTATCACAACGGGTGTGCCCATGGCATCCATCGATGGCATGGCACGGATTATCTTCGCGCGCTCCCCTGGTGACAACCGGCTGAGCGGAACCGCGCCGTCTGGGAACGGCGGGGCGGAGCCAAAAAAGCCCAGCTGCGCCATCCACCTGTCAAGCACATCGGTAGCCAAGTTCCCGGCGGCTGACAGCGCAAAAAAGTAAAAAGGAAGCCCTAGGAGGTAGAAATACTGTCAGGACCAGATTCGGTCAATAAAGAAGAAGGACAAGGGATGATTCAAGGTGAAGCGGGTTACCTCCGACGATACTCCGGGTCCCGTCGCCCTGGCCCATGTACTGCCAGGCCGGGCGGACGCGACGGCGCAGGGGGCACAGCCTCCGGGAAACGAAGTCCCGAATAACCATGGGCCCTGTCAGGCCCGCCGTCCGCAGCTGGTCAACACGGGCTAGCATCGCCTGGAGCTCGGGCGTCTCGCTCACATGGGCCCCCCAGTTGGGGTTGCTGACCGCCGGACCAGACGGAAGCTCCAGCACTTCAATGCCGCTGTCGTCCTCGACGTACAGCCACTCTTCGCGCCAATTCCTCCAGCTGGACCGGCAGTCCAGTGGAATGTAGCGCGATGCGGTCCCGTCACGGAGCCGCAGATGGCAGCTCCCGGTGACAGGCGAGTTGCCGCCCGCAGCCCGAAGGGTGTAGAAGAAGAGAAAAAGCAGGAGATTGGGTAACACTCCTACGAACATCTCGCAGAAGTGGGCGAAGGCCGAAAGGAGGATGATGGAGTTGGGGGGAAGATGAATATGGTGGATGGCGTAGAAATTAAGAACGGAAAGATAAAAATCAGAGATTGGTGGTAGCAGTCGGCGGAAGTCGCCACGAAGAAAACCACTTCCCAGTGCTCGGCTGGCTCGACGTTCCCGGCGCGGACGCGGAGGGCGCCCGCGGTTATGTTCCGGGAAAGCCTGGTGGCAACCTCCTCCTCGACGGACGAGGAGGGAAGAATCGGAGCCATCGGACACAGAAGAGTACCGGGACGCTTCGGAGAAGAAGGAGAAGCAAAGGGCTCCAAAGCGGCGAGGAGAAGCAGAGCGAGGGATGTTAGAAAGAGGAAGAACCCCCCCCGGTCAACCCCTTATAAGGCTGCGAGGGAAGGCTCGGCGGGAAACCGAAGGGGCGCGGCGGTTCGCAAAAAGGAGTTCAAAAGCCCCCATTAAGAAGGCGCGTCCCAAGGGTCGTGCGGCAGTTGCAAGGCGGGAATAACTGCGCAAACCGCCTTGAAAACCGGGAGAAGCTAGAAGGTCCCTTGAAGGCTGCGGGGCATGCGGGCTTGTTAATGGCCCCACCCGGGAGACTAAGCGGTTTCCCGAGGGGCATTTCAAAGAAGGAAAAATGAAGATGGTAGGCCAAAAAGCGCTCCCGGGTGGGCCCGGGGGCTACTGTCGGCGTATTTTATGCCGGGGTCCCCACTCTCCGGCAATAAAAGAAACCGCCGGGCGGGCAGGGTGTGTCCGGGCACACCGCCGCAGGCAAGAAGCAACTCCCTGACGCAGTTGCCCCAGTGGGCAGGTGGTGATCAGGCCACACCCCTGGGCGACCAGCGAGGTGGTCGCCCAGTGGACAGGTGGCGACCAGGCCACACCACCGGGCGCCCAGGAAGGTGGTCGCCCAAGGGACACGTGGTAGACAGGCCACGCCCCGGGGCGACCAGCGAGGTGGTCGCCCAAGGGACACGTGGCAGACAGGCCACGCCCCTGGGCGACCAGTGAGGTGGTCGCCCAGTGGACAGGTGGTGACCAGGTGAAAAGGTTAGAAGATTGCCTAGAGGGGGGGTGAATAGGCTAATTTCAATTTAAAACAATTTAATGCAGCGGAAAAGGGTCGGATATTCCGAATTAATATCGGAACTTCCGAAAACTTCGGAACTTCCGTAATTACTTCGGACTATCGAACAAAGACTTGACTTAAAGGGTCAAGTAGAAAGAGCTAGACGACAACTAGCTCTAGACAACTAAAATTGCACTAACAAAGATCAATAAGATTAAACAAGCAGCTAGAGACAAGAGAGAACACAATGGTTTGATTTTCGGAGTTCGGATCCTTGAGGGGATCTTACGTCTCCGTTGAGGAGGCTCCAAAGAGCCCGGGTCTTTTCCAACCCTTTCCTCCCAAACCTCGGTCACGCTTGAGGCTTGGTTCCACTATTGGTTCCTTTCCTTTCAGAGGCGGAGCCGGCCTTCACAAACTTCTCACGGCTTCCCACAATCGTTGGGGGCTCGTGAGCGACGCCTAGCCGTCTAGGAGTCCTTCAACCTCCAAGAGAAATAAATGCACTCGAATCTCGATCTTGGAGAGGTTCTCTACTTTCTCAAGATGAATACCAACTTAACCCTTGACTTTCAATCACACTTGACAAACTCTCACTCACTAAATGATCCCTAAGATCAAGGAGGAGAGAAAGCTCAAAGGATGCTCTAGAGAATACTCAAGAAGCTCAAGTGAATAGCCCAAGCAAGTGTGTAACCAGCAAAAGGAGTGGGAGAGGGGTATTTATAGTTTTGGATCAAAACTAGCCGTTACCCTCGCACTTAGCCTCACATCGGAATGTCCGATAAGAACTTCGGAACATCCGATGTGTGCAAATTACCAGACTTGGAAAGCTTCCAACGGTCGAAAACAACACGCATCGGAAAGTCCGATAACAACATCGGAACATCCGATAACTCCCGGAGAGGGAACCCAATTAACAAGCTAAGTCCACATCGGAATGTCCGATATAAGATATCGGAATATCCGAACAAACCAGTGGGCTCCCAAACAGGAAAACAACCACTTCGGAACTTCCGAAGACGCAACTTCGGACAGTCCGAACTAGACAGAGAGCACCTTTACACAAGACAGCACACATCGGACCTTCCGATACTCAATATCGGAACATCTGAACCAAACAGAGAGCTCCCAATCTAAAACACAACAGGTATCGGAACATCCGAAACAGTACATCGGAATGTCCGACCCTAACAGAACACAACGGACTAAAGCACAACTACACTTCGGAACTTCTGAAACATCGGAATGTCCGATACAACATCGGAACATCCGACTAGAAATTTAACACAAGCTCATTCCGAAGCTAGAGAGAACACTTCTAACCCTTGAGAGACTCGGCTAAATTCATCTTGAGTGAGGAGAACATCTCTAAGTCAATTTCAAAGCATTCCTCTTAATAGTACGGCATTCCTATGACTCAAAGGATTAAAATAACAAGCTTTAAATACCGTTTTTCTTACTCAACACTACTAGGGGACACTTCACGTACATAGACGATCTCTTCTTGAAGCATTTGCCTGTTCATAAACTAGTTGAACACATTAGTTTCTTTAATCGTTTGTTATTAATCACCCAAAACACATTTAGGGGGCCTAGATGCACTTTCACCAGGCCACACCACTGGGTGCCCAGGAAGGTGGTCACCCAAGGGACACGTGGCAGACAGGCCACGCCCCTGGGCGACCAGTGAGGTGGTCGCCCAGTGGACAGGTGGCGATCAGGCCACACCACTGGGCGCCCAGGAAGGTGGTCGCCCAAGGGACACGTGGCAGACAGGCCACGCCCCTGGCGTCCACCCCCGAGGCTCCAGCACCCGGATCAAGGGTATTTAATGCGAATCCACGCAGTTAATGCACGCCTGGGGAAGACGCGCCGCCATACTGCATTCTCCATGCTTTGCATTTAATGCGCACGATTCGCATTAAATACCCTTGATCCGGGTGCTGCAGCCTCGGTGGTGGATGCCAGTGGTGTGGCCTGTCTGCCACGTGTCCCTTGGACGACCACCTTCCTGGGCGCCCAGTGGTGTGGCCTGATCGCCACCTGTCCACTGGGCGACCACCTCACTGGTCGCCCAGGGGCGTGGCCTGTCTGCCACGTGTCCCTTGGGTGACCACCTTCCTCGGTTTCCAGTGGTGTGGCCTGGTCGCCACCTGTCCTCTAGGCGACCACCTCACTGGTCGCCCAGGGGCGTGGCCTGTCTGCCACGTGTCCCTTGGGCGACCACCTCGCTGGTCGCCCCGGGGCGTGGCCTGTCTGCCACGTGTCCCTTGGGCGACCACCTTCCTGGGCGCCCGGTGGTGTGGCCTGGTCGCCACCTGTCCATTTGGCGACCACCTGTTGTCGCCAGGCGTGGCTTTGTCGCCACACCGCCCAGGGCGATCGCGCCGGAGTTGCCGCTGCTTACTGCGGGTGTGCCCAGACACACCCTGCCCGCCCGGTGGTTTCTTTTATTGCGGGAGAGTGGGGACCCCGGCGTAAAATACGCCGACAGCGATCGAGAAGATCTGAAGATTGGAGGGAGATCGTGGCCGGGAGAGAGAGGTGTTCGTGTAACACCCCGGCATTTAATATGCCCGAATGCTACCAAACATAGGCTAAACAACATCTAAATACCATAAACTAAGGTAAATTACAGCAAAGGAGTAAATGCTAATACCGAAAATTTCGGCAGCATCTCCTTTGTTTTTCCATGAATTTTAGCAACAACAAAATGATCACAGGATGTGGTATAAAGAATGACATCTAAATCCTCAATAACAAGGGTTCTAGCAGCATTATAAGCCTAGAATAAAGATTCCAACCATCTCATGTGCCAAACGAAGTAAATGAGGAAACCAAGCACACAAATTAACCATTGCACCAAGTTGCATGACACTACTCTTATTATCATGACCAAGATGAATAAATTGTCTATAAGTGTGGAGCTACGTGTAGATGTGTAGCTAATGTCCTTCCCCATAAGCCGGTTTCATGGTACCTAAAACAACAAGAAAGCACAAGCATGAGTTCAACACTCAGCAAGTATATTGCAATGGTACAAAAGAACAATTACATGGCTACAACAACTCACATCATGTCAAGTATATTTGCAATGCGATGCGATGCACATGTCTCCTTGGAAACTCATACCGGTATGGTTGAGTACACACCCGTCGGTGTGCACCCTCTCCCCCCTTCCATCCCGAAGATGGAGGGTGCCTACTCCTTGCTTCCATACACCACGGTGGATGGAATCACGATGTAGGACTTACTCATTGGCTCTCCGGAATAGTCATAACTTTCTCACCGACCTTCCCCGGACTAGTTATGACTTTCTCACCGCCCAGGCCATGTATCATGCCATGTTTGCAAACATGCCAACATAATAAATAACTTGTACATTAACACATGGCATCATAACATAATAAGCATATTCATCATATCAATGGCTATCATTAAATCATGGCATGTGAACATATCATATATTCAATTTCAATCTCAACCAATCTAGCAAACTACAACCCGCTACCCATTCCAATACAATTGCCTCAACCACGGGCGATGGATTGGCGAGAAGTAGAAGGCACTCCCGGGGTCACACCACCTGCACATAGGTACCACACACTCACAATCATGTCCACAAAATAGTACGCAAACACTCTTCTACCCCGACATCGCAAACTACTCGCAAAACCCAAAAATAGAGCTTCTGTCCCGTCGGGACAGCAGACTTGTAACGAGCATAACTCGGGTTCTAAGACTCCGAATAGATTAAATGAGTATATCCTCGCGTAGCTTAGGAAATTTCCTAACTTTTTCTAAGTATATGGAAAAACTGATTCAGAATCTAAAGTGGTTTAATCTACAGAATACCGTGATCTGTTCCAATCACGTTACAGTTTTTAACACGTTCCGTAAAACAAGCATAACTTTCAAACGGCTGGGCAGAATTGGACATTATTTATACCCACTGAAAGGTATTGAAATTACCTACAACTTATTCAACAGGCGGCCGACCAAATTCCGAATCTAATTTGGCAAAAACCCAAACCCTAGGTCAACTGCTCATGCTGCCCGAAACAAAGAACGTGGCAAACTCTAGATTCCATCTAATCTACCCAATTACAGCACCACCAATTGATCTAAAAACATAATATTAACCCTTAGAACATAACCTAGACCAACCCCAAGGATCCCCATGGCCATACCTTCGCCCGACGAATGAAAACCCAACGGATCTCCTCCCGGTTCGCGCGATCTCCTTCCTCGCTCCAAATCCACCGGATCTCCTCGTCGCGGAGCGCTCCAATGGATGGATCTTCGGATTGGTGAGGTGGAGAACACCCCTAGGGTCAGCAAAGGAGGTGGAGAGGTGGTGGAGGGGGTGATGGCGCAATGGGGAGAGGAGAGGCGCATGGGGGTGGCGACTAGGAGGTGAAAGGGAGGGGAAACCCTAAGGCTAGGGGGGTGCACAAGGCAGCCCACCCTGGTCCCTCCCTCCCTCATGGGCCCAAAATCCCTCCCACCAAGGCCCACAACTCATCCCCTTAGGCCCAAACTCCCCCGGAGAGGCCCAAACTCCCGAAATTGGCCCGAAAACGCGATTAAACCTCGAACCGTATGGTTTCAACCTCCAAATCCACATTCCATAATGTTTTTGACCTCAACATTCACATTTTATAAGGTCTCGGCATTCCGTAGTGTCACAGTTCGTCGGATCGTCGTTCTCGGGGGAAGGTGGTGTGACCCCAGGAGTGCCCTCATCCTCTCGCCAATCCGTCGCCCGCGGTTAAGGCAAGTGTATTTAGTGGTTGCAGCTTAGGGAGCCGTAATGTTTGATAATGAGATGGGTTACACATGTTTTATGATATGATGACATGATTGACTCTTGCTTGCGAAATGATGAAAATGGTTTATTATGAGGCTATGCAATGATTAGTTGAGTTTATGTGCAAGTTATTTATGTTTATGACATATTTGCATACATGGCATGAGAACTGGCCAGGTCGGTGAGAAACTCATAACTAGTCCAGTAAGGTCGATAAGAAAGTTAGGACTAATCCGGAGCGCCATTGAGTAAGACCTACCTCGTGATTCCATACACAGTGGTGAATGGAAGCGAGGAGTAGGCACCCTCCATCTACGGGGTGGAAGGGGAAAGAGGGTGCACACCGACGGGTGTGCACTCGGCAATACCGGTATGTGCTTCGAGGAGACATGTGCATTGCATTGCATACATGATGATGATAATGAGATGTGTACGATGAGATTGGACATGGTTATGATGTTGAATATGTAATTATGCCATGATTATGATTTTAAGTATGATATGTAGTGATATCAGTATTGAACTGTTCTTTTTGTTCCATTGCAATATACTTGCTGAGTGATGAACTCACGCTTGTGTTTATGTTGTTGTTTTTTTTAGGTACCATGAAACTGGCATGCGGGAAAGGGGTTTAGCTACACTTCTACATGTAGCTCCACACAAATTAGACAGTGTTATCATTTGGAGTCATGATAATAAAATTAGTGCCACAAAACTTGGAGAATTGGTTAGCTGTGTGCTTGGTCTTATTATTTGATTCGTTTAGCTCATGAAGTGGTTGAATGCTTTAGCCTGGACTTATATTGTTGCTATGACACCTGTTATTGCCGTTTTAGATGCTTTCCATTATGATATATCTTGTGATTTTCCTTTTGTTGCTCCGAACCATGGAGAAACAAAGGAGATGCTGCCGAAATTTTCGGTTTTAGCATTTGTGTCCTTGCTGTAATTTAAATTTAGTTATGGTTTTTAGATGCTTGTTCTATCATGTTTGGTGACATTCATGGCATCTCCTAAAACCCGAAAACAGAGAATCTATCCCGTCGGGACAGTGGGCTTCCAACTAGCATAACTTGAGTTCTAATACTCCAAATCAAGTAAACGAGTACATTTTCTCGAATCTTAGGAAATTTCCTAGCTTTTTCTAATTATTAGCGAAGACTGAATTGGCCTCTAAAATTGTCTAATCTACAGATCAACACGATCTGTCCAAATCGCCTCACAGATTTGATAATGTTTGGTCAAACGGCCATAACTTTTAAACGGCTGATCAGAATTTCGCATTCTTGGTATCCACTAAAAGTTAATGAAATTATCTACAACTTCCCTAACAGCCGGTCGAACAGAGAATGCTTCTATAATTGCTGAAATGCAAGCCTTATTTCGGCCACCCAATCTGCCCGAGACAGATCACCACAACACTTCCAGTTTTCAACAACACTAACTAGTTGCAGCACAACCTTTTGATCTAACAGCACCAAAATCACCACTAGCACAACACCTAATCCACCACAAGGATTTTCCAGTACCATACCTTATCCCGACGAACGACGAACCGACGAAAACTCCTCTCCCGGCCACGGACTCCCTCCAATCGCCGGATCCTCTCGATCGCAAGCCTTCGCAATGCGGAGATCAACGGAGGAAACGAGGTGGCAGCAATGGAGGGGAAGGGGGCCAAGCTAGGGCCGGCTAGGGGTGGTAGGTGAGGCGCAAATTGGAGGGGGCGGCTAGGAGGTGGGGGAAGGTGGGGGCGGCTAGGAGGTGGGGGAAGTGGGTGGCCCTTAGGGTTTGTGGGGGGGCACAAAGGTCGGGTAGCATGCTTGCTGCCCAATTCCACCTCCACTTGGGCTTAATCTCCCCCCACCTTCGGCCCACATTAGTCCCCTAAGGCCCAAAGTCCCCCGGAAGGCCCAATTCCCCCCAAAAGGGCCCGAACTCTGGGAAAGGCCCAAAAACAAGATACAGAAAATCGTACCTTAATGCCGAGATCGAAAATGACTCATATCGTCATTCCGTAGTGTCACAACACTTGCCTTCAACCGTGAGCGACAAAGTGGCGAGAGGTTGAGGGCACTCCCAGGGTCACACCACCTGCACAAAGGTACATTACACAAAAAAAAGCTCCAAAAAATAGAAAAAGAACGATATTCAACACCGACCTCGCAACCCACTCCTAAAAGCCGAAAACAGAGAATCTGTCCCGTCGGGACAGCGGGCTTCCAATTAGCATAACTTGAGTTCTAAAACTCCAAATCAAGTAAACGAGTACATTTTCTCGAAGCTTGGGAAATTTCCCATCTTTTTCTAATTATTGGCGAAGACTGATTCGGCATCTAAAGTTGTTTAATCTACAGTTGAACACGATCTATCCCAATCTCGTCACAGATTTCACAGTGTTCGGTAAAATAGACATAACTTTAAACGGCTGATCGGAATTTTGCGTTCTTGGTGTCCACTGAAAGGTAATTAAATTATCTATAACTTCCGTAACATCTGGCCGATCAGAGAACGCCTCTAAAATTGCTAAAACTCAATCCCCAGGTGGGGGAGCAAATATGTCCGAGGACAGAACGTGGGACAACATTGCAAATTTCCTATTCTTATCTGGAAACAGCACCTAATCAATGATCTTAGGCACGAAATCTCCCTTCTAACCAGCACCATAGCCCTACCAAATGATCTACCAATACTTACCTCCCTCGAAGAACCGTTCGAACGACGAAACCTTCTCCTCCCGGTCCCCCGATCTCCTTCCTCGTGCTAAATCCGCCGGATCCTCTCATCGCGGAGCTTCCCAATGGTGAGGACAATGGAATGGTGGGGTGTGGCAGCAAGGGATGGGGATGGATCCCTCCTAGGGCCGGCTAGGAGAGGTGGGGAGGTGGAGGAGCAAGGGGAAGGGGGTGGAGGCGCAAGTAGGAGGGGTGGTGGCTAGGAGTGGGAGGGGAGGAGGTGGGGGCGCCCTAGGGTTAGGGGGGCACATGGGCAGGCTTTGCTGCCCCCCATCTTCCCCACATGGCTCAAGAGCCTCCCCCAACGGCCCAAATTGATCCCCCAAGGCCCAAACTAATCCTTCCAAGGCCCAAACTCCCCCGGAAGGGCCCAAACACCCGAAAATGGCCCAAAAACATGATACAAAAGTCGTACCTTACTGCCAAAATCAAAAATGACTCATACCGTCATTCCGTAGTGTCACACAAACATGGCCGAGAGCTACTCGTGAGACAGATCTAGAATCCAATTTAACCCCTCTAATCGCAGCACCTAAACAAGAGTTCTAGGCATGGGTTCTCCCATCTAACATCATCTAGACCACCCCAAAATAAACACAAACCCTTACCTCTTCTTGGAGAATTGAAGAACCGACGAAAACCTTCATTCTCCCGGCCGCTCCTTCCTTCGGATCTGTAGCGAATCGCCGGAGGTCTCCGGACGGACGATCCTCCACGCGGGGCAGCGATGATCACCGAGGAACGGGGATGAGAGGGCTGCACCAAGGGAGAAGGGGGTGCCCAAGGGGGAGGGTGGTGGCGGCTAGGGTTGGGAGGTGAAGGGGGAGGCGCATGGGGAAGTGGGGGGTGGCTGCTAGGGGTGGAGGGGGAAGGGGAGGCGCCCAAGGCTAGGGGGCACATGGAACCCTAGGATGGCAGGATTCCCCCCCTACATGGGCCAAAAGTCCCCCACCGACAGCCCATGTAATTCCCCCAAGGCCCAAACTAGCTCCCATGAGGACCAAACTCCCCCGGAGAGGCCCAAACACCCTGAAAAGCCCAAAAACAAGGTATAAACTCATACCGTAATTGTCAAAATCTATAATGTCACATTCCATAATGTCACATTTTGTTTCAAGAATAAATTTCTAAAATTCTAAATCATTTAACGATTTTACTCATTGAAAAGTCATTGAAATTGATTTTGTAAAAAAGTGAAAGTAAAAGTAAGAAGATAAAAAATTGTTCAGATGCTGAATTAAAATTTCCTTCTTTCGTGGATTTTCTTGAATCTTGGAAATTAAGAAAATCATTTATATTAATCGTTTCTTCTACATCGAATTTCAAAACCTAAAATTCCATAAGGACTAAAATCTAGACAAATTTATATTTAAATCCTAAATCTTCGTCAGATCATTCCTAAAAAGGATTAACTAAGAATAGTGCTTCAACTAATCAATGAAAACTGATCTAACAAGAGAAATTTGGAGTTAGTTTTTGCCTAGTGCCTCCACTAATCGATGAAACCTGATCTAACCAAAGAAATTTGGAGTTAGTTTTTGCCTCACCTCCTTGTGGGCCCATTCATTAAATAAACCCCATATGTTATCATGATTTCTTTTGGTTCTCTTATTTTCGTATCTCACTTTCATGTGGGTCCATTTCCTTAGCTGATCCCATCTAGTAGTGCACGCAGTCTTCTTTGTCTTCTTTTCCAACTGAGCTCCCCTTGCTCTCTGCCATAGCAAGGAAAATCCAAGGAGAACTCTACCACGGCCGTATGAACCCGAACGAAGAAAAATATGGTGCATTTATGGAATTGTCTCATCGCCCTGGAACCCAACCAAAGTCCTAGTCTCTTCCCCGTATTCCAACACAGGCGCAACCCGAGCAACCCGTTGCCGTTCACGCGTCACGTTCACATCCTATGACGATCGCCTCTGCACGGCTACAAATTGATGGTCAAGCCTCCCACCTTGCTCCTCATACACTCATGGTATACCCTTCCTCTTTTCCTGCCCAGGCTGATCCACAAATGCTCCAAATTTCTTCTTTGTCGAGCTGCTCCAAGAAAGGGAAAACATCAAAATTGAGCCTCTTTAGTGCTTTGCTCTTCAATCAACTAAGCTTGAAGCATCTCCTTGATCCCTTGAATCATCCCCAATCTTCAATTCAACCTCTTGGTCACCGGTGAGCCACCGCTGTAACACCCCGGCACTCAAAGTGCTATAAATGTTACTACAACCTACTGAAACACTAACTTTTAGCCAAAATGCACATAATTTCAACAACAACATAAGACTTTTAAACCACTAAGACACAAATCAAATATCATACTCTCAGTAAGCAATTCACCTATAATTAACAAAACAATTCAAATATAATTTCAGCAACATCTTAAACTTTCTAATGAATTACTAAACACCAACTAAAAGATAATCATAAGGAAAAACAATTAAATATAACTGTAACGTCCTCGTTTTCGGCTTTCTGGAGAAAATCCAATTTAAATTAATTAGATTCAAAATTTGGAGTTTCCTTGGTGTTTATGTTAACCTGGCATCCTTTCTCACCCCAAAATCGGGATTCAATTCCCTTCCGTTCGAAAAATCGAATTTCCAGATTTCCGCTGGTACCCGAAATTTCACCCGAGTCCAAAAATGCTCCAAAAATCCCAAAATCACTTCAATTATGTCCCAAATATTCCCAAATTATTTTAGGAACCATTCCCCGGATTTCTGGACCTTCGCTCCTATTTTATCTCGCGCGGCTTTTGTTTAATGCCCGCAATCCGCGCCTGAATATTGAATTCCACAAATTTAATCCAAATTCCGCGAAACCAATTTTATTGGGTTCCAAATATTCTAAAGTAGTTCTAGGAATTTTTCCAGAATTTTTAGACCATTTTTTTCCTAATTTTTCTCTAGGGCGGTTCATTTACGTAATTCCCTGTCAATCACGCACTGCCACGTGGCGTGTACTGTTCATATCCCCTACCTCTTGCCATGGCTTTGAATAGAGAGGAGCTCCAAGCTCTCTAATGGCTACCTCTCTCTTTAATCAACCTTAACTCTCCAACCAATGCTCCAAATCGCGAACGATCGGATCCGTTGGAAGCACAACAACGTCCTCTCTCCATTCCTCACCATCAATAGCCCGGGATCTCGCCGGAATTGAAACCGTCGGCCAAAAACCGAAATGCACTTAAATGCCATTAACTCGGCCGTTTCTTCATCAAAGCGTGTGCTTCCACCTCTCAAATCTCCGTGTGGACGTCCTCTTCCCGGTGGTAGAACTCCCTTTTAGCCACTCCACCCTAATCGCCCGTGAGATCAAGAAAACCAACGCCGGGTAGCCATTTTTGGAGTTCTTCGTGTTCATCCTCATAACTCTCTCTCCGGTGAGTCAAACTCAATTCCGTTTGTTCCCTTGTGTGCGTATGGATGTCTAGGTCATAACCCCTCCATCCATTTTAGGTTTCATCAAGATTTGAAGTCGAATTTTGAGTTTTGGTCGCCTCGGCCGAACCGTCGTTCATCGCGAAATTCGTCATCTCCGGTAATCCTCTTCAAAATCCAACTCCACCGTTGGATTCGCATCGCCGAGACCTTTCCGGTACTCCCCTTCCCCAATCCCACCACCCCCTTCCATGGAAAATCATCATCTCTAGCCCTAAATATGTTTTTTCGTTCGGTTCTCGACAAAAGGTACTGTAGCTTCGACATTGCTACAGTACCGGGTCGGTGCTACAGTTCCGGATCCGCGGTGCTATAGTACCGTTTCTTTTTTTCCCCTTGATTTTCTTTCCGATCCAACTTCGAAACGCTCATTCTCTTCCGTCGTAACTCCGAATCGAGTGATTCAAATTCCTAAATTCATCTAAAATCATCCTCTACCTGCCAGTACTACTTTTGTAATTTTTGGATTTTATTTATTTTCTTGTATTTATTTATTGCCTCGTTTTGCGCGTAGCCAGGACCCCGACGCGACCGCCGACCCCGCCGCCGAACTTTCCTCTTTCGACAACCTCACCGCGACCGAGGCAAGTCTCCTTGACGCATGTTGATCCTACAATTTATAAATGTTTTACCATGTTTTACAAATTGCATCGCTATTTTTATTAAAGAATGATGTTAACGTTAGGGTATTAGTTATACCTGTTATTCCTACCTCCTTGACATTGTTATCCATGATCCTTTGTCGCCCTAGTATAGTAATCCACCAATATAATTGTTTTTGGAAAAATGTTCTTTAATTAGGGGAAAAGACTAATGGGAAGAGACGATCGTGGAACAAATGGTATGAAATGCAGGTTGGAGATTTCACGAACATTAGTGATGTGGTGGTAGCCGTTATGGAGTTGATCTTTGAATGGTGATAGTTGAAATATTGAGGAGTTGGATTGTGATGGCAGTTCGCAATATAATTCGTATGGATCGGGGGAATATTGAAAGATGTATGATATTAGGAATAATAGTCGGTAAAGTTAAAAAAAATAATATTGAGTGTCATACTGGTGGATCAAGTAGAATAAATGGTGAATCATATTTCGGTGGATCTTAACAAGCATACGATGAGATTTAGAGATGACATTGTGAAGGGTTACAATATGTAGTATTGGGAATGACACTCGATGATTTAGTCAATAATATTATCAAATATAGTCGACGGAATAAGTGGATAATATTGAGGATCATACTCGGGAGTTTGGTGGATGATTTTCTAAATATATGATGTTATGAAGTATTATCGGTGGATTGTATTCTAGATGATTAGAGATGATATTGTGGAGTATTCTCGGTGGTTTAGTAGATGGGTTTGTGAAATATTCTTAGTGGAAGATAAGATTGATCGCCGGTTGAGTGAAGGATAAATCGATAATACCAGTTATAGTCCAAGGGAAATATTTCCTATACAAACATGATTGTGGTTTAATATGATTTTGGAGTTATGATAGTACCATGATATACTTACTACTTGTTGGATAATATATTGAATTGGATCATTCATATGATTGTACAATTATGGCAATTTAAGGATTATTTGAGATTATAAAATTGATTATAAGGATCGTAATCAAACCTTGAGGTTTGTATTTTATAAAATAAACTATTGGTGAAATAGAATAGTACGGTAGAAATGCTTAGACTCGCAATCGGTCAGTATTCACCTATGGGTGGGAATTTCATTTTAACTCTTGAAAACTTGTGTTGAAAGTTATAGGCAAAGAGTATTGCCGTTGGTTTACAAAATAAAAATAAAATGAAAAATGGTTTGGACTTGGGCGGAATGGTTTGTCTGGCGGGTGCGGATAGAGCACTAGTTTTCATTGTGCAAGTACCGCCCCAAGTCAATTAAGGACCGACGCTTATGACTATCTCCATTCTAAGCATAACCGTACAACCATATGTCAAAGTGGGCACGGCCTAGCTAACTAATTTGTAGAAACCTAACTTAGACTCACCAAACGGTGGAATGTGAGCACCGGATAGAGGCAATGTTGTTTTTCTCACACGGCGCAAGAGGGGCTTCTGTACTGGGTGGATATAACCCTAACTGCGGTGAAACCTCAGCGGGTGGGTCAGGTTAGGCGTATACATTGTAAAGGCCTTGTCATGATATCCCTGTCGGCACACCTAAGGAAGTGTGCTAATAGCTTGGCACCAAGGGAATATCATGTCTTATAGGTAAAGTTGTACACCTCTGCAGAGTTAAAACTATAGGATCGAAAGACACGAATATAGCAATCAGAGGGGGGTGAATGATTGTGCGGAAGCTAAAACCAAATTCTTAATCTACTAAAAGTTCACCCCAAAACAGAACCAAATAATTGTCTCGTATTCGACAAAAACAGAATGGCAGAGGTTCGGTAAAACACGAATTCACGGAGATCCAACTGTTAGATTGATCTGAAATTTGGACACAAGAAACTAGATTCCAATATGAATCGAACCCAAAAAGAATCAGCTCGATCGGACTTACGGATAAAAGTTATGACCTTCGCAAGCTTGCTGTGACAGAAGATGACGAGAATAGATCTAACTAGAATTGTAGCTCGCCGAAAGATTTGAAGAACTTGATCTTTATTTCTCCTTTCTTTTGTTTAAAGTACTCCAAACAAAAGATTACAACCCTAAAGCTTGCTCAAAGTTTGATGCCCTTCAACAGGAGACAACCCCTCCTATTTAAAGGAGCAAAACACAAGGAGTCCTGAATACATTTCCTACTCCTAATCCTAGTAGGAGTCCCACTCCTAATCCTAGAAGAAGTCCCACTCCTAATCCTAGAAAGAGTATGTATTCAACACAACTCCTCTTGGCCCAACCTGGCCGAGTACAACTCTTGCACGCGTATGGCAACCCTACCATACTCACGTGACTAACCATGTGCACGCACATGGCCACCTGCCATTCTCACGTGACTAACCATTCTTCATGTGCACCATTCTCTTAGCCCGAACGTCCCGCATGTCATCCTTGACCACCAAGACCTCAGTTCCTCCCTGAATCTAGTCCCGAACCTCAGTTCCTCCATGAACCTAGTTCCGGTCCCGTCATCGACCACATTCGCCCTCGAGCAATACCTGCACATGAACAAACCACAAAACAAATCCGAGCACAAGTCCACGACTTGACTCAAAGTCAATCCATGCAACTACTCACACAAGCATTGCGTAAAGTCCACTTCAAAACAAGCATCATGAAATTCACACTCATTTCATAATCTCAAATTCAAACCAAGATTCAATTCCAGATTTTCTCAAAACCCTAACTGAGCAAAAAGCATTCTCGACAGACCAAAATTCAAAACCTGCAAAATGCCATTCAGGCCGGACCAAAAATTCGGTCCGGCGTAGATGCACCACGCTCGGTTTCAAGTCAGCTCGAAAACGTTCAAAAACTCATTCACGGTGGACCAAATTTTTGGTACGGTGTACATGCAAAAACAACGCTCCAAAAATGCGTTCACGACGGATCACAAATTTGGTCCGGTGTGTATGAAAAAATTGATCCGGCGCAGATGCAAATTTCACAGCTCAAAAACTTGGTCACCACGGACTAAGAAAGACTTGTTCCGGCGCAAAAGCAAAGTCTCTGTTTTTGGATGTTTGGATGTTTGGTCCTTCATACAAGCAATTTTGCAAGATTAATCCTAACCAATTTTTCTGTGACACTACGGAATGCCGAGACATTATAAAATGTGAAATTAGAGATTTTGGCATTATAAAAATGTGAATATTGAGTTCAAAAACATTATAAAATGTGGAATTAAGGTTAAAACCCTACGGTATGGAGTTTAATCGCGTTTCCGGGCCGTTTCCGGGAGTTTGGGCCTTTCCGGCAAGGTTTGGTCCTAGGGGAAAGGTCCGTGGGCATTGGTGGGATGGTGTTCGAGTCCATGTGGGAGTAGGAATCCTATTTGGGCTGGTGGACGTGCCTCTCCCTGCTCCTTTATGCGCCCCACCCCTGCCCTTGCGCCTCCCCATGGTGCCCTAGCAGCCACAACTCCATCTCCACCTCCCTTGCTTGCGTGCGCCCCTCCCCATTGCTCCTCCCCCCCTCCACCACCTCTCCACCTCCCTTGCTGCCCCTAGGGGAGTTCTCCACCTCGCCAACTCGAAGATCCATCCATTGGAGCGCTCCGCGACGAGGAGATCCGGCGGGATTGGAGCGAGGAAGGAGATCGCGCGAACCGGGAGGAGATCTATTGGGTTTTTGTGCGTTGGGCAAAGGTATGACCATGGGAATCCTTGGGGTTGGTCTAGGTACTGTTCTAAGGGTGTTTACCAAGTTTTTAGATCAATTGGTGGTGCCGGATTTGAGTAGATTGGATTAGATCTAGAAGTTGCCACGTTCTCTATTTTGGGCAGCATGAGCAATCGACCTAGGGTTCGGTTTTTCGCCAATTTAGAGTCGGAATCTGGCCGTACGGATGTTGAAGAAGTTCTAGATAATTTCAATACCTTTCAGTGGGTATAAAGAACTTTAAATTCCGCCTAGCCGTTTGAAAGTTATGGCTGTTTTACCGAGCGTGTTAAAATCTGTGACGTGGTTGGAACAGATCACGGTATTTTGTAGATTAAACAACTTTAGAGTCCGAATCAGTCTTTCCCTATACCTAGAAAAAGTTGGGAAATTTCCTAAGATACGCGAGGATGTACTCGTTTAATTGATTCGGAGTGTTAGAACCCGAGTTATGCCTTTTGGAAGGCAGCTGTCCCGACGGGACAGAACCTCTGTTTTCGGGTTTTGCGAGTAGTTGGCAATGTCGGGGTAGATGAGGGTTTGCGTACTGTTTTGTGGACATGATTGTGAGTGTGTGGTACCTATGTGCAGGTGGTATGACCCCGGGAGTGCCCTCTACGTCTCGCCAATCCGTCGCCATGGTTGAGGCAAGTGTATTGGAATGGGTAGCGGATTGTAGGTTGTTGATTGATTGAGATTGAAGTTTGAATATAAGATATGTTCACATGCCACGCTTTAATGTTTTCCATTGATATGATGAATATGTTTATTATGTGATGATACCATGTGTTAATGTACAAGTTATCTGTAACATCCTGAGTTTGTACTTGCCTTTTTAAAATGTTAATTATCCTTTGAGAGTTGTTTGGAATTTAATTTGGAGTTAATTGTGTTTTGATTTGTTTGCTTGATCTGTTTCGTTTTAGTTTTTGCTCCAAAATCTCGTTTCGTGTTGCGATTAGAATTTCCGAGCAACCGTAGTTTCCAAACCTTCTTTAGCTATCCTAGAGTCTATCCTAAAAGTTTCTGGGAAGGATTCGTGAGTTTCGGAGTTTTTTTGAGGGTTTTTGGGGTTTTTCTGCCTTGGGCGGCAGTACTGCCGGCCCTGGCCGGTACTGCCGGCCGAGGTGACCGGGCAGGGGGCAGAGCCCTCTCTGCTGCCCGTTGCCCAGCCACCTCAGCCCTAAGTGTCTTCCTACTCAAGCCTCCTGCCCCAGCCGTATTACTCCCTCTCCCTCACTTCACTCCCTCTCACCCTCTAGCTCTCCCTCTCTAGCTCTCTCTCCCATGGAGCTCTCTCCCTCTCTCTCAAGCTTTCCTTCCAGCTAAACCTCTCCCTCCGGTGTTCTAGAGCTCGTGGAGCAGCTGGTCAAGGAGGAGGACGTCGCTTCCTAAACCCTAGACGAGCACTGTGGTGAGTGGAGCAAGTTTCAGTCAGATCTGTGATGACTTGAGCTTGATCTTGTACTATTCTCCATTTCTATCAACTTTTCTTTTAGGCAAAACCCTAGAAAACCCAGTTGTAGTGCTCAACTTTTAGTTAGCTGAGTATCTAGACCTAGGTTAGGTGCTAGAGTTCTCGTTAGTGCGAAAACTGAGATCGGAAGCCCTAAATATGTTTTTATCGGATATATTTGGTTAAATGTTGTTTTCATAGCTTTTGGAATTAAATCTTGGAACCCTAGATCCAAAAGCTAGGAAAAGGACACTAGAATATATTCGACGTTGTTAAAGTCTGAGTTTCGCGAAAAGAATCGAGTTTGAATTCGATTCGGGGTGAAAGTCAGAATTTAGCATGAACTAAGACTTTAGAGTCTCTCGGATTAGAATTTAGGCCAAACGAGGTCGGAACCTCGGGTGGTTTGCATAAATGGGTCCTTGCCATCTCCGAGAACCCATCCATACAATCGCCGCGAAATTCCGAAGTTGTTTGTGCGAAAATCCTTTTTCTGGAAAATTCAGTCGACCTGTGGCCGGCACTACCGACGTGGTAAGTCCGGTACTGCCGGGCTCAGGCTGGCACTACCGCCCCGCAACCCCGGTAGTTATTTTCCAGAGATGTCCTCTTTTAGGTTTCGCAACCGCCGGTACTACCGACCCTTGCGGCCGGTACTGCCGACTGTAGAGCGGCACTACCGGGGTTTGCACGCCGGTACTGCCGGTCTCCAATTCAAATTCTGGTTTTCATTTAAGTTTTTCTCTCTCGTGTTCACTTATTGGTTGTTATCCGCTTCTTTGAGCTTTTTGCCTTGTTCTCATTGGATCTTAATCGTTTCCTCGTTATTTCTTTTGTCGCGCTTTTGTTTAGACGTTGACGCCTCGGGAGCGGTAGGCGAGGATCCGGACTTCGACCCAGAGGACACGCAAAACTCAGAGCAAGCAGGCAAGCACCCCCTTTGAACATATTGCTCCTATAATTGCAAAAGTATTTGATGTTTTGCAAAATGATTACGCATGCATATGATTATTACAAGTATTTAAATGGTCGGAATATATAGATACCCTAATGGTTGGATGGCTTACCTTAATATCGTTGTTACCTTAAAATCCTTGAGTAACCCTAGTATAAGGGTAGACGCTTTAATATGTGTCGTCAGGGAATATAAGTCTAATAGTTGCATACGCTTAGCCCAGCTTTAGACTGATTGAACAATGATCGGTGTACTCAGTCAATCAAAGTTTTTTTTGATACGTTATTAGGATTTCGGAAATGATGGTTTTTGGAAAAACAAAGGCTATGTTGGTAAAAGATGAAAAAGGAAAAAGTGTACAGTGATTTATGCCGGACGGATGATGGGAGGTCTCGTCTGGGCAATCTTAAGGACTGAACTTGACGTTTTTAACCAAGTCCTTTCGTACAACCACATGTGCTAGTATGGGATAGCCTAAACCCAGTACAGGAGTTGGAATTTGGACTTGCGCCATGGTAGGTCGAAGTAGTTGGGCAATACCGACGTGCTGGTGTTGCTTAGAATACTCCCTCACCACGCACAGGTGTCGGAGACTTTCGTGAAACAACGGTGGATGCTTTGCTGAGGGTAAAAGGCACGATGGACTGTTAGCCATCGTTGGATCCGTGTGGGTGAATCAGGTTTGGAGTTTAAGGTACCCAAACACCTTAATTGGGGGGTACTCTCGCCTGGCCCGGGGGTACTCTGTGTGGGTGTGTGGAGCCCCCACCCAAAGCAAAGAGCGCACATCGCCGAGGCTGACGCAAGACTAAATGCTGACGATTGGAAGAGTTTCGTCACAATCTAGCAAAACGGATACGGTGTGTATCGCGTGGCATGGTTGACATGATTGCTAGAGTGTGTCGTGTGGGTAAAGTGTGCATTCTCTGCAGAGATTAATCAAACTAATCGATTAGCAGTGCTCACGGTCACGAGCATCTCGGGTATTTGTGTCAAGTATAGTATTTTGGGTTTTGATTTCTGAAAAGTATTTGAAATCGGTAGATCTTTTAAATGTTGGGCTGATTTATGCAAATGTTGAGTCGTTGAACTCAAAGATCGGTTGGTTTGGTGATTTGATCAAGCTGGTGGTGATTTTTGATGCCATGTGAAGGTGGTGTTGGTTATGTTGAAGGAAATGATTCCTGTTGCCATGTGATGGTGGTGTTGAATATGTTGGAGAAAATTTGATGTTGAATGAAATGTACAATTACATTATGTATTGATTTACTTTCATTTACTAAATGTTTTATAAACAGTGCAGTATTCCAATCTATTAGTCTATTGCAAATAACTTCAGCTTCATGCAAAACTGAAATTAAAGTAGCAACCATCTTCATTGTTTAGCCTGCATTATTATTATACTTGCAAACAATAAAGTCTTGCGAGTACATACGTGTACTCACCGTTTGCTCAGAAAATTTCTGTGAGGAGCAGAAGATGCAGGTGAGGAAGAAGATGACCAGGAGTTCGGTGACCCAGACGCGGGTGGTGCGTTTGACGGCTAGCGAAGCTAGTTGCCCGCCGGTTGCCTGTGGGAATGGAAGCACACCGCGGCCGCCTTACTTTTATTTCTCTGATGTTTTTCTCTTTAGTTTACTTTAAGCCAATCGGCATTTTGTAAACAGGAACAAGTTGTAATATTATTATCTACCGCTGTAAAATGTTACCTCTGCCTTTATATTGCGTTCGTTTGGATGAGACTCTACCTTCTCAACATGTGACGCTAGCTTACTGATCCAGGGACTAGTGGTTATCACATGGTTGCGGGAAGCTCAAATTGGATCCAATTGGCTGGCATGTGACCTCATTACTCGAGTATCGTGCTGACCAAGTGGTTTCAATCTGAGTCTGTCGTGATGCCGTGATCGTTACGTTACAGGTTGCGTGATTAACCAGGCCCGCGCAACAGTAATGGAGTATCACTGTACCAGGACAGGAGCCCCCACGACAGCGTGGTATCAGAGCAAAGGTTAGTATTTGATAGGACTAAGGAAGAGTCTTTCCCCTTAAAAGTTATTTTGATTATGCACTGCTTAATTGTGAAAACATAGAATGCTGATCTTTTCTTTTCTGTAGCATCTCTCCTGGTTTTGAGGTTCAAATGAAATTTTCCTCTTATCTCGGCTTTCAAAGTCAGATTTCCGGGGCAAAAGCAAATGGGGTATTTGGTTCGATCTATTTTTCCGATCCTATTCGAAATTTAAGTTAGAATTATTTGGGAGGCTTATCCACTTCAAAAGATTGTTAAGAATTGAGTAATGATAAGGATAAGGTTTAAAATCGTGACCTTGTTTTATTGGTTCGTTGTTAGGTTATTTTGTTTTCGTTTATTTAATTTCTGTCTATTTCGGATATCCGTTTGTTGAGGATGTCACTAATCTGTTTCCCTTCTTAATCTTAGATGTTTGGATGTTGGGAACCCTGCTATTTCACGTCTGTGATTCTAGAGCGCTCAGTTCAGGCTACCCTCTGGGAGATGATGCAGCGTGCTGGCTTTCCTGAGCCGCCAGGGTACTTGATCTCACGTGCTGGACTCAGTCCCGCTTCCTCCCTGTATGTGGCTAAAGTTTCTATTCGCGAACGCCACGCAGGAGAGCAAACCCGTCAGTATCATGGTACAGCGCCAAGTCCTCTTGCAGCTCTACTCGATGGAGCATACATTGCAATTCTGAGGCTTCGCTTTGATGTACCAGAAATGGCTCAGTTGTTTCCTGTTTGTCCCTCTCGTGAGCCGGACAGCCAAGAGAACCTGTATGTGCCAGATTATCCACTGTTGGATCCTATGCAGGTTTGGCAGACTGGGCTAGTAAGGTCCCTTGATCGATATCTGCTTCGTCTCCGTGAAGAACTGTTGCTTGCCCGACGCCGTATCTATGAGTTAGATAGTAACATGGCGCCCTTGGTTAGCTATGGTTTCTTTACTACTGGGATGATCTATGGGGAGAATGACGATCTCGAGCCTGCTGAGGAGTTACCCCGTCCTTATGGATCTTATCGTCGGGTCTCTCGCAGTGCCAGGATGTTTGTTCGAGGTAGCAGCCGTCGCCGTGTTTCGGCAGTGCGCCCTAGTGCTTCTGCGACTGCCATGCCAGGACGTAACCTGTTGTTTGGTGGACGCGAGTACGAGTTGATGTTTCCCTCAGAGTCAACTGCTTCCTCTGTAGCCCCAGGCACCTTAGATGTCCCTGCTGTGAACGGTGGTCGTGTCTAGGACTAGATCCCTATCCTAATAGGTAGTTGGATCTACAGCTCACTTTTGTTGAAATTACGAGCTGGCAGAAGAAACCTTTTGTTGTAATTACTTTCGTGGAACTGGTGGTAGTTGATGTTGGTGGTGTTGTAAATAACCCCCTCTGTAGCGCGAAGAGACGTGCTAAGTTATCATCTGTGAATCTATCGCCCTGCAATCCTTTCACTGTGATGCATACTTTAAATTTTGTATTGCTATGTGATGGATTGTGCTTGAGTTTCGCAATTGTTGTTCAAAATCCCCGCGTTCTTCGATGGGCTCTTGCGGTACTTGTTTCTAAGTCTTTGTGTCAACAGGATGCCACCGAAGAGACGCGTTGATCGTTCGGTGATGGCCCGGGGTGTTGCTCAGAATAGCCAAGAACCAGCTGTGGCAATACCGAATCCGGAGCGTCATGATCCACCTTTGGCCAGATCCCGTAGCCAAGGATCTCATCACTCTAATGAGCCAGTAGGTAATCGGGAGGCATCGCTTAGTCACCATGACGCCCAAAGTGAAGAATTACCTCCACCTCTGTCAATGGCCCAAGTTCTTGTTATGCAGACCCGCTTGTTGGAACGGTTGGCGCAGAATTTTGAGAACCTTGGTGCCGCTGCTTATGGTGGTTTGGCAGCAATGCAACCCCAATCGAGGTTGGCCGAGTTCCAGTGAACTCGCCCGCCAAACTTCTCATCTGCGACCGATCCTCTGGATGCAGACGATTGGCTTCGTGATGTTGAAGATAAACATGACCTCGTGAGGTGTACTGACGAGGAGAAGGTTCAGTACGCTGCTCACTATCTCCAAGGCGCAGCAGCAGCTTGGTGGGGTAGTGTTAAGGCAATTCGCCCACCTGGTCAGGTCATGACTTGGGAGGAATTTAAAGGAGCCTTCGTGTAGTGCACATTCCTGCTAGTTTGATGGAGATAAAGAAACAAGAGTTCTATGATCTTAGTCAGGGGTCTATGTCAATGATGGACTATTTGCATAAGTTCAATTATCTGGTTCGATATGTAGCAGATGAGGTCCCGAGCGAAGCTCGAAAAGTCTCCTTGTTTTGTCAGCATCTTAACGAGGAGATTCGTCATTCGCTCGCACCACTTGACATCCCCAATATGCAAGTGCTTATGGACAAGGCGATTTGTGTTGAGGACAGCGGCAAGGCAGTTTTGGAGAGCCGGAAGCGTAAGTGGATGGCTCGAAAATCTGCCGGTGCCGGTACTTCGAGACCGCGTTCTGGGCAAACTGTCAGTGCTCAGTCCGTGGCATCGCCACCTCCACGATCCCAGAGGAACTTTCCCCAACCTGTTCTGTCTTCGGCTCAACCTTCTGGCCGCGGAGGACAAATTCGTGGAGGGCAGGACAGGATGGCCGCACTCAGCTGCTATGCTTGCGGTGAGAAGGGACATATCTCTACTGTTTGTCCGAGCAAACATTCTAATGCTGCTCGACCTCAAGTTCCAAGTGGTCCGATTCGCCCGCAAGGTTCTGTAACAGGGCATGGTGGACACCTAGGAGGGCGTTCTAGCCAAAAGGTAGCCCCGAGTCAAGCCCGTGGTCGACTTAACCTAGTGACCGTGGAGGAGGCCAGTAATGCTCCAGATGTGGTGGTTGGTATGTTTCTCATACACTCAGTACCCACTTTGGTTTTATTTGATTCGGGCGCTTCGCATTCTTTCATTTCTTCAAGGTTTGTTATGGAACATAAGGTTAAGACTAACAGATTGCGAAATCCAATGTTAGTCTATTCTCCTGGTTCAGTTATGCGAGCTGAGCGCATATGCCTTAGAGTACCCATAGTGATCAATGAAGTTCTATTTTTGGGAAATCTGATTCAGATTGATACCCCTGGACTCAATGTTATCCTTGGGATGGATTGGTTATCTCAAAATCGAGGACATATTGATTGCGCAAATCGTTCCATTTCTCTGGTGAATTCGGATGGAATCCAAACTAAATATTACTCCAGACGATCAAATGTGCTTAAGGCTTCTTTCCATTCGCTTTTTGTGCCGGAATTAAGTCAAGTGCCAGTGGTCTGTGAGTATCCTGATGTGTTTCCTGAAGAATTGCCGGGATTGCCCCCAGATCTGGATATGGAGTTTGTTATTGACTTGCTGCCAGGAACAACACTTTTGTCCAAACGTCCGTATCGGATGCCCTCTGATGAGTTGTTGGAGTTGAAGAAACAACTCAAGGAGCAATTAGCTAAGGGTTTTGTTCGCCCTAGTTCGTCTCCATGGGGTAGTCCAGTGCTCTTCGTCAAGAAGAAAGATGGTAGTTTACGCATGTGCGTGGACTATCGATCCTTAAACGAAGTCACTATCAAAAATAAGTATCCTCTTCCTCGGATTGATGATTTGTTTGATCAATTAAGTGGAGATCGAGTCTTTTCTAAGATTGACTTGAGCCTGGGGTACTTTTAACTCAAAATTCGACCGGAAGATATCCAGAAGACTGCGTTTACTACTCGATATGGTTTGTACGAGTATACAGTAGTTTCTTTTGGACTCACCAATGCACCCGCCACGTTCATGAATCTCATGAATAAGGTATTCATGGAATACCTAGATAAATTTGTGGTGGTGTTCATTGATGACATTCTTATCTATTCTCGGAGTGAGTAAGAGCATGAACTCCATCTGCATTTAGTACTTGATAAACTGCGTGAACATCAGCTGTATGCCAAGTTCAGCAAATGTGAGTTCTGGCTCAAAGAAGTTGCCTTCTTAGTCCACGTTCTCTCCGAAGGAGGTGTTGCTGTTGATCCCAGCAAGGTGAAGGATGTACTTGCCTGGGAACAGCCACGGACTATTCCCGAAGTCTGAAGTTTTCTTGGGTTAGCCCGGTACTATCGACGATTCATTGAAAACTTTTCCAAAATTTCCAAGCCGATGACTGAGTTACTCAAGAAGGAGAAGTAGTTCGAGTGGACGTCATCTTGTGAAGTTAGTTTCCTAGAATTGAAGCGAAGGCTTACAACAGCTCCAATTCTTGTCTTGCCTGATGTGCACAAAAACTTTGACGTATTCTGTGATGCTTCACGTCAGGGTCTTGGTTGTGTGCTGATGCAAGAAGGAAAAGTTGTGGCGTATGCTTCACGCCAACTGAAACCTCGTGAAGCCAATTATCCGACTCATGATCTAGAATTGGCTGCTGTAATTCATGCTCTTAAGTTATGGCGTCATTATCTCATCGGAAACCGAGTTGAGATATTTACCGACCATAAGAGTCTGAAATACTTTTTCACCCAACCAGATCTAAATTTGAGACAGCGCCGATGGTTGGAGCTAATCAAAGACTATGATTTGGGAATTCATTATCATCCAGGAAAAGCTAATGTGGTAGCTGATGCCCTCAGTCGCAAGCTACACACTAGTAATACCTTGTCGGGTGTTCGTCAACCCCAGTTACTGCATGAGTTTCGTAAACTCAACTTGGAGATGGTGGGGGAAGGATTTGTGGCTACATTAACCCTACGACCTACCCTTGAATCCCAAATTCAGGCTGCTCAGTCGAAAGATGAAGGAGTAGCTAAGATCAAGCGCAATTTAAAAGAAAGCGCATCCTCGGAGTTTTCAGAATGAGTTGATGGTCTGATCATGCGTGGATATCAAATTTATGTCCCGAACGATCAGGAGATCAAAGAATTGATCTTGAAGGAAGCTCATGAGACTCCGTTGTCAATCCACCCTGGAAGCACAAAAATGTATCAAGATATTCGAAAGAAGTTTTGGTGGCCTGGTATGAAAAGAGATATCGCCGCATACGTCGCCATTTGTGACGTGTGTCAGCGAGTGAAAGTAGAGCACCAACGACCAGCTGGAATGCGTCAACCCTTGAAGATTCCGGAATGGAAATGGGATGAGGTCGGAATGGACTTCATCACTGGCGTGCCAAAATCAGCCAATGGCCATGACTCTATTTGGGTAATCATCGACCGGTTAACCAAAGTTGCTCATTTCATACCGGTACGCGTTACCTATAATGGAGCTAAACTTGCAGAACTCTACCTGAACCATATTGTCCGACTACATGGAATTCCTAAAACCATTGCGTCTGACCGTGGACCCCAGTTCACTTCGCGGTTCTGGAAGAATTTGCATGAACTCATGGGAACTAAGCTGCTCTTCAGCACAGCTTACCATCCCCAGACCGATGGGCAGACTGAAAGAACAAATCAAGTCCTGGAAGACATGCTCAGAGCTTGTATTCTTTTGTATAACTCGAAGTGGGAAAAATGTTTAGCGTTTGCTGAGTTTTCCTACAATAATAGTTATCAAGCGAGCCTTCAAATGTCTCCGTTTGAAGCACTGTATGGAAGAAAGTGCCAAACTCCTCTTTTCTAGTTCGAAGTCAGTGAAAGAAAGTTCTTTGGACCCACAGTGATTCAAGAAGCTGAGACGCAAGTTAGGCTAATTCGCGATCGGTTGAAAGAAGCCAAGTCTAGACAAAAGAGCTATGCTGATAATCGCCGCCGTGAACTGAGCTTCAATGTGGACGATTTTGTCTATCTTAAGGTGTCGCCGTTGCGTGGTACGAAGCGATTCCAAGTTCGCGGAAAGTTAGCGCCGAGATACGTCGGTTCGTATCGCATTCTTGCAAGGAAAGGTGAAGTAGCTTATAAGTTGGAGCTCCCACCTCAACTTGCGGATGTGCATGACGTGTTTCATGTCTCTCAGTTGAAGAAGTGTCTCCGAGTTCCTACTGAACTCACTCCCCTGGAAACTATTGAACTTCAACCAGATCTTACTTATCGTGAATATCCAATTCGCATCTTGGATGAAGCTGAGCGATTTACTCATAATCACATAATCAGAATGCTTCGAGTTCAGTGGAGTAATCATACCGAAGAAGAAGCAACCTGGGAACGTGAAGATCGCCTTCGATCCGAGTTTCCATCTTTCTTTTCTGAATCCTTGTAATCTCGAGGACGAGATTATTGTAAGGGGGTAGAGCTGTAACATCCTGAGTTTGTACTTGCCTTTTTAAAATGTTAATTATCCTTTGAGAGTTGTTTGGAATTTAATTTGGAGTTAATTGTATTTGGATTTGTTTGCTTGATCTGTTTCGTTTTAGTTTTTGCTCCAAAATCTTGTTTCGTGTTGCGATTAGAATTTCCGAGCAACCGTAGTTTCCAAACCTTCTTTAGCTATCCTAGAGTCTATCCTAAAAGTTTCCGGGAAGGATTCGTGAGTTTCGGAGTTTTTTTGAGGGTTTTGGGGTTTTTCTGCCCTGGGCGGCAGTACCGCTGGCCCTGGCCGGTACTGCCGGTCGAGGCGACCGGGCAGGGGGCAGAGCCCTCTCTGCTGCCCGTTGCCCAGCCACCTCAGCACTTAGTGTATTCCTACTCAAGCCTCCTCCCCCAGCCATATTACTCCCTCTCGCTCACTTCACTCCCTCTCACCCTCTAGCTCTCCCTCTCTAGCTCTCTCTCCCATGGAGCTCTGTCCCTCCAGCTAAACCTCTCCCTCCGGTGTTCTGGAGCTCATGGAGGAGCTGGTCAAGGAGGAGGACGTCGTTTCCTAAACCCTAGACGAGCACTGTGGTGAGTGGAGCAAGTTTCAGTCAGATCTGTGATGACTTGAGCATGATCTTGTACTATTCTCCATTTCTATCAACTTTTCTTTTAGCCAAAACCCTAGAAAACCCAGTTGTAGTGCTCAACTTTTAGTTAGCTGAGTATCTAGACCTAGGTTAGGTGCTAGAGTTCTCTTTAGTGCGAAAACTGAGATCGGAAGCCCTAAATATGTTTTTATCGGATATATTTGGTTAAATGTCGTTTTCGTAGCTTTTGGAATTAAATCTGGGAACCCTAGCTCCAAAAGCTAGGAAAAGGACACTAGAATATATTCGACGTTCTTAAAGTCCGAGTTTCGCGAAAAGAATCGAGTTTGAATTCGATTCGGGGTGAAAGTCAGAATTTAGCATGAACTAGGACTTTAGAGAATCTCGGATTAGAATTTAGGCCAAACGAGGTCGGAACCTCGGGTGGTTTGCATAAATGGGTCCTTGCCATCTCCGAGAACCCATCCATGCAATCGACCTATGGCCGGCACTACCGACGTGGTAAGTCCGGTACTGCCGGGCTCAGGCCGGCACTATCGCCCCGCAACGCCGGTAGTTATTTTCAAGAGAGGTCCTCTTTTAGGTTTCGCAGCCACCGGTACTACCGACCCTTGCGGCTGGTACTACCGACTGTAGAGCGGCACTACCGGGGTTTGCACGCCGGTACTGCCGGTCTCCAATTCAAATTCTGGTTTTCGTTTAAGTTTTTCTCTCTCGTGTTCGCTTATTGGTTGTTATCCGCTTCTTTGAGCTTTTTGCCTTGTTCTCGTTGGATCTTAATCGTTTCCTCGTTATTTCTTTTGTCACGCTTTCGTTTAGATGTTGACGCCTCGGGAGCGGTAGGCGAGGATCCGGACTTCGACCCAGAGGACACGCAAAACTCAGAGCAAGCAGGCAAGCACCCCCTTTGAACATATTGCTCCTATAGGTCGAAGTAGTTGGGCAATACCGACGTGCTGGTGTTG
The DNA here is from genome assembly GCA_036346355.1 of Rhipidocladum racemiflorum. Lineage (NCBI taxonomy): Eukaryota > Viridiplantae > Streptophyta > Magnoliopsida > Poales > Poaceae > Rhipidocladum > Rhipidocladum racemiflorum. The sequence continues at coordinate 40,423,931 of CM070591.1, forward strand.
CTTAGAATACTCCCTCACCACGCGCAGGTGTTGGAGACTTCCGTGAAACAACGGTGGATGCTTTGCTGAGGGTAAAAGGCACGATGGGCTGTTAGCCATCGTTGGATCCGTGTGGGTGAATCAGGTTTGGAGTTAAAGGTACCCAAACACCTTAATTGGGGGGTACTCTCGCCTGGCCCGGGGGTACTCTGTGTGGGTGTGTGGAGCCCCCACCCAAAGCAAAGAGCGCACATCGCCGGGGCTGACACAAGACTAAATGCTGGCGATTGGAAGAGTTTCGTCACAATCTAGCAAAACGGATACGGTGTGTATCGCGTGGCATGGTTGACATGATTGCTAGAGCGTGTCGTGTGGGTAAAGTGTGCATTCTCTGCAGAGATTGATCAAACTAATCGATTAGCCGTGCTCACGGTCACGAGCATCCTGGGTATTTGTGTCAAGTATAGTATTTTGGGTTTTGATTTCTGAAAAGGATTTGAAATCGGTAGATCTTTTAAATGTTGGGCTGATTTATGCAAATGTTGAGTCGTTGAACTCAAAGATCGGTTGGTTTGGTGATTTGATCAAGCTGGTGGTGATTTTTGATGCCATGTGATGGTGGTGTTGGTTATGTTGAAGGAAATGATTCCTGTTGCCATGTGATGGTGGTGTTGAATATGTTGGAGAAAATTTGATGTTGAATGAAATGTACAATTACATTATGTATTGATTTACTTTCATTTACTAAATGTTTTATAAACAGTGCAGTATTCCAATCTATTAGTCTATTGCAAATAACTTCAGCTTCAAGCAAAACTGAAATTAAAGTAGCAACTATCTTCATTGTTTAGCCTGCATTATTATTATACTTGCAAACAATAAAGTCTTGCGAGTACATACGTGTACTCATCGTTTGCTCTGAAAATTTGTGTGAGGAGCAGAAGATGCAGGTGATGAAGAAGGTGACCAGGAGTTCGGTGACCCAGACGCGGGTGGTGCGTTTGACGGCTAGCGGAGCTAGTTGCCCGCCGGTTGCCTGTGGGAATGGAGGCACACCGCGACCGCCTTACTTTTGTTTCTCTGATGTTTTTCTTTTCAGTTTATTTTAAGCCAATCGCATTTTGTAAACAGGAACAAGTTGTAATATTATTATCTACCGCTGTAAAATGTTACCTCTGCCTTTATATTGCGTTCGTTTGGATGAGACTCTACCTTCTCAACATGTGACGCTAGCCTACTGATCCAGGGACTAGTGGTTATCACATGGTTGCGGGAAGCTCAAATTGGATCCAATTGGCTGGCATGTGACCTCATTACTCGAGTATCGTGCTGACCAAGTGGTTTCAATCTGAGTCTGTCGTGATGCCGTGATCGTTACGTTTCTGGTTGCGTGATTAACCAGGCCCGCGCAATAGTAATGGAGTATCACTGTACCAGGACAGGAGCCCCCACGACATTATCCATGATGATGCCATGTGTTATTGTACAAGTTATTTATGATGTTGGCATATTTGCATACATGGCATGATTACATGGCCCGGGCGGTGAGAAAGTCATAACTAGTCCGGGAAGGTCGGTGAGAAAGTTATGACTAATCTGGAGAGCCAATGAGTAAGTCCTACATCGTGATTCCATTCACCGCGGTGAACGGAAGCGAGGAGTAGGCACCCTCCATCTTCGGGATGGAAGGGGGGAGAGGGTGCACACCGACGGGTGTGTACTCAACCATACTGGTATGAGTTTCCAGGAGATATGTGCATCGCATTGCATTATATGAGGATGTTAAATGAGGATGATTTATGATGATGTCAATGATATGCTTATACTATGAATATGAGATGTGTATGATGTTGTATGTGAAAAGTGGTGATGAAGGTATTGGAATGTATTTCCTTGTTCCATTGCAATATACTTGCTGAGTAATGAACTCACGCTTGTGTTTATGTTGTTTTTCTTAGGTACCATGAAACCGGCATGCGGGGATAAGGGTTTAGCTACACATCTACACGTAGCTCCACACAAATTAGACAGTGTTATCATTTGGAGTCATGCTAATGAAAGTATTGCCATGAAACTTGGAGTTTTGCTTAACTGTGTGCTCGGTCTTATTATTTGATTCGTTTAGCTCATGATGTGGTTGAATGCTTTATCCTGGACTTATATTGTTGCTATGTCACATGATATTGCTGTTTTAGATGCTTTCCATTATGATATAACTTGTGATACTGTTGTTGCTCCTTCAATTCATGTTAAAACAAAGGAGATGCTGCCGAAATTCTCGGTTTTTAGCATGTGCGCCTTTGCTGGAATTTTTGTTTAATTGTGGTATTTAGATGTTGTTTAGCTTATGTTTGGTAGCATTCAGGCATATTAAATGCCTGGGTGTTACATTTTCAGTACATGATCAAGGCAATTTTTCATCACATGATTCTAAGAACACGATTTCAAAACACGAACCAAAACCTTTGCAAAAATCAAAAAGCTTTTCAAATAATCAAACTGATTTCAGATCTTTTCAAATAAATAAACCAAACAATAAATTTTGTCGAAATATCAAACTGGTTTCAAATCTTTTTCAAATACTCATCATCAAAATCAAATGGATCAAAAACAACCAAAACCAACCGTTAGAACGGTAAAGAACATACGAAGGAATCCACCACCAAACTCTTCTATTTGACTCCAGTCAACTACCCGATCTACGACAGAAAGGATAAGTACTCTTCTCCTACAGGGGTTAATAGTTCTTCGGTGATGGCGCTAACCGGTCACACCGTCAAACCTCACCCTTACTATGAAATAAGAGAGGTGGCCGAAACCCTTCGGCACCAAAACCCCGCTTTATCACAACAACAAGAACAATTCAATCATTTATCTCATAGACATAGCAACATGCATTATCAATTGAAGCAGTCAACATCATAGCTTAAATGGAACATTTAAGCGTAAAGAAACGATTCCCATACCCTTTCCTACTGTGCATCCATTGTGTGTCAAATTTTAGATTAGTTATTCCACTTTTGCAAGTTTTAATGTTGCTATCATATGACAAAGTTTTAGTTGAAACCTAAGCCATGTTTCTAAGTTATTCCACATCACATTTTAGTTGTACCCTATAGCATGACACTAAAAATACACATTTCAAGGACCTACAGCCCGCTCTGATACCAACTGTAACACCCCGGCATCTAGTGTGCCAAAATGCTACCAAACATAGACTAAACAACATCTAAATACCACAATTAAACATAAATTACAGCAAGGCGCACATGCTAAAAACTGAAATTTCGGCAGCATCTCCTTTTTTTTAATATGAATTGAAGCGATAGCAATAACAAGGCAGTTCATAGCAAAACATAAGGCATCTAAAACAGCAATATAAACGAATATAGCATCGACATAAGACAATAATACTGAAGCCAACTACTCCATAAACTATGGCTAAGCAAATCAGGATCACAAGCACACAAAAATTATTCCAAACACCTAGTTCATGGCACTTATTATGAACTTGACTAAACAATAGTAAATGTGGCTGGACTACGTGAAGATGTGTAGCTATTTCCCCTTCCCACATGCCTGTGTCATGGTACCTAAAAGAAAACAACATAAACACAAGCGTGAGTTCATCACTCAGCAAGTATATTGTAATGGTACAAACATAAACAATTACATGGCTTCAACAACTCACATCATGTATATCATCTCATTCATGATCACTAATCATTATCATCATCATTATGTATGCAATGCGATGCGATGCTCATATCTCCTTCGAAACTCATACCGGTATGGTTGAGTACACACCCGTCGGTGTGCACCCTCTCCCCCCTTCCATCCCGAAGATGGAGGGTGCCTACTCCTCGCTTCCCCACACCGCGGTGGATGGAATCACGATGTAGGACTTACTCATTGGCTCTCCGGAATAGTCATAACTTTCTCACCGACCTTCCCCGGACTAGTTATGACTTTCTCACCGCCCGGGCCATGTATCATGCCATGTCATGTATGCAAATATGCCATCATCATAAATCACTTTTACATTAACACATGGCATCATAACATAGTAAGCATATTCATCATATCATTGGCAATCATAAAAGCATGGCATGTGAACATATCATATATTAGAGTTCAATCACAACCGATCTAGCAAACAATAACCCGCTACCCATTCCAATACACTTGCCTCAACCACGGGCGACGGATTGGCGAGAAGTAGAAGGCACTCCCGGGGTCACACCACCAGCACATAGGCACCACACACTCACAATCATATCCACAAAATAGTACACAAACCCTCTTCTACCCCGACATCGTAAACTACTTGCAAAACCCAAAAACAGAGGTTCTGTCCCGTCAGGACAGCAGCCTTCCAAAAGGCACAACTTGAGTTCTGGGACTCCGAATCAATTAAACAAGTACATCCTCGCGTAGCTTAGGAAATTTCCTAACTTTTTCTAAGTATATGGAAAGACTGATTCGGACTCTAAAGTTGTTTAATCTACAAAATACCGTGATCTGTTCCAATCACGTCACAGATTTTAATACGTTCGGTAAAACAAGCATAACTTTCAAACAGCTGGGCGGAATTTAAAGTTCTTTATACCCACTGAAAGGTATTGAAATTACCTACAACTTCTTCAACAGCCGTACGACCAAATTCCAAATCTAAATTGGCGAAAAACCAAACTCTAGGTCGACTACTCATGTTGCCCGAAACAGAGAACGTGGCAACTTCTAGATCTAATCTAATCTACTCCATATCAGCACCACCAATTGATCTAAAAGCATGATAATGACCCTTAGAACAGTACCTAGATCAGCCCCAAGGATCCCTATGGCCATACATTCGCCTGACGCACGAAAGCCCAACGGATCTCCTCTCGGATCGCTCCTCGCTCCTCGCTCCAAAGGACGGATCTTCGAGGTGCAGGGGTGGAGAGGCTACCCTAGGGCAGCAAGGGGTGGAGGAGAGGTGGTGGAGAGGTGGGGAGAGCAAGGGGGCGCACAAGAGGGAGAGGGGAGGTGGGGCGGCTAGGGCACAAGGGGAGGTGGAGGGGGCGCACAAGAGGGAGGTGGGGGCGCATAAGGGGCAGGGAGAAACCCCCTTTTACCAGCCCACACAGGAAACCTACTCCTAAATGGATTCAAACTCTCCCCACCAAGGCCCACGACCCTTTCCCTAGGCCCAAAACTCCCCGGAAAGGCCCAAACTCCCGAAAACGGCCCGAAAACGCTATTAACCTCCATACCTTATGGTTTCAACCTCCAATTACATATTTCATAATGTGTTTGACCTCAACATTCACATTATATAAGGTTACGACACTCCGTGGTGTCACAACCGAGCTCAACCAGCAACCCTCCGAGATGTTAACAGCATTCCTTCAAAATATGAATCAGTTTCTGATGACTCAGACTCAGCTCATGCAATTGATGATACAACAACGGAACAATCAAGCCTCTATGGTCACTCCACCTATAACTCCTCAGCAGTACCCTTCTGATGAGTTACTGAAGACCAATCTTCCAGCAGTATTATGTGGAGACGATTGTAACACCCTGTCATCTAGCATGCCTGGATGCTACCAAACATAGGCTAAACAACATCTAAATACCATAAATTAAGATAAATTACAGCAAAGGAGTAAATGCTAGAACCGAAAATTTCGGCAACATCTCCTTTGTTTTTCCATGAATTGAAGCAACAACAATATGATCACAGGATATAGTATAAAGAATGACATCTAAATCATCAATAATAAGGATTCTAGCAGCAGTTTAAGCCTAGAATAAAGATTCCAACCATCTCCTGAGCCAAACGAGGTAAATGAGGAAACAAAGTACACAAATTAACCATCACAATTAAAGGAAGGAACATGTCATTGTTTATATGTGTGATGCTAAGTGATAACGTGTGACTAGATCCCTTTCCCGCATGCCGGTTTCATCGTACCTAAGAAAAATAACATAAACACAAGCGTGAGTTCATCACTCAGCAAGTATATTGCAATGGAACAGGAAAATACATTCTAATACCTTCATCACCACTTTTCACATACGACATCATACACATCTCATATTCATAGCGTAAGCATATCATTGACATCATCATATATCATCATCATATAACATCCTCATATAATGCAATGCAATGCAATGCAATGCGATGCACATATCTATTGGAAACTCATACCGGTATGGTTGAGTACACACCCGTCGGTGTGCACCCTCTCCCCCCTTCCATCCCGAAGATGGAGGGTGCCTACTCCTCGCTTCCATACATCGCGGTGGATGGAATCACGATGTAGGACTTACTCATTGGCTCTCCGGAATAGTCATAACTTTCTCACCGACCTTCCCCGGACTAGTTATGACTTTCTCACCGCCCGGGCCATGTATCATGCCATGTATGCAAATATGTCAACATCATATTTAACTTGTACATTAACACATGGCATCACAACATAATAGACCGTAATCATCATATCAATGGCAAACATTAAAGCATGGCATGTGAACCCATCATAAATTCAATTGCAACTCATCTAAATTAGCAACCTACAACTCGCTACCCATTCCAATACACTTGCCTCAACCACGGGCGATGGATTGGCGAGAAGTAGAAGGCACTCTCGGGGTCACACCACCTGCACATAGGTACCACACACTCACAATCATATCCACAAAACAGTACGCAAACCCTCTTCTACCCCGACATCGCAAACTACATGAAAAACCCAAAAACATAGGTTCTGTCCCGTCGGGACAGCAGCCTTCCAAAAGGCATAACTCGGGTTCTAAGACTCCGAATCGAATAAACGAGTACATCCTCGCGTAGCTTAGGAAATTTCCTAACTTTTTCTAACTATACGGAAAGACTGATTCGGACTCTAAAGTTGTTTAATCTACAAAATACCGTGATCTGTTCCAATCACGTCGTAGATTTTAATAAGTTCGGTAAAACTAGCATAACTTTCAAACGGATGGGCGGAATTGGACGTTCTTTATACCCACTAAAAGGTATTGAAATTACCTACAACTTCTTCAACATGCGGCCGACCAAATTCAGAATCTAAATTGGCGAAAACCCAAGCCCTAGGTCGACTGCACATGCTGCCCGAAACAGAGAACGTGGCAAACTTAAGATTCCATCTAATCTCCCGGTTCGCGCGATCTCCTTCCTCGCTCCAAATCCACAGGATCTCCTCGTCGCGGAGCGCTCCAATGGACCGATCTTCGAGGTGTTGAGGTGGTGAACTCCCCTAGGGGCAGCAAGGGAGGTGGAGAGGGGAGGAGAGGGGTGGTGGTGCAATGGGGAGGAGGGAGGAGGAGGGTGGCGCACAAGGGGGACGGTGGCGGCTATGAGAGGGAGAGGAGGAGGTGGGGCGCATGGGGGGAGGGTTTGGGGCGCCCTAGGGCTGGTTGGCTGCCCCCTCCTCCCCTGATGGGCCTAGAAGCTTCCACTTAAAGCCCGAAAAGACCCCCCCCCAAGGCCCAAGTTTCCCCGGAAAGGCCCAAAACACCCGAAAACGGCCTGAAAACGCGAATAAACCCCATACCGTATGGTTTCAACCTCTAATTCCATATTTCATAATGTGTTTGACCTCAACATTCACATTATATAAGGTTACGACACTCCATGGTGACACTCCCGTCGATGTGCACCCTCTCCCCCCTTCCATTCCGAAGATGGAGGGTGCCTACTCCTCGCTTCCCCACACCGCGGTGGATGGAATCACGATGCAGGACTTACTCATTGGCTTTCCGGATTAGTCATAACTTTCTCACCGACCTTCCCCGGACTAGTTATGACTTTCTCACCGCCCGAGCCATGTAACATGCCATGTATGCATTTATGCCAACATCATATTTAACACATGGCATCATCATGGATAACTTATACATTAACACATGGCATCATCACATACTAATCATACTCATCCTATCAATGGCAAACATTAAAGCATGGCATGTGAACATATCATATATTCAAACTTCAATCTCAATAAATCAAACAACCTACAATCGCTATCCATTACAATACACTTGCCTCAACCACGGGCAACGGATTGGCGGGAAGTAGGAGGCACACCCGGAGTCACACCACCTGCACATAGGTACCACACACTCACAATCATGTCCACAAAATAGTACGCAAACCCTCATCTACCCCGACATTGCCAACTACTCGCAAAACCCGAAAACAGCGGTTCTGTCCCGTCGGGACAGCAGCCTTCCAAAAGGCATAACTCAGGTTCTAAAACTCTGAATCAATTAAACGAGTACATCCTCGCGTAGCTTAGGAAGTTTCCCAACTTTTTCTAGATATAGGGAAAGACTGATTCGGAATCTAAAGTTGTTTAATCTACAAAATACCGTGATCTGTTCCAATCACGTCACAGATTTTAACACGCTCGGTAAAACAGCCATAACTTTCAAACGGCTAGGCGGAATTTAAAGTTCTTTATACCCACTGAAAGGTATTGAAATTATCTACAACTTATTCAACATCCGTACGGCCAGATTCGGACTCTAAATTGGCGAAAAACCGAACCCTAGGTCGACTGCTCATGCTGCCCGAAACAGAGGACGTGGCAACTTCTAGATCTAATCCAATTTACTCAATTCCAGCACCACCAATTGATCTAAAAACTTGATAAACACCCTTAAAACAGTACCTAGCCCAACCCCAAGGAGTCCCATGGCCATACCTTCGCCCGACGACCGAAATCCCAACGAAACTCCTCCCGGATCGCTCCTCGCTCCACGCTCCTCGCTCCTCGCTCCAATGGATGGATCCTCGAGGTGCAGGGGTGGGGAGGCTACCCTAGGGAAGCAAGGGGTGGAGGAGAGGTGGTGGAGCAAAGGGGAGCAATGGGGGAGGTGGAGGCGCATGCAAGGGAGAGGGGGAGGTGGGGGTGGCGGCTAGGGCATGGAGGGAGAGGTGGGGGCGCCCAAGGGGCAGGGTGGGGCGCAACAAGGGCAGGGGGAGACCCTTTTACCAGCCCACACAAGTCTCCTAGTCCTAAATGGACTCATACTCCATCCCACCAAAGCCCACAACCCCTTCTTTTAGGCCCAAACTCCCCTGGAAAGGCCCAAACTCCCGGAAACGGCCCGGAAACGCAATTAAACCTCATACCATATGGTTTTAACCTCTAATACCATATTTCATAATGTTTTTGACCTCATCATGTACCATTTATAAGGTTACGACACTCCGTGGTGACACATCACTTCATAAGGCCCAAAAACGCGAGTAAACCTCAAGCCGTAAGGTTTTATTCTCTAATTTCACATTTTATAATGGCACACCATACCGTAGTGTCACAGCTATGCTGATAACCGCCGTCTGGAATTAAGTTTTGCACCTGGTGAGCATGTTTACCTGAAGGTTTCACCACTCAAGGGAATACGTTGATTCAGAGTCAATGGAAATGGGTACCCCGCAATATTGGGTCATTTCTAGTGGGAGCCAAAAAAGGAGCAGTCGGATACAAGTTAGGGTTACCTCTACAACTGTCAGATTCGCATAATCTCTACTATTCTAAAGCAGCACTAGGTGGCAGTGGTCCGTTCTTCCCACGTCATTAATTGCCCTGCTTAATTGCCCTAAGCAAGAAACGAAGCGTTGCTTTAATTAGCCAGCTTTTGCAAGAAACGAAGCGTTAAAGATAGATGTTTGATTTTGTGAAATAATTTTTTTTTTATTTTTTAATCTTTATTTTTTGTTATTAATTTTGTTTTTCGTAGCAACGCACGGGCATGTAACTAGTAGTATCCTAAGAAAATGCTTTTAAATCTCTCAAAAAAAAAAGAAAATGCTTTTAAATATTTTAGTTCGAGGTTAAGCTAAAAACTAATGTACCCTTAAAAAAACAGCGCAGAAGTGCAGATCGTGCGCACAATTACATCCCCAGTACTATATTCCACGGTACCTTTACCAGTTAGAGAAATCATGTGCTCTCCTGTTAAACTTGGGCGATGGCTTTGTCACGTCACACATGGTTATTCCTTTGGTTTGTCGATTAGATCATTCGGACACTGAACCCATCCACTAAGCGTTCGCTGTCCTGTCACGCTCGGGCCGCATGCGGACGCAGCTCGATCGCATCAGGGAACAGGGGGCGGCGACGCCCGGTCGGGTCGGATGTGCCTACCCGGCCGCGCGGACGTCGCCAGCGCGCGAGACGTGGCGCGCACGGTGACAACTCCGACGTCCGTGCACATGCGCAGCGTTGACCAGCCTACTCCGGTTGTCCGTCGGAACGTGACGCCACCGGCTCGCCACCACCACCTGCGGCGGTGGGTACATCAACCACCGAAAGAGAAGCGATGGAACATCCTGGTTGCGTCCCATCAGAGTAGCCAGCTACCTCGGGTGCTCTTCGGCAAATGGGAAGGCAAGGCATGTCGTTTGGTTTCGACTGCCTACTAGCCAAGGCCCCAGGCCATGTGGTTCCACAGTAGAGTGCGAATGGGTGACACCTACGTACTTACGCACGCACGCTACTGTGCTGCTGCTGGTCGATGCAACTGCAAGGCCTCATATCGAAAGATGGTGAGAGATCACACGATGATCTATTTATATTTGTAACGAGCATTCGATTGTATTTGAACTTGTATCGCTTAAATTTGAGTTTAAATTGAGTTTGCTTTGATTTTGATCAATTTGAGTTCAGTGTGGCAATACCGGCTTTTGTGAAATGGTAGTAATTTTTTAGAACGAAATATTTGATACCACCGTTGATTAATATTTTGTTGAGTAATGATATGTGACAGTTTGCTTGTCTTTGATGGTTGCAGGGCCTCAAAGGTAGGTCATAGTCAGGCGGAGTCAATCATGACTAGACTAGGAAGGCGGTTGGGGAGTTGCTGTAAGCCGACATGACAAGTGGATGGATGAGATGCTAACTTAAGCTCTACTCAAGTGAAGGACGATTGTTGGATGAAGGGTTTGCGGATGGAGTAGTAGTTAAGTTAGTGTGAGTGGTTAAAACTCGTTATGTTGTTAGGTTAGAGGTTAGCCCATGTATGAGTGAGGAAGTAAATCTCAATCTTATTAAGATTTTTTTAGAGTTAAAAAGGTCATCCAATGCTGAAAATTGCTTCTACGTTGCTATAAATAGAGGGGGTGAAGGGATGCCTTTATGGCAAATCTTACAGAAGGATTTTTGGTTTTCTTATGCTCCTTTGAGCTTTGCCCACCAAGAAGTGTAATTTTGTAACCATTCGTCCCTAAGCAATGCAAGATTCAAGTTCATCTATGTTTTGAAATTTATTCTATTTCTTACATTTTTTGCTTGGTTCTCCATGCAACTTGAGTTTTGCTTCCCTTTTTTCTACTTGCTGTAGTTTTATTGGATCTAGAACATGTAAGAAGTTAAAGGACTCATCTAGATCATATCACAACCCAACAAAATCGATTAGAACTAATTCTTGATTAAGTTATGCTTACAATATCGTGTTCTTGAGTTGAGATTGTTATTTTTTGTGCAGCTTGAACTATTTGCATGAAAGGCTAAGACATTGGGTTTATCTTTGTAATTATTTTTGGAATCATAGTTTTAAGGTCATTTCCTAGTGTCTTTCGTGTGTCTCAGTTGAAGAAGTGTCTCAGAGTACCCGAGCATCAGGTGCCGTTTGAAGAAATGGAATTGAAGGAAGACCTGTCGTATCCAGAGTATCCCGTCAAAATTTTGGATGGATCGGAATGTCGAACTCGAAGTCAGGTAATCAAGTTTTGCAAAGTTCAGTGGAGTAATCATTCAGAGAAGGAAGCTACCTGGGAAGGAGAAGAAGATCTTCGAGCAGAGTTTTCCGATCTTTTTCTTTCTTCATCCGAATCTCGGGGACGAGATTCTCTCTAAGGGGGGTAGGTTTGTAACGTCCTTGTTTTCGGCTTTCTGGAGAAAATCTAATTTAAATTAATTAGATTCAAAATTTGGAGTTTCCTTGGTGTTTATGTTAACCTGGCATCCTTTCTCATCCCAAAATCGGGATTCAATTCCCTTCCGTTCGAAAAATCGAATTTCCAGATTTCCGCCGGTACCCGAAATTTCACCCGAGTCCAAAAATGCTCCAAAAATCCCAAAATCACTTCAATTATGTCCCAAATATTCCAAAATGATTTTAGGAACCATTCCCCGGATTTTTTGACCTTCACTCCTATTTTATCTCGCGCGGCTTTTGTTTAATGCCCGTAATCCGCGCCTGAATATTTAATTTCACAAATTTCATACAAATTCCGCGAAACCAATTTTATTGGGTTCCAAATATTCTAAAATGGTTCTAGGATTTTTTCCGGAATTTTTAGACTATTTTTTTCCTAATTTTTCTCTAGGGCGGTTTATTTACGTAATTCCCGGCCAATCACGCGCTGCCACGTGGCGTGTACTGTTCATCATCCCCTACTTCTTGCCATGGCTTTGAACGGAGAGGAGCTCCAAGCTCTCTAATGGCTACCTCTCTCTTTAATCAACCATAACTCTCCAACCAATGCTCCAAATCGCGAACGGCCGGATCCGTTGGAAGCACAACGACGTCCTCTCTCCATTCCTCACCATCAATAGCCCCGGATCTCGCCGGAATTGAAACCGTCGGCCAAAAACCAAAATGCACTTAAATGCCATTAACTCGGCCGTTTCTTCATCAAAGCGTGTGCTTCCACCTCTCAAATCTCCGTGTGGACGTCCTCTTCCCGGTGGTAGAACTCCCTTTTAGCCTCTCCACCCTAATCGCCCGTGAGATCAAGAAAACCAACGCCGGGTAGCTATTTTGGAGTTCTTCGTGTTCATCCTCATAACTCTCTCTCCGGTGAGTCAAACTCAATTCCGTTTGTTCCCTTGTGTGCGTATGGATGTCTAGGTCATAACCCCTCCATCCATTTTAGGTTTCATCAAGATTTGAAGTCGAATTTTGAGTTTTGGTCGCCTCGGCCGAACCGTCGTTCATCGCGAAATTCGTCATCTCCGGTAATCCTCTTGAAAATCCAACACCACCGTTGGATTCGCATCGCCGAGACCTTTCCGGTACTCCCCTTCCCCAATCCCACCACCCCCTTCCATGGAAAATCATCATCTCTAGCCCTAAATATGTTTTTCCGTTCGGTTCTGGACAAAAGGTACTGTAGCTTCGACATTGCTACAGTGCCGGGTCGGTGCTACAGTACCGTTTCTTGTTTTCCCCTTGATTTTCTTTCCGATCCAACTTCGAAGCGCTCGTTCTCTTCCGTCGTAACTCCGAATCGAGTGATTCAAATTCCTAAATTCATCTAAAATCATCCTCTACCTGCCAGTACTACTTTTGTAATTTTTGGATTTTATTTATTTTCTTGTATTTATTTATTGCCTCGTTTTGCGCGTAGCCGAGGAACCCGACGCGACCGCTGACCCCGCCGCCGGACTTTCCTCGTTCGACGACCTCACCGCGACCGAGGCAAGTCTCCTTGATGCATGTTGATCCTATAATTTATAAATGTTTTACCATGTTTTACAAATTGCATCGCTATTTATATTAAAGAATGATGTTAACATTAGGGTATTAGTTATACCTGTTGTTCCTACCTCCTTGACATTGTTATCCATGATCCTTTATCGCCCTAGTATAGTAATCCACCAATATAAATGTTTTTGAAAAAAATATTCTTTAATTAGGGGAAAAGACTAATGGAAAGACACGATCGGTGGAACAAATGTTATGAAATGCAGGTTGGAGATTTCACGAACATTAGTGATGTGGTGGTAGCCGTTATGGAGTTGATCTTTGAATGGTGATAGTTGAAATATCGAGGAGTTGGATTGTGATGGCAGTTCGCAATATAATTCGTATGGATCGGGGAATATTGAAAGATGTATGATATTAGGAATAATAGTCGGTAAAGTTAAAAAAAAATATTGAGAGTCATACTGGTGGATCAAGTAGAATAACTGGTGAATCATATTTCGGTGGATCTTAACAAGCATACGATGAGATTTAGAGATGACAATGTGAAGGGTTACAATATGTAGTATTGGGAATGACACTCGATGATTTAGTCAATAATATTATCAAATATACTCGACGGAATAAGTGGATAATATTGAGGATCATACTTGGGAGTTTGGTGGATGATTTTCTGAAATATGGTGTCGCGATAACCGCTTATGTGAAATTATGGATAATGCAGAATATGTGTAGCTTATTTAGTTAACTTGGTATCCGGGGGCTCACAATAACCTTAGCAACTCTAAACCTGCTGCTTACATTGGTACCAAGAAATAAACTAGCCTGACAGATAATTAGCAAGCCAAAACTGAAACAGAAATGCCAATGACAAGTAACATCTCGACACATAGTGTGCCCAGAATGTCACTACAATGAGCAACATTAACAACTTAATAGCAATTTACAGAATAAATCCAGCAAGAACACTAACATTAAAATAAATTTGACAGCATGAATCCTCTCCAAAAGAGTTCTACGCAATAATTAGAATATAGCAGCATTAAAGTAGAATGAAAGATAACAATAATGAGCCTAAAAAATATATTAATTCAACTACAAAAGTGCATTATACGCCAATAACAATAATTAACAGGACTAAACCACCTGCAAAGATGATGCTACATCCCCTTACCAAATGCCGATCTCAAGGTACCTAAAAATATTTAAATAAACAAGCGTTAGTCCAAAACTAAGCAAAGTGCATCATACCATGAAAAAAATACATAAGCATAAATCATAGCATTTTACCTCATGTTCTATAACCATACAGGAGGAAGGAACACATCAATTTAATAATTACTTCTCCTTATTTATGCAATGCATCATGCATGCTCATAATGCACAACACATAGCGTATACCGGTATAGCTGAGTGCACACTCATCAGTGTGCACCCTCTCATTCCTTTCCATCCCGTGGAGGGGCGTACTCTTACTGTCTCACTCCCATCCATCCCTGTGGATAGGACTATGAGGTAGGTCTTTCGTGCTCACTACATGTGAGCACAGAGGCCCACATGGGTCACCTTTTCCATCATGAGTGCACATATGCAAATGACATGAACAAATTTCAAGTTGCATTCTTTTCCAACATTCTCGTAGCCATAACCGTAATCATAAGCAATGACATATTCTCATATCCAAAACATAACATTCACATCACCCTAATCATACTCTTGCGAGAAACACATGGTAACAAGGCATAACAAATATTTAAGACAACTAGATAGAAATTCTATATGCAAATAACAACCACCCTAACATCATTTTATACGATGCACTTGCCTTTACCCACGAGTAGCAGAGTGGCGCGAGGTTGAAGCCACTCCTGGAGTCACACCAACTAAAATAATTTACATACAACTCAAAATCATACCACCACAGTAAACACAAAAAATAAAACAACATCGAACCTAGCCGACTCCGAAACCCTAAAATCAGTCTGCTGTCAATCGAGATAGCAGACTTCAAATGACCATAAATTGAGTTTTACAACTTCAAATTTAGTAAATGAGGACATTTTCATGATCTACAGGAAATTTTCCAACTTTTTTAAGTATTGAGAAAATTTATTTCGGCCTCTAACTAGCCCTAAATTGCAAATTCCCGCAGGTGCTATCAGCAACGACATATTTTGAACAGCCTTCGGTAAAATAGCAATAACTTTTAAATGGCTGAACTAAACTTTGTGATCTTGGTATCTAATTAAATATAAGTAGAAAACATACAATTTTTACAATAGTCAAACCCCTAGAAAAAGAGTCTAGGGTTCTGTAAATCGCGTCCCAAAATCACGGTCTAATCTGCCCCAACACCTAGAGCTACCACGTAAATTAATTCCCCCAATCCAAAATTAATTCATGACCTTAGAACCAGCAAAACTAACATATATACTCCTAATCACAGCCTCCAAATGAAACAAAGCCCCAAAAAAACAATCAAGCCTTTGCTTACCCAACCATTGGATCGATGACGAAAAGTGCAAATCTCCTTACAAGACTCGCCCGATTAGCAGTTCTCCTAACAATCATCCAAGAAGGCCATTAATGGAGATCAATTTGGGAGAGATCCAAGAGGGGAGGAGAGCCAGGAGAACAAGGGAGAGGAGGGGGAGTGGGAGAGAGGGAGGTGGGCACATGGCCAGGAAGTGGGGGAAATTGAGTGGCTAGGGGGGATGAGAAAGGGTGGGCTAGGGTTTAAGGATGAATTCCCCACCCTCATGGGCCAAAACCCAGACCTAAAGGTCTAGAAACCCCTTCAAGACCTACAAACAGCCCACAAAACCCTCACGATAGCCCAAAAAGGATCAAAACTAAATTTTAGATATTACAGCCGCGTCGAGCGCCCTTGTTGTCCGCCGTTGCTTGTCACTACTGACCACCTTGTAGCCATTCCTGGCCACTAGCTCTCATCACATAAGGTCCTTGTCGTCACCTCATGCTTCTCCGCCCACTAGCCAGCCAGCTCCGGTCTTCATCGGTTGCAACAGCTCATACCCGATTTCATCGTCGCCTACCACTACCGTCGATTAAATTTTGGCCACCTCCAATCGCAATCGAGTAGTGCCCTAGGTGTGCCCTTGCCTCCTCCTGCCGACTGTGTCCTTGCCCAAGTCCGACCACTGTCCCCTCGTCGGCTACGGCTTCTCTAGCCATCTCCCCTGTCCCAGCTCACTGCACGATGGACCCAAATGGTCAGTGCCCCTGCTACCTTTGAATCTCTATCGCTAGGATCCACAAGCCAGCACAGGCCCAGTTCAAGCATATGCCAAAATGGAAATACGTCTCCTCTACCAAAAAACATATTATAGTTTTTAGGCAAATTCCAAAATCACAAAACATTCAAACTAGCTTCTCTTTTGCATCTTAAATCCAAATCAAATGAAAAAAATTTCTAAATTTATGTTTAAACATTTAGTTTCTAAACATGCAAAAATATTTAAATTTTAACTTGTTTTAGATCATTTTTCAATTAGGGTTGATTTCAATATATTAAATTTTCTAAAATGTACAACTTGCTCAAATAAAGTCCAAACAAGGTGTAACCAATTTCTTTGTGTTAATTAGACTGTAAACAACCTCATTATATAAAAATACTTAGGATGTACCCTTGAATTTTATATGTTACTTCATATGTTTCTTTATGTTCTATTATATTCGAAACCCTAATTTCATCCCAATACCAAAGGGTAAACCCTAGCTCCTAAAATATAAAATAAATTCCAAAACACTCATAAGACCCTAAGAAACTTATTTTTGCAAAATATTTAAATATGAACTTTGTTTGAATTAAATCCATAAATAGGTCATTATTCAATGCACAGAAATTCAAGTAGTTATAACTTAAACATATAGATTCAAGTTTTGATAGAACCAATTCCTAAACCCCATTTATAATCATACTATATCTAGTTATGCAAGAATAATTTATATTTTATTTAGTTTTCTCTAAACTTATAAAAAGACTTTAGGTACTATATGCATGCAACTAGTACGTAACATTATAACACAAATAAATGTTAATGTAAAAGAAACCAATTCATGAACACACTATGGGATAGATCAACCAATCTTGCAAAGATATTTAGTATTTAGCTTAACTAGAACCTAGTCACTAATCATATATATATATATATATATATATATATATATATATATATATGATTAGAGAATATAAGTTAAGGCATACTAATAAGTATTAACACATGTAAACTTGTATCTAAATACCCCATAGATTAGTACCGGTTAATCTTGTAAAAATGTTTAATGTGTAGATTAAGGATGAATTCGGGTTCTAAATAGTTTGTCTTACCTGTATAAAAGATTAATATATGCATGTCTTTCGCAAATAAGTAATAGTAGGTTTGAAATCAAAAGATATATGCCCTATAGAACCTAACTATCTGAAGTGTTAGAAATCACCCTAAGATGCACTCAAACCCCTACTTGAAATATGTCTTCATATAGGATACACAAGGATTCAAGATATAGACAACATAAAATGTTAATAACTTTTATAAATAAAAGCTAAAATATATAAAACTAGTTTCAAGACAATTCTAGAGTCAAGACATGCTAATGCTACAAAAATGATTGTATTTCTATGTAAATTATAGTCGCAAATCTAAAACAAAATTTAGCCATATATAAGATAAACTTTAGACAAAACAGGGTGCAATATGATTACATGATATGCTATCTTTCCATGATTGATGTTTGCTTATGGAATGATGAACATGGTTACATATTGGTTATGAATTCGTTGTATTACATGTTTATGCAAGTTTATACATGTTCATATCATATGTGCATTCATAATGGAAGAGGCGACCCATTCTGATGCGGGCCTCTGTGTTCACATGTAGTGAACACGAAAGACATACCTCGTAGTCCAATCCACGGTTGTGTATGGGAGCGAGTCAGTAAGAGTAGGCACCCTCCATCTACGGGATGGAAGGGGAAGAGGGTGCACACCGACGGGTGTGCACTCGGCAATACCAGTATGTGTTTCACGGAGACATGTGCATTGCATTGCATACATGGATAATGATGTTATGAGATGAATACCATGCGAATGTGAAATACTTATGATGTCGATTATGAGATGTGTACATGGTGATATTGAAATCTGTTTCTTTGATTCATTGCAATACACTTTGCTGAGTGATGAACTCACGCTTGTGTTTCATGATGTTTTTTAGGTACCATGATACTGGCATGCGGGAAAGGGACTTAGCGGCATTTCATCACATAATTTCCACACATTTAGACAATATTTACCTTTCGGAGTTGTGATAATTTATTTAGTTTGATGAAACTAGGATTATGATTTGTTCGTGTGCTTGATTACATCCCTTACTTTGTTTTAGTTCATGGAGTGGTTAAATTCATTATGCTAGACTTAAATTGCCGCTATATCACCTGTTATTGCTGATTTAGATGTTTTCCAATATGATATATCTTGTGATATTCTTGTTGTTGCCCCGAGTCATGGAAAAACAAAGGAGATGCTGCCGAAATTTTCGGTTTTAGCACTCGCGCCCTTGCTGTAAAATTTATCTTAATTTGTGGTGTTTAGATGCTTCTTAGGTTATGTTTGGTGACATTTAGGGCATTCTAGATGCTGGGATGTTACACTTTATGTATTAATTTTGTTTAATCCAACAAATAGCAAGGCAAGCACCCCCTTGATCATATTGATCCCGGTTTTTCATAATTAACTAAAATTTTGATTAAAACTTGCATGCATGCGCTATGTTTCATAAAATTACTATTTTGTGGGTACTAGTAGATATAACCTTCATTGATGGATTTCCTTAATTAATATTAACATGTGAGCCTTGACAACCCTAGTTTGTGGATAGACACTTGATGATGTCAGAATGGGTATATTCGATTATTACATGGATATGCTTAGCCATGCTTTAGATTGGGATACGAACAAATGGTTTTACTATTCGTAATAAATTTAAATATTTGGCATATTGAATTAAAATATTGGACAAGATGAACTTTAATCATGGACATGTTGGAATATTGTGATTATTGGTATTTTCTTTTAAAAAAAATAAAACTATGATTTTGACGCGGGTGATTATTGGCAATAGCCGGAAGTGCATATAATATGTATGTAGATAGGGGGAGATTTATCGCCTGGGTCGATCAAGGACCGAACATAGTGTTGTATGATCCAGGGGATATTCGTACAACCACGAGGGCTGGTATGAGACGGCATTAACTTATTAAGTTACTTAGAACTAGCTTTGCACATTGGAAAGCTGGAGTAGCATAAACATTTCAGGTAGGTTTCTTGTAAGGTGCTTCCACATGGACTTTTGGGTAAATACACATCGGTGCAACGGTGTACGCCTTGCCATGGAGAGAAACCGTTATAGATTCAATTGAGCTCAAGATTTTTATGATTTGTGTGAAAGTTTGTTTCTACCGCCATCGCAGGGGTTTGACGTCACTGGGCTGGTGCAAAGCTAGGGCTAGATAATGTAACAGTTATGTATGATCTCTCTGCAGCACACCAAAGGAAGTGTATTAAATATGCATTGCAAAAAGAGTTGATCCATTCCTTGTGGATAAAGTTGTACACCTCTACAGAGTTTAAATCTTTTCGAAAAGTTGTGCCCACGGGTTTGGGAGACTTGGTGAATTGACACTAAGTTAGATGTTTTGATACCTTTATAAAATGAATTGGTGAGTTTACCTCTACAGATGATTTAATGCTTCACATGTGTGGGCAAGATTGAATTCAGTTGTTGTGCCATGTGTTGGCAAGAAAACTGATTTAAGATATTATTATGTTGAGAATGGACAATTCAACTCATGAAGGATTGTGAGTCTTTTATTACTTTTATGTCATTCTTACTTATTACCTTTATGTTTACATACTTGTTGTTTTATACATTTGTCAACATGCTTTTACAAAATTTTGCTTTCAATCTATTTTTCTATATTTACATATCACTTTGGCTCCAGGCAAAATAAACTGTTTGTAGCCTTTTTCTTGATACAACCTACATTTATTATAGGTTTGCAAATACTTCAAGTCTTGTTGAGTATGAAATCTACTCACCCTTGCTATTATTGTTGTTTCTAGGTGAAGAGATAGAATATTTTGAAAAAACCATACTTTGACGTAGGTTACGAGAATTATGACGATGATTTTATCTAGAGTTTATGCCATGTCAGTTGCCTGAGGATTATGTGGCACACTACACGACTTCTGATTCTTCCACTGTACTCTGATTGACCTTACAGGTCATATTGTATAAATGCTTTTGCTATTATATGAAATAAAACATCGTGTATAGTTGTTATTTCAATTTGTTGAAGTGCGTGCTAGCTACTGATTATCAGACTAGCACAATATGCACTTTAGAACCTTTCTTTTACGCTACACTATAGCATAAAAGGGAGGGTCTCACAACTACTCCGGCCTACCAAAATGTAAGGCTAAACCCCAACTAATTTACTAAGCTAAGGTTATCTCATACTAGCACATATGGTCGCGCTTAATTACTTAAGTGATAGCATCAAGTTCGGTTCTTAATTCAACCCAGGTGAGGATCTCCACCTATCTACACACAAGATTCCTCCTCACGTCTCAAGTTTAAACAATATCTCGCTCGCATCTAAATTATAAGTTTTATTTTAATTCATACCAAAATAGAAGCAACCTTTAATCATGTCCAACATTTTTCAATTTCAAATAAATAGCATATCCATCTATTTGTCCTCCCAATTTCTACAGCATGACTAAGCAGATGCAAGTGAATACTTGATTATACCCATTTAACATTTCATAAAATATATAAACATAACTTACGGTTAACAAGGTTCACATATCAATGCTTATTAAAGAAATCCTATAAATTTAGGAATACGTTTACCAGTACCCATAATATAGCGATGTTTATTGAATATAGCGCATGCATAATAGTTTTGATAAAACAACATTGACATGTAAAATAATAGGATCAACATGATCAAAGGAGGGTGCTTGCCTTTCTCCTGATCGGGGTGTGGCTACTGTTTGTGATGTTAGTCGTCAAAGGTTTCACAAACGGTCTTGTCAAGGCAAAGAAAAATAACACCACAAATAAATACTAATAAGACTTCAATACGCACATGTTAAAAAATGCACAAAATTTATACAGAAGAAATAGCATGATTTATCATGTATTTTGCAAAAGGTTTCACTAAATTTGGAATTTATTTGCATTAGTTATAAGCTTATGAACTTTGCATGTATTGAAATTCACCTAATCATGCATTTGTTATAAACCAAGTCCAAATCTAGATATTTTTACATATTTGGAAATCATTTTTGGTTTTGATTGGTGAAAATTTTATATAGTATACATTCTACGCCTATAGCTTAAATTTGAACTCATTTTGTAACGTCGCGGAGTTTCGTTTCAAGTTTCTTTTGAGAGTTTTCGTCTGGTTATCTGGTGGACCGCCTGTTGTTCTGTAGGAGGGTCAATTAGTATTGTGAAACCAAGGAGTGTCGTAACCTTATTAAATGTGAATATTGAGGTCAAAAACATTATGAAATATGGAATTGGAGGTTGAAACCATACGGTATGAGGTTTATTTGCGTTTACGGGCCATTTCCGGGAGTTTGGGCCTTTCTGGGGGAGTTTGGGCCTAGGGGAAAGGGTCGTGGGCCTTGGTGGGGAGGAGTTTGAGTCCTTTTGGGAGAAGGAGACCAGGTTGGAGGCCTCCCCCAGCCCCTTGTGCGCCTCCCCCTGCTGTGTGTGCGCCCCCTTCAATACCCTAGCCGCCTCACCTCCACCTCCACCTCCCTTGCTTGCGCCGCCCCCCCCCCCTTGCTCCCCATTGCGCCACCACCCCACCACCACCTCTCCACCTCCCTTGCTGCCCCTAGGGGAGTTCTCCACCTCAACACCTCAAAGATCTGTCCATTGGAGCGCTCCACGACGAGGAGATCCGGTGGATTTGGAGCGAGGAAGGAGATCGTGCGAAACGGGAGGAGATCCGTTGGGTTTTCGTGCGTCGGGCGAAGGTATGGCCATGGGAATCCTTGGGGTTGGTATAGGTACTGTTATAAGGGTTAATATCATGTTTTTAGATCAATTTGTGGTGCTATAGTTGGGTAGATTAGATGGAATCTTGAGTTTGCCACGTTCTCTGTTTCGGGCAGCATGAGCAGTCAAAATAGGGTTTGGGTTTTCGCCAATTTAGAGTAAGATTTTGGTCGTCCGCCTGTTGAAGAAGTTGTAGGTAACTTCAATACCTTTCAGTGGGTATAAAGAACGTCCAATTCCGCCAAGCCGTTTGAAAGTTATGCTCGTTTTACCGAACGTGTTAAAAACTGTGACGTGATTGGAACAGATCACGGTATTCTGTAGATTAAACTACTTTAGAGTCCGAATCAGTCTTTCCGTATACTTAGAAAAAGTTAAGAAATTTCCTAAGCTATGCGTGGATGTACTCGTTTAATTGATTCGGAGTCTTAGAACCCGAGTTATGCCTTTTGGAAGGCTGCTGTCCCGACGGGACAGAACCTCTGTTTTTGGGTTTTGCGAGTAGTTTGCGATGTCGGGGTAGAAGAGTGTTTGCGTACTGTTTTGTGGTCATGATTGTGAGTGTGTGGTACCTATGTGCAGGTGGTGTGACCCCGGGAGTGCCTTCTACTTCTCGCCAATCCGTCGCCCGTGGTTGAGGCAAGTGTATTGGAATGGTAGCGGATTGTAGTTTGCTAGATTGGTTGAGATTGAAATTGAATATATGATAGGTTCTCATGCCATGCTTTAATGTTTGCCATTGATATGATGAATATGCTTATTATGTTATGATGCCATGTGTTAATGTACATGTTATTTATGATGTTGGCATGTTTGCATACATGGCCCGGGCGGTGAGAAAGTCATAATTAGTGCAGGGAAGGTCGGTGAGAAAGTTATGAGAGCCAATGAGTAAGTCCTACATCGTGATTCCATCCACCGCGGTGTATGGAAGCGAGGAGTAGGCACCCTCCATCTTCGGGATGGAAGGGGGGAGAGGGTGCACACCGACGGGTGTGTACTCAACCATACAGGTATGAGTTTCCAAGGAGACATGAGCATCGCATTGCATACATAATGATGATGATAATGATATGTGATCATGAATGAGATGATAGACATGTTGTGAGTTGTTGTAGCCATGTAATTGTTCTTTTGTACCATTGCAATATACTTGCTGAGTGTTGAACTCACGCTTGTGCTTTCTTGTTGTTTTAGGTACCATGAGACCGGCATGAGGGAAAGGGGAATAGTCACACTTCTACACGTAGCTTCACTCATTGTTCCCACAAGTCATTCAATTGGGTCTTGATAATAACTAAGTGTGATGCTTATTGATTAATGGTTTAGTTTTGCGTTATGAGACTTATTGTTCGTTTGGCTCATGGAGACATTGAATGCTTGGAATTAGACTTATATTGTTGTCATGCCTTTAATTATTGCTATTTTAGATGCCTCTTATATTGCCATATATTGCTATGCTATTGTTGTTCCTTCAATTCATGTTTAAACAAAGGAGATGCTGCCGAAATTTCGGTTTTTAGCATTAGTGCCTTTGCTGTAATTTACTTGTAATTGTGGTATTTAGAGGTTGCTTAGTCTATGTTTGGTAGCATTCGGACATATTAAATGCCGGGGTGTTACAGTTGGTATCAGAGCGGGCTGTAGGTCCTTGAAATGTGCATTTTTTTTGTGTCATACCTTAGGTTACAACTAAAATGTGATGTGGAATAACTTAGAAACATGGCTTAGGTTCTAACTAAAACTTTGTCATAGGATAGCAACATTAAAACTTACAAAAAAAAGTGAAAGAAGAAATTTAAAATTTGACACACTTGGTTGCACAGTAGGATGGGGTTTCGGTTCATCATTGCATTGCGCTTGATTATTTGATGAAGACTATGTCTATGATGATGTTTGATCTTTGTTCTTGATTATATGATGTTGTGCTTATGTTTTTGTGATTGGATGGGTGTCTGTCTATACCAGCCATGCCGAGGGATAGAGGTCGTGGTCGCCGTGGCCGTGGAGGCCAGGGGCGAGGTTCCCAGGGAGTTGCTGAGTCTGTAGCTGAGGGTAGCGCTTCGCTCAATGCTCATGGGCTAGCGCAGGAGGAGCTACCGGCGGCACAGTCTGGGGCTGAGGTACCCGCCGCCAATGAGGATTTACTTCAGGCTCTGCAGAGGGAGGTTCAGGAGCTGCGCCAGCAGTTGCGGGCAGCCCCTGCTGCAGTGCCTCCCCCTGCAGCGGCCCTAGTTGCTACCCCCGCTGTGCCGGAGACGAGGATGAGTCTCCGGGAGTGGATGTCCCTCTGTCTTGACACTTTTGACGGAGCGGGCACGCCGATCCAGTCCGCAGATTGGCTGCGGTACATGGAGCGGCAGTTTGAGGTCCTAGAGTTGACCTCTGTCCAGAGGGGCTCGCTTTGTGGCCTTTCAGCTGAAGGGCCAAGCGGATATCTGGTGGGAGGGGGTTCTGGCTGCTAGAGCCCTCGAACTTGGTCCAGTCACCTGGGAGGACTTTGTGGCTCGCTTCCGAGCCAAGTTCTACCCAGAGTCTTTCCTTGAGCGGATGGAGCATACTCTGAAAACTCTTTCCAAGGGAAAGAGGTCGGTGACTGTAACATCCCAAAATTTGCTTTTAATATATTTAGTGTGTTTCTGGAATATTTGGAATTTTTCGAATTAAATTGGAACCCTCGCGAGTAATTCAGGTTCGAGTATATTGAACTAATCACGTTAAATAAAGATCAGACATTTTCGAATAAGCATAAAAATTAAAATTTTGTTGATAATTAAGATAGTTGGCAAACGAGAGTGTTCGCTTCAAATATTTTCGAAAAACATGCTTTATAACGTAAGTCGTTGATTTTACCCAACTCTGTATAGGTGTCTGATTCACTAAAAGATTTATTACGAAAAATCTACACTTCGAAAAATCGCGAAACCAACTTCGTTATGGCCCAATTAGTCCCCAGTATTTTAGAGGATTTTTTTCCAAAATGTTTAGAATTTTTTTTTTACTATTTCTTCCTAACTCGTTTGAGCTCGTATACATATATGTGTATGTGTATGCTTGGAGGTGCTCGAGAAAGAATTTCTCAGACATTTTGCTTGCATGGCCGCATGCTACTAGTAGTGTCAGCCGTTTCTTCACTTTTATTCACGCATGCACGTAGTGGCGTGAAAACCATTCATGGCTAGTAATGTTGCTCTCCCTTTGCTGGTTTCATGCAAGAAGGTGTAGTGTGGAGAGTGCATGGTAACGTGTGGCATTACTCAAGGTAGTGGTGGGAGTAGTAGCGTGAGAACAATTCATTAGTAACCGGCGCCCCATTTCCTCCATGCGTGCCTTAGTATTGTGAAAGGATATGCATACTAGCGCGACGTCAGTTCCATTCCCTTGCTTCTCTCCATATTGCTCTTTCCTGTTGACGACGGCATGCTGCTGTTTTATCACCGCCGTCGCTGTGCTGTCGTCTCGTCGCCGTCGCTGTCGCCGTCGCCGTTGGTCACTATCGCCGTCGTCTACCTCGTCGCCGCCGTCGTCTACGTCATTGCTGGTGTGTACTTCGTCGTCTTCGCCGTCACCATCGTGTACTACCACCGTCGCCCTCGCCGCGTTGCCGCCGCCATCGTCGTCGTCGCCGCCGCCGACCGGTACTCCCTCATCTCTCTTGCACGCGCTCTGGCTATCTCGATCAATTGGTCTCGTTTGCGCAAGCGTCGTTGTCATTGGTATCATTTTTTTCCCTCGTGCCGTCTAGGCTCACGCCGCTGACCGCGTACCTTGCCGACTGCCGGCCTAGCGCATCCCAGCTCTCCCTTCTTCCGTGAGGGACAGAGTAGCTAGTTTCACTGTGTTTTGGTCGGTATTTTTCTTGCTGATCGTTGCGAACGTCGCCGCCGTCGCCGCCGACTCCATCGCGCGCCGCCGCTCGACCGCCGGCTCATTTATCGCCGCCGCTTGACTGGTCGCATGCCTCTACCACTCTTTCTTAGTTTCACGTAATCTTACCAAGCCAACCAAAGACAAATGCGTGAAAAATACACTTGCATGCATTCACCCGAACGTTTCCATGAAGAATATGCCTATACACTGTGAATAGTACCATGCAAGCTAGCAAAAGCTAAGTTACATGTGGTAATTTCCGGTATTTGCGAAATTTGTCTTTTTCATTACGAATTCGTTCTATGTCCGAATCGCTTGCTGCAAATTTTGTTAATTAGTAAAAATTAATACCTTTCTACAGTAATTTTTATGAAATTTCATAATTAAACTTATACTGTTAAATTAATCGCAGAAACTCCAAACTTACGAATTATGTAGTTCTTAAACTATACGTCCAAAAATTCCGAAATAAATTTTATAAATCTTAGAAAATGCTAAACTAATTATTTGGAAGTTTTCATGAAATTACGCATTATTTTGATTTGCGGTATTTCCTGAGTGTGTGTTTATTCATTGTTTTTGAATGTTTATTTGGTTGTTTGCTACGCATAGACGTTAAATTATACGAGAGTGCGGGAGTTGAAGACCAAGCTCAAGCCGTAGATCAAGATCTAGACCCCAGCCAGCTGATCTTTGAAGGCAGGTTGTGTTTTGACCATATTGCTCCTAATTTTTGAAATGTATTTTGGTTTAAATTATGCATGCTATATTAATTAAAGTGAATAATTTAATTTGGGTAAATTAGCTAATCAACCTATTTGTTAAATCCACCTTTGATGATTAATATTTGTATGCCATGTATCCATTATCACCATAAGTTGGGTTTAAATAGTTGGATGTTATATTGTGCCAACACGGGAGGCTAGACCGTGATTAGTCAGCTATGCTTACGTGAAATGTGTTTCAAATGGCAAAATAATATTGACTAATGTTATATGGAATGAGTTTTGGAATTAGTGTAATCTTGCCACGTGATGATGTGAAGTGTAGGTACCCTTGTGGTTCTACATGGTAATTGATATTATTGTTGACATGCGTTGCACAATAATCAAATTGGGGTGATAAATAGATTTAGACCGGGGCAAGTGGTAAGAATGATAGGGTGGGCCATGAGTGGCACTGGGAAAGTCGTTTTGGTTCTTCGGGTAGTCTTGCCCTGGTCACCCTAAGGACTTAACGTTGCAAGCCTTTGAACTGGGCCAATCATGCAACCACATGTCTGTAATGGGGCGGACCTAGTTGAGTAGGTTGCTAATAACTTGCATTTGGTACCTTAGGGTGTCAACTACACCTTTTGTGTAGTTGTACGGGGGAGCGTACCGGTGCTACGGCTAGGTACCCTATCCAATGGTATGTCGGTCCCATACTTCGCCTCTGCTAAGGGAAGGGATGGTGTATGGCAAAAACCGGAGAGGTCCACTTGTATAGTTAGCAGTTTCCGAAAGGCTTTGTTACTATCACTCGCCTTCGTGGTGTTCGACTGTATCGTGTGGGTAAAGTGCATAACCTCTGCAGAGTGTGTAAAAATCTATTCGAATAGCCAAGTCCACGGAACTGGACAACGCTCGGGGATTACAGTCAAGGGTTAGCTTTTTCTAAAATAAAAGTGTGGGAAAGGGTGGCTGCATGCCAGAGATAATTGCTAAAGTGATTTAGGGCTTTGAGCCGAATTGTTTAAAAAGAGATTGATAACTTATTAGATAATATGGTTTTAATGCTTTTGAATCTATTAAGATTATTTAATCAAAGCAAAATGCTATTTGATGCAAGTTAACCACTGAAGCCCTTCCCTTGGAAGAAGCCATGCATGTAGTATTAGAACTGCATTTCTGTGCATGACTTACTGAGTATGTTGTATACTCACCCTTGCTTTCAACACAATCATCAGTTGAGGAGAAGACTACAACTTCGCAGGAGGTGAAGTTCCACGAGGAGGCTATTATCTAGGAGTTGAACCTTGTCAGTTGCCTGTGGCATACTGATGGGTGTCACCGATGTTCTTCATTTCACTGCTGATTATCTACTTTTGTTATTGTAAGCCCTGCGTGGCTGAATATTGTAAGGTGACCTTAAGGTCTTGCAACAATTTATATTAAGATTTTGATGTACTTTATTTATTATTTCCGTTGTGTATGAATGTGATATTTAACCCTGTTTGACTGTGTGTACTAGCGTGATCCTGGACTAGTACAGAATACACAGAGGGTCCGGATTTGCAGATTCGGGTCCCGACAGATCGCAACAATAATATCAATTACCATGTAGAACCACAAGGGTACCTACACTTCACATCTTCACGTGGCAAGATTACACTAATTCCAAAACTCATTCCATATAACATTAGTCAATATTATTTTGCCATTTGAAACACATTTCACGTAAGTATAGCTGACTAATCACGGTCTAGCCTCCCGTGTTGGCACAATATAACATCCAACTATTTAAACCCAACTTATGGTGACAATGGATACATGGCATACAAATATTAATCATCAAAGGTGGATTTAACAAATAGGTTGATTAGCTAATTTACCCAAATTAAATTATTCACTTTAATCAATATAACATGCATAATTTAACCAAAATACATTTCAAAAATTAGGAGCAATATGGTCAAAACACAACTTGCCTTCAAAGATCAGCTGGCTGGGGTCTAGATCTTGATCTACGGCTTGAGCTTGGTCTTCAACTCCCGCACTCTCGTATAGTTCAACGTCTATGCGTAGCAAACAACCAAATAAACATTCAAAAACAATGAATAAACACACACTCAGTAAATGCCACAAATCAAAATAATGCGTAATTTCATGAAAACTTCCAAATAATTAGTTTAGCATTTTCTAAGATTTATAAAATTTATTTCGGAATTTTTGGACGTATAGTTTAAGAACTACAGAATTCGTAAGTTTGGACTTTCTGCGATTAATTTAACAGTATAAGTTTAGTTATGAAATTTCATAAAAATTACTGTAGAAAGGTATTAATTTTTACTAATCAACAAAATTTGCGGCAAGCGATTCGGACTTAGAACGAATTCGTAATGAAAAAGACAAATTTCACAAATACCGGAAATTAACACATGTAACTTAGCTTTTGCTAGCTTGCATGGTACTATTCACAGTGTATAGGCATATTCTTCATGGAAACGTTCGGGTGAATGCATGCAAGTGTATTTTTCACGCATTTGTCTTCAGTTGGCTTGGTAAGATTACGTGAAACTGAGAAAGAGTGGTAGAGGCATGCGACCAGTCAAGCGGTAGCAACCAAATGAGCGGTACGGGTCGGCCGAAGGCGACGCCAGTGGGTCTGACGGCGACGGCGGCGACGTTCGCGACTATCAGCAAGAAAAATAACGACCAAAACACAGTGAAACTAGCTACTTTGTCCCTCATGGAAGAAGGGAGAGCTGGGATGCGCTATGCCGGTAGTCGGCAAGGTACGCGGTCGGCGGCGTGAGCCTAGACGGCACGAGGGAAAAAAATGATACCAATGACAACGGCGCTTGCGCAGAAGAGACCAATCGATCAAGATAGCCAGAGCGCGTGCAAGAGAGATGAGGGAGTACCGGTCGGCGGCGGCAGAACACGACGGCGGCGGCGACGATGACGTCGTCAATGGCGGCGACGACGACGATGGCGGCGGCAACGCGGCGAGGGCGACGGTGGCAGTACACGATGGTGATGGCGAAGACGACGAAGTACACGATGGCAATGACGTAGACGACGGCGGCGACGAGGTAGACGACGGTGACAGTGACCAACGGCGACAGCGACGGCGATGAGACGGCAGCACAGCGACGGCGGTGATAAAACTGCTGCATGCCGTCGTCAACAGGAAAGAGCAATATGGAGAGAAGCAAGGGAATGGAACTGACGTCGCGCTAGTATGCATATCCTTTCACAATACTAAGGCACGCATGGAGGAAATGGGGCGCCGGTTACTAATGAATTGTTCTCACGCTACTACTCCCACCACTACCTTCAGTAATGCCACACGTTACCATGCACTCTCCACACTACACCTTCTTGCATGAAACCAGCAAAGGGAGAGCAACATTACTAGCCATGAATGGTTTTCATGCCACTACGTGCATGCGTGAAGAAAAGTGAAGAAACGGCTGACACTACTAGTAGCATGCGGCCATGCAAGCAAAATGTCCGAGCAATTCTTTCTCGAGCACCTCCAAGCATACACATACACATATATGTATACGAGCTCAAACGAGTTAGGAAGAAATAGTAAAAAAAAAATTCCAAACATTTTGGAAAAAAATCCTCTAAAATACTGGGGACTAATTGGGCCATAACGAAGTTGGTTTCGCGATTTTTCGACGTGTAGATTTTTCGTAATAAATCTTTTAGTGAATCAGACACCTATACAGAGTTGGGTAAAATCAACGACTTACGTTATAAAGCATGTTTTTCAAAAATATTTGAAGCGAACACTCTCGTTTGCCAACTATCTTAATTATCAACAAAATTTTAATTTTTATGCTTATTTGAAAATGTCTGATCTTTATTTAATGTGATTAGTTCAATATACTCGAACCTGAATTACTCGCGAGGGTTCCAATTTAATTCGAAAAATTCCAAATATTCCATAAACACACTAAATATATTAAAAGCAAATTTTGGGATGTTACAGTGACTGAGTATGAGGTGGAGTTCAACAGCGTGGTGCGCTTCGTGCCAGCTGTGGCAGCCGACGACAGGGAGAATGCGAGGAGGTTCTGTAGAGGCCTCAACCAGGAGTTCAAAGTTGTCATGGGGGCGACTGTCCCTCGTGACTTCTGCTCCGTGGTGGAGTAGGCGAAGGGCATGGAGCTCGAGTTGGAGCTCTCCTGGGATAGGCAAAACCCGGGTGGTTCAGGGGTTCCTGCGGCCCCAGGCGGGGGCCAGAAGAGGACCTTTGGTGGACGAGGTGGGTCTTCTCAGCGACCCACCTTCAAGAAGTTCAAGGGGGGACAGGGCTCCTCCACAGGGGCTAAGATGAGGCCGCCCCAGTCGTCTTCCTCGCGAGCGGCTGTTCGTCCTGTGCCGGGGCAGGGCATGTTGTGTTTCAAGTGCAGTGGTGAGCACCGTGCTTCGGAGTGTGGTTGGACTGGGAGTTGCAACCACTGTGGCAAGCCCGGCCACATGGGATGAGTCTGCCGGATGAATCCCGGTAGCATCATCAAGTGGGAGACGGTGCCTTCTCCTCCCACTCCAGTGGCGTCTTCCAGAGGGTCAGTGCACATGATGGCGGCTCCTGCTCCTTAGCCGCCCTTTGCGTGGGCGCCACCAGCAGCCTACTGGTGCCCGCAGCCATCGGCTCCTCCTCAGATGCCTCCTCCACCCCCAGCTTTGTTGGGGCATCAGCCGGGAGTCGGGGCTCCTACTGTCCCGGCGCCACCAGGAGTGTACGCCTTGCCGACCGCCGAGTCAGCCGGGCATCCAGAGGTGGTTTCAGGTACTTTGCTTGTGGATTCAGTTGATGCCTTTGTTCTGTTTGATCCGGGAGCATCCTATTCCTTTGTGTCGTCTGAGTTTGCTAGTAGAGCTAAGTTGGGAGTACAACGGATTTCTGAGTCTGTGTTAGTCAGTTCTCCTGGGGGTTTGATTGCTAGTTCTTTGGTTTGCCCGGGTTGCACCATTGCCATTGATGACGAGGTTTTCTTTGCCAATCTTATGGTGATCCAGTTGGCTCCTTTTGATGTCATTTTGGGCGTGGACTGGTTGCATCAGTACCGTGCCAAGATCTGTTGCTTTTGGAGGACGGTTACCTTGCAGGCCCCGTCAGGGGTAGAGTTGATCTTTCAGGGTGGTATACCTTCCAGTTCCATCGTTGCTTTGGCTAGTCTGTTTTCTGGTCACCGTTTGAGGCAGTTGGGTTTCCTCATGGCTATGTCAGAAAAGCCATCTTCTTCAGTTTCCATTGAGGAGATTCCTGTAGTGAAGGAGTTTGTCGATGTTTTCCCTGATGAGTTGCCTGGTTTACCTCCTGTGAGGAATGTGGAGTTCCGTATCGATCTTGTTCCTGGCACTCGACCTATTTCTATCTCTCCATACCGCTTGGCTCGTCCTTTTCAAGACGAGTTGAAAAAGCAGATGGAGGATCTGTTGGCCAAGGGTTTTATTCGGCCAAGTGTGTCACCTTGGGGAGCACCCGTCCTCTTCGTTTCGAAGAAGGATGGAAGTTGGCGTATGTGCATTGATTATCGTGCTCTTAATCAAGTGACAGTCAAGAACAAGTACCCTTTGCCTCGCATTGAGGATCTGTTTGACCAACTGAAGGGAGCAAAGGTGTTCTCCAAGATTGATCTTCAGTCGGGGTACAATCAGATTCGCGTGATGGAGCAGGACATTGAGAAGACTGCTTTCTCCACTAGGTATAGGCATTATGAATTTAAAGTTATGTCTTTTGGACTAACTAATGCTCCTGCTGTCTTTATGGAGGCGATGAACAGTAGGCTACACAAGTACCTTGATGAGTTTGTGGTAGTGTTCATCGATGACATTCTGGTTTACTCTAAATCAGAAGAGGAGCATGGGCGGCATTTGAGGCTTGTGCTGAGTACCTTGAGGGAGAATCAGTTCTTTGCTAAGCTGAAAAAGTGCGAGTTCTAGATTTCAGAAGTGGGTTTTCTTAGACCATCTCCAACCATATTCCCTTCATTTCATTCCCTTCCCTGTTCCCTTCCCTGTTCCCATTCCCTTTATTTCCACTCATCTCCAACAGATTCCCTTTAAAGGGAAATGTATAGGGAAAGGAGAGAGAATCCCTTCCTGGAGGGAATGGGAGAGAGAATCCCAGGCTGAAGGGAATGCTGAAGGGAACCCGTTGGAGCGCTGAAGGGAATGGGAATCCCTTCGCGAAGGGAATGAGGGAGGGGAAGGGAATGGGTTGGAGATGGTCTTAGCCACATCATCAATCCAGAAGGCATATCTGTAGATCCTAGCAAAGTCTCAGCAGTTTTGGATTGGAAGAGGCCTTCCAATGTCAAAGAGGTGCGTAGTTTCCTTGGGTTGGCTGGCTACTATCAGCGTTTTATGCAGGATTTCTCTATCATTGCCAAGCCACTTTCACAGCTGACTCAGAAGGGGATGAAATTCCAGTGGACTGCAGAGTGTGAGCACAGTTTCTGCACTTTGAAGGAGAAGTTAGTGACTGCTCCTGTTCTTACCCTTCCCGAGCCTGGGAAGCGCTTCACTATTTATTCTGATGCTTCTCGTTTGGGACTTGGTTGTGTGCTCATGCAAGATGGCAAGGTGATTGCTTATGCATCGAGGCACTTGAAAAAGCATGAGCATAACTATCCCACGCATAATCTTGAGCTAGCTGCTGTGGTGTTTGCTTTGAAGATATGGAGGCACTATCTGTATGGTGAGTCCTGTGATATCTTCACTGATCACAAGAGCCTCAAGTACATCTTTACTCAGAAAGATTTGAACTTGAGGCAGAGGAGGTCGCTGGAATTGATAAAGGATTATGACCTCACTATCCAGTACCATCCGGGTAAGGCAAATGTGGTGGCCGACGCTCTCAGTCGCAAGACAATGCCCCTGTCCTTGATTGTCTTGTTGCTGATTTTGAGCGATTGGGAGTCTCCTACTGCTTTGCAGGGACCGTGCAAGCTGAAACTCAATTGATTCTTGAGTCAGCAATTCCCGAGCGTGTGCGGGAGGCACAGCAGTATGATCGTTTGCTCCAACAGGTGAGGAAGCGCCTGGAAGATGGCAAGTCTGGACACTTTACCGTTGATGATGCGGGAGCTTTGAGGTTTCAGGGTCGTCTGTGCGTACCTCAGAAATCCCAAGTGAAAGAGGATATTCTGAGGGAGGCTCATCGCACCCTGTACATGGTCCATCCTGGGGAGACCAAGATGTACAGGGATTTGAAAAACAATTTCTGGTGGAAAAGGATGAGAGTGGATATTGCCAAGTATGTGGTGTCTTGTGAGATTTGTCAGAAGATCAAGGCCGAACACAAGCGTCCTGCTGGTCTGTTGCAGCCATTGGAGATTCCTGTGTGGCCATGGGATGACATCTCCATGGATTTCGTGTCTGGCCTACCTCATACTCCACGAGGGAAGGATGCTGTTTGGGTGGTGGTGGACCGTCCCAGCAAGTCCGCGCATTTCATTCCTATCCGCACTACCAATTCAGCGAGCGAGTTGGCTCCCATGTATGTGCGGGAGATTGTGAGACTGCATGGTGTACCCAAGACCATTATCTCTGATCGGGATGCGAAATTTGTTTCAAAATTCTGGGAGAGTTTGTAGAGTGCTTTGGGTACAGAGCTTCGCCTTAGTACCGCTTTCCCCCCTCAGACGGATGGGCAGTCTGAGCGTACCATTCAGACTTTGGAAGACATGCTCAGGGCCTGTGTGATGGCTTGGAAAGGTAGCTGGGAAGATCATTTGCCTTTGGCAGAGTTTGCTTATAATAACAGCTATCATTCCAGCATCCGGGCTGCTCCTTATGAGGTACTGTATGTGTAACACCCCAATTTTTGCTTTTTATGAATTTAAATGAAATTTGGCACATTTGTGAATTTTTGGAATTTTCTGGGATTTATTTGGATTTATTTGGAATTTATTTTAATTTGTTCCCTTTTGAAATAATTAAAGAATTTAATTTCACAAATAAAATTTTGTTGGAAATAAATTATTTGAGTCCAAAATGTTCCAAAATATTTTCTAGATTTTTTTTGGAAATTTTCTGAGTGTTTTGCTATTTTTCTTGAATTAAATGAATTTCTGGGAATTAATTTGAATATTTAATCGTTGGAAAATGCCGAACGGGTTTTACTGTTCAAGCTACCGAGCCCGAGTCAGACTCGAGTCCGAGTCCGATTGGAAAGGTAGCTGGGAAGATCATTTGCCTTTGGCAGAGTTTGCTTATAATAACAAATTTATCATTCCAAAGATCCTGGCCGCTTCCTTATGAGGTACTGTATGTGTAACACCCCAATTTTTACTTTTTATGAATTTGAATGAAATTTGGCACATTTGTGAATTTTTGGAATTTTCTGGGATTTATTTGGAATTTATTTGAATTTGTTCCCTTTTGAAATAATTAAAGAATTTAATTTCACAAATAAAATTTTGTTGGAAATAATTTATTTGAGTCCAAAATGTTCCAAAATATTTTCTAGAATTTTTTTGGAAATTTTCTGAGTGTTTTGCTATTTTTCTTGAATTAAATGAATTTCTGGGAATTAATTTGAATATTTAATCGTTGGAAAATGCCGAACGGGTTTTACTGTTCAAGCGACCGAGCCCGAGTCAGACTCGAGTCCGAGTCTGACCCGAGCCATGGTTAAGCCGGACCGAGCCGGAACCTAACCCTAACCCCTCGACCGTTGGATCGAGATCTAACGCCTGAGATCGTGCCACGTCGCCCGTGTGGAGTACGGGTCGATCCCGTGCGCTCCCGTGTAATCACGGCCGTTGATCTTGCCACGTGTGCGGTCGAGATTGCGTTGTCTCCGCAGAGTCCGATACGAACTGCGCCGCCGCGTTCTCCGCCGCGTTCGTTAGCGTTTCGGATTGGGCGCGGAAGCCGAGGCTATTTAGTGCGTGGGTCATCACCCGAGGTTGCCCTTTCCCGTGCGCACGTGTTGCCCTAGCTCTCCAAGCCCTAGCCGCCGCCACGTAGCCACAATTGCTCGCCGTAGTTAGATCTCACCTTCGCCGTGGTTTTTGCTTCGCCCCGCCGTTATCCGCCGTCCTCCGTCGTCACTGAGCCCAGATCCGGACTCCTCGCGTTGAGGCGCGTCCGGGAGTACCACTCACCTCGCCGGAGCACGCCCCAAACGCCGATCAAGCGGTCGTCATCCTCAGCGCCGGCAGCTGCAGCTCCGCCGTGAAGCCATCGCCGTCTCTGAGGTCGCTCCACCATCCGATCAAGATCTGAGGGTCCAGATTCGTCCACGTCATCTTCGGGTAAAATCTCACGTTTTAGTTTTTAGATCTGTTTTCAACCGTTGGATCTAGATCCAATGGTTTAGATCGTGCCACGTAGCCATATCTGCACCGTGCTTCGATAGATCTCAGCCGTTAGATCTAGATCGTACAGCTTGGGTTAGCCACGTTGTAACTTTAGATTGGATCTTGACCGTCCGATTAAGATTGAACGGTCCAGATGGACCGAGCTGTTTCCCAGCGCATGAAACCTAGATCCGATTTGGGTCGTTGATTTTCAAATCAACGGCCGAGATCTAGACACGTGGGCGGTAGGCTGACCGTTGCGGTCAGTGCGGTCACCGCCCGGTCGCCGCTGACGTCACCCGAGGGGCCCACATGTCAGCGAGACATGTCCGCGTGGACCGGGTCCACGGTGGACCGAGCCCAGCCGTGCGCCGGGTCCATGGACCCGAGGCGACGTGGCGGCTTGTGATTGGTCCACGCGTCATGCTGACGCAATAAATCATTTTCCGAAAAAGAAATTATTTATTTAAATCGGTTTATTGATTTTAAATATAGTTTCAAATATCAAACGCATATAACTTTTGCGTTTCAACTCCGATTTGGGTGATTCAAATTTCTAAATTTTTATAAAAATGAGACCTACTCAAATATGAATTTTAATTAGTTTTTCATTATGAATATTTCTCTATTTATATTTAAATAATGTTTTCCTTAAACTTTAAACGGTTATAACTTTTGCATTTTAACTCCGATTTAGACAATTCCAGTTTCTAAAAATTTATATAAATGTGATCT
Organism: Rhipidocladum racemiflorum; assembly: GCA_036346355.1. Taxonomy (NCBI): domain Eukaryota; kingdom Viridiplantae; phylum Streptophyta; class Magnoliopsida; order Poales; family Poaceae; genus Rhipidocladum; species Rhipidocladum racemiflorum. The sequence continues at coordinate 40,461,095 of CM070591.1, forward strand.
CTCTGTTTATGAAGTTTATTTGAACTTTTGGACACTTTTTGTCTACTGTTTATTTATTTATTACTATTTGCACGCGTTACGAATAGACGTTGAAGTGCCCGAAGGCTTCGAAGGTGAAGTGTTGACCCAGGAGCCAGCTCAAGACCAAGATCAAGTACTCTTTGAAGGCAAGTTGTGCTTTGACCATGTTGATCCCATTTTGAAATTAATTTCATTTAAATTATTGCATGCTAGTTCAATTAGAAAATGCTTTAATTAATTTTGGGAGAATAGTTAATTGCCTAGCTGCTGTATGCCACCTTGACATAAATGATTGTATGCCATGACTCCTTATCACCCTAGTTGTAGATTAAATAGTTGGACATTATTAAATTGCCAACATGGGTAGTTAGACCGATGTAGTATGCTTAGCCTTGCCACGTAACATGTTTTTGGCAATTACATGATATTGACTTAATGAGATATGGAACCTGTTTTGAGAAGTATCATGTGTTATTGATGATATTGATGGCACGTGGTGCATGGTAATCAACTGGGGTTTGATAAATAGATTTGGACAGGGGCATGCTGCAAGAATGATCGGGTGGGCCTGTTGTGGCACCGGGAACGTTGATTTGGTTCTTCGGGTAGTCTTGCCCTGGTCACCCTAAGGACTTAACCTTGCAAGCCTTTGAACTGAGTCAAACGTGCAACCACATGTCTGTAATGGGACGGACCTAGTTGATTAAGTTGCTAATAACGTACCTGTGGGACCTCGGGGTGTCAACTATACCTTTTGTGTAGTTATACGGGGGAGCGTACCGGGGCTACGGCTAGGTACCCATCTAACAGTTGATTGGCCTAAACTTCGCCTTCGCTAAGGGAAGGGTTAGTGTGCAATAACCGGGGAGGCCCACTTGTGCTGTTAGAAGTTTCCGAAAGACTTTGTTACGGACACTCGCCTTTGTGGTGTTTGGCTGTATCTTGTGGGTAAAGAATTTATGAGGACTCATCCACCCATGTTCTCTGGGAATGCCAATCCACTGGAGGCGGACGATTGGCTAAGGTCAATCGAAAGGAAGCTACACATTGCCCAATGCATGGGAAATGAGAAGGTACTCTACGCTTCTCATCAGTTGGAAGGGACCGCCGCAGAATGGTGGGAGAACTTCTGCGCCACGCAGGAGAACCCATAGGATATCACATGGGAGGAGTTTACAGCTGCATTTCGTCAGTATCACGTGCCTGACGGAATAATGGACTTAAAGAAGGAAGAATTCAGGGCACTAAAGCAAGGTAATCAACCGGTGTCAGAATATCTGAATAAGTTCACACAGCTTGCACGCTACTCACCTGAAGACGTAGCGACAGATAAGGCCAGACAGTCTCATTTCATGAAGGGACTTAACTTAGGACTGCAAGTGGGACTGATCACCCACACCTTTCCAGATTTCCAGGAGCTTGTGAACAAAGCACTCATCCTGGAGGATAAGCGCAAAGAACTGGACAACAACAGGAAGCACAGAATGCAACAGCAGGGATCACGCCAGGGATCGCAGCAACGTTTGAGGGTCGCGCCAAATCAGTTTTTCAGATTCCAGCCGCAGAATGCAACAAGGACACCGTCACCAGCATCAAGACCCGTCAACCAGAGTTATTAGACCCCAGCTCCAGCCAAAAACGCCGCTTCATGCAGTCAACAACGGATAGTGAGACGCTTCTACACATGCAACGAGCCAGGGCACTTCTCCAACAGTTGCCCTAAGAAGACAGCGGGAGTGACCCCGGTCCGCTTCAATCTGGGATCCACACCAGCTAGGACGCCCGCACCTGGAGCAAACCGCGGGATAGCACAACCAGGAGCCGCGCCCCAGACCGTTGTGAGAGGCCGAGTCAACCATGTCAGCGCAGTTGCACTCCAGAATGCCACAGACGTCGTACTGGGTAAGTTACTTGTCAACTCAGTACCTGCAACAGTTTTGTTTGACTCTGGTGCTTCGCATTCGTTTGTTTCTCAAGGCTTTGCTGCTAAATATGATTTGGAGATTGCAAGACTTAAATGCATGCTTCTAGTTCAAACCCCTGGTTCCGAACTCCGAACTAAAGTAGGATGTTCTGGGGTGAGAATATTAATAGATGGGGTAGAGTTCCTAGCGAACCTTATTATACTGGAAACCCAGACCTTAGATGTTATTTTGGGAATGGATTGGTTATCCAAGCACAAGGTCGTGCTGGATTGTGGGCGAAGGATTATCTCAGTTGAGAGCCCGTGTGGAAGGAAAGTGGAATTTTAAGCCACCGTCGTTAGAGATGGACAGTTGATGGTTAACAGCACCAAGGCAATCAGCATAGAGGATGTCTCAGTGGTGAATGAGTACCTGGATGTTTTTCCTAAAGATTTACCTGGTATGCTGCCAGACAGGGACATAAGGTTTGTGATAGAGTTGGTACCTGGTACGGCACCGAGCAAAGAGACCTTACCGGATGTCCACCAAAGAACTGGTAGAGATGAAGAAGCAGCTTGAAGAGCTGATGGAGAAAGGATTCATCAGACCGAGTTCGTCGCCATGGGGAGCACCAGTTCTGTTCATCAAGAAGAAGGACGGGAGTTTCAGGATGTGCATTGACTACCGTGCACTCAACGAAGTCACCGTGAAGAATAAGTATCCGCTACCCAGGATCGATGATCTGTTTGACCAGTTGAGAGGAGCCGGAGTTTTCTCCTAGATTGATCTGAGATCAGGATATCACCAGCTGAAGATTCGATCAGAAGATATTCCAAAGACCGCATTCTCGTCTAGATATGGACATTATGAGTTCACTGTTATGTCCTTTGGTCTGATGAATGCGCCAACTTACTTCATGAATATGATGAACAAGGTTTTTATGAAATACCTAGATAAGTTTGTCGTTGTGTTCATAGATGATATCCTAGTCTACTCCAAGATGAAGGATGAACATGCAGAGCACTTAAGGCGAGTTTTGGAGAAGTTGAGAGAACAGAAGGATGAAGCAGCTTTACAAGTGAAGCCGACCTTGGAGGATCAGATCCGAGAAGGACAGAAGGATGATGACAAGATCCGCAAAATTAAGTCCAAGATGGACGAGGGCAAGGCAAAAGACTTCAAACTGGATGAGCAGGGCACGTTGTGGATGGAGGATCGAATTTGTGTGCCAAACAAGAAGGAGCTGAAGCAGTTGATACTAGAGGAAGCCCATGACTCCAAGTATTCAATCCATCCAGGAAGTGCTAAAATGTATCAGGATTTGAAGAAAAGATTCTGGTGGCCGAGCATGAAGCGTGAAGTTGCCGAGCATGTTGCGCTGTGCGACATATGCCAGAGAGTCAAGGCAATGCATCAGAGACCAGCAGGATTGCTACAGCCGTTGAAGATACCTGAGTAGAAATGGGAGAAAATCAGAATGGACTTCATTACCAGTTTACCCAAGACTCAAGGAGGATATGACTCCATATGGGTCATAGTGGATTGCTTGACTAAGGTCACTCACTTTATCCCCGTGAAGACCACTTACTCAAGAGATAAGTTAGCAGAGTTGTACATGACCAGGATCGTCTGTTTGCACGGAGTGCCGAAGAAGATTGTATCAGACAGAGGTACCCAATTTACCTCAAGATTCTGGGGTAAGCTGCATGAAGCCATGGGGACCCGTTTAAACTTCAGTACAGCCTATCATCCGCAGACGGATGGACAGACCGAAAGAGTTAATCAGATTTTAGAGGACATGTTAAGAGCTTGTGCGTTGGCCTATGCAACCTCTTGGGATAAAAGTCTGCCGTATGCTGAGTTCAGCTGCAACAATAGTTATCAGGCCAGTCTACATATGTCACCTTTCGAGGCACTGTATGGTCGACCTTGTCGAGCACCGTTGAACTGGAATGAGACAGGTGCACGCCGTGTCTTTGGGCCGGACATTCTTCAAGATGCTGAAGAGCAGATTGCCATGATCCGGGAAAGACTGAAGATAGCACAGTCAAGACAGAAAAGCTACGCCGATAGCCATCGTCGAGACTTGAGCTTTGAACCAGAGGATTTCGTGTACCTTAGGGTTACACCTCTCAAGGGAGTTAAGAGATTCCATGCCAAAGGAAAAATCGCACCACGATACGTCGGACCATTTAAGATTTCGAGCCGCAGATGCGAAGTTGCTTACCAGTTGGAGTTGCCGCAGTCGTTGGCAGGAGTACATGATGTGTTCCACGTGTCCCAACTAAAGAAGTGTCTTTGAGTGCCAGACGAGCAAACACCCTTGGAATCGATAGAGCTCCAAGAGGATCTGACTTATAAGGAAAAACCCGTTAAGGTTCTGGACATAATTGTCGGAACCCGAATTTGCAAATCCGGACCCTCTGTGTATTCAACACTAGTCCAGGAACGCGCTAGTGCACACAGTCTTAACATCGGTAAATATCACAATCATACCACTCGATACTAATAAAGTACTTTAATTAAATAATCAAACTGGTTGCTTGACCTTATGGTCAAGTTACAAATATACGCCTCGCAGGGCGAAACTTATTAGAAGAGAAATAATAGCAGCGAAAAATAAGATAACTTCGTGGCGCCATCCAGTATACCACAAGCAACTGACTGGGCTCGCTTCCTAGTTAGACGGATCTTCTGGGAGCTCCTCCTCTAAAGCTGGTGTAGACTCTTCTTCAACTGGTGTTGTATTGCGGCAAGGGTGAGTACTTGGTACTCAGCAAGTCATGCACAGAATGCAGCTAATATACTACATGCATGGCTTAATACAAAGGAGTGGCTCAAGGTATATTTGCAGTAAAGAGCATTTAACAAGGATTTTAGTAAACATCTTTTCCAAATCCTAACTCACATTTCCTTCAACATCATTAGTAATCCAAACCCAACCTTTCAAGTCCAAGTTATTTTCAAGAAAGTCTAACCCTTGACTGTAATTCCCGAGCGATGTCCAATACCGCGGACACGGCTATTTGAATAGATTTTACACTCTGCAGAGGTTATGCACTTTACCCACAAGATACAGTCAAACACCACAAAGGCGAGTGTCCGTAACAAAGTCTTTCGGAAACTTCTAACAGCACAAGTGGTCCTCCCCGGTGTTGCACGCTAACCCTTCCCTTAGCGAAGGCGAAGTTTAGGCCAAACCACCGTTAGATGGGTACCTGGCCGCAGCCCCGGTACGCTCCCCCGTACAACTACACAAAGGGTGTAGTTGACATCCTGAGGTCCCACAGGTACGTTATTAGCAACTTAATCAACCAGGTCCGTCCATTCTGGACATGTGGTTGCACGCTTGACCCAGTTCAAAGGCTTGCAAGGTTAAGTCCTTAGGGTGACCAGGGCAAGACTACCCGAAGAACCAAAACATCGTTCCCGGTGCCACAACTGGCCCACCCGATCATTCTTGCCACATGCCCCGGTCGAAAACTATTTATCAAACCCCAGTTGATTACCATGCACCACGTGCCATCAACATCACATGATACCTTTCCAAAACAGGTTCAATATATCATTAAGTCAATATTAACATTTGATTGGTCAAATCATGTCATGAGCACGTAGCAGGTCTAAGCAATATACTACAACGATCTAAAATCCCAGGTTGGCAATTTAGTAATGTCCAACTAGCAAACCACAACTAGGGTGACAAGGGTCATGGCACATATTTAATTAACCAAGGTGCCATACAGCAATTTGGCATTTATCTAATTCCCATAATTTAAATAAAGTATTTTCTAATTAAACTAGCATGCAATAGTTTTAAATCGAATTAATTTGAAATTGGGATCAACATGGTCAAAGCATAACTTGCCTTCAAAAAGTACTTGTTCTTGGTCCTGAGCTGGCTCTTGGGTCAACACCTCTCCTTCGAAGCCTTCGGGCACTTCAACGTCTACTCGTAAATCGTGCAAATAGCAAATAATAAATAAACAATAGACAAAAAGTGTCCAAACATCCAAATAAAGTTCACAAACAGAGAGAGCATATTTTTTTGAATTTTCAGAAAATGGAATCGTCAAATTCAGAGTTCAAATGCAAAAATTACAAGCATTTAAAGTTTAAATAATCAATTAAATAATTATACAGAGAAATAAATTAGTTCAAAAATTAAATAAAATTCATCATTAGGTAGATCTCAATTTTATACAAATTTAGAAATTTGAATCACTCAAATCTGAGTTAAAATGCAAAAGTTATAAACGTTTGAAGTTTGAATCAAATTCTGAAATCAATAATTCGAATTAATAAATCATTTTCTTTTTCGGAAATTCTTTTATTGCGTCAGCATGACACGTGGACCAACCAGAAGCTGCCACGTCGCCTCGGGTCCATGGACCCGGTGCACGGGCACGGCCTGGTCTACCGTGGACTCGGTCCACGGCTCGTGTCGCTGACAGGTGTGCCCTTCCGGTGACGTTAGCATGACGCCAAAGACACGGCTCACCGAAGCTGGCCGACAGCGAAGTTTCACCGTGACGTCATCTTGACGTCATGGTGCACTTGGCTGGGCCGACGTGGCCCCACCGACACGCGGCCCTGCGTCGTAGACACGCTTCCACGCCCAGCGCCGATGCGACGGTCGGCCTCCCAGCCACGTGGCGTGATCTCAGCCGTTGATTTGAAAATCAACGGCCCAGATCGGATCTAGCCTAACGCAGTAGAAAAACTACTCGGCTGATCTGGACCGTTCGATCTTGATCAGACGGTCAAGATCCAATCTAACGTAAACAACGTGGCTAACCCTAACCGTTCGATCTAAATCTAATGGCTGAGAATGGATCTAGTAGTGTGCGGTTTAGGCTACGTGGCACAATCTACGCCGTTGGATCTAGATCCAACGGTTGGAAATAGATCTGGGATTAGCACGTGGGATCTCACCGGGGTGTGACGTGGCGCGATCTGGACCCTTGGATCTGGATCGGACGGCTGGTGGAGCTCGAGGTCCGGCGATGTCTTGCGGCGGGCTGGTTCACCGGAGACGAAGACGGCGACCATGGCTCCTCCGGCGAAGTGAAGGGTCTCCTCTGGCGCGGCTTGACCTTGCGGTTCCGGATCTGGGCTCAACGGCGGCGGAGGACAGCGGAAACTACAATTGAATGCGGCGGAACGCTCCTCCAACTCCGGCGAGCGATTGCGGCGCAACCACGGCAACTCTGGCGGCATGAGCTAGGTCTACGGGTGCGCACGGAAGTCGGCGTCACGGCAGCGGTGGCGGCGCATTAAATAGGGCCCTCGGCGTCCGTAAAACGCGCGGAGACCAAGGCCCACTCCGTTGCGGCGGCGAAATCCGAGTTGGATTCGGATTGGGTGATGTGGCTCAACGTCAGCCATTGGATCAAGATCCAACTGTGCGAGGGTTTGGGCTCAGTGCAGCTCGGCGAGTGGTGGCTCGGTCGGACTCGGGCTCGGGTGACGTGGCGCAATCGTGGCCGTAGGACCAAGATCCAACGGTCACGCGGTTAGGGTTCGTCCGGCTCGGTCGGACTCGAGTCGACTTCGGACTCGGTCGGTCGGATGAAACGATAAAACCCACTCGATTAATTAATCCAATTAAATTCTCAGAAATTCATTTAATTCATTAAAAATAGCAAAAGACTCAGTAAAATTCCAGAAAAAATCTGGAAAATATTTTGGGACATTTTGGACTCAAATAAAATATTTCCAACAAAATTTTATTTGCAATGTTAAATTCTTTAATTATTTCAAAATGGAATAAATTCAAATAAATTCCAAATAAATCCAAATAAATTCCAGAAAATTCCAAAAATTCACTAAAGTGCCAAATCACACATGAATTTAAGAAAAGAAAATTTTTGGGGTGTTACAAACCTCCCCCCTTAACAGAATCTTGTCCCCGAGATTCAGCGCTTTCTAAAGAAATAGGTTCGGAAACTCTTTCTTCAATTCCTCTTCGCGCTCCCAAGTTGCTTCGCTCTCCGCATGGTTGCTCCATTGAACTATGCAGAAACGGGTTGACTTGTTTCTCGTTTCTCGATCCATTGTGTCCAGAATCTTCACGGCGTGCTCCTTGTAGGTCAGATCTTCTTTTAGCTCAATTGCCTCTAGCGGTGTCTGCTCCTCAGGTATTCGGAGACACTTCTTCAACTGGGACACGTGGAACGCGTCATGTACTCCTGCTAGTGATTGCGGCAACTCTAGCTGGTACGCAACTTCACCTCTGCGACTAAGAACTTTGAATGGTCCAACATATCGCGGCGCGAGTTTTCTTTTGGCATGGAATCTCTTAACTCCTCTGAGAGGTGTAACTCTGAGATACACAAAATCTTCTGGTTCAAAACTCAAGTCTCAGCGACGGTTATCAGCATAACTCTTCTGTCTTGACTGCGCGATCTTCAGTCTCTCCCTGATCATGGCAATCTGTTCTTCGGCTTCCTGGAGAATATCTGGCCCAAAGACACGGCGTTCACCTGTCTCATTCCAGTTCAACGGTGTCCGACAGGGTCGACCGTATAGTGCTTCAAATGGCGATATTTGCAAACTGGCTTGGTAGCTGTTGTTGTAACTGAACTCCGCATACAGCAGACTTTTATCCCAAGAGGTACCATAAGCCAATGCACAAGCTCGTAGCATGTCCTCTAGAATCTGATTAACTCTTTCGGTTTGCCCATCCGTCTGCGGATGATAAGCTGTACTGAAGTTCAAACGGGTTCCCATGGCTTCATGCAGCTTATTCCAGAACCTCGAGGTAAACTGGGTACCTCTGTTCGATACAATCTTCTTCGGCACTCCATGCAAGCAAACGATTTTGGTCATATACAATTCTGCTAACTTATCTCCCGAATAAGTGGTCTTCACTGGAATCAAATGGGCGACCTTAGTCAAGCGGTCTATTATGACCCATATGGAGTCATATCCACCTTGAGTCTTGGGTAAACCGGTAATCAAATCCATTCCGATTTCTTCCCATTTCCACTCTGGTATCTTCAACGGCTGTAGCAATCCTGCTGGTCTTTGATGCATTGCCTTGACTCTCTGGCATATGTCGCACAACGCAACATGCTCGGCAACTTCACGCTTCATGCTCGGCCACCAGAATTTTTCCTTCAAATCTTGATACATCTTGGCGTCATGGGCTTCTTCTAGAATCAATTGCTTCAGCTCCTTCTGGTTTGGCACACAGATTCGATCCTTCTTCAACTCTTGAAAACCTTTCTCGCACTCTGGCGTCCATGCAAACTTCTTCTCCTTTTTCAACAATTGCGTAAGAGGTTTCGCAATTGTCGAAAAACCTTCAATGAAACGGCGATAGTAACCTGCCATTCCAAGGAAACTCTGGATCTGGGTCACGGTCTTCGGCTGTTCCCAATGTAACACGGCTTCTACCTTGCTCGGATCTACGGCGACTCCTTCCGCGGTCATTACATGTCCGAGGAACTCCACCTTGTCCTTCCAAAAGTCACACTTGCTGAACTTGGCGAAAAGTTGCTGTTCCCTTAGCTTTTCCAAAACTCGCCTCAAGTGCTCTGCATGTTCATCCTCTGTCTTGGAGTAGATTAAGATATCATCTATAAACACAACAACAAACTTGTCCAAATACTCCATGAACACCTTATTCATCATATTCATGAAATATGCTGGCGCATTTGTCAGACCGAAGGACATAACTGTAAACTCATAATGTCCGTATCTTGACGAGAATGCGATCTTCGGAATATCTTCTGATCGGATCTTCAACTGATGGTATCCCGATCTCATATCAATCTTGGAGAAAACTCCGGCTCCTCTTAGGTGATCAAACAGATCATCGATCCTTGGTTGCGGGTATTTATTCTTCACGGTTACTTCATTGAGTGCACGGTAGTCTATGCACATCCTGAAACTTCCGTCCTTCTTCTTGACAAACAAAACTGGCGCTCCCCACGGCGACGAACTTGGTCTGATAAATCCTTTCTCCATCAGCTCTTCAAGTTGCTTCTTCATCTCTACCAATTCTTCGGTGGACATCCGGTAAGGTCTCTTTGCTATCGGCGTTGTACCAGGTACAAGCTCTATCACAAGCTCTATGTCTCTGTCTGGCGGCATACCAGGTAGATCTTCAGGAAAAACATTCGGATACTCATTCACTACTAAAACATCTTCTATGCTGATTGCCTTGGCGCTGTTAACCATCAACTGCCCATCTCTAACGGCGGTAGCTTGGAATTCCACCTTTCTTCCACACGGGCTCTCAACTGATATAATCCTTCGACCACAATCCAATACGGCCTTGTGCTTGGATAACCAATCCATTCCCAAAATAACATCTAAGGTCTGGGTCTCCAAAATAATAAGGTTCGCTAGGAACTCTATCCCATCTATTAATATTCTGTTTGCACCAAAATTCGGCATGTATTGAAATCGGTCTGAAACAGAAAGGAAGTGTTCGTATGGAAAGAAATCGGTAAACGAATCGTAAAAGGAATCCGTTTCTAAAAAGGAAAGGAAATCAGATTAGTGGCCGATACGGATAAACGCACCGTACCCATGTACAACTCGGATCGGCCAGGTGTGTTATAAAAGGGGGCAGACGTCAAGCGAAAAACAATCAATCCAACAACACACACATCTACTTTTTACAAGCTTTTCTTTTACATTGTTTTAGCTTCATAGATCTCTCTGCAAGTCGACGGAATCAACATAGTTGCGCATCGCCGATTGTTGATTTTTGCCGATTTCACCCAGGTTTGATCTGCTTCGCTTTGTTGCGCATCGCCTTCTCGAAGCCAATTTTACCTTGTATCCGGATCAATTGTAACCAGTTGATCTAGTTATCCCCTAATCGGTTCTTGCCGACTAGCGAAAAGCCAATAGATCCTTGTTTATCGGCTTTGATCAAATTACAAACTCTACCTTGTCAATTTCAGGTCAAATTGACTGGCACGCTCTACAAACCAGGTGTTTGTCTTGTGTGTTTGAAGCAAAAAACCCTGCTTCACGTTTTTTGCGCGAACATATTTTGGCACGCCCAGTGGGACCAAAGAAAATCGAGAATGTTATCAACCGATAAGCCTGCGGTCACCGCCGATATCAACGCTGATGCTATAATCGCGCCTCAAATGGCCGATTTAACCCCTGAACAGCGAAAAGAAATCGAAGACCAAAAGGCAGCTTTGGAAGAGATGATGCTACGGTGCTTCCAGAAAACACGCCGTGGCGTTACTCAAAAGACTGCACTCCCAAGCATCAATCCTATCGGGGATTCATCATCCGAATCGGTAAGCCGATACGCACCAGCTCAAGCCGATTTATCAAATATGATTGAGCAATCTGTTCATCACTGTAACACCCCAAAATTTTGTTTTTCTTAAATTCATGTGTGATTTGGCACTTTGGTGAATTTTTGGAATTTTCTGGAATTTATTTGGATTTATTTGGAATTTATTTGAATTTATTCCATTTTGAAATAATTAAAGAATTTAATTTTGCAAATAAAATTTTGTTGGAAATATTTTATTTGAGTCCAAAATGATCCAAAATATTTTCCAGAATTTTTCTGGAATTTTTCTGAGTCTTTTGCTATTTTTAATGAATTAAATGAATTACTGGAATTATTTTGAATATTAAAATCGCTTCGGGTTTAGTACTGTTCCTCGGGTCCGAGTCAGACTCGAGTCCGACCCGAACCGGCAAGGCGATTGACTCGATCAAACCAGCTCTCAACCCTAATCAATCCCAACCGTTGGATCAAGATCCAACGGCTGAGATCCGCCCGTACCGGTTCGAGCCGTATCCGGCCCGGATCCGATCGCGCCCGCGTGATCGTGGCCGTTGATCGTGCCACGTGGACGGCTGAGCGTCGTCGTCTCCGCCGAGTCCGAGCCGGACTCCGCCGCCGCGCCCGCCACCGTGTAGAATTAGGTTTTCGTCTCGGGCACGAACGCCGAGGCTATTTAAAGCGTGAGACGTCCCCCGAGGTTGCCCTCATCTTTGCGCACCCGTTCCCCCGAGCCATCTCGCCTGAGCCGTCGCTGTTTGCCCGTACGTGCTCGCCGGAGTTGGAGCCCTGTGCGCAGCGGTTGAACGCCGATTCCGCCGCCGTCCGTCGTCTTCCGCCGAGAAGGAGCCCAGATCCGGAACCACCGTGACGAGACGCATCCGAAGGAAGGATTCATCTCGCCGGAGCAACCCCGAAACGCCGTCGGGCTCGTCGTCGTTCGTCTCGGTGCCCAAGCCTCGCCGCGCCATCGCCGGACTTCGCGAGCTCGGTGAGCCGTCAGATCCAGATCGAACGGTTGAGGTGAGTTCACGTGTCCCAAACCCGATTAGATCTGGACCGTTGGATCAAGATCCAACGGTTCACAATTGCCACGTGCCGTAGTAGTGTTATTATAGGATTAGATCTGGACCGTCCGATCTAAATCGAACGGCCCACGATCAACGAGTAGTTTCAACGTGTTAACCCTGGATCTAATCCGCGCCGTTGATTTTCAAACCAACGGCCGTGATTGCGCCACGTGTCGGGAAGTTGGGCCGGCGGCGTCGTCTGTGCGCGTCGCGTGGCCAGCGACACGCGGGGCCAGCGTGTCGGCGGCTGCCGTGGCGTCATCCATGGCGTCATCGGTGGACCCACTAAGCACCGTGTGGTCGAGCCCGCCGACGCCAAAGAATGACGTCACCCGAGTGGTCCCACATGTCAGTCTCACATGGAGCCGTGGACCGGGTCCACGGTAGACCCGAGCCAAGCGTGGACCAAGTCCATGGACCGGCTGACGTCAGCCAACCAATCACAGGATGACACGTGTCCATGCTGACGCAATAATTAATTTCCGAAAAAGAAAATGATTTATTAATTCGAATTAATGATTTCAGATTTTGTTTCAAACTTCAAACGCTTATAACTTTTGCGTTTCAACTCCGATTTGAGTGATTCAAATTTCTAAATTTGTATAAAATTGAGATCTACCTAAATATGAATTTTATTTAATTTTTGGACTAAAGTTTTTCTCTGTAAAATTATTTAATTGATTATTTAAACTTTAAATAATCATAACTTTTATGCTTTAACTCCAAATTTGGCGATTCCAGTTTCTAAAAATTCATAAAATTATGTTCTCTCTGTTTATGGATTTTATTTGGATGTTTGGGCACTTTTGCCTATTGTTTATTCGTGTATTTGCTATTTGCACGCTTTTACGAGTAGAGCGTTGAAGTGCCTAGGGAAGGATTCGAGGAGAAGTATTGACTCAGGATCCAACTCAAGACCAAGAACAAGTACTTTTTGAAGGCAAGTTGTGCTTTGACCATGTTGATCCTATTTCGAAATCTATTTTGATTTAACCTATTGCATGCTAGTTCAATTAGAAAAATACTTTATTTAAATATGGGGGATAATTACCAATTTGCTGTATGACACCTTGATTATTTAAATATGTGCCATGACCCCTTGTCACCCTAGTTGTGGTATACTAGTTGGACATTATTAAATTGCCAACATGGGTTTTTAGACCGTTGTAGTATATTGCTTAGACCTGCTACGTGCTCGTGACATGATTTTGGACAATCAAATACTAATATTGACTTAATGATATATTGAACCTATTTTGGAAAGGTATCATGTGATGTTGATGGCACGTGGTGCATGGTAATCAACTGGGGTTTGATAAACGATTTCGGCCAGGGGCATGTGGCAAGAGTAATCAGTGGGCCAGTTGTGGCATTGGGAATGTTGATTTGGTTCTTCGGGTAGTCTTGCCCTGGTCACCCTAAGGACTTAACCTTGCAAGCCTTTGAACTGGGTCTAACGTGCAACCACATGTCTGTAATGGGACGGACCTAGTTGACTAAGTTTACGATAACGCACTGTGGGACCTCGGGAGGTCAACTACACCCTTTGTGTATGTTATGCGGGGAGGCGTCAGGGGTGAGGCCAGTACCCATCTAACAGTTGATTGGCCTAGACTTCGCCTTAGCGAAGGGAAGGGTTAGTGCGCAATAACCGGGAGGACCACTTGTATTGTTAGAGGTTTAGAAAGACTTTGTTACGGAACTCGCCTTTGTGGTGTTTGACTGTATCTTGTGGGTAAAGTGCATAACCTCTGCAGAGTTTAGAATCTATTCGAATAGCCGTGTCCGCGGTATTGGACATCGCTCGGGAATTACAGTCAAGGGTTAGATTTTTCTCAAAAATAACTTTGGTTTGAAAGGTTGGGTTGGTTTAATAATGAAGATGATGGAAATGTGGTTTAGGATGGGAAAAATGTTTATTAAACTTCTTGAAAAGTTATTTATGCTTTACTTATTTCTACTGCTTTCGAATCTACTTATATTACTTGTCAAATGCTGTTTACTGCAAATATACCTTGAGCTATTCCTTTGTACCAAGCCATGCATATAGTATATTAGCTTGCATTACATGCATGACTTCTCGAGTACCAAGTACTCACCCTTGCCTCAACACAACACCAGTTGAAGAGGAGACTACGCCCGACTTTGGAGGAGGAACTCCAAGAAGATCCGTCTACTTAGGGAAGCGAGCCCGGTCAGCTTGTGGTATCTTGGATGGCGCCACGGTTATTTGATTTTCATTTCTGTTATTTCTCTCTGAATAAGTTTCGCCTTGCGAGGCATATATTTGTAACTTGACCATAAGGTTGAGTAACCAGTTTGGTTATTTAAATAAAGTACTTTATTGTTATCGATTGGTATGATTGTGATATTTACCGATGTTAAGACTGTGTGCACTAGCGCGTTCCTGGACTAGTGCTGAATACACAGAGGGTCCGGATTTGCAAATTCGGGGTCCCGACAGAGGTCAACTACACCCTTTGTGTAAGTTGTACGGGGAGCGCATCGGGCCGAGGCAGTACCCATCTAACGGTTGATTGGCCTAGACTTCGCCTTAGCGAAGGGAAGGGTTAGTGCGCAATAACCGGGGAGGACCACTTGTATTATTAGAGGTTTCCGAAAGACTTTGTTACGGGAACTCGCCTTTGTGGTGTTTGACTGTATCTTGTGGGTAAAGTGCATAACCTCTGCAGAGTTTAGAATCTATTCGAATAGCCGTGTCCGCGGTATTGGACATCGCTCGGGAATTACAGTCAAGGGTTAGATTTTCTCAAAAATAACTTTGGTTTGAAAGATTGGGTTGGTTTAATAATGAAGATGATGGAAATGTGGTTTAGGATGGGGAAAATGTTTATTAAACTTTTTGAATAGTTACTTATGCTTTACTTATTTCTACTGCTTTCGAATCTACTTACATTACTTTTCAAATGTCAAGCATCGCAAATATACCTTGAGCTATTCCTTTGTACCAAGCCATGCATATAGTATATTAGCTTGCATTCATTGCATGACTTGCTGAGTACCAAGTACTCACCCTTGCCTCAACACAACACAGTTGAAGAGGAGACTACGCCGACTTTGGAGGAGGAACTCCAAGAGGATCCATCTACTTAGGGAAGCGAGCCGATCGGTTGCTGTGGTATCTGGATGGCGCCACGGGTTATTTGATTCTTTCCGCTGCTATTATTTCTCTCTGAAAAGTTTCGCCTTGTAGGCATATATTTGTAACTTGACCATCGTGTCAAGTAACGATTGATTATTTAAATAAAGTACTTTTATGGTATCGATTGGTATGATTGTGATATTTACCGATGTTAAGACTGTGTGCACTAGCGCGTTCTGGACTAGTGCTGAATACACAGAGGGTCCGGATTTGCAAATTCGGGGTCCCGACAGAGGTGGTATCAGAGCCATACTTGACTGTAGGCTCAACCCTAGATAGAATGGTCGTAGTGAGGATAAAACCTATTTTCTAAAAACTAAAAATTTGTGAAGGCAAGAAATGACATCTCGACTTATCCCCTTCTCTCTTTTCTTGTCTCTTGCTGAAATTTTCCCTTACCTTGTCACAATTGAAAAATTCCGAGTTCTTACGTAAAGCACCCTTGTGACAGATGGAGGAAGAGTTCAACTACGTTGATCTGGGAGTTGGTCACGCTGCGGAACTTTGGCACATGCTACAAACTCTCGGAGATTTTGAGAAGCCCCAATACCAAGTGGAAGTGATCAGGCAAGCGGGATTGATCAAGGCTTGTGACGTGAGGATTGAGGTACCTGCCAGGAAGAGGGGCCCAGGCAATCGCCCGATACACTGCACTGCCAGGAGATCTACAATGCAGATGGGTATCCAAGAAGTATCACGACGAGCAATGCGGCACATTACCCGTATCTACGCCAGAGAGTTGGAGAGTACGGTGTTCCGTTATCATCCGCGCAGCGATAACCTTCTTGACCCGAAGGCAATTCAGGATGAGGATGCCACGGTTACACAGTTGGCACGATTTGTCGTCGCCCAGGAGGATGTACTAGATAATACAAGCAAGGAGCTACAGAAGGCCCGCAAGGAAATCACGACAGAGAAGAACAGATGGCGGGAAGCTCAAGAGTATGTGGCACACCTTCTACGAAGGATTGACGAGTTGGAGATGACCTTGTACGGACCAGACCCAGAGCCAGTACTCGAGCTACACGAGCCAGATCCGGAGGAGTCAGACCTCGATGAGGACACTGCTTCTTCGACTACCACAGAGGACATAGTCGCTGGACATGGCGATCGTTTCGCGCCTATGCCACAGCACCCGTACCCAGGCCGTGGAGGTTTTCTCGATGAGTGAGCATAGGTTCTATAGTGAGACTCCTTCGCCGAGCCGCGTCATAGAATAAAGAGTCACCCTTTAGGCGTTAGACTCCAGAGTTAGTTCGATTTGGATTTGCTTTGTTTGCTGAGTGTGCAGTATGTGTTGCAAGGCCTTTAGGCATTGTAAGCAACCATACCAAGTTATTAATATTAATAATAAAGTTGGACCTTAAGGTTACACCTGTCGCCCCGCATAAGTTCCATATTACTTGTCTATTCTTGTTTCCCTCTCATCTCTAAACCTAGAGCAAACCGACAGATGGTGAACACCCGTGGAAACTTTGGAAGCAATGGGAGTGGTTCTCGCCCAGCAGAAAACCCCAATGATGGAGCACCAGCACCGCCACTGGATATGCAGAATTTCGGAGCTTTTCTCGCTGCCCAGACTCAGTTGATGCATGCCATGATGCAACAAATGCAACACGTCACCGCTCAGGCCACTGCTAATCAAGTTAATCAGGGACCACGCCAGAATACCAGACTATCAGAGTTCATGAGAACTCACCCACCCACTTTCTCTAGGAATGCCAATCCATTGGAGGCCGATGATTGGTTAAGATCAATCGAGAGGAAGCTACACATAGCTCAATGCATAGGAAATGAGAAAGTACTCTACGCTTCTCATCAGCTGGAAGGAACAAATTGAATGGTGGGAGAACTTCGTACACGCGAGAGAACCCTCAAGATATCACTTGGGAAGAGTTCACAATTGCATTCCGACAAGATCACGTGCTGAAGGAATCATGGACCTTATGAAGGAGGAGTTCAGAGCATGAAGCAAGGTAATCAGCCGGTGGCCGACTACTGAATAAGTTCACACAGCTAGCACGCTACGCTTTGAGGATGTAGCGACAGATAAATCCAGGCAGTCTCGCTTTTATGAAGGGACTTAACTCAGGATTGCAAGTAGGATTGATCACCCACACCTTCCTGCATTTCCAAGAGTTGGTGAATAAGGCGCTTATTCTTGAGGACAAACGCAAGGAACCGGATGAGAACAGGAAGCGCAGGATGCAACACAAGGATCACGCCAGGAATGCAACAAATACCGAGAGTTGCACCAAATCAATTCTTGATTCCAACCACGTAATGCAACAAGGACGCCATCCCCAAAGCACCAAGACCTGTCAATCAGAACTACTGCACCCAGCCCCGCTTAGAAACGCTTACTCGAGCAACAAGAAGGAACAGTGAGACGCTGCTACAATCGCAACGAGCCAGACACTTTGCCAACAGCTTGTCCAAAGAAGACAGCAGGAGTGACCCGATTCGCTTCAATCTAGGAACCACCCCAGCTAGGGCGTCAAAGATCAGGAGCCACACCCTGCACCGTGGTGAGAGGCCGAGTCAACCATGTCACCGCAGATGCCTGCGAGAATCGACGGACGTCAGATCGGGTAAGTTACTTGTTAACTCGATACACCTAGCGATTTTGTTTGACTCTGGAGCTTCGCATTCGTTTGTTTCGCAAGGCTTTGCAACTAGAAATGATTTGAGGATTGCAAGACTTAAGTGCATGCTTTTAGTTCAAACCCCTGGTTCCGAACTCCGAACGAAAGTAGGATGTTCCGGGGTGAGAATACTAATAGATGGAATAGAGTTCTTAGCAAACCTTATAATTTTGGAGACCCAGACCTTAGACGTCATATTGGGAATGGATTGGTTATCCAAGCACAAGGCCGTATTGGATTGTGGACGAAGGACTATCTCAGTTGAGAGCCCGTGTGGGAAGAAAGTGGAATTTCAAGCCACCGCAGTTAGAGACGGACAGTTGATGGTTAACAGTACCAAGGCAATCAGCATAGAGGATGTCCCAGTAGTGAATGAGTACCCAGATGTTTTTCCCGAAGATCTACCTGGTATGCCGCCAGACAGGGACATAGAGTTTGTGATAGAGCTTGTACTGCACAAAGACCGATAGCAAAGAGACCCTATCGGATGTCCACCGAGGAGTTGGTAGAAATGAAGAAACAGCTAGAAGAGTTAATGGAGAAAGGATTTCTCAGACCGAGTTCGTCGCCATGGGGAGCACCAGTTTTGTTTGTCAAGAAGAAGGACGGGAGTTTCAGGATGTGCATTGACTACCGTGCACTCAACGAAGTCACCGTGAAGAATAAGTATCCGCTACCCAGGATTGATGATTTGTTTGATCAGTTGAGAGGAGCCGGAGTTTTCTCTAAGATTGATCTGAGATCGGGATACCATCAGTTGAAGATCCGATCAGAAGTTATTCCGAAGACTGCATTCTCGTCAAGATATGGACATTATGAGTTCTGATTATGTCCTTTGGATCGATTTAATGCGCCATGACCTATTTCATGAATATGATGAATAAGGTGTTCATGGAATATTTGGACAAGTTTGTCGTCGTGTTCATAGACGATATCCTAATCTACTCCAAGACAGAGGATGAACATGCCAAACACTTAAGGCGAGTTTTGGAAAAGCTGAGGGAACAGCAACTTTTCGCCAAGTTCAGCAAGTGTGATTTTTGGAAGGACAAGGTGGAGTTTCTTGGACATGTAATGACCGCAGAAGGAGTCGCCGTAGATCCAAGCAAAGTAGAAGCTGTGTTACATTGGGAGCACCAAGATCGTGACCATTCGGAGTTTCCTTGGAATGGCAGGATACTACCGCTGCTTTCATCGAAGGCTTCTCGACAATTGCGAAACCTCTTACGCAAGCTGGCGAAGAAGGAAAAGAAGTTTGCATGGACGCTTGAGAATGTGAGGAAGGATTTCAGAGCTGAAGAAGCGATTGACGCCAAGACCGGTGTTAGTTCTACCGACGTTGCTCAAAGCTTCGATATTTATTGTGACGATCGCGCCAAGGACTTGGATGTGTGCCGATCACGAGAATGGAAAGGTCGCCGCTTATGCATCAAGGCGATTGAGGCCGCATGAGGAAAATTATCCGACACATGACCTAGAGTTAGGCTGCCGTAGTGCATGCCTTGAAGATATGGCGTCACTATCTGATCGGAAACAGATGTGAAGTGTATACGGATCATAAGAGCCTTAAGTACATATTCACCCAGTCGGATCTGAATATGAGGCAAAGGAGATGGCTAGAGTTGATCAAGGACTACAATGTTGGAATCCATTACCATCCCGGGAAGGCCAACGTAGTTGCCGATGCTCTGAGTCGGAAGAGCCATACCGTGAGTATGTTGCTAGCCACAAATCAAGATGAGTTATGTGAGGACTTTCAGAAAATGAAGATTGAGGTTGTACCTAGCGGATTCTTGGCCGCATTAGAAGTAAAACCTACCCTAGAGGATCAGATTCGAGAAGGACAAAAGGATGATGACAAGATCCGCAGGATTAAGTCCATCAAGGAAGGAGGCAAGGCAGAAGACTTCAAGTTGGATGAGCAAGGCACGTTATGGATGAAGGATCGGATTTGTGTGCCTAACAAAAAGGAGTTAAAGCAACTGATTTTGGAAGAAGCCCATGACTCCAAGTACTCAATTCACCCTGGAAGCGCCAAGATGTATCAGGATCTGAAGGAGAGATTCTGGTGGCCGAGTATGAAACGTGAAGTTGCCGAGCATGTTGCATTGTGCGACGTATGCCAGAGAGTCAAGGCAATGCATCAGAGACCAACAGGATTACTACAGCCGCTGAAAATACCTGAGTGGAAGTGGGAGGAAATCGGAATGGATTTCATTACCGGTTTGCCGAAGACTCAAGGGGGTTATGACTCCATATGGGTTATAGTGGATCGCTTGACTAAAGTAGCTCATTTTATTTCCGTGAAGACCACTTACTCGGGAGATAAATTAGCAGAATTGTACATGATCAGGATTGTCTGTTTGCACGGAGTGCCAAAGAGGATTGTATCGGACAGGGGTACCCAATTTACCTCAAGGTTCTGGAATAAGTTGCATGAAGCCATGGGAACCCGTTTGAACTTCAGTACAGCTTATCATCCACAGACGGATGGACAGACCGAAAGAGTCAACCAGATTCTGGAGGATATGTTGAGAGCTTGTGCATTGGCTTATGCTACCTCTTGGGATAAGAGTTTGCCGTATGCCGAGTTCAGTTACAACAATAGTTATCGTGCTAGTTTACAGATGTCACCTTTGAGGCCTTTGTATGGTCGACCTGTCGGACGCCATTGAATTGGAATGAGACCGGCGAGCGCCGTGTCTTTGGGCCTGATATTCTTCAAGAGGTCAAGAGCAGATCGCCATGATTAGGAAAGGTTGAAGATCGCCCAATCTCGATGTAAGAGTTATGCCGACAATCGTCGCGAGACTTGAGTTTTGAACCGTAAGACTTTGTATACCTCAGAGTTACGCCTCAGGGGAGTTAAGAGGTTCCATGCCAAAGGGAAACTTGCACCTGCTATGTTGGACCATTTAAGGTTTTGAGCCGCAGAGGCGAAGTTGCTTATCACCGGAGTTGCCACGATCGTTAGCGAGGAGTACATGATGTATTCCATGTGTCCCAGTTAAAGAAGTGTCTCCGAGTTCCTGAGGAACAGACACCGCTAGAGTCAATTGAGTTGCAAGAGGATTTGACTTATAAGGAACATCCTGTGAGGATTCTAGACACAATGGATCGAGAAACCAGAAATAAGTCGACCCGTTTCAGAGGGATTCAGTGGAGCAACCATGCAGAGAGCGAAGCGACTTGGGAGCGCGAAGAGGATTTGAAGAAAGAGTTTCCAAACCTATTCTGTAGTGAGCCCTGAATCTCGGGGACGAGATTCTATTAAGGGGGGGAGGTTTGTAACACCCCAAAATTTTGTTTTTCTTAAATTCATGTGTGATTTGGCACTTTGGTGAATTTTTGGAATTTTCTGGAATTTATTTGGATTTATTTGGAATTTATTTGAATTTATTCCATTTTGAAATAATTAAAGAATTTAATTTTGCAAATAAAATTTTGTTGGAAATATTTTATTTGAGTCCAAAATGATCCAAAATATTTTCGAATTTTTAGAATTTTTCTGAGTCTTTTGCTATTTTTAATGAATTAAATGAATTACTGGGAATTATTTTGAATATTAAAATCGCTTCGGGTTTAGTACTGTTCCTCGGGTCCGAGTCAGACTCGAGTCCGACCCGAACCCGACCGAGCCAGTTGACTCGATCAAACCAGCTCTCAACCCTAATCAATCCCAACCGTTGGATCAAGATCCAACGGCTGAGATCCGCCCGTACCGGTTCGAGCCGTATCCGGCCCGGATCCGATCGCGCCCGCGTGATCGTGGCCGTTGATCGTGCCACGTGGACGGCTGAGCGCCGTTGCTCTCCGCCGAGTCCGAAGCCGGACTCGCCGCCGCGCCGCCGCCGTAGAATTAGGTTTCCGCCTCGCACGAACGCCGAGGCTATTTAAAGCGTGAGACGCCCCCGAGGTTGCCCTCATCTTTGCGCACTCCGTTCTCGAGCCATCTCGCCGAGCCGCCGCTGTTTGCCCGTGACGTGTTTCGCGGAGTTGGAGCCCTGGTGGCGCAGCTGTTGAACGCCGATTCCGCCGCCGCTCGCCGCTCTTCCGCCGAGAAGGAGCCCAGATCCGGAACCACCGTGGACGAGACGCATCCGAAGGAAGGATTCATCTCGCCGAGCAACCCCAAACGCCGTCGGGCTCGCTGCCGTTTCGCCTCCGGTGCCCAAGCCTCGCCGCGCCATCGCCGGACTTCGCGAGCTCGGTGAGCCGCCGATCGGTCGAGCGGTTGAGGTGAGTTCACGTGTCCCAAACCCGATTAGATCCGACCGTTGGATCAAGATCCAACGGTTCACAATTGCCACGTGCCGTAGTAGTGTTATTATAGGATTAGATCTGGACCGTCCGATCTAAATCGAACGGCCCACGATCAACGAGTAGTTTCAACGTGTTAACCCTGGATCTAATCCGCGCCGTTGATTTTCAAACCAACGGCCGTGATTGCGCCACGTGTCGGGAAGTTGGACCGACGCGGTCAGCGTCGTACGCGCGCGTGCGTGGCCACTGACACGCGGGGCCCGCGTGTCAGCGACTGCACCGTGACATCATCCATGACGTCATCGGTGGACCCACCTGTCAGCACCGTGGGCTGAGCCCCGCTGACGTCAGCAATGACGTCACCCGAGTGGTCCCACATGTCAGTCTCACATGGAGCCGTGGACCGGGTCCACGGTAGACCCGAGCCAAGCGTGGACCAAGTCCATGGACCGGCTGACGTCAGCCAACCAATCACAGGATGACACGTGTCCATGCTGACGCAATAATTAATTTCCGAAAAAGAAAATGATTTATTAATTCGAATTAATGATTTCAGATTTTGTTTCAAACTTCAAACGCTTATAACTTTTGCGTTTCAACTCCGATTTGAGTGATTCAAATTTCTAAATTTGTATAAAATTGAGATCTACCTAAATATGAATTTTATTTAATTTTTGGACTAAAGTTTTTCTCTGTAAAATTATTTAATTGATTATTTAAACTTTAAATAATCATAACTTTTGCGTTTTAACTCCAAATTTGACGATTCCAGTTTCTAAAAATTCATAAAATTATGTTCTCTCTGTTTATGGATTTTATTTGGATGTTTGGGCACTTTTTGCCTATTGTTTATTCGTGTATTTGCTATTTGCACGCTTTACGAGTAGACGTTGAAGTGCCGGAAGGATTCGAGGGAGAAGTATTGACTCAGGATCCAACTCAAGACCAAGAACAAGTACTTTTTGAAGGCAAGTTGTGCTTTGACCATGTTGATCCTATTTCGAAATCTATTTTGATTTAACCTATTGCATGCTAGTTCAATTAGAAAAATACTTTATTTAAATATGGGGGATAATTACCAATTTGCTGTATGACACCTTGATTATTTAAATATGTGCCATGACCCCTTGTCACCCTAGTTGTGGTATACTAGTTGGACATTATTAAATTGCCAACATGGGTTTTTAGACCGTTGTAGTATATTGCTTAGACCTGCTACGTGCTCATGACATGATTTTGGACAATCAAATACTAATATTGACTTAATGATATATTGAACCTATTTTGGAAAGGTATCATGTGATGTTGATGGCACGTGGTGCATGGTAATCAACTGGGGTTTGATAAACAGCTGATTTCGGCCAGGGCATGTGGCAAGAGTAATCAGTGGGCCGATTGTGGCGTTGGGAATGTTGATTTGGTTCTTCGGGTAGTCTTGCCCTGGTCACCCTAAGGACTTAACCTTGCAAGCCTTTGAACTGGGTCTAACGTGCAACCACATGTCTGTAATGGGACGGACCTAGTTGACTAAGTTGCTGATAACGTACTTGTGGGACCTCAGGAGGTTGTAACACCCCAAAATTTTGCTTTTCTTAAATTCATGTGTGATTTGGCACTTTGGTGAATTTTTGGAATTTTCTGGAATTTATTTGGATTTATTTGGAATTTATTGGAATTTATTCCATTTTGAAATAATTAAAGAATTTAATTTTGCAAATAAAATTTTGTTGGAAATATTTTATTTGAGTCCAAAATGATCCAAAATATTTTCCAGAATTTTTCTGGAATTTTTCTGAGTCTTTTGCTATTTTTAATGAATTAAATTAATTACTGGGAATTATTTTAAATATTAATTCGCTGGAAAATGCAACACGGGTCAAATCTTGTTCATCCGATCGAGCCCGAGTCGGACTCGAGTTCGAGTCCGACCGAGCCACGTGACTCGACCGAACCCACTCCTAAACCTAATCAATCCCAACCGTTGGATCAAGATCCAACGGCCGAGATCCGCCCGCACGGTTGAGCCGTGTCCGACCGAACCCGCTCGCGCCCGGTCCGATCGGGGCCGCTGATCTGGACACGTGGGCGGTTCTCGTGCTCTTCCTCGCCGAAGTCCGAGCGGACTCCGCCGCCGAGCGCCGCCAGAATCGACTAGGGCTCCGCCCTGAGCACGCCTCCCGGGGCTATTTAATGCCCGGATCGCACCCCGAGGACCGCCGTGACCTTGCGCTACTTTTTGCCTTAGCCTGCTAAACCCTAGCAGCCGCCGCTTGCTCGGGATTGCTCGCCGTAGTAGCTTAGGGTATTGTGGTGGTTTTCTCACCTTCCGCCGCCGTCCGCCGTCGCCCGAGGAGAAGGAGGCCAGAACCGGGATCCCCGAGCCAAGGCGACTCGAACGTGACCACGCACGTCGCCGGAGGAGCCCCAGAAGCGCTGCGCTCTTGGTCATCGTCCGTCTCGGTGCCCAAGCCTCGCCGTGCCATCGCCGGACTTCGCGAAGCTCGGTGAACCGCCAGATCGGTCGGACGGTTGAGGTGAGATCACGTGTTCCAAACCCGATTAGATTCGGACCGTTGGATCGAGATCCAACGGTTCACAATCGCCACGCGCCGTAACGGTGCTATTATAGGATTAGATCCGGACCGTCCGATCTAGATCGAACGGCCCACGATCATCGAGTAGTTTTAACGTGTTAACCCTGGATCCAATCCGCGCCGTTGATTTTCAAACCAACGGCCGCGATTGCGCCACGTGTCGGGGAGATGGACCGACGCGGTCAGCGCCGTACACGTGTGAGCGCGTGTCCCTGACACGCGGGCCCCGCATGTCAGAGGGCCCACACGCCACCGCGTATGCGTGAGACCTCGCGACCGACAGTGGGTCCCACCGCCGATCTCACGTGGAAGCCGTGGACCGGTCCACCGTGGACCGAACCGCGTCGTGAGTGAGCCCATGAGCCGGGCCGACGCCACCAGCCCAATCAGAGCCGACACGTGTCCATGCCGACGCAATAATTAATTTCGAAAAGAAAATGATTTATTAATTCGAAATAATGATTTGCATTTTGTTTCAAACTTCAAACGCTTATAACTTTTGCGTTTCAACTCCGATTTGAGTGATTCAAATTTCTAAATTTGTATAAAATTGAGATCTACCTAAATATAAATTTTATTTAATTTTTGGACTAAAGTTTTTCTCTGCAAAATTATTTAATTGATTATTTAAACTTTAAATAATCATAACTTTTGCGTTTTAACTCCAAATTTGACGATTCCAGTTTCTAAAAATCCATAAAATTATGTTCTTTCTGTTTATGGATTTTATTTGGATGTTTGGACACTTTTTGCCTATTGTTTATTTGTGTATTTGCTATTTGCACGCTTTACGAGTAGACGTTGAAGTGCCGGAAGGATTCGAGGGAGAAGTATTGACTCAGGATCCAACTCAAGACCAAGAACAAGTACTTTTTGAAGGCAAGTTGTGCTTTTGACCATGTTGATCCTATTTCGAAATCTATTTTGATTTAAACTATTGCATGCTAGTTCAATTAGAAAAATACTTTGTTTAAATATGGGGGATTAGATAAATACCAATTTGCTGTATGACACCTTGATTACTTAAGTATGTGCCATGACCCTTGTCACCCTAGTTGTGGTTTACTAGTTGGACATTATTAAATTGCCAACATGGGTTTAGACCGTTGTAGTATACTGCTTAGACCTGCTACGTGCTCATAACATGATTTTGGACAATCAAATGTTAATTTTGACTTAATGATATATTGAACCTGTTTTGGAAAAGTATCATGTGATGTTGATGGCACGTGGTGCATGGTAATCAACTGGGGTTTGATAAACAGTTTTCGACCGGGGCATGTGGCAAGAGTAATCAGGTGGGCCAGTTGTGGCATTGGGAATGTTGATTTGGTTCTTCGGGTAGTCTTGCCCTGGTCACCCTAAGGACTTAACCTTGCAAGCCTTTGAACTGGGTCTAACGTGCAACCACATGTCTGTAATGGGACGGACCTAGTTGACTAAGTTTCTGATAACGTACCTGTGGGACCTCAGGAGGTCAACTACACCCTTTGTGTATGTTGTACGGGGAGCGTCATCGGGCTGAGGCCAGTACCCATCTAACGGTTGATTGGCCTAGACTTCGCCTTAGCGAAGGGAAGGGTTAATGCGCAATAACCGGAGGACCACTTGTATTGTTAGAGGTTTCCGAAAGACTTTGTTACGGGAACTCGCCTTTGTGGTGTTTGACTGTATCTTGTGGGTAAAGTGCATAACCTCTGCAGAGTTTAGAATCTATTCGAATAGCCGTGTCCGCGGTATTGGACATCGCCGGGAATTACAAATCAAGGGTTAGATTTTTCTCAAAAATAACTTTGGTTTGAAAGGTTGGGTTGGTTTAATAATGAAGATGATGGAAATGTGGTTTAGGATGGGAAAAATGTTTATTAAACTTCTTGAAAAGTTATTTATGCTTTACTTATTTCTACCGCTTTGAATCTACTTATATTACTTGTCAAATGTCATTTCGCAAATATACCTTGAGCTATTCCTTTGTACCAAGCCATGCATATAGTATATTAGCTTGCATTACGTGCATGACTTCTTGAGTACCAAGTACTCACCCTTGCCTCAACACAACACCGCTTGAAGAGGAGACTACGCCACTTTGGAGGAGGAACTCCAAGAAGATCCGTCTACTTAGGGAAGCGAGCCCGATCGGTTGCCTGTGGTATCTTGGATGGCGCCACGGTTATTTGATTTTCATTCGTTATTTCTCTCTGAATAAGTTTCGCCTTGCGAGGCATATATTTGTAACTTGACCATAAGGTTGAGTAACCAGTTTGGTTATTTAAATAAAGTACTTTATTGTTATCGATTGGTATGATTGTGATATTTACCGATGTTAAGACT
Organism: Rhipidocladum racemiflorum; assembly: GCA_036346355.1. Classification (NCBI taxonomy): domain Eukaryota; kingdom Viridiplantae; phylum Streptophyta; class Magnoliopsida; order Poales; family Poaceae; genus Rhipidocladum; species Rhipidocladum racemiflorum. The sequence goes on from CM070591.1 coordinate 40,488,357, forward strand.
GTGTGCACTAGCGCGTTCCTGGACTAGTGCTGAATACACAGAGGGTCCGGATTTGCAAATTCGGGGTCCCGACAGAGGTCAACTACACCCTTTGTGTAAGTTGTACGGGGGAGCGTCTGGAAGTGAGGCCAGGTACCCATCTAACGGTTGATTGGCCTAGACTTCGCCTTAGCGAAGGGAAGGGTTAGTGCGCAATAACCGGGGAGGACCACTTGTATTGTTAGAGGTTTCCGAAAGACTTTGTTACGGGAACTCGCCTTTGTGGTGTTTGACTGTATCTTGTGGGTAAAGTGCATAACCTCTGCAGAGTTTAGAATCTATTCGAATAGCCGTGTCCGCGGTATTGGACATCGCTAAAATTACAGTCAAGGGTTAGATTTTCTCAAAAATAACTTTGGTTTGAAAGATTGGGTTGGTTTAATAATGAAGATGATGGAAATGTGGTTTAGGATGGGGAAAATGTTTATTAAACTTTTTGAATAGTTACTTATGCTTTACTTATTTCTACTGCTTTCGAATCTACTTACATTACTTTTCAAATGCTGTTTACTGCAAATATACCTTGAGCTATTCCTTTGTACCAAGCCATGCATATAGTATATTAGCTTGCATTCTGTGCATGACTTGCTGAGTACCAAGTACTCACCCTTGCCTCAACACAACACCAGTTGAAGAGGAGACTACGCCAGCTTTGGAGGAGGAACTCCAAGAGGATCCATCTACTTAGGGAAGCGAGCCCAGTCAGTTGCCTGTGGTATACTGGATGGCGCCACGAAGTTATTTGATTCTTTTCCGCTGCTATTATTTCTCTCTGAAAAAGTTTCGCCTATGTAGGCATATATTTGTAACTTGACCATCAGGTCAAGTAACCAGTTTGATTATTTAAATAAAGTACTTTTATGGTATCGATTGGTATGATTGTGATATTTACCGATGTTAAGACTGTGTGCACTAGCGCGTTCCTGGACTAGTGCTGAATACACAGAGGGTCCGGATTTGCAAATTCGGGGTCCCGACAGAGGTGGTATCAGAGCCATACTTGACTGTAGGCTCAACCCTAGATAGAATGGTCGTAGTGAGGATAAAACCTATTTTCTAAAAACTAAAAATTTGTGAAGGCAAGAAATGACATCTCGACTTATCCCCTTCTCTCTTTTCTTGTCTCTTGCTGAAATTTTCCCTTACCTTGTCACAATTGAAAAATTCCGAGTTCTTACGTAAAGCACCCTTGTGACAGATGGAGGAAGAGTTCAACTACGTTGATCTGGGAGTTGGTCACGCTGCGGAACTTTGGCACATGCTACAAACTCTCGGAGATTTTGAGAAGCCCCAATACCAAGTGGAAGTGATCGTGCAAGGTGATTGATCAAGGCTTGTGACGTGAGGATTGAGGTACTGCCAGGAAGAGGGGCCCAGGCAATCGCTCGATACCTGACCGCCAGGAGATCTACAATGCAGATGGGTATCCAAGAAGTATCACGACGAGCAATGCGGCACATTACCCGTATTCACGCCAGAGAGTTGGAGAGTACGGTGTTCGTTATCATCCGCGCAGCGATAACCTTCTTGACCGAAGGCAATTCAAGATGAGGATGCCACGGTTACACGGTTGGCACGATTTGTCGTCGCCAGGAGGATGTACTAGATAATACAAGCAAGGAGCTACGGAAGGCCCGCAAGGAAATCACGGCAGAGAAGAACAGATGGCGGGAAGCTCAAGAGTATGTGGCACACCTTCTACGAAGGATTGACGAGTTGGAGATGACCTTGTACGGACTGCGGAGCCAAGATTTCCGAGCTACACGAGCCAGATCCGGAGGAGTCGGACCTCGATGAGGACATCGCTTCTTCGACTACCACAGAGGACATAGTCGCTGGGCATGGCGATCAAGTTACGCCTATGCCACAAAGACCTGCACTGTGCCGTGGAGGTTTTCTCGATGAGTGAGCATAGGTTTTATAGTGAGACTCCTTCGCCGAGCCGCGTCATAGAATAAAGAGTCACCCTTTAGGCGTTAGACTCCAGAGTTAGTTCGATTTGGATTTGCTTTGTTTGCTGAGTGTGCAGTATGTGTTGCAAGGCCTTTAGGCATTGTAAGCAACCATACCAAGTTATTAATATTAATAATAAAGTTGGACCTTAAGGTTACACCTGTCGCCCCGCATAAGTTCCATATTACTTGTCTATTCTTGTTTCCCTCTCATCTCTAAACCTAGAGCAAACCGACAGATGGTGAACACCCGTGGAAACTTTGGAAGCAATGGGAGTGGTTCTCGCCCAGCAGAAAACCCCAATGATGGAGCACCAGCACCGCCAATCGGATATGCAGAATTTCGAGCTTTTCTCGCTGCCTGCACTCGATTGATGCATGCCATGATGCAACAAATGCAACACGTCACCGCCAGGCCATCGCTAATCAAGTTAATCGTGACCACGCCAGAATACTGACTATCGAGTTCATGAGAACTCACCCACCCACTTTCTCTGGGAATGCCAATCCATTGGAGGCCGATGATTGGTTAAGATCAATCGAGAGGAAGCTACACATAGCTCAATGCATAGGAAATGAGAAGGTACTCTACGCTTCTCATCACCGGAAGGAACAAATTACCGAATGGTGGGAGAACTTCGTGCACGCGAGAGAACCCTCAAGATATCACTTGGGAAGAGTTCAGTGCATTCGACAAAGATCACGTGGCCTGAAGGAATCATGGACCTTATGAAGGAGGAGTTCAGAGCATCGAAGCAAGGTAATCACCAAAGGGCCGACTACCTGAATAAGTTCACACAGCCTAGCACGCTACGCACCGAGGATGTAGCGACAGATAAATCCGCATACCTCGTTTTATGAAGGGACTTAACTCAGGATTGCAAGTAGGATTGATCACCCACACCTTCCTGCATTTCCAAGAGTTGGTGAATAAGGCGCTTATTCTTGAGGACAAACGCAAGGAACCGGATGAGAACAGAAGCGCAGGATGCAACAAAGAAGGATCACGCCAGGAACGCAATACCGAGAGTTGCACCAAATCAATTCTTGATTCCAACCACGTAATGCAACAAGGACGCCACCCCAAAGACCAAGACACATCAATCGTAACTACTGCACCCACTTCGCTAGAAACGCTACTCGGTGCAACAAGAAGGAACAGTGAGACGCTGCTACAATGCAACGAGCCAGACACTTTGCCAACAGCTTGTCCAAAGAAGACAGCAGAGTGACCCTGGGCCGCTTCAATCTAGGAACCACCCCAGCTAGGACGTCGGCACTGTGAGCCACACCCTGCACCGTGGTGAGAGGCCGAGTCAACCATGTCACCGCAGATGCCTGCGAGAATCGACGGACGTCGTCTTGGGTAAGTTACTTGTTAACTCAAGACTGCAACAGCTTTGTTTGACTCGGAGCTTCGTGATTCGCTTGTTTCGCAAGGCTTTGCAACTAGAAATGATTTGAGGATTGCAAGACTTAAGTGCATGCTTTTAGTTCAAACCCCTGGTTCAGAACTCCGAGCGAAAGTAGGATGTTCCGAGTGAGAATACTAATAGATGGAATAGAGTTCTTAGCAAACCTTATAATTTTGGAGACCTGCACCTTAGACGTCATATTGGGAATGGATTGGTTATCCAAGCACAAGGCCGTATTGGATTGTGGACGAAGGACTATCTCGATTGAGAGCCCGTGTGGGAAGAAAGTGGAATTTCAAGCCACCGCATGATTAGAGACGGACAGCTTGATGGTTAACAGCATCAAGGCAATCAGCATAGAGGATGTCCCAAGAGTGAATGAGTACCCAGATGTTTTTCCCGAAGATCTACCTCGGTATGCCGCGACAGGGACATAGAGTTTGTGATAGAGCTTGTACTGCACAAAGACCGATAGCAAAGAGACCCTATCGGATGTCTACGGAGGAGGTGGTAGAGATGAAGAAACAGCTAGAAGAGTTAATAGAGAAAGGATTTATCGAGGCCGAGTTCGTCGCCGTGGGGAGCACCAGTTTTGTTTGTCAAGAAGAAGGACGGGAGTTTCAGGATGTGCATTGACTACCGTGCACTCAACGAAGTCACCGTGAAGAATAAGTATCCGCTACCCAGGATTGATGATTTGTTTGATCAGTTGAGAGGAGCCGGAGTTTTCTCTAAGATTGATCTGAGATCGGGATACCATCAGTTGAAGATCCGATCAGAAGTTATTCCGAAGACTGCATTCTCGTCAAGATATGGACATTATGAGTTTACAGTTATGTCCTTTGGACTGACGAATGCGCCAGCCTATTTCATGAATATGATGAATAAGGTGTTCATGGAATATTTGGACAAGTTTGTCGTCGTGTTCATAGACGATATCCTAATCTACTCCAAGACAGAGGATGAACATGCCAAACACTTAAGGCGAGTTTTGGAAAAGCTGAGGGAACAGCAACTTTTCGCCAAGTTCAGCAAGTGTGATTTTTGGAAGGACAAGGTGGAGTTTCTTGGACATGTAATGACCGCAGAAGGAGTCGCCGTAGATCCAAGCAAAGTAGAAGCTGTGTTACATTGGGAGCAAACAAGATCGTGACCAGATTCGGAGTTTCCTTGGAATGGCAGGATACTACCGCTGCTTTCATCGAAGGCTTCTCGACAATTGCGAAACCTCTTACGCAATGCTGAAGAAGGAAAAGAAGTTTGCATGGACGCTTGAATGTGAGGAAGGATTTCAGAGCTGAAGAAGCGATTGACGCCAAGACCGTGTTAGTTCTACCGACGTTGCTCAAAGCTTCGATATTTATTGTGACGCACGCGCCAAGGACTTGGATGTGTCCGATGCAGAATGGAAAGGTCGCCGCTTATGCATCAAGGCGCTTGAGGCCGCATGAGGAAAATTATCCGACACATGACCTAGAGTTAGGCTGCCGTAGTGCATGCCTTGAAGATATGGCGTCACTATCTCGATCGGAAGCAGATGTGAAGTGTATACGGATCATAAGAGCCTTAAGTACATATTCACCCAAATGGATCTGAATATGAGGCAAAGGAGATGGCTAGAGTTGATCAAGGACTACAATGTTGGAATCCATTACCATCCGGGAAGGCCAACGTAGTTGCCGATGCTCGAGTCGGAAGAGCCATACCGTGAGTATGTTGCTAGCCACAAATCAAGATGAGTTATGTGAGGACTTTCAGAAAATGAAGATTGAGGTTGTACCTAGCGGATTCTTGGCCGCATTAGAAGTAAAACCTACCCTAGAGGATCAGATTCGAGAAGGACAAAAGGATGATGACAAGATCCGCAGGATTAAGTCCATCAAGGAAGGAGGCAAGGCAGAAGACTTCAAGTTGGATGAGCAAGGCACGTTATGGATGAAGGATCGGATTTGTGTGCCTAACAAAAGGAGTTAAAGCAACTGATTTTGGAAGAAGCCCATGACTCCAAGTACTCAATTCACCCCGAAGCGCCAAGATGTATCAGGATCTCAAGGAGAGATTCAGTGGCCGAGTATGAAACGTGAAGTTGCCGAGCATGTTGCATTGTGCGACGTATGCCGAGAGTCAAGGCAATGCATCGAGACCAACAGGATTGCTACAAATTACTGAAAATACCTGAGTGGAAGTGGGAGGAAATCGGAATGGATTTCATTACCGGCTTGTCAAGACTCAAGGGGTTATGACTCCATATGGGTTATAGTGGATCGCTTGACTAAAGTAGCTCATTTTATTTCCGTGAAGACCACTTACTCGGAGATAAATTAGCGTAATTGTACATGATCAGGATTGTCTGTTTGCACGGAGTGCCAAAGAGGATTGTATCAGACAGGGTACCCAATTTACCTCAAGGTTCGGAATAAGTTGCATGAAGCCATGGGAACCCGCTTTGAACTTCAAGATACCTTATCATCCATGCACGGATGGACAGACCGAAAGAGTCAACCAGATTGGAGGATATGTTGAGAGCTTGTGCATTGGCTTATGCTACCTCTTGGGATAAGAGTTTGCCGTGATGCCGAGTTCGATTACAACAATAGTTATCGAGGCTAGTTTACAGATGTCACCTTTGAGGCATCAGATGGTCGACTCGCCGGACGCCATTGAATTGGAATGAGACCGTGAGCGCCGTGTCTTTGGGCCTGATATTCTTCAAGAGGTCAAGAGCAGATCGCCATGATTAGGGAAAGGTTGAAGATCGCCCAATCTCGATGAAGAGTTATGGCCGACAATCGTCGCCGAGACTTGAGTTTTGAACCGTAAGACTTTGTATACCTCAGAGTTACGCCTCTCGTGGGAGTTAAGAGGTTCCATGCCAAAGGGAAACTTGCACCCTGCTATGTTGGACCATTTAAGGTTTTGAGCCGCAGAGGCGAAGTTGCTTATCACCGGAGTTGCCACGATCGTTAGCAGGAGTACATGATGTATTCCATGTGTCCCAGTTAAAGAAGTGTCTCCGAGTTCCTGAAGAACAGACACCGCTAGAATCAATTGAGTTGCAAGAGGATTTGACTTATAAGGAACATCCCGTGAGGATTCTAGACACAATGGATCGAGAAACCGTAAATAAGTCGACCCGCTTCAGTAGGATTCAAGTGGAGCAACCATGCAGAGAGAAGCGACTTGGGAGCGAAGAGGATTTGAAGAAAGAGTTTCCAAACCTATTCTCAGAGTGAGCCCCGAATCTCTGGGACGAGATTCTATTAAGGGGAGGTTTGTAACACCCCAAAATTTTGTTTTTCTTAAATTCATGTGTGATTTGGCACTTTGGTGAATTTTTGGAATTTTCTGGAATTTATTTGGATTTATTTGGAATTTATTTGAATTTATTCCATTTTGAAATAATTAAAGAATTTAATTTTGCAAATAAAATTTTGTTGGAAATATTTTATTTGAGTCCAAAATGATCCAAAATATTTTCCAGAATTTTTAGAATTTTTCTCGAGTCTTTTGCTATTTTTAATGAATTAAATGAATTATCGGGAATTATTTTGAATATTAAAATCGCTCGGTTTAATCTTGTTCCTCGGTCCGAGTCGACTCGAGTCCGAGCGAACCCGATCGAGCCGATTGACTCGATCAAACCAGCTCTCAACCCTAATCAATCCCAACCGTTGGATCAAGATCCAACGGCCGAGATCCGCCAGACGGCTTCGAGCCAGATCCGCCCGGATCCGATCGCGCCGCGTGATCGCGGGCCGTTGATCGTGCCACGTGGACGGCCGAGCGTCGTCGTCTCCGCCGAGTCCGAGCCGGACTCGCCGCCGCGCCGCCGCCGTGTAGAATTAGGTTTCCGCCTCGCACGAACGCCGAGGCTATTTAAAGCGTGAGACGCCCCGAGGTTGCCCTCATCTTTGCGCACCTGCTCTCGAGCCATCTCGCCGAGCCGTCATTTGTTTGCCCGTACGTGCTCGCCGGAGTTGGAGCCCTGTGCGCAGCGGTTGAACGCCGATTCCGCCGCCGTCCGTCGTCTTCCGCCGAGAAGGAGCCCAGATCCGGAACCACCGTGACGAGACGCATCCGAAGGAAGGATTCATCTCGCCGGAGCAACCCCGAAACGCCGTCGGGCTCGTCGTCGTTCTCGTCTCCGGTGCCCAAGCCTCGCCGCGCCATCGCCGGACTTCGCGAGCTCGGTGAGCCGTCAGATCCAGATCGAACGGTTGAGGTGAGTTCACGTGTCCCAAACCCGATTAGATCTGGACCGTTGGATCAAGATCCAACGGTTCACAATTGCCACGTGCCGTAGTAGTGTTATTATAGGATTAGATCTGGACCGTCCGATCTAAATCGAACGGCCCACGATCAACGAGTAGTTTCAACGTGTTAACCCTGGATCTAATCCGCGCCGTTGATTTTCAAACCAACGGCCGTGATTGCGCCACGTGTCGGGAAGTTGGACCGACGCGTCGCCGCTGGCCAGACGTCGCTGGCAGGTACACCGACACGCGGCCCGCGTGTCAAGAATCGCACTGCGTGACATCATCCATGACGTCATCGGTGGACCCACTGCCAAAGACCGTGGTCGAGCCTCGCCGACGCCAAAGAATGACGCCACCCGAGTGGTCCCACATGTCGGGCCTCACATGGAGCCGTGGACCGGGTCCACGGTGACCCGAGCCAAGCGTGGACCAAGTCCATGGACCGGCTGACGTCAGCCAACCAATCACAGGATGACACGTGTCCATGCTGACGCAATAATTAATTTCCGAAAAAGAAAATGATTTATTAATTCGAATTAATGATTTCAGATTTTGTTTCAAACTTCAAACGCTTATAACTTTTATGCTTCAACTCCGATTTGAGTGATTCAAATTTCTAAATTTGTATAAAATTGAGATCTACCTAAATATGAATTTTATTTAATTTTTGGACTAAAGTTTTTCTCTGTAAAATTATTTAATTGATTATTTAAACTTTAAATAATCATAACTTTTATGCTTTTAACTCCAAATTTGACGATTCCACTTTCTAAAAATACATAAAATTAAGATCTCTCTGTTTATGGATTTTATTTGGATGTTTGGGCACTTTTTGCCTATTGTTTATTCGTGTATTTGCTATTTGCACGCTTTACGAGTAGACGTTGAAGTGCCGGAAGGATTCGAGGGAGAAGTATTGACTCAGGATCCAACTCAAGACCAAGAACAAGTACTTTTTGAAGGCAAGTTGTGCTTTGACCATGTTGATCCTATTTCGAAATCTATTTTGATTTAACCTATTGCATGCTAGTTCAATTAGAAAAATACTTTATTTAAATATGGGGGATTAGATAAATACCAATTTGCTGTATGACACCTTGATTATTTAAATATGTGCCATGACCCCTTGTCACCCTAGTTGTGGTATACTAGTTGGACATTATTAAATTGCCAACATGGGTTTTTAGACCGTTGTAGTATATTGCTTAGACCTGCTACGTGCTCATGACATGATTTTGGACAATCAAATACTAATATTGACTTAATGATATATTGAACCTATTTTGGAAAGGTATCATGTGATGTTGATGGCACGTGGTGCATGGTAATCAACTGGGGTTTGATAAACAGTTTTCGACCGGGGCATGTGGCAAGAGTAATCAGGTGGGCCAGTTGTGGCGTTGGGAATGTTGATTTGGTTCTTCGGGTAGTCTTGCCCTGGTCACCCTAAGGACTTAACCTTGCAAGCCTTTGAACTGGGTCTAACGTGCAACCACATGTCTGTAATGGGACGGACCTAGTTGACTAAGTTGCTGATAACGTACTTGTGGGACCTCAGGAGGTTGTAACACCCCAAAATTTTGCTTTTCTTAAATTCATGTGTGATTTGGCACTTTGGTGAATTTTTGGAATTTTCTGGAATTTATTTGGATTTATTTGGAATTTATTGGAATTTATTCTATTTTGAAATAATTAAAGAATTTAATTTTGCAAATAAAATTTTGTTGGAAATATTTTATTTGAGTCCAAAATGATCCAAAATATTTTCCAGAATTTTTCTGGAATTTTTCTGAGTCTTTTGCTATTTTTAATGAATTAAATGAATTACTGGGAATTATTTTAAATATTAAATCGCTGGAAAATCAACTCGGGTCAAGTACTGTTCCTCCGACCGAGCCCGAGTCAGACTCAAGTTCGAGTCCGACCCGAGCCACGTGACTCGACCGAACCCACTCCTAAACCTAATCAATCCCAACCGTTGGATCAAGATCCAACGGCTGAGATCCGCCTGCACGGTTGAGCCGCGGTCCGACCGAACCCGCTCGTGCCGGTCCGATCGGGCCGCTGATCTGACACGTGGACGGTTCTCGTGCCGTCTTCCTCGCTGAGTCCGAGCCGGACTCGCCGCCGAGTGCGCCGCCAGACCGCTAGGGCTCCGCCGAGCACGCCTCCGGCTATTTAATGCCCGGATCGCACCCTGAGGACCGCCGTGACCTTGCGCTACTTTTTGCCTTAGCTTGCTAAACCCTAGCAGCCGCCGCTTGCTCGGGATTGCTCGCCGTAGTAGCTTAGGGTATTGTGGTGGTTTTTCTCACCTTCCGCCGCCCGTGCCGCCGAGGAGAAGGAGGCCGTAAGCAGGATCCCCGAGCCAAGGCGACTCGAACGTGACCACGCACGTCGCCGGAGGAGCCCCGTAGCGCCGCGCTCTTGGTCATCGTCCCCGTCTCCGGTGCCCAAGCCTCGCCGTGCCATCGCCGGACTTCGCGAGCTCGGTGAACCGTCAGATCCAGATCGGACGGTTGAGGTGAGATCACGTGTTCCAAACCCGATTAGATCTGGACCGTTGGATCGAGATCCAACGGTTCACAATCGCCACGTGCCGTAACAGTGCTATTATAGGATTAGATCTGGACCGTCCGATCTAGATCGAACGGCCCACGATCATCGAGTAGTTTTAACGTGTTAACCCTGGATCCAATCCGCGCCGTTGATTTTCAAACCAACGGCCGCGATTGCGCCACGTGTCGGGGAGATGGACCGACGCGGTCAGCGCCAGACGCTGCGTGTGAGCGTGTGTCCTCGACACGCCGGGGCCTCGCATGTCGAGGGCCCACACGCCACCGCGTTTGCGTGAGACCCGCGACCGACAGTGGGTCCCACCGCCGCCTCACGTGGAGCCGTGGACCGGGTCCACCGTGGACCGAACCGCGTCGTGAGCTGAGCCCATGAGCCGGCTGACGTCAGCCAGCCAATCAGGAGCTGACACGTGTCCATGCCGACGCAATAATTAATTTCCGAAAAAGAAAATGATTTATTAATTCGAAATAATGATTTCAGATTTTGTTTCAAACTTCAAACGCTTATAACTTTTGCGTTTCAACTCCGATTTGAGTGATTCAAATTTCTAAATTTGTATAAAATTGAGATCTACCTAAATATAAATTTTATTTAATTTTTGGACTAAAGTTTTTCTCTGCAAAATTATTTAATTGATTATTTAAACTTTAAATAATCATAACTTTTGCGTTTTAACTCCAAATTTGACGATTCCAGTTTCTAAAAATCCATAAAATTATGTTCTTTCTGTTTATGGATTTTATTTGGATGTTTGGACACTTTTTGCCTATTGTTTATTTGTGTATTTGCTATTTGCACGCTTTACGAGTAGACGTTGAAGTGCCGGAAGGATTCGAGGGAGAAGTATTGACTCAGGATCCAACTCAAGACCAAGAACAAGTACTTTTTGAAGGCAAGTTGTGCTTTTGACCATGTTGATCCTATTTCGAAATCTATTTTGATTTAAACTATTGCATGCTAGTTCAATTAGAAAAATACTTTGTTTAAATATGGGGGATTAGATAAATACCAATTTGCTGTATGACACCTTGATTACTTAAGTATGTGCCATGACCCTTGTCACCCTAGTTGTGGTTTACTAGTTGGACATTATTAAATTGCCAACATGGGTTTAGACCGTTGTAGTATCGCTTAGACACGCTCGTGCTCATAACATGATTTTGGACAATCAAATGTTAATTTTGACTTAATGATATATTGAACCTGTTTTGGAAAAGTATCATGTGATGTTGATGGCACGTGGTGCATGGTAATCAACTGGGGTTTGATAAACGATTTTAACGGGCATGTGGCAAGAGTAATCAGGTGGGCCAGTTGTGGCATTGGGAATGTTGATTTGGTTCTTCGGGTAGTCTTGCCCTGGTCACCCTAAGGACTTAACCTTGCAAGCCTTTGAACTGGGTCTAACGTGCAACCACATGTCTGTAATGGGACGGACCTAGTTGACTAAGTTTCTGATAACGTACCTGTGGGACCTCAGGAGGTCAACTACACCCTTTGTGTATGTTGTACGGGGGAGCGTACCGGGGCTGAGGCCAGGTACCCATCTAACGGTTGATTGGCCTAGACTTCGCCTTAGCGAAGGGAAGGGTTAGTGCGCAATAACCGGGGAGGACCACTTGTATTGTTAGAGGTTTCCGAAAGACTTTGTTACGGGAACTCGCCTTTGTGGTGTTTGACTGTATCTTGTGGGTAAAGTGCATAACCTCTGCAGAGTTTAGAATCTATTCGAATAGCCGTGTCCGCGGTATTGGACATCGCTCGGGAATTACAGTCAAGGGTTAGATTTTTCTCAAAAATAACTTTGGTTTGAAAGGTTGGGTTGGTTTAATAATGAAGATGATGGAAATGTGGTTTAGGATGGGAAAAATGTTTATTAAACTTCTTGAAAAGTTATTTATGCTTTACTTATTTCTACTGCTTTCGAATCTACTTATATTACTTGTCAAATGTCAAGCATCGCAAATATACCTTGAGCTATTCCTTTGTACCAAGCCATGCATATAGTATATTAGCTTGCATTCTGTGCATGACTTGCTGAGTACCAAGTACTCACCCTTGCCTCAACACAACACCAGTTGAAGAGGAGACTACGCCAGCTTTGGAGGAGGAACTCCAAGAAGATCCGTCTACTTAGGGAAGCGAGCCCAGTCAGTTGCCTGTGGTATACTGGATGGCGCCACGAAGTTATTTGATTTTCCGCTGCTGTTATTTCTCTCTGAATAAGTTTCGCCTTGCGAGGCATATATTTGTAACTTGACCATAAGGTTGAGTAACCAGTTTGGTTATTTAAATAAAGTACTTTATTGTTATCGATTGGTATGATTGTGATATTTACCGATGTTAAGACTGTGTGCACTAGCGCGTTCCTGGACTAGTGCTGAATACACAGAGGGTCCGGATTTGCAAATTCGGGGTCCCGACAGAGGTCAACTACACCCTTTGTGTAAGTTGTACGGGGGAGCGTACCGGGGCTGAGGCCAGGTACCCATCTAACGGTTGATTGGCCTAGACTTCGCCTTAGCGAAGGGAAGGGTTAGTGCGCAATAACCGGGGAGGACCACTTGTATTGTTAGAGGTTTCCGAAAGACTTTGTTACGGGAACTCGCCTTTGTGGTGTTTGACTGTATCTTGTGGGTAAAGTGCATAACCTCTGCAGAGTTTAGAATCTATTCGAATAGCCGTGTCCGCGGTATTGGACATCGCCGAAATTACTGATCAAGGGTTAGATTTTCTCAAAAATAACTTTGGTTTGAAAGATTGGGTTGGTTTAATAATGAAGATGATGGAAATGTGGTTTAGGATGGGGAAAATGTTTATTAAACTTTTTGAATAGTTACTTATGCTTTACTTATTTCTACTGCTTTCGAATCTACTTACATTACTTTTCAAATGTCAAGCATCGCAAATATACCTTGAGCTATTCCTTTGTACCAAGCCATGCATATAGTATATTAGCTTGCATTCTGTGCATGACTTGCTGAGTACCAAGTACTCACCCTTGCCTCAACACAACACCAGTTGAAGAGGAGACTACGCCAGCTTTGGAGGAGGAACTCCAAGAGGATCCATCTACTTAGGGAAGCGAGCCCAGTCAGTTGCCTGTGGTATACTGGATGGCGCCACGAAGTTATTTGATTCTTTTCCGCTGCTATTATTTCTCTCTGAAAAAGTTTCGCCTTGCGAGGCATATATTTGTAACTTGACCATCAGGTCAAGTAACCAGTTTGATTATTTAAATAAAGTACTTTTATGGTATCGATTGGTATGATTGTGATATTTACCGATGTTAAGACTGTGTGCACTAGCGCGTTCCTGGACTAGTGCTGAATACACAGAGGGTCCGGATTTGCAAATTCGGGGTCCCGACAATCACGCATTAATTAACCAGTCATCGGCTCTAGTATCCACATTAAAGCCGATGATAGAAAATAGTGTGAAAACAATTGCTCAGGAATTGGCCGTGGTATCGGAAGCTTTGCTAGATCCACCACAAACCATCCCTACTTACCCAGTATATTCCATAACACCCAACACCAATACAGTAAACGTGTCGGCTCAAACACCTGTCGTAATGCCAACTCAACCTACTGTTTTGAAACCAAGCATACAGAAAGGTGGGTTTACACACTACCACGGGCACACGGATGGGGCTAAGGTAAATACACCAAACCCGGCAAACGGACCCTCCAGTAGCAATGGTCTATCGGCTTACCAGCCGATTGAAACCAACCAGGCTCCACAATCACGGGGAACCACAACTATGAGGCAAGCGCCATACATAGTAATGCCGTACGCTGAGCCCCTTACACCCATACCCAATACGTTGGCTTTCAATCGCGATTATGACCAAGTACCAAGACCTCCTGCGGCGCGATTTGGACAAAGACCCGAGTTTGCACTCGGGGGGCAGGACGCGAACAATGAGAATTGGCAATGTCCGGTTGCACCACAAGCTGACAATGTCAACTGGGCAGAACAAATTGCCAACGTTTTGAGAGAACAGTTTGGCTTATAGCCCAGAGGAAGGATAATCGGCTACAGGAAGCCGTATCCCGATTACATAGACCGAATGCCATACCCCCACAACTTTAGGATACCAAACTTTGCTAAATTCTCAGGTGATGATTCTGTTACCACAATTGAGCATATCGGACGGTTTATGGCTCAATGTGGGGAGGCTGCACAGTCCGATGGATTAAAAATTAGATTGTTTCCTTTATCATTGTCTGGTGCTGCATTCACTTGGTTCACTAATCTACCCCCAAATTCAGTTCATATATGGAACGATTTAGAAAGCCGATTCCATGAATACTTCTTTTCGGGGACTATGGAGCTTAGGATTTCTGATCTTAGTTCAATCCGATTGTATACGGTGAATCGGTTTCCGATTATATCAAGAGATTTAGGGGCATACGGAATAGATGCTTCAGTGTAACATTACCCGATGATCAATTGGCCGATCTGGCGTTCCAAGGGTTAATCCCGCCATTAAAAGAGAAACTATCGGGCCAGGAGTTCCCCGACTTAGGCCACCTACTCCATCGCGTATCGGCACATGAAAGCCGATATGTAGAGAGCAAAGGGTTTAAAGATAGATTTAAGCCAAACGGCAATGAAAAGGCCAAAGTAAACATGGTAGATTACAATTCAAGCGACACCTCTGAGGACGAAGCAGAGGTGAACATAGCCGAGTGGACCAAGGGTTCTAAAAAGCCACTCGTATGCTCTCTGCTCAAGCTGACGAAAAATAGGGCGGAAGTCAAGTATTCATATGATGTTTCAAAATGTGACAAAATATTTGATTTATTGTTACAAGAAAAACTCATAAGGTTACCAGAAGGGCACGTCATCCCGTCAGCCGAAGAAATTAAAAAGTGAAGGTACTGCAAATGGCACCATTCATTTTCACATAACACTAACGATTGCAATATTTTTCGACAGCAGATTCAATCGGCCATCGCCGATGGCAGGTTAAAGTTTGCGGAAGAATCGGCTATGCAAATAGATATGAATCCTTTCCAGGTCAACATGGTGCAGTGCTCACAGAAAGGGAAGGGACCTATGAAAGATGTTAAGCCGACTAAAAGATTTGAAGCACGATCAAAAGGAGATGAAACAGTACAGATTACTATCGGCTCCATACAAATAGAAGCCGATAAAAATGGACAGAACTCAAGGACGGTAAAACCAAAAGGAGACTTGGAAATCGGAAAATGGTATCGGGCTGAGAGAGCTCCAAGAAAAATCGATTTCAAACCAAAGCCGACTTTCTCACAACTCCTGGGGAAGTATGAGAGGATAAGTCGAAGATGTAACATTCAGAGTTTTCATCAACCGGATCGGAAGACAGACAAATATTATCGGCAACCAAATATGCCACATCGACCAACTACTGAAGAAGAGAAACATCGGCAATGTCCCTTTTGGCAGTTTTGCTGGGAAAGGGGGATGACCTTACCAACAGTTGTATCTTGTCCTATGTAACACTCGTCTGCATATCGGTCAAACCAATCTGTAAAAGACATGTTGTCTAGACCGATACACAATCCACTAGAAGTGAGAAGCAGGAGGCCGATCTATGAAAGGTTGTCGACATCAGAGCAAGGCGAGTCCTCTCGAAATCAAGAATTATCGGCTTCTCATAACACAAGTAGAGTGGAATCTGATAGCGAAATGAGCAATTTAGCTGGAAAGATAAGGAAGCCAATAGAACCTAAACCTAGGTGGTGCCCCTCAGGTCTCAGCAAGTCACAACGCAGGCGTCTTCAACGATTAAAGACACAAGAAGAAAGGGAAGCCGAAAAAGAGAGCGAGAGGGATCGGATGTTCAATAAGTTAAGACCAGTACCGGTTTTGAAAAAAGAGTGGAGAAAGAAGGAACAGATCGATAGTGATTCAGATCAATCGGTCGAATCCGGTTCTCCGATGATCCGAGATGGTACACCACCAATGGATATAAACATGGTATTCACTCTACCTGCCGAGTTCAAAACCGAAGAATCGGCTGAAGAAGTGTTCGCCCAATTGTGCCTCGGAGCACCAAACGCTGTGTTCGAAAAGCCACAAGACATGCATCGACATCTAAAACCGTTATATCTAAAAGGGTATATTAATGGCTGACCAATATCTCGTATGTTGGTCGATGGTGGGGCGACAGTTAATCTGATGCCGTTAAGTACTTTCAGAAAATTGGGTAAAGCCGATGAAGACTTGATCAAGACCAATATGGTGCTAAATGACTTCATGGGACACCCAACTGAGGCTAAAGGCGTAATGATGTCAGAACTGACAGTCGGTAATAAAACTTTGCCGACTGCATTTTTCGTGATAGAAGCCAAAGGCAATTACAGTGTGCTCCTTGGGCGGGACTGGATCCATGCCAATTGCTACATACCATCAACTATGCACCAGAAATTGGTGCAGTGGGACAATGATACAGTAGAAGTTGTACCGGCCGACACATCGGCTCATATAGCCATGGCTAGCCCTGATACCAATTGGCCACACGAAGAAGCCGAATGTATATCAGGAAAAGCCTTGGACAATTGCGATTTTATCTGCGTCGAGAAGTCAGGATTCAATCCGATCAGCGTCAAACCCAATACGTTTGATCGGACAGACGAAGTAGTAAGAAGATGGAGTACAAGACACTAGCAAAGCTGCAGGAAAAGGCAAGAAGCTATCGGCAAGAAGAATACGAAGAAGCTGCTGAGGATTTTGAAGAAGAAAGAAAAGGGTTAGGATTTACTTCTGCTGATTTACTCGAACAGATCGATATTGGGGAAGGTGATAGCAAAAGACCAACGTTTGTAAGTGCTAAATTAGAACCCAGTTATAAAGCAAAGTTGGTCGAAATACTCAAAAAATATAGAGATTGCTTCGCGTGGGAGTATTACGAGATGCCAGGCTTAAGCCGACAGCTAGTTGAACATCGGCTGCCAATAAAACCTGGGTATCGGCCATTCAAACAGTACCCTAGGCGATTTAATCCTACATTGTATGACGCTATAAAAGAAGAAGTAGAACGATTGCTAGAGGCAAAGTTTATCCGGCCCTGCTGATATGCTGAATGGGTCTCAAACATCGTCCCTGTAAAAAAGAAAAATGGCAAACTTAGGGTATGTGTCGATTTTAGAGATTTGAACAAAGCCACACCAAAAGATGAATACCCGATAGCTCCTTGGCAGTTATATTTCGACGGATCCGTTTTCCAAGAAGGTAAGGGCATCGGCGTAATATTGATTTCACCTAAAAGATAGGAGTACAACTTCATGTATCGGTTGAATGGCCGATGCTCGAATAATCAAGCAGAGTATGAAGCGTTGCTAAGAGGGCTGCAATTACTGGACAGCGTCGGGGTAAAAGACGTTGAAGCTTTCGGGGACTCAATGTTAATTGTACAACAAATCAAGGGTGAATACCGATGCAATGATGATGCGCTAACCCAACATTTGCAGCAATGCCTCCAGATTATCGAGACGTTTACCACATTTTCCATAGAACATATCCCCAGGGAAGCTAATGGCAAAGCAAATCAATTAGCACAATGTGCATCAGGATACAGGATTGGAAGCCGACAGGAACCAATCGAGCTAAACGTTTGGCCGATTTTATGTGTCCACCCTGTCGACTGGAGAAAAGAAATACAGGATTATTTGTCAGACCCATCTAAGCCGACTGAGCAGAAGGTCAGGCGCAAAGCACTCAAATATGTTATGCTGGAAAGTGTATTGTACTTTCGAACCATGGAAGGCTTATTGCTAAGATGCCTGGGAATTGAAGAAGCCAAAATAGCAATGGGAGAAGTCCATGAAGGAATTTGTGGATCACATCAATCGGCCCATAAAATGAAATGGATACTGAGACGAACAGGATATTTTTGGCCGATTTATGTTAGAAGACTGCTTCAAATACTACAAGGGGTGCCAAACATGCCAAAAGTTTGGTAACATACAGGCGGCGCCAGCATCGGCTTTACACCCGATCATCAAGCCATGGCCGTTTAGGGGATGGGGCATAGATATAATCGGCAAGATATTTCCGTCATCCAGTAAAGGACATAAATTCATCCTTGCAGCCACAGACTATTTTTCAAAATGGGTTGAGGCTATACCACTCAAGAAAGTTACTAGCAAAGAGCTGATCGACTTTGTAAATGAACACATCGTCCATCGGTTTGGGATCCCGCAAACGATCACTACCGATCAAGGAACTGTGTTCACATCAAAGGAGTTCAGAGACTTTGCAGAAGGTCTTGGAATAAAACTACTCAACTCCTCCCCTTATTATGCTCAGGCCAATGGGCAGGCCGAGTCATCAAACAAAACCTTAATAAAGTTAATAAAAAGAAAAATTGAGGAAGAGCCAAGGAAGTGGCATTCAACGCTATCGGAAGCCTTATGGGCTTATCGGCTATCTCATCATGGATCGACTAAATTATCACCCTTCCAGTTGGTATATGGACAAGAAGCCGTCTTACCCGTGGAAATCAACATCGGCTCAGTAAGGCTATTTAAACAAGACGAGGTGCCAGCCGATGAGTACAAACAGGCAATGCTTGACAATCTAGATGACCTAGCCGAATTAAGGCTGATTACGCTAGATCGGCTTAAGAGGAATAAGGAAAAGGTCGCCAGATCATACAATAAAAAGGTGATTGGGAAATCTTTTAATCAAGCCGATTTGGTCTGGAAAACCGTGCTCCCAATCGGTTCTAAGGACAGTCGATTCGGCAAGTGGTCTCCAACGTGGGAAGGGCCTTACAAGATAAATCGGCCGATTGGCGGAAATTCATATATACTGGAGTCCTTAGACGGATTCGTACTACCTAAAGCAATCAACGGAAAATACTTGAAGGCGTATTACCCCAGCATATGGATTGGGTCCTGATCACATAAAGAGAACATCGCTTGATCAACGACCAGCAGGTTTTGGAGATCGCTTGATAACGACTCTACGGCTCTTCTTCTTCCCTGAAGATGATAAACATGGGGTTAGCCGACAGAGGAAATCTTACTCAACATGCCGTTAAGTTGCACTTACTCTCAACATGTCGATCGGCGAGATCCGATAATGATGGGCTGTCAACCCTCAGCGTGCCAGAGGATAAACCGGCGAGAGGGGTCGACGGCCTTTGCCGTTTCGAGCGGTCGTCGGCCGATGTGGTTTGCGCCGGAGTCGACCTCTTGCTTGTCTGAAGGATAAAAGATATGGTTAAGCCGATGAAAATCTTGTTTCAACAAACATATCAAAATAAAAATACCTCTAAAGATGAGTTAGCATAACTCGAGCTAGACCCGGTGGCAGCCTCCGTCGGCTCTTGAAAGCTAGGGAGAAAAGAGGACAAGACCTCATGAATAGTACGCCTCCGCAGGAGCGACTCGGCTATGGAAGCCCACCACAAGGTAAACTGGCCCGATCGACGTGTGTTCAGCACGAGGAAAGGCAAGTCCACCACATGGAGCTCATCAGCTACTTCGATAATAAGCTCCGCCGCAGTAATGTTAGTGACTTTGTTTCGTGGCTTGATCATGTTAAGTAAAGGAAGGCAAGGAATTGTTTGTCCAAAACCCAGCTGGCGTGCATACACTGAAGGGTGATAGAACTCATAGGTCGGCTGAAATGTTCTATTACGAGTACTCAAGCCGACGTGAAGAATGCAAGGAGATATCAGCAGAGGAAGCAGATCAAGAGTGGACTGGGGCATTAGAGAGCTATCAGAATTTAAACGAAGAAAAGAAGGCCATGGGAGATCGGCTAGTTGGCTATACGAAAAGAAGTCTCTACGATTAAAGGTGGCTTGGTTAAGGTTCAAAAAGAAGGACAAGTACTTATGAAAACCGGCCGGGGAGATTTTGAGTTCATCGGACGAACACATGATGAATTTTTCGCCCGGAGATCTGCTAGGCTGGAATCTGGGGGTTGCGCCTTCAGGAAAATCTTCTATTGGGAAAGCCGATTCTTCCGAAGGATCTGGGATAATGAGGCGCCAAAACGCAAGAAAGTCGATCTGGATAAACCAAAGTGGGCCACCAACATTGCCCACGACATAGGAACCATTGCCGTAAAAAGCCGACTCCTGATGATATGCATCATATGGTACACACCCCAACAAGGATTTCCCTAAAGCTAGCCGACGACCCATGACTAGTTGCTCCGACATAAATTGATAAACCTGGGTTGGTCCTAAGGAAGCGCCACAGAAGAGGAATCGGTCTAGCCATAGGTTGAGGAAAGCTACATGTTCCTCATCCGATACAGGCCTAAGCATTACTTTGTTATTATTTTGTATATATTTGGACCAACCTTCTCCCTTTTTTCTAGTCAATTTGTACTGAGGTTTCCCGCTAAAAGCCGATATTTGGTCTCCATCAGGCCTAAGGCAACACAATTCGACCATGTCTAGGAGGGTTGGGCCGATAGGACCAGTTGGGAAAAAGAAGGCGTTAAAGGAATCCGACCAAAAATAGCAAGCGGCGGCTACCAAGGATTCATTAGGTTCTGGAGCGGCTAAGGACATGGGAATACACTCAGCAATACCCATTCCTTCCCACTCCGCCTTCTTTTGGGCTGATACTCTAATATACCAGGACCTCCACTTCTTGAGAGCTGTCGGCCAAGCCCTAAAGCTTTTGGTCCATTCCTTGATGTTGTAGCCAGGAGCCGACAAAGGGAGTCTAGGGATCTCATCTCCAACAACCGTATCGGTTTCTATAGTTCCTATTGGGCCTAGAAAATACTGATGGTCGCTATCTGGGATCGGAATGAGTACCTAGGATGCGTCCATTTCAGCCGATGCAACAGGAAGAGGGGATTGACGCGGAGAAAAGCCGATTTCAAGATGAGCGAGAGCACGCCAGGGTGAAAATGACCGCAGGGGGGACCTCATATTTATACCTCGGTGAAAAAGGTGAAAAGGCGAGAATAGCTGTTCTTTGCATTAAAAACGCACCGAGGGCATTGCGGCGCCATTAATGGGGAAGTTACCAAGGTGAATCCTAAATGACAAGCCGATCACGGAAAAAGGCGAAGGGATTTTTGAAAGATATCAAGCTACCTTTCAAAAATGGGGGGCATATGTTTGCACAAAAATTCGGCATGTATTGAAATCGGTCTGAAACGGAAAGGAAGTGTTCGTATGGAAAGAAATCGGTAAACGAATCAGAAAAGGAATCCGTTTCTAAAAAGGAAAGGAAATCAGATTAGAGGCCGATACGGATAAACGCACCGTACCCATGTACAACTCGGATCGGCCAGGTGTGTTATAAAAGGGGGCAGACGTCAAGCGAAAAACAATCAATCCAACAACACACACATCTACTTTTTACAAGCTTTTCTTTTACATTGTTTTAGCTTCATAGATCTCTCTGCAAGTCGACGGAATCAACATAGTTGCGCATCGCCGATTGTTGATTTTTGCCGATTTCACCCAGGTTTGATCTGCTTCGCTTTGTTGCGCATCGCCTTCTCGAAGCCGATTTTACCTTGTATTCGGATCAATTGTAACCGGTTGATCTAGTTATCCCCTAATCGGTTCTTGCCGACTAGCGAAAAGCCGATAGATCCTTGTTTATCGGCTTTGATCAAATTACAAACTCTACCTTGTCAATTTCAGGTCAAATTGACTGGCACGCTCTGCAAACCAGGTGTTTGTCTTGTGTGCTTGAAGCAAAAAACCCTGCTTCACGTTTTTTGCGCGAACATATTCTTACCCCAGAACATCCTACTTTAGTTCGGAGTTCGGAACCAGGGGTTTGAACTAAAAGCATGCATTTAAGTCTTGCAATCTCCAAATCATTTTTAGCAGCAAAGCCTTGAGAAACAAATGAATGCGAAGCTCCAGAATCAAACAAAATCAAGCAGGTGCATCGAGTTAACAAGTAACTTACCCAAGACGACGTCCGTTGCATTCTGCGGTGCATCTGCGGTGACATGGTTGACTCGGCCTCTCACCACGGCCTGGGGTGCCGCTGGGCCGTGGCCGCCCGCTTTGCTCTCGGCGCCGGGCGTCTGGCCGTGTGGATCCCAGATTGAAGCGAACTGGGGTCACTCCTGCTGTCTTCTTAGAGCAACTGTTGGCAAAGTGTCCTGGCTCGTTGCAGTTGTAGCAGCGTCTCACTGTCCCCTGTTGACTGCCTGAAGTGGCGTTTCTGGCTGGTGCTGGGGTCCGATAGTTCTAATTGACGGGTCTTGGTGCTGGTGACGGTGTCCTTGTAGCATTCTGCGGCTGAAATCTGAAAAACTGATTTGGCGCAACCCTCAAACGTTGCTGTGCTCCCTGACGCTATCCCTGCTGCTGCATCCTACGCTTCCTGTTGTCGTCCAGTTCCTTGCGCTTGTCCTCAAGAATAAGCGCTTTATTCACCAATTCTTGGAAATCTGGAAAGGTGTGGGTGATCAGTCCCACCTGTAGTCCTGAGTTAAGTCCCTTCATAAAGCGAGACTGTCTGGCTTTATCTGTCGCTACATCTTCAGGTGTGTAACGTGCAAGCTGTGTGAACTTGTTCAGGTATTCGGCCACTGGCTGGCTACCTTGCTTCAGTGCTCTGAACTCCTCCTTCTTGAGGTCCATGATTCCTTCCGGCACGTGATACTGACGAAATGCAGCTGTAAATTCCTCCCAAGTGATATCCTGAGGGTTCTCTTGCGTGGCACAGAAGTTCTCCCACCATTCAACGGCTGTCCCTTCCAACTGATGAGAAGCGTAGAGTACCTTCTCATTTCCCATGCACTGAGCAATGTGTAGCTTCCTCTCTATTGACCTTAACCAATCATCGGCCTCCTACGGATTGGCATTCCCGGAGAAAGTGGGTGGGTGAGTCCTCATAAACTCTGACACTCTTGTATACTGGCGTTGTCCCTAATTGACTTGATTAGCTGTTGCCTGAGCAGTGACGTGCTACATCTGTTGCATCATAGCATGCATCAACTGAGTCTGAGCAACAAGAAAAGCTCCAAAATTCTGCATGTCAACTGGCGGTGCTGGTTGGGGTGCAGGTGCTCCATTGTTGGGGTTTCCAGCTGGGCGAGAACCACTGCCATTGCCTCCAAGGTTTCCGCGGGTGTTCACCATCTGTCGATTGCTCCAAGTTTTAGAGATGAGAGGGAACAAGAATAGACAAGTAATAGGAAAACTTATGCGGGGAAAAGTGTAACTCAAAATCCAACTTTATTATTAATAATAGTAATAACTTGGTATGGTCGCTTACAATGCCTAAGGGCCTTACAACACATACTGCACACTCAGCAAACAATGAAAATCCAACGCCTTTAAAGGGTGACTCTTATTCTATAACGCGACTCGACGAAGGAGTCTCAACTTCAAAACCTACGCTCACTCGTCGAGAAAACCTCCACTGCCTCCTTGCGGCGGCATCGGCGCGAAACAATCGCCATGCCCCACAACTGCAGCTATGGTTGACGACGCGACGTCCTCTTCTGGTTCTGGATCTGGCTGTTGCTGTGGCTGTGGCGCGGGTGCAGGTGGTGCCTCTTCTGGTCCTTCTTCTGGGTCTGGAGCGTCCAACTCTAACACTGGATCGAGACCCTAGCCATACAGTGCGGTCTCCAGCTCTGCGATCCTTTCCGCAGCATAGGCGACATACTCACGAGCATTCTGCAAGTGCTTCTTCTCTTCCTCAACCTGCTCACGAGCCTTCTTCAACTCCTGTACTGTGTCTTCGATCAGCTCCTCTTGAGCGGCGACGAACCTGGCTAAGTGAGTGACGGTAGCATCCTCATCTTCTATCGGCTCCCGTTGAACTCTGCTGTCTCGGCGTGGGTGGTGATGGAACATTGTGCCTTCCAGCTCCCTAGAGTAAGTGCGAGCGATCTGCTGCATTGCTCGGCGCGACACCTCTTGGATTCCCATCTCAAAGGTAGACCTCCTGGCGGTGAAGTGGAAAGGGCGACTGAACTTCGTCTTCTCTCGGGCATACACCGTGATCCGGACGTCCCATCCAATGACCAGTCCTGCCTGTACGAGTGTAGTCCCTCGGTAGAGCGGCCTCTCAAAACCTCCAAGAAACTGAAGCATACGCTACAACTCGGCAGCATAGCCTCCTTCACGCTCGGCGTAGTTGTTCTTCATCATCATCTGTCAAAGGATACTTGCGTAAGAACGCAACATTTTAAAATTAATGTGGAAGACGAAAAGAACTCACCAAGGGGTATGAACAAGGAAGAAAAGGGTAAGTCGAGAATTCATTCATTATCTTGACAAATTTTATCTTTAGAAAATAGGTTTTATCCTCACTACGACCATTCTAACTATGGGTTGAGCCTACGGTCAGTATGGCTTTGATACCACCTCTGTCGGGACACGAATTTGCAAATCCGGACCCTCTGTGTATTCAGCACTAGTCCAGGAACGCGCTAGTGCACACAGTCTTAACATCGGTAAATATCACAATCATACCACTCGATACTAATAAAGTACTTTAATTAAATAATCAAACTGGTTGCTTGACCTTATGGTCAAGTTACAAATATACGCCTCGCAGGGCGAAACTTATTAAAAGAGAAATAATAGCAGCGGAAAATAAGATAACTTCGTGGCGCCATCCAGTATACCACAGGCAACTGACTGGGCTCGCTTCCTAGTTAGACGGATCTTCTGGGAGCTCCTCCAAAGCTGGTGTAGACTCTTCTTCAACTGGTGTTGTATTGCGGCAAGGGTGAGTACTTGGTACTCAGCAAGTCATGCACATAATGCAGCTAATATACTACATGAATGGCTTAATACAAAGGAGTGGCTCAAGGTATATTTGCAGTAAAGAGCATTTAACAAGTATCACAAGTAGATTCGAAAGCAGAAGAAACAAGTATAACATCAATAACTTTTCCAGGATTTTAGTAAACATCTTTCCCAAATCCTAACTCACATTTCCTTCAACATCATTAATAAACCAAACCCAACCTTTCAAGTCCAAGTTATTTTCAAGAAAGTCTAACCCTTGACTGTAATTCCCGAGCGATGTCCAATACAGCGGACACGGCTATTCGAATAGATTTTACACTCTGCAGAGGTTATGCACTTTACCCACAAGATACAGTCAAACACCACAAAGGCGAGTGTCCGTAACAAAGTCTTTCGGAAACTTCTAACAGCACAAGTGGTCCTCCCCGGTGTTGCACGCTAACCCTTCCCTTAGCGAAGGCGAAGTTTAGGCCAAACCACCGTTAGATGGGTACCTGGCCGCAGCCCCGATACGCTCCCCCGTACAACTACACAAAGGGTGTAGTTGACATCCTGAGGTCCCACAGGTACGTTATTAGCAACTTAATCAACCAGGTCCGTCCCATTACAAACATGTGGTTGCACGCTTGACCCAGTTCAAAGGCTTGCAAGGTTAAGTCCTTAGGGTGACCAGGGCAAGACTACCCGAAGAACCAAAACATTGTTCCCGGTGCCACAACTGGCCCACCCGATCATTCTTACCACATGCCCCGGTCGAAAACTATTTATCAAACCCCAGTTGATTACCATGCACCACGTGCCATCAACATCACATGATACCTTTCCAAAATAGGTTCAATATATCATTAAGTCAATATTAACATTTGATTGTTCAAATCATGTCATGAGCACGTAGCAGGTCTAAGCAATATACTACAACGATCTAAAATCCTAGGTTGGCAATTTAGTAATGTCCAACTAGCAAACCACAACTAGGGTGACAAGGGTCATGGCACATATTTAATTAACCAAGGTGTCATACAGCAATTAGGCATTTATCTAATTCCCATAATTTAAATAAAGTATTTTCTAATTAAACTAGCATGCAATAGTTTTAAATCGAATTAATTTAAAATTGGGATCAACATGGTCAAAGCATAACTTGCCTTCAAAAAGTACTTGTTCTTGGTCCTGAGCTGGCTCCTGGGTCAACACCTCTCCTTCGAAGCCTTCGGGCACTTCAACGCCTACTCGTAAAGCGTGCAAATAGCAAATAATAAATAAACAGTAGACAAAAAGTGTCCAAACATCCAAATAAAGTTCACAAACAGAGAGAGCATAATTTTATGAATTTTTAGAAACTAGAATCATCAAATTCGGAGTTCAAATGCAAAAATTACAAGCATTTAAAGTTTAAATAATCAATTAAATAATTATACAGAGAAAAACTTTAGTCCAAAAATTAAATAAAATTCATAATTAGGTAGATCTCAATTTTATACAAATTTAGAAATTTGAATCACTCAAATCGGAGTTAAAATGCAAAAGTTATAAACGTTTGAAGTTTGAATCAAATTCTGAAATCAATAATTCGAATTAATAAATCATTTTCTTTTTTGGAAATTCTTTTATTGCGTCAGCATGACACGTGGACCAACCAGAAGCTGCCACATCGCCTCGGGTCCATGGACCCGGTGCACGGGCACGGCCTGGTCTACCGTGGACTCGGTCCACGGCTCATGTCGCTGACAGGTGGGCCCTGCCGGTGATGTTAGCATGACGTCGCGACAGACACGGCCAATGGAGCGGCCGACAGCGGTTCCCACCGCGGACGTCAGCGTGACGTCATGGTGCACTTGGCTGGGCCGCTGACAGCTGGGCCCCACTGACACGCGGGCCCCGCGTGTCAGAGACACGCTCCACGCGCGGGCGCTGACCGCGACGGTCGGCCTCCCGGCCACGTGGCGTGAAAATCAACAGCCCAGATCGGATCTAGCCTAACGCAGTAGAAAAACTACTTGGCTGATCTGGACCATTCGATCTTGATTGGACGGTCAAGATCCAATCTAACGTAAACAACATGGCTAACCCTAACCGTTCGATCTAAATCTAACGGCTGAGAATGGATCTAGTAGTGTGCGGTTTAGGCTACGTGGCACAATCTACGCCGTTGGATCTAGATCCAACGGTTGGAAATAGGTCTGGGATTAGCACGTGGGATCTCACCGGGGTGTGACGTGGCGCGATCTGGACCCTTGGATCTGGATCGGACGGCTGGTGGAGCTCGAGGTCCGGCGATGGCTTGCGGCGGGGCTGGTTCACCGGAGACGAAGACGGCGACCACGGCGACGGCGTTGCGGGGCTCCTCCGGCGAAGTGAAGGGTCTCCTCTGGCGCGGCTTGACCTTGCGGTTCCGGATCTGGGCTCAACGACGGCGGAGGACGGCGGACAGCGGCGGAAACTGCAATTGAACGCGGCGGAACGCTCCTCCAACTCCGACGAGCGATTGCGGCGCAACCACGGCGACTCTGGCGGCGTGAGCTAGGGCTACAGGTGCGCACGGAAGTCGGCATCACAGTAGCGGTGGTGGTGCATTAAATAGGGCCCTTGGCGTCCGTGAAACGCGTGGAGACCGAGGCCGACTCAGTTGCGGTGGCGGAATCCGAGTTGGATTCGGATTGGGTGACGTGGCTCAACGTCAGCCGTTGGATCAAGATCCAACGGTGCGAGGGTTTGGGCTCGGGTCTGGCTCGGGCGAGCTGGCTGGCTCGGTCGGACTCGGGCTCGGGTGACGTGGCTCAATCGTGGCCTTTGGATCAAGATCCAACGGTCACGCGGTTAGGGTTCGGGTCTGGCTCGGGTCGGACTCGAGTTTGACTCGGACTCGGGTCCGGTCGGATGAACAGTAAAACCCACTCGATTAATTAATCCAATTAAATTCTCAGAAATTCATTTAATTCATTAAAAATAGCAAAAGACTCAAAAAAATTCCAGAAAAAATCTAGAAAATATTTTGGAACATTTTGGACTCAAATAAAATATTTCCAACAAAATTTTATTTGCAAAGTTAAATTCTTTAATTATTTCAAAATGGAATAAATTCAAATAAATTCCAGAAAATTCCAAAAATTCACTAAAGTGCCAAATCACACATGAATTTAAGAAAAGCAAAATTTTGGGGTGTTACAAACCTCCCCCCTTAACAGAATCTCGTCCCCGAGATTCAGGGCTTTCTAAAGAAATAGGTTCAGAAACTCTTTCTTCAATTCCCCTTCGCGCTCCCAAGTTGCTTCGCTCTCCGCATGGTTGCTCTCCATTGAACTCTGCAGAAACGGGTTGACTTGTTTCTCGTTTCTCGATCCATTGTGTCTAGAATCTTCACAGGGTGCTCCTTGTAGGTCAGATCTTCTTGTAGCTCAATTGCCTCTAGCGGTGTCTGCTCCTCAGGTACTCGGAGACACTTCTTCAACTGGGACACGTGGAACACGTCATGTACTCCTGCTAGTGATTGCGGCAACTCTAGCTGGTACGCAACTTCACCTCTCATGTTTTAGTTTTTTGATCTGTTTTCAACCGTTGGATCTAGATCGAACGGTTTAGATCGTGCCACGTAGCCATATCTACACCGTGCTTTGAAAGATCTCAGCCGTTAGATCTAGATCGTACGGCTAGGGTTAGCCATGTTGTAACTTTAGATTGGATCTTGACCGTCCGATCAAGATCGAACGATCCAGATGGACCGAGCTGTTTCCCAGCGCGTGAAACCCAGATCCGATCTAGGCCGTTGATTTTCAAATCAACGGCCGAGATCTAGCCACGTGGGCGGTAGGCTGACCGTCGCGGTCAGTGCGGTCGCCGCCCGGTCGCCGCTAACGTCACGCTGACGTCACCCGAGGGGCCCACATGTCAGCGAGACATGTCCCCGTGGACCGGGTCCATGGACCCGAGGCGGCGTGGTGGCTTCTGATTGGTCCACGCGTCATGCTGACGCCATAAATCATTTTCCGAAAAAGAAATTATTTATTTAAATCGGTTTATTGATTTTAAATATATTTTCAAACTTCAAACGCTTATAACTTTTGCGTTTCAACTCCGATTTGGGTGATTCAAATTTCTAAATATTCATAAAAATGAGGCCTACTCAAATTTTCATAATGTTTTCTTTAAACTTTAAACGGTTATAACTTTTGCATTTAAACTCCGATTTGGACGATTCCAGTTTCTAAAAATTTATAAAAATGTGATCTCTCTGTTTATGAAGTTTATTTGAACTTTTGGACACTTTTTGTCTACTATTTATTTATTTATTGCTATTTGCAAGTGTTACGAGTAGACGTTGAAGTGCCCGAAGGCTTCGAAGGTGAAGTGTTGACCCAGGAGCCAGCTCATGACCAAGATCAAGTACTCTTTGAAGGCAAGTTGTGCTTTGACCATGTTGATCCCATTTTGAAATTAATTTGATTTAAATTATTGCATGCTAGTTCAATTAGAAAATGCTTTAATTAATTTTGGGAGAATAGTTAATTACCTAGCTGCTGTATGCCACCTTGACATAAATGATCGTATGCCATGACTCCTTGTCACCCTAGTTGTAGATTAAATAGTTGGACATTATTAAATTGCCAACATGGGTAGTTAGACCGATGTAGTATGCTTAGCCTTGCCACGTAACATATTTTTGGCAATTACATGGTATTGACTTAATGAGATATGGAACCTGTTTTGAGAAGTATCATGTGTTATTGATGATATTGATGGTACGTGGTGCATGGTAATCAACTGGGGTTTGATAAATAGATTTGGACCGGGGCATGTGGCAAGAATGATCGGGTGGGCCTGTTGTGGCACCGGGAACGTTGATTTGGTTCTTCGGGTAGTCTTGCCCTGGTCACCCTAAGGACTTAACCTTGCAAGCCTTTGAACTGAGTCAAACGTGCAACCACATGTCTGTAATGGGACGGACCTAGTTGATTAAGTTGCTAATAACGTACCTGTGGGACCTCGGGGTGTCAACTATACCTTTTGTGTAGTTGTACGGGGGAGCGTACCGGGGCTACGGCCAGGTACCCATCTAACGGTTGATTGGCCTAAACTTCGCCTTCGCTAAGGGAAGGGTTAGTGTGCAATAACCGGGGAGGCCCACTTGTGCTGTTAGAAGTTTTCGAAAGACTCTGTTACGGACACTCGCCTTTGTGGTGTTTGGCTGTATCTTGTGGGTAAAGTGCATAACCTCTGCAGAGTGTAAAATCTATTCGAATAGCCGTGTCCGCGGTATTGGACATTGCTCGGGAATTACAGTCAAGGGTTAGAACTTCTTGACAAACAACTTGGTTTTGGAAGGTTTGGTTGGGTTTAATGATGACGTTGATGGAAATGTGGATTAGGATTGGGAGAGATGTTTATTTAACTCCTGGAAAAGTTATTGAGGTTATACTTGTTTTTACCGCTTTCGAATCTACTTATGTTACTTGTTAAATGCTGTTAGCGCAAATGAACCATTAGCTATTCTTTTGTACTAAGCCATGCATGTAGTATATTAGTATGCATTCTGTGCATGACTTGCTGAGTACCAAGTACTCACCCTTGCCACAAAACAACACCAGTTGAAGAAGAGTCGACGCCAGCTTTGGAGGAAGAGTACCAGGAGGAGCCGTCTAACTAGGGAGCGAGCCCAGTCAGTTGCCTGTGGTATACTGGATGGCGCCACGAAGTTATCTTATTTTTCCGTTGCAGTTATTTCTCTTTTAATTAGTTTTCGCCCTGCGAGGCGTATATTTGTAACTTGACCCTAAGGTCGAGCAACCAGTTTGGTTAACTATTTAAAGTACTTTACTATTTCGTTGAGTATGATTGTGATATTTACCAATGTTGAGACTGTGTGCACTAGCGTGATCCTGGACTAGTGCTGAATACACAGAGGGTCCAGATTTGCAAATTCGGGTCCCAACAGAGGTGGTATCAGAGCCATACTGACTGTAGGCTCACCCATAGTTAGAATGGTCGTAGTAAGGTTAAAACCTATTTTCTAAAGCTAAAAATTGAAAAGACAATGAATGAAATCTTGACTTACCCCTTTCCTTCTTGTTCATACCCCTTGCTGAGTTCTTTTTGTTTCCCACTTTGGATTTTAAAATGTTGTGTTTTTACACGAGCGTCTTTTGGCAGATGATGATGAAGAACAACTACGCCGAGCGTGAGGGAGGCTACGCTGCGGAGTTGTGGCGTATGCTATAGTTTCTTGGAGGTTTTGAGAGACCGCTCTACCAAGGGACCACTATCGTTCAAGCAGGACTGGTCATTGGATGGGATGTGAAGGTCATAGTGTACGCCCGAGAGAAGACGAAGTTCAGTTGCCCTTTTGACTTCACCGCCTGGAGGTCTACATTTGAGATGGGAATTCAGGAGGTGTTGCGTCGAGCGATGCGGCAGATTGCTCGCACCTACTCCAGGGAGTTCGTTGGTACTGTGTTTCGTCATCACCCACGCATAGACAACCTCCTTGACCGAAGGCCGATAGAAGATGAGGATGTTACCACCACCCACTTGGCCAGATTCGTCGTCTCCCAAGAAGAGCTTATCGATGACAAAGTTCAGGAGTTGATGAAGGCTCGCGAGCAGGTCGAGGAAGGGAAAAAGCACCTAGAGAATGCTCGTGAGTACGTCGCCCATGCTGCAGAGAGGATCGCAGAGCTGGAGACCGCACTGTATGGACAGGGCCCCGATCCAGTGTTGGAGTTCGACGCCCCAGAGCCAGAGGAGGACCCAGAAGAGGCGCCACCTGCACCCGCGCCACAGCCACAGCAACAGCCAGATTCCAAGCCAGAGGAGGACGCCGCGTCGTCAACCACAGCTACAGTTGCAGGGCAAGGCGATTGTTTCGCGCCTATGCCGCTGCACCCACCGCAAGGAGGCAGTGGAGGTTTTCTTGATGAGTGAGCATAGGTCTTGAAGTTGAGACTCCTTCGTCGAGTCGCGTTATAGAATAAGAGTCACCCTAAGAGGCGTTAGACTCCAGTAGGAGTAAATTTGGATTTTCATTGCTTGCTGAGTGTGCAGTATGTGTTGCAAAGCCCTTAGGCATTGTGAGCAACCATACCAAGTTATTATTAAATAATAAAAGTTGGTTTTCTGAGTTACACCTTTCGCCCCGCATAGTTCTCTACTACTTGTCTATTCTTGTTTCCCTCTTTTCTCTAAACCTTGGAGCACTCGACAGATGGTGAACACCCGTGGAAACATTGGAGGCAATGGGAGTGGTTCTCGCCCAGCAGGGAACCCTAATGATGGAGCGCCTGCACCCCAGTCAGCACCGCCAGTTGACATGCAGAACTTCGGAGCTTTCCTTGCCGCACAGACCCAGTTGATGCACGGTATGATGCAGCAGGTCACCGCTCAGGCCGCCACTAACCAAGCAAATCAGGGACAGCGACAGGGAGCAAAGTTGTCAGAATTTATGAGGACTCATCCACCCATGTTCTCTGGGAATGCCAATCCACTGGAGGCGGACGATTGGCTAAGGTCAATAGAAAGGAAGCTACACATTGCCCAATGCATGGGAAATGAGAAGGTACTCTACGCTTCTCATCAGTTGGAAGGGACCGCCGTAGAATGGTGGGAGAACTTCTGCGCCACGCAGGAGAACCCACAGGACATCACATGGGAGGAGTTTACAGCTGCATTTTGTCAGTATCACGTGCCTGAAGGAATAATGGACTTAAAGAAGGAAGAATTCAGGGCACTGAAGCAAGGTAATCAACCGGTGTCAGAATATCTGAATAAGTTCACACAGCTTGCACGCTACTCACCTGAAGACGTAGCGACAGATAAGGCCAGACAGTCTCATGTCATGAAGGGACTTAACTTAGGACTGCAAGTGGGACCGATCACCCACACCTTTCCAGATTTCCAGGAGCTTGTGAACAAAGCACTCATCCTGGAGGACAAGCGCAAAGAACTGGACGACAACAGGAAGCGCAGAATGCAACAGCAGGGATCACGCCAGGGATCGCAGCAACGTTTGAGGGTCGCGCCAAATCAGTTTTTCAGATTCCAGCCGCAGAATGCAACAAGGACACCGTCACCAGCATCAAGACCCGTCAACCAGAGTTATCAGACCCCAGCTCCAGCCAGAAACGCCGCTTCAGGCAGTCAACAAGGGATAGTGAGACGCTGCTACACATGCAACGAGCCAGGGCACTTCTCCAACAGTTGCCCCAAGAAGACAGCGGGAGTGACCCCGGTCCGCTTCAATCTGGGATCCACACCAGCTAGGATGCCCGCACCAGGAGCAAACCACGGGACAGCACAGCCAGGAGCCGCGCCCCAGACCGTTGTGAGAGGCCGAGTCAACCATGTCACCGCAGATGCACTCCAGAATGCCACGGACGTCGTACTGGGTAAGTTACTTGTCAACTCAGTACCTGCAACAGTTTTGTTTGACTCTGGTGCTTTGCATTCGTTTGTTTCTCAAGGCTTTGCTGCTAAAAATGATTTGGAGATTGCAAGACTTAAATGCATGCTTCTAGTTCAAATCCCTGGTTCCGAACTCCGAACTAAAGTAGGATGTTCTGGGGTGAGAATATTAATAGATGGAGTAGAGTTCCTAGCGAACCTTATTATACTGGAAATCCAGACCTTAGATGTTATTTTGGGAATGGATTGGTTATCCAACCACAAGGTCGTGCTGGATTGTGGGCGAAGGATTATCTCAGTTGAGAGCCCGTGTTGAAGGAAAGTGGAATTTCAAGCCACCGTCGTTAGAGATGGACAGTTGATGGTTAACAGCGCCAAGGCAATCAGCATAGAGGATGTCTCAGTGGTGAATGAGTACCCGGATGTTTTTCCTGAAGATTTACCTGGTATGCTGCCAGACAGGGACATAGAGTTTGTGATAGAGTTGGTACCTGGTACGGCACCGAGCAAAGAGACCTTACCGGATGTCCACCGAAGAACTGGTAGAGATGAAGAAGCAGCTTGAAGAGCTGATGGAGAAAGGATTCATCAGACCGAGTTCGTCGCCATGGGGAGCACCAGTTCTGTTCATCAAGAAGAAGGACGGGAGTTTCAGGATGTGCATTGACTACCGTGCACTCAATGAAGTCACCGTGAAGAATAAGTATCCGCTACCCAGGATCGATGATCTGTTTGACCAGCTGAGAGGAGCCGGAGTTTTCTCCAAGATTGATCTGAGATCAGGATATCACCAGCTGAAGATTCGATCAGAAGATATTCCAAAGACCGCATTCTCGTCTAGATACGGACATTATGAGTTCACTGTTATGTCCTTTGGTCTGATGAATGCGCCAGCTTACTTCATGAATATGATGAACAAGGTTTTTATGGAATACCTGGATAAGTTTGTCGTTGTGTTCATAGATGATATCCTAGTATACTCCAAGACGAAGGATGAACATGCAGAGCACTTGAGGCGAGTTTTGGAGAAGCTGAGAGAACAGCAACTCTTCGCCAAGTTCAGCAAATGTGACTTTTGGAAGGACAAGGTGGAGTTCCTCGGACATGTAATGACCGCAGAAGGAGTCGCCGTTGATCCAAGCAAGGTAGAAGCTGTGTTACACTGGGAGCAGCCGAAGACCGTGACCCAGATTCGTAGTTTCCTTGGTATGGCAGGTTACTACCGCCGTTTCATCGAAGGCTTTTCGACAATTGCGAGGCCTCTCACGCAATTGTTAAAAAAGGAGAAGAAGTTTGCATGGACGCCAGAGTGCGAGAAAGGTTTCCAAGAGCTGAAGAGGCGATTGACATCAGCGCCGGTGTTAGTTATACCGGATGTTTATCAAAGCTTTGATATTTATTGTGATGCATCGCGCCAAGGACTTGGATTTGTGCTGATGCAGAACGGAAAGGTTGTCGCTTATGCATCAAGGCAGTTGAGGCCGCATGAGGAGAATTATCCAACGCATGACCTAGAGCTAGCTGTCGTAGTGCATGCTTTGAAGTTGTGGCGTCACTATTTGATCGGGAACAGATGTGAAGTATAGACAGACCATAAGAGCCTTAAGTACATCTTCACCCAATCAGACCTAAACATGAGGCAGAGGAGATGGTTAGAGTTGATCAAGGATTATAATGTCGGGATCCATTACCATCCCGGAAAGGCCAACATGGTGGCCGATGCTCTGAGTCGGAAAAGCCATACCGTAAACATGTTGATGGCCACGAGTCAGGAAGAGCTATGCAAGGATTTCCAGAGAATGCAGATTGAAGTGGTACCAGAAGGATTCTTGGCCGCTTTACAAGTGAAGCCGACCCTATAGGATCAGATCCGAGAAGGACAGAAGGATGATGACAAGATCCACAAGATTAAGTCCAAGATGGACGAGGACAAGGCAAAAGACTTCAAACTGGATGAGCAGGGCACGTTGTGGATGGAGGATCAAATTTGTGTGCCAAACAAGAAGGAGCTGAAGCAGTTGATACTAGAGGAAGCCCATGACTCCAAGTATTCAATCCATCCAGGAAGTGCTAAAATGTATCAGGATTTGAAGGAAAGATTCTGGTGGCCGAGCATGAAGCGTGAAGTTGCCGAGCATGTTGCGCTGTGCGACATATGCTAGAGAGTCAAGGCAATGCATCAGAGACCAGCAGGATTGCTACAGCCGTTGAAGATACCTGAGTAGAAATTGGAGGAAATCAGAATGGACTTCATTACCGGTTTACCCAAGACTCAAGGAGGATATGACTCCATATGGGTCATAGTGGATCGCTTGACTAAGGTCACTCACTTTATCCCCGTGAAGACCACTTACTCAGGAGATAAGTTAGCAGAGTTGTACATGACTAGGATCGTCTGTTTGCACGGAGTGCCGAAGAAGATTGTATCGGATAGAGGTACCAAATTTACCTCAAGATTCTGGGGTAAGCTGCATGAAGCCATGGGGACCCGTTTAAACTTCAGTACAGCCTATCATCCGCAGACGGATGGACAGACCGAAAGAGTTAATCAGATTTTAGAGGACATGTTAAGAGCTTGTGCGTTGGCCTATGCAACCTCTTGGGATAAAAGTCTGCCGTATGTTGAGTTCAGCTACAACAATAGTTATCAGGCCAGTCTACATATGTCACCTTTCGAGGCACTGTATGGTCGACCTTGTCGAGCACCGTTGAACTGGAATGAGACAGGTGCACGCCGTGTCTTTGGGCCGGACATTCTTCAAGAAGCTGAAGAGCAGATTGCCATGATCCGGGGAAGATCAAGATAGCAGATCAAGGCCAAGAAAAGCTACGCCGATAGCCGTCGTCGAGACTTGAGCTTTGAACCAGAGGATTTCGTGTACCTTAGGGTTACACCTCTCAAGGGAGTTAAGAGATTCCATGCCAAAGGAAAACTTGCACCGCGATACGTCGGACCATTTAAGATTTTGAGCCGCAGATGCGAAGTTGCTTACCAGTTGGAGTTGCCGAAGTTGTTGGCAGGAGTACATGATGTGTTCCATGTGTCCCAACTAAAGAAGTGTCTTCGAGTGCCAGACGAGCAAACACCCTTGGAATCGATAGAGCTGCAAGAGGATCTGACTTATAAGGAACACCCCGTTAAGGTTCTGGACATAATGGATCAAGAGACGAGAAACAAGTCAACCCGTTTCTGTAGAGTCCAGTGGAGCAACCACGCAGAAAGTGAAGCGACTTGGGAGCGCGAGGAGGATTTGAAGAAAGAGTTTCCAAACCTATTCCTTAGTTAGTCCTGAATCTCGGGGATGAGATTCTGTTAAGGGGGGAGGTTTCTAACACTCCAATTTTTGCTTTTCATGAATTTAAATGAAATTTAGTACTTTTGTGAATTTTTGGAATTTTCTGAGATTTATTTGGAATTTATTTGAATTTGTTCCTTTTTGAAATAATTAAAGAATTTAATTTTACAAATAAAATTTTGTTGGAAATAATTTATTTGAGTCCAAAATGTTCCAAAAGATTTTCTGGAATTTTTCTGAGTGTTTTGCTATTTTTCTTGAATTAAATGAATTTCTGGGAATTAATTTGTATATTTAATCGCTGGAAAATGCCGAACGGGTTTTACTGTTCAAGCGACCGAGCCCGAGTCAGACTCGAGTCCTAGTCCGACCCGAGCCACGGTTAAGCCGGACCGAGCCGTAACCTAACCGTAACCCCTCGACCGTTGGATCGAGATCCAACGGCCGAGATCGTGCCACGTCGTCGTGTGGAGTACGGGTCGAACCCGTGCGCTCCCGTGCAATCACGGCCATTGATCTTTCCACGTGTGTGGCTGAGATTGCGTCGTCTCCGCCGAGTCCGATACGGACTGCGCCGCCGCGTTCTCCGCCGCGTTCGTTAGCGTTTCGGATTGGGCGCGGAAGCCGAGGCTATTTAATGCGTGGGTCCTCACCCGAGGTTGCCCTTTCCCGTGCGCACGTGTTGCCCTAGCTCTCCGAGCCCTAGCCACCGCCACGTAGCCACAATTGCTCGCCATAGTTAGATCTCACCTCCACCGCGGTTTTTGCTTCGCCCCGCCGTTATCCGCCGTCCTCCATCGTCACTGAGCCCAGATCCGACTCCTCGTGTTGAGGCGCGTCCGGGAGTACCACTCACCTCGCCGGAGCACGCCCCAAACACCGATCAAGCGGTCATTGTCCTCAGCGCCGGCAGCCGCAGCTCCGCCGAGAAGCCATCGCCGTCTCTGAGCTCGCTCCACCGTCCGATCAAGATCCGAGGGTCCAGATTCGTCCACGTCATCCTCGGGTAAAATCTCACGTTTTAGTTTTTAGATCTGTTTTCAACCGTTGGATCTAGATCGAACGGTTTAGATCGTGACACGTAGCCATATCTGCACCGTGCTTGGAAAGATCTCAGCCGTTAGATCTAGATCGTACGGCTAGGGTTAGCCACGTTGTAACTTTAGATTGGATCTTGACCGTCCGATCAAGATCGAACGGTCCAGATGGACCGAGTTGTTTCCCAGCGCGTGAAACCCAGATCCGATCTGGGCCGTTGATTTTCAAATCGACGGCCGAGATCTAGCCTCGTGGGCGGTAGGCTGACCGTCGCGCGGCGGTCAGCACGGTCGCCGCCCGGGCGCCGCTGACGTCACCCGAGGGGCCCACATGTCAGCGAGACATGTCCCCGTGGACCGGGTCCATGGACCCGAGGCGGCGTGGCGGCTTCTGATTGGTCCACGCGTCATGCTGACGCAATAAATCATTTTCCGAAAAAGAAATTATTTATTTAAATCGGTTTATTGATTTTAAATATATTTTCAAACTTCAAACGCTTATAACTTTTGCGTTTCAACTCCGATTTGGGTGATTCAAATTTCTAAATTTTAATAAAAATGAGACCTACTCAAATATGAATTTTAATTAATTTTTGATTATGAATATTTCTCTGTTTATATTTAAATAATGTTTTCTTTAAACTTTAAACAGTTATAACTTTTGCATTTTAACTCCGATTTGTATGATTCCAGTTTCTAAAAATTTATAAAAATGTAATCTCTCTGTTTATGAAGTTTATTTGAACTTTTGGACACTTTTTGTCTACTGTTTATTTATTTATTGCTATTTGCACGCGTTACGAGTAGACGTTGAAGTGCACGAAGGCTTCGAAGATGAAGTGTTGACCCAGGAGCCAGCTCAAGACCAAGATCAAGTACTCTTTGAAGGCAAGTTGTGCTTTGACCATGTTGATCCCATTTTGAAATTAATTTGATTTAAATTATTGCATGCTAGTTCAATTAGAAAATGCTTTAATTAATTTTGGGAGAATAGTTAATTGCCTAGCTGCTGTATGCCACCTTGACATAAATGATCGTATGCCATGACTCCTTGTCACCCTAGTTGTACATTAAATAGTTGGACATTATTAAATTGCCAACATGGGTACTTAGACCGATGTAGTATGCTTAGCCTTGCCACGTAACATGTTTTTGGCAATTACATGATATTGACTTAATGAGATATGGAACCTGTTTTGAGAAGTATCATGTGTTATTGATGATATTGATGGCACGTGGTGCATGGTAATCAACTGGGGTTTAATAAATAGATTTGGACCGGGGCATGTGGCAAGAATGATCGGGTGGGCCTATTGTGGCACCGGGAATGTTGATTTGGTTCTTCGGGTAGTCTTGCCCTTGTCACCCTAAGGACTTAACCTTGCAAGCCTTTGAACTGAGTCAAACGTGCAACACATATCTGTAATGGGACGGACCTAGTTGATTAAGTTGCTAATAACGTACCTGTGGGACCTCGGGGTGTCAACTATACATTTTGTGTAGTTGTACGGGGGAGCGTACCGGGGCTACGGCCAGGTACCCATCTAACGGTTTATTGGCCTAAACTTCGCCTTTGCTAAGGGAAGGGTTAGTGTGCAATAGCAGGGAGGCTCACTTTGTTAGAAGTTTAGAAAGACTTCATTACGGACACTCGCCTTTGTGGTGTTTGGCTGTATCTTGTGGGTAAAGTGCATAACCTCTGCAGAGTGTAAAATCTATTCGAATAGCCGTGTCCGCGGTATTGGACATTGCTCGGGAATTACAGTCAAGGGTTAGACCTTCTTGACAAACAACTTGGTTTTGGAAGGTTTGGTTGGGTTTAATGATGACGTTGATGGAAATGTGGATTATGATTGGGAGAGATGTTTATTTAACTCCTGGAAAAGTTAAATAAACATCTTTCCCAATCCTAATCCACATTTCTATCAACGTCATCATTAAACCAGACCAAACATTCCAAAACCAAGTTGTTTGTCAAGAAAGTCTAACCCTTGACTGTAATTCCCGAGCAAAGTCCAATACCGTGGACATGGCTATTCGAATAGATTTTACACTCTCCAGAGGTTATGCACTTTACCCACAAGATACAGCCAAACACCACAAAGGCTAGTGTCCGTAACAATGTCTTTCGGAAACTTCTAACAGCACAAGTGAACCTTTCCGGTTTTTGCCATACACCATCCCTTCCCTTAACAAAGGCGAAGTATGGGACCGACATACCGTTGGACGGGTACCATGCCAAAGCCCTGGTACGCTCCCCATTCAAGCTACACAAAGGGTGTAGTTGACACCCGAGGTATCACAGGTACGTTATTAGCAACTTAGTCAACTAGGTCCGTCCCATTACAGACATGTGGTTGCACGTTTGACTCAGTTCAAAGGCTTGCAAGGTTAAGTCCTTAGGGTGACCAGGGCAAGACTACCCGAAGAACCAAATAAACTTGCCCGGTGCCACAACAGGCCCACCCGATCATTCTTGCCACATGCCCCGGTCCAAAAACTATTTATCAAACCCCAGTCGATTACCATGCACCACGTGCCATCGATAACAACATCAATAACACATGACACTTCTCAAAAACATGTTCCATATCTCATTAAGTCAATGTTATCATGTAATTGTCAAAAACATGCTACGTGGCAAGGCTAAG
Organism: Rhipidocladum racemiflorum; assembly: GCA_036346355.1. Taxonomy (NCBI): domain Eukaryota; kingdom Viridiplantae; phylum Streptophyta; class Magnoliopsida; order Poales; family Poaceae; genus Rhipidocladum; species Rhipidocladum racemiflorum. Next base: position 40,528,672 of record CM070591.1, read on the forward strand.
CATACTACATCGGTCTAGTTACCCATGTTGGCAATTTACTAATGTCCAACTAGTAATCCACAACTAGGGAGACAAGGGGTTCATGGCAGACGATTGTTCATGTTAGGGTGGCATACAGCAACTAGGCAATTAGCTAATCTCCCAAAATTAATTAAAGCATTTTCTAATTGAACTAGCATGCAATAAGTTTAAGTCAAATTAATTTAAAAATGGGATCAACATGGTCAAAGCACAAGTTGCCTTCAAAGAGTACTTGTTCTTGATCTTGAGCTGGCTCTTGGGTCAACACTTCACCTTCGAATCCATCGGGCACTTCAACGTCTACTCGTAACGCGTGCAAATGGCAATAAATAAATAAAACAGTACACAAAAGTGTTCAAAAGTTCAAATAAACTTCATAAACAGAGAGAGCACATTTTTATAAATTTTTAGAAACTGGAATCGTCGAAATCGGAATTAAAATGCAAAAGTTATAATTGTTTAAAGTTTAAAGAACTCATTAAATAAATATAAATAGAGAAATATTCATAAAAAAATTAATTAAACTTCATATTTGAGTAGGTCTCAATTTTATGAAAATTTAGAAATTTGAATCACTCAAATCGGAGTTGAAACGCAAAAGTTATAAGCGTTTGAAATTTGAAACTATATTTAAAATCAATAAACCGAATTAAATAAATAATTTATTTTTTGGAAAATGAGTTATTGTGTCAACAGTGACACGTGTCGGCACCGGATTGGTCCACGTGGACTTGCTGACGACAGCGACGGCCGAACCTACCGATGACGTCAGCATGACGTCATCGGCCACGTGGCATCACTCGCGCCGCCACGTGTCCCGGCTTCACGACGCGCTTCACGCGCCGCCCGGTCCACGGTGGCCCTGGTCCACTGAACCGGTGTCACTGACAGGCGGGCCCGCCCTGTCAGTGACCCATGCCTCCGCCCACGCGGATGCGCCAGTTCGGCTCCCGCACACGTGGTTAGATCTCGGCCATTGATTTGAAAATCAACGGCCAAGATTGAATCTGGATCTCACGCGTTGAGAATAGCATGGTCCAGCTGGGCCGTTCGATCTAGATCGAACGGTCGGGGTACAATCCAACGCTGTCAACGCTGCTAACTCTAGCCGTACGATCTAGATCAAACGGTTGAGGTTAGCCCTAGGACGGTGCGGTTTTGGCTACGTGGCACAATCTTGAGCCGTTGGATCTAAATCCGACGGCTGAGAATAGATCTAAACGCCGCAACGTGGATTTCGCAGCGGTGGCATGGACTAACGTGGGCCGTTGGATTTTGATCCAACGGTCCAGATCTAATCTGGTTTCTACGGGTTTTGGAAACGTGGACTCACCGTGGCCGTATGATCTTGATCGGACGGTGGAGCGAGCTTGCGGGTTCGGCGATGTCGCGGCGGAGCTGCGGTGGCTGGAGCTGGAGAAGATGACCACAGGCGCAGCGCTACGGGGCTCCTCCGGCGAAGTGGATGGTACCACCGGGTGCGGCTCGTCGCAACAGTCTTGGAGCTGACCACCAGCACGGCGGAGAACGGCGGACGGCGGCGGAACGAAGCGAAAACCGAAGTCTAACCCTAACCAACTACAACGAGCAATCGTGGGTGTGGTGGAGCTCTACGGGCGGCGGCGGCTAGGGCAAAACGTGCGCACGGCGAAGGCGACCCTCGGGCACGCACCCGCGCATTAAATACCGGTGTAGACGTCGAGTTAGGCGCGGGTTTCGCGGGCGGGGCTGGTACGGGCGGCGGAGTCCGGTTCGGACACGGCCGGGTGATGTGGCGCAATCCACACCATCCACGTGGCACGGCCAATCAGTCGGGATCGCACGGGCGTGACCGGGTCTGGCTCGGCCCGCACGTGGGCAACGTGGCGCGATCGTGGCCGTTGGATTAAGATTCGACGATCACGCGCGTTAGGGTTTCAACGGGGCGGGTCGAACTCGAGTCGAACTCGAACTCGAGTCTGACTCGGGCTCGGTCGGATGCACAGTGAAACCAATTCGATTTTCCAACCATTAAATATTTAATTAATTCGTAGAAAATTCAAATAAAACCAGGAAAATAGTAAAATACTTAGAAAAATTCTAGAAATTATTTTAGGGCATTTGGGACTCAAATAAAATATTTCCAACAAAATTTTATTTGAAACTTTTAATTCTTTAATTATTTCAAAAGGGAATAAATTCAAATAAATTCCAAATAAATTCAAATAAATTCCAGAAAATTCCAAAAATTCATAAAAGTGCAAAATAACATTTGAATTCATGAAAAGCAAAAATTGGGGTGTTACAAACCTCCCCCCTTAACAGAATCTCGTCCCCGAGATTTAGGGCTAACTAAGGAATAGGTTTGGAAATTCTTTCTTCAAATCCTCCTCGCACTCCCATGTCGCTTCACTCTCTGCGTGGTTGCTCCACTGGACTCTGCAGAAACAGGTTGACTTGTTCCTTGTTTCTCGATCCATGGTGTCCAAGACCTTAATGGGGTGCTCCTTATAAGTCAGATCCTCTTGCAGCTCTATTGATTCCAAGGGTGCTTGCTCATCGGGCACTCGAAGACACTTCTTCAGTTGAGACACGTGGAACACATCATGCACTCCTGCCAATGACTGCGGCAATTCCAGCTGATACGCAACTTCGCCTCTGCGGCTCAAAATCTTAAATGGTCCAACATATCGCGGTGCGAGCTTCCCTTTGGCATGGAATCTCTTAACTCCTTTGAGAGGTGTAACTCTGAGATACACGAAATCTTTTGGTTCAAAACTCAGGTCTCGGCGATGGTTATCAGCATAATTCTTCTGTCTTGACTAAGCGATCTTCAATCTTTCTCGGATAATGGCAATCTTCTCTTCGGCTTCTTGAAGAATATCTGGCCCAAAGACACGGCGTTCACCTGTCTCATTCCAATTCAACGGTGTTCGACAGGGTCGATCGTACAATGCCTCAAAATGTGACATCTGTAAACTCGCTTGATAGCTGTTATTGTAACTGAACTCGGCATACGGCAGACTCTTATCCCAAGAGGTAGCATAAGCCAATGCGCACGCTCTTAACATATCCTCCAGTATCTGATTAACTTTTTCAATCTGTCCGTCCGTCTATGGATGATAAGCTGTACTGAAGTTTAAACGGGTCCCCATGGCTTCATGCAGCTTATTCCAAAATCTCGAGGTAAACTGGATACCTCTGTCCGATACAATCTTCTTTGGCACTCCATGCAAACAGACGATCCTGGTCATGTACAATTGTACTAACTTATCTCCTGAGTAAGTGGTCTTGACTGGGATAAAATGGGCGACCTTAGTCATGCGATCCACTATGACCCATATGGAGTCATATCCACCCTGAGTTTTCAGCAAACCGGTAATGAAGTCCATTCCGATTTCCTCCCACTTCTACTCAGGTATCTTTAACGGCTGTATCAATCCTGCTGGTCTCTGATGCATTTCCTTGACTCTCTGACATATGTCGCACAAGGCGACATGCTCGGCAACCTCACGCTTCATGCTTGGCCACCAGAATCATTCCTTCAAGTCCTGGTACATCTTGGCGCTTCCTGGATGAATGGAATACTTGGAGTCATGGGCTTCTTCTAGGATCAACTGCTTCAGCCCCTTCTGGTTTGGTACACAAATTCGATCCTTCATCCATAACGTGCCTTGCTAGTCCAGCTTGAAGTCCTTTGCTTTGCCTTCATCCATCTTGGACTTAATCCTGCGGATCTTGTCATCATCCTTCTGTCCTTCTCTGATCTGATCTTCTAGGTTATGCTTTACTTCTAATGTGCTCAAGAATCCTTTCGGCACTGCTTCAATCTGCAACTTATGAAATTCCCTGCATAGCTCGTCCTGACTCGTGGCTATCAACATATTCACGGTATGGCTCTTCGTACTCAAGGCGTCAGCCACCACGTTGGCCTTTCCTGAATGGTAATGGATTCCGACATTGTAGTCCTTGATCAACTCCAACCATCTCCTCGCCTCATGTTCAGGTCTGATTGGGTGATGATGTACTTAAGACTCTTATGATCCGTATACACTTCACATCGGTTCCCGATCAAATAATGACGCCAAAACTTCAGAGCGTGCACTACGGCAGCTAACTCTAGGTCATGCGTCGGATAATTCTCCTCATGTGGCCTCAACTGCCTTGATGCATATGCGACAACCTTTCTGTTCTGCATCAGCACACATCCAAGTCCTTGGCCCGATGCATCACAATAGATATCAAAGCTTTGGTTAACGTCTGGCAGAACTAACACTGGCGCTGATGTCAAACGCTTCTTCAGCTCTTGAAAACCTTTCTCGCACTCCGGCGTCCAGTTGAACTTTTTCTCCTTTTTCAGCAATTGCGTAAGAGGTCTCGCAATCGTCGAAAATCCTTCAATGAAGCGGCGGTAGTAACCTGCCATTCCAAGGAAACTCCGAATCTGGGTCACGGTCTTCGGCTGCTCCCAATGTAACACAGCTTCTACCTTGCTTGGATCAACGGCAACTCCTTCTGCGGTCATTACATGTCCAAGGAATTCCACTTTGTCTTTCCAAAAATCACACTTACTAAACTTGGCAAATAACTACTGCTCTCGTAACTTCTCAAGAACTAGCCTCAAATGTTCAACGTGCTCTTCTCTTGACTTGGAGTAAACGAGAATGTCATCTATGAACACGACGACAAACTTATCCAAGTACTCCATGAAAACCTTATTCATCATATTCATGAAATAGGCTGGCGCATTCTTCAGACCGAAGGACATAACAGTAAACTCGTAATGTCCATATCTTGACGAGAATGCGGTCTTCGGAATATCCTCTGATCGAATCTTCAACTGGTGATACCCTGATCTCAGATCAATCTTGGAGAAAACTCCGGCTCCTCTCAACTGGTCAAACAGGTCATCTATCCTGGGTAGCGGGTACTTATTCTTCACGGTGACTTCATTGAGTGCACGGTAGTCAATGTACATCCTGAAACTCCCGTCCTTCTTCTTGACGAACAAAACTGGTGCTCCCCATGGCGACGAACTCAGTCTGATGAATCTTTTATCCATCAGCTCTTCAAGCTGCTTCTTCATCTCCACCAATTCTTCGCTGTACATCCGATAGGGTCTCTTTGCTATCGGAGCTGTACCAGGTACTAACTCTATCACAAATTCTATGTCTCTATCCGGTGGCATTCCTGGCAGATCTTCAGGAAAAACATCTGGATACTCATTCACCACTGAGACATCTTCTATGCTGATCGCATTCGCACTGTTGACCATCAACTGTCCATCTCTAACGGCGGTTGCTTGAAATTCCACTTTCCTTCCACATGGGCTCTCAACTGAGATAATCCTTCGCCCACAATCCAGCACGGCCTTGTGCTTAGATAACCAATCCATTCCCAAAATGACATCTAAGGTCTAGGTTCCCAACATAATAAGGTTTGCTAGAAACTCTACCCCATGTACCATTATTCTCACACCAGAACATCCTACTTGCGATCGGAGTTCTGACCCAGGGGTTTGAACTATAAGCATGCATTTAAGATCCACAATCTCCAAATCATTCTTGGAAAGAAAATCCCGATAAACAAACGAATGCGAAGCTCCAGAGTCGAACAAAACTGTTGCAGGTACTGAGTTGATAAGTATCTTACCCAGTATGACGTCTGTGGCATTCTGGAGTGCATCTGCGGTCACGTGGTTGACTCGGCCTCTCACCAAGATCTGGGGTGCGGCTCCTGGCTATGCTGTCCCGCGATTAACTCCTGGTGCAGGCGTCCTGGCTGGTGTGGATCCCAGATTGAAGCGGACCGGGGTCACTCCTGTTGTCTTCTTGGGGCAACTATTGAAGAAGTGCCCTGGCTCGTTGCATGTGTAGCAGCATCTCACTACTCCCTGTTGACTGCTTGAAGCGGCGTTTCTGGCTGGTGCTGGGGTCTGATAACTCTGGTTGACGGGTCTTGATGCTGGTGACGGTGTTCTTGTTGCATTCTGCGGCTGGAATCTGAAAAACTGATTTGGCGCGACCCTCAAATGTTGCTGCGATCCCTGGCGTGATCCTTGCTGTTGCATTCTGCGCTTCCTGTTGTCGTCCAGTTCTTTGCGCTTGTCCTCAAGAATAAGCGCCTTGTTCACAAGCTCCTGGAAATCTAGAAGGGTGTGGGTAATCAGTCCCACCTGCAGTCCTGAGTTCATTCCCTTTAGGAAATGAGACTGCCTAGCCTTGTCCGTTGCTACGTCTTCAGGTGCGTAGTGGGCAAGCTGTGTGAACTTGTTCAGATATTCAAACACCGGCTGATTACCTTGCTTCAGTTCCCTAAACTCCTTCTTGAGGTCCATAATTCCTTCTGGCACATGATACTGATGGAATGCGGCTGTAAGCTCCTCCCATGTGATGTCCTGTGGGTTCTCCCGCGTGGCGCAGAAGTTCTCCCACCATTCTGTGGCGGTCCCTTCCAACTGATGAGAAGCGTAGAGTACCTTCTCATTTCCCATGCATTGGGCAATGTGTAGCTTCCTTTCTATTGACCTTAGCCAATCGTCGGCTCCCAATGGATTGGCATTTCCAGAGAAAGTAGGTGGATGGGTCCTCATAAACTCTGATAACTTTGCTCCCTGTCGCTGTCCCTGATTTGCTTGGTTAGCGGCGGCCTGGGCGGTGACCTGCTGCATCTGCTGCATCATAGCATGCATGAACTGGGTCTGTGCGGCAAGAAAGGCTCCAAAGTTCTGCATGTCAACTGGCGGTGCTGGCTGGGGTGCAGGCGCTCCATCATTAGGGTTCCCAGCTGGGCGAGAACCACTGCCGTTGCCTCCAAGGTTTCCACGGGTGTTCACCATCTGTCGAGTGCTCCAAGGTTTAGAGAAAAGAGGGAAACAAGAATAAACAAGTAGTAGAGAACTATGCGGGGCGAAAGGTGTAACTCGGAAAACCAACTTTTATTATTTAATAATAACTTGGTATGGTTGCTCACAATGCCTAAGGGCCTTGCAACACATACTGCACACTCAGCAAGCAATGAAAATCCAAATTTACTCTTACTAGAGTCTAACGCCTCTAAAGGTGACTCTTTATTCCATGATGCGACTCGACGAAGGAGTCTTAACTACAAAACCTACGCTCACACATCGAGAAAACCTCCACTGCCTCGGTACGGGTGCGGCGGCAAAGGCGCGAAGCAATCGCCATGCCCTGCAACTGTGGTAGTCGAAGAAGCGGTGTCCTCCTCAAGCTCTGGCTCCTCTAGGTCCGGCTCGTGTAGCTCGAGTACTGGCTCTGGTCCTGGGACGTACAACGCCATCTCCAACTCGCCAATCCTTCGCAAAAGGTGGGATACATACTCTTGAGTCTCCCGCCATCTATTCTCCTCAGCTGTGACTTCCCCGCGAGCCTTCTGTAGTTCCCGGTTCGTATCATCGAGCACATCCTCCTTGGGTGATGACAAGTCGTGTCAACTATGTGACTGTGGCATTCTCCTCCTGAATCAGTGTCGGGTCAAGGAGGTTGTTGCTGTGCGGGTGGTAGCGGAACACCGTGCCTTCCAGCTCGCTAGCGTAGATGCGGGCAATGTGTCGCATCGCTCGTCGTGACGCATGCTGAATTCCCATCTGCATCGTAGACCTCCTGGCGGTGCAATATATCGGACGTCTTCCTTTGCCCTTCTTCCTGGCATGTACTGTAATCTTCACGTCACAGGCCTTAATCAATCCCGCTTGTCTGATGACATTCACTTTATATTGCGGCTTCTGAAAATATCTGAGAAACTACAGCATACGCCAAAGTTCCGCGGCGTGACCAACCTCAAGATCGACGTAGTTGATCTCTACCTCCATCTGCCAAAAAACATTCGCGTAAGGACGCAACATTTTAAGTTCGAAGTGGAAATAGAAAGAACTTAGTAAAGGGGTAAGGAAAGAGAGAAGGGGGTAAGTCGAGATTCCATTCATTATCTTGACAAACTTTTAACTTTAGAAAATAGGTTTTATCCTCACTACGTCCATTATAACTATGGGCAGTATGGTTCTGATACCACCTCTGTCGGGACCCGAATTTGCAAATCCGGACCCTTTGTGTATTCAGCACTAGTCCAGGATCACGCTAGTGCACACAGTCTCAACATTGGTAAATATCACAATCATACTCAATGAAATAGTAAAATATTTTATTGAAAGGAAATATAGCTGGTTGCTCGACCTTATGGTCAAGTTACAAAGGTACGCCTCGCAGGGCTAAGACTTATTCAAATAAAATCTGCAGCGGAATATATAAAGAAAACGCGTGGCGACAACCAATATGCCACAGGCAACTGACTGGACTCGCTCCCTAGTTAGACGGCTCCTCCTGAAACTCCTCCTCCAAAGCTGGTGTGGACTCCTCTTCAACTGATGTTGTATTGTGGCAAGGGTGAGTACTTAGTACTTAGCAAGTCATGCACAGAATGCAAACTAATATACTACATGCATGGCTTAGTACAAAGGAATAGCTCATGGTTCATTTGCAGTAAACAACATTTAACAAGTAACATAAATAGATTCGAAAGAAGTAACAACAAGTACAATATCAATAACTTTTCCAGGAGTTAAATAAACATCTTTCCCAATCCTAATCCACATTTCTATCAACGTCATCATTAAACCAAACCAAACTTTCCAAAACCAAGTTGTTTGTCAAGAAAGTCTAACCCTTGACTGTAATTCCCGAGCAATGTCCAATACCGTGGACACGGCTATTCGAATAGATTTTACACTCTCCAAAGGTTATGCACTTTACCCACAAGATACAACCAAACACCACAAAGGCGAGTGTCCGTAACAAAGTCTTTCGAAAACATCTAACAGCACAAGTGAACCTTTCCGGTTTTTGCCATACACCATCCCTTCCCTTAACAAATGCGAAGTATGGGACTAACATACCGTTGGACGGGTACCATGCCAAAGCCCTGTGTGGGGGCTCCGGAATCAGATTAACGATGCAGGTCATTACTGTTGCATCGGTCAGAAGATTAATGCAACCCGTAACGTCTCCTGACCGCTAAACCAACTCTGTACTCGGATTGGGGCCAATTAATCGGCAAAACTCGTGAGGAGTGTACATGCCAACTGATTGATCCCAACTCGAGCCTCCCGCAACCGCGTACATTGTATTGGTTCCCTGGATCAGTAGCCCAGTACCCACGCGTTGTCATACAAGACAGGTCTCAACTATGCAAGAGTAAATATATTACACATGAAAGGTAACGTTATTACATTAGTTTAACTTTACAAGTCTCGGCTTATAGCCGGCACAAGTCCAAAAGAATCATCCAACGCCAGCGGAAACTCCAAAAGAAAAACACGCAGTGTGCCTCCACCCTCGTGCAATCGATCGAAGGAAACTCAGCTAAGCCCTAGCGGAATCGTCGGCGTCATCGAATCTGCGACTCGTCTGGAACATCTGCATCAATACCTGCTTCTTCTCCTTCTGACCAAAGTCCGTTAGAGCAAACGGTGAGTACACGTATGTACTCGCAAGACTTTAGTGTATGGAATGTATACATATAAAATGTAGGTTAAATCAATGAATAATAGGTTACTACACTAGTCTTTTGAGCACAAAGCAGATTTTGCTTGCAATATGATAATAGATTCACATTCGCATTTTTACAAAAGAAGCTGAAGAAAACATTTCAAACAATTAATAATAGATAAACCATTCACCAAATCAACCATCCAACCATTCCTTTCACCAAAACAACCAACCACCTGCACCTTATCCGAATCCAAGATCCAAACACACACCCGACCAACACAATCTAACCTCGAAACCCATTTTCCCAGAAGTCAACCCAGACCCAAAATCTATACTTGATAATACTTTCCAAGCTGCTCATGACCGTGAGCACGGCTAATCGATTAGTTAATTTATCTCTGCAGAGATCAGACATCGTACCCACATGACACGTTCTAGCAATCATGTCCTCCATGCCTCGCGATACCGAAGTACCCGATTTGCTAGACAGTGACAGAACCTTTCGAGAGGTTAGAGTTCTAATCCTGCACCGGCCCAGTAACGTGCATTCCTAACTACAGCCACAGAGGCCGCCAGTGGTTCCCATAGGCACCCACTAGCCCACGACCTCCCTGTAGTAGGCATTACTATTGTATTGGGTAAACTTTCCTTCGATGCCTCGACAAGAAAGTCCCTAGAATGCACCGATACCACAAGTGCATCCAATCCTCTTTGCCCTCCAATAATGCAGGGTCAGATCCCTTTTCCCCGTACTAGGCTGAGGCTATCCCACACTGGCACATGTGGTTGCACGTATTACACCCAGTAAATAGCACCAAGTTCGGTCCTTAGGGTGACTCAAAGTAGATCTTCCAAACCCACTTGCTATGGCCACAGAGGATCGACACTAGCGGCCCCACCGAGCACACACTAGCCTTCAACCTCCCCATAGCAAGGGACCAACTGAGACCAAACCACTCCAAACCAGCCAACGGCCTGACAACCAATCTGAACCTGAAACCAGCCTACCAACCGGAACCACTACCCGGCCAAATACCACCAACTCCGAACCACCAAACATCTCGCCCGGTCTAAACTCTCCAAGTTTTTCCATTTTACTCACGCAACCATTTCTTTTTTTTCAAACAAAACCCCATATCCACTGATTCCAACCTGATACCAATCACCTATCCCAATAGTTCCAGGAGTTTATGAATAAGAACGTCATGATCTCCTGCAACCAATTCTACTCTGAACTAAGCACATGCGACTATTATTCTTTAATACCCTCTGACACTTACTAACATGTCTAAATTATTCCTAAGTCTATCAAGGAATGCATATTCGGATTTCATTGAGGTAATCCAACAATTTCTGGTTTAACTACTGCTTCCCACAAATTATCACTTTTAATAAACTTATGAGCATGCATAATAGTTTTGGCAATCAAAAATAAGAATTTTCAAATATGGGATTCAAAATAGTCAAGGAGGTGCTTGTCTGTCTGCTCTTCGGTGAAATCGGTCTCTGGGACGTAGTCGGGATCGTCGGCGACGTTCGAAGTGTCTACGTCTACACGAAAAGCAACGAGACCAAAATCATCGATCAAAATAGGCGAAGAAGCAATCAAAATCCAAAAAGAAGCGAAAACGGAAAACGAGAACCTAGACGGAAAAAGAGATTCTAAACTTTCTCCCAGAGGCCGGCAGTACCGGCTACTGTAGCCCGGTAGTGCCGCAGGTCACTCCGGCAGTACCGGCTGAATTGCCCGGTAGTGCCGCTGTCCGGGGATCGAAAGGGGTTGCTCTCTGGAAAATAACAGCCGACGCCTTAAGTCCGGTAGTGCCGGACCCTCCGGCAAGATCGCCTCACCTGGCCAGAGGTGCTTGGCCACCGAGACCAAAATCCAAAAATTGAGATTTTACGCATTAACCCCCGGAACTTCGACGTAAGTGCATGGATAGGTCCCTGGGGACCCATGGGACTTATTCACGCAGGTTTCGTCAAGTTTCGAGCTCGTTCGCTCAAAATCTCACTTTTCGGATCCTTTCTCTCCCGATAAAGACGCGAAAACGGATTTCGCAACACGCGCACTAGGCCTAATAGAACACTAGGGTCCTTCGAGATCTAAATACTGACTGGAACCTCCGAAAGACACTATTAGACTTCAAATACCCGAAAACCCAAATATACTTTCTGAATCCAACTTTCGTCCCGAATCGAGTTCAAACTCGATTCTCCCACAAGAAACGACTTACGAGGCTCTAAGAAAACATCCACAGGTCATTTCCCCGACTTCCCGGAGTTAGGGTTTCGAAAGGAAAGGGCTCCGAGAATTCGAGAAATGGCTTCTTGCAGCGAATGAGTCCAACGAAGCGTAGATCAGGGTTACAGAAACTACTCGATCACGCGGAAGGATTCTTCTACCCTTGACCTAGGTTTAACTACTCGGAAAACGACTATGCACCACAAGAAATAGGGTTTCTAGAGTTTAACTAGGACGTAAAGAACGATTACAAGTCAAGGAAGAGCTAGGGTTTGCATCTGCACCTAGGGTTTAGGTTTAGCTTCAAGCCCTACCTCTTGTGGAGCTCCTTGACAGCTTAGAGACGCTTCTCCACCCTTGCTTCTGCTCCCACACAGCCTCCTGGAGCTTCAACCGGCTGGAGATGGCGAGGAGGAGGAGAAAGCTCCAATGGAGAGAGAGGAAGGAGAAGAGAGGAAGGAGGAGGAGAGGAGGAGAAATGAGAGAGGAGAGGGAGAGGAGGTGCTCCCTGGTGCTTTTAGAGGCTGAGACGTGCACGCATACCGAGGCAAAGAGATAAATACGTGCACAGGACAAAACCTGTCGCCGCCGGCAGCATCGCCGGGCGGCCAGATTGCCGCGGGCCGGTAGTACCGCCGGCAAAAGTGCAGATCGCCGCGGCACAGAAAAAACTTCGGGATTTTTATAGTTTTTGCGATGGTTCTCCAATCAACTAACTTGAGGACTATTGGAAGAGGTTCGAGGGGTTCTAATAAAGGTTTTAAAACTTAGGTTTGGGATCTAGCTCTCAGGATTTTAAATTTCACACGATTTCGGATTCTGAGACTCCAATCGGGGAAAACAATCAAATGAAACGACAAAACCGAATTCAAGGGCAAATAACTCCAAATTCAAACTGGAAACTTTACAGAGCACTAATCCACACTTAGCTAGCCTAATTAAGCTTCATTACTGTGAAATCATGTGCTGAAAAATTGGCTTAGAATTGAATTTGCAAATATGTTTGTTCATGTGTTTTGTCAATTTGACAAGAAGCAGTAAGTTTTCGCTTTTGCGCCGGACCAAGATCTCAAGAAACAGTAAGTTTCCCATCTACGACGGACAAACTTTGTTGGTCTGTCGTGGACATGCTTTTGAACTCATTGAGCCAAACTCAATTTTCCTCAAAAACCAGTAAGTTGTGCATGTAGGACGGACAAAGTTTTTGGGTCTGTCGTGAACGTGTTTTTGAGCTCATGAGTCGAACTCAATCTTCCAAGAAACCAGTAAGTTTTGCATGTACGGCGGACAAACTTCTTTGGTCAGTCGTGAATGGCTTTTTGAGGTTTGATTTCGCATGTACGACGGACCGATTTTGTTTGTCCGTCGTGAACGTGTTTTCGCCAGAATGATTTCTTCTTGGAACCGAAACTTTCACTTGTACAACGGACCGATTTTGTCTGTCCGTTGTGAATGGTTTTTTTGAGTGATTTTTCATGTGTACGCCGGACCATATTTCCTTGTCCGTCGTGAATGCGTTTTTGCTGAATTAGGGTTTTGAGCAGAATTGAAATAATTTAAATTTGAGATTATGAAATTTGTGATGATTTCATGATGCTTCTTTTGAAGTGGACTTTATGCAATGCTCATGTGAGTAGTTGCATGGATTGACATTGAGTCAAGTCGTGGACTTGTGCTCGGATTCGTTTTGTGTTTTGTTCATGTGCAGGTATTGCTCGAGGACGAACGTGGTCGATGACGGGACCGAAACTAGGTTCATGGAGGAACTGAGGTTCGGGACTAGGTTCAGGAGGAACTGAGGTCTTGGTGGTCAAGGATGTCATGCGGGACGTTCGGGCTAAGAGAATGGTGCACATGAAGAATGGTTAGTCACGTGAGAATGGCAGGAGGTCATTCGCGTGCAAAGTGTTAGTCATGTGAGTATGGCAGGTGGCCATACGCGTGCAAAGTGTTAGTCACGTGAGTATGGTAGGGTTGCCATATGCGTGCAAGAGTTGTACTCGGCCAGGTTGGGCCAAGTAGAGTTGTGTTGGATATAGATTCCTTCTAGGGAATAGGAATCGTATTCAGAACTCCTTGTGGGTTGGTGCTTTAAATAGGAGGGGTTGTCTCCTGTTGAAGAGCATCGAATTGAGGAGAGCTAGGCGCATAGAGCCTTAAGCTCAAAGTTTAGGGTTTGTACTCTTTTGATGGGAGTACTTTAGACAAAAGAAATAAAGATCAATTCTTCTAGTTCCCGCATTGCTTCAACGTTCTCTTTTTGGTTCTTGTTTGCATGCTTGTTCTAGTTCTAGATTGGTTTTTGTTCTTTAAGTTTTATCTTGATTTGATCCATCAAAAACCTCTTTAGGGTATTGATCTAGTGTTTCTCAAAGTCTAGTTGATCAATCTTTTGTCGTTCTTGTTTAATCTTGAAGTTTTGATTAGATTGATTCTCGTCAAGTTCTGGATCAGCAAGCTTGCGAAGCTCATAACTTTTGATCTGTAAGTCCGATCGAGCTGATTCTTTTTGGGTTCGATTCGTATTGGAATCTAGTTTCTCGTGTCCAAATTTCAGATTAATCTAACGGTTGGATCTCTAGGAATTCTTGTTTTACCGAACCTCTGTCATTCTGTTTTTGTCGAAAACGAGGCAATTATTTGGTTCTGTTTTGGGGTGAACTTTTAGTAGATCAAGAATTTGATTTTAGCTTCTGCACAATCATTCACCCCCCCTCTGATTGCTATATTCGTATACTTCGATCCTACAAGTGGTATCAGAGCGAGGTTTTTCTAATCTATCTTAACCGGTGATTAGATCAATGGATCGTTATTCGACAAAACCATGTGTGTTCGATGGTGTTGATTTTCAGTTTTGGAAGGCCAAGATGGAGGCATTCATCCAAGCACAGGGCTTCGCAATATGGGAGAAGGTTTACAAGCCATATCAAGTCCCTGAAAACGACAACGTCAATGATGCAAAGTCTCTTTTTTTGGATGTTTGATCCTTCATACAAGCAATTTTGCAAGATTAATCCTAACCAATTTTTCAGCACATGATCAAGCCAATTTTTCATCACATGATTCTAAGAACACGATTTCAAAACACAAACCAAAACCTTTGCAAAAATCAAAAAGCTTTTCAAATAATCAAACTGATTTCAGATCTTTTCAAATAATGAAACCAAAAATAAATCTTGTCGAAATATCAAACTGGTTTCGAATCTTTTTCAAATACTCATCATCAAAATCAAATGGATCAAAAATAACGATCCTTCACCACGTGCCATCGATGACAACATCAATAACACATGACACTTCTCAAAAACATGTTCCATATCTCATTAAGTCAATGTTATCATGTAATTGTCAAAAACATGCTATGTGGCAAGGCTAAGCATACTACATCGGTCTAGTTACCCATGTTGGCAATTTAGTAATGTCCAACTGGTAATCCACAACTAGGGTGACAAGGGGTTCATGGCATACGATTGTTCATGTCAGGGTGGCATACAGCAACTAGACAATTAGCTAATCTCCCAAAATTAATTAAAGCATTTTCTAATTGAACTAGCATGCAATAATTTTAAGTCAAATTAATTTAAAAATGGGATCAACATGATCAAAGCACAAGTTGCCTTCAAAGAGTACTTGTTCTTGATCTGGCTCCTGGGTCAACACTTCACCTTCGAATCCTTCGGGCACTTCAACGTCTAGTGGTAACGCGTGCAAATAGCAATAAATAAATAAAACAGTACACAAAAGTGTTCAAAAGTTCAAATAAACTTCATAAACAGAGAGAGCACATTTTTATAAATTTTTAGAAACTGGAATCGTCCAAATCGTAGTTAAAATGAAAAAGTTATAATTGTTTAAAGTTTAAAGAACTCATTAAATAAATATAAACAGAGAAATATTCATAAAAAAAATTAATTAAATTTCATATTTGAGTAGGTCTCAATTTTATGAAAATTTAGAAATTTGAATCACTCAAATCGGAGTTGAAACGCAAAAGTTATAAGCGTTTGAAACTAGAAACTATATTTAAAATCAATAAACCGAATTAAATAAATAATTTCTTTTTCGAAAAATGAGTTATTGCGTCAGCAGTGACACGTGTCGGCACCGGATTGGTCCACGTGGACTTGCTGACGTCAGCGACGGCCGAACCCACCGATGACGTCAGCATGACGTCATCGGCCACGTGGCATCACCCGGGTGCTGCCACGTGTCCCGGTCTACGTACGCGGTCTACGCGCTCGGCCCGGTCCACGGTGGCCCTGGTCCACCGGACCGGTGTCACTGACAGGCGGGCCCGCCCTGTCAGTGACCCATGCCTCCGCCCACGCGGACGCGCCGGTTCGGCTCCCGCACACGTGGCTAGATCTCGGCCGTTGATTTGAAAATCAATGGCGCAGATTGAATCTGGATCTCACGCGTTGGTAAAAACACGGTCCAGCTAGGCCGTTCGATCTTGATCGGACGGTCGGGATCCAATCTGTAGGATCGAAAGACACGAATATAGCAATAGGAGGGGGGTGAATGATTGTGCGGAAGCTAAAACCAAATTCTTAATCTACTAAAAGTTCACCCCAAAACAGAACCAAATAATTGCCTCGTATTCGACAAAAATAAAATGATAAAGGTTTGATAAAACAAGAATTTCTGGAGATCCAACCGTTAGATTGATCTGAAATTTGGATACAGGAAACTAGATTCCAATACGAATCGAACCCAAAAAGAATCAACTCGATCGGATGTACGGATCAAAAGTTATGACCTTCGCAAGCTTGCTATAACAGAAGATGACGAGAATAGATCCAACTAGAATTGTAGCTCGCCGAAAGATTTGAAGAACTTGATCTTTATTTATCCTTTCTTTTGTCTAAAGTACTCCAAACAAAAGAGTGCAAATCTAAAGCTTGCTCAAAGCTTGATGCCCTTCAACAGGAGATAACCCCTCCTATGTAAAGGAGCAAAACACAAAGAGTCATGAATACAATTCCTACTCCTAATCCTAGAAGGAGTCCCACTCCTAATCCTAGAAAGAGTATGTATTCAACACAACTCCTCTTGGCCCAACCTGGCCGAGTACAACTCTTGCACGCGTATAGCAATCCTACCATACTCACGTGACTAACACTTTGCACGCGAATGACCTCCTTCCATTCTCACGTGACTAACCATTCTTCATGTGCACCATTCTCTTAGCCCGAACGTCCCGCATGACATCCTTGACCACCAAGACCTCAGTTCCCCCTGAACCTAGTCCCGAACCTCAGTTCCTCCATGAACCTAGTTCCGGTCCCGTCATCGACCACATTCGCCCTCGAGTAATACCTGCACATGAACAAACACAAAAACGATCCGAGCACAAGTCTGCGACTTGACTCAACATTAGTCCATGCAAATACTCACACGAGCATTGCATAAAGTCCACTTCAAAACATGCATCATGAAATTTACACTAATTTTATAATCTCAAATTCAAACCAAGATTCAATTCCAGATTTGCTCAAAACCCTAACTGAGCAAAAAGCATTCTCGACAGACCAAAATTCAAAAACCCGCAAAATGCCATTCACGCCGGACCAAAAATTCGGTCCGGCGTACATGCGCCACGCTCGATTTCAAGTCAGCTAGAAAACGTTCAAAACCTCATTCACGGCGGACCAAATTTTTTGTCCGGTGTACATGCAAAAACAACGCTCCAAAAATGCGTTCACGACAGATCACAAATTTGGTCCGGCGTGTATGAAAAAATTGATCCGGCGCAGATGCAAATTTCACAGCTCAAAAAACTTGGTCACAACGGACTAAGAAAGACTTGTTCCGGTGCAAAAGCAAAACTTACTGTTTTTGAGAGTTTGGTTCGGCACAAAAGAAAACTTCACTATTTCTTGTCAAATTGTCGGACTCATGCACAGAACACATTTTTCAATTTCAAATCTTAGCCAATTTTTCAGCACATGATTTCACAATCTCCCCCTTGATGAAAACATTGGCAACACCAATTAGAATTGAACATTTGGCATTCACTTTACAAAAGATTTTGAGATCCAAAGGATCAAGGACCAAAAAGAGAAAACACAGAATTCCCCCTTTGACCAAAATGCAAAACAAAATCTCCCCCTGAGAAGGAAAATGTGTGTGAATGTGCAATGTGCCCAAAAATTCTAAAATTCTCCAAACTTCTCCCAAAATTCTCAAATTTCCAAAAATAACTCCCCCTTTTTCTTCTCCCCCTTTTTCCTTAAACTTTTCAATGATTCCCAAATTTCTCCCCCTTTGACAATGGATTCATCAAGAGTACAAAAGAGAGAACATGTTCAAAATGTTTCGTGTAGCAAAGATTTCACAAGGAGAAACAAGGGAGTGCCAAGATAGGAAAAGATGAGCTAATTCGATCATATGACCTTATATATCACATAATATGCAAAATACATGATCTTGATGTGATTTTAACAAGTTAGGGAATGACATGCATCTCAACCTCAATTTAGTCAACTATAGCCAAGTACTAAGCAAGATCTTAGCAGAAAAAAGCAAGGCTTTAAAATTGAAGCAACTAACAACTTAGGGCGAGCAAGTAGTTTCAACTCCAATCTAGTAGACCAATTTAATCTTTAAACAATAAATTGCATGTGGCATGCTTGAAGCATACTTCTTTTCTTTTCTAGGAGTGGCATGCTTGAAGCATACATCTTGTCTTCGAGGGAATGGCATGCTTGAAGCATACATCTTATCTTTTTAGGGAAAGCATGCCTGAAGCACATAACTTGAGGCTTTTTGCTTTTAACAACCCTTTTTTTTATTCCCTTTTTCTTTTCCTTTTTCTTTGATTGTAAACATGCAAAGAGATTAAAAGGTCTTATGAAAGAGTAAAGTTGAAAACACACTTGCTTCATAGCCCAAATTTGTCAAGAAGATTCAATATCAAGCCTAGAAGAGTAAGATATCACAGAGTATTTAGCTATAGGCAATCAGACTAAGGAATTCCACAATGTCATTTTTAGTTCAAGTGGAACAATTTAGATTATCATATACGAGCTCAATTACATAATATATAAAGAAATAAGATAAAGTAAGCTCATCAAGTGAAAACTTGGCAAGGAAACTCCCCCTCAAAACAAACCCATTGGATGAACAATCCCAAGTTCTCCCCGAATAAAAGCAAAACGAGAAGAATCAAGCGGTTTAGTGAAAATATCAGCAAGTTGAGCACCCGAATCAACAAATTTCAGTTCAATAGCTCCTTTTTCAACATGATCTCTAAGAAAATGATATCGAACATCAATGTGTCCAAGAAAGAGAATTACTCAAGAAGTGGCATGAACCAGATGTACTTTTTCTATCAATTCTACATCCTCCAAATTCAGCATCAGAGAAAGCTCTTAAACTAATGCATGATGAAGCAGAAAGCCAAATGCCAAAATCTTGAGTACCACGGAGATACCTTAAAATCCTCTTGATAGCTTGTCGATGTGAAGCACGCGGGGAAGCTTAAAAACGAGCACACAAGCACACAGCAAACTCCAATCATCTCATCCTCAAAAGCATCATCATCATCTTCATCAACAAAGATACTCTCCCCCTGAACATATGCACCTGTACCTGCACTATTTGGACTAGTGCCTTTTGCGAAAACAGAGGTGGAAGAAGCATCTTGAAAAATAACACTTTTAGCATGAGATGCACGAGTGAAGGAGGAGAACCAATTCTTATCATCGGACATGTTGCGTGAGCATCCGGAATACACTAGCCATATGTTCTCCTTCCTCGCATGAGAAGCCTGCATAGAAGCAGAAAGTGTCGAGGTCTCGGTACTGGGTTAGAAATAAGATGTTTAGGAATCCAGTACTGAGACACACGACGCACAACAGTAGGCACAACACGAGCATTCTTATGCACAAAGATAGATTTGTCTTTTCCCGTGTTCTTACTAACAAAAGGTGTTTGCATCACCCTAGGCACATAATGAGAAACAAAGCGTGCCTGTCTGAAATTAGACCTAGCCTTAGTTCTTTCTTTCTTTTGTTGTTTGGCTAGTCTAAAGCAGAAATTCACCAAATGACCATCTTTCCCACAATGAGTGCAATTGTACTTAACATATGGTTTGGCTTTAGAAGTAACTTTTGCACTTGAAATAGTGGGAGATAGAGTGTCGGCAGATTTAAACAAAGTTCTTTTAGGCTCATTATCAATTTTCACATTTTTGCTCTCAACAGGTTTAATGATAGTAGAAGCATAAGAGTTAAAACCTAAACCCTGTTTGTTGAAGCTCACCTTAGATTGATCTAAAATCATGTTCAAATTTTTCTTCCCTTCAGTGAACCTAGAAAGAGAATCTTGCAAGTAGTCAACCTTTTTAGCAAGATTTAAACAATTATCACAAGGAGTGTCAATTTTAGCTTTCTGTTTCTGGCAATTTGAACACGAGTTAATTTCATGAGTGAATATGTCATTTGTTAATTGGGTAACTCTACAATTTGGATCTTTTAATTTCAACTCAAGAATTGAACATTTAGAGCAAGCAATTTGATCATGTAAACTATCAGTAGAGCAACCAATATTTTTCACAAGTTTTTTCATTTTTCAATTGTTCGGCATAAACTTGTTCTAGTTTAATCACATGTTCCTCTTTTAGAGACTTAATTTCAAATTTGAGATCTAAGCAAGTATCACAAATATTTTCAGAATTTGAATTTCTAAGATCAAAGTTTTCAGATTTTAGCATGGATAGATCTTTTTCTAAGTTTTTATTTTTGAGTGAAGATTTTCTTAAAGATTTTCTCAATATGACTAAAACTTCACAAAGCTCATCATACGAAGGCATTACCTCATCACCGTCATTGGAGGTGTCGTTGTCACTAGAATCACTAGTGTTCCCTTTTGCCATGAAGCACAGTCCGGTGAAATCCTTCTCATTCAGCTTCGTTTTCTTCGCTTCCTTCTCATCTTCAGTTGAGTCATCAATGTCGCTTAAGTCTAAGCGACCAATTGCCGCGAAGACTTTGTTGAGCATCTTCTTCGTCCATTGTTTATTTTTGTCCTTGCTCTCTCTTGGCCGGAAGGACTTGAAGGAGTTGCTTTGCTCCTTCTCCTCTCTATCTTTGTTCTTGAAACAGTTAGCACGGATGTGCCCTGCCTTGCCGCAGTTGTAGCAGTGGATGGAGGCTCCTTTCTCTCCCTTGATCTCATGTAAGCTGCATTGACACGCTTGGAAAGAAGAGCAAGTGTATCTTCTGGTATTTGATCTAGCTATTCATCACTAAGAGCACTCAAAGCAGTAATGGAATATGATGATGAAGAAATAGTAGCATTATCATATGAAAAATAATTAGCATTAAGACCCATAGAGTTATCATTTGATGTTCTTGAAATAATGTCTATCTCAAAAGTCTTGAGACTAGAATATAGTTTATCCAAAGTCATTTCACTCATCTTGTGAGCTTCCCTGAAAGCAGTCACTTTCATTTGCCAGATTTTAAGATCAAGAGATGATAGGAAATGTCTAGCATTTTCAGAGTCAGTGTACTTTACATCTACAGCTCTAAGATTGTTTAAGATTCTGTTAAAGCGAGCAAAACAATCATCTAGAGATTCTCCAGAGTTCATTTTAAATCTAGTGTATTCCTTTTTTAAATTGATCTTGCCTAGCTTCTTTTACAGAGTCAGTGCCCTCATGATAATCTTGAAGAGATTTCCAAGTTTCATGAGCAGTGAGTAAATGACAGACTTTATCGAATTCTTTTCTAGCAAGTCCTTGAAGCAATATGTTTCTAGCTCTATTATTGTTTTCAACATCTTTTTCAAACTCGATTTTACCAATATCATCATTTGAAGGAAGCTCGTATGAAATCTTTACCTTGCGCCAAATAGCGTTACCTTGAGCTTGAAGGTATGCAGTCATCCGAATCCGCCAGTGGGGAAAGTCTGTGCCATTGAAGATTGGCAGCTTGTTCGAGTATTTCTCTGTTGCCATAACTTACCGTTTACTAATCACCTGTTAAGATGGATTAGTAGAGCCTCGCTCTGATACCACTTGTAGGATCGAAAGAAACGAATATAGCAATCAGAGGGGGGTGAATGATTGTGCGGAAGCTAAAACCAAATTCTTAATCTACTAAAAGTTCACCCCAAAACAGAACCAAATAATTGCCTCGTATTCGACAAAAATAGAATGACAGAGGTTCGGTAAAACACGAATTCCTAGAGATCCAACTGTTATATTGATCTGAAATTTGGACACAAGAAACAAAATTCCAATACGAATCGAACCCAAAAAGAATCAGCTCGATCGGACTTACGGATCAAAAGTTATGACCTTTGCAAGCTTGCTGTAACAGAAGATGACGAGAATAGATCTAACTAGAATTGTAGCTCGCCGAAAGATTTGAAAGACTTGATCTTTATTTCTCCTTTCTTTTGTCTAAAGTACTCCAAACAAAAGAGTACAACCCTAAAGCTTGCTCAAAGCTTGATGCCCTTCAACAGGAGACAACCCCTCCTATTTAAAGGAGCAAAACACAAAGAGTCATGAATACAATTCCTATTCCTAATCCTAGGAGGAGTCCCACTCCTAATTCTAGAAGGAGTCCCACTCCTAATCATAGAAAGAGTATGTATTCAACACAACTCCTCTTGGCCCAAACTAGCCAAGTACAACTCTTGCACGCGTATGGCAACCCTACCATACTCACGTGACTAACACTTTGCACGCGAATGACCTCCTGCCATTCTCACGTGACTAACCATTTTTCATGTGCACCATTCTCTTAGCCCGAACGTCCCGCATGACATCCTTGACCACCAAGACCTCAGATCCCCCTGAACCTAGTCTCGAACCTCAGTTCCTCCATGAACCTAGTTCCGGTCCCATCATCGACCACATTCGCCCTCGAGCAATACCTACACATGAACAAACACAAAAACGATCCGAGCACAAGTCCGCGACGCGACTTGACACAACATTAGTCCATGCAAATACTCACACGAGCATTGCATAAAGACCACTTCAAAACATGCATCATGAAATTCACACTAATTTCATAATCTCAAATTCAAACCAAGATTCAATTCCAGATTTGCTCAAAACCCTAACTGAGCAAAAACCATTCTCGATAGACCAAAATTCAAAAACCCGCAAAATGCCATTCACGCCGGACCAAAAATTCGGTCCGGCGTACATGCGACACGCTCGGTTTCAAGTTAGCTCGAAAACGTTCAAAACCTCATTCACGGCGGACCAAATTTTTGGTCCGGCGTACATGCAAAAACAACGCTCCAAAAATGCGTTCACGACGGATCAAAAATTTGGTCCGGCGTGTATGAAAAAATTGATCCGGCGCAGATGCAAATTTCACAGCTCAAAAAACTTGGTCACCACGGACTAAGAAAGACTTGTTCTGGAGCAAAAGCAAAACTTACTGTTTTTGAGAGTTTGGTCCGGCACAAAAGAGAACTTCACTATTTCTTGTCAAATTGTCGGACTCATGCATAGAACACATTTTTCAAGTTCAAATCTTAGCCAATTTTTCAGCACATGATTTTACACAATCCAACGCTGTCAACGCGGCTAACTCTAGCCGTACGATCTAGATCTAACGGTTGAGGTTAGCCCTAGCATGGCGCGGTTTTGGCTACGTTGCACAATCTTGAGCCGTTGGATCTAAATCCGACGGCTGAGAATAGATCTAAACGCCGCAACGTGGATTTCGCTGCAGTGACGTGGACTAACGTGGGCCGTTGGATTTTGATCCAACGGTCCATATCTAATCTGGTTTCTACGGGTTTTGGAAACGTGTGGACTCACCGTGGCCGTCTGATCTTGATCTGACGGTGGAGCGAGCTCGCGGGTTCGGCGATGTCGCGGCGAAGCTGCGGTGGCCGGAGCTGGAGACGATGACCACAGGCACGGCGCTACGGTGCTCCTCCGGCGAAGTGGATGGTACCACCGGGTGCGGCTCGTCGCAACGGTCTCGGAGCTGACCACCAGCACGGCGGAGAACAGCGGACGGCGGCGGAACGAAGCGAAAACCGAAGTCTAACTCTAACCAACTACGGTGAGCAATCGTAGGCGCAGTGGAGCTCTACGGGTGGCGGTGGCTAGGGCAAAACGTGTGCACGGTGAAGGCGACCCTCGGGCACGCACCCGCGCATTAAATACCGGCGTAGACGTCGAGTTAGGCGCAGGTTTCGCGGGCGGGGCCGGTACGGGCGGTGGAGTCCGTCTCGGACAGGGCCGGACGATGTGGCGCAATCCACACCGTCCACATGGCACGGCCAATCGGTCGGGATCACACGGGCGTGATCGGGTCTGGCTCGGCCCGCACGTGGGCGACGTGGCGCGATCGTGGCTGTTGGATTGAGATCCGATGGTCACGCGCGTTAGGGTTTCACCGGGGCGGGTCGAACTCGAACTTGAGTCTGACTCGGGCTCAGTCGGATGCACAGTGAAACCAATTCGATTTTCCAGCGATTAAATATTTAATTAATTCGTAGAAAATTCAAATAAAACCATAAAAATAGTAAAATACTTAGAAAAATTCCAGAAAAATTCTAAAAATTATTTTAGGGCATTTGGGACTCAAATAAAATATTTCCAACAAAATTTTATTTGAAACTTTTAATTCTTTAATTATTTCAAAAGGTAATAAATTCAAATAAATTCCAAATAAATTCAAATAAATTCCAGAAAATTCCAAAAATTCATAAAAGTGCAAAATAACATTTGAATTCATGAAAAGCAAAAATTGGGGTGTTACAGCTACCAAGGGGGAAAAGGGGGAGGGCTGCTAGGGCAGCAGGGGGAGGCGCACCAAAGGGCACCATGCTGCCTCCCCTCTCCCCTCATGGTCGAGAGAGCCCCACTTTTGGCCCACGAGGGGTCCCCCCTAAGGCCCATCATGCCCTAGAAAGGCCCAAACTCCCGAAATCGGCCCGGAAAAGCGATTAAATATCATACCGTAAAGTTTTAAACTCCGATTTCATACTTTTATAATGTTTTGACATCCCGTAGTGTCACACATTTAGAGTCCAATAACTTGAATTTTGGTTCAACCATTAAAAAATTATGCAAGTTTTTCCTTTTTGCTGTCCAAATTGCGACTATTAATAGATTCAATTTTGTGTTGTGATTTAGAGTAAGTTGGAGGCCAAATTGGGATTTAAAATTTCCTAAAGATAGATAGGAAATTTTGAGTATATGTTTAAAATGTCTTTGTTTGCTCAATTTGAAGTTGTATAGCAATAGTTATGATTTGGCGAAGTAGGCTATCCAACTAATTTGTACGAAATGCAGTTTTGGGGCTGTTTTGGGGCAAGGTGTGTTGTAGTGAGTGAAAGGAATTGTTTGTTGTTGTTGTTGGCTGTAGTTTGTGTGAAATCGATTTGCGCAATGTTTATTTCAGGAGGTGTGGCTTCGGAGGTGGCTTCAACCTTACGCCACATCGCTTCGTGTGGGTAGAAGGCAAGTGTATCAACTAAAAGGATAAATGAATGTTGAATTGTTTGCTTGTGAATATTCATATGACATGTTGTGCTACCGTGCTATATTCTTGAATTTGATTATACTAGTGTGGATGGTAACTTTTAAATGTGAGAATTGGCTATGTTTAGGCATGTGGTTATGACTATGCAATAATGTTAGAAATGAAGATATTTTGCAATTTAATCGTGTTAATTGCATTTATGCATTCATAATGGAAGAGACGACCCATTCTGATGCGGGCCTCTATATTCACATGTAGTGAACACGAAAGTCCTACCTCGTAGTCCCATTCATCGAGGTGAATGGGAGCGAGGCAATAAGAGTAGGCACCTTCCACGGGATGGAAGGGAATGAGGGCGCACACCGATGGGTGTGCACTCGGTAGTACCGGTACATGCATCGAAAAGAGCATTCATGTGCATTGCATCTTTAATAATGAGTTTGTGGTAAATGGTAGTGTAAGGGGTTGGGATAGAGTCATGGACTCACCCGAAAGAGGTCGAATAAGGTATGTGTGTGATATATGCAATAAGGTAAATGGTGGTGAAATAATTGTTTTATGACCTTGATGTTGAATTCAAAATGTTAATTTGGTTAATTCTGTTGATTTGATGCACTTTGCTGAGTCTTGAACTCACGCTTGTTTTATTTAATGTTTTAGGTACTTTGAGGATGACATGCCGGGTCGGGAATTAGTGCCACGTCACTCACATTCATACCATGCTCAAATAGTAGATTGGAGGAATATTCACTTGTTAACTCGTCGAATTAATTGTGTAATCGTGTTGTAGTTAAGTTTATTTGTTGGTGATTGATATTATGCTTAGTTGATTATGCTCACATGTCATGATGGTTGATTGATTCCATGACATGTTTATATTATTGCTATCATGTTACTTGTGATCTCTTTGCTTGCTGAGTGGATGTCCATTTAGCAGGGAGGTCTTGCCGAAATTTTTACTTTTTGTGAAAAAGTTTAGTTAGGGTTTGGTAGCACTTTGGGCACGTGTGCTGCCGGGGTGTTACACATTTATCGTGTAGAGACCAAATTTAAAATATTTTTATATAATTAGAATCTAAATGAATTTACACTAATTTAAAACTTGTTTAACTAGATTTGGAGTTATATTGCAAAAGATATGAGCATTTGAATCTTGTTGGTTATGAAAAATGGATGAAAATGATAAAATACATTTTCTAACTATGAAAGTGTAACACCCCGGCACCTAGTATGCCTGGGATGCTACCAAACATAGTAGAAATAGCAACTAAATACCACCATTAAAGACAAATTATAGCAAGGGCGCAAATGCTTTAACCAAAATTTCAGCAGCATCTCCTTTGTTTTTCCATGGTTTGAAGTAACAACAATAATATCACCAGACATAACATAATGAATGACATCTAAAATAGCAATAACAGGTGGTATAGCAACAGTTTAAGTACAGAATAATGAATTCAACCATTTCATGAACTCAAACAAAGTGAACGATAGAACCAAGCACACATTAAGGCGTACTCAAAGCTTTAGCGCAATAAACTTATTATCACAACTACGAATGGTAATGTGTAGTTGTCTAAGTGAATGAAGCTACGTGAAGATGTGCCGCTAATCCCTTTTCCCGCATGCCGGTTTCATGGTACCTAAAAACATCACAAAACAAAAGCGTGAGTTCATCACTTAGCAAAGTGTATTGCAATGGAACATGCAAAATAGTCTTCAATACCATCATCACTACATCTCATGTTCAAAATCATAAGCATTTCATAATTCATCTTATATGCATCTTATTAACATCATCATACATGCAATGCAATGCACATCTCTCTTGTTAGCACATACCGGTATTGCCGAGTGCACACCCGTCGGTGTGCACCCTCTTTCCCCTTCCATCCCATAGATGGAGGGTGACTACTCTTACTGACTCGCTCCCATACACAACTGTGGATGGGACTATGAGGTAGGTCTTTCATGTTCACTACGTGTGAACATAGAGGCCCGCATCAGAATGGGTCACCTCTTCTATTATGAATGCACATATGCCACATCATGATATAACTTGCATAAAGGAAACTCAATATAACAACAGCATATCCTTAAACAAAACATGAACATCATAACACATGCAAAAACAATATGGCATATTAGCGCATCATATAATATCTTAGCAAAGCTACACATTTAGAATATGATAAGCAAATAGCAAGCATGGCAAGTTAACACATCATGTACTCATATTGCAACTATGCAAGTCTAATAGCACCCAAAACCTAATCCATCCCAATACACTTGCCTTCAACCGTGAGCGACGGAGTAGCGAGAGGATGAGGGCACTCCCGGGGTCACACCACCTGCACATAGGTACAATACATTCAAAGCTTGCCCACAAAAAAGTACGAGAGTGATCATCTACAACGACTTCGCAACCCACTCCTAAAACCCGAAAACAGAGAATCTATCCCATCGGAACAGCGGGCTTCCAACTAGCATAACTTGAGTTCTAAAACTCCAAATCAAGTAAACGAGTACATTTTCTCGAATCTTAAGAAATTTCCCAACTTTTTCTAAGTAATTGCGAAGACTGATTCGGCCTCTATGTTGTCTAATCTACAATTGAACACGATCTGTCCCAATCACGTCACAGATTTAACAACATTCGGTAAAACATCCATAACTATTAAACGGCTGGACGGAATTCAATGCTCTTGGTGTCCAATTAAATATAATTGAATTATATACAACTTTTGTAACAGCCGGATGATCAGGAAACTCTTCTAAAATTGCCAAAATCGAGCCCTAACCTCAAGCACCCAATCTGCCTGAGAACACAACATTGGAGAGATTTGCAATTATCTAATCCCATCTAGAAACAGCACCTATACATGAATTTTAGGCATGGATTCTCCCACCTAGCATCACCTAGACCATCCCTAACGAGCCACGAGTCATTACCTCTTCTTGAAGAACCGAACGACGACGGATCCCTCCTTCCTTCCGACCGCTCCTTCCTTTCGAACCGCAATGATTCACCGGAGATCTCCGAACCGGCGATCCACCGAGCGAGGAAACGAAGAACACCACTGAGGGAGAGGATGTGGCACTGCTAGGGGAGGGGAGGGTGACGGCTAGGGAGGGGAAACCCTAATGGAGGGGTGCACAAGGGGGGAGGTGCACAAGGGGGGAGGCGCCAAGGTGTGGGAGGGGAGGGAAGGAAGTGGTGGCGGCTACGGTTAGGGGGGGCGCAATGGGGCTGGTTTGCTGCCCCCTTCCTCTCCATCGTGGGCCAGGGTCCTCCACCTAAGGCCCAAGAAGATCCCCCAAGGCCCAAACCAATTCATCCAAGGCCCAAACTCCCCCGAAAGGGCCCAAACACCCAGAAAACGGCCCAAAACACGATATGAAGTCATACCAAAATGCCAAAATCTATAAAATCACATTCTGAGATGTCACAAAAAGCGTATTTCACCTTTTTGCAGGATTTTGAAATCAACCGCACTGGCTGATAGGGCAGTCCCACATGCCATAGACAATGCGTGCGAGTGAGAGGGGCTAGCGACTGACTAGGCAAGCCCGCATGTCAGCGGCATAGGGTAGGGGAGCTTAGCGCGATGGTTGCCGGCAGTGAAGCAGGGGTGGCTTAGCCTGCCCGGTGGCTCAGTGAGCACCTGGGAGCCAAGGTGATCCGAGGGCACCGACCAGCTATGGCTGAACGGTGATGAGGCGGGCCAGCAGCAGTGAAGAGTGGCGCACGGTGGTGGCCTGTGACACTACGGAATGACGGTATGAGTCATTTTTGATTTCGGCATTAGGGTACGACTTTTGTACCATGTTTTTGGGCCTTTCATGGAGTTTAGGTCCTTCCGGGGGAATTGGGCCTTCCGGGGGAGTTTGGGCCTTGGGGGATTGAGTTGTGGGCTCCCTGTAACACCCTACAAATCTAAACTGTCGTACAAGAAAATTTCGACAGCATCTCTCCTAAAATTAGGACAAAACGGAAGCGACAACAAGATTCATAATAACCATTATAAACAGGAATAACATAAAAGCATCAATACTAGAGATAACAAGTCTAAATCAACCAGAAAACAAACATAAACGTAAAACAGCTCCAAAGAGGACATCAACAGGTCTATGATTAATAAAATTTCAGCAAGCTAATGAATTATTAAATGCACTAGTCCATGTGATTCGTGATGACCCCAGAGGGTTGATTGTGCTACTAAGCCCACCCTTCAAGCTTACGACTCGCGAGAACTACCTGAAAACAACAAAATAACAAGGGGTGAGATTGGGTAATCTCAAAGCAAGTTTTAACAACTTCTAACGAATAACACAGCCACAGTAAAACTAGCATACCAAATTCCTCATGTACAATACCACATTATAGAGTCCACACAACCTCAGTAAAATGCATATGATTGTGCACATGCTTATGCCATGATCCTCCTCACCATGCCCTTTCTCAGGAACACACGGTGTTGTAATGCAGATCGCGCAAGACAAGGCGTCGACAAACTTCCAATGCATGATTATGCAGTTAATGCTTCATGCATAAATACATTCATAACTTCCCACTCTGAATTCACATGCTTGCATACCATCAAATAACATGGATAGAATGCGAACATCATTGAGATAGAATATGTCCACAATTCATCTTGCAAACAACATCTTTCTTCATTCTTACTCATGATTCAAAAGCCAAACAACCACATCACAATGCAGGATAGGATATTGTAATCTCATAAACAAGTAGTTAAACCATGTAGGTGTGCTGCAATTAAGGTTTATATTGAAGACGAAACAAATAGCGAGTTATAGTTTAGCAAGACCGCTACTTCCACTTGCCTTTACCAACGTGGATGACGAACCTAGTTGCGTCCAGAAGGGGCACCACCTGTACAAGTATTATTTCAGTACATAGCGACATCACAAATGATCACACAACTCGAACACACGCTTCCTAATCCCCGTTCCCTTCTTAAGCGCCAAAAACCCCAATCTGTCCGGGTCAAACAACAGCACCCTCTCTTCACAATTTCGTATCTTTTTTTATACAGATCATAAAAATATAATAAAATTACAGTAGCTAGATATTGACGAGATCTACAACTTTCATGAAGATCACAAATTTCAATTCCACTGCTAAATATGCCTAAACAAACGTCCAACACAGTGGACAAAATCTGTTTCTAGATTCTGTCTGTCATCTTGCAACAGCGATAACTCTCAGAACGACGTCCCAAAAATTCTGAAAAAATTACAGAAGCTAGATCTCGATGTTATCTACAACTTTCTAGTTATAGTTTTTCGCAGGAAAAATTGTCTATGCCACGTACAACGCGAAACAATCCGCGCTGCACAATCTCCCCTTCCAAAAACAGCACCACGTGAACATCTACCCTTCTCCCCCATCAAGATCCATCTAAATCACTCACCACCAGATCTAATACACTCCTAATCCCTAGTTAGAACAGGGGTAAAAGATTGGGAATTTTACCTTGAGTTCTCCCTTGAGAACCCACGAAACGCCGCGACGATTCCCGAACGGAAATCTGCTCGTCCTCCACGCCTCCACGGATCCTCTTCTCGCTTGCTCCTTCGCGTTCGCTGTGGATCTTGAGCCACCACGCAAGGAGGAAGAGGAGAGGTGGTGTGGCTACTAGGGAGGAAGGGGGCGCCTAGGGCTTTTGGGGGGTGACACCCTTTTATATGGTGGGCCGGCCCACTAGGGGAACAGAGTGAGAGTGGGGGCGGGGATTCGCATCCCAGGCCCAGGTTGTCCTCGGCCCACTGTTTCTAGCCCGACAACTCCAAATTTAATATTAATACGCGGATAAACTTCAATTATTTCATCCCCGACAAATCCTTCATTCCTCTCCAAACAAAACCAGGAAAAGGAACCCTAGAATCACTCCTGACGCCTAAGGCATCACATTCTCCCCTCCTTAAAAGGATTCGTCCCGAATCTACTCCTCTTTGCTACGGAACCTAAAAAAGGAAGGCAAAATGGTAATCAACACTTTACCTTCAGCATCCTCAAAGAGTGTAGGATACTTCTTCCGCATCTGGTCCTCAAGTTCCCAATTTGCATCCCGCTCAGACTAATTGGTCCACAAATCTTTCATTGGACACTAACACGAACTATTCCCCTATTAAATAAAGGACACCTATTAGGTGAATCTGGTATCGATCTGGAATCTCAACTCCCACTTCTCTCTTCAACCCGATCGCGAAACTCCGCATTCCAATCTCAACTCCTCTACCACAGTTCGTCGCATTCTGGACGACGCGAACCATGTGAGACACAACGCTCTTGGTAAGTCTCTAAATCAACCCAAACACAAACTCCTATCTCCTACAAGTGATTGATCTTTTACAAAAAGAACCAATATCCACCCTTACCAACGACAGAGATAGCCTACTTTACAACCAGGGTCCAGAAATCACAGAAACAATAACAACCGAACACAATCACTACGGTTGACACAAACTCGCTCGAACCCAGCGACAAAAGTTCCAAAAAATTAATGTAATTACCTGCAACTTACAAGTTGTCCACTACTAAATTAAGCAACCCCACCGAGGAACACATCAATGAAAACAATTCTCCAAAAAAGGTTTGAATTGAGTCATACACAACCTTCCTTTACCCTTCACTTTTAAACTACTTACGATCAGCGACCCACACTAGTTTTCCCTTGTAAGAAGGTTTCGCCTTCACATTCTTCCACCCAAGGACCAGGGCAAGGAGTACAATCCTTGAATATACTCAACCATAACATAAACATTCATTTTCTTACCCCCAAGCTTGAACGTAAAAGAAATATTAATTCTCACTAACACAACGAACGACAATCACCACCTTTAAACCAAATGGCTGAAATTCACATACACGGGAACTCAACTTGGAAGAGGAACTCCATAGAACCAAAACCACCAAAAAAAATTTCTTCGGGGAGAAGCTCTATTCAAAAGAGAAACACCGCGAAAGTCTTCTGCAAATGCATTTCACTTTTACCAAAACAAATCATCTCACTTTTATCCAAGGCCAAGCCATTCAGAAAAAAGAAACCGATCAAGGAATTAAATGCTTCCACACAACCACCATCTCTTTTTCCTTAAAAAGGAACCAAACTCACTTCCCAACAGAAAAATTGTTTCAACCACGAATATCATTCATGTCACAACCAGAAGAATCGTCTCTTAAACAAAACTCACAAACACCTCACACCACAACACAACTCTAGCCCAAAATAGAAATACAAATATTTCCAGATCATGAAGTTCCAAATCTTACATTGGATTAGCTACTTCTTTTGATCAACAATGCAACCGATAACTCGACCTTGAAAACTACGGACACAGTCAAAGCATACATCCTAGAGCATAAATGTCGATTCATAACATAAGCTAGTTTTTTATCAAAGATGAATGAATGACGATATTTAATAGAATAACATTCCAAAATCTCCACAAATTACTTCAAGGTTAATCATTCTTTATCCTTGTTTTAAGCCTCGAAATTAACCCACATTTGGCGTAATCATTCTAAGTTTAGGGAAACTCAAACACAAAGACAAAGAATACTTTGACCGAAAGTATTCAACCCAAATATCAAACAAACAAACCAATCCATATGAATTTTTAAACATAAGTTCAGCATAACTCCCGCCATCTATAGCATTCCACTACCCTTACCATTTAGATTTCAATATTCCCTATTTACTCATTGAGAAGGCCCATCAGGATTTAACAAAAACTACACAACAAATTCTTACTCTTATTACCTTTTCCACAATTATAAATAAAGTTCACCGGTGCTTATCAAAAACACATCCAACCAACACTACCTCATCAAGATCCCCACGGAGCAGCCTAACCTATATCATCATATTCTAAATTTGAAAGGCAGTGCTTCAACAAGTCTTTCATCATGATGAACCTATAAATTCCATACCACATACGCGTCAACATCTCGACAATGGAAATTTATTCACCTAAAAGATGACTCAACAAGTAAATATTATCTCAACAAGGCACCAATCGTAAATAGAAGTTTAAAACATACATTTATTAAGGACAAAATCACGCATCATGCTAACTATCCCTGGTTCACTCCATCACAACATGTTACAATTTCCACCATTTTAACAAAGGTTTTCAACAATTAATCTAATCAGTTACCACCACTACTAAGTCATCAATATCAATAATTGGCATAATTGTAAAACAACAACATTGCTTTTAGTTACCCTATCCATAGGCTATGACAAACTGTCACTACACAACATACTCCAACTATGTAAAATAGATTGAATAATTTAAGCCATCCAAAGCTCTTATAACAACAACGCTAAATTTAATTTATGTATTTTTTAATTTTTTTTTAGCTACCCTATACACGGGTTATAGCAAAATTGCCACTCCAAGACATACTCCAGCTTTTTTTAAAAGTGAACTGAATAGGTGAAATCATCACAAAGCTCTTACGGCAATGGCAAAAACTTATGTCTTCCCAATTGATATCGATACTAGCATTATTGGAACGCAACTGCATACTTCCGAATCTACTAATAGTTTACAACGTCATAAAAATCAACTCTAATCAATTTCCAAGTTAAAGTCACTAGCCAACACGATTAAATTAGAACATCTTTAAACAACCAGCATGGTTTCTTTAACAATATCGGTAGTCCACCATTACAATTAAATTGTTCTACCGACCTTATAGTAAAATGTCTCTAAATAACCCACTAATTTTCTATTACCTTCACAGTAGTTTACATCATCGTAATGTTCTAACTACGCATCAAGATTTAAAGCTTTAAACATTGTCCATGGTCAAGGGCACATTAAAATAATGCAATAAATCCTAAGCATGCACATTAACACATTCAATCATTATCGCTTATAGAGCAATCTACAATACTAGAAGTTTATTTAATCTCAAGCTAAAGATAACAATTACATTTTAATTGATTCAACTCACAAATTAACTTAGAAGTACATCATTCCATAAACCACATTGTTACATACTACGTAACACATACATAAAATTTCTAAACACCGTCATGGGTCACCTACCCTTGACAAACAGGAGGCAATCCCAAACATTAAAAACAAACACAGTTCTAGATCAAGAACAAACACCGATAAAAATTTCTTCTTTTCGTGCAAGGAAGAAAAGCAAAATCCAAACATAAATGCAAGAGAGCTCGACCCTCAAATGTTCAATCATAGTAGCCAAAACTCTTCAAGAAATCCAAAACCTACACTTTCCACAAAGGAAGACGGATGCAAAAGGGAAGACCAAATGTCCAACTAAAATTTTCCGATAAAGATTCAAACTTAGCTAAATCCATATTGATCTACAACATGATAAACTCCAAACCCCTTTTTTTAAAAAAAAAAAAAATCGGGGAAACAACAACCACAGAAATTTCCTCCCAACGACAGTCCATCACAATAAATCGGTGCCAAAGCAAAATTGTGACCAAAAGACGCGCAACGAGAACTCTTCTTACGTGTCTTCACTCAAAGGAGACAACCACAAACCGCCAAAAGGACAAATCAGCGAGTGCTCAAAACTAAGCATTTTCCTCGGTTTGAACCAACCACATACCCGTAAAACCAACCAAAACCGATCGGCCAAGACGGTAAAGAACATCCGAAGGAATCCATCACCAACCTCTTCTATTTGACTCCAGTCACTACCCGATCTACTGACGCACACGGATAAGTACTCTTTCCCTACAGGGGTTTAATAGTTCTTCGGTGGTGACTCTACCCGCCACACCGTCAAACCACAGCCTCACTACAAACAAAAGGTGGCGAAACCCTTCGGCACCACAACCACACTTTATCACAAATGAAGCAACTCCATCAAATCTATCATAAATATAGCATTATACATCATCAAAAGTAGCATTCAACAACAAAGCTTAAATTCAACCATTAAGCATAAGGCAACGATACCCATACCCTTTCCTACTGCGTGCATCCATGTGTTTCAAATTTTAAAATAGTGATTCCACTTACACTAGTTTTCATGTTGCTATCATATGACAAAATTTTATTTAAAACCTAGGCCATGTTTCTAAGTTATTCCACATCTCATTTTAGTTGTATCCTATAGTATGACACTAAAAATAGACATTCCAAGGACCTACAGCACGCTCTTATACCAACTGTAAAACCCTACAAATCTAAACTGTCAGACAACAAAATTTCGACAAAGATCTCTCCTAAAATTAGGACAAAACGGAAGCGACAACAAGATTCATAATAACCATTATAAACAGGAATAACATAAAAGCATCAATACTAGAGATAACAAGTCTAAATCAACCAAAAAACAAACATAAACGTAAAACAGCTCCAAAGAGGACATCAACAGGTCTATGATTAATAAAATTTCAGCAAGCTAATGAATTATTAAATGCACTAGTCCATGTGATTCGTGATGACCCCGGAGGGTTGATTGTGCTACTAAGCCCACCCTTCAAGCTTACTACTCATGAGAACTACCCGAAAACAACAAAATAACAAGGGGTGAGATTGGGTAATCTCAAAGAAGTTTTAACAACTTCTAACGAATAACACAGCCACAGTAAAACTAGCATACCAAATTCCTCATGTACAATACCACATTATAGATCCACACAACCTCAGTAAAATGCATATGATTGTGCACATGCTTATGCCATGATCCTCCTCACCGCGTTCTTTCTCAGAACACACGGTGTTGTACTGCACGGTCGCCAAGACGCCAAGGCCGACAAACTTCCAATGCATGATTATGCAGTTAATGCTTCATGCATAAATACTTTCATAACTTCCCACTCTGAATTCACATGCTTGCATACCATCAAATACCATGGATAGAATGCGAACATCATTGAGATAGAATATCTCCACAATTCATCTTGCAAACAACATCTTTCTTCATTCTTACTCATGATTCAAAAGCCAAACAACCACATCACAATGCAGGATAGGATATTGTAATCTCATAAACAAGTAGTTAAACCATGTAGGTGTGCTGCAATTAAAGTTTATATTGAAGACTAAACAAATAGCGAAGTTATAGTTTAGCAAGACCGCTACTTCCACTTGCCTTTACCAACGTGGATGACGAACCTAGTTGCGTCCAGAAGGGGCACCACCTGTACAAGTATTATTTCAGTACATAGCGACATCACAAATGATCACACAACTCGAACACACGCTTCCTAATCCCCGTTCCCTTCTTAAGCGCCAAAAACCCCAATCTGTCCGGGTCAAACAGCAGCACCCTCTCTTCACAATTTCGTATCTTTTTTTATACAGATCATAAAAATACAAAAAAATTACAGTAGCTAGATATTGACGAGATCTACAACTTTCATGAAGATCACAAATTTCAATTCAACTGTTAAATATGCCTAAACAAACGTCCAACACAGTGGACAAAATCTGTTTCCAGATTCTGTCTGTCATCTTGCAACAGCGATAACTCTCAGAACGACGTCCCAAAAATTCTGAAAAAATTACAGAAGCTAGATCTTGACGTTATCTACAACTTTATAGTTATAGGTTTTTGCATGAAAAATCTTCTATGCCACGTACAACGCGAAGCAATCCGCGCTGCACAATCTCCCCTTCCAAAAACAGCACCACGTGAACATCTACCCTTCTCCCCCATCAAGATCCATCTAAATCACTCTCCACCAGATCTAATACACTCCTAATCCCTAGGTAGAACAGGGGTAAAAGATTGGGAATTTTACCTTGAGTTCTCCCTTGAGAACCCACGAAAAACGCACGACGATTCCCGAAACGGAAATCTGCTCGTCCTCCACGCCTCCACGGATCCTCTTCTCGCTTGCTCCTTCGCGTTTCGCAGTGGATCTTGAGCCACCACGCAAGAGGAGGAAGAGGAGGGGTGGTGTGGCTGCTAGGGGAGGAAGGGGGGCGCCCTAGGGCTTTTGGGGGGGGTGACACCCCTTTTATATGGTGGGCCAGCCCACTAGGGGAAAAGAGAGAGAGGTGTGGAGGGGATTCGCAGCCCAGGCCCAGGTTTTCCTCGGCCCACTGTTTCTAGCCCGACAACTCCAAATTTAATATTAATACACCGGATAAACTTCAATTATTTCATCCCCCGACAAATCCTTCATTCCTCTCCCGAAACAAAACCAGGAAAAGGAACCCTAGAATCGCTCTGACGCTCTAAGGCATCACACTCCCCAGGAGAGTTTGGGCCTTCGGTGGAGAGTTTGGGCCTTGTGGGGGAAAGAAATTCTGCCTAAAACCCTACCCCACATCCCCACCACCACCTTGTGCACCCCCCTCCTTGTGACCCCTCCCTAGCCGCCATCTTCATCACCTTGTGCGCCTCCCGCTTGGTCGGCACCTCCACCCTTCCCCTTCCTCCTCCACCTCCTCTAGCCGGCCCTAGGTGAGTTCCACCCCATCCCTTGCTTCCACGCCCCTCCTCTTCGCTGTCCTCGCCGTTGTGAAGCTCCGCGACGACAGGATCCGGCGGAATCGGCGCGTGGAAGGAGATCGGGCGACCGGGAGGAGTTTTCGTCGGTTCGTCGTTCGTCGGGCTAAGGTATGGTATGGGAGATCCTTGGGGGTGGATTAGATGCTATGCTAGTGGTGTTTTTGATGCTTTATATCCATATTTAGGTGCTTCCCCTAGATGAGATTAGGGAGTTTTCTATGTTGTCCCACGTTCTGTCTCGGGTAGATTGGGCGACCGACCTAGGGCTTAAGTTTTGGCAATTTTAGAAATGTTTTCTGATCGCCCGGCTGTTACGGAAGTTGTAGATAATTTCAATATCTTTCAGTGGACATCAAGAACGAAAAATTCTGATTAGCCATTTAAAAGTTATGGCCGTTTTACCGAACGTTGTCAAATCTATAACGTGATTGGGACAGATCATCTTCATCTGTAGATTAGACAATATTAGAGGTCGATTCAGTCTTCATGAATACTTAGAAAAAGCTAGGAAATTTCCTAAGCGTCGAGAAAATGTACTCGTTTACTTGATTTGGAGTCTTAGAACTCGAAGTTATGCTAGTTGGAAGACCGATGTTCTGACGGGACAGATTCTCTGTTTTCGGGTTTTATCTGTAGTTTGCGAAGTCGGGGTAGATGTTCGTTCTTGTAATGTTTTGTGGGCAAGTTTTGAGTGTGTTGAACCTATGTGCAGGTGGTGTGACCCCGGGAGTGCCCTCATCATCTCACCACTCCCTCTCGCGTGGTTGAAGGCAAGTGTGTTGTGGTGGTTGTGGCTTGGTTGGCTACAATGCTTTGCTATGTTTGAAACTTGCTTGTGTTATGAGACTTGCATAGGTGCAATATGGTTACACGAGGTGTTAACTTTCCATGCTTGATATTTGCTTATGATGTGATGAACATGGTTACATATTGGCTATGAGATTGTTGTATTAATTGTTTAAGCAAGTTTATACATGTTCATGTCATATGTGCATTCATAATGGAAGAGGCGTCCCATTCTGATGCGGGCTGTTCACACGTAGTGAACACGAAAGACCTACCTCGTAGTCCCATCCACGGTTGTGTATGGGAGTGAGTCAGTAAGAGTAGGCACCCTCCATCTACGGGATGGAAGGGGAAAGAGGGTGCACGCCGACGGGTGTGCACTCGGCAATACCGGTATGTGCTTCAAGGAGACGTGCATTGCATTGCATGAATGAGGATGATTATGAGATGTTTATGAAGATGAACTATGAGATGCTTGTGATGATGTGTTATGGTATGTGATATTGATGCTATTGAATAATGTTGTTGTTCTATTCCATTGCAATACAGTTTGGTGCATGATGAACTCACGCTTGTTGTTTCTTGTTGTTTTTAAGTACTATGATCTCGGCATGCGGGAAAGGGAGATAGCGTCACGACTACACTTAGATACAATCATAGACAACTACTCCTCCATTCGTAGTTGTGTCGATTATGATAGATGTGTTAAATTTGGTTCATGCTATATCTTGTGTTTGGATTTAGTATTCACTTCGTTTTGGTCATGAAACGTCTAAATCCATTAATTGGTCTTAAACTGTTGCTACATCTCATGTTATTGCTATTTTAGATGTCATCCACTATGTTATTGTTTGTGATACTATTGTTGTTGCTCCAAATCATGGAAAAACAAAGGAGATGCTGCCGAAATTTAGTTTAAAGCAATTGCGCTCTTGCTGTAATTTGTCCTTAATTGTGGTATCTAGTTGCTGTTTCTACTATGTTTTGTGACATCCAGGGCATACTAGATGCCGGGGTGTTACATGGCCATTGCTGTGAGCGAGGAAGGGAGTGGCTCGAGCTCGGGCGAAAGTGGGATGACCATCAGAGGTGATGAGGAGCTAGATTTGCTACCTTGATGCAGTGGGGAGTGGCCAAAGTGGCTTGTCACCATGTAGCTGGAGTGGACAAAGAAGGAGAGGTCACGGTGGTGGCTCGATCCGTCGGAGCTAAAATCAAAGTGCGCAATGGTCCTAGGAGGGTTCAAGGATGCTATGCACATGGGTAATCGAGGAATGCCTCACTGAGTCAAACTAATGGCTTCGTCGAAGGCCTTTGGCGGCCAACTATGGCATGAAAATCTGAATCAATTGCAAGCTTTTGCTACTGGAGAAGGGTAGCACAATGTGATGTGGCTTTTTGGTCGGTTACTCACCCAAGGAAGGAGGGTGTGCTCACTGGCTGGCATTAGCGTGCCCACGCTCTAGCGCCTTGAGCACAAAGCAAGCTCAAGGATGATGGAAACAAGGTGCAAGCGAGCTGGGGAGATGGGTGAGCCCCTGGTCAACTTAAGGGAGGGAAAGGGCACATGTGTGGAGTCAGCGAGGAACAACCACGTGGTGAGCACGCTCTACCCATGCCCATCTGTGGCACAGCGTGGCGTCCGGTTGTGTCAAAGGGAGAGAGGGAATGAGAGAGGGGAGAGGAGATAGAGAGTGGCTAATCGATGGGGTCCTTAGCTTGCACGGCCCACCGATAGCTTCTGCAATGTGAAGGCATTTCATCGAGCACTCTGTGGGCGCACTATAGCATTTCAGAATTCCAAAACTCGGCTTGGTAGATTGTGGCTGTCCAATTGTGGCCTTAGGAAATTTATAAAATTCTAGAAAAATTTGTAGGTGTAGACGTTTGAATGAAGTTTACATTCTCCCTGGTTTAACTCATTTTTATAATGTAGTTTTCAAATTAAAATTCCTAAAATATTGCTATTTTTGAACTATATTTGAATTTTTAAGGCATTCTGATTTTGTGCAAAAATTGTCAAAAATTCATATTTATTCATCTTAGGTTTTATAGTATTTTATAAAATTATTTTTTAGTGTAGGTTAATTGAGGTTTTTATAAGTTTCTTTAGATGCTCAAAATTAGGGGAAAGGAATTTAATTAAAGCAAATAAATTCTATCACAAATAAATCTAGTAGAAATACCAAAAATGCATTAAAAAGTATGTTGAGTCACTTTACATTATTTTTCACATTTTTTAGGTTGTTACATGTCCCAGCGCGCCTGTGCAGCGTTAGCACTATGTGGCCCCAACAGATGGTAGGTAATCTACAATTCTACAAGAGTAGTCAATCAATAAGTTTTATTCTTTTAATTAATGACTCTACAAGGCTATTTTGTGTATGGATATGATATATTTAATACACTACACTAATTCCTAGAGCCATACAATAATCATTAAATGCTTTCGAGGTAAACTCACCAGTATTGTTCATTCGAATAGACTTAATCCTTTTTTCTGGAAATGAGGCTCTTAATTTAATAATTTTGGCAATTAATTTAACAAAGTCATGATTTATAGTAGATAAGACACATAGATGGGGCTATATAATAGAAGCATCTACCAGTACCATGAAGTATATGAAAGGACCCAACAGGGGCTGGATATTCCCACAAATGTCATCTTGAAGTTTCTCTAGGAAATTTTGGTGATTCTTTCGTAATTTTTAGATAAGAGGGTCTAATTATGAGTTTCCCTTTAGCACAAGAAGGGCATAAAAGTCTTTAGGTATAGGAAAGTCAGTAGTTTTTATGCTATGGCCAACATAATTATTGATGATTGTTCTTATCATGTTCAACCCAGGATAACCCAGTTAATCATGCCAAATCTTAAATATTTATGACATTATAGAATGTGACATTATAGATTGTGGCAGCACGGTACGACTTTATATCGTGTTTTTGGGCTGTTTCCGGGTGTTTGGGCCTTTCTGGGGGAGTTTAGGCCTTGGGGAATTAGTTTGGGCATTAGGGGATCTAATAGGGTCGTTGGTGGGGGTTCCTGGCCCATGTGGGGGAGGAAGTGGGCAGTAAACCCTACCCTCATGCGCCCCCCACCCCTTTCCCTCCCCTAGC
This sequence comes from Rhipidocladum racemiflorum, assembly GCA_036346355.1. Classification (NCBI taxonomy): domain Eukaryota; kingdom Viridiplantae; phylum Streptophyta; class Magnoliopsida; order Poales; family Poaceae; genus Rhipidocladum; species Rhipidocladum racemiflorum. The sequence continues at coordinate 40,570,285 of CM070591.1, forward strand.
CGCCGCCCCCCTCTCCCCCTCTCCAGCCTGCCGTGCGCCCCCCCCATTGCGCCTCCCCTCCCTCCCCTCCCCACCTCTAGCCGGCCCTAACACCCCTCCGATCTCACTGTTCGGGAGCTCTCCATCCAAGAGGATCCGGCGACTGCGGTGATTCCGGCGTACCCGGCGATTGGAGGGAAGATCGAGCCGCGAGGAGACGTTCGTCGATCGGGTGATTTGTCAAGAAGAGGTATGCTTTGGGGAACTCATTTGTAGAGTTTTGGTGCTGGTTAGATGGGGAAAACCATGCTTAAATTTGGTGTTTAGGTGTTGTGGTTAGATGGGTTTAGGAAGATTGCAAATCTGTCATGCGTTCTATCCTCGGGCAGATTAGGTCGTCGATCTTCGGACGCGAATTAGAGATCTTTAGAAGTATTTTCTGGGGGACCGACTGTTGGGAAAGTTGCAGGTAATAGGATTACATTTAATTGGGCATCGAAATCACTAAATTCTGTTTAGCCATTTAGTAGTTATGGTCATTGTTGTGGCCCCAGTCAACTTCCCCTCCTTTTTTCTTTCCCTCCTCCTCTGGTTTCGACGGGCGAAGCAAGACCCATTCATATGACTAAACTAAAATAACATGTCCGCAATGCTAATCCCCTTCCACAAGCGGAGCAAAAAATTGTTTTATACCTGACGAAGTCTTATTGCCCACGACAGCATAGAAAATCCAAGACGAGACATGGAAGTAACCAGGTCGAGGGGAACCCGGAGCAATGGGAAAGATGGCGGAGGAAAACTCCCTTCGCCATCCCACGAGATTGCAACCAGAGTGGGGCCGACCCGGACCTGGCATCCTGTCAGGGCCCCAGGGAAACCCCAGGCGATGTCGGGCCAACCTTGAGCCCCGGAACGCGAGAAATTCCGTTGAGGCCCCTGGTGCGAGAATAAAGCTAAAGGGCAAAAGCGTAAAGTGAGGGTGAAAAATGCCACGTAAAGCTTGTCTAACCCCTGAGAAGGGACAGGTGGAATGGAAGGGTTGGAAGACCACAGGCAAAGCCTGCGGCTTGGTGGCAGAGCAGATTAAAAAAAAGAAAAGAAACCTACAAGAGCATGCCTGTCCCCTCCTTTCTATATAAAAGGAAGAGGGCGGACGAACAAAAAAGGGAGACCAAGAAACAACAACTTGGCGGATCGACCCGCCAACACAGGTGATCGAAAAAGGGAGACCAGAAAAAAGAAGAGAGAACACCAAGAACGACCTGGTGGATCGATTTCCGCCAACATTGGCGCCGTCCGTGGGGAACCGTAGTTGTAAGGTGAAACCACTGCACTCTGGCTAAGCAAGAGACGACTCCCGGCGATCATGCCACCAAAGAAGGGGGCGACGTCCAAGGAACCGGCGGCGACGATGGGAGCGGAAGGATCAAGGTGGTCCACGAGGAGCCAGTCTCGCGATCCGCCACGACTCCAAGGTGATGAAAACCGGTTGCCGGCCCCAGCAGGTGCTGCACCACCACAGACCCCAGTGGCGACGCGTAAGCGAGCTTCGAAATGGCGACCCCCAACTGCGGGCCGGGCGTCTTCAACACCAGGTGGAGATGAAGCGGGTGTTAGTGTTATGCCCTTGAGGCAATCATATGGATGATTGTAACATGACTATGTTTATGAATAATAATATGATTATTGGTCCAATGAATGTATATCATTGTTTTGATCAACAAGTGTGTGACTTTTTTATGAAGCTCTTTACTTATTGATATAATTCGATAAATATCTCTGATCGGATATCATCGTATAGGACAATGATGAATAGATCAGCACATGTATTGTTCGATGATCATGTTTCATAGATCATGGGATATGGAGATATCATCACTACATTGTGGACGCATGTTGAAGAACATGGGTTAGATAGACCCACAATGGGACACTGCGAGAATGTTTCGTTCTTATGTGTCATCAGTGTATCTCATACATAGTAGATGTATGATCCTTAGACCTGAGATTGTCATATTCCCTACATGTGTAATAGTTTACCTTGGGGTTACCAAACACTATTTCCTAACCGGATAGTTATAAAGGTAGCTTTCATGTTTACTATGAAACATGCAGAGGGAAGTGAGCAATCGAGATGGAATTTGCCACTCCAATGTAACGGAGATATATGTCTAGGCCACTTGTGTGATATGATTAAGGAAGTGCATGGCCATGCCGTGATTGAGAAGTCAATCACAACTTATTAATATATCACGGATACGAGAGATGGATTGAACTGTCAAAGGATGACATGCTTCTTGCCTTGAGTTCGATCTTCATATAGTTTGGCAAAGGGATTATTACATCAGTACTTTAATCATATGCGTTTGGGAGTTGGCATGCTCTGCAAGGAGCCGCTACCGACTATTGGATTAGAAAAGGGTTTTCCGAATCCATGTCCAAATGCGCATGAACCTATAGGGTCACACACTTAACGGGCTGGGACGCATCAATTCGGATTGGATCCGTAATTAATGGACCTCGTGGGCTTAGCGCGTAGATGGGCCCTGACTGCCTAGGGTTTCACCTCGTGGCTATATAAGGAGGGGAGGAGGCTGGACGCAGTACAGACTTTTCGTGCGGTTTAGAGGTGCTTCGCTAGAAACCCTAGCCACCTCCTCTCGTTGCCCCTGCCGAGCGACCCGGTGCTTGCACACCGACGCACGGCGTTCCATCCCCGGACGTGTGGACTGCTGTGGTGACGATGCTGCTACTGCGGCGTGGAGAGAATGATCCGCAGCGAGGACGATCCACTACGAGGACGATCCACGGCGAGGATGGATCACGGCGAGGACGATCCACGGCGAGGATGATCCACGCCCGAGAATGATCCACTACAACGACGTGCGAAGGATTCCGCAACTGCGCGTCTAGTGGTAATAGATCTATGGTCCCCTTCTTGCGAGTAGCTTTTCTGGTTTGCGGTAGAAATTTTAATTTGTGCTAGAGTAGCATACCGCTTTCCCCAATAGTGGTATCAGAGCCATCTCGTGTAGATTCGTGATCTAGATGTTGCACATATGGTATGTGAGGATAGTAGATTGGATCTATTACATGTTCAACCGATGCATGTGATGGATTGGTGGAGGCAACCGTCGATGAGATCGATCAGTTTATGGTTTGAGGAAAGTGCAAACCGAATCAATCTTGATTTGGGTGAGTCCGTTCATTGTACGACGTTGCCCTTACCGGTCGGGTTACCGCCATCAGGGTTCACGAATCGCAACCATATGGGACCAAGCCAATCAGATTGAATCGGATTGGGTCAATCTGATTGATCCGTGGAGATTTTGAGAGCATTTTCTTTTAACAGAACACATGCCTCTGAAAAAAATTTCCAAGGATCGCCGCGTGGGCGCCCTTGATTCTCAGCTGGGCGCTGCCTGGACCCAGGGCGCCGCCTTGGAACCCCGATGTCATAGAATCTATTTTGTTTAACTCGTTTTTCAGGATGTTGTGTGAAATAGTATGGCCTATGTGTTTGTGATGCATGTAATATTTACATGGCATGTGTGCCGTGTCAAGCCATAAGGCTATTTCATTATCAAAAAGTTGTATAACGACCTGCGTGTCGACTTGTGATGCTTGGAACCTTTATGTAAAATTCATTATCAAAAGTTGTAAGGAGTTGCATCTACAATAATGAAGATGGTGGCATCGAGCATGATGGATAGGTGGACAATCAAGCAAGATGGCTAAGTGAATAGGCAACCATGATGATGGAGATCATAATGCTAAGGGCCATGCTATTTCACAGCTTAATTTTGATTTTCTGTGGATGTGTGTTTAATCCTTGCTATTTTCTTTATGCTCATTGCATGTGATGCCATGTTCATAGTAGATATTGTTCATCCCCATAGTTATAAAAATTTTTAAATCAAATATGTCCATCCAATTGTTGCACCCATCAAGAATTTAGATCATTATTGATATGACTGCCAAAGTAGTATATCAATGACTATCTTAATAGATGATAGGGATGTGTTGGACACATCGCGCATAACAATGGTTGATTTAATTGAGCTATCAAAACGGTTTTGGGCTTAAGGACATAAGTGGTTGGAATATGATTTTAGTAATGAAGGAATGGATACAAGACGATTGGTGTCTAGGAAAACACACATGAGGCTAGGTTTCTTAATTGGCACCCGAAAACGGGAAGTGCTCCCTCCCTCATGTGAGCCCTAGGGGCAAGTTGACCTGGCCATGACTCAAGTTGACAGAGGCATTCATTACTTGTTTTCATGCTCAACCAACAAGAGTTACATAAGATGTAATTAGCAAAGATGTTGCTTACCTATGTCATTAGATTTCTAGCAGTGATGCCAAAGCTCACTAGTGTTTGATGAATATGGATCTTGAATACTCACCATGTGTCCATAAAGGGGGCACATGATAGGAGTTTCTTTTGTTAAAATGTTTAATAAAAGTATTACATAAACATAGTGCTTAGAAACTTTGCATGTTTTTGTTGTAGTTCAATGGCACCTCCTCCTACTGCACCTGGTTTTGCTTTGAGATCGGTTTTGGAAAGAGAAAAACTAAATGGAACAAATTTTGTTGATTGGTATCGCAACTTGAGAATTGTTCTCAAGCATGAAAAAAAGGAGTATGTTCTAGAGAATCCAATCACGATGAACCGCTAAAAATGCTCCTCGAAATTTGAAGGTTGATTATGAAAAACATGTTAATGCCTCCGTGGAGCTCGGTTGTCTCATGCTTGTCACCATGGACTCGAGTGCAAAAGCAATATGAGGACCAGGATGCTTACAATATGATTGTGGGCTTGAAGGGCATGTTTGGGAACCAAGCAAGGGCTGAGAGGTATGGTATCTCAAAGCTTCATTTGCTTGTAAGTCGGGTGAAGGAAGTCAGTCAGCCCACATGTAATCAAGATGATTGGCTACATTGGGAGATTGGAAAAGCTTGAGTTTCCCTTAGCATTGGTGCAGCTCTGGGCGTAATTCTCAGTCGCCTCAGAGCTTTGAGCCATTCATTATGAATTTTCATATGAATAGCATGGAGAAGAGCCTGACCGAGCTACATGGGTTGCTCAAGGCTGCCGAGGAAAGCATTAAGAAGAAACCCAATCATGTGATGATGGTTCAGAAGACAACTGCCTTCAAAAAGAGAAAAGCTAAGGCTTGGGGAAAGGGAAAAGGCAAGGGCAAGGCTCAAGATGAGATCACGAGCCTCAAAACTAAGCTTTAGAAGCTCAAAGTCGGCCCTCAACCCGAAACCCAGTGCTTCTATTGCAAAAAGTCAGGACATTGGAAACGGAACTGCGAGAAGTACCTGGCAGATAAAAAGAATGGGAGTGTGACTTCCACTTCAGGTATTAATGTTATAGAAATTAATCTTGCTACTTCTTATTCCAGCTCTTGGGTATATGATACCAGATCGGTTGCTCACATTTGCAATTCGATGCAGGGGCTCACAAAGAGTAGAGACTTGGCAAAAGGAGAAGTGGATATTCGCGTGGGGAATAAAGCAAGAGTTGCTAGTCTTGCCGTTGGCACCTACCCATTACATTTGCCTTCAGGATTAGTTTTAGAACTTAATAATTGTTATTTTGTTCTAGCTTTGAGTAGAAACATTATTTCATCTTCCTGTTTGGAACATGAAGGTTATGAATTCAGAATAAAGAACTTTGTTTGTTCAATATTTTTGAATGATATGTATTATGCTCATTGTCCCATGGTGGATGGGTTATACGTCCTTGAACTCAAAGAAAAACATGTCTATAACATTAATGTCAAAAGAACTCGACCAAATGATTTGAAGCCTACCTTCTTATGGCATTGTCGCTTGGGTCACATAAATGAGAAGCGCATGAAGAAGCTCCATGGTGATGGACTTCTCACCTCATTTGATTTTGAATTATTTGAAACATGTGAGTCTTGTTTACTTGGCAAGATGACAAAAACCCCTTTCACAGGTTTTAGTGAGAGGGCGAGTGAATTGTTGGCCCTAGTACATACAGATGTATGTGGACCAATGAGCTCGATTGCTAGAGGTGGGTTTCAGTACTTTGTAACTTTTACTGATGACTTTAGTAGATATGGATATATATATTTAATGAGGCATAAGTCTGAAACCTTTGAAAGGTTCAAAGAGTTTCAGAACGAAGTACAAAATCAACTTGGCAAATCAATAAAACAATTACGATCAGATCGTGGTGGCGAATACTTGAGCCAAGAGTTTGGTGATCATCTAAAGCAATGTGGAATCGTTCCACAACTTACTCCGCCAGGAACGCCTCAATGGAATGGCGTATCCGAACGACGGAATCGAACTTTATTGGATATGGTTCGGTCAATGATGAGCCAAACAGATCTGCCATTATCCTTCTGGGGGTTCGCTCTAGAGACAGCTGCGTTCACATTAAATAGGGTCCCATCAAATTCCGTTGAGAAGACACCATATGTGATATGGGTAGGAGAAGTCCCATGTTGTCATTTCTCAAGATATGGGGATGTGAGGCTTATGTAAAACATTTGCAATCAGATAAACTCGCACCTAAATCAAAAAAATGCTTCTTTATGGGGTATCCTAAAGAAACAAAAGGATATTACTTTTACAAAAGAAACGAGAACAAAGTTTTTGTTGCTCGAAATGGTGTCTTTTTGGAGAAAGAGTTTCTTTCAAAAGAAATCAGTGGGAGTGATGTGCATCTCGATGAAGTTCGAGAATCACATGAACATGTTCAAACTGCCACTGAACCATCACATGATGTACAAAATGTTGTACAACCTGTGGAAGAGACACCAGCCCCACGTAGGTTGGGAAGGCCGCATCATGAACCTATAAGATATGGACATGACGTATTATTGTTGGACAATGATGAGCCCACGACTTATGAAGAAGCCATGATGGACCCAAACTCCGAAAAATGGCTTGGAGCCATGAGATCCGAAATTCAATCCATGCATGACAATCAAGTTTGGAACTTGGTCGATCCTCCTGATGGTGTAAAAACCATAGAATGCAAATGGATTTTCAAGAAGAAGACAGACGTAGATGGAAATGTTCAGATCTATAAGGCATGGTTGGTGGCAAAGGGTTTCAAACAAGTTCAAGGAATTGACTATGATGAAACTTTCTCACCGGTAGCCATGCTCAAGTCTGTCCGGATCATTTTAGTAATTGCTGCATATTTCGATTATGAAATATGGCAGATGGACGTCAAAACAGCTTTCCTTAATGGGAATCTATCTGAGGATGTATACATGATACAACCTGAGGGTTTTGTTGATCCTAAAAATGCTAAACAGATATGCAAGCTTCAGAGATCCATTTATGGGTTGAAGCAAGCATCTCGGAGTTGGAACATTCGTTTTGATGAAGTGGTCAAAGGATTTGGCTTTATCAAAAATGAAGAAGAGCCTTGTGTTTACAAGAAGGCTAGTGGGAGCGCACTTGTGTTTCTGATCTTGTATGTGGATGACATATTATTGATCGGGAATGATATTCCTATGCTTGAAGACGTTAAGACTTCGTTGAAAAGGAGCTTCTCAATGAAGGACTTGGGAGAAGCATGTTATATCTTGGGCATAAAGATCTATAGAGATAGATCAAAAAGGTTGATTGGATTAAGCCAGGAAACGTACATTGACAAAGTATTGAAAAGGTTCAATATGCATGAATCTAAGAGAGGTTTCATGCCAATGTCACATGGCATCAGTCTAAGCAAGAATCAGTGTCCTTCGACAACTGATGAGCGAGACAGGATGAGCAAGATTCCATATGCTTCGGCTATTGGATCTATCATTTATGCCATGATCTGTACGTGCCCAGATGTCTCATATGCTCTAAGTGTCACAAGTAGATACCAAGCGGATCCCGGTGATGGTCATTGGATAGCCGTGAAAAACATCTTAAAGTACTTGAGAAGAACTAAGGGTATGTTCCTAGTCTTTGGAGGTGAGGAAGAACTGGTTGTAAAAGGTTACACCGATGCAAGCTTCCAAACTGACAAAGATGATTTTCGATCACAATCCGGTTTTGTGTTTACACTAAATGGAGGAACAGTAAGCTGGAAGAGTTCCAAGCAAAGCACGGTGGCTGATTCTACGACAGAAGCGGAGTACATTGCGGCTTCGGATGCCGCAAAAGAAGTTGTATGGATAAAGAAGTTTATCTCAGAGCTTGGTGTGGTCGCTAGTGCCTCTAGTCCAATGGACATCTATTGTGATAATGGTGGTGCCATTGCACAAGCAAAAGAGCCTAGATCACATCAGAAGTCCAAACATATACTCCGACGCTATCACCTTATTCTATAGATTATGGATAGAGGTGACGTGAAGATATGCAAAGTACATACGGAAGCCAATGTGGCTAATCCATTGACAAAGCCACTGCCACAGCCTAAGCATGAGGCGCACACGAGGTCTATTGGTATTAGATACTTAATTGATTGACTCAAGTGCAAGTGGGAGATTGTTAGTGTTATGCCCTTGAGGCAATCATATGGATGATTGTAACATGACTATGTTTATGAATAATAATATGATTATTGGTACAATGAATGTATATCATTGTTTTGATCAACAAGTGTGTGACTTGTTTATGAAGCTCTTTACTTATTAATATAATTCGATAAATATCTCTGATCGGATATCATCGTATAGGACAACGATGAATAGATCAGCACATGTATTGTTCGATTATCATGTTTCATAGATCATGGGATATGGAGATATCACCAATACATTGTGGACGCATGTTGAAGAACATGGGTTAGATAGACCCACAATGGGACACTGCGAGAATGTTACGTTCTTATGTGTCGTCAGTGTATCTCATACATAGTAGATGTATGATCCTTAGACCTGAGATTGTCATATTCCCTACATGTGTAATAGTTTACCTTGGGGTTACCAAACACTATTTCCTAACCGGATAGTTATAAAGGTAGCTTTCATGTTTACTATGAAACATGCAGAGGGAAGTGAGCAGTCGAGATGGAATTTGCCACTCCAATGTAACGGAGATATATGTCTAGGCCACTCGTGTGATATGATTAAGGAAGTGCATGGCCATGCCGTGATTGAGAAGTCAATCACAACTTATTAATATATCACGGTTACGAGAGATGGATTGAACTGTCAAAGGATGACATGCTTCTCGCCTTGAGTTCGATCTTCATATAGTTTGGCAAAGGGATTATTACATCAGTACTTTAATCATATGCGTTTGGAAGTTGGCATGCTTTGCAAGGAGCCGCTACCGACTATTGGATTAGAAAAGGGTTTTCCGAATCCATGTCAAAATGCGCATGAACCTACAGGGTCACACACTTAACGGGCTGGGATGCATCAATTCGGATTGGATCCGTAATTAATGGACCTCGTGGGCTTAGTGCGTAGATGGGCCCTGACTGCCTAGGGTTTCACCTCGTGGCTATATAAGGAGGGGAGGAGGCTGGACGCAGTACATACTTTTCGTGCGGTTTAGAGGTGCTTCGCTAGAAACCCTAGCCACCTCCTCTCGTTGCCCCTAGCGAGCGACCCGGTGCTTGCACACCGACCCACGGCATTCCATCCCCGGACGTGTGGACTGCTATGGTGATGCTGCTGGTACTGCGGCGTGGAGAGAACGATCCGCAGCGAGGACGATCCACGGCGAGGACGATCCACGGTGAGGACGATCCACGCGTGGATGATCCACGGTGAGGACGTTCCACGGCGAGGACGGATCACGGCGAGGACAATCCACGGCGAGGACGATCCACGCCCGAGAACGATCCACTACAACGACGTGCGAAGGATTCCGCAACTGCGCGTCTAGTGGTAATAGATCTATGATCCCCTTCTTGCGAGTAGCTTTTCTGGTTTGCGGTAGAAATTTTAATTTGTGCTAGAGTAGCATACCGCTTTCCCCAACAGCGGGAACGTCGGCACATCCAACTCGTCGTCAAGTCACTCATGGGCACGAAGAGGTCATCGAAGAAGGAACCAGAACTCAAGGGGAGCTCGACCTCAATGTGCGGACGCTGATGGAGGCTAATGAAAAGCTCATGGCGGAGGTGAGATGCCAGCAAGAACAAAAAGACTAGGGGCAAGACGAATCACAGGACGAAAGCCCGAGCCGCGAAGTGCTGTCTCCAACATATGCGGTGGCCTTCAGAGAGGACAATGATCCAAACCCCCTCAGTCTTCGCTTACGGGCCAAGAAATGGCCTTCTCCAGGAAGCTTCATGTTTCCTACCATTAAACCGTATGATGGCAGGACGGATCCAAGGGAGTTCCTCCGTGTCTACGACACAGCAGTGGAGGCCGCGGGGGGAGATGACGATATTAAGGCCAAGGGGCTTCTGCTGGCCCTTAAAGGCATCGCCTTGTCTTGGTACTCCTCGTTGGAGCCCAGTTCGATCACGAGCTGGTCGCGACTCCACGGCAAGTTGGAAGGCAACTTCCAAGGCAATTTCGATGGAACGAAAGAGGAAAGTGATCTATTCGCGATCAAGCAGTGCGAAGGGGAAACCCTTAAAAGTTATTTTCAGCGCTTTTCCAGAATTAAATGTCAGATCCAAGGCATCAGTGATACCACCATCATCAACGCGGCATGGTGCGGCTTACGGAGGGGACCCTTAGTAGAAAGGCTCGCACAAGGAGGTGCGCATTGTGGAAGAACTCTTTGCAAAAATGAGGGAATACGCGCGGGCGGAGGAAGACAATCCCGCAGGGATGACAGTCCCCGACGCGAAGCCCCGGAGCCGATCCCCTGCAAAAGAGGGCGTGGGAGAGGGGACCCCCCGCTCAAGACCGAGGCGAAGGGACGATACGCTGAGTCATCCAAAAGAGACGGGGAAAGGAGAATACACTATATTGATGAGCGGAGCAATCGGCGAATTGTCGGAGACCGACAACCGGAGCGGCAAAGGCAAGCCCTCATCTTGGTCCGTGAAAAATAGGGCGAGGGAACTCGAATGATCAAGGGGGAAGGACAAATGCGGAGGCGGTACCATTGCGAGTATCATGGTGAGAACAACACCCATGACACCATCCACTTCAAGGTAATTGAGGGGTATCGACGCTTTGAGGCTAAGCGAAAAGAAGCTAGGGAATGCCCTCTGCCACTCGAAGCAGCCCCGGCCGAACGTCGACACCCCCCTCCTTAGGGGGATGTAAATCATCTTCGTCGTGTCATCAACGTCATCGCCAGGGGTTCTTCGTCGCATCTCTCATCGAAGAGACAGAGGAAAGCTTACGCGAGAAAAATCAATCACGTCGGAATCAATCCGACCATTCCCCCTCTGTTGAAATTTGTGCTGATCACCTTCACACAAGAAGATGCCATGGGTGTGCATTTTCCGCACCAAGACTCCCTAGTGGTGACCGCAACCATCACAGATTGCGAAGTATGTCGCGTGCTAATAGATGGAGGGAGCGCGGCGGACATTCTCTCTGTGGAGGCCTTTCGGCAAATGATGATCCCCCAAGACCGGTTAAAGAAGTCGGAGGTACCTTTAATGGGCTTCAGAGGGGGCACCGTCAGCACCCTAGGACAAGTGGAACTGGAGGTCACCTTCTCGATGCCACATGCCAGCGTCACTACTCGCGTAACGTTCGACGTCGTGGACACGCCCTTCCAGTATAATGCTATCCTGGGCCGGGGCTCGTTGACGGTCATGGGAGCCGTAGTTCATCACGGGTTCTTGTGCATGAAAATTCATTCCGTTGAGGGCGTCATTACAGTGCGAGGGGACCAGGCTCTCGCGAGGAAGATAGATATGGAAAATCCTCCCCAGGTGAAACATGTTTGCACTTCGGAGTCTGGCCCTGTACCGATGCCGCGTGGTCGATGGCTCCCCAAACCACAACCTCAAGGGGACACAAAGCAGTCGCCATTATGGCCGGGTGGGGAAAAGACCATGACCCTTGGCACTGTGCTATCCCCTGACGAAGAGAAACTTTTGATGCAACTTCTCCAAGAATACAAGGCCTTGTTTGCATGGGGGCCCCAAGACCTCCCCGGAGTCCACCAGGAAACCATCGAACACTCCCTTGCCATCAGCTTAGATGCGAGGCCTAAGAAGCAAAAGCTCCGGAAGCTTGCGGTAGAAAGACAAGCCGCCGCGAAAGCAGAAGTAGACAAGCTGCTCCGGGCGGGGATCATACGCGAAGCCCTTCATACCGATTGGCTGGCCAATGTAGTTATGGTCAAGAAATCCACCGGGGCCTAGCGAATGTGCATCGACTTTACAGACCTGAACAAAGCATGCCCCAAAGATGACTTCCCCCTGCCCCGCATCGATCAACTCGTTAACTCTACTTCCAGGTCAGAAAGAATGAGCTTCCTCGACATCTACTCTAGCTATCACCAAGTTTACATGCGAAAGGAAGACGAAGACAAAACAGCGTTCATCACCCCCTTCGGTATATATTGCTTCAAACGAATGCCCTTCGGCCTCAAAAATGCCGGAGCAACCTTCGCGCGACTCATTGCTAAAATCTTTGCCGAGCAATTGGGAAGGATCGTAGAGGCATACGTCGACGACATCATCGTCAAAAGCGAGAAGAAGGAAAACCATATTGCGGATCTTCGGGAAACCTTCAACAACCTAATGATGAAGAAAGTAAGGCTCAATCCGCTCAAATGTGTCTTTGGCATAAATGCGGGGAAGCTTCTTGGCTCACTACAAGAAACAGTGAAAAATTCGTGGGTTTTTTTAAATTCGTGGGCCAAAAGAAAACCCACGAATTTATATAGTTAAATTCGTCGGTTTATAAAAAAACGCACGTATTTAATTAAATTCGTGGGCCAAAAAAATACCCACGAATTTATATATTTAAATTCGTCGGTGTATAAAAATACCCACGTATTTAATTAAATTCGTGGGCCAAAAAAATACCCACGAATTTATATATTTACATTCGTCGGTTTTTTTATAATAGCGCACGAATTTAATTAAATTCGTGGGCAACCCTAGCCCACGAATTTAACAGAGGGTTTAACCCCCATCTTGTTCGGCTGCGCCTCCATCCCGAGCGGGGCTGCCTCCATCCTGAGCGCCTCCATCCCCAGCCGACGCCCCCATCAGCTGCCTCCTCCCGGCTACTCCTCGCCCCCATCGACGCCCCCATCGCCCTCCATCCCGAGCCGGCGCTACCCCTCGTCCTCGCCCCCATCGACGCCCCCAACGTCCTCCATCCCGAGCCGGGCGCCGCTCGCCCTCCATCCCGAGCCGGCTGCCTGCTGGCCGGCCTCCTAGCGCCGGCGCCGCCTTTGTCCTCCATCCCGAGCCGGCGCTGCCCTGGCCGGCCTCCCCAAGCGCCGACGCCGCCCCTCGTCCTCCATCCCGAGCCGGCGCCGCCTCCTCTCCCGGGCCGACATCCTTCCCCAGGCCGACGAGTCCTCCCCTTGCTGCTCCTCCCCACGGCCGGCATCTTTGCCTCCTTCCTCTCCTCTCTAGTGGTAGGTGGTAGATGAACTCTTGTGGGTGCATACCAAGTGTTTGTTGTAATGCCTAGAAGGGTTAGTGTTATATCCCACTGTTTGTGATTGTTTGTCTGTGAGCATCTTGATTGCAAGACAGTCCATTGTTGAATGATGTCTGAGATGGGTTTGAGTGATTAACTGAAGAGCGATTGCACTAAATTGATTGTGGGATGGATGAGTTTAGTAGATGATAGATGGATTAAGGCATGTTGTCAGTGTCTTCGATGTAGACTAAATTACACGATAAATGACGATTTCGATGCCATAGATTGCTTGCTATGGGCCACTGATTAATTTTGCATTGAGGTTGTCAAGTATAATCAAGATGATTAGTAGTTGTTTTGTTTCGGAAATGCCGTTCTATTTGTTAACTAATGGTCCGTTAAGTCATGAAGTGGCTTGTAGTTGATTAGTTACTTATCACTTGTGTTTGCATTAAGGGGCTATTTTGTTGAAGATATTTAGCTAATGCATTTCATGGTGGTATGGTTTCTACTTGGCTTCCATCTCCAAAGAATAGGTCACAATTCAAATATGGGCATAAAATTCATGTAATCTCAATGTGAAATGATTAATTCGTTTGAAGTTATTTCATCTCATTTTATATTCGCTGCATATGGTAAACAATGTGAAATGCTCACATTGAGACTAGATTTGTTCCGGAAATGCCGTTCTATTTGTCAACTAATGGTATGTTAAGTCATGAAGTGGCTTGTAGTTGATTAGTTACTTATCATTTGTGTTTGCATTAAGGATCTGCTAGAATGTCTCCTTCTGGTTTGAGAGATTGATATATATATATTATAACTGCAAATGTTTTTTTGTCTACTGAGTGGATGTCCTATTTACTAGAGAGGTCATGCCGAAATTTTGTACATTTCGGTGACTTAGTATGAGTATGGTCAAATTGAGTTTCCAATCCGCTGAGATGACCACTACGGTCGTCACCTACTGGACGCATTACAAATTTGCAAGTGCTTGTCTGGCTCTCTCTTAGTTACTTTAGTTGCTCTCTAGATCCTATATAGATTCTAAAGGAATCGGCATTATTGCCTTGGGCTGATCTGAAAAACATTAATGCACTATTGACATGGCTTGCCGTCGAAATTGACAAGAGAAGTTTTCGTGAAGTTTGTTTAGTTCATTATAGTAGGTCCAACATGAACAGAGGGTTCGTTTCGGCTCTTCCTTTAGAATCAGATGGCCATGTCTCCCATAATGCCCACATTGGTTTGTGTTAGTTTTGTGGTTGAGTGAATGAACCAGTAAAGCTTTTGGTTATTTATCCAAAGAATTGTGCTGTTCCGATGTTTTTATACTGTAATCATGTCTGTTTTGGTTATTTATCCAAAGAATTGTGCTGTAACCATTGGATAGTGGTTTCTTGGTTCTGATGTATGGCATTCTTTCCCTTGTGCAGACTGAGAAGGCTTTCTTGGCGCAGCCAAAGGTCTTTGTCCGGTGAGCTATGCTTGGTACTCTTGAAATACAACACATGTATCTTTACTGATTGTTATGGTGGTTATGGAATATGATTAAAATATAGGGGAGAGAAAATAGAGTGTGATATAGAGAGTGCTTTACTGATTGTTGGAGTGAAATTTGGAGAGTGTTGTTGGAGATGCTCTAACTATGGATTATATTTGGCATGACATTATTCTTTGTAACTGTAATTCCTAGAACGGATGTATATGAAGTGGCTTGTAGTTGATTAGTTACTTATCACTTGTGTTTGCATTAAGGATCTGCTAGAATGTCTCCTTCTGGTTTGAAAGATTATTGATATATATATATATATTATCACTGCAAATGTTTTTTTGTCTGCTGAGTGGATGTCCTATTTACTAGAGAGGTCATGCTGAAATTTTGTACATTTCGGTGACTTAGTTTTAAGCCGGTTTTAAAGAGTTAAAAGGTTAGTTTCAGTCTTTTAGTAGAGGTAATAAGTCTTTTAGCTGAATGGATGTCCTATTTACTAGAATATTGGTTGTTGCATGGGGCTTGTGATGTGCGAGTGATCCAACGTGATTTCGGCCACATAACCATGTTGTCTTTGTCACCTAAGCCACGGTCGTACGTTGACATCGTTTCATTTGTTTAGGTTTGAGAATGGGTGACGATCGAAGGGCGATGTATGACGGATGGAGGAGTGATGGGGGGCACTCAAGGGAATGGGGGCAGATCACGGATGCTTTCTTGAAGCAAGCATTCGCTAGAGGAGCTGAATATGTGTATTGCCCGTGTACCCTCTGTGAGAATAACAGCTACTACAGCAAGGATATAGTGCAGTATCACATTTGCAAAAATGGGTTCATGCCTAACTATTTGGTGTGGCACCGTCATGGAGAGGCCGCAGGGCAGGCCATTGAGTCGAACCATGGGGAGGATCACGACCGGATGGAAGAGATGCTGGATGATCTTGGCAGGGGGATTGAATTTAACTCGGGGGAGGGGTCACAGCCGGAGGAGGTTAAGGAATTTTATAGGCTCCTTGACGCCTCGGATGAGAAGCTGCATGACTTGACCAATGTGACCGTCCTGCAGGCGGTTACACGGCTTATGTCGATGAAGTCAAAGTTCAACTTTTCAAACAAATGCTTCAACGCTTTGCTTGAACTTATGAATGATGTCCTTCCGCCTAACCACAAGATGCCAAAGGATTTGTACCAATCGAAAAAGTTGATTGCCGGCCTTGGGATGAATTACCAGAAGATTGATGTGTGTGAGAATAATTGCATGTTGTTCTGGAAGGATCATGACAAGGATACTCATTGTATGCATTGCGGTAAGTGTAGATTCGTTGAGGTGGTAGATGAGGAAGGGGTATCAGTGACTACAAAGGTCGCGACTAAACAACTTCGGTACATGCCGATCACGGATAGGCTTAAACGGCTGTACATGTCAAAAGAAACAGCGAAACATATGCGGTGGCACAAAGAAGGTAAACGTGAGGACCAAGACCCGGATATGATGGTGCATCCGTCTGATGGCGAGGTATGGCAGGCATTGGACCGATTCGATCCTGCATTTGCAAGTGACCCTAGGAGTGTTCGTCTTGGTTTGTCCACTGACGGTTTCACACCTTTCAACACAAGCGCTAGCCCCTACTCCTGTTGGCCGGTCTTCATCATGCCATACAATCTTCCACCTGAGATTTGTTTGAAAGAGGGGTTCATATTCCTTGCTCTTGTCATTCCAGGTCCTAAGCATCCAGGGAAGGATCTCAATGTGTTCATGCGGCCCTTAATTGACGATCTGAAAAAGTTATGGCGAGGGGAAAAGGCATACGATAGCGTTGCTGGTAGAGAATTTACCTTACGAGCCGCATACCTGTGGTCGGTCCATGATTTGTTGGCATATGGCATTTGGGCCGGCTGGTGTGTTCATGGTCGCTTGTTTTGTCCAATTTGTATGGCTGACTCTGATGCATTCAGGCTCACGCACGGTAAGAATATCACATTCTTCGATTGCCATCGACGGTGGCTTCCGGCGAGGCACCATTTCAGGAACGACGTCAAAGCATTTCGAAAAGGAAAGAAAGTTAAAAAAGGGCCGCCGAAGTGACTCACAGGAGAAGAGATAGCTGAATGGCATAGTCGGCTTGAACGATCTACGGAAGTGGGTTTCACTGGCTATGGAAAGGAGCACAACTGGACTCATGTTTCTTTTCTTTGGGAGCTGCCTTACGCGAAAGCTTTGATTCTGCCGCATAACATAGATTTGATGCACCAAGAGCGCAATGTGGCAGAAAGCATCATAAGCATGTTGTTTGATGTAACCGACAAAACAAAGGATAATGTGAGTGCTAGGAAAGACATGGGTGATCATTGTGCTAGGCCGTGGCTCGAGGTTAAAGTTGGTTTAAATGGAAATGAGAGCCGGCCACGAGCTCCATCTCAGGTGAAGCCGTAAGACCGTAAACAGATTTTGACGTGGTTGAAAACTCTAAAGTTTCCTGATCGCTATGCATCTAACATAAAATGGGCTGTGAATGTCAGCACCGGTAAGCTAAACGGGCTAAAGAGTCATGATTACCATATCATCATAGAAAGACTTGTTCCGGTAATGTTTCGTGGCTATTTCGATAATGAGTTGTGGAGGATGTTAGCCGAGCTCAGTTACTTCTACAGGCAGATATGCGCTAAGGAAATCTCAAAGACGTTGATGCAGAAGTTTGAGAAGGGAATTCCATTGCTTGTATGCAAGTTGGAAAAAACTTTCCCACCTGGTTTTATGAATGTGATGCAACATCTTTTGGTGCATCTTCCTCGGGAAGCGAAGGTTGGAGGTCCCTTGATTCAGATGGATGTATAGTCAGGAAAGGGAGTTGAAAAAGATTAGAGCTACAGTGCGCAACAAGGCAAGGGTAGAGGGGTGTATCGCAGAGGCTTATGCAAGTAAAGAGATCACAAACTTCTCAACAAAGTATTTCGCACTCAAGCACAACGTGAATGCCCCTACGAATCGGTACCGTGCCGTGGAAGAAGAACCGTTGTGCGAACTTAAGCTTTTTCAATGCAAGGGTCAACCTGTTGGGTCGTACACTGCACACCATGTTGAGTATGAGGAGTGGAACCTTGCCATGCTATACATGTTCACTAACATGGTAGAAGTTGAAAAATATTTTGAGTAAGTGACTTTCTGAATTATGTTTTCAATATTTCAGTGTAGAGTCCTTTTTAACTCGGGAATAAATGACGCAGAGTGTTTGACAAAGAAAATTGGAAGTCAACTCGACAACCCACAACTAAGCAATTGGATAACCTACGTCGTGATGGGTTGCAAGGCGGCCCAAGCTTCGTGCAATGGTTCCGTCAGCATGTAATATGACTATTTATTCATTTTTTAAAAAAGAATTGTTGTAGTAACCTAATATTAGACTAACAGTGATGCATATTGCTATATAGTGTATGCGTGATGCCTCCGTCCCTGAGGATCTCCGACAGCTCTCGCATGGTGATGTGACGGCAAGGAGCTATAGTCGCTATGATGTGAACGGGTTTCGTTTTCGAACAGCAAAATTAGAAGCTAGCCGTCCACTTGCGGCCACTTCAAACAGCGGAGTAGTCACAACGTCATCCGATTCCAGCGGTGATATATTAGACTACTACGGTGTTGTACAAAACATAATTGAGTATACCTTTGGGGGTGCCAAAGATCTGAAGGTTGTGTTTTTTGATTGCCATTGGTTCGATCCACACAACGGCACACGTGTCGATGACTTTGGTATGGTGGAGGTGAAGCATAGTTCACGGCTTCAGGGTCACATCAATAACATTGTGCTTGCACATCAGGTTGAGCAGGTGTACTACCTTAGCTATCCTCACCCTAGCTTGAAGGCTTGGTGGGTTGTATTTAAAGTTAATCCTGAAGTATATCCTCCTAAGGATGTTTTGTATGTGGAAAGCAACGTAGAAGATGATGTGGGTGATGTATATCAAGAAGAAGCTATGGGGGATTCTTTCCTTGTCTCCGACGGGGCAGGACTCGATCAATTACCTACCGATGCCATAGACTTAATAACAGATGAACCAGGCCCTTCACGAAAACGCCCTCAAAAGTCAGTAAGGATTGCACGTCTTCAAGCACGTCTCAATGAAATACGAGTCGCAGAAGCAGATTCCGACGCCGACGATTTTTGATATGTATATTTTGTAAGATTATTGTTGTCTCATTTATTTTTTACAAGTTATTGTTGTCTCATTCATTTTGCAAGTTATTGTTGTCTCCTTCATTTTTTACAAGTTACTGTTGTCTCCTTCACTAACTCTTGTCAAATTTGAACAGATAAGCATGTTCAGGCATCAGGTTGACAAGCTTAAAGGCAAGTTCAGTGGGTCGTCCTCCAGAAGGTCGAGGAGCAGGGGTTCTGATGCTCAGGACTCGACGGCTGGCAGTGCCATATTTGCTGGGGCTTCGCAGATTAGACAGCGGCAGGAGCAGCTCCAGAGGTGCTTTGATGAGCAGGCACGAGAACAGGCGCAGGAGCAACCTCAGGAGGACGAGGGGCAGGTGGGGGTTGAGGATGAGGGGCAGGTGGGATGTGAGGATGAGGACATGGGTGAGGCGGACGACGAGGAGGTCGACGTTGGGGGTGGTGGCGGTGGGGCAGCAGTCTGAGATCTGACGCCGCGGCCGAGGCAGCGGCAGATGCAGACTTGGCGGCGACCTTAGACCCAGTTGAAGAGGGCGGGTCTTCTTCGGGTACCATCAGGTATATGTGTAGTATTGGATTATCATTTAATGTCCATATTTACATTGTAATGTCTATAAACTAATGATTTGCATTTTAGGTTTCGTAAAACCGTTTCAGTTCGTCCGAGATGCAACCCGGCCGATAGGAGGTTGATAGAGCTACATGGGAGCGAGTAATGATTATATCTTTCATGTCTTTTCTTTTAGCATGTGCTAAGTTACAATTGCCTCGTAGCCGATAGGAGGTTGATAGAGCTACCTTTTGATGCATCTTTGTCTTGTATTTTGTTGTAGGCAGTGGACAGAGCCGGGTTGGACTGGGACGGGCCACATTACAAAGGTTAACGCCGTGTTGGGAGCCCTTAGCCGCTACTACTACCCTGGCATGGTTGAGTCAGGCGGGGATAGATTCGCGGCCCACAACTGGAAGCACTGGGCGTTGAAGGAGAATGTGGAAGGAGGCGAAGACACCCATACATGTCAGGGAGCAGTGTGGGCTGGCTTCTGGGTGAGTTTGCGTTATGTATTTACTCTATTTGAGTATTGCTTTAAATGTAAATACAATTTGACAATGTGTGATTATATGTAGGAGAGGTTTCGGCTTGAGAACGAAGATGATTACAACCTTTTGAAGAAGGCCAAAAGCGTCTTCAACAGGGTGGCACAAAAGGTTGTCGGAGATTCGTTCAGCAATGCAAGGATTCAAGCTGTCATCAATTTTTACAAGAGGGTGAAGAAGGTGAACATGAGAAGAGGACCAGAGGCGAGGAGTATACACCTGACAGAACAAGAGTATCTCGAGAGCTCGGTCGATTGGATAATCAAGGACATGGAGGCTTGGAGGTGGATGTGCCGGTACTGGGCGTCGGAGGATTTTCAAGAAAAATCAAATAGAAATCGAGGGAATAGAAGAAGTAGTTTGGGGAAGCACAAATACGGCGCAGACGGACACATTGGCCTAGAGCAATGAATGGTAAGTATCGGTATTATAATTGTTAGTGAATTTGTCACTATGTTTCTAACTTTGCACCGTAGGAGGCTGAAAGTGGGAGTACTCCCTCTTTTGTGGAAGTTTACATCCGGGGGCACAAAGGCGAGGATCCACAGAACCCGGATGTTTTGTGCGACGACGGGGCTAGTGAGAGGATGGTAAGTATAAATGAAACAATATGTTTTGTGCAAATTTAAATCCGGGAGCACCAACATGCTGTTTTGCAGGCGTCATATGCAGAACAAATGACACAACGTCATGGGACGGACTTTGATTGGAGGGCCGCGCCGGTCGATGTGGAAGCCTTGTACCACGCTGGAGGGGGCCTAAAGCATGGGAGGTTCGTTAATAAAACTAATTTTAATTGTTTTTGCTCTATGAATAAAAAAATGTTGCATGGTCACATTTTAGTATATATCGTTTGTAGGTGGGCCATGGGGGATGGAGTTATCGAATGCGATCGTCTTCCACGAGACTCGGTTTCCTCACAGGGGAGTGCTCACTCGTCGAGGTCCGCACGGGAAGCACAAGTGCGGGAGGAGGCTCGTGAAGCGCGAGAGGAGGCTCGTCAAGCGCGAGAAGAGTCTCGTCAAGCATGAGAGGAAGCTCGCAGAAGCCGAGAAGACTCAGAATACATGAAAATGTATCTGCAGGTACAATCTCAACTTTGAACAAATCGATCATTTGCACATCTGTAATTAAAATCTAACAAACAATCTATATGCAGCAACTGTCACAATCTCTTGGACCTAATGTGCCAGTGTTTTGCCCTCCTATTATGCCCCAGGTAAAGATACTCGAGTTCATTACTCTAACTCACTTAGCTAATGAAATCGCGATTCTCACAAACTTGACTATTATGTCATAGGGCTCCCAGCCACCTCATTTCTGCATGTTTTCTCCTCACATGCAGCCACCACCACAAGGAGAAGCATCACAGGGTGCTCAGCCTCCCCCAGCGTCCTTCATAAACCCTACTGGGATGCAGGCACCACCCCTAGGAGATGCACCTCAGGTTATATGAAATTCTCATGCATTCTTTATTTTTAAAAAACTCTATTCTGTATACTTGATATCACAAACTATGATCCATAGGCCTCCCAGCCTCCTCGTCCTTTCTACATGTTCACCCCACAGATGCAGCTACCTTCTGTAGGAGAGGCACCACAGGTAAAGATGGATCGGTTCAATTCGATATTCAAAATTTGAACGAAAGATTTAAATGTGGCATAATGTACCTAACTATGCCTTACAGGGCTCCCAGCCTCCAAACCCGTTCTACATGTACCCACCACCTATGGCAGGCCAAGGAATGCTATGTACTTCAACCATTGGGCCATGCAGCCACCTCAGACGACACCACAGGTATAGATGTCAAAAACATTCTAAGTTTGCAAAACGAGCTAAGTTTGTCAATTGTGAGCTAAACCAAGTCAAATTGAGTAAATTGAGCTACCTTCACAAAACTTAGTCAATTATATCACATTTAGGCAAATAAAACTCAATTCTGTCAAAGTTCAGCCAGACTTAGTCAACTTGAGCAAATTCAGCTATGCGTGCAAAACTTAGTCGATTTTATGATATTTGCTAAGTTCGACGATATGTTACTTGTAACACAACCTAGTCTTGAACTTGCAGGTTTCTGGGTCACTCCCTCCAGCACGTACTAACGACGACATCATAGAAGACATCATAGTCTCGCCCTCCGACGGTGGTGGTAGCGCTCACAACTCCAACAACCCCGAGACATGAATTGCATTGTGAGCTGGATTGGTGTATTACTGTTGGACTTTATGACTTCGTCGTCGGATTTGTGTTGTGATGGATACATTGTAATGTGGATTGTAATGCGTAGTTTACAAATTGCCGTTGGATGTGTGATTGATTATCTAAGGATCTGCTAGAATGTCTCCTTCTAGTTTGAGAGATTGATGTCCTATTTATCACTGCAAATGTTTTTTTTGTCTGCTGAGTGGATGTCCTATTTACTAGAGAGGTCATGCCGAAATTTTGTACATTTCGGTGACTTAGTTATTCGTTGTGGAGTTTGATTCTTGAACCATGTTGGTAATACTCTTGAATTGTTTGCAATACTCTTGAATCTTGAGTTGTCGATATATATTGAGTGTTTGATTAAATGTATAGATATTGATATTCTCATGCATGATTGAATGTTGAATGAGATGCATACTGATCGATATATATTGATTGTTTGATTGAATGTATAGATATTGATATTGAGTGTTTGATTGAATGTTGAGATGCATACCGATCGATATATATTGAGTGTTTGATCGATATAGATATTGAGTGTTTGATTGAATGTTGAATAAGTTTGATTGAATGTTTGATCGATATATATTTGAGTATATATATTTGAATCTTGTGATGGACTTATTGTGATGTGTTGAATAAGATTGAATGTGAAGATGCTTGTGTTGAATGACATGCATATCGATCCATATATATGCGTGGTCGAGATATATTGAGTGTTTGATTGAATGTTGAATAAGTTTGATTGAATGTATTGAGTGTGATGCATATGGATATATATATATATATATTAAGCGTCAGTTAAATTCGTGGGTTTCTGCCTGGCCCACGAATTTAAGTTAAATTCGTGGGTTTTCCTGGCCCACGAATTTAAGTTAAATTCGTGGGTTTTCACTTTACAATTTAACTTAAATTCGTGAGTTTTATCGCCCACCTAATTTAAGTTAAATTCGTGGTTTTCTGGCCCATTTAATTTAAGTTAAATTAAATGGTTTTCTGGCCCACGAATTTAAGTTAAATCGTGGTTTTCCGACCTACGAATTTACTAATTAAATTCGTAATAGAGAAACCCACGAATTTATCGATTAAATTGTGGGCGAGCAGTAAACCCACGAATTTAACTTAAATTCGTGGGCACCCACGAATTTTATTGATTAATTTCGTCGAGTTAAATTCGTGGCCTAAATTCGACAGTTTGCGCACGAATTTATAGTAAATTCGTGGGTTTTGGCCTAAATTCGTGGGTTTCTGGCCCACGAATTTTCCCCTGATTCCTGTAGTGGCTTCCTGGTCTCTCAGAGAGGCATCGAGGCAAATCCAGAAAAGATAAGAGCCATCCAAGACATGGCCCCGCCTAGGAACCTAAAGGAGGTACAACGGCTGGCGGGGCGACTCGCGGCGCTAAGCAGAATCCTGCCGAAATCAGCGGAGCAAAGCCTATCGGTCTTCGAAGCGTTACATTCAAGTAGTACGTTTGCCTAGACGAAAGAATGCCAGGGTGCTTTCGATAGACTAAAACAGAGGCTCATGGAGCTCCCAATCCTGCAAAGCCCGAAGCAGAGTGAGGAATACCTGATGTACCTCGCAGCGAGCCCGGACGCCGTAAGCGCGGTACTGGTGCGACCGCAAGGTGCAAAACAACACCCGGTTTACTTCGTCTCTGAAGCACTGCAGGGAGCAAAATTGCGATACTCCGAGATGGAAAAGCTGGCGTACGCCTTGTTGATGGCCTCCAGAAAACTCCGCCATTACTTCCAGGCAAATCGCATCAAGATACCGATGGCTTACCCCCTCAGTGCCATGCTATCCAACAAAGAAAGCACTGGACGTATCAACAAGTGGGCGGTTGAACTAGCACCCTTCGAGTTGACCATAGTACCACACACTGCAATCAAAAGCCAAGTCCTAGCTGATTTTATGGTGGAGTGGGCCTCCCCGTTACGTGAAGGTGACGACGCCCCGGTGGTGTGGTCTGTCAACTCTGATGGATCATGGGGGCAAGTGGAGCAGGAGTGACTGCGGTGGTGAAAGCTCCCGGAGGAGAAAAAGCCGAGTTCGCAGCAAGATTGAATTTCCCTTCCACCAACAACGTGGCTGAGTACGAAGCACTCTTGCTGGGGCTCCGGAAAGCAAAGACCATGGGGGCAAAAAGGGTCGTTGTATACACCGATTCGAAGCCTGTCCAGGGGCACATCTCAAGAGAATATCAGGCGAAGGACGAACAGCTCCAGAAGTACGTCGAAGCGGTCCGGACAATGGAGAAGGGCTTCATCGGGTTCACCATTGAGGCGATACCCAGAGCCCAAAATGAACGAGCCAACGATCTGGCGAAGATCGCCGCCAACGGAGGGAGTCTACCCTCGACAGTATTTTTCGAGATACTATGCACCGCTTCCATTCACGCCCAGATAAACCTCATTGCTCGCGCGGCCAGCGAAGACTAGAAGAGTGAGATATACGACTATCTCCTCGAAGGGACTTCACCAGACGATGAGGCACAAGCAAAGCGTCTGGAGAGGCGAGCGAAGAAGTATGCCATTATCGACGGGCTCCCGTTTCGCAGCGGCCTCTGCGTCCCCTGGCTCCGCTGCGTCTCCCGCGAAGAGGGAGTGCATGCCCTGCGCGAAACACACCAAGGGGCTTGCGGGGCACACCAGGCCCCCAGGAATTTCACTGGAAAAGTATTTCGAATGGGGCTCTACTGGCATTCAGCGTTGCAAGATGCTGAGCAAATAGTCCTTCATTGTCACGCCTGCCAATGGATGACGAAGCAGAACAAGGCGCCACCCGGTGAGCTATGACCGGTGCCCCGATTTGGCCCTTCGCCAAATGGGGGATGGACATCGTCGTTGCACTCCCTCAAACTCGCTCCAACCTTCAATTCGTGATCATTGCCATCATTTACTTTTCCCGATGGATTGAAGCAGAACCAGTGGCCAGGATAACTGCAGATGCGGCCGTCAGATTTCTATGGAAGACCATTATATGCAGATATGGAATCCCCTTCTAGATTGTGACCGACAATGGATCCCAGTTCGATTCTATGAAGTTTCGCGATTATTGTGGGAGCCTTGGGACAATGATATGTTTCGCTTCGGTGGGCCATCCTCAGTCTAATGGGGCAGTTGAACGAGCGAACGGGTTGCTCCTCGACGGCATCAAGAAGAGGCTCTATGGTTCCGCGAAAGGATTATGGCCCGAGGAGCTCACTCACGTCTTATGGGCAACCCGCACTTCTGTGTCAAGAGCCACCGGATTCTCTCCATTTTGGCTCGTATTCGGTGAGGAGGCCGTCTCCCCCATGGAAGTCCACGCGAAATCTCTCCGGATCATCAGGGCCCCAACCCACGAGGAGATTGACATCATGCATGATCTGACGGAGGAACATAAACTTCAAGCCTTAAGCACTATGAAGGCGTACGCCACAACCTCCATACGGAGCTTTGGAAAAAGGGTAAAAAGACGTGAGCTACATCCTGGACATATGGTGCTCAAAAAAGCTGCCCCAGCCTTTGCAAAACTGGAGACAACATGGGAAGGACCATATATCATCTGGGATTCCACAGAGAAGGGTGCCCACAAGCTCATCACGCTCGCGGCGAAGACATACCAAGGACTTGCAACGCAGACGCTCTTAAGAAGTTTTACCCGTAGGCTATGAAATGCGGAGGCAAGAAATGTATAAAGTTCTACCAATAATGTAATAGAAGCCCTTATGAATGAAGACTCATTTGGCATCCCAAATAATTGAGTGTGGATGCTTGGTCGGGCTAATGTCCCACCCATCCCTTCGCTCTAAAGGCCCGTAGCTTCACGTCGGGTAGGACTTAACCGGATGCTTGGTCGGGCTAACGTCCCACCCATCCCTTCTCTCCGAAGGCCCATAGCTTCGCGCCGGGTAGGACATAACCGGATGCTTGGTCGGGCTAACATCCCACCCATCCCTTCGCTCCGAAGGCCCGTAGCTTCGCGCCGGGTAGGACTTAATCGGGTGCTTGGTCGGGCTAACGTCCCACCCATCCCTTCGCTCCGAAGGCCCGTAGCTTCTCGCCGGGTAGGACTGAACCAGATGTTCGGTCGGGCTAACGTCCCACCCATCCTTTCGCTCTGAGGGCCAGTAGCCTCTCACTCTCATCCCTTCGCTCCGGAGGCTCATTGCTGCGTATCGGGCAAAAGAGTTTAACACAGATACCTATCTCTCGGCCCTACGCAGGAGCGAAAATTCGCGAAAATAGCTTAATAGCAGAAGTGCCCGACGCACATGCAGCGATAAGATATAATGCGCACTAACCCTACGCGAGATGAGACCTTCGCCACAAGGAAATCCGAGCAAAACCTTATCAGCTGCGCTGCTTAAACAAAAGAGGAAAAGAGAGAAGCTACCTAACACGGGATCATATATGATAATCTATCATTATAGTCATTACACGAGATAGTAATGCTTAAGCACGGTGCCCGCGGCATACAGCTTCGATGAGGGCATCCCTCACTTCGATCAGCTTCGGAACGCCCCCGATCAGCACATCAACATTGGCCACTTCCTGAGCCAGGGCTTCTTCCTCCGCCACCTCAGCCATCGCCAAGTCAAATTGGGCCCATAGCTCGGCTTCCTCATCCATCGACGCGGGCGGAACCACCTCGAAGTCGAAGACAAGAGGGTGGGCTTCCCCGGCAGCAGGCGCTAGCTCGACAAGAAGTTCATCTTCGTCGTTGGGAGCTGGGGGGATGCCGGCCATTACGAGAATGCTGGAGAACCACCGGAAGGAAGTGGGATAGGCCGAGTCTAAAGAGCTTGAGGAACGGCAATTCACCATCGTAAAAAACTATACGCCTGCATATATATCTATATATATAACTGGATCGGGGAAGGGCGAGGAAGCCAAGAAGTCCGAAGTAAATGCCGGCGAAAAGAGCTGAAAAAACTCTTCGTTTCCCAAACACTCAGCCTGACCCCCCGGTCTCTACGTGTCAAAATGATCGACGAACTGGTATTCGGGGGCTGCGTAGAGAAAAGAGAAAAAGAAGAAGGGAAAAAGAGAGAGAAAAGGCAGGGTGCACTAGGAGACGCGAGGGGAAGCAAATGCTTTCGTTTTATTTCATTACCGCATATTACACAACTACTATATACATAGAACCTTTTAGATCTCGCCGCGGCGCACTCGGCCAACCGCCTCAATGAGGGTCGCCCTCACCCTGAAAAGGCGAGGGACGACCCCCAGGAGGGCATCGACGGCGGTGATATCGCGTTCTACGGCCGCCAGCTCCATGCTCGCCTCGATCACCCTCCGCGTCGCCTCGTGGGGGATCGCCAAGTACCAAGGATAAGGGGGACGGCCCGACATCGTGGGTCACGAGAAAGAAAAAAGAGGGTGGGGAGGAAGAAGGACACAAAACAATTATCGGAGGCTCACGCCACCCCCTTTTTATACTAAAAAGCGCGGAAAGTGAAGGGCCGAAAACTAAAAGAAGGGGAGGGAAGTTGAAGCAATTCTGCATTCCCGAGGAAGATTCAGATTGGCCACACAAATAGAACATTGCGGCTACGTTCACTTCCCCACGTGTAGGCAGTAAGCCAGGGGCTACACTTGGTAAGTGTGTGATTGCCCACGGGCAAACTAGGCAAGGTGGAAATAGTCATATGAATGCAATATCATTAAAAATCTGCATACTCAATAACAAGGAGATAAACGAAGCCAAAAAACACCCGAGAACTAGTTTACCGCGCTGAGTAAGGGATGTTCAGCTGCTTATCAAAATATTACATGCCTAAAAGTAAAACTACGGAGGAGCTAGTTGTCGGGACCCCGAATTTGCAAATCCGGACACTCTGTGTATTCAGCACTAGTCCAGGAACGCGCTAATGCACACAGTCTTAACATCGGTAAATATCACAATCATACCAATCGATACCAATAAAGTACTTTATTTAAATAACCAAACTGGTTACTCGACCTTATGATCAAGTTACAAATGTATGCCTCGCAAGGCGAAACTTATTAAAAGAGAAATAATAGCAGCGGAAAATCAAATAACTTCGTGGCGCCATCCAGTATACCACAGGCAACTGACTGGGCTCGCATCCCTAAGTAGACGGATCTTCTTGGAGTTCCTCCTCCAAAGCTGGCGTAATCTCCTCTTCAACTGATATTGTGTTGAGGCAAGGGTGAGTACTTGGTACTCAAAGAAGTCATGCCTGAGAATGCAAGCTAATATACTATATGCATGGCTTGGTACAAAGGAATAGCTTAAGGTATATTTGCAGTAAACAGCATTTGACAAGTATCATAAATAGATTCGAAAGCAGTAGAAACAAGTAAAGCATAAATAACTTTTCAAAAAGTTTAATAAACATTTTCCCCATCCTAAACCATATCTCCACCATCTCCGTTATTAAACCAAACCAACTTCCAAATCAAAGTTATTTTCATAAAGTCTAACCCTTGATTGTAATTCCCGAGCATTGTCCAAAGATCGTGGACTCGGCTTATTTAAATAGATTCTACACTCTGCAGAGGTTATGCACTTTACCCACAAGATACAAATCAAACACCACAAAGGCGAAGTTCTCAGAATAAAGCCTTTCGGAAGCCTCAAACAACACAGGTGGTCCTCTCCGGTTCGTTTCTACACCATCCCTTCCCTTAGCCAAGGCGAAGTATGGGACCAACACACCGTTAGATGGGTATCGGCCACAGCCACGATACGCTCCCCGCATAATCACACAAACGGTGTAATCGACACTCGAGGCTCCACAAGTGAGTCCTTAGCGACTTAGTCAACTAGGGCCATCCCATTCCAGCCATGTGGTTGCAAGTATGACCCAGTTCAAAGGCTTGCAAGGTTAAGTCCTTAGAGTGACCAGGGCAAGACTACCCAAGAACCAAATCAACATTCCCAATGCCACAATCGGCCCACCTGATTACTCTTGCCACATGCCCCAGTCGAAATCTGTTTATCAAACCCCAGTTGATTACCATGCACCACGTGTCATCAACATCACATGATACTTTTCCAAAACAGGTTCAATATATCATTAAGTCAATATTAACATTTGATTGTCCAAAATCATGTCATGAGCACGTAGTGTGTCTAAGCAAAGATACTACAACGATCTAACCCATGTTGGCAATTTAATAATGTCCAACTAGTAATCCACAACTAGGTGACAAGGGATCATGGCACATACTTAGATAATCAAGGTGTCATACAAAGAAATTGGTATTTATCTAACCCCTGTGTTTAAACAAAGTATTTTTCTAATTGAACTAGCATGCAATAGTTTAAATCAAAATAGATTTCGAAATAGGATCAACATGGTCAAAGCACAACTTGCCTTCAAAGAGTACTTGTTCTTGGTCTTGAGTTGGATCCTGAGTCAATACTTCTCCTTCGAATCCTTCCGGCACTTCAACGTCTACTCGTAAAGCGTGCAAATAGCAATACACAAATAAACAATAGGCAAAAACATCCCAAAACTCCAAATAAAATCCATAAACAGAGAGAACATAATTTTCTGGATTTTTAGAAACTGGAATCGTTCAAATCGGAGTTAAAATGCAAAAGTTATGATTTATTAAAGTTTAAATAATCAATTAAATAATATTACAGAGAAAAACTTTAGTCCAAAAATTAAATAAAATTCATATTTGAGTAGATCTGAATTTTATACAAATTTAGAAATTTGAATCACTCAAATCGGAGTTGAAACGCAAAAGTTATAAACGTTTGAAGTTTGAATCTAAATTTGAATCAATATTTCGAATTAATAAATCATTTTCTTTTCGAAATTAATTATTGCGCCAAAGATGGACACGTGTCATCCTGTGATTGGTCCACAAAGTGACTGGCCGACGCCAAGATCGACGGCTTCCATGATGACGCCGATGACGTCATCATGCCACGTGGCATGTCGGTGCCGCCACGTGTCTCGGTCCATGGATCGAGTCCACGGTGACACCCTACCACGGTGGGACGCGGCCTCACGGCTACGAGAGGCTGACACGCCGGGTCCCACCCGCCGGTGGGTCACGTGCACGGTGAGGTTTTCTCGGCGAGACATCGACATGCGGGCCCGCATGTCGCTGACACGCAGCCACGCCAGGCTCGGCGGCCGCACGCGGGCCCTGTCGCTGACTCAACGCACGCGGCGGCGGCGGCTTACGTGGCATGATCACGGCCGCTCGATCTAGATCGGACGGTCTAGATCCACCCTAAGTTAACGCGATTTCTAGCACGTGGCGATCGTGGGCGTCGGATCTTGATCCAACGGTCCAGATCCGATCCGTTTTCCAAAGTTTCGGGAAGCGTGGACTCACCGTGATCGTCCGATGAAGATCCAACGGTGCACGGAGCTCGTGGGCGGAGATGGAGTCACGCAGCGGCTGGGTTGCCGGCGCCAGGAAGATGACCACGGGCTCGGCGCTACTGGCGTTCTCCGGCGTGATCGAGATGTCCGCAGTGCGCCTTGTCTTGGGGTTCGAACCCGGCTTCAACACGGCGGACAAGGGCTATCGGTGCCGGAGAAGACGAGGAAACCGTAGCGGCTCCGGCCCAACTTCGGCGAGCAATTGGCACGGCTTGGCGGCTTGAGCTCTATTAGCTAGGGCAAACGGGGCGCATAGGAGAGGGCAACCTCGGGGACCGGTCCGGGCCTTAAATAGCCCCGGGAGGCGTGCTCAGGGCGGAGCCCTAGTCGGACACGGCGGCGCTCTCCGAGCCTGATTCGGGCGAGGACGACGACCAGATGCCGTCCACGTGTCCCGCATCGAACGGCCCACGCGCACACGCGACGCGTCACACGCACGGCCGTCGGATCGAGATCCAACGGTCGGTGGCTAGGGTTAGGGTTGGGTTCGGCGACGCGGTTCGACCGAATCAAGTGGCTCGGTCGGGTTCGGGTCGGACTCGAGTCCGACTCGGACCCGATGAACAGTACTAAACCCGAAGCGATTTTAATTTTCAAAATAATTCCCAGTAATTCATTTAATTCATTAAAAATAGCAAATGACTCAGAAAAATTCCAGAAAAATTCTGGAAAATACTTTGGAACATTTTGGACTCAAATAAAATATTTCCA
Organism: Rhipidocladum racemiflorum; assembly: GCA_036346355.1. Taxonomy (NCBI): domain Eukaryota; kingdom Viridiplantae; phylum Streptophyta; class Magnoliopsida; order Poales; family Poaceae; genus Rhipidocladum; species Rhipidocladum racemiflorum. The sequence goes on from CM070591.1 coordinate 40,601,781, forward strand.
ACAAAATTTTATTTGAAAAATTAAATTCTTTAATTATTTCAAAATGGAATAAATTCAAATAAATTCCAAATAAATCCAAATAAATTCCAGAAAATTCCAAAAATTCACCAAAGTGCCAAATCACACATGAATTTAAGAAAAGCAAAATTTTGGAGTGTTACAAACCTCCCCCCTTAATAGAATCTCGTCCCCGAGATTCAGGGCTTACTAAAGGAATAGGTTTGGAAACTCCTTCTTCAAATCCTCTTCGCGCTCCCAAGTCGCTTCACTTTCTTCATGGTTGCTCCTTGAACTCTCTAAAACGGGTTGACTTGTTTCTAGTTTCTCGATCCATTGTGTCCAGAATCCTCACTGGATACTCCTTATAAGTCAAATCCTCTTGCAACTCAATTGACTCTAGCGGTGCCTGTTCCTCAGGAACTCGGAGACACTTCTTTAACTGGGACACATGGAATACATCATGTACTCCTCGCTTAACGATCGTGGCAACTCCGGTGATAAGCAACCGCCTCGCGACTCAAAATCTTAAATGGTCCAACATAACGGGGTGCAAGTTTCCCTTTGGCATGGAACCTCTTAACTCCCCTGAGAGGCGTAACTCTGAGGTAAACAAAGTCTTCTGGTTCAAACTCAAGTCTCGGCGACGATTGTCAGCATAACTCTTACATCGTGATTGGGCTATCTTCAACCTTTCCCTAATCGTGGCAATCGCTTCTTGACTTCTTGAAGTATATCAGGCCCAAAGACACGGCGCCACGGTCTCATTCCAATTCAATGGCGTCCGACAGGGCCGACCATACAAAGGCCTCAAAAGGTGACATCTCAGAACTAGCCTGATAACTATTGTTGTAACTAAACTCGGCATACGGTAAACTCTTATCCCAAGAAGTAGCATAAGCCAATGCACAAGCTCTTAACATATCCTCCGAATCTGGTTGACTCTTTCGGCCTGGCTCCATCCGTCCTGGTGGATGATAATGCATCTTGAAGTTCAAACGGGTTCCCATGGCTTCATGCAACTTATTCCAGAACCTTGAGGTAAATTGGGTACCTCTGTCCGATACAATCCTCTTTGGCACTCCGTGCAAGCAGACAATCGATCATGTATAATTACGCTAATTTATCTCCCGAGTAAGTGGTCTTCACGGGGATAAAATGGGCTACTTTAGTCAAGCGATCCACTATAACCCATATGGAGTCATAACCTCCTTGAGTCTTCGGCAAACCGGTAATGAAATCCATTCCGATTTCCTCCCACTTCCATTCAGGTATCTTCAGCGGTTGTAGCAATCCTGCTGGCCTCTGATGCATTGCCTTGACTCTCTGGCATACATCGCACAATGCAACATGCTCGGCAACTTCACGTTTCATACTCGGCCACCAGAATCTCTCCTTCAGATCTTGATACATCTTGGCGCTTCCAGGATGTATTGAGTACTTAGAGTCATGGGCTTCTTCCAAAATCAGTTGCTTTAACTCCTTTTTGTTAGGCACACAAATGCGATCCTTCATCCACAACGTGCCTTGCTCATCCAACTTGAAGTCCTCTGCCTTGCCTTCCTCCTTGATGGACTTAATCCTGCGGATCTTGTCATCATCCTTCTGTCCTTCTCGGATCTGATCCTCTAGGGTAGGCTTTACTTCTAATGTGGCCAAGAATCCACTAGGTACAACCTCAATCTTCATCTTCTGAAAATCCTCACATAACTCATCCTGTCTTGTGGCTAGCAACGTACTCACGGTATGGCTTTTCCGACTCAGAGCATCGGCTACTACGTTGGCCTTCCCGGGATGGTAATGGATTCCAACATTGTAGTCCTTGATTAACTCTAACCATCTCTCTCGCCTCATATTCAGATCCGATCGGGTGAATATGTACTTAAGGCTCTTATGATCCGTATATACGTCACATCTGTTTCCAATCAGATAGTGACGCCATATCTTCAAAGCATGCACTACGGCAGCTAACTCTAAGTCATGTGTCGGATAATTTTCCTCATGCGGCCTCAACTGCCTTGATGCATAAGCGGCATTTACCTTTCCATTCTCAGACAAAGACACATCCAAGTCCTTGGCGCGATGCGTCACAATAAATATCGAAGCTTTGAGCAACATCCGGTAGAACTAACACCGGTCTTGGCGCCAATCGCTTCTTCAGCTCCTGAAATCCTTTCTCACATTAAAGCGCCCATGCAAACTTCTTTTCCTTCTTCAAAGAATTGCGTAAGAGGTTTCGCAATTGTCGAGAAGCCTTCGATGAAGCGGCGGTAGTATCCTGCCATTCCAAGGAAACTCCGAACTGGTCACCGTCTTTGGTCGTTCCCAATGTAACACAGCTTCTACTTTGCTTGGATCTACGGCGACTCCTTCTCGCGGTCATTACATGTCCAAGAAACTCCACCTTGTCCTTCCAAAAATCACACTTGCTGAACTTGGCGAAAAGTTGCTGTTCCTCGGCTTTTCCAAAACTCGCCTTAAGTGTTCGGCATGTTCATCCTACGTCTTGGAGTAGATTAGGATATCGTCTATGAACACGATTTACAAACTTGTCCAAATATTCCATGAACACCTTATTCATCATATTCATTAAATAAATGGCGCATTCGTTACCCAAAGGACATAGCGTAAACTCGTAATGTCCATATCTTGACGAGAATGCGATCTTGAATATCTTCCGATCGGATCTTCAGCGATGGTATCCCGATCTCAGATCAATCTTGGAGAAAACTCCGGCTCCTCTTAACTGATCAAACAAATCATCAATCCTGGGTAGCGGATACTTATTCTTCACGGTGACTTCATTGAGTGCACGGTAGTCAATGCACATCCTGAAACTCCCGTCCTTCTTCTTGACAAACAAAACTGGTGCTCCCCACGGCGACGAACTTGGTCTGATAAAGCCTTTCTCCATTAACTCTTCTAGCTGTTTCTTCATCTCTACCAACTCCTCGGTAGACATCCGATAGGGTCTCTTTGCTATCGGTCTTTGTGCATACAAGCTCTATCACAAACTCTATGTCCCTGTCTGGTGGCATACCAGGTAGATCTTCGGGAAAAACATCGGGGTACTCATTCACTACTGAGACATCATCTATGCTGATTGCCTTAGTACTGTTTACCATCAACTGTCCATCTCTAACTGCAGTGGCTTGAAATTCCACTTTCTTCCCACACGGGCTCTCAACTGAGATAGTCCTTCGCCCACAATCCAATACGGCCTTGTGCTTGGATAACCAATCCATTCCCAATATAACGTCTAAGGTCTGGGTCTCCAAAATTATAAGGTTTGCTAGGAATTCTATTCCACCTATTAGTATTCTCACCCCGGAACATCCTACTTCCGTTCGGAGTTCGGAACCAGGGGTTTGAACTAAAAGCATGCACTTAAGTCTTGCAATCCTCAAATCATTTCTAGTAGCAAAGCCTTGCGAAACAAACGAATGCGAAGCTCCAGAGTCAAACAAAACTGCAGGTGTACTCGAGTTAACAAGTAACTTACCCAAGACGACGTCCGTGAGCATTCGCAGCGTATCCGCGTGACATGGTTGACTCGGCCTCTCACCACGGTGCAGGGTGTGGCTCGTGATCTTTGGCGTCCTAGCTGGGGTGGTTCCTAGATTGAAACGAATCGGGTCGCCTCGCTGTCTTCTTTGGACAAGCTGTTGGCAAAGTGTCCTGGCTCGTTGCGATTGTAGCGTCTCACCGTTCCTTCTTGCCGATCGCCTGGGTAGCGTTTAGCGGGGCTGGGTCCGTAGTTTTGATTGACAGGTCTTGGTGCCGGGATGGTGTCCTTGTTGCATTCTCGTGGTTGGAATCAAGAATTGATTTGGTGCAACTCTCAAAGCGCCATTTGTGCGTTCCTGGCGTGATCCTTCTTTGTTGCATCCTCGCGCTTTGGTTCTCATCCAGTTCCTTGCGCTTGTCCTCAAGAATAAGCGCCTTATTCACCAACTCTTGGAAATCTGGAAAGGTGTGGGTGATCAACCCTACTTGCAATCTGAGTTAAGTCCCTTCATAAAACGAGGTATGCTGGATTTATCTCGTCGCTACATCCTCGGTGCGTAGCGTGCTAGGCTGTGGTGAACTTGTTCAGGTAGTCGCCACTGGCTGATTACCTTGTTTCAATGCTCTGAACTCCTCCTTCTTAAGATCCATGATTCCTTCAGCACGTGATCTTGTCGGAATGCGGTTGTGAACTCTTCCCAAGTGATATCTTGAGGGTTCTCTGCGTGGCACGAAGTTCTCCCACCATTCGTAATTTGTTCCTTCCAACTGATGAGAAGCGTAGAGTACCTTCTCATTCCCTATGCATTGAGCTATGTGTAGCTTCCTCTCGATTGATCTTAACCAATCATCGGCCTCCAATGGGTTGGCATTCCCAGAGAAAGTGGGTGGGTGAGTCCTCATGAACTCTGACAGCCTTGTATTCTGGCGTTGTCCCTGATTAACTTGGTTAGCAGTGGCCTGAGCAGTGACGTGCTGCATTTGTTGCATCATAGCATGCATCAACTGAGTCTGGGCAGCAAGAAAAGCTCCGAAATTCTGCATATCAATCAAGGCGGTCTGGTGCTCCATCATTGGGGTTTTCTGCTGGGCGAGAACCACTTCCATTGCTTCCAAAGTTTCCGCGGGTGTTCACCATCTGTCGATTTGCTCTAGGTTTAGAGATGAGAGGGAAACAAGAATAGACAAGTAATATGGAACTTATGCGGGGCGAAAGGTGTAACTTTAAGGTCCAACTTTATTATTGATATTAATAACTTGGTATGGTTGCTTACAATGCCTAAGGGCCTTGCAACACATACTGCACACTCAGCAAGCAATGAAAATCCAAATCAAACTAACACTGGAGTCTAACGCCTAAGGGTGACCCTTTATTCTATGACGCGACTCGGCGAAGGAGTCTCACTATAGAACCTATGCTCACTCATCGAGAAAACCTCCACGGCCTGGGTACGGGTCCGTGGGCATAGGCGTAACGACGCCATGTCCAAATGATCGTGTCCTCTCGTGGGTAGTCGAAGAAGCGATGTCCTCATCGAGATCTGACTCCTCTGGATCTGGCTCGTGTAGCTCGAGTACCGGCTCTGGGTCTGGTCCGTACAAGGTCATCTCCAACTCGTCAATCCTTCGTAGAAGGTGTGCCACATACTCTTGAGCTTCCCGCCATCTGTTCTTCTCTGTCGTGATCTCCTTGCGGGCCTTCTGTAGCTCCTTGCTTGTATTATCTAGTACATCCTCCTGGGCGACGACAAATCGTGCCAACTGTGTAACCGTGGCATCCTCATCCTGAATCGCCTTCGGGTCAAGAAGGTTATCGCTGCGCGGATGGTAACGGAACACCGTACTCTCCAATTCTCTGGCGTAGATACGGGTAATGTGCCGCATTGCTCGTCGTGATACTTCTTGGATACCCGTCTGCATTGTGGATCTCCTGGCAGTGCAGTGTATCGGCCGATTGCCTGGGCCCTTTTTCCTAGCGGGTACCTCAATCCTCACGTCACAAGCCTTGATCAATCCCGCTTGTCTGATCACTTCCACTTGGTATTGGGGCTTCTCAAAATCTCCGAGAGTCTGTAGCATATGCCAAAGTTCTGCAGCGTGACCAACTCCCAGATCAACGTAGTTGAACTCTTCCTCCATCTGTCACAAGAGTGCTTTACGTAAGAACTCGGAATTTTTAAATTGTGGCAAGGTAAGGGAAAATTTCAGCAAGAGACAAGAAAAGAGAGAAGGGGATAAGTCAAGAGGTCATTTCTTATCTTGACAACTTTTTAGCTTTAGAAAATAGGTTTTATCCTCACTACGACCATTCTAGCTAGGGTTGAGCCTACAGTCAAGTATGGCTCTGATACCACCTCTGTCGGGACCCCGAATTTGCAAATCCGGACCCTCTGTGTATTCAGCACTAGTCCAGGAACGCGCTAATGCACACAGTCTTAACATCGGTAAATATCACAATCATACCAATCGATACCAATAAAGTACTTTATTTAAATAACCAAACTGGTTACTCGACCTTATGATCAAGTTACAAATGTATGCCTACTTAAAGGCGAAACTTATTAAAAGAGAAATAATAGCAGCGGAAAATCAAATAACCCGTGGCGCCATCCAAAGATACCACAGGCAACCGATGGGCTCGCATCCCTAAGTAGACGGATCTTCTTGGAGTTCCTCCTCCAAAGTGGCGTAATCTCCTCTTCAAGCGATATTGTGTTGAGGCAAGGGTGAGTACTTGGTACTCAGCAAGTCATGCACAGAATGCAAGCTAATATACTATATGCATGGCTTGGTACAAAGGAATAGCTTAAGGTATATTTGCAGTAAACAGCATTTGACAAGTATCATAAATAGATTCAAAAGCAGTAGAAACAAGTAAAGCGTAAATAACTTTTCAAGAAGTTTAATAAACATTTTTCCCCATCCTAAACCATATCTCCATCATCTTCATTATTAAACCAAACCAACTTCCAAATCCAAGTTATTTTCAGAAAGTCTAACCCTTGACTGTAATTCCCGAGCATTGTCCAGTACCGTGGACTCGGCTATTTAAATAGATTCTACACTCTGCAGAGGTTATGCACTTTACCCACAAGATACAGTCAAACACCACAAAGGCGAGTTCCCGTAACAAAGCCTTTCGGAAGCCTCAAACAACACAGGTGGTCCTCTCCGGTTCGTGCTCTACACCATCCCTTCCCTTAGCCAAGGCGAAGTATGGGACCAACACACCGTTAGATGGGTATCGGCCCACGACCACGATACGCTCCCCGCACAATCACACAAACGGTGTAATCGACACCCTGAGGCTCCACAAGTGAGTCCTTAGCTACTTAATCAACTAGGTCCGTCCCATTCCAGCGATGTGGGTGCAAGTATGAACAATGTATAAGGCTTGCTATGTTAAGTCCTTAGAGTGGCCAGGGCAAGACTAACCGAAGATCCAAATCAACATTCCCAATGCCACAACTGGCCCACCTGATTACTCTTGCCACATGCCCAATCGAAATACATTTATCAAACCCCGCTTGATTACCATGCACCACGTGTCATCAACATCACATGATACTTTTCCAAAACAGGTTCAATATATCATTAAGTCAATATTAACATTTGATTGTCCAAAATCATGTCATGAGCACGAGTGAGGTCTAAGCGTTATACTACAACGATCTAACCCATGTTGGCAATTTAATAATGTCCAACTAGTAATCCACAACTAGGGTGACAAGGGATCATGGCACATACTTAGATAATCAAGGTGTCATACAAAGAAATTGGTATTTATCTAACCCCTGTGTTTAAACAAAGTATTTTTCTAATTGAACTAGCATGCAATAGTTTAAATCAAAATAGATTTCGAAATAGGATCAACATGGTCAAAGCACAACTTGCCTTCAAAGAGTACTTGTTCTTGGTCTTGAGTTGGATCCTGAGTCAATACTTCTCCTTCGAATCCTTCCGGCACTTCAACGTCTACTCGTAAAGCGTGCAAATAGCAATACACAAATAAACAATAGGCAAAAACATCCCAAAACTCCAAATAAAATCCATAAACAGAGAGAACATAATTTTCTGGATTTTTAGAAACTGGAATCGTTCAAATCGGAGTTAAAATGCAAAAGTTATGATTTATTAAAGTTTAAATAATCAATTAAATAATATTACAGAGAAAAACTTTAGTCCAAAAATTAAATAAAATTCATATTTGAGTAGATCTGAATTTTATACAAATTTAGAAATTTGAATCACTCAAATCGGAGTTGAAACGCAAAAGTTATAAACGTTTGAAGTTTGAATCTAAATTTGAATCAATATTTCGAATTAATAAATCATTTTCTTTTTCGGAAATTAATTATTGGCGCCAAGATGGACACGTGTCATCCTGTGATTGGTCCACAAAGTGACTGGCCGACGCCAAGACGACGGCTTCCATGATGACGCCAAGATGACGTCATCATGCCACGTGGCATGTCCCGGTGCCGCCACGTGTCTCGGCCCATGGATCGAGTCCACGGTGACACCCGCCCACGGTGGACGCGCCTCACGGCTACAGAGGTCGACACGCGGGTCCCACCCGCCGCTGGGTCACGTGGCACGGTGAGGTTCTCTCGGCGAGACATCGACATGCGGCCCCGCATGTCGCTGACACGCAGCCACGCCAGGCTTCGCCGCCGCACGCGGGCCCTACCGCCGCTGACTCAACGCACGGCGCGGCGGCTACGTGGCATGATCACGGCCGTTCGATCTAGATCGGACGGTCTAGATCCACCCTAAGTTAACGCAGTTTCTAGCACGTGGCGATCGTGGGCCGTCGGATCTTGATCCAACGGCCCAGATCCGATCCGTTTTCCAAAGTTTCGGAAACGTGGACTCACCGTGATCGTCCGATGAAGATCCAACGGTGCACGGAGCTCGTGGGACGGAGATGGAGTCACGGCAGGTCGGGTTGCCGCGCCAGGAAGATGACCACGGGCTCGGCGCTACGGGGCGTTCTGGCGTGATCGAGATGTTCCGCAGTGCGCCTTTGTCTTGGGGGTTCAACCCGGCTTCAACACGGCGGACAAGGGCTATCGGTGCCGGAGAAGACGAGGAAACCGTGAGCGGCTCCGGCCCAACTTCGCGAGCAATTGGCACGGCTTGGCGGCGGCTTGAGCTCTATTAGCTAGGGCAAACGGGGCGCATAGGAGAGGGCAACCTCGGGGACCGGTCCGGGCCTTAAATAGCCTCGGGAGGCGTGCTCAGGGCGGAGCCCTAGTCGGACACGGCGGCGCTCTCCGAGCCTGATTCGGCGAGGACGACGACCAGATGCCGCCCACGTGTCCCGCATCGAACGGCCCACGCCACACGCGACGCGTCACACGCACGCCGCTTCGGATCGAGATCCAACTGGCCGGTGGCTAGGGTTAGGGTTGGGTTCGGCGACGCGGTTCGACCGAATCAAGTGGCTCGGTCGGGTTCGGGTCGGACTCGAGTCCGACTCGGACCCGATGAACAGTACTAAACCCGAAGCGATTTTAATTTTCAAAATAATTCCCGAATTCATTTAATTCATTAAAAATAGCAAATGACTTTAAAAATTCCGTAAAAATTCGAAAATACTTTGGAACATTTTGGACTCAAATAAAATATTTCCAACAAAATTTTATTTGAAAAATTAAATTCTTTAATTATTTCAAAATGGAATAAATTCAAATAAATTCCAAATAAATCCAAATAAATTCCAGAAAATTCCAAAAATTCACCAAAGTGCCAAATCACACATGAATTTAAGAAAAGCAAAATTTTGGGGTGTTACACTAGTTCTTCTTTGCCTTCTGGTTCGCTTGTCTTAACCGCGGGCCCGGAAACCCTCATTGCGCTACGGGCCCGCGAAATCGATTCCTTCGCTGCTTTTCTCCATGCTGCTTCCAGAAATCGGAGATAAAACGGGAGGCCAACCTTGTAGCGGTGGAGGGTTTCCCAACCGACATAAGGTCATTAAATCCACGCTGAGTTGTGGAGGTAGGGACGGTCCCAAAGAATTCACATACATGTGCGCAACCCTTCGCTTCTAAAAACTGAGCGGTTTTAAGAGACCCTAGCTTCGCACAATGGTCACCGAAGGTCACCGCCGAAGATCCAAGTAACCCGGCAGAGGTTTGAAGAAATCTGATAGCTTCAGAGTCGGACAAAGGAATGCGGCTTCGACTCGAGCTAGATTCGATCCGTAAGCGGGGGAGTTGTTGCAGGAAGGTATCCGTCGCTCCTTGAATCCCCGAAGCTAGAAGTTGTCGCGCCTTTTTGACCTGTTCGCAATGCTCCTCCGCTCGTCTGGTATTATTGAGATGCATTTGTGCCTCCAGCTTCGCTGCAGCGAGCTGTCGAGGATGTTCCTCCGCGTCCTTCCAGAGGATCCTGTTACTGTCCTCCATGACCTTTAGAAGTCTTTTTAGCTCTTCTATATGTGTGAAATCATGTGCTGAAAAATTGGTTTTGAACTGAAAAATTAACTTAGATTTGAATTTGCAAAATGTGTTTGTTCATGTGTTTTGACAATTTGACAAGAAACAGTAAGTTACGCATTAGCGCCGGACAAAGTTCTCAAGAAACAGTAAGTTTCCCATCTGCGACGGACAGTGTTTTTGGGTCTCATAGAACATGTTTTTGAGCCCATGACCGAAGTCATTTTTCACATGTACAACGGATGCTTTTTCTTGGTCCGTTGTGAACAAGCTTTTTCGGTTTGGATAATTTCTTGGAACCAAGATTTTCACATGTACAACGGACTAATTCTTTTTGTCCGTCGTGAATGAACTTTTTCTAGGGTTTTACTTTTGTGAAACCGAGCGTGGCACGTTTGCGCCGGACAAGCTTCTGGGGTCCGTTGTGAACTTGTTTTGAGCTCATGACCGAAGCCATTTTTGCATGTACAACGGACCAACTTTGTTTGTCCGTTGTGAACGTGTTTTTCCGCGTTTGGTTGGCTTCTTGGAACAGAAACTTTTCTTATACAACGGACCAACTTTGTTTGTCCGTCGTGACGCGTTTTCGCTCAATTAGGGTTTTGAGCGATTTGGATTTGAATTTTGAATGTGAATTTGAAATTTGTAATGATTTCATGATGCTTCTTTTGAAGTGGACTTTATGCAATACTCATGTGAGTAGTTGCATGGATTGACATTGAGTCAAGTCGTGGACTTGTGCTCGGATTTGTTTTTTTGTTCATGTGCAGGTATTGCTCGAAGACGAATGTGGTCGATGACGGACCGGAACTAGGTTCATGGAGGAACTGAGGTTCGGGACTAGGTTCAGGAGGAACTGAGGTCTTGATGGTCAAGGATGTCATGCGGGACGTTCGGGCTAAGAGAATGGTGCACATGAAGAATGGTTAGTCACGTGAGAATGGCAGGAGGTCATTCGCGTGCAAAGTGTTAGTCACGTGAGTATGGCAGGTGGCCATACGCGTGCAAAGTGTTAGTCACGTGAGTATGGTAGGGTTGCCATACGTGTGCAAGAGTTGTACTCGGCCTGGTTGGGCCAAGTAGAGTTGAGTTGGATACGGATTCCTTCTAGGGAATAGGAATCGTATTCTAACTCCTTGTGGGTTGGTGCTTTAAATAGGTGGGGGGTCTCCTGTTGAAAGGCATCAAGTAGAGCTGAGCGCATCAAGCTTTGAGCTTGGTTTTAGGGTTTGTACTCTTTTGATGAGAGTATTTTAGACAAGAAATAAAGATCAATTCTTCCAAGATTTTTGCGTACTACAAGAACCTCGTCGCTACAGTATTTTCTGTTTTGGTTCTTGTTTGCATGTTTGTTCTAGTTCTAGATTGGTTTTTGTTCTTCAAGTTTTATCTTGATTTGATCCATCAAAACCTCTCTAGGATATTGATCTAGTGTTTCTCAAAGTCTAGTTGATCAATCTTTTGTCGTTCTTGTTTAATCTTGAAGTTTTGATTAGATTGATTCTCGTCAAGTTCTGGATCAGCAAGCTTGCGAAGCTCATAACTTTTGATCCGTAAGTCCGATCGAGCTGATTCTTTTGGGTTCGATTCGTATTGGAATCTAGTTTCTTGTGTCCAAATTTCAGATCGTTTCGACGGTTGGATCTCCGGGAATTCTCGTTTTACCAAACCTCTGTCATTCTGTTTTTGTCGAAAACGAGGCAATTATTTGGTTCTGTTTTGGGGTGAACTTTTAATAGGTCAAGAATTTGGTTTTAGCTTCCGCACAATCATTCACCCCCCCTCTGATTGCTATATTCGTATACTTCGATCCTACAAGTGGTATCAGAGCAAGGCTCTACTAATCCATCTTAACAGGTGATTAGTAAACGGTAAGTTATGGCAACAGAGAAATACTCGAACAAACCGCCAATCTTCGATGGCACAGACTTCCCCCACTGGCGGATCCGATGATCGCATATCTTCAAGCTCAAGGTAACGCGATTTGGCGCAAGGTAAAAATTTCAGACGAGCTTCCTTCTAATGATGATATTGATAAAATCGAGTTTGAAAAAGATGTTGAAAACAATAATAGAGCTAGAAACATATTGCTTCAAGGACTTGCTAGAAAAGAATTCGATAGAGTCTCATCATTTACTCATCGCTCATGAAATTTGGAAATCTCTTCAAGATTATCATGAGGGTACTGACTCAGAAAAGAAGCTAGGCAAGATCAATTTAAAAAGGAATATACTAGATTTGAAATGAACTCGAGAATCTCTAGATGATTGTTTTGCTCGCTTTATCGTAATCTTAAACAATCTTAGAGCTGTAGATGTAAAGTACATCGACTCTGAAAATGCTAGACATTTCCTATCATCTCTTGATCTTAAAATCTGCAAATGAAAGTGATCGCTTTTAGGGAAGCTCACAAGATGAGTGAAATGACTTTGGATAAACTTTATTCTAGTCTCAAGACTTTTGAAATAGACATTGTTTCAAGAACTTCCAATGATAACTCTATGGCTCTTAATGCTAATTCTTCATATGATAATGCTACTAGTTCTTCATCATCATATTCCATTATCGCCTTGAGTGCTCTTAGTGATGAACAGCTAGATCAAATACCGTAAGATACACTTGCTCTTCTTTCCAAGCGTGTCAATGCAGCGTACATGAGATCAAGGGAGAGAAGAGGAGCCTCCATCCACTGCTACAAGCTGCGGCAAGGCAGGTGGCACATCCGTGCTAATCAAGCTTCAAGAACAAAGATAGAGAGGAGAAGGAGCAAAGCAACTCCTCCAAGTCCTTCCACCAAGAGAGAGCAAGGATAAAAATAAACAACGAACAAAGAAGATGCTCAACAAAGTCTTCGAGGCAATTGGTCGCTTAGACTTAAGCGACATTGATGACTCAACGGAAGATGAGAAGGAAGCGAAGCAAACGAAGCTGAATGAGAAGGATCTCACCGGACTATGCTTCATGGCAAAAGGGAACACTAGTGAGTCTAGTAACACCGACAAAGACCTCCAAATGACGGTGATGAGGTAATGCCTTCGTATGATGAGCTTTGTGAAGTTTTAGTCATATTGAGAAAATCTTTAAGAAAATCTTCACTCAAAAATAAAAGCTTAGAAAAAGATCTATCCATGCTAAAATCTGAAAACTTTGATCTTAGAAATTCAAATTCTGAAAATATTTGCGATACTTGCTTAGATCTCAAATTTGAAATTAAGTCACTAAAAGAGGAACATGTGATTAAACTAGAACAAGTTTATGCCGAACAATTGAAAAATGAAAAACTTGTGAAAAATATTGGTTGCTCTACTGATAGTTTACCTGATCAAATTGCTTGCTCTAAATGTTCTATTCTTGAGTTGAAATTAAAAGATGCAAATTGTAGAGTTACCCAATTAACAAATGACATGTTCACTCATGAAATTAACTCGTGTTCAAATTGCCGTAAGCATGTAAAGCTAAAATTGACACTCCTTGTGATAATTGTTTAACTCTTGCTAAGAAAGTTGATTACTTGCAAAATTCTTTGGAACGTTTCACTGATGGCAAGAAAAACCTAAACATGATTTTGGATCAATCAAAAGTCAGCACTCAAAACAAAGGTTTAGGTTTTGATTCTTATGCTCATCATAAATCACATGCTCCCACTGTTGTCAAAACACTTGAAAGTGGAAAATTTGAAATTGTCAATGAGCCTAAGAAAACTGTCTTTAAATCTGCTGGTCTTTTATCTTCTACTATGATGAATGCAAAATGTGCTTCTACTGTTAAAGCAAAACATCATGTTAAGTACACTTGCACTCATTGTGGTAGAGATGGACATTTAGTAGACTTTTGCTTTAGACTAGCTAAACAACAAAAGAGAGAAAGGTTTAATGCTAGGTCTAATTTCAGAAAGGCACACTCTACTTCTCATTATGTGCCTAGGGTGAAACAAACACCTTTTGTTTCTAAAAACACGGAAAAAGGCAAATCTGTTTTTGTACATAAGAATACTCGTGTTGTGCCTACTGTTGTGCGTCGTGTGTCTCAAGATCGATTCCTAAACATCTTATTTCTAACCCCAAGATCGAGGCCTCGACAATTTCTCGCTTCTATGTAGGCCTCTCACGCGAGGAAGGAGAACATGTGGCTAGTGAATTTCGGATGCTCACTTCATATGTTCAGTGATAAGTTTTGGTTCTTCTTCACTCGTGCATCTCATGCTAAAAGTGTTGCCTTTGAAGATACTTCTTCCACTGTTTTCGCAAAAAGGCACTAGTCCAAATAGTGCAGTACAGGTGCATATGTTCAGGGGAGAGTGTCTTTGTTCATAAAGATGATGATAATCTTTGTTGAGGACGAGATAATTAGAGGTTTACATGAGAGACTCTTCCCACGTGCTTGTGTGTGCTTGTTTTCAAGCTTCCCACGCAAGCGCCACATCGACAAGCTATCAAAAGGATTTTCAGGTATCTTCATAGAACTCAAGATTTTGGCATTTGGCTTTCGCTTCCTCATGCATTAGTTTGAGATCTTTTTCGATGCTGATTTTGGAGGATGTAGAATTGATAGGAAGAGCACTTCTGGTTCATGTCACTTCTTGGGAAATTCTCTCATTGCATGGTCATCTAGAAAACAATCTTACATTTGCACAATCAAGCTGCTGAATCTGAATATGTGGTCAGCTGCTAGTTGTTGTTCTCAAATTCTTTGGATAGTAGCTACACTAAAAGATTATGGGGTTAATTTGGATAGTGTTCCTCTTTTGTGTGATAACACTAGTGCAATTTGCATTGCTAAGAACCCGTGCAACACTCTAGAACAAAACACATTGACATCGATTTCACTTTCTTAGAGATCATGTTGAAAAAGGCAACATTGTGCTTCATCATGTGGATACTGAACATCAATTGGCAGACATTTTCACAAAACCTTTGTCTTCTTCTCGTTTTGCTTTTTATTCGGGGAGAACTTGGAATTGTTCATCCAATGGGATTGTTTTGAGGGGGAGTTTCTTTGCCAAGTTCTTTCACTTGATGAGCTCACTTTATCATATTTCTTTATATGTTATGTAATTGAGCTAATATATGATAATCTAATTGTCTCACTTGAACTAAAAATGACATTGTGGAATTCCCTGGACTGATTACCTATAGCTAAATACTCTGTGATATCTTACTCTTCTAGGCTTGATATTGAATCCTCTTGACAAATTTGGGCTATGAAGCAAGTGTGGTTTCAACTTTACTCTTTCATAAGACCTTTTAATCACTTTTGCATGTTTATAATCAAAGAAAAATGAAAAGAAAAGGGAATCAATTAAAGGGTTGTTAAAAGCAAAACCTCAAGTTATGTGCTTCAGGTGCTTTCCCTAAAAAGATAAGATGTATGCTTCAAGCATGCCATTCCCTCAAAGATAAGATGTATGCTTCAAGCATGCCACTCCTAGAAAATAAAAGAAGTATGCTTCAAGCATGCCACATGCAACTTATTATTTAAAGATTAAGTTGGTCTACTAGATTGGAGTTGAAACTACTTGCTCGCCCTAAGTTGTTAGTTGCTTCAATTTTTAAAGCCTTGCCTTTTCTGCTAAGATCTTGCTTAGTACTTGGCTATAGTTGACTAAATTGAGGTTGAGAAGCATGTCATTCCCTAACTTGTTAAAATCACATCAAGATCATGTATTTTGCATATTATGTGATATATAAGGTTATATGATCGAATGAGCTAATCTTTTCCTATCTTGGCACTCCCTTGTTTCTCTTGGTGAAATCATTGTTTCAGAAAATTTTGAACCTGTTTCTCTCTTTTACTCTTGATGAATCCATTGTCAAAGGGGAGAAATTTGGAATGGAAATCTTTCTTTGAAAAGTTTAAAGAAAAGGGAGAGTTGTATTTGGAAATTTGAGAATTTTTGGAGAAGTTTGGAGAATTTTTGAAATTTTGGGCGCATTGCACATTCACACACATTTTCATTCTCAGGGGGAGATTTTGTTTTGCATTTTGGTCAAAGAGGGATTTCTGTGTTTTCTTACTTTGGTCTTTGATCCTTTGGATTTCAAAATCTTTGGTAAAGTGAATGCCAAATGATCAATTCTAAGTGGTGTTGCCAATGTTTTCATCAAGGGGGAGATTGTGAAATCATGTGCTGAAAAATTGGTTTTGAACTGAAAAATTAACTTAGATTTGAATTTGCAAAATGTGTTTGTTCATGTGTTTTGACAATTTGACAAGAAACAGTAAGTTACGCATTAGCGCCGGACAAAGTTCTCAAGAAACAGTAAGTTTCCCATCTGCGACTGACAGTGTTTTTGGGTCTCATAGAACATGTTTTTGAGCCCATGACCGAAGTCATTTTCACATGTACAACGGATGCTTTTTCTTGGTCCGTTGTGAACAAGCTTTTTCGGTTTGGATAATTTCTTGGAACCAAGATTTTCACATGTACAACGGACTAATTCTTTTTGTCCGTCGTGAATGAACTTTTTCTAGGGTTTTACTTTTGTGAAACCGAGCGTGGCACGTTTGCGCCGGACAAGCTTCTGGGGTCCGTTGTGAACTTGTTTTGAGCTCATGACCGAAGCCATTTTTGCATGTACAACGGACCAACTTTGTTTGTCCGTTGTGAACGTGTTTTTCCGCGTTTGGTTGGCTTCTTGGAACAGAAACTTTTCTATACAACGGACCAACTTTGTTTGTCCGTCGTGAATGCCGCCAATTAGGGTTTTGAGCGATTTGGATTTGAATTTTGAATGTGAATTTGAAATTTGTAATGATTTCATGATGCTTCTTTTGAAGTGGACTTTATGCAATACTCATGTGAGTAGTTGCATGGATTGACATTGAGTCAAGTCGTGGACTTGTGCTCGGATTTGTTTTGTGGTTTGTTCATGTGCGTATTGCTCAAGACGAATGTGGTCGATGACGGACCGAACTAGGTTCATGGAGGAACCGAGGTTCGGGACTAGGTTCAGGAGGAACCGAGGTCTTTGTGGTACAGGATGTCATGCGGGACGGTCGGGCTAGGAGAATGGTGCACATGAAGAATGGATAGTCACGTGAGAATCGCAGGAGGTCATTCGCGTGCACAGTGATAGTCACGTGAGTATGGCGGTGGCCATACGGCGTGCAAAGTGTTAGTCACGTGAGTATGGTCGGGTTGCCATACGCGTGCAAGAGTTGTACTCGGCCTGGTTGGGCCAAGTAGAGTTGAGTTGGATACGGATTCCTTCTAGGGAATAGGAATCGTATTCAGAACTCCTTGTGGGTTGGTGCTTTAAATAGGTGGGGGGTCTCCTGTTGAAAGGCATCAAGTAGAGCTGAGCGCATCAAGCTTTGAGCTTGGTTTTAGGGTTTGTACTCTTTTGATGAGAGTATTTTAGACAAGAAATAAAGATCAATTCTTCCAAGATTTTTATGCTACAAGAACCTCGTCGCTACAGTATTTTCTGTTTTGGTTCTTGTTTGCATGTTTGTTCTAGTTCTAGATTGGTTTTTGTTCTTCAAGTTTTATCTTGATTTGATCCATCAAAAACCTCTCTAGGATATTGATCTAGTGTTTCTCAAAGTCTAGTTGATCAATCTTTTGTCGTTCTTGTTTAATCTTGAAGTTTTGATTAGATTGATTCTCGTCAAGTTCTGGATCAGCAAGCTTGCGAAGCTCATAACTTTTGATCCGTAAGTCCGATCGAGCTGATTCTTTTTGGGTTCGATTCGTATTGGAATCTAGTTTCTTGTGTCCAAATTTCAGATCGTTTCGACGGTTGGATCTCTGGGAATTCTCGTTTTACCAAACCTCTGTCATTCTGTTTTTGTCGAAAACGAGGCAATTATTTGGTTCTGTTTTGGGGTGAACTTTTAATAGGTCAAGAATTTGGTTTTAGCTTCCGCACAATCATTCACCCCCCCCCTCTGATTGCTATATTCGTATACTTCGATCCTACAATATGATCATCTTTCTTCCTCTCGTTCCGCTCGGCCACCGAGCGAGCTTCCTCTACCGCACTAAGATTTTTCTTCATCAAAGACACAGCTTCCTCCAGTTCAGCATTTCGCGCCACTAAATCGCGGCTCTGTGACAGCTCATTCTCCACCTTCGCCAAAGCATCCGTCAGCCGAACATTTTCAGCCTCCCGCTCTCCTACACGATTTTGGACCGTCCGGCATTGGGCAACTGTAGCGTTGTGCCGGTCTTGGAGACCCCGATTCCGGCGCACAATTTTCGACGCCACGACGGCCCCCTTCAGAGAAAGGTCCAAAGAGGTCTCGCAAAGTCGAAGATCATGAAGACCACAAAACAGGGCCACCGACTCCTTATACGGGCTAAAAGCCTGCCTCATTCCCCTTAACGTAGGACTGGAAGCAACGCCGCTTTCAAAATCTCCAACTGATAGGTCTGACAGATCGAACTTGAATGGAGGTGGTTTAGGTGGAACCCCAAAATCAGGCAACATAGGTGATCGGCCCCCTCGCTTGTGGATGAAAAACTGGTCAGAGTGACTGCAAGGGGCTCCAAGTCCTCGGCTGCGGTATGGGGGGAAGCAGCAGCAGGCAATCCGGAAGAGGTTGGTTCATCAATTGCGGCTCCCACCGTTGCTTCGGTATCTATTGTTCCTGCACACGCTACGCCAAATATCGGTAAATTAGCACGCTCGAAAGATTCCCGAGGGGAGGTTTCAGGAGTCGAACCTTCAGCCCCCAGGGGAGTGTCGGGAGCGGCAGTTTCCACCCGAAGGCCACGTATTCTTTCGGGAGAATGAATAGTGGCCTCGTCATGGACATTTCCCACTTCTGTGGCCGGAGGGACAGCTTCTTTAGCAACAGACCCAGATTCGCCGTCCAACGAGCAAAAAATTTCCTTCACGAGTTGGTCATCTTCTTCTTCTTCTCCTTCGTCTTCAGGATCACTACAGTTCACGTCGGGAATATCCAGGTTCGTGTCCGCAGGACACAACGCGGAGGGGAGCTCTGCTGCCCCCAAAGCAGACTGCACCTCGGGAAGCACCGGATCCGCGGCGCGAGGCTGCATCAACAGGTCCATCGCTACATCAGTAGGTGGCGCTCCACCAGGAGTCATAACTAAGTCAGGTATGGCAGCCGAGCCCATGGGTGCTGATCCGGAGGGACCCACCCCAGAAGTGGACGGTATAACGGGCGAAGCGACCGCCGCCGAAGCTGAGGAATCACCCCCTTCATCCAATTCCTCATCACTTGAATTGTCATCTTCGTCGTTGTCCGATTCTTCACTCTCTTCAGAAGAGACAGTTGCTCGAGGCGGAATCAATCTAGTTAACCTGACTCTTTTCGATGGGAGGGCGGAGCCGGTCGCCCTCTGAGGAGTAGGAGCCACTCGCGATCCCCATTCTGCAAACCGAGGGTTCCTAGCAGCACCCACTGCTTCCATGGCCGCTTCGTACTCAGCTTGTTTGCACGGGCCAAGTAGCCCTCTCGCCAACTGAAGGACCATGTGGAGGTCCATCCATGTTTGTAATGAGTATTTGACTTTATTTGAGCAAGGTGTGCTCAGGTTTGAGTTTGATTTGACTCGGTATTGCATGTTTGAATTAATGATAATTGTGGACTAACATGCAGGAAGAAAAAGGTATGTGTATTGTGGTATGTGCAAAATGGTTTGGTCCTTGTGGTACAGGTTATTGAGGCAGCTATGGTCGTTGGTGAGTACCGGGACTAGGTTGGGAGAACCGAGGTCCGGAGCAGTCGAGGATGCCGACGAGATGGTTGGGCTCAAACCAGGATCACTTGGACGTCATGGAAATGGACTTGAGGTGGCTCAAGGTTTCCGGTTCGGGTTGGAGGCTCGAAGAGGCGGAAACTGAGCGGTCAAGTCCGGCGGATGAAGGCCCATTGCATCGGGTTGACCGGGTTTTGTTTAAAACCCATGTATGGCCAATGTGGCCCATGTAAAGCCCATGTGTGGGGTGGAATGAGTGGGTTAATCCTAGCCCTTGGTGGAGTGCCCTAGGGTTTGGGACTCATCCAAGGGTGGTAGGTGGCCCTAGAGTAGTATAAATAGAGGGGGAGGGGTGCCCTTCCTCACTTGAAGGTTTGAGTTGCTCCTTTGAGATTTGCCCACATGAAGTGAGGCTTTGTAAACCTTCCAACCAGAAAATACAAAGATTTTCTTTACATTCTTGTGAATTTAAATTCCGCATTTACATTATGTCTTTACTTTACGCAATTTAAATTCAGCATTTACTTTCCCGCATGTAAATTCTCGCAATTTACTTTCTCGCAATTTGGATTTGCTCCTCTCCTTCTAAATTCTATTGATCTTTAGTCTATCCTAGGGTGCAAGAAAGATGTAAAACCAAATGAGCACCCTCAAAGCTCAAAGGAGCAACTCAAACCTTTCTGGGTATCTTTGGGTTGTTTTTCATTTGGTTGAGTCCACTTCACATAGACTTCTAGCATGACTCGGCATGGACCTCTCACCTTATGCTTTAGGGTGCTATTCCTCTCTTCTTCTCGGTTGAGCTCACTCACAGTCTTTTAGGTCTAGCAAGTGTTGGGCCCCCTGGGTAGACAGGGTCTGTGTTTGCTTCTGGGTTGGAGTTGGAGATGTAGCTTTCCTATATAAGCCATATGGGAAGGTGAGAGCGAGTCTGAGTGTTAGTGTTTCTCTTCATGTTATCTATGCTCCTAGACTACCCATTTGTCAGTTTCTTGATTCCTTCTCCTCATTTCTGTCTGTCTGGTTTCAGTTGAGTTCAATTCATCTTTTTGAATCTAAAATTGCTAATAACTCAACTTGAATCAGATTTTGTGCTTAATCGACTCAATTGTTGAGGGGGAGCTTGGAATTGATTCTCTTGCATTGCATATAGACTTGTTTTTCATTTACGAGCTTTGTCTATTATGCAATTGATAAAATTGAGATATGTTGTACCTAGTTTCTTTTCCGAAGATATTTGCTAATCTAGGTCATATCCAATTTGGTATATCATGTGAAACTAGCCAACATTTTAAAACTGAGCTTTCCTGAAAAATTGATGAAACTTGGCTTTTACTTGCTATACTTCTTCACTAGATGCTTATGCCATGCTTATTGCAATAGTGGGTTTCTACAAGAGTCCCTAGAGCAACTTGGGTTAGCTACATTGTTTCATTCTAGAATCCTCAACAATGCTCATGAATCTAAGTGCTGAAAATATAAATTGACTCTTTTGTGCTAAAATTGAACTCAACACTCTTCATTCACGAGACTGCTTCCCATTGCACTTGGGATGAACTTGGAATGAAGTGTGTATGACCAAAACCACTCTTTTAAGCTTCTTGCTTTAGATGGTTGCTAATGGCTTGAGTCAATACACCGAAAAATGCAAAAAGAACTAGAGGAAGAGAGTGATGCCTAGGAGACCTATGTCGATGGCTCCTAGTCGATGTTGTGTTTCTCTAGGATAAACTCTCTAAACCCTGAAAGGTTTGTGGAGGAGAGTGAAACTTAGGAGGCCTTTGTCGATGGCTCCTAGTCGAGGATGTGCTTCACTAAGCCTAACTCTCTCATACCACTTTATGAGCTTTAATCTAAAAATTTGCATTTAAAGAGATGATTGAGCATGAGGCTTCTCTTATGGACTTGTAGTTTCCCAAAGTGTTGACTAGGTTGAACTCTAGTATATCCATTTGCTCGTTTGGTTGGCTTTGCTTCTAGTCTTGAAGTTATGCTAAGTGTTGCTATTGTTGAAATCATGCCAAAGTAATATAACTTCTTTTGAGCTAGTTAGCAAAACTTGAAATATGCCATTGAATATGACTTAGGATGACATAATCTGAACTTGAGTAGCTTGGTGTCATACTTTGTCTAAGTGGTCACTTGCATAATCCTCAAAGCTCTTCTAGGTTGCATTTCATGCAAAAATTGTTCTCTTGATGCCTATATTGCCAAAAGGGGGAGAAAACGTAGAAAAAGCATCTTAGAGAATTAAAAAAATGCTTTCTCATGATCATGTTGAACAATTGTCCTTGCATTTGGATCATGAGTAATATTGAGCTTTTTGAGAGATTTCTTTGTTTTTGGAGCTCTTGTCGAAAAATTGTCCTTTCAAGTGTTGAGCTCTAAAAATCTTCTCATCTATTTGGTCATGAGCTTTCTTTCTCTTTTAATTGAACCAAATATGATTTTTGCAATCAAATTGCTTTTCTTCCCTCGTTTTCAAACTCAAATTTATGCCTTTTGTGTGGTTTTTCAATATACTCATCGAGGGGGAGATTGAAGGACCATGTGGAGGTCCATCCATGTTTGTGATGAGTATTTGACTTTATTTAAGCAAGGTGTGCTCAGGTTTGAGGTTGATTTGACTCGGTATTGCATGTTTGAATTAATGATAATTGTGGACTAACATGCAGGAAGAAAAAGGTATGTGTATTGTGGTATGTGCAAAATGGTTTGGTCCTTGTGGTACAGGTTATTGAGGCAGCTATGGTCGTTGGTGAGTACCGGGACTAGGTTGGGAGAACCGATGTCCGAAGCGGTCGAGGATGCCGACGAGATGGTTGGGCTCAAACCAGGTTCACTTGGACGTCATGGAAATGGACTTGAGGTGGCTCAAGGTTTCCAGTTCGGGTTGGAGGCTCGAAGAGGCGGAAACTGAGCGGTCAAGTCCGGCGGATGAAGGCCCATTGCATCGGGTTGACCGGGTTTTGTTTAAAACCCATGTGTGGCCAATGTAGCCCATGTAAAGCCCATGTGTGGGGTGGAATGACTGGGTTAATCCTAGCCCTTGGTGGAGTGCCCTAGGGTTTGGGACTCATCCAAGGGTGGTAGGTGTCCCTAGAGTAGTATAAATAGAGGGGGAGGGGTGCCCTCCCTCACTTGAAGGTTTGAGTTGCTCCTTTGAGCTTTACCCACATGAAGTGAGGCTTTGTAAACCTTCCAACCAGAAAATACAAAGATTTTCTTTACATTCTTGTGAATTTAAATTCCGCATTTACATTATGTCTTTACTTTACGCAATTTAAATTCAACATTTACTTTCCCGCAAGTAAATTCTTGCAATTTACTTTCTCGCAATTTGGATTTGTTCCTCTCCTTCTAAATTCTATTGATCAAGGATGTCTTGAGGGTGCTCATTTGGTTTTACATCTTTCTTGCACCATAGGATAGACTAAAGATCAAGTTTCTATCAGGATTGCAAATCTGTCTTGAACTTGTTCTTCGCGCAGCAGTCTGTCTTTGATTTTTAGAAAACTATAGAAAGATCCTTTTTGATTGATTATTGTTGGAGAAGGTGCGTCACTCATATATCCATCTGTAGAAAAATTTTGGAGTCCACTGGTTACACCATTTGGGAGCTATGAGGTGAAAACCGAGCCCCAAAATTCTTGATTGAAGATCCTGACTGTTCGTAGTCCTTGATGTTTCCTTATTTTTGTATATGGCTTTTTGTGGTGATTTTTGGTGGAGTGCTTCATGACTCATCTGCTCATAGGGTGAAAAAATCCCAAAAATTTTAGAGCAACATAAGTCCACCATCCACCTGCTCTAAGTGAGGACAATTCCTGAAAAATCTGCTTTTGCTTTTCTAAAAGAGGCTTTTGTGTTTTGGCTTGATCTCTTTTAGAAAAGAAGTATTTGAATTGATCCCTCTTTTCTTTGGACACTTGACAACCAGGATTATGATTTAAAAATCCCTCACATGATTCATG
This sequence comes from Rhipidocladum racemiflorum, assembly GCA_036346355.1. Classification (NCBI taxonomy): domain Eukaryota; kingdom Viridiplantae; phylum Streptophyta; class Magnoliopsida; order Poales; family Poaceae; genus Rhipidocladum; species Rhipidocladum racemiflorum. Next base: position 40,625,372 of record CM070591.1, read on the forward strand.
GTTCTCATCCATGTAAGCTAGGGATACACATAGTTGTCTAGTTGTTCCCGTTTTTGCGGGTTTTGCGATTTTGAGGAGCACCGAGTTTCTTTGCGGGATTGTTTGGAGTACGTTGAGTAGGGGATAATTTTATTTGGGATCATTCACCCCTCTCTGATCACCATCTCGGCCTTTCACCAACTTCTCAGCCGCGCAACGGCCGAGGGTCTGCATCCCCTCCGGCATAACCACAGATACCAAATCTTCAAACGACCACTTCAAAGCAACGGTAGAGTCCCTCGCCAAAGGCTCGATTCGACAGAGACAATACTCCTCGACTAAATCACGCATCGTGCTCTGAATTCGAAGGGCCTTTAGATAATTGAGGCACCTGGCCTCTTCCCCATTTGCGCTCCAATTTGGAGACCGGATTGCGCGGACGGGGCCCATGGAAGTACGGAGAGGAGAATCCGGAACATCATGCATCTGGTAGTACCATCGTTGCATCCACCCCGATTCCCACTTCCCTTTGGCAGCTGCTACGGGAATTTCTTTCACTAGAGATCTTTTCATCTGGAAGTTCAAAGAACCAAAACACGATCTGCAACCCTCGTCCCCCGTCTTGTGCTGCTTCGGCTGCCAGAACGCGTCTTCAATGAGGGAAAACAGACGTCCAGTCAGTTTGATCTTAGCAGGATGGAACGCCCACTCCAACACTGCCAACCGCACAATGGCATTAGGTGTGAATTGAGAAAGTTCCGCCTGAAAAGCCCGCAACACAGACGCTAGCAGCGGGATATAAGGAAATCGAAGGCCAGATATGCAGCAAATACCACCACCTCGTTTGATCGAGGTTGGGGGGCCTCTTCATCGCCAGGGAGACGCATGGAAGGACGCGCCACGCCGAAATCCCTTGCCAGGGTGTCGAGTTCAACAGAACTCAGAAGCAAATGCCCCAGGACTGGAGACAAATCCTAAGCGTCTTCTTTGCTCAAAACCAATTTCATTGGGGGAGCACACCGAGGACCCATGAATGGGAAGGATCAACAATAAGCAAAGAGGAACGGAGCAAGAGAGAAATAAAGCAAAAGGACAATGAGCGAAATAGATCCAGAAGGTGAAGGAGCCTCATCTTCATCGGCCGTAATACTTATAAGAAGCCTTGCGATTCCCCCCTTCCCAGACCATAGATCTCCACACTTGGCATTCATCCCACGCAGCAGAAAGGGCATGTGAACTAAGATGTTATATAGGGCTTGGGTGCCCGGTCAAAAAATAATAATAATAAAAAACCGCTACAACCCATTTCCTATGGAGGAAGAATGGAGAATGGGTCTCCCTTTGCACGCCTAACAAGATAAGTAATGGGTCGGGCCCTCTTCTAGACATTCCTGAGGGTGGTGGAACACCGACCCGCAGGCATGAGGGGCTACTGTTGTGGGCCCAGTCAACTTCCCCTCCTTTTTTCTTTCCCTCCTCCCCTAGTTTCGACGGGCGAAGCAAGACCCATTCATATGACTAAACTAAAATAACATGTCCGCAATGCTAATCCCCTTCCACAAGCGGAGCAAAAAATTGTTTTATACCTGATGAAGTCTTATTGGCCACGACAGCATAGAAAATACAAGACGAGACACAGAAGTAACCAGGTCGAGGGGAGCCCGGAGCAACGGGAAAGATGGCGGAGGAAAACTCCCTTCGCCATCCCACGAGATTGCAACCAGAGTGGGGCCGACCCAGACCTGGCATCCTGTTAGGGCCCCAGGGAAACCCCAGGCGATGTCAGGCCAACCTTGAGCCCCGAAACGTGAGAAATTCCGTTGAGGCCCCTGGTGCGAGAATAAAGCTAAAGGGCAAAAGCGTAAAATGACGGTGAAAAACACCACGTAAAGCTTGTCTAGCCCCTGACAAGGGACAGGTGGAATGGAAGGGTTGGAAGGCCGCAGGCAAAGCTTGCGGCTTGGTGGCAGAGCAGATTAAAAAAAAAAGAAAAGAAACCTACCAGAGCATGCCTGTCCCCTCCTTTCTATATTAAAGGAAGAGGGCAGACGAACAAAAAAGGGAGACCAAGAAACAACAACCTGGCGGATCGACCCGCCAACACAGGTGATCGAAAAAGGGAGACCAGAAAAAAGAAGAGAGAACACCAAGAACGACCTGGTGGATCGATTTCCGCCAACAGTCGTTTTACTGAACACTGTCCAATCTGTGACGTGAATGGTACAGTCTATGTTCAACTGTAGATTAGAGGATTTTAAATGCCGAATCAGTTTTCGCGAATACTTAGAAAAAGATGGAAATTTCCTAAGGTCTAGAAACTATACTCGTTTACTCGATTTGGAGACGTTAAACTCAAGTTATGGTCTTTCGAAGGCTGCTGTCCCGTTTGGACAGAGTGTTGTTTTTCGGGTTTTAGGAGTGGGTTGCAAATTCGAAGTAGTTGATTGGACTTGTGTTGTTTTGTGGGCATGTTTTTGAGTGTATTGTACCTATGTGCAGGTGGTGTGACCCCAGGAGTGCCATCAACATCTCACCACTCCGTCTTGCGAGGGTGAAGGCAAGTGTATTGGGATGGTTTTGGGCTTGGGTGCCATTTAGATTTGTAGAGTTGCAATATAAGTACATGATGTGTTAATTTGCCATATTTGCTCATCGCATGCGATATGATGAATATGATTGACAATGGTGTGAAATCATGTGCTGAAAAATTGGCTTGGAACTGAAAAATTGGCTTAGAATTGGATTTGCAAAATGTGCTTGTGCATGTGTTTGACAATTTGAAAAGAAACAATAAGTTTCGCATTGGCGCCGGACCAAACCTCCAAAAATAGTATGTTTTGCTTTTGCGCCGGACCAAGTTTTTCTTAGTCCGTGGTGACCAAGTTTTCGAGCTGTGAAATATGCATCTCCACCGGACCAAATTTGCCGTCTCTTGCGCCAGACCTAAGTTTCCTTTTTTTCGGCCTGACTAATATTTTTCATACACGCCGGAACAAATTTGTGATCCGTCGTGCATTTTTGGAGCATCGTTTTTGCATGTACGCCGGACCAAAACTTTGGTCCATCGTGAACGTGCTTTTGAGCGCATGAGCCGGACTCAATTTTCCAAGAAACCAGTAAGTTTCACATCTACGCCGGACCGCTTTTTCTTTAGTCCGTCGTGAACGATGTTTTGAACGTTTTTGCGCTAACATGAAACCGAGCGTGGCGCATGTACACCGAACCAAATTTTCGGTCCGGCGTGAATGGCTTTTGCTCGATTAGGGTTTTGAGCAATTTTGGAATTGAATTTTGGTTTGAATTTGAGATTATGAAATTTGTGAGAAATTCATGATGCCTGTTTTGAAGTGGACATTATGCAATGCTCGTGTGAGTATTTGCATGGACTAATGTTGAGTCAAGTCGCGGACTTGTGCTCGGAATCGTTTTGTTGTTTGTTCATGTGCAGTTATTGCTCGAAGGCGAATGTGGTCGATGACGGGACTAGAACTAGGTTCATGGAGGAACTGAGGTTCGGGACTAGGTTCAGGAGGAACTGAGGTCTTGGTGGTCAAGGATTTCATGCGGGACATTCGGGCTAAGAGAATGGTGCACATGAAGAATGGTTAGTTACGTGAGTAAGGTAGGTGGCCATGCTCGTGCAAAGTGTTAGTCACGTGAGTATGGTAGGGTTGCCATACGCGTGCAAGAGTTGTACTCGGCCAGGTTGGGCCAAGTGGAGTTGTGTTGAATACATACTTTTTCTAGGATTAGGAGTGGGACTCCTACTAGGATTAGGAATTGTATTCAGGACTCCTTGTGTTTTGCTCCTTTAAATAGGAGGGGTGTCTCCTGTTGAATGGCATCAAGGTGAGCAAGGCGCATTGAGAGCCTTGAACTCAGTTTTAGGGTTTGTACTCTTTTGATGGGAGTACTTTAGACAAAAGAAATAAAGATCAATTCTTCCAAGATTCTTGCGTGCTACAGTAACCGTATTGCTACAGTGTTTTCTGTTTTGGTTCTTGTTTGCATGCTTTTTCTTATTCTAGATTGGTTCTTATTCTTTGAGTTTCATCTTGATTTGATCCATCAAAAACCTTTCTAGGGTTTTGAGATAGAGTTCCTCAAAGTTTAGTTGATTAATCTTTTAAAGATCTTGTTTAATCTTGAAGTTTTGATTATATCAATTCTCGTCATCTTATGTTATAGCAAGCTTGCGAAGCTCATAACTTTTGATCCGTAAGTCCGATCGAGCTGATTCTTTCTGGGTTTGATTCGTGTTTGAATCTAATTTCTTGTGTACAAATTTCAGATCAATCCAATGGTTGGATCTCGAGGAATTTGCATTTTACCGAACCTCTATCAATATGTTTTTGTCGAATACAAGGCAATTATTTGGTTCCGTTTTGGGGTGAAATTTTAGTAGATCAAGAATTTCGTTTTAGCTTCCGCACAATCATTCACCCCCTCTGATTGCTATATTCGTATACTTCAATCCTACAAGTGGTATCAGAGCAAGGTTCTTCTAATCTATCTTAACCGGTGATTAGATCAATGGATCGTTATTCGACAAAACCATGTGTGTTCGATGGTGTTGATTTTCATTTTTGGAAGGCCAAGATGGAGGCATTCATCCAAGCACAGGGCTTCACAATTTGGGAGAAGGTCTACAAGCCATGTGAAGTCCCTGCAAATGACAACGTCAACGACACCAATCGCACACATGTTGAAGCAAACAGCAAGGCGCGCAAGTTGATGCATCCAAGGTTTGGGACGCAGCGACTGTGACTGTGTGATCCATCTTAAATCCGCATATGAGGTATGGAAATCTCTTTGTGATTACCATGAGGGTTCTAACACTATCAAAGAGGTTCGTCAAGATCTTTACAAAAAGGAATACATGCGATTTGAGATGAAGCCTGGTGAGTCACTAGATGATTTCTTTGCACGCTTTAATAAAATTCTTAGCAATTTGCATGTGTTGGAGTTAGCTTTGATGTTGCTGCTAATGCTAGACAATTGCTTGGTGCATTAGACATGTCTATATTTGGAGATGAAAGTTACATCCACTAGAGAATCTACTATCATGAGTACACTTACTTTAGATGTCCTTTATTCTAAGCTGAAAACTCATGAATTGGATGTTCTTGCTAGGAAGAATGATCATAAATCAATTGCTTTGACCTCCTAATCTAGCATGTCTCATAATAATAATTCTTCAAATTTTGCCTTGTCTTTCTTGTCTTCACTAACCAATGAATAGATTGAGGAATTTTCGGAAGAAAACTTGGCATCACTTTCTTCTCGTTTTAATAAAGCTTTGCAGAATGTGAGAATGAGGAAGAGAGGTGGTGGTGGTCCTCCAAGATGCTATGAGTGTGGTGATCTCGACCATATTCGTCCAAATTGTCCTAAACTTGCAGGTAAAGCATCATGGGAGGAGAAGGACAACAGAAAAGAGAAGAAGAAGTTTTCTTCAAGTGATAGAAAGAAGAAAGCCTTCATCAACCCCAAAGTGGTCCACCGAGTTCTTTCCGCTCTTGAACAAGTCAATTTGAGCGACGTGGATTCGGAGAGCAGCGAGGACAATGCAACTCCAAGCAAACATGACTTGACGGGGTTGTGTCTCATGGCCAAAAGCAGCGACAGCTTCACCGAGGACGATCACGACAGCGACTTCAATGAGGTAGATCCTTCCTATGATGAATTAGCTATTGTTGTTGCTCGTCTTGGAAAACTCCTTGATAAACGTGATAAGAAAATTAAGAAAAATGATTTTGTTGTTGAATCATTGAATGTTGAAATTGCTAGACTTAAAACTTTGATTCCTGATGATGATGCTTGCAAATCATGTGACTTAATTTGGAATGATCTTACTTCACTTAGAAAAGAACATGCTTCCTTAATCGAGCATATTAATGCTGAGAATGAGAAAAATGTGTAACACCCCAGCATCTATTATGCTTGAATGTTACCAAACATAGACTAGTCAACATCTAAAAACCAAAAATAAAGATAAATTACAGCAAAGGAGAAAATGCTAAAACCGGAAATTTCGGCAGCACCTCCTTTGTTTATCCATGATTTCGGAGCAACAACAAAATATCACATGATATATCATAACGAAAAAACATCCAAAGCAGCAATAACAGGTAATATAGCGGCAATTTAAGTCTAACATAAAGAATTTAACCACTCCATGAACCAAATCGAAGTAAAGGATGTAAACAAGCACATGAACAAATCATAATCCTAGTTTCATAACACTAGATTCATGATCACAAATCCAAAAGGTAAATATTGTCTAATTGTGTGGAAATTATGTGATGATGTGCCGCTAAGCCCCTTTCCCGCATGTCGGTGTCAAGGTACCTAAGAAAAACAATATAAACACAAGCGTTCGTTCATCACTCAGCAAGTATATTGCAATGGACTAAAAAGAACAATTCAATGCCAACATCATCACATACCATGCTTAACATCATGATCAAGTCATAAATCCATATACAATATCATATCCATGTCTCAATCTCATTGTACTCATTTCATTAACAACATCATGTATGCAATGCAATGCACATGTCTCCTGGAAGCACATACCGGTATTGCTGAGTGCACACCCGTCGGCGTGTACCCTCTTCCCCCTTCCATCCCGTAGATGGAGGGTGCCTACTCCTCGCTTCCATTCACCACGGTGGATGGAATCACGAGGTAGGACTTACTCGTTGGCTCTCCGGATTAGTCATAACTTCCTCACCGACCTTACCGGACTAGTTATGACTTTCTCACCGACCGGGCCAGATCACATGCCATGTACGCGATTATGCCATAAACATAAACAACTTGCATCAAATTGAACTAAATATGGCATAGCATCATAATAATCCATTTTCATCATAACATGGGCAAGCACTAATCATGTTAAGATATGTAATCATGACAAGATAGCACATCATGTAAACAATTTGCACCTAGTCACAATTAGCAACATACAACACGCTACCCATTACAATACACTTGCCTTAACCTCGGGCGACGGATTGGCGAGAGGTTGAGGGCACTTCCGGGGTCACACCACCTACACATAAGTACCACATACTCAAAACGTGCCCATAAAACAGTACATACTCGCTCATCTACCCCGATTACGCAAACTACTTACGAAAACGAAAAAGAGAGAATCTGTCCCCCTAGGACAGCAGACTTCAATCTAGCATAACTTGAGTTCTAGGTCTCCAAATCAAGTAAATGAGTACATCATCTCGAATCTTAGGAAATTTCCTAACTTTTTCTAAGTATTGGGAAAAATTAATTCGGCCTCTAAAATTGTTTAATCAACAAAACATTACGTTCTGTCCCAATTACGTCACAGATTTGAACCCGTTGGGTAAAATGACCATAACTTTAAACGGCTGGGCTGAATTGGACGTTCTTTGTGTCCAATTAAAGGAATTGAAGTTACCTACAACTTTCTCAACTGGCGGCCGACCAAATTCTGAATCTAAAATAGCAAAAACTCAAACCCTAGGTCAAGTGCACAATCTGCCCGAAACAGAGAACATGGCAAACTCTAGTTTTCATCCAATCTACCCAATCACAGCATCACCTCTCGATCTAAAAGCATCAAAACATCCCCTAGAACAGCACCTAGACCATCCCTAAGGATCACCCATAGCCATACCTTCGCCCGACGAACGGCGACTCTTCTCCTCCCGATTCCCCCGATCTCCTTCCTCGCGCCGATTCCGCCCGATTGCCTCGCCGCGAAGCATCCCAACGGAGAGGACAGCGGGGTGGAGAGGTGGGGATCTCCCCTAGGCCAGCTAGGGAGGTGGAGAGGAGAGGGAGGGGAGGTGGCGCACAAGGGAGAAGGGGAGGGGGCGCAATGGGGTGGGGGTGGCGGCTAAGGAGGGGGAGGGCGCAAGGGAGGCTAGGGGGGCGCATGGGAGGGGTGGGAACCCTAGGGTTGGCAGCAAATCCCCCACATGGGCCAAAAACCCCCCACCGACGGCCCACCAGCTTCCCCCAAGGCCCAAACTGATTCCCCGAAGGCCCAAACTCCCCCGGAAAAGGCTTAAACTCCGAAAACGGCCCAAAACACAGTATACATTAATACCGTAACGGCGAAATCTATAAATTCACCCTCTGAGATGCCACAAAATGAGAAACTTGTTAAACATGCTAGTTGTTCTACCTTTGATTTGCATGATACAACTCCATGTTCTAAATGCTCCATACTAGAATTGAAGTTGCATGATGCAAATGCTAGGGTTTCTCAAATGACTGATGATTTGCTTACTGTAACATCCCAAAATTTGATTTATTTACATTTATTAAGTCATTTGAATTTTTGAGAATTTTCTGGAATTTAATTGGAAATTTTGGAATTTATTTGAACATAAGCCTGCTTGAACTAATTGAATTAAATAAAGATCATGCATTTTTGCATAAGCATAAAATCTAAAAATTCATTTATAATTAAGATAATTGGTAGACGAGAGTGTTCGCTTCAAATATTTTCGAAAAATATGTTATATAACGTAAGTCGTTGATTTTATAAAAAACGGTACAGGTGTTTGAGTCACGAAAAGAATTTTTACGAAAAATCTACACATCGAAAAATCGTGAAACCAACTTCGTTAGGTTCCAAATAGTTCCTAGTATTTTAGAGGAATTTTCTAGATTTTTAGAACCTCTCTTTTATTTTTTCTTCGCAACACGTTTTGAAAATGTATACGCGTATATACTTGTGTACACAGGAATACTGGACGTTTCATTCGAGGGGAACATTTGCGCTCCAGCCTTTGCATGCACGTGTGTTCACCAGGGAACGTTGCCTCTTCTAGCCATTCCATTTACTAGCACTTGAAGGCTTGAACCTTCCAGTTGTTTCCCCTGCACATGCATGAAGCCAGGCGTTACCATCAGTAACTGGCCACCTTAGTCCTATTGGGAATGCAATTGGTAACTGGCATATAGTCGTACGTGAGAGCATCTACCAATCGTGCTAGTGTTTGAGTGCATGTGTGAGTTGGTTGCCGTTTTCAAATTCCAGCCGATCCACATGTCCAACCATTTCCACATTTCAGCTATTCAAGCGCATGCATGCAGTATGCTAGTGTGCGGCTAATACCTTTATTAGTTCCATGCATGCACTAATTGATTTGGTAGTGGCTGCCGTTTCTAGCTTTTGCTCAGCTGTTCCAGGTATGTAGTATTAACCCCATGTGAGCCATTCCCATTCCTTAGTTCATTGCTGATAATGGGATCCCCAATGGCATGGGTAGCAATGTCGACCTTGTGTGCTAGCTAATCAAGCAAGCTGCGGTGGGACTTTAATCTAGCCGTTCTTACGTTTCCTTGCATGGTAACGTTTCCATTTTCTTTAGTAATGCCATGCACTGTGGTTTTATCTTTGCTAGCATGCATATCTTCTATCTCTCCCACACGCACATGCATTTTCTAGCCATACCTTCCTTCAACTAGCACCATTTCTTCATTCCTTCCAATAACATTTCCATCTCTCTACCCACCTGTTGCATCGTCGGCACTGCTGCTGCTGGAGTGGTCGACGCCGCCGCCGCCGTGGTCGCCACCGCCGTCTGCACCGCAAGCGCATCTTCCGGCCACGCCGCCTTCTTCCTGCGCCCGACGTTCTGCGCCGCTGCTTAGAACCGTCCGGTACTTTCCTTTATTTTCTCTTTTGCGCGCGCTCTGTTCCGTGGATCAGTAGATCTAGTTTTTGTGTATTGATGCATGTATAATATTTTATATGCATATTTATATACTTGGTCGATTCGCGTGTAGATATAGTCGCGCGTAGATATATTTGGTTGTTAGGCATGTACATGTATATGTGTTAGTTTGTGCGCATATACAATAGTCGCATGCTTTGTTAGTATTAGTCGTCGTTTGTTTATCGTATACATGCTAGTCTGCACGTAGGTAAGCACTTGTTTATAATCGGTTGATTCACGTGTGTAACTATCTATAAGCTTGGGTACATCCGCATGCGAGTAAATTCATATATATTTTCTACGTATACCAACCCATATTAGTATACATGCGCGCGCGCACGAGTCCAAACCATACCCGAACAGTGCCATGCACGAACAGTACATCCATGCATGAGAAAGCTAGGAAACTAGTTGTACATGCATTTTTCTGCAATTTGCAAAATTTGTTATTTTCGCTACGAATTCGTTTCAAGTCCAAACTACATGCAACAAATTTTGTAAATTAGTAAATATTAACACCTTTCTACAGTATTTTTACTTGATTTTTTCAATCAAATTTATACTGTTAAATTATTTGCGGAAAGTCCAAACTTACGATTTGTGTATCTCTTAAACTACAGGTCCGAAAATGTCGAAATAAATTTCATAAATCTTAGAAAATACCAAAGTATTTATCTGGAAGTTTTTGTGAAATTACGCATTAGTTTGTTTTGCGGCATTTCCTGGATGTGTGTTTATTTGGTTGTCTGCTACGCGTAGACGTTGATCTGAGCGGCAGTGCAGAAGTTGAAGACCAAGCTCAAGCCTTAGATCAGGATCATCAGCTGTTTGAAGGCAAGTCATGCTTTGACCATTCTGCTCCTAGATTTTTAAAGTGTATTTTGATTTAAATTATGCATGTTATGTTGATTAAAATGAATAGTTTAATTTGGGAGAACTAGTTAATCAACCTAATTGTTAATTCTATCCTTGTTAATAATATTTGTATGCCATATATTCCATTGTCACCTAAAGTTGGGATTAAATTGTTGGATGATATGATTGTGCCAACACGGGAGGCTAGACCGTGACTAGTTGCTTAGCTATGCTTGCGCGAAATATATTTCAAATAGCAAAATAATATTGACTAATGACAAATGGAATGATTTTGGAAGTTAAGTGTGATCTTGTCACGTGATGATGTGAAGTGTAGGTACCTTTGTGGTTCTACATGGTAACTGATATTATTGTTGGCATGTGTTGCACAATAATGGAACAGGGGTGGGAAAAGATTTTAGTCTGGGGCAAGTGGTATGAGGCTTTATGCCAGGTGGGCCTTTGTGGCACAGATCTTGAGATAACAGCCTTTGCGGCAATGGGATGAGTGATGTGAGAAGATTTGGGTTAGGGTTTGTGAGAAGGATGTCTTGCCCTGGACAGTTAAGGACTTCACCTTGCAAGCCTTTGAACTGGGCCTTTCGTACAACCACATGGTTGGAGTGGGACGGTCTTAGTTTAGTAGGATTCTGAAGTCTTACCTTTGATACCTCAGGGTGACAGTTAGACCGGGGTAACTGTGCGGGGGGAGCGTACCTGTGCTACGGCTTGGTACCCTATCCAACAGTGATTGTCGGTCCTACACTTCGATCCTTTGTGGGGGAAGTGATAGTGAAGGCAATACTGGTGAGGGTCATAGGTGTAGATGGAAGTTTCTGAAAAACTTCGTTACGGTCAATCGCCTTTGTGGTGTGCGACTGTATCATGTGGGTAAAGTGTACAACCTCTGTAGAGTGTGTCAAAACTATTCGAATAGCCGAGTCCACGGAACTGGACAACGCTCGGGGATTACAGTCAAGGGTTAAATTTTCCTAAAATGAAATGTGGGAATGGGTGGCCGAGTGCCAGAGACAATTGCTAAAGTAAATTAGGGCTTTGAGCCGTATTGTTTAAAAAGAGATTGATAACTTATTATATAATATTGTATTACCGCTTTTGAATCTATTAAGATTATTTAATCAAAGAGAAATGTTGTTTGATGCAAATTAACCACTTAAGCCATTCCTTTGGAAGAAGCCATGCATATAGTAATAGGATTGCATCTCTGTGCTTGACTTGCTGAGTATGTTGTATACTCACCCTTGCTTCCAACAAAATCATCAGTTGAGGAGAAGACTACAACTTCAAAGGAGGAGAAGTTCCGCGAGGAGGCAGTTATCTAGGGGTTGAACCTTGTCAGTTGCCTGTGGCATACTGATGGGTGTCACCGACGTTCTTTGTTCCGCTGCTGATTATTTACTTTTGTTATTGTAAGCCCTGCGTGGCAGACTATTTGTAAGTTGACCTTAAGGTCTTGTAACCAGTTTATTTAATGTTTGAAGTACTTTATTATTAATTTCGCTGTGTATGATTGTGGTACTTCATCCCTGTTTAACTGTGTGTACTAGCGTGATCCTGGACTAGTACAGAATACACAGAGGGTCCGGATTTGCAGATTCGGGTCCCGATAGAGGGCTTCATGCATGTGCAGGGGAAACAGCTGGAAGGTTCAAGCCTTCAAGTGCTAGTAAATGGAATGGCTAGAAGAGGCAACGTTCCCTGGTGAACACACGTGCATGCAAAGGCTGAAGTGCAAATGTTCCCCTCGAATGAAACGTCCAGTATTCCTGTGTACACAAGTATATACGCGTATACATTTTCAAAACGTGTTGCGAAGAAAAAATAAAAGAGAGGTTGTAAAAATCTAGAAAATTCCTCTAAAATACTAGGAACTATTTGGAACCTAACGAAGTTGGTTTCGCGATTTTTTGATGTGTAGATTTTTCGTAAAAAAATTTTTCGTGACTCAGACACCTGTACCGTTTTTTATAAAATCAACGACTTACGTTATATAACATATTTTTCGAAAATATTTTAAGCGAACACTCTCGTCTACCAATTATCTTAATTATAAATGAATTTTTAGATTTTATGCTTATGCAAAAATGCATGATCTTTATTTAATTCAATTAGTTCAAGCAGGCTTATGTTCAAATAAATTCCAAAATTTCCAATTAAATTCCAGAAAATTCTCAAAAATTCAAATGACTTAATAAATGTAAATAAATCAAATTTTGGGATGTTACACTTACACATGAGGTTCTTTCATGCTCAACTTGTCACAAGCAAAAAGGAAAAGTGGATGTTCCCTGCAATAATTGTTTAACTCTTTCTCGAAAAGTTGATTACTTGGAAAAATCATTAGAACGTTTCACTAAAGGAAAGAAGAACCTAAACATGATTTTGGATCAATCAAAAGTCAGCACTCATAACAAAGGTTTAGGTTTTGATTCTTATGTTCATCATAAATCACATGCTCCCACTGTTGTTAAAGCACTTGAAGGAGGAAAATTTGAAATTGACAATGAGCCTAAGAAAACTGTCAAGTCTGCTGGAGTGTTATCTTCTACTATGATGAATGCAAATGTTGCTTCTACTTCTAAAGCCAAGCATCCTGTTAAGTACACTTGCACTCATTGTGGTAGAGATGGACATTTAATAGATTTTTGCTTCAGAAAGGCACACTTTGCATCTCACTATGTGCCTACGGCGATGTAAACACCTTTTGTTGCTAGAAACACGGGAAAAGGCAAATCTAATTTTGTGCATAAAAATTATCGTGCTGTGCCTACTATTATGCGTCATGTGTTTCAATACTGGATTCCCAAAAATCTCATTTCTAACCCCAGTACTGAGACCTCGACATGTTTTGCTATGTAGGCTTCTCGCGCGAGGAAGGAGAACATATGGCTAGTGGATTCCGGATGCTCACGCCACATGTCCGGTGATAAGAATTGGTTCTCCTCCTTCACTTGTGCATCTCATGCTGAAAGTGTTATTTTTGAAGATGCTTCTTCCACCTCTGTTCTCGCAAAAGGCACTAGTCCAAATGATGCAGGTACAGGTGCATATGTTTAGGGGGAGATTATCTTTGTTCATGAAGATGATGATGATGATGTTGAGGATGAGATAATTGGAATTTGCTGTGTGCTTGTGTGCTTGTTTTCAAGCTTCCCATGTGCTTCACATCGACAAGCTATCAAGCGAATTTTCAGGTATCTCCATGGTACTCAAGATTTTGGCATTTGGCTTTCTGCTTTCTCATGCATTAGTTTAAGAGCCTTCTCTGATGCTGATTTTGGAGGATGTAGAATTGATAGAAAAAGTACATCTGGTTCATGCCATTTCTTGGGTAACTCTCTCATTGCATGGTCATCTAGAAAGCAATCCTCTGTTGCACAATCAACTGCTGAATCTGAATATGTGGCTGCTGCTAGTTGTTGCTCTCAAATTCTTTGGTTAGTAGCTACACTTAAAGATTATGGGGTTATTTTGGATAGTGTTCCTCTTTTGTGTGATAACACTAGTACAATTTGCATTGCTAAGAACCCTGTGCAACATTCTAGAACAAAACACATTGACATCATATTTCACTTTCTTAGAGATCATGTTGAAAAAGGGAACATTGTGCTTCACCATGTGGATACTGAACATCAATTGGCAGACATTTTTACAAAACCTTTGTCTTCTTCTCGCTTTGCTTTTTTTCGAGGAGAACTTGGGATTGTTCATCCAATGGGTTTGTTTTGAGGGGGAGTTTCCTTGCCAAGTTCTATCACTTGATGAGCTTACTTTATCATATTTCTTTATATATTATGTAATTGTGCTAATATATGATAATCTAAATTGTTCCACTTGAACTAAAAATGACATTGCGGAATTCCTTGGTCTGATTGCCTATAGCTAAATACTTTGTGGTATCTTACTCTTCTATGTTTGATATTGAATCTTCTTGACAAATTTGGGCTATGAAGCAAGTGTGTTTTCAGCTTTACTCTTTCATAAGACCTTTTAATCACTTTTGCATGTTTACAATCAAAGAAAAAGAAAAAGAAAAGGGAATCAATAAAAAAAGGGGTTGTTAAAAGTAAAAGCCCCAAGTTATGTGCTTTAGGCATGCTTTCCCTAAAAAGATAAGATGTATGCTTCAAGCATGCCATTTCCTCAAAGACAAGATGTATGCTTCAAGCATGCCACTCCAAGGAAATAAAAGAAGTATGCTTCAAGCATGCCACATGCAGTTTACTATTTAAAGATTAAATTGGTCTACTAGATTGGAGTTGAAACTACTTGCTCGCCCTGACTTGTTAGTTGCTTCAATTTTCAGCCTTGCTTTTCTACTAAGGTCTTGCTTAGTACTTGGCTATAGTTGACTGAGTTGAGGTTGAGATGCATGTCATTCCCTAACTTGTTAAAATCACATCAAGTTCTTGTATTTTGCATATTATGTGATATATAAGGTTATATGATCAAATGAGCTCATCTTTTCCTATCTTGGCACTTCTTGTCTCTCTTTGTGAAATCATTGCTAAAGGAAAAAAATTTTGAACATGTTCTCTCTTCTGTACTCTTGATGAATCCATTGTCAAAGGGGGAGAAGATTGGGAATATTTGAGAAGTTCAAGGAAAAAGGGGGAGAAGTTTTGGGAATTTGAGAATTTTGGAATTTTTTGGCACATTGCACATTCACGCACATTTTCTTTCTTAGGGGGAGATTTTTCGTATTTTCACCAAGGAGAGTTTGTTATTTTGAATTTTGGTCAAAGGGGGAGTTTTTGTGTTTTTCACTTTGATCTATTCAAAAACCTTTTTGTGATGTGAATGCTAAATGTTCAATTCTAAGTGGTGTTGCCAATGTTTTCATCAAGGGGGAGATTGTGAAATCATGTGCTGAAAAATTGGCTTAGAACTGAAAAATTGGCTTAGAATTGGATTTGCAAAATGTGCTTGTGCATGTGTTTGACAATTTGACAAGAAACAGTAAGTTTCGCATTGGCGCCGGACCAAACCTCCAAAAACAGTAAGTTTTGCTTTTGCGTCGGACCAAGTTTTTCTTAGTCCGTGGTGACCAAGTTTTCGAGTTGTGAAATATGCATCTGCACCGGACCAAATTTGCACTCTCTTGCGCCAGACCTAAGTTTCCTTTTTTTCGGCCGGACTAATATTTTTCATACACGTCGGACCAAATTTGTGATCCGTCGTGAACGCATTTTTGAAGCGTCATTTTTGCATGTACGCCGGACCAAAACTTTGGTCCGTCGTGAACGTGCTTTTGAGCGCATGAGCCGGACTCAATTTTCCAAGAAACCAGTAAGTTTCACATCTACGCCGGACCGCTTTTTCTTTAGTCCGTCGTGAACGATGTTTTGAACGTTTTTTGCGCTGACATGAAACCGAGCGTGGCGCGTGTACGCCGGAACAAATTTTCAGTCTGGCTTGAATGGCTTTTGCTCGATTAGGGTTTTGAGCAATTTTGGAATTGAATTTTGGTTTGAATTTGAGATTATGAAATTTGTGAGAAATTCATGATGCTTGTTTTGAAGTGGACTTTATGCAATGCTCGTGTGAGTATTTGCATGGACTAATGTTGAGTCAAGTCGCGGACTTTTGCTCGGAATCGTTTTGTGGTTTCTTCATGTGCAGGTATTGCTCGAAGGCGAACATGGTCGATGACGGGACCGGAACTAGGTTCAAGGAGGAACTGAGGTTCGGGACTAGGTTCAGGAGGAACTGAGGTCTTGGTGGTCAAGGATGTCATGCGGGACGTTCGGGCTAAGAGAATGGTGCACATGAAGAATGGTTAGTCACGTGAGTAAGGTAGGTGGCCATGCTTGTGCAAAGTTTTAGTCACGTGAGTATGGTAGGGTTGCCATACGCGTGCAAGAGTTGTACTCGGCCAGGTTGGGCCAAGTGGAGTTGTGTTGAATACATACTCTTTCTAGGATTAGGAGTGGAATTCCTACTAGGATTAGGAATTGTATTCAGGACTCCTTGTGTTTTGCTCCTTTAAATAGAAGGGGTGTCTCCTGTTGAAGGGCATCAAGGTGAGCAATGCGCATTGAGAGCCTTGAGCTCAGTTTTAGGATTTGTACTCTTTTGATGGGAGTACTTTAGACAAAAGAAATAAAGATCAATTCTTCCAAGATTCTTGCGTGCTACAGTAACCGCGTTGCTACAGTGTTTTCTGTTTTGGTTCTTGTTTGCATGCTTATTCTTGTTCTAGATTTGTTCTTGTTATTTGAGTTTCATCTTGATTTGATCCATCAAAAACCTTTCAAGGGTTTTGATATAGAGTTCCTCAAAGTTTAGTTAATTAATCTTTTGAAGATCTTGTTTAATCTTGAAGTTTTGATTAGATCAATTCTCGTCATCTTCTGTTACATCAAGCTTGTGAAGCTCATAACTTTTGATCCGTATGTCTGATTGAGCTGATTCTTTTTGGGTTTGATTCATATTGAAATCTAATTTCTTGTTTACAAATTTCAGATCAATCCAACAGTTGGATCTCCGGGAATTTGCATTTTACCAAACCTCTGTCATTCTGTTTTTGTCGAATACGAGGCAATTATTTGGTTCCGTTTTGGGGTGAACTTTTAGTAGATCAAGAATTTGGTTTTAGCTTCCGCACAATCATTCACCCCCCCTCTGGTTTCTATATTCGTATACTTCGATCCTACAAATGGCTATGCAATTGTCATATTGAGTAGTTATGCAAGTTCATACATGTTTATGGCATATGTGCATTCATAATGGAAGAGGCGACCCATTCTTATGCGGGCCTCTGTGTTCACACGTAGTTAACACGAAATATCTACCTCGTAGTCCCATCCACGGTTGTGAATGGGAGCGAGTCAGTAAGAGTAGGCACCCTCCACGGGATGGAAGGGAAAGAGGGTGCACACCGACGGGTGTGCACTCGTGTCGGGACCGGAATTTGCAAATCCGGACCCTCTGTGTATTCAGCACTAGTCCAGGAACGCGCTAGTGCACACAGTCTTAACATCGGTAAATATCACAATCATACCACTCGATACTAATAAAGTACTTTAATTAAATAGTCAAACTGGTTGCTCGACCTTATGGTCAAGTTACAAATATACGCCTCGCAGGGCGAAACTTATTAAGAGAGAAATAATAGCAGTGGAAAAAAATAAGATAACTTCGTGGCGCCATCCAGTATACCACAGACAACTGACTGGGCTCGCTCCCTAAGTAGACGGTTCCTCTTGGAGCTCCTCCTCCAAAGCTGGTGTAGTCTCCTCTTCAACTGGTGTTGTATTGCGGCAAGGGTGAGTACTTGGTACTCAGCAAGTCATGCACAGAATGCAAGCTAATATACTATATGCATGGCTTGATACAAAGGAATAGCTCAGGGTATATTTGCAGTAAAACAGCATTTGACAAGTAGCATAAGTAGATTCGAAAGCAGTAGAAACAAGTATAGCATAAATAACTTTTCAAAGAGTTTAATAAACATCTTTCCCATCCTAATCCACACTTCCATCAACATCATTATTAATCCAACCCAACCTTTCAATGCCCAAGTTATTTTTGAGAAAATCTAACCCTTGACTGTAATCCCCGAGCGATGTCCAATACCGCGGACACGGCTATTCGAATAGATTGTACACTCTGCAGAGGTTATGCACTTTACCCACAAGATACAGTCAAACACCACAAAGGCGAGTTCCCGTAACAAAGTCTTTCGGAAACTTCTAACAATACAAGTGGTCCTCCCCGGTTGTTGCACACTAACCCTTCCCTTAGCTAAGGCGAAGTTTAGGCCAACCAACCGTTAGATGGAGTACTGGCCTCGGCCAGTGCGCTCCCCCGTACAACTTACACAAAGGGTGTAGTTGACCTCCTGAGGTCCCACAGGTACGTTATTAGCAACTTAGTCAACTAGGTCTGTCCCATTACAGACATGTGGTTGCACGTTAGACTCAGTTCAAAGGCTTACAAGGTGAAGTCCTTAGGGTGACCAGGGCAAGACTACCCGAAGAACCAAACCAACATTCCCAATGCCACAACTGGCCCACCTGATTATTCTTGCCACATGCCCCGGTCGAAAAACTATTTATCAAACCCTAGTTGATTACCATGCACCACGTGCCATCAACATCACATGATACCTTTCCAAAACAGGTTCAATATATCATTAAGTCAATATTAACGTTTGATTGTCCAAAATCATGTCATGAGCACGTAGCAGGTCTAAGCCATATACTACAACGGTCTAAAACCCATGTTGGCAATTTAATAATGTCCAACTAGTAAACCACAACTAGGGTGACAAGGGGTCATGGCACATACTTAAGTAATCAAGGTGTCATACAGCAATTTGGCATTTATCTAATTCCCCATATTTAAATAAAATATTTTCTAATTGAACTAGCATGCAATAGGTTAAATCAAAATAGGTTTCAAAATAGGATCAACATGGTCAAAGCATAACTTGCCTTCAAAAAGTACTTGTTCTTGGTCTTGAGTTGGATCCTGAGTCAATACTTCTCCTTCGAATCCTTCCGGCACTTCAACGTCTACTCGTAAAGCGTGCAAATAGCAATACACGAATAAACAATAGGCAAAAAGTGTCCAAACATCCAAATAAAATCCATAAACAGAGAGAGCATAATTTTATGAATTTTTAGGAACTGGAATCGCTCAATTCGGAGTTAAAACACAAAAGTTATGATTATTTAAAGTTTAAATAATCAATTAAATAATATTACAGAGAAAAACTTTAGTCCAAAAATTAAATAAAATTCATAATTAGGTAGATCTCAATTTTATACAAATTTAGAAATTTGAATCACTCAAATCGGAGTTGAAAGCAAAAGTTATAAGCGTTTGAAGTTTGAGTCAAAATCTGAAATCATTATTTCGAATTAATAAATCATTTTCTTTTTCGAAAATTAATTATTGCGTCAGCGAGGACACGTGGCAGCCTCTGATTGGTCTGCTGACGTCAGCCGGTTCATGGACTCGGTCCACGCTCGGCTCGGGTTCACCGTGGACTCGGTCCACGGCTCACGGTCGCTGACAGGCGAGCCCGCCCTGTCAGTGGCTCGGGCTCACGCCGGCGCGGCGCGGCTGACACGGGGGCCCCACATGTCAGTGGCGTGCTCCCACGCGCCGCGGTGCGGCGGCTAGAGCTACGTGGCATGATCGGGCCGCCGGATCTAGATCCAACGGTCTAGATCTACCCTAGGTTAACGCAGCTTCAAAGACGCGTGGCGATCGTGGGCCGTTGGATCTTGATCCAACGGTCCAGATCCGATCTGGTTTTCCAAAGTTTCGGGGAAACGTGGACTCACCGTGATCGTCCGATGAAGATCCAACGGTGCACGGAGCTCGTGGACGGAGATGAAGTCACGGCAGGGCTGGGTTGTCGGCGCTAGGGAAGATGACCACGGGCGCGGCGCTACGGGCGTTCTCCGGCGTGATCGAGATGTCCCGCAGGTGCGCCTTGTCTTGGGGGTTCCGAACCTAGGCTCCAACACGGCGGACAAGGGCTATCGGTGCCGGAGAAGACGAGGAAACCGTAGCGGCTCCGCCCAACTTCGGCGAGCAATCGCACGACTTGGCGGCGGCTTGAGCTCTAATAGCTAGGGCAAACGGGGCGCATGGAAGAGGGCAACCTCGGGGACCGGTCCGGGCTTTAAATAGCCTAGGCATGCGTGCAAAACCCGGAACCCTAACGAACCCGGCGGAGGGCGCGGCGACGCAGTCCGTATCGGACTCAACGGAGACGACGACCCGCGGCCGTACACGTGTCCGATCAACGGCCACGATTGCCAGGCGCGCACGGGTTCGAGCCGGACCCGGTCGAAACGGTGCGGCCCAATCCTGACCGTTGGATCTCGATCCAACGGTCGGGATCGATTAGGTTTAGGGCTGGTTCGGTCGAGTCACGTAGCTCGGGTCGGACTCGAGTCCGACTCGGTCGGATGAACAGTAAACGACCCAACTCGAATTTCCAGCGATTTAATATTTAAAATAATTCCCATTAATTTATTTAATTCAATAAAAATAGTAAAATACTCAGAAAAATTCCAGAAAAATTCTGGAAAATATTTTAGGGCATTTGGGACTCAAATAAAATATTTCCAACAAAACTTTATTTGAAAATTTAATTTCTTTAATTATTTCAATATGGAATAAATTCAAATTAAATCCAAATAAATCCAAATAAATTCCAGAAAATTCCAAAAATTCACAAATGTGCAAAATAGTATTTAATTTCATGAAGAGCAAAAATTTGGGTGTTACAACTCGGCAATAGCGGTATGTGATAAGCAAAAAGACATGTGCATTGCTGTAACACCCCAAAATTTTGCTTTTCTTAAATTCATGTGTGATTTGGCACTTTGGTGAATTTTTGGAATTTTCTGGAATTTATTTGGATTTATTTGGAATTTATTTGAATTTATTCCATTTTGAAATAATTAAAGAATTTAATTTTGCAAATAAAATTTTGTTGGAAATATTTTATTTGAGTCCAAAATGTTCCAAAATATTTTCCAGAATTTTTCTGGAATTTTTCTGAGTATTTTGCTATTTTTAATGAATTAAATGAATTTCTGGGAAATATTTTAATTATTAAATCATTTGGAAAATGCGAGTGGGTTTGTACTGTTCATCCGACCGAGCCCGAGTCAGACTCGAGTTCGAGTCCGACCCGAGCCACGTGACTCGACCGAACCAACTCCAAAACCTAATCGATCCCAACCGTTGGATCAAGATCCAACGGTCAGGATTTCCCCGTATCGCTTCGGTCGATCCGGCCCGGATCCGATCGCGTCCACGCGATCGTGGCCGTTGATCGTGCCACGTGGACGGTCGTGCGTCGTCGTCCCCGCCGAGTCCGAGCCGGACTCCTCCGCCGCCGCCAGGTGTGGGATTAGGGCTCCGTCCGTGCGGCGCATGCCGAGGGCATTTAAGGCACGGTGGTACCCGAGGACCGCCGTGTGACCCGCGCACTCTCGCCCTATCTCACCGAGCCTCACCAGTAGATCCGCGGAATCGCTCGCCGGAGTCATAGCACCTCCGCCGCAGTTCGCTTGATTCCGCCGCCCCCCTCGCCGCCATTGACCCAGATCCGGAACCCCCGGCCAGGCGCACCAAGAGACCTTTCACCTCGCCGAGCACGCCCCAAACGCTGCTCGTGTGGTCGCGATCCCGCCACGGCAGCCACAACTCCGCCGTGAAGCCATCGCCGACCGAAGCTCCACCAACCGTCCGATCAAGATCCAAGGGCTCAGATCGCGCCACGTCACCCTCGGTGAGTTCCTTGAAAATCCTAGATCTAATCTCAACCGTTGGATCTAGATCCAACGGCTTAGGTCGTGCCACGTAGCGGAATCGCACCAGTTAGATTGGATGCGACCGTTAGATCAAGATCCAACGGCCCAGATCAACCCGCGCGCCCAAGTACTTGAGGCCCAAATCAATCCTAGCCGCTTTTCAAACCAACGGCTACGATCGTGCCACGCGTGTCCAAGGAGCCGAACCGCGCCACGCGGCAGCGTGGAGTCATCGCGACACGGCCCGCGTGTCGGCGATCGCACCGTGACGCCACCCATGACGTCATCGGATGGACCCACTGCCAAAGACCGTGGCCGAGCCCCGCCGACGCCGGGCCGATGACGTCACCCGAAAGTGGTCCCACATGTCGGGCCTCACGTGAGCCGTGGACCGGTCCACGGTAGACCCGAGCCGAGCGTGGACCAAGTCCATGGACCACCGACGCCGCCAGACCAATCGGTGCTGCCACGTGTCCATGCTGACGCAATAATTAATTTCCGAAAAAGAAAATGATTTATTAATTCGAAATAATGATTTCAGATTTTGTTTCAAACTTCAAACGCTTATAACTTTTGCGTTTCAACTCCGATTTGAGTAATTCAAATTTCTAAATTTGTATAAAATTGAGATCTACTTAAATATGAATTTTATTTAATTTTTGGACTAAAGTTTTTCTCTGTAAAATTATTTAATTGATTATTTGAACTTTAAATAATCATAACTTTTGCGTCTTAACTTCAAATTTGACGATTCCAGTTTCTAAAAACTCATAAAATTATGTTCTCTCTATTTATGGATTTTATTTGGATGTTTGGACACTTTTTGCCTATTGTTTATTCGTGTATTTGCTATTTGCACGCTTTACGAGTAGACGTTGAAGTGCCGGAAGGATTCGAAGGAGAAGTATTGACTCAGGATCCAACTCAAGACCAAGAACAAGTACTTTTTGAAGGCAAGTTGTGCTTTGACCATGTTGATCCTATTTTGAAATCTATTTTGATTTAACCTATTGCATGCTAAGTTCAAATAGAAAATACTTTATTTAAACATGGGGAATTAGATAAATACCAATTTGCTGTATGACACCTTGATTATTTAAGTATGTGCCATGACCCTTTGTCACCCTAGTTGTGGATTACTAGTTGGACATTATTAAATTGCCAACATGGGTTTAGACGTTGTAGTATACTGCTTAGACCTGCTACGTGCTCATGACATGATTTTGGACAATCAAATGTTAATATTGACTTAATGATATATTGAACCTGTTTTGGAAAGGTATCATGTGATGTTGATGGCACGTGGTGCATGGTAATCAAGCGGGTTTGATAAACGATTTCGGCCGGGGCATGTGGCAAGAGTAATCAGTGGGCGAGTTGTGGCATTGGGAGTGTTGATTTGGTTCTTCGGGTAGTCTTGCCCTGGTCACCCTAAGGACTTAACCTTGCAAGCCTTTGAACTGGGTCTAACGTGCAACCACATGTCTGTAATGGGACGGACCTAGTTGACTAAGTTGCTAATAACGTACCTATGGGACCTCAGGAGGTCAACTACACCCTTTGTGTAAGTTGTACGGGGGAGCGTACCGGGGCTGAGGCCAGGTACCCATCTAACGGTTGATTGGCCTAGACTTCGCCTTAGCGAAGGGAAGGGTTAGTGCGCAATAACCGGGGAGGACCACTTGTATTGTTAGAAGTTTCCGAAAGACTTTGTTACAGGAACTCGCCTTTGTGGTGTTTGACTGTATCTTGTGGGTAAAGTGCATAACCTCTGCAGAGATTGGAATCTATTCGAATAGCCGTGTCTCATGTATTGGACATCGCTCGGGAATTACAAATAAGGGTTAGATTTTCTCAAAAATAACTTTGGTTTGAAAGGTTGGGTTGGATTAATAATGAAGTTGATGGAAATGTGGTTTAGGATGGGAAAGATGTTTACCAAACTTCTTGAAAAGTTATTTATGCTTTACTTATTTCTACTGCTTTCGAATCTACTTATGTTACTTGTCAAATGCTATTTACTGCAAATATACCTTGAGCTATTCCTTTGTACCAAGCCATGCATATAGTATATTAGCCTGCATTCTGTGCATGACTTGCTGAGTACCAAGTACTCACCCTTGCCTCAACACAACACCAGTTGAAGAGGAGACTACGCCAGCTTTGGAGGAGGAGCTCCAAGAGGATCCGCTCACGTAGGAGCGAGCCCGATCGATTGCTGTGGTATACTGGATGGCGCCACGATGTTACCTTATTTGATTTTCATTGCTACTATTTCTCTTTTAATAAGTATCGCCCTGTGAGGCGTACATTTGTGACTTGACCATAAGGTCGAGTAACCAGTTTGGTTATTTAAATAAAAGTACTTTATTAAGCATCGAATGGTATGATTGTGATATTTACCGATGTTAAGACTGTGTGCACTAGCGCGTTCCTGGACTAGTGTTGAATACACAGAGGGTCCGGATTTGCAAATTCGGGGTCCCGACAATTGCATTGCATGAATGAAAAAGTTAATGAAGATGTTTTACGAGATGTTAATGAAGATGTTAATGAATACTGTTATTGTTTTGTTCCATTGCAATACACTTTGCTGAGTGATGAACTCACGCTTGTTGTTTATGTTGTTTTTAGGTACCATGAATTCGGCATAAGGGAAAGGGAGCTAGCGTCACGTCTCCACTTAGTTTCACTCATCTAGACAACTACACACCCTCATTCATAGTTGTGATGATCCTTTTATTGCGCTAAACTTGGATTATGCTATATCGTGTGTTTGATTTTATTGTTGTAACACCCCGGCATCTAGTATGCCTGAATGTTACCAAACATAGACTAAACAACATTCAAATACCACAAATAAAGGTAAAATTACAGCAAAGGTGCAAATGCTAAAACCAAAAATTTCGGCAGCATCTCCTTTGTTTTCCCATGATTTGAAGCAACAACAACAATAAGACAAGTTATAACATGATATGAGACAACTAAAACAGCAATAACAATTGATATGGCAACACATATGTCTACAAATAGCGAATTCAACCATTCCACCAATTATAATGAAGCAAAAGATGAACTTAAGCTCAAAACCAAGCCAAGCACCAAGTTTCATGGCACAATTCTTATTATCATGTCTCCAAATGATTAAACGTAGACTACGAGTGTGGAGCTACGTGTAGAAGTGTAGCTAAACCCCTTTCCCGCATGCCGGTCTCAAAGTACCTAAAAACAACATAAAACACAAGCGTGAGTTCATCACTCAGCAAGTATATTGCAACGGAACAAAAAACACATTCCAATACCTTCATCACCACTTTTCATATTCAACATCATAAACATTTCATATTCACATTGGATGCATCTCATTGAACTCTTCATATAACATCATCATATAGCATCATCATAAAATGCAATGCAATGCACATGTCTCCTTGAAGCACATCACAGTAGTGCCGAGTGCACACCTGTCGGCGTGCACCCTCTTTCCCCTTCCATACCGTAGATGGAGGGTGCCTACTCCTCGCTTCCATTCACCACGGTGATGGAATCACGAGGTAGGTCTTACTCAATGGCGCTCCGGATTAGTCATAACTTTCTCACCGACCTTACCAGACTAGTTACGAATTTCTCACCGACCAGGCCAGTTTTCATGCCATGTATGCAATTATGCCATAAACATAAACACTTCCACATAACTCAACTAATCATTGCATAGCATCATAATAATCCATTTTCATCATATCATGGGCAAACACTAACATGGCAAGATATCATATCAAGTAATCCATTTGCATCTAGACAAGACTAGCAACATACAACATGCTACCCATTCCAATACACTTGCCTTAACCACGGGCGACGGGATGGTGAGATGTTGAGGGCACTCCTGGGGTCACACCACCTGCACATAGGTGCCACATACTCAAAACGTGCCCACCAAAACAGTACGCAATCGCTCATCTACCCCGACTTCGCAAACTACTCCCAAAACCGAAAAACAGAGAATCTGTCCCGACGGGACAGCAGGCTTCAAACTAGCATAACTTGAGTTCTAAGACTGTAAATCAAGTAAATGAGTACATAATCGCGAAGCTTAGGAAATTTCCTAGCTTTTTCTAAGTATTGGGAAAAGCTGATTCGGCATCTAAAATTGTTTAATCTACAGAACAACGTAATCTATTCCAATCTCGTCACAGTTTTGAACACATTCGGTAAAACAGCCATAACTTTCAAACCGATGAACAGAATTAAGCATTCTTGGTGTCCAATTAAAGTTAATTCAATTACCTACAACTTCTTCAACAGGCGGATGACCAAATTCCGACTCTAAAATTGTAAAAACTCAAACCCTAGGTCATATGCGCAATCTGCCCGAAGCAGAGCACTATGCAATCTCTAGTTTTCATCAATTCGATCCAATCGCAGCAACACCTTTCGATCTAAAAACACCAAGACACCCTCTAGAATAGCACCTAGCCCATCCCCAAGGATCACCCATAGCCATACCTTTGCCCGATGAACGACGAACGCCGAAACTTCTCCTCCAGGTTCCCCGATCTTCTTCCTCGCGATGGAACCGCCGGATCTCCTCGTCGCAGAGCTTCCCGATGGAGAGGACAATGGTATGGAAGGGTGTGGAAGCAAGGGATGGGGGTGGATCTCTCCTAGGGCCGGTTAGGGGAGGTGGGGAGGTGGGGGAGGAAGGGGGAAGGGGTGGCGGCTAGGAGTGGGAGGAGGAGGAGGTGGGGGCGCCCTAGGGTTTGGGGGGCACAAGGGCAGGCTATGCTGCCCCCCATCTTCGTCACATGGCACAATAGCCTCCCCCAACGGCCCAATTTGTTCCCCCAAGGCCCAAACTCCCCTGGAAGGGCCCAAACACCCGGAATCGCCCCGAAAACGCGATTAATCCTCATACCGTAAAGTTTTAATCTATAATTTCACATTTTATAAATTCACGACATTCCGTAGTGTCACATTTGTTCACTCAGTTTTGGCTCATGAAACGTTTGAGTTTATATTCTTGGCTTAAACTAATGGTAGAATTACTGTTATTCCTGTTTTAGATGTCTTCTATTATGCTATTGTTTTATGATATTAATATTGATGCTTCAAACCATGGAAAAACAAAGGATATGCTGCCGAAATTTCGTTTAAGCTATTAACGTAGTTGCTGTAATTTATTGTTAAATATGTGTTTTTGGTTGCTTCTAGTATCGTTTGGGTGACATTCGCGGCATACTAGGTGCCGGGGTGTTACAGTTGGTATCAGAGCGGGCTTCAGGTCCGTGGTGCATGAACTTAGTGAAATACCATAGGGACAACTAAAATTTTGATTTGGGATAATCTAGAGACATGGCTTAGGTCCATACGTTAAAATTTTGCCATAGGACAATAACCTTAAAATTTGACACACTTGGGACATAATTGGGTTAATTAATTTAAAATTTGACACACTTGGAGCACAATAGGGTGGGTAATGGTTCCTCATTGCATTACATTTTAATGTTATTTGAGCTTTGATGAAGAATGTTATAAAGGAGGGATAAAGATATTATTGAAGCCATGGTTTTACTTATAGATGTGAAAGTGTGCTTGTAAGATATAAGTGATAATGGATGGGAATCACTGTTCTAACAAGTCAAAACCTTTTGTGAAGAAAATGAGATTTATGTGCCAAATATTCAATAGCTCGTACAGTTGGATGTAAATTTGCATGTAGAAAGCATATGGTTAGGGGTGCAACCGGCTCTTTTGTATTCTAAACCATATTTTGTTGTCGGTAGCGTATTCGAATACAGATAGTGCAAAATATGAATATGGCACGAATAATATTGGTCACAAATTTGAAGCAAATGCATAGTGAAATTAATACAAGATGCGAATATTTTTTGTTGAATATCGCGTGAAAATAGATACTGCATATAGCACAATATATCAATGATTAATCAATTGTATGAGTTCAACATGCAACAAGATTATTGTAATTTAACAAGTTAGTTTTATTGGAGATATGCCATAAAGGCAATCATAGAGATGATTATATTTTCTTATGTTCATGATTAATTATCTTGTTTCTTGAATATTGTCATGATTATTTATTAGCAAGTATATGACTTGCTTGTGAAACTCTATATATGACTTTGTAATGATTATTCTAAAGCGATCCCTAGTTGATAAATAAATGAGGGCACATATGAATAGACTAGCATATGTATTGGTTGATGACCATGTTTCATGGGTCATAGATATGGAGATATCAAACCAATAATATGGATACATGTTAGAGAACATAGAGTTGGATTTACTCACCTTGAGGCACTGCAAGAATGTTGTAATCTTCTTGTCATCAGTTGGTCTCATGTACAATGTGTATGCTATATCCTTAGACTTGAGGTTGGCGCATGTACTCAAGATGTGTATGACTTACTTAGTGGTTGCCAAACGCTACTCTGTAACTGGATAATTATAAAGGTGACTTTTGGGTTTGTCATAAAGCATTCTGCGAAGCATGGTCAATCAAGACAAAATTTATCCCTCCATTCAATAGGAGAGATATCTCTAGGCTCGAGTGCTCAGATTCTGTAAATGCATGGCCATGCTACTCGCGATTAAAGAGTTCACCGTTGTTGGGGATTCTGAATCACGTGATCGAGAAGAGTGCTTGAGCTAACTAAACAAGGATGGCACATACTCGCCTTGAGTTTGACCGATATCATTAGGAAAAGGAAAATACATATAACTAAGCATTGTTTAGGTTCATCTAATGTGATCTTTACATGCACTCGGGAGTCAGCACGTCCTACTAGGGACCACTAGCGATTAATAGTCGAGTAAGAGTACTTGGGCCATGTCTAGGTATACGTGAACCTATAGGGTTGCATGCTTTAGGGGATGGGACTTAATTCAGATTGTGATCTGAATTTTGATGGGTTTTAAGTTCCTAATGGGCCTTTAATGTAGAGCCCATTATGGGGGCATCTATTTAAAGGGAAGGGTGCTGGCTTTAGGGTGAAGAGACACAATACGAATTGGAAATTCCCTGTAACACCCCGGCATCTAGTATGCCCTGGATGTCACCAAACATAGCATAAGAATCATCTAAATACCACAAATAACAATAAATTACAGCAAGGGCACAAATGCTAAACCGAAAATTTCGGCAGCATCTCTTTTGCTTTTCCATGGTACGGAGCAACAACAAGAATATCTCAAGATATATCATAATGCAAAGCATCTAAGACATCAACAACAGGTGACATAACAGCAATTTAAGTCTAGCATAATGAATTTAACCACTTCATGATCTGAAACGAAATAAATAATATGGCCAAGCACATCAATAAGGCATACTCCAAGTTTTCAACACATTAACTTATTATCATAACTCCAAATGATAAAAACTGTCTAATGTGTGGAGCTACGTGAAGAAGTGTAGCTAAACCCCTTTCCCGCATGCTGGCTTCGGGGTACCTAAAAAACAACATTAAACACAAGCGTGAGTTCATCACTTAGCAAGTATATTGCAATGGAACAAGAAAACACATTCCAATACATTCATCACCACTTTTCATATTCAACAACATAAACATCTCATATTCACATTGTATGCATCTCATTGACATCATCATATAACATCATCATATAATGCAATGCAATGAACATGTCTCCTTGAAGCACATACCGGTATTGCCGAGTGCACACCCGGCGTGCACCCTCTTTCCTCTCCCATCCTCGCTTCCATTCACAACCATGGATGGAATCATGAGGTAGGACTTACTCAATGGCGCTCGGATTAGTCATAACTTTCTCACCGACCTTACCGGATTAGTTATGACTTTCTCACCGACTGTGCAAGTTTTCATGCCATGTATACAACATATGCCATAAACATAAACAACTAATCATTGCATAGCATCATAACGTACCATTTTCATCACATCATGGGCAAACACTAATAATGGCAAGATATCACATTATGTAAACAATTTGCACTTAATCAGGACTAGCAAACATACAACACATTCACCATTCCAATACACTTGCCTTAACCACGGCGACGGATTGGCAAGAGGATGAGGGCACTCCCGGGGTCACACCACCTGCACATGGATACCACACACTCAAAACGTGCCCACAAAACAGTACACAATCGCTCATCTACCTCGACTTCGCAAACTACTCCCAAAACCGAAAAACAGAGAATATGTCCAACGGGACAGCAGCCTTCGGAAGGCCATATCTTGGGCTTAACAACTCCAAATCAAATGAACGAGTACATTTTCTCGAAGATTAGGAAATTTCCTAGCTTTTTCTAAGTATTGGAAAAAGCTGATTCGGCTTCTAAAATTGTTTAATCTACAGATCAACACGATCTGTCCCAATCACGTCACAGTTTTGAACACGTTCGGTAAAACAGCCATAACATTCAAACGGCTAGGCGGAATTACGTGTTCTTGGTTTTCACTGAAAGGTATTGAAATTATCTACAACTTTATCAACATACGGTCGACCAGAAAATACTTATAAAATTACGAAATCTTAAGCCTAGATCGGACGCCCAAACTGCCCGAAACAGAACACCATGCAAACTCTAGATTTCATCCAATCTAACCAATGGCAGCAGAAACTTTTGATTTAATAGCATGAAATCCTCCATTAACACAGCACCTAATCCACCCCAAAGGTTTCCTATGACCATACCTTAGCCCGATTTAACAAAGAACCGATTTAACACGCCTCCCGACGCTCGATCTTCCTCCACGCGCCAATCCCGCCGGGTCCTCTCGTCGTGGAGCTCCCCAATGGCGAGGGCAACGGCGTGGAAGAGCATGACAGCAAGGGGTGGGGGTGGAGCTCGCCTAGGGCCACCTAGAGGTGGTGGGGAGGAAGGAGCAAGGTGGCGGCTAGGGGAGGAAATGGGGGAGGCGCATGGGGGAGAGAGGGGTGGGTGGCGGCTAGGGTTGAGGGAGAGGGGAGTGGGGGGGAGCACCAAGGGGTGGGGGCTAGGTTTGGCTACCCAAAAGTCCCCCCTCCTCTTGGGCCCAAACCCTTCCACCGGAGGCCCAACTCAACCCCCAAGGCCCAAAGTCCCCCGGAGAGGCCCAAACACCCGGAAACGGCCCAAAAACAAGCTATAAAGTTAAATGCAGAAATGCCGAATTCTAAAATGTCACATTCTGGGGTGTCACATTCTCTCCCCCTTAACAGGATTCGACCCCGAATCCGAGACACACCACTTTGCAACCAACCAAATCGAAGGGAGCTGAGGTTCACTTCTCAGAACCCGCTCAAAAACCCCTACGATTTGCACTAGCCAGAACTCAAAGACAAGGAGCTAAGGCTCAAAGATTGACAGCTCTAACGATGACTCATGATCAAAACTTGCCAGAATCTTACTCAACATTGAAACACAAAGCACTCACATAAGGCCTCAGCACGACCCAAGCGGTCGGATAAATCCTCAAACAGACCACAAAAGAAAACGATCTCACACTCCTCATTTTATACATTCCTTGGCACTAGAGTGCCCGATCCCTTTAACCAACGCTACTCTCCAGAAGAACACGGTACCAACCTCTAACTCCAACTCTAGATCCCCCTTCAGCTCTCACGTGCAAAAAAATGCTTTCACACCTCAACCTCTCTACTGTGGTTCGTTAAAAACAAGACGACGCGAACCAAGCAGGACACATCACTCCAAGACTACCAATTGCTTGAACAAACGGGGTTAAAACCTTTCAAAAGATTGATCTTTTACAACTAGGCCAACACCCACCATTACCATCGAAGGGAAAGCCTACTTTATTACCGGGGTTCTGAAAACCCGCAAAAATCAATAACAACCGAACAATCCACTTCAGTTGGCACAACTCGCTCATAATTCAGCGACAAAAAGATCCAATACACTTCGAAAAGATAAAGAAATTACTAGCAACCGCCAAGTGGTCCACTAATAATTTAATCAATCCTACCGTGGAACACATCAACGACCCAATTCTCCAAGAAGGTTTGCATTGGATGAGCTCAACCATAAACCATGAACCCAACTTGATCCACATACAACAACTCGAACTCCAAAAGCGCTAAAAGCCACTTTGGAAAGAATTTAGCAACAACCAAAGAGTACTCATTTTATCTTCCTAAGCCAAATCGCAAAGGAAACACACATCTCCTATACCACAGCCAAAATACCAGAAGTTATTCATTACTTCTTTTCATACAAGAAAACAATGGAAATCCCGATTCATGACATGAATGCAAACTTTTCAAGAGCACTCCGGATTAGTCATATATCCGTATATGACTTTCTCACCGACCTAGCTCATCGACTCTTTCTATGTTTAATGGTACATATGTAACACCCCGTCATCTAATATGCCTGAATGCTACCAAACATAGACAAAAGAACATCAAAATACCACTAAATTAAGATAAATTACAGCAAAGGAGTAAATGCTAAAACCGAAAATTTCGGCAGCATCTCCTTTGTTTCTCCATGAATTGAAGCAACAACAATATAACATGTCAAGATAGCATAATGAACGATAGCAATAACATGACCAATCGGAAATTCAGTCACCATACAACTAAGGATATAAGTCTATCCGTCACATGTCAAATATGGACTAATCATTTACTAATAACGACCAACGAATCATCAAAAACACAGTTTAGTTCAATGAATTAACCATAACCATATGGGAAGGAACATGTCATTGTTTAAATGTGTGATGCTAAGTGATGACGTGTGACTAGCTCCCTTTCCCACATGTCAGTTTCATGGTACCTAAAAAACAACATAAAACACAAGCTTATGTTTAACACTCAGCAAGTATATTGCAATGGGTCATACAGAACATCTCAATATTATCATCACTACATAACAACGTAACATCATGATTAAGTCATACTTCATATGCAACATCATATTCATAGCTCAACCTCATTGAAATCATCTCATCATCATCATAATGTATGCAATGCAATGCAATGCACATGTCTCCTCGATGCAAATACCGGTATTACCGAGTGCACACCCGTCGGCGTGCACCCACGTCCCCCTTCCATCCCGTAGATGGAGGGTGCCTACTCCTCGCTTCCACTCACCGCGTGGGTGGAATCACAAGGTAGGTCTTACATCTATGGCGCTCCGGATTAGTCATAACTTTCTCACCGACCTTACCGGATTAGTTATGACGTTCTCACCGACCGGGCCAAGTTTCATGCCATGTATGCAACATATGCCATAATCATTGACCATAAACCATTGCATAGCATCTTAACATACTCTTGTTCATCATATCATGGCAAGTACTAAGCATGGCAAGATAGCATAACATGGAAACCATTGCACCTAGTCAAGTCAATCAAACAAACCACAAGCTACCCATCCCAATACACTGGCCTTAACCTCGGGCGACGGATTGGCGGGATGAGGAGGGCACTCCCGAGGTCACACCACCAGCACATAGATGCCACACAATCACAACGTGCCCACAAAATAGTACGCCATTGCCCATCTACCCCGATATCAAAAACTACTCCCGAAAATGAAAAACAGAGAATTTGTCCCTCCCGGACAGCAGACTTCAAACTATCATAACTTTAGATCCAATACTCCGAATCGATTAAACGAGTACATCATCGCGTAGCTTAGGAAATTTACTAACTTTTTCTAAGTATATGGAAAAGCTGATTCGGACTCTAAAGTTGTTTAATCTACAAAACCCTACGTTCTGTCCCAGCTACGTCACACATTTGAACACGTTCGGTAAATTGAGCATATCTTTCTAACGGCTGGGCGGAATTGGACGTTATTTATGTCCACTGAAAGGTATTGAAGTTACCTACAACTTCTTCAACAGGCGGCCGACCAATTTCCGATTTTAAGGTCATGAAAACTCTAACCCTAGGTCGACTGCACAATCTGCCCGAAGCAGAGAACGTGGCAAACTCTAGATTTCATCTAATCTACCCAACTACAGAACCACCAATTGATCTAAAAACATGAATTCAACCCTTAGAACAGTACCTAGACCAACCCCAAGGATTCCCGTGGCCATACCTTCGCCCGACGAACGAAGAACCAACGGATCTCCTCCCGGTTCGCGCGATCTCCTTCCTCGCTCCAAATCCACCAGATCTCCTCGTCGCGGAACGCTCCAATGGACGGATCAGTGGGGTGGTGAGGTGGAGAGGCTTCCCTAGGGCAGCAAGGGTGGTGGAGAGGGGATGGGATGGCGCAAGCGGAAGAGGAGGCGCCCAAGGTGGGGGGTGGCGGCTTGGGTGGTGGGAGGAGGAGGTGGAGTTCCATTGAACTTTCCGCGTGGTTGCTCCATTGAACTTTGCAGAAACGGGTTGACTTGTTCCTCGTTTCTCGATCCATTGTGTCTAGAATCTTCGCGGGGTGCTCCTTGTAAGTCAAATCTTCCTGCAACTCAATTGACTCTAGCGGTGTCTGTTCCTCAGGTACTCGGAGACACTTCTTCAACTGGGACACGTGGAACACGTCATGCACTCCTGCTAATGACTGCGGCAACTCCAGCTGATAAGCAACTTCGCCTCTGCGGCTCAAAATCTTAAATGGTCCAACATAACGGGGTGCGAGTTTCCCTTTGGCATGGAACCTCTTAACTCCCCTGAGAGGCGTAACTCTGAGGTATACATAGTCTTCTGGTTCAAAACTCAAATCCCGGCGACGATTGTCAGCATAACTCTTCTGTCGTGATTGGGCTATCTTCAACCTTTCCCTAACCATGGCAATCTGCTCTTCAGCTTCTTGAAGAATATCAGGCCCGAAGACACGGCGCTCGCCGGTCTCATTCCAGTTTAATGGCGTCCGGTAGGGTCGACCATACAGTGCCTCAAATGGTGACATTTGCAAACTTGCTTGGTAACTGTTGTTGTAACTGAACTCGGCATGCGGCAAGCTCTTATCCCAAGAGGTAGCATGAGCCAATGCACACGCTCTTAGCATATCCTCCAGAATCTGATTGACTCTTTCGGTCTGTCCATCCGTCTGTGGATGATAGGCTGTACTGAAGTTCAAACGGGTTCCCATGGCTTCATGCAACTTATTCCAGAACCTTGAGGTAAATTGGGTACCTCTGTCCGATACAATCCTCTTTGGCACTCCGTGCAAACAGACGATCCTGATCATGTACAGCTCTGCTAACTTATCTCCCGAGTAAGTGGTCTTCACAGGGATAAAATGGGCGACCTTGGTCAAGCGATCCACTATAACCCATATAGAGTCATAACCTCCTTGAGTTTTCGGCAAACCGGTAATGAAATCCATTCCGATTTCTTCCCATTTCCACTCTGGTATCTTCAACGGCTGTAGCAATCCTGCTGGTCTCTGATGCATTGCTTTGACTCTCTGGCATATGTCGCACAATGCAACATGCTCGGCGACTTCACGCTTCATGCTCGGCCACCAGAACCTCTTCTTCAAATCCTGATACATCTTGGCACTTCCTGGGTGGATTGAATACTTGGAGTCATGGGCTTCCTCCAAAATCAGCTGTTTTAATTCCTTCTTGTTGGGCACACAAATCCGATCCTTTATCCATAACGTGCCCTGCTCATCTAACTTGAAATCCTCTGCCTTGCCTTCTTCCTTGATGGACTTAATCCTGCGGATCTTGTCATCATCCTTCTGTCCTTCTCGGATCTGATCCTCTAAGGTAGGCTTTACTTCTAATGCGGCCAAGAATCCGCTAGGTACCACCTCAATCTTCATTCTCTGGAAATCCTTACATAGCTCATCCTGACTTGTGGCTAGCAACATACTCACAGTATGGCTTTTCCGACTCAGAGCATCGGCAACTACGTTTGCCTTTCCTGGATGGTAATGGATTCCAACATTGTATTCCTTGATCAACTCTAACCATCTCCTCTGCCTCATGTTCAGGTCTGATTGGGTGAAGATGTACTTAAGACTCTTATGATCAGTGTACACTTCACATCTGTTCCCGATCAGATAGTGACGCCATATCTTCAAGGCATGCACTACGGCAGCTAACTCTAGGTCATGTGTCGGGTAATTCTCCTCATGCGGCCTCAACTGCCTTGATGCATAAGCAACAACCTTTCTTTTCTGCATCAGCACACATCCAAGTCCTTGACGCGATGCATCACAATAGATATCAAAGCTTTGATTAACATCCGGTAGGACTAACACCGGCGCTGATGTCAATCGTTTCTTCAGTTCTTGAAAACCTTTCTCGCACTCTGGCGTCCATGCAAACTTCTTCTCCTTTTTCAGCAATTGCGTAAGAGGTCTCGCAATTGTCGAAAAGCCTTCAATGAAACGGCGATAGTAACCTGCCATTCCAAGGAAACTTCTGATCTGGGTTACGGTCTTCGGCTGCTCCCAATGTAACACAGCTTCTACCTTGCTTGGGTCTACAGCGACTCCTTCTGCGGTCATTACATGTCCGAGGAACTCCACCTTGTCCTTCCAAAAATCACACTTGCTGAACTTGGCGAAGAGTTGCTGTTCCCTCAGCTTTTCCAAAACTCGCCTCAAGTGTTCTGCATGTTCATCCTCTGTCTTGGAGTAGATTAGGATATCATCTATGAACACGACGACAAACTTGTCCAAATATTCCATGAACACCTTATTCATCATATTCATGAAATATGCTGGCGCATTCGTCAGACCAAAGGACATAACTGTAAACTCGTAATGTCCATATCTTGACGAGAATGCGGTCTTCGGAATATCCTCTGTTCGGATCTTCAACTGATGGTATCCCGATCTCAGATCAATCTTGGAGAAAACTCCGGCTCCTCTCAGCTGATCAAACAAATCATCGATCCTGGGTAGCGGGTACTTATTCTTCACGGTGACTTCATTGAGTGCACGGTAGTCAATGCACATCCTGAAACTCCCATCCTTCTTCTTGACAAACAAAACTGGTGCTCCCCACGGCGACGAACTCGGTCTGATAAATCCTTTCTCCATTAACTCTTCAAGCTGTTTCTTCATCTCTACCAATTCCTCGGTGGACATCCGATAAGGTCTCTTTACTATTGGCGCTGTACCGGGTACAAGCTCTATCACAAACTCTATGTCCCTATCCGGTGGCATACCAGGTAGATCTTCAGGAAAAACATCTGGGTACTCATTCACTACTGAGACATCCTCTATGCTGATTGCCTTGGTACTGTTAACCATCAACTGTCCATCTCTAACGGCAGTAGCTTGAAACTCCACTTTCTTTCCACACGGGCTCTCAACTGAGATAGTCCTTCGTCCACAATCCAATACGGCTCTGTGCTTGGATAACCAATCCATTCCCAAAATGACATCTAAGGTCTGGGTCTCCAAAATAATAAGGTTCGCTAGGAACTCTATCCCATCTATTAGTATTCTCACCCCAGAACATCCTACTTTCGTTCGGAGTTCGGAACCAGGGGTTTGAACTAAAAGCATGCATTTAAGTCTTGCAATCTCCAAATCATTTTTAGCAGCAAAGCCTTGTGAAACCAATGAATGCGAAGCTCCAGAATCAAACAACTGTTGCAGGTACTGAGTTGACTAGCAACTTACCCAGTACGACGTCCGTAGCATTCTACAGTGCATCCGCGGTGAAATGGTTGACTCGGCCTCTCACCACGATGCAGGGATGTGGCTCTCGGTCTCGGGCGTCCTAGCCGGTGTGGATCCTGGTTGAAACGGACCGGGTCACTCCTGCTGTCTTCTTTGGGCAGCTGTTGGCAAAGTGTCTGGCTCGTTGCAGCTTGTAGCAGCGTCTCACTTGTTCCTTGCCGATCGCTCGAGCGGCGTTTTGGCCGGGCTGGGGTGCGATAGTTACGATTGACGGGTCTTGGTGCCGTGACGGTGTCCTGGTTACATTTTGTGGCTGGAATCTAAAAATTGATTTGGTGCAACTCTCGACGCCATTGCGTTCCTGGCGTGATCCTCGCTATTGCATCCTGCGCTTCTGTTCTCATCCAGTTCCTTGCGCTTGTCCTCAAGAATAAGCGCCTTATTCACTAACTCTTGAAAACGGAAAGTTGTGGGTGATCAGTCCACTGTAGTCTGAGTTAAGTCCCTTCATGAAGCGAGGTATGCGGCTTTATCTATCGCTACATCCCCAGGTGCGTAGCGTGCAAGCTGTGTGAACTTATTCAGGTATTCGGCCACTGGCTGATTACCTTGCTTCAGTGCTCTGAACTCCTCCTTCTTGAGATCCATGATTCCTTCAGGCACATGATAATCTTTAAATGCACCGTGAACTCTTCCCAAGTGATGTCCCGAGGGTTCTCTTGCGTGGCACGAAGTTCTCCCACCATTCGGCCATTGTTCCTTCCAACTGATGAGAAGCGTAGAGTACCTTCTCATTTCCCATGCATTGAGCGATGTGTAACTTCCTCTCAATTGACCTTAACCAATCATCGGCCTCCAATGGATTGGCATTCCCAGAGAAAGTGGGTGGGTGAGTCCTCATAAACTCTGACAGTCTTGTATTCTGGCGTTGTCCCTGATTGACTTGATTAGCAGTGGCCTGAGCAGTGACGTTTTGCATCTGTTGCATCATAGCATGCATCAACTGAGTCTGAGCAGCAAGAAATGCTCCAAAATTCTGCATATCTAGTGGCGGTGCTGGTTCTTCATCATTGGGGTTTTCTGCTGGGCGAGAACCACTCCCATTGCCTCCAAGGTTTCCACGAGTGTTCACCATCTGTCGATTTGCTCTAGGTTTTAGAGATGAGAGGGAAACAAGAATAGACAAGTAATATGGAACTTATGCGGGGCAAAAGGTGTAACTTTAAGGTCCAACTTTATTATTTAATCAATAGTAACTTGGTATGGTTGCTTACAATGCCTAGGGGCCTTGCAACACATACTGCACACTCAGCAAACAATGAAAAATCCAAATCGAACTAATACTGGAGTCTAACGCCTAAAGGGTGACTCTTTATTCTATGACGCGACTCGGCGAAGGAGTCTCACTATAGAACCTACGCTCACTCATCGAGAAAACCTCCACGGCCCGGGTACGGACGCTGCGGCATAGGCGCGAAACGATTGCCATGTCCAGCAACTGTGTCATCTGTGGTAGTCGAAGAAGCAGTGTCCTCCTCAAGCTCTGGCTCCTCCGGGTCTAGTTCGTGTAGCTCGAGCATTGGCTCCAGCTCTGGTGCGTACAATGCTGTCTCTAACTCTCCAATCCTTTGCAGAAGGTGAGACACATACTCTTGAGCTTCCCACCATCTATTCTTCTCAGTCGTGATCTCCTTGCGGGCCTTCTGTAGCTCCTTGCTCGTATCATCGAGTACATCCTCCTGGGCGACAACAAGTCATGCCAACTGTGTAACCATGGCATTCTCATCCTGAATCGCCTTCGGGTCAAGAAGGTTATCACTGCGCGGATGATATCGGAACACCGTGCTCTCCAATTCTCTGGCGTAGATGCGGGTAATGTGTCGCATCGCTCGTCGTGACACTTCCTGGATACCCATCTGCATTGTAGACCTCCTGGCAGTGCAGTGTATCGGGCGATTGCCTGGGCCCTTCTTCCTAGCAGGTACCACAATCTTCACGTCACAAGCCTTGATCAATCCTGCTTGTCTGATCACTTCCACTTGGTATTGCGGCTTCTCAAAATCTCCGAGGATCTGTAGCATACGCCAAAGTTCTGTGGCGTGACCAACCTCCAGGTCGACGTAGTTGAACTCTCCTTCCATCTGTCACAAGAGTGCTCACGTAAGAACTCGGAATTTTTAGATCGTGACAAGGTAAGGAAAAAAAATTCAGCAAGAGACAAGAAAAGAGAGAAGTGGATAAGTCGAGATATCATTTCTTATCTTGACGAACTTTTAGCTTTTAGAAAATAGCTTTTAACCTCTCTACGACCATTCTAGCTAGGGTTGAGCCTGCGGTCAGTATGGCTCTGATACCACCTCTGTCGGGACCCGAATTTGCAAATCCGGACCCTCTGTGTATTCAGCACTAGTCCAGAACGCAGCTTAGTGCACACAGTCTTAACATCGGTAAATATCACAATCATACCACTCGATACTAATAAAGTACTTTAATTAAATAGTAAAACTGGTTGCTCGACCTTATGGTCAAGTTACAAATATACGCCTCGCAGGGCAAAACTTATTAAGAGAGAAATAATAGCAGCGGAAAAAAATAAGATAACTTCGTGGCGCCATCCAGTATACCACAGGCAACTGACTGGGCTCGCTCCCTAAGTAGACGGTTCCTCTTGGAGCTCCTCCTCCAAAGCTGGTGTAGTCTCCTATTCAACTGGTGTTGTATTGCGGCAAGGGTGAGTACTTGGTACTCAGCAAGTCATGCACAGAATGCAAGCTAATATACTATATGCATGGCTTGATACAAAGGAATAGCTCAGGGTATATTTGCAGTAAAACAGCATTTTACAAGTAGCATAAGTAGATTCGAAAGCAGTAGAAACAAGTATAGCATAAATAACTTTTCAAGGAGTTTAATAAACATCTTTCCCATCCTAATCCACAATTCCATCAACATCATTATTAATCCAACCCAACCTTTCAATGCCCAAGTTATTTTTGAGAAAATCTAACCCTTGACTGTAATCCCCGAGCGATGTCCAATACCGCGGACACGGCTATTCAAATAGATTGTACACTCTGCAGAGGTTATGCACTTTACCCACAAGATACAGTCAAACACCACAAAGGCGAGTTCCCGTAACAAAGTCTTTCGGAAACTTCTAACAATACAAGTGGTCCTCCCCGGTTGTTGCACACTAACCCTTCCCTTAGCTAAGGCGAAGTTTAGGCCAACCAACCGTTAGATGGGTACTGGCCTCGGCCCGACGCTCCCATACAACTTACACAAAGGGTGTAGTTGACCTCCCGAGGTCCCACAGTGCGTTATTAGCAACTTAGTCAACTAGGTCTGTCCCATTACGGACATGTGGTTGCACGTTAGACTCGATTCAAAGGCTTACAAGGTGAAGTCCTTAGGGTGACCAGGGCAAGACTACCCGAAGAACCAAACCAACATTCCCAATGCCACAACTGGCCCACCTGATTATTCTTGCCACATGCCCCGGTCGAAAAACTATTTATCAAACCCCAGTTGATTACCATGCACCACGTGCCATCAACATCACATGATACCTTTCCAAAATAGGTTCAATATATCATTAAGTCAATATTAACGTTTGATTGTCCAAAATCATGTCATGAGCACGTAGCAGGTCTAAGCCATATACTACAACGGTCTAAAACCCATGTTGGCAATTTAATAATGTCCAACTAGTAAACCACAACTAGGGTGACAAGGGGTCATGGCACATACTTAAGTAATCAAGGTGTCATACAGCAATTTGGCATTTATCTAATTCCCCATATTTAAATAAAATATTTTCTAATTGAACTAGCATGCAATAGGTTAAATCAAAATAGGTTTCAAAATAGGATCTACATGGTCAAAGCATAACTTGCCTTCAAAAAGTACTTGTTCTTGGTCTTGAGTTGGATCCTGAGTCAATACTTCTCCTTCGAATCCTTCCGGCACTTCAACGTCTACTCGTAAAGCGTGCAAATAGCAATACACGAATAAACAATAGGCAAAAAGTGTCCAAACATCCAAATAAAATCTATAAACAGAGAGAGCATAATTTTATGAATTTTTAGGAACTAGAATCGCTCAATTCGGAGTTAAAACACAAAAGTTATGATTATTTAAAGTTTAAATAATCAATTAAATAATATTACGGAGAAAAACTTTAGTCCAAAAATTAAATAAAATTCATAATTAGGTAGATCTCAATTTTATACAAATTTAGAAATTTGAATCACTCAAATCGGAGTTGAAACGCAAAAGTTATAAGCGTTTGAAGTTTGAGTCAAAATCTGAAATCATTATTTCGAATTAATAAATCATTTTCTTTTTCGAAAATTAATTATTCGTCAGCGAGGACACGTGGCAGCCTCTGATTGGTCTGCTGACGTCAGCCGGTTCATGGACTCGGTCCACGCTCGGCTCGGGTTCACCGTGGACTCGGTCCCACGGCCACTTGCCGCCGACAGCGAGCCCGCCTCGCCGCTTTCGGGCTCACGCCGGCGCGCGGCCGACACGGGGCCCCACATGTCGCTGGCGTGCTCCCGCAGCGCCGCGGTGCGGCGGCTAGAGCTACGTGGCATGATCAGGGCCGTCGGATCTAGATCCAACGGTCTAGATCTACCCTAGGTTAACGCAGTTTCCAGCACGTGGCGATCGTGGGCCGTTGGATCTTGATCCAACGGTCCAGATCCGATCTGGTTTTCCAAAGTTTTGGGGAAACGTGGACTCACCGTGATCGTCCGATGAAGATCCAACGGTGCACGGAGCTCGTGGACGGAGATGAAGTCACGGCAGGGCTGGGTTGCCGGCGCTAGGGAAGATGACCACGGGCGCGGCGCTACGGGCGTTCCCCGGCATGATCGAGATGTCCTGCAGGTGCGCCTTGTCTTGGGGGTTCCGAACCTGGGCTCCAACACGGCGGGCAAAGGCTATCGGTGCCGGAGAAGACGAGGAAACCGTAGCGGCTCCGCCCAACTTCGGCGAGCAATTGGCACGGCTTGGCGGCGGCTTGAGCTCTAATAGCTAGGGCAAACGGGGCGCATGGAAGAGGGCAACCTCGGGGACCGGTCCGGGCCTTAAATAGCCTAGGCATGCGTGCAAAACCCGGAACCCTAACGAACTCGGCGGAGGGCGCGACGGCGCAGTCCGTATCGGACTCGGCGGAGACGACGACCCGCGGCCGTACACGTGTCCGATCAACGGCCATGATTGCCAGGCGCGCACGGGTCCGAGCCAGACCCGGTCGAAACGGTGCGGCCCAATCCTGACCGTTGGATCTCGATCCAACGGTCGCGATCGATTAGGTTTAGGGCTGGTTCGGTCGAGTCACGTGGCTCGGGTCGGACTCGAGTCCGACTCGGGTTCCGACTCGGTCGGATGAACAGTAACCAACCCAACTCGAATTTCCAGCGATTTAATATTTAAAATAATTCCCATTAATTTATTTAATTCAAGAAAAATAGTAAAATACTCAGAAAAATTCCAGAAAAATTCTGGAAAATATTTTAGGGCATTTGGGACTCAAATAAAATATTTCCAACAAAACTTTATTTGAAAATTTAATTTCTTTAATTATTTCAATATGGAATAAATTCAAATTAAATCCAAATAAATTCCAGAAAATTCCAAAAATTCACAAATGTGCAAAATAGTATTTAATTTCATGAAGAGCAAAAATTTGGGTGTTACAACTCGGCAATAGCGGTATGTGATAAGCAAAAAGACATGTGCATTGCATTGCATGAATGAAAAAGTTAATGAAGATGTTTTACGAGATGTTAATGAAGATGTTAATGAATACTGTTATTGTTTTGTTCCATTGCAATACACTTTGCTGAGTGATGAACTCACGCTTGTTGTTTATGTTGTTTTTAGGTACCATGAATTCGGCATAAGGGAAAGGGAGCTAGCGTCACGTCTCCACTTAGTTTCACTCATCTAGACAACTACACACCCTCATTCATAGTTGTGATGATCCTTTTATTGCGCTAAACTTGGATTATGCTATATCGTGTGTTTGATTTTATTGTTGTAACACCCCGGCATCTAGTATGCCTGAATGTTACCAAACATAGACTAAACAACATTCAAATACCACAAATAAAGGTAAAATTACAGCAAAGGTGCAAATGCTAAAACCAAAAATTTCGGCAGCATCTCCTTTGTTTTCCCATGATTTGAAGCAACAACAACAATAAGACAAGTTATAACATGATATGAGACAACTAAAACAGCAATAACAATTGATATGGCAACACATATGTCTACAAATAGCGAATTCAACCATTCCACCAATTATAATGAAGCAAAAGATGAACTTAAGCTCAAAACCAAGCCAAGCACCAAGTTTCATGGCACAATTCTTATTATCATGTCTCCAAATGATTAAACGTAGACTACGAGTGTGGAGCTACGTGTAGAAGTGTAGCTAAACCCCTTTCCCGCATGCCGGTCTCAAAGTACCTAAAAACAACATAAAACACAAGCGTGAGTTCATCACTCAGCAAGTATATTGCAACGGAACAAAAAACACATTCCAATACCTTCATCACCAC
The DNA here is from genome assembly GCA_036346355.1 of Rhipidocladum racemiflorum. Lineage (NCBI taxonomy): Eukaryota > Viridiplantae > Streptophyta > Magnoliopsida > Poales > Poaceae > Rhipidocladum > Rhipidocladum racemiflorum. The sequence continues at coordinate 40,669,356 of CM070591.1, forward strand.
TTTTCATATTCAACATCATAAACATTTCATATTCACATTGGATGCATCTCATTGAACTCTTCATATAACATCATCATATAGCATCATCATAAAATGCAATGCAATGCACATGTCTCCTTGAAGCACATACCGGTATTGCCGAGTGCACACCTGTCGGCGTGCACCCTCTTTCCCCTTCCATACCGTAGATGGAGGGTGCCTACTCCTCGCTTCCATTCACCACGGTGATGGAATCACGAGGTAGGTCTTACTCAATGGCGCTCCGGATTAGTCATAACTTTCTCACCGACCTTACCAGACTAGTTACGAATTTCTCACCGACCAGGCCAGTTTTCATGCCATGTATGCAATTATGCCATAAACATAAACACTTCCACATAACTCAACTAATCATTGCATAGCATCATAATAATCCATTTTCATCATATCATGGGCAAACACTAACATGGCAAGATATCATATCAAGTAATCCATTTGCATCTAGACAAGACTAGCAACATACAACATGCTACCCATTCCAATACACTTGCCTTAACCACGGGCGACGGGATGGTGAGATGTTGAGGGCACTCCTGGGGTCACACCACCTGCACATAGGTGCCACATACTCAAAACGTGCCCACCAAAACAGTACGCAATCGCTCATCTACCCCGACTTCGCAAACTACTCCCAAAACCGAAAAACAGAGAATCTGTCCCGACGGGACAGCAGGCTTCAAACTAGCATAACTTGAGTTCTAAGACTGTAAATCAAGTAAATGAGTACATAATCGCGAAGCTTAGGAAATTTCCTAGCTTTTTCTAAGTATTGGGAAAAGCTGATTCGGCATCTAAAATTGTTTAATCTACAGAACAACGTAATCTATTCCAATCTCGTCACAGTTTTGAACACATTCGGTAAAACAGCCATAACTTTCAAACCGATGAACAGAATTAAGCATTCTTGGTGTCCAATTAAAGTTAATTCAATTACCTACAACTTCTTCAACAGGCGGATGACCAAATTCCGACTCTAAAATTGTAAAAACTCAAACCCTAGGTCATATGCGCAATCTGCCCGAAGCAGAGCACTATGCAATCTCTAGTTTTCATCAATTCGATCCAATCGCAGCAACACCTTTCGATCTAAAAACACCAAGACACCCTCTAGAATAGCACCTAGCCCATCCCCAAGGATCACCCATAGCCATACCTTTGCCCGATGAACGACGAACGCCGAAACTTCTCCTCCAGGTTCCCCGATCTTCTTCCTCGCGATGGAACCGCCGGATCTCCTCGTCGCAGAGCTTCCCGATGGAGAGGACAATGGTATGGAAGGGTGTGGAAGCAAGGGATGGGGGTGGATCTCTCCTAGGGCCGGTTAGGGGAGGTGGGGAGGTGGGGGAGGAAGGGGGAAGGGGTGGCGGCTAGGAGTGGGAGGAGGAGGAGGTGGGGGCGCCCTAGGGTTTGGGGGGCACAAGGGCAGGCTATGCTGCCCCCCATCTTCGTCACATGGCACAATAGCCTCCCCCAACGGCCCAATTTGTTCCCCCAAGGCCCAAACTCCCCTGGAAGGGCCCAAACACCCGGAATCGCCCCGAAAACGCGATTAATCCTCATACCGTAAAGTTTTAATCTATAATTTCACATTTTATAAATTCACGACATTCCGTAGTGTCACATTTGTTCACTCAGTTTTGGCTCATGAAACGTTTGAGTTTATATTCTTGGCTTAAACTAATGGTAGAATTACTGTTATTCCTGTTTTAGATGTCTTCTATTATGCTATTGTTTTATGATATTAATATTGATGCTTCAAACCATGGAAAAACAAAGGATATGCTGCCGAAATTTCGTTTAAGCTATTAACGTAGTTGCTGTAATTTATTGTTAAATATGTGTTTTTGGTTGCTTCTAGTATCGTTTGGGTGACATTCGCGGCATACTAGGTGCCGGGGTGTTACAGTTGGTATCAGAGCGGGCTTCAGGTCCGTGGTGCATGAACTTAGTGAAATACCATAGGGACAACTAAAATTTTGATTTGGGATAATCTAGAGACATGGCTTAGGTCCATACGTTAAAATTTTGCCATAGGACAATAACCTTAAAATTTGACACACTTGGGACATAATTGGGTTAATTAATTTAAAATTTGACACACTTGGAGCACAATAGGGTGGGTAATGGTTCCTCATTGCATTACATTTTAATGTTATTTGAGCTTTGATGAAGAATGTTATAAAGGAGGGATAAAGATATTATTGAAGCCATGGTTTTACTTATAGATGTGAAAGTGTGCTTGTAAGATATAAGTGATAATGGATGGGAATCACTGTTCTAACAAGTCAAAACCTTTTGTGAAGAAAATGAGATTTATGTGCCAAATATTCAATAGCTCGTACCAGTTGGATGTAAATTTGCATGTAGAAAGCATATGGTTAGGGGTGCAACCGGCTCTTTTTGTATTCTAAACCATATTTTGTTGTCAGGCGCGTATTCGGGTACAGATAGTGCAAAATATGAATATGGCACGAATAATATTGGTCACAAATTTGAAGCAAATGCATAGTGAAATTAATACAGTACCGAATATTTTTTGTTGAATATCGCGTGAAAATAGATACTGCATATAGCACAATATATCAATGATTAATCAATTGTATGAGTTCAACATGCAACAAGATTATTGTAATTTAACAAGTTAGTTTTATTGGAGATATGCCATAAAGGCAATCATAGAGATGATTATATTTTCTTATGTTCATGATTAATTATCTTGTTTCTTGAATATTGTCATGATTATTTATTAGCAAGTATATGACTTGCTTGTGAAACTCTATATATGACTTTGTAATGATTATTCTAAAGCGATCCCTAGTTGATAAATAAATGAGGGCACATATGAATAGACTAGCATATGTATTGGTTGATGACCATGTTTCATGGGTCATAGATATGGAGATATCAAACCAATAATATGGATACATGTTAGAGAACATAGAGTTGGATTTACTCACCTTGAGGCACTGCAAGAATGTTGTAATCTTCTTGTCATCAGTTGGTCTCATGTACAATGTGTATGCTATATCCTTAGACTTGAGGTTGGCGCATGTACTCAAGATGTGTATGACTTACTTAGTGGTTGCCAAACGCTACTCTGTAACTGGATAATTATAAAGGTGACTTTTGGGTTTGTCATAAAGCATGCTGCGAAGCATGGTCAATCAAGACAAAATTTATCCCTCCATTCAATAGGAGAGATATCTCTAGGCTCGAGTGCTCAGATTCTGTAAATGCATGGCCATGCTACTCGCGATTAAAGAGTTCACCGTTGTTGGGGATTCTGAATCACGTGATCGAGAAGAGTGCTTGAGCTAACTAAACAAGGATGGCACATACTCGCCTTGAGTTTGACCGATATCATTAGGAAAAGGAAAATACATATAACTAAGCATTGTTTAGGTTCATCTAATGTGATCTTTACATGCACTCGGGAGTCAGCACGTCCTACTAGGGACCACTAGCGATTAATAGTCGAGTAAGAGTACTTGGGCCATGTCTAGGTATACGTGAACCTATAGGGTTGCATGCTTTAGGGGATGGGACTTAATTCAGATTGTGATCTGAATTTTGATGGGTTTTAAGTTCCTAATGGGCCTTTAATGTAGAGCCCATTATGGGGGCATCTATTTAAAGGGAAGGGTGCTGGCTTTAGGGTGAAGAGACACAATACGAATTGGAAATTCCCTGTAACACCCCGGCATCTAGTATGCCCTGGATGTCACCAAACATAGCATAAGAATCATCTAAATACCACAAATAACAATAAATTACAGCAAGGGCACAAATGCTAAACCGAAAATTTCGGCAGCATCTCTTTTGCTTTTCCATGGTACGGAGCAACAACAAGAATATCTCAAGATATATCATAATGCAAAGCATCTAAGACATCAACAACAGGTGACATAACAGCAATTTAAGTCTAGCATAATGAATTTAACCACTTCATGATCTGAAACGAAATAAATAATATGGCCAAGCACATCAATAAGGCATACTCCAAGTTTTCAACACATTAACTTATTATCATAACTCCAAATGATAAAAACTGTCTAATGTGTGGAGCTACGTGAAGAAGTGTAGCTAAACCCCTTTCCCGCATGCTGGCTTCGGGGTACCTAAAAAACAACATTAAACACAAGCGTGAGTTCATCACTTAGCAAGTATATTGCAATGGAACAAGAAAACACATTCCAATACATTCATCACCACTTTTCATATTCAACAACATAAACATCTCATATTCACATTGTATGCATCTCATTGACATCATCATATAACATCATCATATAATGCAATGCAATGAACATGTCTCCTTGAAGCACATACCGGTATTGCCGAGTGCACACCCGTCGGCGTGCACCCTCTTTCCTCTCCCATCCCTCGCTTCCATTCACAACCATGGATGGAATCATGAGGTAGGACTTACTCAATGGCGCTCCGGATTAGTCATAACTTTCTCACCGACCTTACCGGATTAGTTATGACTTTCTCACCGACCAGGCAAGTTTTCATGCCATGTATACAACATATGCCATAAACATAAACAACTAATCATTGCATAGCATCATAACGTACCATTTTCATCACATCATGGGCAAACACTAATAATGGCAAGATATCACATTATGTAAACAATTTGCACTTAATCAGGACTAGCAAACATACAACACATTCACCATTCCAATACACTTGCCTTAACCACGGCGACGGATTGGCAAGAGGATGAGGGCACTCCCGGGGTCACACCACCTGCACATGGATACCACACACTCAAAACGTGCCCACAAAACAGTACACAATCGCTCATCTACCTCGACTTCGCAAACTACTCCCAAAACCGAAAAACAGAGAATATGTCCAACGGGACAGCAGCCTTCGGAAGGCCATATCTTGGGCTTAACAACTCCAAATCAAATGAACGAGTACATTTTCTCGAAGATTAGGAAATTTCCTAGCTTTTTCTAAGTATTGGAAAAAGCTGATTCGGCTTCTAAAATTGTTTAATCTACAGATCAACACGATCTGTCCCAATCACGTCACAGTTTTGAACACGTTCGGTAAAACAGCCATAACATTCAAACGGCTAGGCGGAATTACGTGTTCTTGGTTTTCACTGAAAGGTATTGAAATTATCTACAACTTTATCAACATACGGTCGACCAGAAAATACTTATAAAATTACGAAATCTTAAGCCTAGATCGGACGCCCAAACTGCCCGAAACAGAACACCATGCAAACTCTAGATTTCATCCAATCTAACCAATGGCAGCAGAAACTTTTGATTTAATAGCATGAAATCCTCCATTAACACAGCACCTAATCCACCCCAAAGGTTTCCTATGACCATACCTTAGCCCGACGAACAAAGAACCGACGAACACGCCTCCCGATCGCCCGATCTTCCTCCACGCGCCAATCCCGCCGGGTCCTCTCGTCGTGGAGCTCCCCAATGGCGAGGGCAACGGCGTGGAAGAGCATGACAGCAAGGGGTGGGGGTGGAGCTCGTCTAGGGCCACCTAGAGGTGGTGGGGAGGAAGGAGCAAGGTGGCGGCTAGGGGAGGAAATGGGGGAGGCGCATGGGGGAGAGAGGGGTGGGTGGCGGCTAGGGTTGAGGGAGAGGGGAGTGGGGGGGGAGCACCAAGGGGTGGGGGCTAGGTTTGGCTACCCAAAAGTCCCCCCTCCTCTTGGGCCCAAACCCTTCCACCGGAGGCCCAACTCAACCCCCAAGGCCCAAAGTCCCCCGGAGAGGCCCAAACACCCGGAAACGGCCCAAAAACAAGCTATAAAGTCGTACCGAAATGCCGAATTCTAAAATGTCACATTCTGGGGTGTCACATTCTCTCCCCCTTAACAGGATTCGACCCCGAATCCGAGACACACCACTTTGCAACCAACCAAATCGAAGGGAGCTGAGGTTCACTTCTCAGAACCCGCTCAAAAACCCCTACGATTTGCACTAGCCAGAACTCAAAGACAAGGAGCTAAGGCTCAAAGATTGACAGCTCTAACGATGACTCATGATCAAAACTTGCCAGAATCTTACTCAACATTGAAACACAAAGCACTCACATAAGGCCTCAGCACGACCCAAGCGGTCGGATAAATCCTCAAACAGACCACAAAAGAAAACGATCTCACACTCCTCATTTTATACATTCCTTGGCACTAGAGTGCCCGATCCCTTTAACCAACGCTACTCTCCAGAAGAACACGGTACCAACCTCTAACTCCAACTCTAGATCCCCCTTCAGCTCTCACGTGCAAAAAATGCTTTCACACCTCAACCTCTCTACTGTGGTTCGTTAAAAACAAGACGACGCGAACCAAGCGGGACACATCACTCCAAGACTACCAACTGCTTGAACAAACGGGGTTAAAACCTTGCAAAAGATTGATCTTTTACAACTAGGCCAACACCCACCATTACCATCGAAGGGAAAGCCTACTTTATTACCGGGGTTCTGAAAACCCGCAAAAAACAATAACAACCGAACAATCCACTTCAGTTGGCACATCTCGCTCATAATTCAGCGACAAAAAGATCCAATACACTTCGAAAAGATAAAGAAATTACTTGCAACCGCCAAGTGGTCCACTAATAATTTAATCAATCCTACCGTGGAACACATCAACGACCCAATTCTCCAAGAAGGTTTGCATTGGGTGAGCTCAACCATAAACCATGAACCCAACTTGATCCACATACAACAACTCGAACTCCAAAAGCGCTAAAAGCCAATTTGGAAAGAATTTGGCAACAACCAAAGAGTACTCATTTTATCTTCCTAAGCCAAATCGCAAAGGAAACACACATCTCCTAAACCACAGCCAAAATACCAGAAGTTATTCATTACTTCTTTTCATACAAGAAAACAATGGAAATCCCGATTCATGACATGAATGCAAACTTTTCAAGAGCACTCCGGATTAGTCATATATCCGTCTATGACTTTCTCACCGACCTAGCTCATCGACTCTTTCTATGTTTAATGGTACATATGTAACACCCCGTCATCTAATATGCCTGAATGCTACCAAACATAGACAAAAGAACATCAAAATACCACTAAATTAAGATAAATTACAGCAAAGGAGTAAATGCTAAAACCGAAAATTTCGGCAGCATCTCCTTTGTTTCTCCATGAATTGAAGCAACAACAATATAACATGTCAAGATAGCATAATGAACGATAGCAATAACATGACCAATCGGAAATTCAGTCACCATACAACTAAGGATATAATTCTATCTGTCACATGTCAAATATGGACTAATCATTTACTCATAACGACCAACGAATCATCAAAAACACAGTTTAGTTCAATGAATTAACAATAACCATAAGGGAAGGAACATGTCATTGTTTAAATGTGTGATGCTAAGTGATGACGTGTGACTAGCTCCCTTTCCCACATGTCAGTTTCATGGTACCTAAAAAACAACATAAAACACAAGCTTATGTTTAACACTCAGCAAGTATATTGCAATGGGTCATACAGAACATCTCAATATTATCATCACTACATAACAACGTAACATCATGATTAAGTCATACTTCATATGCAACATCATATTCATAGCTCAACCTCATTGAAATCATCTCATCATCATCATAATGTATGCAATGCAATGCAATGCACATGTCTCCTCGACGCAAATACCGGTATTACCGAGTGCACACCCGTCGGCGTGCACCCACGTCCCCCTTCCATCCCGTAGATGGAGGGTGCCTACTCCTCGCTTCCACTCACCACGTGGGTGGAATCACAAAGTAGGTCTTACATCTTTGGCGCTCCGGATTAGTCATAACTTTCTCACCGACCTTACCGGATTAGTTATGACGTTCTCACCGACCGGCCCAAGTTTCATGCCATGTATGCAACATATGCCATAATCATTGACCATAAACCATTGCATAGCATCTTAACATACTCTTGTTCATCATATCATGGCAAGTACTAAGCATGGCAAGATAGCATAACATGGAAACCATTGCACCTAGTCAAGTCAATCAAACAAACCACAAGCTACCCATCCCAATACACTGGCCTTAACCTCGGGCGACGGATTGGCGGGATGAGGAGGGCACTCCCGGGGTCACACCACCTGCACATAGATGCCACACAATCACAACGTGCCCACAAAATAGTACGCCATTGCCCATCTACCCCGATATCACAAATTACTCCCGAAAATGAAAAACAGAGAATTTGTCCCTCCCGGACAGCAGACTTCAAACTATCATAACTTTAGATCTAATACTCCGAATCGATTAAAAGAGTACATCATCGTGTAGCTTAGGAAATTTACTAACTTTTTCTAAGTATATGGAAAAGCTGATTCGGACTCTAAAGTTGTTTAATCTACAAAACCCTACGTTCTGTCCCAGCTACGTCACAGATTTGAACACGTTCGGTAAATCGAGCATATCTTTCTAACGGTTGGGCGGAATTGGACGTTCTTTATGTCCACTGAAAGGTATTGAAGTTACTTACAACTTCTTCAACAGGCGGCCGACCAATTTCCGATTTTAAGGTCATGAAAACTCTAACCCTAGGTCGACTGCACAATCTGCCCGAAGCAGAGAACGTGGCAAACTCTAGATTTCATCTAATCTACCCAATTACAGCACCACCAATTGATCTAAAAACATGAATTCAACCCTTAGAACAGTACCTAGACCAACCCCAAGGATTCCCGTGGCCATACCTTCGCCCGACGAACGAAGAACCAACGGATCTCCTCCCAGTTCGCGCGATCTCCTTCCTCGCTCCAAATCCACCGGATCTCCTCGTCGCGGAGCGCTCCAATGGACGGATCAGTGGGGTGGTGAGGTGGAGAGGCTTCCCTAGGGCAGCAAGGGTGGTGGAGAGGGGATGGGATGGCGCAAGCGGAAGAGGAGGCGCCCAAGGTGGGGGGTGGCGGCTTGGGTGGTGGGAGGAGGAGGTGGAGTGGCGGCTAGGGTTGTGGGGGCGCATGTGGGCAGGGGGAGGACGCCCCCAATGCAGGTTATCCTGCCTTCCCCTCCTTCATGGACCCAAAAAACCTCCCATCAAGGCCCACGACACATCCCCCTTGGGCCCGAACTCCCCCGGAGAGGCCCAAACTCCCGAAAACAGCCCGAAAATGCGAATAAACCTCACAGCGTATAGTTTTAACCTCCTATTTCATATTTTATAATGTTTTGACCTCAACATTCACATTTTATAAGATTACGACACTCCATGGTGTCACAACATAAACATTGTCATGTTTCCTTTTCACCATTCATTCATCATGTAACAAATGGTACCGAATAGTCATTCACCAAATGACTTCTTCGTCGGTATCACATGGTTGAGACACAATTAACATCGATGGTTGCGAAAAATTCATGTAGACTATGACGGCAGCACCGTTAACAGGAAAACACCACATCATATCATAACCCACCAACAATTGGAAGCTAAATTTTGCAAAACCTCACATTCTAACCAAAATCAACATTTTGGAAAAGAGCAACGACTCCAAAGTCAAACATCTGCACACACAACCGCCACAAATTTTCTCAAAGAGAAAAGGAAACTCATTTCCAAAAAGGGAACACTTCACTAACAAAATCACTTATGAAACTTTCCTGAAATCCACCTTTTGAAGCACACGCCAACACCACACTTCTTCAATTAAACCAAACTTTAGTCAAGATAGAGTTTCAAGAATTTTCAACTCAAGAACTTTCAACTCAACCCGTTAGGTTTACTTGCTTCCTTTAAATACTAATTACAAAGATAATTCAAGTTGTACGCGAAAGGACGCGATCCAGTCATATGCTCTTGGGTATAAAACCCCAAAATCATCACATAAGCTAAACAGCTTAGCCAAAAACAAAGATTGGCACTTTTCTAATAACCACCATCGGTCATTATATCATAACTCTAAACCATGTCTATCTTATGACAATCAATAAGGAGAACAACGTCCTCACAACTTTGGCATAGTTAACTTACCAGTTAACTCAACATAGAACTCATATCAACTTGTTCTTTTGGCCTACCAACCAACATGACTCAACATTCGTACAACTGTCTATCCCAAGCTTAAAACACATCTCTTCATCACCTATTTCGTCATAACCAACAAATTTCTTTCTCTAGTTACCTTTCCCAACACTTATAAATAAAATTTATGAGGCTTATCAAAAAAGACACCCAACCAAGACTACCTCGACACGATCCCCACGGATCATCATATCATAATACATCTTATTCTAAATTTGAAACATAGTACTTCAACAAACCTTTCAGCATGATCAACCAATAAATTTCATACCACCTATATGTCAACGTCTCGACAATCGAAACTTATTCAGTTAACAAACGACTTCAACATGTAAATATTATCTTGACAAGGTAGAATTCGTAAGTGAGACTCTAAGTTATACATTCATTAAGGGTAAAATCATTCATCATGCTAATTATCCAAAGTTCACTCCATCCCAACATGTTACAATTTCCTCTATTTTAACCATGGTTTTCCAACGAGTAATCTAAACAGTTACCGCCACTACTTAGTCATCAATATCAATAAACGTGCATAATCATCAAACCTCAACATTACTTTTAGTTACCCTATACATAGGTTAAAACAAAATTGCCATTACACAACATTCTCCAACTATTAAAATAAATTTAATAAGTCAGACCATCACAATGCTCTTAAAATATCGTCAGACCACAAAACCTATATCTTTCCATTTGACATCGATACTAGCATTTCAGGAACACCACTGCGTACTTCCAATTATGCTAATAGTGTGACACTACGGGATGTCGAGACACCGTAAAAGGTGAAATTGGAGAATGTGACACCACGGAGTGTCGTATTCTTATAAAAAAAAGTGAATGTTGAGGTCAAAAACATTATAAAATGTGGAATTAAGGTTAAAACCCTACGATATGAGGTTTATTTGCGTTTTCGGGCCGTTTTCGGGGATTTAGGCCTTTCGGGGGGAGTTTGGGCCTAGGGGAAAGGGTCGTGGGCCTTGGTGGGGGAGAGTTTGAGTCCTTTTAGGAGTAGGAGTCCTGTTTGGAGGCCTTCCCCCAGCCTTGTTGCGCCTCCTCCCCTGCTGGTTGCGCCCCCACTTCTTTGCCCTAGCCGCCACTCCCAAATTCCCACCTCCCTTGCTTGCGCCCCCACCTCCCCTTTGCTCCCCATTGCTACCCACCTCTCCACCACCTCTCCTCCACCCCTTGCTTCCCTAGGGTAGCCTCTCCACTCCAGCACCTCGAAGATCCGTCCATTGGAGCGAGGAGCGAGGAGCGATCCGGGAGGAGATCTGTTGGGCTTTCGTGCGTCGGGCGAAGGTATGGCCATGGGGATCCTTGGGATCGGTCTAGGTACTGTTCTAAGGGTCATTATCATGTTTTTAGATCAATTGGTGGTGTTGGAATTGATTAGATTAGATGGAATCTTGAGTTGACCACATTCTCTGTTTCGGGCAGCATGAGCAGTCGACCTAGGGCTTGGGTTTTCGTCAATTTAGATTTGGAATTTGGTCATACGGCTGTTTAAGAAGTTGTAGATAATTTCAATATCTTTCCGTGGGTATAAAGAACGTCCAATTCCGCCCAGCCGTTTGAATGTTATGATCGTTTTACCGAGCATGTTAAAATCTGTGACGTGATTGGAACAGATCACGGTATTTTGTAGATTAAACAACTTTCGATTCCAAATCAGTTTTTCATATACTTAGAAAAAGTTGGGAAATTTCCTAAGCTACGCGTGGATATACTCGTTTAATTGATTCGGAGTCTTAGAACCTGAGTTATGCCTTTTGGAAGGCTGCTGTCCCGGCGGGACAGAACCTCTGTTTTTGGGTTTTGCGAGTAGTTGGCAATGTCGGGGTAGAAGAGGGTTTGCTTACTGTTTTGTGGGCATGATTGTGAGTGTGTGGTACTCGTGTGCAGGTGGTGTGACCCCGGGAGTGCCTTCTACTTCTCGCCAATCCTTTGCCCGTGGTTGAGGCAAGTGTATTGTAATGGATAGCGGTTTGTAGATTGCTAGTTGAGACTAGATGAAGTTGATTATATGATATGATCACTTGCCATGCTTTAATGACTGCCAATGATATGATGAGTATGCTTATTACATTATGATGCCATGTGTTAATGTACAAGTTAATTATGATGATGGCATATTTGCATACATGACATGTTACATGGCCCGGGCGGTGAGAAAGTCATAACTAGTCCGGGGAAGGTCGGTGAGAAAGTTATGACTATTCCGGAGAGCCAATGAGTAAGCCCTACATCGTGATTCCATCCACCGCGGTGTTTGGAAGCGAGGAGTAGGCACCCTCCATCTTCGGGATGGAAGGGGGGAGAGGGTGCACACCGACGGGTGTGTACTCAACCATACCGGTATGAGTTTCGAAGGAGACATGAGCATCGCATCGCATTGCATACATAATGGTGATGATATTGATATGTGGTCATGAATGAGATGAAAGACATGATATGAGTTGTTGAAGCCATGTAATTGTTTTTGTGTACCATTGCAATATGCTTGCTGAGTGTTGAACTCACGCTTGTGCTTTCTTGTTGTTTTAGGTACCATGAGATCGGCATGCGGGGAAGGGAATTAGTCACACTTCTACACGTAGCGTCACTCAATTGTTCCCACAGTCACTCAATTTGGATCTTGATAATAAATTAAGAGTGATGCATATTGATTTATGGTTTAGTTTTGCGATATGACAGTCTTATTGTTCGTTTGGCTCATGGAGACATTGAATGCTTGGGATTAGACTTATATTGCTGTCATGCCTATAATTATTGCTGTTTTAGATGCCTCTTATATTGCCATATATTGCTATGCTGTTGATGTTCCTTCAATTCATGTTAAAACAAAGGAGATGCTGCCGAAATTTCGGTTTTTAGCATTTGCTCCTTTGCTGTAATTTACCTTAATTTATGGTATTTAGATGTTGTTTAGCCTATTTTTGGTAGCATTCAAGCATGCTAGATGTCGGGGTGTTACAGTTGGTATCAGAGCGGGCTGTAGGTCCCTGGAATGTATATTTTTAGTGTCATACCTTAGGTTACAACTAAAATGTGATGTGGAATAACTTAGAAACATGGCTTAGGTCTTAACTAAAATTTTGTCATAGGATAGCAACATTAAAACTTGCAAAAGTGGTATAACTAATCTAAAATTTGACACACAATGGATGCCTGATAGGAAAGGGTATGGGTATCGTTTCTTTACGCTTAAATGTTGTATTTAAGCTTTGATGTTGAATGCTTCATTTGATAAAGCATGTTGCTATGTCTATGAGATAAATGATTGAATTGTTCTTGTGGTTGTGATAAAGTGGGGTTGTGGTGCTGAAGGGTTTCGGTCACCTCTTTTTTGTTCATGGTAAGGGTGTGGTTTGACGGTGTGGCCGGTTAGCGCCATCACCGAAGAACTATTAACCCCTGTGGGAGAAGAGTGCTTATCCTTTCTGTCGTAGACCGGGTAGTTGGCTGGAGTCGAATAGAAGAGTTTGTGGTGGATCCTTTCAGTTGCGCTTTACCGTTCTGACGGTCGGTTTTGGTTGGTCTTCTTGGTTTCTTTAGTTGATTAAAATCAAAAAAAAAAGAAGAAAAGTGTTTGGGATTGGATTTTTTCGCGGAGAGTCCCTTCGGTGTTCCTTGGTTTTGTCCTCCTTCGTTGAAGACGAAGAAGAGGATTTTAGCGTTGCGCCTTTTTTAGTCGCCTTTTGGCTTGGACACCGGTTTTGTGGGTTGCCTTGCAAAGAAAAGTATAGTTTTGGTTCTTGTGTGTCTTACTCTGAGTTTAAAAGAAGTTATTGAAGCGTGTGCAAAAAGTTAAGTTGTGTCGATTTATGTCTTGTGCCTTTGTCCGCAAAGATTTATTTGATCGCTTGGTTCCCTCCGTGGGAGTCTTTAAGATTGAAAAGTGTTTTGGAGACTTCCTTTTGCATGACCAAGTTTGGGTTTGTCTCATGGCAATTTTGAGAGTCAAGTTTCCTTATGAATTTGGGATGAGTTTTAAACTAAAATGCTCCAAACAAAGTAAGTAGTCTTTTGACTGAAATCGTTTGTCCCTAGTAAGAATTGTTGTTTAGCATGTACCAATGTGGTTTATGGGATGACGTATTGTTAAGTTAATTTGTGAGTATAAACAATTCAATGCGGTTGTTATCTCTAGCTGGAGAATAAATAGACTACTAGTGTTGTAGTTTACTCTGTAGCGAGAATGATTAAATGGGTTAATGTACATGCTTAGAATCTGTTGCCTTGCTTAAAAAGTGCTTATGATCCTCGTTAAATGTTAAAAGTTTAAACTCAGCGTACGGCAGACTCTTATCCAAAGAGGTAGCATAAGCCAGTGCAAAGGCTCGTAGCATGTCCTCTAGAATCTGATTAACTCTTTCTGTTTGCCCATCCGTCTGCAGATGATAAGCTGTACTGAAATTCAAACGGGTTCCCATGGCTTCATGCAGTTTATTCCAGAACCTCGAGGTAAACTGGGTACCTCTGTCCGATACAATCCTCTTCAGCACTCCATGCAAACAAACAATCTTGGTCATATACAATTCTGCTAACTTATCTCCAGAGTAGGTGGTCTTTACGGGAATAAAGTGGGCTACCTTAGTCAAGCGATCCACTATAACCCATATGGAGTCATATCCACCTTGAGTCTTGGGTAAACCGGTAATGAAATCCATTCCGATTTCCTCCCACTTCCACTCAGGTATCTTTAACGGTAGCAGATCCCACGGCCTCGATGCATTGCCTTGACTCTCTGGCGAGATGTCGCAACGCAACATGCTCGGCAACTTCACGCTTCATGCTCGGCCACGAGAATCTTTCCTTCAAATCCTGATACATCTTGGCGCTTCGGGATGAATGGAATACTTTGAGTCATGAGCTTCTTCTAAAATCAAGCGCTTGACTCCTTCTTGTTCGGTACACAAATGCGACCCTTCATCCATAACGTGCCTTGCTCATCCAACTTGAAGTCCTCTGCCTTGCCTTCATCCATGTTGGACTTAATCTTGCGGATCTTGTCATCATCCTCTTGTCCTTCTCGGATTTGATCCTCCAGGGTAGGCTTCACTTCCAATGCGGCCAAGAATCCTTCTGGTACGACTTCAATCTGCATTCTATGAAAATCCTCACATAGTTCATCCTGACTTGTGGCTAGCAACATGTTCACGGTATGGCTTTTCCGACTCAGAGCATCGGCAAGTACGTTGGCCTTTCCGGGATGGTAATGGATTCCAACATTGTAGTCCTTGATCAACTCCAACCATCTCCTTTGTCTCATATTCAAGTCCGATTGGGTGAAGATGTACTTAAGACTCTTATGGTCCGTGTATACTTCACATCTGTTTCCAATTAAATAGTGGCGCCATAATTTCAAGGCATGCACTACGGCAGCTAGCTCTAGGTCATGTGTCGGATAATTCTCCTCATGTAGCCTCAACTGCCTAGATGCATAAGCGACGACCTTTCCATTCTGCATCAGCACACATCCAAGTCCTTGACGCGATGCATCACAATAAATATCGAAGTTCTGATTGACGTCCGGTAAAACCAACACTGGGGTTGATGTCAATCGCTTCTTAAGTTCTTGAAAACCTTTCTCGCACTCTGGCGTCCATGCAAACTTCTTCTCTTTCTTCAGCAATTGCGTAAGAGGTTTCACAATTGTCGAAAAGCCTTCAATGAAACGGCGGTAGTAACCTGCCATTCCAAGGAAACTCCGGATCTGGGTCACGGTCTTCGGCTGCTCCCAATGTAACACAGCTTCTACCTTGCTTGGATCCACGGTGACTCCCTCTGCAGTCACTACATGTCCGAGGAATTCCACCTTGTCCTTCCAAAAGTCACACTTGCTGAACTTGGCGAAGAGTTGCTGTTCCCTCAGCTTTTCCAAAATTCACCTCAAGTGCTCTGCATGTTCATCCTCTGTCTTGGAGTAGATTAGAATATCATCTATGAACACAACAACAAACTTGTCCAAATACTCCATGAACACCTTGTTCATCATATTCATGAAATATGCTGGCGCATTTGTCAGACCAAAGGACATAACAGTAAACTCGTAATGCCCGTATCTTGACGAGAATGCGGTCTTCGGAATATCCTCTGATCGGATCTTCAACTGATGGTATCCCGATCTTAGATCAATCTTGGAGAAAACTCCGGCTCCTCTCAGCTGATCAAACAGATCATCGATCCTGGGTAGCGGGTACTTATTCTTCACGGTGACTTCATTGAGCGCACGGTAGTCAATGCACATCCTGAAACTCCCATCCTTCTTCTTGACAAACAGAACTGGCGCTCCCCACGGCGACGAACTCGGTCTGATAAATCCTTTCTCCATTAACTCTTCAAGCTGCTTCTTCATCTCTACTAATTCCTCGGTGGACATCCGATAAGGTCTCTTTGCTATCGGTGCTGTACCAGGTACAAGTTCTATCACAAACTCTATGTCCCTGTCTGGCGGCATACCAGGTAGATCTTCAGGAAAAACATATGGGTACTCATTCACTACTAAGACATCTTCTATGCTGATTGCCTTGGTGCTGTTAACCATCAACTGTCTATCTCTAACGGCGGTTGCTTGAAATTCCACTTTCTTTCAACACGGGCTCTCAACTGAGATAGTCCTTCGTCCACAATCCAATACGGCCATGTGCTTGGATAACCAATCCATTCCCAAAATAACATCTAAGGTCTGGGTCTCCAAAATAATAAGGTTCGCTAGGAACTCTATCCCATCTATTAGTATTCTCACCCCAGAACATCCTACTTTCGTTCGGAGTTCGGAACCAGGGGTTTGAACTGAAAGCATGCATTTAAGTCTTGCAATCTCCAAATCATTTTTAGTAGCAAAGCCTTGTGAAACAAACGAATGCGAAGCTCCAAAATCAAACAAAACTGTTGCAGGTACTGAGTTGACAAGTAACTTACCCAGTACGACATCCGTGGCATTCTGAAGTGCATCTGCGGTGACATGGTTGACTCGGCCTCTCACCACAGTCTGGGATGTGGCCCTGGCTGTCTTTGTCCTCGGTTTGCTCTGGCGCCGGCGTCTGGCTGGTGTGGATCCCAGTTGAAGCGGAGGGGTCACTCCTCGCTGTCTTCTTAGGACAAGCTGTTGGCAATGTGTCCTAGCTCGTTGCGCTTGTAGCGGCGTCTCACTTGTCCCTTGTTATTTGCTCAAGCGGCGTTCGGGCCGGGCTGGGTGCGATAGTTCTGATTGACGGGTCTTGGTGCTGGTGATGGTGTCCTTGTTGTATTCTGTGGCTGGAATCTGAAAAACTGATTTGGCGCAAACCTCAAATGTTGCTGCGCTCCCTGACGCGATCCCTGATGCTGCATCCTGCGCTTCCTATTCTCATCCAGTTCCTTGCGCTTGTCCTCAAGAATAAGCGCCTTATTCACCAGCTCCTGGAAATCTGGAAAGGTGTGGGTGATCAGTCCCACCTGTAGTCCTGAGATAAGTCCCTTCATGAAGCGAGACTGTCTAGCTTTATCTGTCGCTACGTCTTCAGGTGCGTAACGTGCAAGCTGTGTGAACTTGTCCAGGTATTCGGCCACAGGCTGATTGCCTTGCTTCAGTGCTCTGAATTCCTCCTTCTTGAGGTCCATAATTCCTTCTAGCACATGATACTGGCGAAATGCAGCTGTAAACTCCTCCCAGGTGATGTCCTGAGGGTTCTCCTGCGTGGCACAGAAGTTCTCCCACCATTCAGCGGCTGTTCCTTCCAATTGATGAGAAGCGTAGAGTACCTTCTCATTTCCCATGCATTGAGTAATGTGTAGCTTCCTCTCAATTGACCTTAACCAGTCATCGGCTTCCAACGGGTTAGCATTCCCGGAGAAAGTGGGTGGATGAGTCCTCATGAACTCTGACAGTCTTGTATTCTGGCGTTGTCCCTGATTGAGTTGATTAGCAGTGGCCTGAGCGGTGACGTGCTGCATCTGTTGCATCATGGCATGCATCAACTGAGTCTGAGCAGCGAGAAAAGCTTCAAAATTCTGCATATCAACTGGCGGTGCTGGTGCTCCATCATTGGGGTTTTCTGCTGGGCGAGAACCACTTCATTGCCTCCAAGGTTTCCGCGGGTGTTCACCATCTGTCGATTGCTCTAAGGTTTTAGAGATGAGAGGGAACAAGAATAGACAAGTAATAGGAAAAACTTATGCGGGGGAAAAGTGTAACTCAAAATCCAACTTTATTATTAATAATAGTAATAACTTGGTATGGTCGCTTACAATGCCTAGGGGCCTTGCAACACATACTGCACACTCAGCAAGCAATGAAAATCCAAATCAAACTAACACTGGAGTTTAACGCCTAAAGGGTGACTCTTTATTCTATGACGCGACTCGACGAAGGAGTCTCACTACAACACCTATGCTCACTCATCGAGAAAACCTCCACGACCTAGGTACGGGTGCTTCGGCATAGGCGCGAAACAATCGCCATGCCCTGCAACTGTGTCAACTGTGGTAGTCGAAGAAGCGGTGTCCTCCTCAAGCTCTGGCTCTTCCGGATCTGGCTCGTGTAGCTCGAGTACTGGCTCCGGCTCTGGTGCGTACAACGCCGTCTCTAACTCTCCAATCCTGTGCAGAAGATGTGACACATACTCCTGAGTCTCCCGCCATCTGTTCTTCTCTGCAGTGATCTCCTTGCGGGCCTTCTGTAGCTCCTTGCTCGTATCATCAAGTACATCCTCCTGGGCGACAACAAGTCGTGCCAATTGTGTGATCACGGCGTTCTCATCCTGAATCATCTTCGGGTCGAGAAGGTTATTGCTGCGAGGATGATAACGGAACACCGTGCCCTCTAGCTCTCTGGCGTAGATGCGGGCAATGTGCCGCATTGCTCGTCGCGACACCTCTTGGATACCCATCTGCATTGTAGACCTCCTGGCAGTGCAATGTATCGGGCGATTGCCCGGGCCCTTCTTCCTGGCAGGTACCACAATCTTCACGTCACAAGCCTTGATCAATCCTGCTTGTCTGATTACGTCCACTTGGTATTTCGGCTTCTCAAAACCTCCGAGAGTCTGCAGCATGCACCAAAGTTCTGCGGCATGACCAACCTCAAGATCGACGTAGTTGATCTCTCCTTCCATCTGTCAAAGGATACTTACGTAAGATCGCAGCACTTTAAAACCAATGTGGAAGACAAAAAGAACTCAGAAAGGGGTATGAACAAGAAAGAAAAGGGGTAAGTCGAGAATTCATTCATTATCTTGACAACTTTTAGCTTTAGAAAATAGGTTTTATCCTCACTACGACCATTCTAGCTATGGGTTGAGCCTACGGTCAGTATGGCTCTGATACCAACTCTGTCGGGACCCAAATTTGCAAATCCGGACCCTCTGTGTATTCAGCACTAGTCCAAGAACGCGCTAGTGCACACAGTCTTAACATCGGTAAATATCACAATCATACCACTCGATACTAATAAAGTACTTTAATTAAATAGTCAAACTGGTTGCTTGACCTTATGGTCGAGTTAGAAATATACGCCACGCAGGGCGAAACTTATTAAGAGAGAAATAATAGCAGCGGAAAATGAAATAACTTCGTGGCGCCATCCAGTATACCACAGGCAACTGACTGGGCTCGCTCCCTAAGTAGACGGTTCCTCTTGGAGCTCCTCCTCCAAAGCTGGTGTAGACTCCTCTTCAACTGATGTTGTATTGTGGCAAGGGTGAGTACTTGGTACTCAGCAAGTCATGCACAGAATGCAAGCTAATATACTACATGCATGGCTTAATACAAAGGAATAGCTCAGGGTATATTTGCAGTAAAACAGCATTTGACAAGTAGCATAAGTAGATTCGAAAGCAATAGAAGCAAGTATAAGATCAATAACTTTTCCAGGAGTTTAATCAACATCTTTCCCATTCCTAATCCACATTTCTATCGACATCATTGTTTAACCAAACCCCACCTTTCAAGTCCAAGTTATTTTCAAGAAAATCTAACCCTTGACTGTAATTCCTGAGCGATATCCAATACCGCGGACACGGCTATTCGAATAGATTTCACACTCTACAGAGGTTATGCACTTTACCCACAAGATACAGTCAAACACCACAAAGGCGAGTTCCCGTAACAAAGTCTTTCGGAAACTTCTAACAATACAAGTGGTCCTCCCCGGTTGTTGCACACTAACCCTTCCCTTAGCTGAGGCGAAGTTTAGGCCAACCAACCGTTAGATGGGTACCTAGCCGCAGCCCCGGTACGCTCCCCCGTACAACTTACACAAAGGGTGTAGTTGACATCCTGAGGTCCCACAGGTACGTTATTAGCAACTTATTCAACTAGGTCCGTCCCATTACAGACATGCAGTTGCACGTTTGACCCAGTTCAAAGGCTTGCAAGGTGAAGTCCTTAGGGTGACCAGGGCAAGACTACCCGAAGAACCAAACCAACATTCCCGGTGCCACAACTGGCCCACTCGATCATTCTTGCCACATGCCCCGGTCAAATCTATTTATCAAACCCCAGTTGATTACCAAGCACCACGTGCCATCAACACACATGATACCT
This sequence comes from Rhipidocladum racemiflorum, assembly GCA_036346355.1. Taxonomy (NCBI): domain Eukaryota; kingdom Viridiplantae; phylum Streptophyta; class Magnoliopsida; order Poales; family Poaceae; genus Rhipidocladum; species Rhipidocladum racemiflorum. The sequence continues at coordinate 40,689,970 of CM070591.1, forward strand.
TTCCAAAACCGGTTCAATATATCATTAAGTCAATATTAACATTTGATTGTCCAAAATCATGTCACGAGCACGTAGCAGGTCTAAGCAATATACTACAACGGTCTAAAACCCATGTTGGCAATTTAATAATGTCCAACTAGTAAACCGCAACTAGGGTGACAAGGGTCATGGCACATATATATAATTAACCAAGGTGTCATACAGCAATTTGGCATTTATCTATTTACCCATAATTAAGTAAAGCATTTTCTAATTTAAACTAGCATGCATTCATTTAAATCAAATTAACTTCAAAATGGGATCAACATGGTCAAAGCATAACTTGCCTTCAAAAAGTACTTGCTCTTGGTCCTGAGCTGGCTCCTGGGTCAATACTTCTCCTTCGAATCCTTCCGGCACTTCAACGTCTACTCGTAACGCGTGCAAATAGCAACAAATGAATAAAACAGTAGACAAAAGTGCCCATACATCCAAATAAAGTTCATAAATAGAGAGAACATAATTTTATGAATTTTTAGAAACTGGAATCGTCAAATTCGGAGTTTAAATGCAAAAGTTATAGCATTTTAAAGTTTAAATAATCAATTAAATAATAATACAGAGGAAAACTTTCGTCCAAAAATTAAATAAAATTCATCATTAGGTAGATCTCAATTTTATACAAATTTGGAAATTTTAATCACTCAAATCGGAGTTGAAACGCAAAAGTTATAAGCGTTTGAAGTTTGAATCAAAATCTGAAATCATTATTTTGAATTAATAAATCATTTTCTTTTTCGGAAATTAATTATTGCGTCAGCAAGGACACGTGTCGGCCTGTGATTGGTCCACAGTGACCTGCTGACGTCAGCACCGAATGGCCTCCATGATGACGTCAGCATGACGTCATCATGCCACGTGGCATGCCCCGGGTGCTGCCATGTATCTCGGTCCATGGACTGGGTCCACGGTGACGCCCGACCAACGGTGGACGCGGCCTACGGCTACAGAGGATGACACGCGGGTCCCACCCGTCAGTGGGTCACGTGCACGGTGAGGCTCTCTCGGGCGAGACACTGACATGCGGGCCCCGCATGTCAGTGACACGCAGTCACGCCCAGGCTCGGCCGCTGGCACGCGGGCCTGGCCTATCAGTGACTCAACGCACTGCGCTACGGCGATTACGTGGCATGACCCGGCGTGCAACACGTGGGTGCATCGCAGCCGTCCACCACGGATCTAACAGTCCAGATCTATCTAAACGCGTGACAGAAGAAACTACGAGGCTCAATCTCCACCGTTGGATCTAGATCCAACGGTCCTTAATAGATCCAACTATTTGAGCTAAATCTAATCTACACCGCCCGATTTAGATCTAACGGCCGGGATTAGATCCAGCACTAGGAACAGTAACGGCGACGTGGCCTCACCTCAGACGACGGATGGAGATCGAACGGCGAGGAAGCTCCCGAGCGTTGATGGCGAGGCGGCGGCAATGGCTGACCGGGGCCGAGGAAGATGACCACAGCAACGGCGTTCTACGTGTTCTCCGGCGAGGTGAGTGATCCTGGCAAATGCGTCTCGTCGCAGTGGCTCCAGAACCGGCCTCGGACACGGCGGAGCAGCTCCGGTGGCGGCGGCACAGAGAAAACACCGCGGCGGCACCCTCTCCATCTTCGGCGAGCAATCTAGGGTGGAAGGCGGCGGCTAGGGTTTCGGGAGGTGGGGCAAAAGGTGCGCACGGTTGAAGCGAACCTCGGAGGCGGCTCGGGGGTTTAAATAGCCTTGGCATGCGGGCCCAATCCGGAACCCTAACGAGCTCCCGAGCGTTGCGGCGGCGCAGTCCGTTTCGAACTCGGCGAGGACGACGACTCCCAGCCGTCCACGCGTCCTTGATCCGACGGCCCCGCACACGCGCGACGCGGTCAAGATCTGACCGTTGGATCTCGATCCAACGGTCGGGCGAGTTATGACCCAACGCGGTCGAGTCAAGTCATGTGGCTCGATCGGGTTCAGGTTGGACTCGAGTCCGACTCGGGTTCCGACTCGGTCGGATGAACAGTACTCGACCCGATTCGATTTTCCAGCGATTTAATATTCAAAATAATTTCCAGAAATTCATTTAATTCATTAAAAATAGCAAAAGACTCAGAAAAATTTCATAAAAATTCTAGAAAATATTTTGGGACATTTTGGACTCAAATAAAATATTTCCAACAAAATTTTATTTGCAAAGTTAAATTCTTTAATTATTTCAAAAGGGAATAAATTCAAATAAATTCCAAATAAATTCCAGAAAATTCCAAAAATTCACCAAAGTGCCAAATCACACAAGATTTTAAGAAAAGCAAAATTTTAGGGTGTTACAAAATAGGAGGACGCGCTCGTCACCTTTCTGCGGGCAAACAAAGACGTCTTTGCCTGGAAGCTGTCGGACATGCCCGGAGTCCCCAGGGAGGTGATCGAGCACGCGCTGAATGTAAACGAATCGGCCAGGCCGGTCAAGCAAAGGTTACGACGGTTTGCCCAAGACCGCCGAGAAGCCATCAGGGAGGAGATCACAAAGCTGCTAGCCGCAGGTTTCGTCAAAGAAGTGTATCATCCCGACTGGTTGGCAAACCCTGTACTCGTTCAAAAGAAGAATAAAAGTTGGCGCATGTGTGTTGACTATACCGACCTCAACAAGGCTTGCCCGAAGGATCCCTTTGGTCTGCCCCGCATCGATCAAGTGGTGGACTCCACCGCTGGATCTCAACTACTCAGTTTCCTGGACGCCTATTCAGGCTATCACCAAATCCGGCTTCAAGAGGAGGATTGTGAGAAGACTTCGTTTATCACCCCATTCGGAGCATATTGCTACGTCACCATGCCGTTCGGGCTGAAGAATGCTGGCGCAACTTATCAGCGCGCGATACAGCGGTTTTTTCACCATCAGCTTGGACGCAACGTAGAAGCATATGTGGATGATGTAGTGGTGAAGACGCAGATCGAGGACAGCCTCACCTCCGATCTGGCCAAGATGTTTGCAAGTCTAAGGGCGTTCCAGATGAGGCTAAACCCTGAGAAGTGCGTTTTCGGAGTTTCTTCCGGGAAGCTACTCGGGTTCATTGTCTCTCATCGCGGGATCGAGCCAAACCCGGAGAAAATCGGGGCCATCATGAGGATGGCCCCACCTACCAGCCAGAAAGATGTTCAAAAGCTTACTGGTTGCATGGTAGCACTTGGCAGGTTTATCTCCCGGTTGGGAGTTTGGGGGATGCTTTTCTTCAAGCTCCTCAAGAAGCAGGACCGTTTTGAATGGACGGCAGAGGCACAGCAAGCCTTCGAAGAACTCAAGGTGTTCCTCTCCACCCCTCCAATTCTAGTTTCGCCGGTGCCAGGTGAACTTCTCCTGCTTTACATAGCGGCAACAACTCATGTAGTCAGTGCCGCAATAGTTGTGGAGCGGGAAGAATCTGGACACCGCTACGGCGTACAACGCCCGGTTTATTTTGTCAGCGAAGTACTGGGCGAATCCAAGACGCGATATCCTCAAGTTCAGAAGCTGCTGTACGCGATTTTGATCTCGTCGCGGAAGTTGAAGCATTATTTTCAAGGGCACTCGATTTCAGTAGTGACTTCTTTCCCCGTGGGAGAGGTCCTCCATAATCGAAAAGCCACGGGAAGAATCTCAAAGTGGGCAGCCGAGCTTGGAGCCTTCGACGTCTCATTCAAGCCGCGCACCGCCGTCAAGTGCCAAGCTCTGGCCGACTTTACGGCCGAGTGGACTGAATCCCAAGTTCCTCGCATGGAAGAAGAGCCGGAGTATTGGACCATGCACTTCGATGGATCCCTCATGCTCGGCGGGGCTGGGGCGGGAATTCTCCTCGTCTCGCCAAAAGGCGATAGGTTGAAGTACGTCCTTCGGATTCACTTTCCAGCCTCGAACAACGCTGCAGAGTACGAGGCGCTCATCCACGGGCTCCGCATCGCCACATCGCTCGGAATCCGGCGACTAGCGGTTCGCGGTGACTCCCAGTTGGTGGTGAGCCAAGTACAGAAGGACTGGTCGTGCGTCGACCAGACTATGACGGCGTATTGCCAGCAAGTCCGAGAACTAGAAGGAAAGTTTGACGGTCTGGAGCTGGTCCATGTCCTCCGCCGCAATAATGAAGCAGTCGATGAGTTGGCTAAAATGGGAGCCACCCGGGCGGAGGTCCCGAGTGATATCTTCGTCCAGGATCTTTACGAACCAACAGTTGCAAAGCGACGGGAGCCAAGTAAAGAGCCTGAGACCGGAGTCCTGCTCATTGACCCCGACTGGACGGCCCCATATCTAGATTATCTCCTGAAGGACAAACTTCCAGAAGCAACCGCTCTGGCCAAGCGCATCTCCCGACAAGCCAAATCCTATGTGGTGGTCGGCGCGGAGCTCTTTCGGAAGAGCACCTCAGGTGTCCTCAGGCGGTGCATTTCGGAACAAGCGGGAAGAGACCTACTCAAAACAATCCACTCGGGGATGTGCAGCCATCACGCGGCGTCAAGAGCCTTGGTTGGGAAAGCCTATCGCCAGGGCTTCTTTTGGCCCACGGCGGTGACCGATGCTAAGGAGATCGTTCGAACTTGTGAGGGCTGCCAGTTCTATGCAAGGCAGACACACTTGCCAGCACAAGAGCTACAAACCATCCCCGTCTCTTGGCCTTTTGCGGTCTGGGGGCTCGATTTAGTCGGCCCACTCAAGAAGGCGCAAGGTGGTTTCACCTACCTTTTGGTAGCCATCGACAAGTTCACCAAGTGGATCGAGGCTAAACCAGTCGCCACGATCACTGCGCTCAAGGCCAAAGAGTTCTTCCAGGATATCGTGGTCAGATTCGGAGTCCCCAACCGAATCATAACAGACAACGGTACCCAGTTCAGGAGCGAAGAATTTCAAGACTGGTGCGAGGGCGTCGGGATCAAGATTTGCTTCGCCTCAGTAGCTCATCCACGAAGCAATGGGCAGGTGGAGCGTGCTAATGGTTTGGTCCTCTAGGGCCTCAAGGCCAGGATATTCGATCACCTCAAACCTTACGCTGCCCGATGGGTGAAAGAGTTGCCGTCGGTACTCTGGGGACTCAGGACCACTCCCAGCCGGGCGACTGGGCAAACTCCCTTTTTCCTAGTTTACGGTGCAGAGGCGGTTCTGCCGACTGAGCTAGAATTCGTATCCACGAGGGTTCGGAATTACCAGGAAGCCGAGTCCGAAGGGGGCCGAATGGTAGAGCTTGATCAACTCGAGGAGGCTCGAAACGTTGCAGCCATCCACTCGGCCAAGTACCTCCAGGGACTTTGGCGTTACCATTCTCACAATGTCAGAAGCAGGGCCTTTTCAAAAGGAGATCTGGTCCTCAGGAGGAACCAGAAAAGTGAGCACAAGCTCTCTCCAATTTGGGAAGGTCCGTACATTGTAGAGGAGACGGTCCGGCCGGGTGCCTATCGACTCAGACGGGAAGATGGCGAGGTCCTGGCGAATACTTGGAACGCCGAACAGCTACGCCGCTTCTACGCATAAGTTATGTATCTCGCTCCCGTGCATTAAATAAAGCTCCCGATTGCTTAGTACTTTGATCAGTTTTGGCTAAGTGACCCGTTTAATCCCGAGTGGTTAGCACTGTACTAGCGTTTCGTCTGATCCCGAGCCGTGCCGATACAGAATACACGAAAGTGCACGTTCGATATGAGACCGCATCAGGCGGGCATTATCGGGACGTCTGTACTAGCGCACGAGTTAGAAAAGACTAAACTAAAAGAAGCTACCAACCACTCGGGAATAACGATCGGTACTCCAGCGGTCTCGTGGAACAAAGATCGGGGCCGCTAGGCCAAAGTCGATTAGGTTCTCGGCCCTCCAGCCCCTCGCTGCGGGGGCTGGGGCTGTCGACTGGTGCAAATCACTCAAACAAAAAGAGAAAGCAATCAAACTCAAAAGAGTTAAAGGATACTGATTTATATTTCATAATAGGCAGTAATTTACATTGCTGATCTTCTTTTTTTTTTCATTTTTCTCTCGCAAAAAAAAAGAGGAGCCGCAGTCTTTCTTGATCTTGTTGCGGAGTCTTCTGCTCTGTCTGGTGCTGCCGCAGAGGCCGAGGCGGGGTTGTCGAGGTCAGGTGTGGTGCGCACGACCCAGTGCCGCCAGGATCTCGTCCTCAACCACCCAAAGGGGTGGCATAAGGCGGACGAGAGCCCTAACGGCTAGGTCATCACGGCGCTCGCGCCCGATCATCTACGTGATGATCTCGGCCACCTCGTGGAGCCCCGGGGCCACCTCCAGGAAGGAAGCCATGGCGGCGGCGTCGCTGGCGGCCCCCTCCTCCTCCTCCGCCTCCAGATTGGTGAAGTCGTGCTCCTCCCAGATCTCCGCTTCCTCCCAGCGGTGGAACAGTCCGAAGAACCGCTGGCGAAAAAACGCCGCGTAGGGGCCAAGGAACCTCCTCGTGTTAGACATGGAGGAAAGCTGGGAGGAAGGAGGGGAAGAAGACCCGAAGAAAGGGACGATCGCTCAAGGGCGGTGACGTCCCATTTATAAGCTGTGCGTGGCTCCGGAGCCGAGGCGACGCCATTTAAAAACGTAGAAGACGAAGCGACGCCGCAAGGCTTGCCAATTTACTCGAAGTACGAAGAAGATCAACTTGTGTCAAGCCCCGTTCCGACGTAATCTGAACGAAACGAAGAGACGCATCGCCAGGCGCGGGTCAGGGGCAGTTCAAGTTAAGTGGGCCTTCCCGCGGATTAGGCCCAGCTAAGCGGAAGGAGACCACATGAGCTTGGGGTCTAAATTACTCGGCCAATAAGCCGCAATGTGGGTCCCGACGCTCGAGAATGAGGACGTTTCAGACACCAGCCACTCGAAAAAGCGTGCCTGGGGCAGGAAGGCTACGAACTAAGACCGCATGAGCTTGAGGGCTGAACCACTCGGCCAGAAGGGTAGCAAATGCTATCCCGAGTACTGTTCAAAGTCCCGACGTTCAAAGGCCAAACCACTCAGCCAGATGGGCAGCAGACACAATTCAACCCAACGAAGTGCAAATGAGACTAGTCATATAAAAACTCCGAGCAGTGCATCAGACGAAAGTTACATCAAACTCAGAACTCAAGATTCTCCAACAAGGATTGCGATGTACTGGAGACCTCTTCAAGCAGCGCGTTAGCCTTGTCTTTGTCGCAGGCAAAACCCTCTCTGATAGCTTCAAGGTCAACTCTCGGATAGTGGGACTTGACCACCGCCAAGGCTTGGTTCGCACTCATTTTCACGGACTCCTTGGCGTAAGCCCTGATCCTGTCGGCTCCCCCCGAGAGAAGCGGAACAGCGTCGTCTCCCTGGCCTAGTTCAGCTCCTTCGATACGCAGAAGGTCCAGAACTGGTTCACAGGCGATGCGCAGCTCGGTGCGGCTCCCTTCGGCAGCGGTCATCTTTTTTTTGCACTCTGCACCAAAGCCAAATTGCCATTGGAAAACACACCCGGCGCCAAGCACATTCAGTCCAAGTCAAAGGAATTTACCCCCCAGCTCCCGCTGTGTCCTCTCCAAGCTAGCCCGAGTTTCGAGGTTAGTATTTTCTGAAGCTTCCAGTCGTGCTCTTAGCTCGGCGATGGTCGAATCGCGCTCTGAAACACAAGGGTGCCGTCATGCTTCCCTATTGTCCGATAAGAAGTCCAAACCAAACCCAGGGGAGAATCTCACCTTCGAGCATATGCTCAAGCTTCGCCTGCTCCTCTCGGATCGCCATGCACTGGGTTTCCAGCCCGTGAACCTCTTTCCATCATCATTTCTGATCTCGGCTGAGCTTGTCACGATATACGGTGCTCCTTGAGTTTCGGGAGCACCTTCCGAAAAAATTGCGACCTCTGCTCTGAGCGCTCTCCCATGTCCTAGGCGGCAGGGCAGAGTCTCAAGTTGAGGCCAGCACTCTCTAATGATAACAGACTAGAGAAAGACAGAAAACTCACCCTGACGAGCGTGCTACACCTGACGGTGAGCTCGTAAAGCTCCGTCCGAGCCGCTCTCTCCGTTTCTTCGTCCTCTTCCATCCCTTTCCAGTCGAAACCCCCCTCGCACCACACGGTCCGATTCGGGGGCTTCGGCAGAGGACCGAGCGGTGGTGGCTCTCGATGCACCTCCTCCACTTCGGGAGGCGGAGCCGGGTCAAGCTCATCGACTGCCGGGCCACTCGATGGCTCAACGGTCGGGCCAGCAGCACGAGGTGGCGATGCCCCAGCAGCCGACGGGGACGGCGACCTGGCCGACGAGGGGGGGTCCCCCTTGGAGTAGCTGGTTCCTGGGGCTCCTTTTTAGGAGACCCCTCCACTGGGACGTCCATAGTAGGAGTCCTGAATCGGCAAAAAGGAAAAAAATCTCAGCACAGGTAATAATAAAAAGGCAAGGATTGCTCGAAAGAATACCTCCTAGATTTTTTAAACTTCATCCCAGGCTTCATCCGAGCCCCAGCACCGCTCGGAGAGGAGCCTGACCAGGCACCGGCAGTCGGGGCTGCCCCTGAGACAGAGGGTTGCGGCTCTGTGCCCTGTGACCCGGGGACACTGGAGGTCGAAGGCCTGGCCAGCGAGGGATCAGCAACCTCCTCCGCCGACTGCCGATGTAGCTCATCGGCCGAAGTGTCAGCCGCTCGCTTGGCCTGAGCATTCCTCAGCCGAGAGAGGCCGACGACCGGAGCGTCAGAAAAGAACGACTCACGTTCCTGAAAGACAAACAGTCGCACGCGGTCAGAATCACACATCAGGCAAAAATCATGGGACAGTTTCTCGAGAGAGTGGGACACTCACAGGAGGGGGAGGGTTCGCCGCCGAAAATTTGTGAGGGCAGCCCCTGTTGGTAATCTCAGTGCCAGGCATGAAGAAGTCAACCACCCGAGCTGCCAATGCATCTTTCGATAGGGACGCGCTCGTCTCCCAGGTGGGATCCCGAGACCCGCCGTACTGGAACCCCAAGTGGATTCTCTCCTTTAAGGGTTGCACTCGGCGCTGCACAAAGCTGATCGCGATCCCAGGGCCCGACAGCCCCCGGTTCTTCAGGTCGTTAATCCACGCCAGAAGCTCGGCGACTTGGTTCAGCCCGCCGTCATCCGGGGCATCGCTCCAGCAACAAGAAGCTTTAGGGGCGCGGCCAGCGAAAGGGGTGAGAAAAGGATCAAAATTTGCACAATAGAACCACTCCTGCCTCCAACCTTTGAGGGAGGTCTTGAGGGGGATGGCGAAGTAATGTTTCTTCAAGCCCTCTCGCAGCTGAAGTCCGGCGCCCCCAATGACGCTGGGAGCAGCCCGATTTGGATGAGGCTTGAGCAGGAAGAGGGAGCGGAACAAGTCAAAATGAGGACGTATTCCAAGATACGCCTCGCAAAGTTGAACGAAGAGAGCAATGTGAAGAATGGAGTTGGGAGTCAAATTGACCAACTCGATCTCATAAAAGTGAAGGAGCCCTCGGAAAAAGGTGCTCCCAGGAACGCTGAATCCTCGCCAAAAGAAGGACTCGAAGACCACGATCTCATTATCCAGGGGTTGGGGGTGAGGGTCACCTGCGGCGGGACGGGTGGAGATCAACTCCAGCGGAGGGATAACGCCGGCTGTGACCAGTTCCTCCAGGCGGGACCCCGTAGTAATGGAGGTCTCCCATCCCGAGCTCATCGGGCCGGCACCATCCTCCGATGACGACGAAGAAGAAGAAGACACCTCGGCGAAGGAGACCCTGTGGGAGGAACCGCCGAGGGTCTTGGGCGCGAAACTAGAAACCCTAGGTCGCCCAAATCGCCAAAGGAGACTTGAAGATTTCTCATCCGTGGTGGGGGAGGGACAAAGGTATCTTCACCCCAACAAGTGTTTCCTCATTTATAAGAAATGAGCCTCAATTTTTGCCTTACGGCGGGAAAAGCAAGGGCTTTCGCGCTCGATTCTGGGCCAGATCTAGGGCACGCCCCATGTTGGGCCGATAGTTGAGTTGCGCAAAACGCGACCAGGTGTCAAGTCTGGTTCGAAGTTTGGGATAAAGTGCGCCCCATGATGGGCCTGAACGCCGGCCGCCACGGAAGCTTGGGGCCGGGCACTTTTCGAACATCCTCCAGCGGTATGCCCCATAATTTGGGGTTAATTGCTGGTCACTGCTTCTTAGCGTGATTGGGTACCGTGGGAGGATTTTTACTAACCCGGTCTTGAGAATGCGCTCCATGAGAGTCTGAAGCAGTGCGCCGTAAACGGGCACATGCATTACTCTATATGACCAAGGTATGCCCCACGAGGGTTAGCCGAGCGACAAGCCGGCTGCCGCGCACCGTAAACGGGCGCGGGTACTGCTCGGCCACGAGCCAAAAGACTATGGTACGCCCCATGAGGGTCAGCCGAGCGACAAGCCGGCTGCCGCGCACCGTAAACGGGCGCGGGTACCACTCGGCCACGAGCCAAAAGACTATGGTACGCCCCATGAGGGTCAGCCGAGCGACAAGCCGGCGATCACAAGACCGTGAAGCGGGCGCTGGTACCACTCGACCACGAGCCAAAAGACTAAGGTACGCCCCATGAGGGTCGGTGGCGACAAGCGGTGCTGCAAGACCGTAACGCGAGCGCGGGTACCACTCGGCCTCGAGCCAACCAACCGTGGCGGCCTTGCATAACAAGTTCTTTACGATCTTCTTTCCCACAAAATCTTTATGACAGGATAGGAAGAGGAAATCCGATCCTAAAGCACTTGGGGGCTGCTGTGGGATGCTTGAGATAGGGGTCCCGCAAATGGGGCCTGCATCCGACCGGGCCGAAAGCGGAGCAGTAGGCCCAGAGTCCGAAAGCGCCATGATGGGCCCGGGGGATGTCTCGACTTGTCCCCCAAGGCAGCTCGTCGATCCTTCGGTGAAGCTTCGTGCCATGCCCAGACAAGCCGTCGAAAGCGAAGCATGCAGCCTGATATCTGCAGAGCCCGCAGACGCTGGAACCTAACAGAGTGGCAGGCGCGGGTCGGGGAAAGCACAACTACCTCCCCGAGCTGTAGTGGAGCCCAGTCGATAAAAGACAAAGCATGTACTCATGAAGCCATCATGTTCAAGGCCAAGTGGCGCCCTATTGTAACGTGCCCTTTCCCCAGTATATAAGCGGGGAGGGAACAACCCTGAAAAAGGGGAGAGAAGAACAGACTCATATATCCAAGAACACAGGACTAGGGTATTATCTCCACCGCGAGAGCCCGAACCTGTCTAAAAGAGAGGGATCGCCCTTGCATCTTGTGTTACCATCTAGCTCCGATCTCACACGAATCCCCTAGAATCACAAATCTCATTGCCGGCGAAATCGATCGTCGACAGGAACCAATTGTGGTTACCTGTCTAAAAGAGAGGGATCGCCCTTGCATCTTGTGTTACCATCTAGCTCCGATCTCACACGAATCCCCTAGAATCACAAATCTCATTGCCGGTGAAATCGATCGTCGACAGGAACCAATTGTGGTTTGGTAAGGTTTTTACGATCCTAGCGTGGGACTAGGTGTCGAACCTTAGTGGTATAAGGGTGGTTTGTGATGGAGGTTGATGATGTATGGGTTTAACCTTTATTAAGAGTAGCGATGGGTGGAAGTGAAGTTGACGGTAGTTCGGTGATAATTGTCCTGCCGTGAGCAATTGTCTTCACTAGTTGTTTTTGGATTTGAGTCTTGCCTGGGAGAGGAAGGAATGAAATGTTAGCATGATCATGTATCGGAAGGGCATGTGTGCCTTAATGAGTTTTTTCCCCTCGATAGAAATTTTCGAGAATGTAGAGAGGTCGTTAAAGGAATTGTGACTCGCTTTGATTGTGTCATGTTGAATTTAATGAAGTGTGGTAGTCAGGTTGGTTGTGATAGTAGTGTGAAGTGTTTGTCATGAGGTTTCGGGCGTTTTGGGTTGATGGAGTCCTTTCTGGTTGAAACGCAGATTCTGTTTGGGAATTGAAGTGAAGGTGGAACCGTGAGAGGTTGCACTCGGTTGACCTAAATCAACATTTTCTCGCCGAGTGTTGGTTTTGAGAACTCGCTTGTTGTTTGTTCCGGTTTGAGTCTTTGCGCGAATGTTTTGTGCTGCATAGAAGTCTTTTGTCCCTTGGGGACTTTGCTGTTGATTTTGGCATCCTTCGGATTTGAGGTCGAATCTTTTTTAAGGGGGGGAGAATGTGACACTACGGGATGTCGAGACACCGTAAAAGGTGAAATTGGACAATGTGACACCACGGAGTGTCGTATTCTTATAAAAAAAGTGAATGTTGAGGTCAAAAACATTATAAAATGTGGAATTAAGATTAAAACCCTACGATATGAGGTTTATTTGCGTTTCCGGGCCGTTTCTGGGGATTTGGGCCTTTCCGGGGAAGTTTGGGCCTAGGGGAAAGGGTCGTGGGCCTTGGTGGGGGAGAGTTTGAGTCCTTTTAGGAGTAGGAGTCCTGTTTGGAGGCCTTCCCCCAGCCTTATTGTGCCTCCTCCCCGGCTGTTTGCGCCCCCACTTCTTTGCCCTAGCCGCCACCCCCAAATTCCCACCTCCCTTGCTTGCGCCCCCACCTCCCCCTTGCTCCCCATTGCTCCCCACCTCTCCACCACCTCTCCTTCACCCCTTGCTTCCCTAGGGTAGCCTCTCCACCCCAGCACCTCGAAGATCCGTCCATTGGAGCGAGGAGCGATCCGGGAGGAGATCCGTTGGGCTTTCGTGCGTCGGGCGAAGGTATGGCCATGGGGATCCTTGGTGTTGGTCTAGGTACTGTTCTAAGGGTTGTTATCATGTTTTTAGATCAATTGGTGGTGCTTGAATTGATTAGATTAGATGGAATCTTGAGTTGGCCACGTTCTAGTGGTAATTTTGTGACTATAACATGTAGTGGTTCATTGATTACGTAGTATAAAATTTTGAATTTATGCTAAAGTACCTACCCATTCCCCAACAATTTTATTATGTAGTCCAACAAAGTTAAAAATTATCAAATATTCCTTTATGTTTTACAAAAGAATACCATGTATTCACGTAGGCAAGTGGAAGCATATTCTTGCATGTTAAGCTCTGGTGGCGACCTGTGACATTATAGATTTCAGCATTTACGGTATGAGGTTATATCGTGTTTTGGGGCTTTTCAGAGGTTCTTGGGCCGTTCCGGGAGGGTTTGGGCCTTCCCGGGAGGATTTGGGCCTAGAGGGTTGAGTTATGGGCCGTCAGTGGGGGTTTTGGGCCCATGAGGGGGGGAACTAGCAAACCCTAGCCTTGGGGTGCCTCCACCTCCTCCCCCATGTGTCCCCACTCTCCCTCCCCCCTCTAGTCCCCCCCCTTGTGCACCACCCCCCTCCCCTCCACCTCCTAGCTGGCCCTAGATAGGAACCATCCCCTCCCTTGCTGCCACACCCTTCCCCTCCGTTGATCTCTATGTTGGGAAGCTTCGCAACCGAGAGAATCCAGTGGATTTGGCATGTGGAAGCAGATCGAGGCCGAGAGGAGAAGGATTCTTTGAGGGAGGTAAGTGTTGGTAGATTATTTTGTAGGGTTTTGATGCTGGTTAGAAGGGAGAATCCATGCCTAAAATCCATGTATAGGTGCTGTTTCTAGATGGGATTAGGGTAATTGCAATTCAGATTGGATGCTTGTGCTTAGGGCTCGATTTCAAAAAATTTAGATGCGTTTTCTGTGACACCACGGAGTGTCGTAACCTGATTTAATGTGCATGATTTGGTCAAAAACAGTATGAGATGTGGAAATAAGGTTAAAACCATAGGATTTGGAGGTTTATAACGTTTCCGGGCCGTTTCCGGGATTTTGGGCCTTCCCGGGGGATTTTGGGCCTTAAAGGGGGGATTGTGGGCTTTGGTGGGATGGATTAGGACTCCTTGTAGGACTAGGATTCAGAGTGGGGGCTGGTAAAAGGGCTCCCTCCTTGCCCCCTTGCGCCCCATAGCCCCATTGGTGCGCCCCCACCAATCCCCCTAACCCTAGCCTCCTTCCCCCCCCTCACCCCTCTAGCCGTGCGCCCCCTTGCCCTTGACCTCTCCACCTCTCCACCTCCCCACCACCTCTCCTCCACCCCCTTGCTGCCCTAGGGTGTCCTCCCCACCCCTGCATCCTCGTGGATCCATCCAAGGAGAGAGGAGCGAGGAGCGAGGAGCGAGGAGATCGATTGGAGAGGAGATCGATTGGAGTTTTCATTCGTCGGGCAAAGGTTTGATCATGGGGTTCCTTGGGGTTGATCTAGGTACTGTTATTAGGGTGATTATCAAGTTTTTAGATCAATTGGTGGTGCTGGATTGGAGTAATTTGGGTTAGATCTAGACGTTGCCACGTTTCTGTTTTGGGACAGCATGAGCAGTCGACCTAGGGTTCCTGTTTTCTCCAATTTAGAATTCGAATCTGACTGTACGTACTTTGAATAAGTTGTATATAATTTCATTATCTTTCCGTTCATATAAAGAACGTTAAATTCCGCCCAGCCGTTTAAAAGTTATGACTGTTTTACCGAGCGTAATAAAATCTGTGACGCGATTGGAACAGATCTCGGTAATCTGTAGATTAAACAACTTTAGAAGCCGAATCAGTCTTTCCTTATACCTAGAGAAAGTTGGGAAATTTCCTAAGCTACGCGAGTATGTACTCGTTTAATTGATTCGGAGTCCCAGAGCCCAAGTTATGCCTTTTGCAAGGCTGCTGTCCCGCTGGGACAGAACCTCTGTTTTTAGGTTTTGCGAGTCGTTGGCAATGTCGGGGTAGATGAGGGTATGCATACTGTTCTGTGGTTATGATTGTGAGTGTGTGATACCTATGTGCAGGTGGTGCGACCCCGGGAGTGCCCTCTACTTCCCGCCAATCCGTTGCACGTGGTTGAGGCAAGTGTGTTGTGATGGATAGCGAGTTGTAGGTTGCATGTTGAGATTAGATGGAATTGTCTACATGATATATGTCCACTTGCCATGTTTTAATGATTGCTATGATATGATGAGCATGTTTAAGATGTTATGATGCCATGTGTTAATATATGAGTTTTATATGATGTTGGCATGCTTGCATACATGACATGTTACATGGCCCGGGCGGTGAGAAAGTCATTAACTAATCCGGGAAGGTCGGTGAGAAAGTTATGACTAATCCGGAGAGCCAATAGAGTAAGTCCTACATCGTGATTCCATCTACCGTGGGTTGTGGAAGCGAGGAGTAGGCACCCTCCATCTTCGGGATGGAAGGGGGGAGAGGGTGCACACCGACGGGTGTGTACTCAACCATACCGGTATGAGTTTCCAAGGAGACATGAGCATTGCATTACATCGCATACATATTGATGATGACAATGTTAAGTGTTTACGAATAAGATGATTTACATGATGGGAGATGTTATTGCCATGTTGATGTTCTTGTTGTCCATTGCAATATGCTTGCTGAGTTTCGAACTCACGCTTGTGTTTTCTTGTTATTTTAGGTACCATGAGATCGGCATGCGGGGAAGGGAAATAGTCACACGCCCACACGTAGCTTCATCATAATGATTCCACAAGTCATTCTATTAGTTTGATAATAAATTGCGTGTGATGATCATTGCTTTAATGTTTAGCTTTACTATTTGAGAGTTTATTTGTTCATTTGACACTTGGAGACATTAAGTGCTTGATGTTAGACTTATTTTCCCGTTAAGTCTTTAATAATTGCTGTTTTAGATGTCTCTCATATTGCCTTACATTGCTATAATATTGTTGATTCTTCGTAGCATGTTAAAACAAAGGAGATGCTGCCGAAATGTCAGTTTTTAGCATATGTATCCTTGCTGGAATTTATGATAAATGGTGGTATTTAGATGTTGGTTAGCTTATGTTTGGTAGCATTCGGGCATATTAAATGCCGGGGTGTTACATTTTCTGATCGGACGGCTGTTATGAAAGTTGTAGGTAATTCAATTACCTTTAATTGTACACCAAGAACGCTAAATTCCGTCCAGCCGTTTAAAAGTTATGGCTATTTTACCGAATGTTGTCCAATCTATGACGTGATTGGGACAGATTGTGTTAAACTATAGATTAGAAGATTTTAGAGGCCGTTTAAAAGTTATGGCAAGTGTATTGGGATGGATTTGGGGTTTTGGGTGACCAACTAAATGTGTAGCTTTGCTATGATACTATGTGATGCGCTAATTTGCCATGTTGATCCTTGCATGAGATACGATGTTCATGTTTAGTTTAAAGGTTATACCATTGTTATATTGAGTTTCTTTCATGCAAGTTATATCATGATGTGGCATATGTGCATTCATAATGGAAGAGGCAACCCATTCTGATGCGGGCCTCTGTGTTCACACGTAGTGAACACGAAAGCCCTACCTCGTAGTCCCATCCACAGTTGTGTATGGGAGCGAGTCAGTAAGAGTAGGCACCCTCCATGGGATGAAAGGAAAAGAGGGTGCACACCGACGGTTGTGCACTCGGCAATACCGGTATGTGTTAAGCAAAAAGACATGTGCATTGCATTGCATGAATGAGTATGTTTATGAGATGTTTATGAAGATGAGATGTTGAGATGCTTATGATGATGATTATGAGATGTAATGATGAAGTTATTGAAAACTGTTTTGTTTGTTCCAGTGCAATACACTTTGCTGAGTGGTGAACTCACGCTTGTTGTTTAATGTTTTTTTAAGTACTGTGAAACAGGCTTGGGAAAAAGGGAGCTAGACTCACGTCATCACTTAGCATCACACATCTAAACAATGACATGTTCCTTCCATAGTTGTGATGGTTGTCTTATCCAGTTAGACCTTGGATTAATTACCTCGTTGGTTGCCATGAATAATTGTTTACTTCTTATTGGTGTAGTGACGATTAATTCTATGTGTTGAGTTTGATCGGGTGTTGGAATCATAGAATGTCATGTTATTGTTGTCTTCCATTATGCTATCTCGTTATGCTATTATTATTGATGCTTAAAACCATGGAAAAATAAAAGAGATGATGCCGAATTTCCGATTAAACAATTAGCGTAGTTGCTGTAATTTATTGATAACTATGTGTTATTGGTTGTGTCTAGAGTTGTTTGGGTGACATTCGCGGCATACTAGGTGCCAGGGTGTTACACGATCGACACCAACTGGTAGTATGGCGAATTAGATGCCAATAGGAGGGTGGAGCCTTTGAGGGAGGCCCTAGCTTGGGCTATTTGGCTGGGCCAATTTAAAGCTGCTAGAATGTGGTCTATAAATATCTAAAGAGTTATCTAAAATTATCTAAAAATATAATTGTGACATACAATGTACCCTAAAAAGTATATTATAGTTTTCAATACTTCTTGCAGCATTTTCTGGCTTTTTCTAGAATTTTTTTTCATTAAATAAATTACTTTTTTTCCATTTTCTAGCTGATGTTTCTAAATTTTAAAATTATTTAAAAGAATTTCCAAAACTTGAACATATTTTATTTGGGTTCTAAGAGATCTAATTTACCTCTCTAAATATCTCATAGTTTTTGGAGTTAGTTTGTTATTTCTAAAAATTAAAACTTGTTCTTTGTAATTAAAGCCCTTTGGAAAAATTGTAAATTTAGATTTTTTGAATGCAACTAGTCGAAACCAATTTCCTCCATGAGAAAGTGTATTCTAGCCGAGACGCCTGCTCTCTCTCTCTCTCTCTCTCTCTCTCTCTGTGTGTCTCTCTCTCTCTCTTTGATGCATCGGGCCCGCTAGTTAGGAGTCTTACGTGACACCCCAGAATATGACAGTTTAGAATTCGGCATTTTGGTACGACTTTATAGCGTGTTTTTGGGCCGTTTTCGAGTATTTGGGCCTCTCCGGGGGACTTTGGGCCTTTGGTGTTGAGTTGGGCCTCCGGTGGAAGGGTTTGGGCCCAAGGGGGGGGACTTTTGGGCAGCCAAATCTGGCCCCCACCCCTTGGTGCGCCCCCCACTCACTTTCCCAACCCTAGCCGCCACCCCCTAGCCCCCCATGCGCCTCCACCCTTCCCCTTCCTCTCCATCTTCCCCCATGGCGCCACCAACCCTCCCCTCCCGTCTCCACCTTCCTTGCTGCCCTAGGGGAGCCGCTCACCTCAACCCGTTGTTTTCACCATTGGAGCGCTCCGCGACGAGGAGATCCGGTGGATTTGGAGTGAGGAGGGAGATCGCGTGAACCGGGAGGAGATTTGTCGGTTCATCGTTCGTCGGGCGAAGGTATGGCTAGGGGAATCCTTGGGGTTGATCTAGGTGCTGTGCTAGAGGGTATTTGGTTGCTTTTAGATCAAGAGGTGGTGCTGTGATTGGGTAGATTGGTTGAAAACTAGAGTTTGCCACGTTCTCTGCTTCGGGCAGATTGTGCAGTCGACACAAGGTTTGAGTTTTCGCGACTTTAGGTTCGGAATTTGGTCGGCCGCCTGTTGAGAAAGTTGTAGGTAACTTCAATACCTTTAATTGGACATAAAGAATGACCAATTCCTCCCAGCCGTTTGAAAGTTATGCTCGATTTACCGAACATGTTCAAATATGTGACGTAGTTGGGACAGAACGTAGTAATTTGTAGATTAGATAATTTTAGAGGCCGAATCAGCTTTTCGCAATACTTAGGAAAAGCTAGGAAATTTCCTAAGCTTCGCGATGATGTACTATTTTACCTGATTTGGAGTAGTTAAGCCCAAGTTATGGCATTCCGAAGGCTGCTGTTTCGTTGGGACAGAGTCTCTATTTTTTGTTTTCGGGAGTAGTTTGCGAAATCGGGGTAGATGGGCGATGGCGTACTATTTTGTGGGCACTTTGTGATTGTGTGGCATCTATGTGCAGGTGGTGTGACCCCGAGAGTGCCCTCCTCATCCCGCCAATCCGTCGCCCGAGGTTAAGGCAAGTGTATTGGGAAGGGTAGCATGTGGTTTATTTGCTTGTCTTGACTAATTGAAATTGTTTCCATGTTATGCTATCTTGCCATGTTTAGTGTTTGCCATGATATGATAAAAAGGGGTATGTTAAGATGCTATGCGATGGTTTATGGTTAATGATTATGGCATATGTTGCATACATGGCATGAAACTTGGCCCGGTCGGTGAGAACGTCATAACTATTCCGGTAAGGTCGGTGAGAAAGTTATGACTAATCCGGAGCGCCATGGATGTAAGACCTACCTCGTGATTCCACCCACACGTTGAGTGGAAGCGAGGAGTAGGAACCCTCCATCTACGGGATGGAAGGGGGACGTGGGTGCACGCCGACGGGTGTGCACTCGGCAATACCGGTATGTGCGTCGAGGAGACATGTGCATTGCATTGCATTGCATACATGGTGATGTTTATGAAATGAGTACAATGAAATTGAGACATGGATATGATATTGCATCTGGATTTATGACTTGATCATGATGTTGAGCATGATATGTGATGATGTTGGCATTAAATTGTTCTTTTCAGTCCATTGCAATATACTTGCTGAGTGATGAACTCACGCTTGTGTTTATGTTGTTTTCTTTTAGGTCCTTGGAACATGCACTTTTAATGTTATACCTTAGTATTAACTAAAATGTGATGTGGGATAACCTAGAAACATGGCTTAGGTTATAACTAAAATTTTGCTATAGGATTGCAACCTTAAAACTTGTGTATGTGGAATAACTAATTTAAAATTTGACACACATGGATGCACAGTAGGAAAAGGTATGGGTATCGTTGCTTTACGCTTAAATGTTATATTTAAGCCTTGATGTTTAATGTTTTATGTGATAAAAGTATGCTGCTATGTGTACGAGATAATTGATTGAATTGCTCATGTTATCGTGATAAAGTGGGGTTGTGGTGCCGAAGGGTTTCGGTCACCTTTTTGTTTATAGTAAGGTTGTGGTTTGACGGTATGGCCGGTTAAAGCCATCACTGAAGAACTATTAACCCTTGTGCGGAAAGAGTGCTTACCTTTTCTATCGCAGATTGGGTAGTTGATTGGAGTCAAATAGAAGAGTTAGTGGTGGATTCCTTCATATGTTCTTTACCGTTCTGACGGTCGGTTTTGGTTGTTTTTCTTGGCTTTAGTTGATTGAAATCAAATGAAAAGTGTTGGGTTTTCGCGGACTGTTCCGTAGGCGGCTCGTGGTTTTGTCTTCCTTGGTTGAAGACGAAGAAGAAGAGATTTGTGTAACACCCCGGCATTTAATATGCCCGAATGCTACCAAACATAGGCTAAACAACATCTAAATACCATAAATTAAGATAAATTACAGCAAAGGAGTAAATGCTAAAACCCGAGATTTCGGCAGCATCTCCATTGTTTTAACATGATTTGAAGGAGCAACAACAGTATAGCAATATAAGGCAATATGAGAGACAACTAAAACAGCAATAATTAAAGACTTAACAACAATATAAGTCTATTTTCAAGCATTTAATGTCTCCAAGAGTCAAACGAACAATAAGACTCTCATAAAGCAAAGCTAAACCTTAAAGCAATAATCATCACACGCAGTTTATTATCAAAAACTAATTGAATGACTTATGGAATCAAATTTGTTAAGCTACGTGCGGAAGTGTGGCTAATTCCCTTCCCCGTATGCCGGTCTCATGGTACCTAAAACAGCAAGAAAACACAAGCGTGAGTTCAAAACTCAGCAAGCGTATTGCAATGGTACAACAAGAACAATTACATGGCAATAATATCTCACATCATGTAAACCATCTCATTCATGATCACATATCATTATCATCATCATTATATATGCAATGTGATGCTATGCTCATGTCTCCTTGGAAACTCATACCAGTATGGTTGAGTACACACCCGTCGGTGTGCACCCTCTCCCCCCTTCCATCCCGAAGATGGAGGGTGCCTACTCCTCGCTTCCGTTCACCGCGGTGAATGGAATCACGATGTAGGACTTACTCATTGGCTCTCCGGATTAGTCATAACTTTCTCACCGACCTTCCCCGGACTAGTTATGACTTTCTCACCGCCCGGGCCATGTAACATGCCATGTATGCAAATATGTCAACATTATAATTAACTTGTACATTAACACATGGCATCGTAACATGATAAACATACTCATCATATCATTGGCAATCATTAAAGCATGGAAAGTGATCATATCATATAATCAACTTCATCTAGTCTCAACTAGCAACTTACAAACCGCTATCCATTACAATACACTTGCCTCAACCACGGGCGACAGATTGGCGGGAAGTAGAAGGCCCTCCCGGGGTCACACCACCTGCACATAGGGACTACACACTCACAATCATGCTCACAAAACAGTACTCAAACCCTCATCTACCCCGACATTGCCAACTACTCGCAAAACCCAAAAACAGCGGTTTTGTCCCGTCGGGACAGCAGCCTTCCAAAAGGCATAACTCCGGTTCTAAGACTCCGAATCAATTAAACGAGTGCATCCTCGCGTAGCTTAGGAAATTTCCCAACTTTTTCTAAGTATAGGTAAAGACTGATTCGGAATCTAAAGTTGTTTAATCTACAAAATACCGTGATCTGTTCCAATCACGTCACAGATTTTAACACGCTCGGTAAAACAGCCATAACTTTCAAACGACTGGTCGGAATTGGACGTTCTTTATATCCACGGAAACATAATGAAATTATCTACAACTTCTTCAACAGCCGTAGGACCAAATTCCGAATCTAAGTTGGCGAAAACCTAAGCCCTAGGTCGACTGCTCATGCTGCCCGAAACAGAGAACGTGGCAACTTCTAGATTTCATCTAATCTACTCAATTCCAGCACCACCAAATGATCTAAAAGCATGATAATGATCCTTATAATAGGACCTAGACCAACCCCAAGAACTCCCATGGCCATACCTTCGCCCGACGCACGAAAATTGAATGGATCTCCTCCCGGTTCGCTCCTCGCTCCAATGGACAGATCTTCGAGGTGCAGGGGTGCGGAGGCTACCCTAGGGCAGCAAGGGGTGGAGGAGAGGTGTTGGAGAGGTGGGGAGCAATGGGGGCAATGGGGGTGGGGGCGCACGGCCAAGGAGTGGGGGTGGGGCAGCTAGAGCAAGGGAGGAAGAGGTGGGGGCGCACAAGGTGGGGTGGGGGCGCAAGGTAGGATAGGGGGAACCCCTAATAACCATCCCAAACAGAATCCTAGTCCTAAATGGACTCATACTCCATCCCACCAAAGCCCACAACCCCTTCTTTTACGCCCAAACTCCCCCGGAAAGGCCCAAACTCCCGGAAACGGCCCGGAAACGCAATTAAACCTCACACCATATGGTTTTAACCTCTAATACCATATTTCATAATATTTTTAACCTCATCATGCACATTAAATAAGGTTACGACACTCCGTGGTGTCACACTTGTGTTGCGCATCTTTTGGTCGTAATCTTTGCTTTGACACCCGGTTTTGCTGGTCATTGTGGACTGTCTTGGGGAGGAAACTTATGTGGTTGTTGTTCTCCCTATCTAAGAAAAAGTGTTGGAGTTTCTCCTTGTGCAGACCTTGAGTTGGTAGAGCTAAGTTTGAATCTTTTATCGGAAAAGATTTAGTGAACATTTGATTTTCCCTGGTGCATCCTTCTTCCTTCATGGAAGTATAGATCTTGAGATTTCTTGAAGAGTTTTGGGCTATCAAGGTTGGGAATTTGAGAGTTGAGCTCTCCTGCATTTCTGTTGGAGTTTTGTTTTTCTTCCTTGCCTGGAAAGGAGAAACTGTTTATCAGTGTTTGTTCTTGTTCTTGAGTTGTGGTTATCTTTAAAGTTGAGTTGCATCCTGTTTGTCAAAAGTGAAAATGGTTGTTTAGCATGTTATGTAGTATGTAACAACGTGGTTTATGGAAATGATGTACTCCTAAGTTAATTGGTGGGTTGAATTAGTTAAATGTAATATTTATTTTTTAGCTTAAGATTAAATGAACTTCTAGTGTTGTAGATTACTCTATAGCGAGAATGATTAAAGGTGTTAATGTACATGCTTAGAATCAGTTGCTTTGCTTTAAAAGTGCTTATGACCCCGATAATGTTTAAAGTTTTAAACCCTGATGCATAGTTAGAATATTAAGATGATGTAGACTACTGATATTGTTAAATAAACTTTGCTAGTTGTTAAAGATGTTCTAATCGTTACATGTTAATAGAGAGATTTAATCGTGTTGGTGACCTTAACATGGAAGTTGATTAGATTTGTTATTTATGATGTTGCAAACTATTAGCATATTTGGAAGTGCGGTTGTGTTCCTATAATGCTAATATCGTGTTAATTGGGAAGACATAGGTTTTGTGGTCGTGGTAAGAGCTTTGTGATGGTCCAACTCATTCAATTTGTTTTAAATAGTTGGAGCATGTTGAGTAGTGACAATTTGCTGTAGCCTTTGGATAGGGTAACTAAAAGTAATGTTGCAGTTTTTAAGATTATGCAAATAATTGATATTGATGACTGGGTAGTGTTGTTAATTGTTGGAAACCATTGATCCAATAAAGAAAAGTGTAAAACTGTGGTATTATGTCGAGTACATGTTGTGATGGGATGAACAATGGATAATAATCATGATGTAAGATTTTAACCGTAATGAATGCATATCTTAGAACCCTATTTATGAATTTTTTCTTGTAGAGATAATACTTATTTGTTGAAATCATTTTATTGATTGAACAAGTTTTAATTGTCAAGATGTTGAAGTATGGATGATATAAAATTGATACGTTGATCATGCTTAAGTATCTGTTGAAGTACTATGTTTGAAATATAGAATACGTTGTTATATGATGTGTTGGTCTGTGGAGATCATGTCGATGTAGTCTTGGTTGGGTGTCTTTTTGATAAGCATCATAAACTTTAATTAAAAGTGTTGGGAATGGTATAACAAATTTTGTTAAATCCGGTTGGACCTTCTCAATGAGTAAATAGTGATTGCTGAAGTCTTTGAAGGAAAGCATAGTGGAACACTAGAGGTGGTTGTATCTATGTTGAACTTGTGTTTAAAATCTTTTGGATTGGTGCGGTTGTTTGCTATCTTGGTTGAATGCTTTTGGTCAAAGTGTTCCTTCTGTGTGTTTCAGAGTTTCCTTAAACTCGTAGTGATTGGTGCCAATATTTGGTTTTGGCTAATTTGCTTAGTTTATGCTATGAGTATGGTTTTACACCTAAAGTCTTTGAGTGGATCGCGCCCCTTCGCGTTCGCAGTGAATTATCCTTGGAATAAATTGAAAGGAAACAAATGGACATAGAGGGTTGTGTTGGAAAACTGACGAGGTTTAATTTGTAATCCTTTTTGGCTAGAGTTGGAGTTATTTGAAAAATCTGTGTGGTGATTGCAAGTGCTTCAAAAGGTGGTTTTTGTGGATGTTTCATCGGTGATGCTGTTAGTGAAGTGTTCTCTTTTGGGAATGAGTTTCCCTTTCTCTTTGGGAAAATTTATGGCGGTTGTATGTGCAGATGTTTAACTTTGGAGCCAATGTTCTTTTCCAAATGTTGATTGTGGTTAAAATGCAAGGTTTTGCAAGTTTACTTTTTCAATTGACGTGGGTTCTTTCACGATGTGGTGTTTTCCTGTTAATGGTGTTGCCGTCATAGTTTATATGAATTTCGCAGCCATCGATGTTAATTGTGTTTCAATCATGTGTACGGAGGAAGAAGTCTTTTTGTGAATGACTACTTGGTATTGTTGTTACATGAAGAACGAATGGTGAAAAGGAAGCATGACATTGTTTATAGATATTTAATGATGAAAGAGTCGATGTGCCAGGTCGGTGAGAAAGTCATATATAGATATATGACTAATCCGGAGTGCTTTTGAAAAGTGTGCATCCATGTCACAAATTGAGATTTCTATTTCTTTCTGGTATGAAAAGAAACAATGAAGAATTTCTGGTATGTTGGTTGTGGTGTAGTTGATTTGTGTTTCTTTTGCGTCTTGACTTAGGAAATTAAAATGAATACTCTTTGGTTGTTGTAGAATCCTTTTCAAAGTGATTGTAGTGCATTGGACTCAAAGTTACGCATGGGGATCAATTGGGTTGATGGTTGGTGGTTGAGCTTACCCAATGGTGGTACTCTTTGTCTTGGTCCTTTGAGTGGAAGGATGTGAGGGCAAGACTTTCTTAGTAAGAGAAATCTGGAGTGGCTAGTAGTTGATCGTAAGTGGTTTAAAAGTGAAGAGTAAAGAAAGGTTGTGTATGACTCAATTCAAACCTTCTTGGAGAATTGTGTCGTTGATGTGTTCCTTGGTAGGGTTGATTAAATTATTAGCGGACCACTTGGTGGTTGCTAGTAATTGCCTTTCCTTTTCGAAGTGTATTAGATCTTTTTGTCGCCGATCTTTAAAGCGAGTTGTGTCAACCAAAGTGGATTGCTCGGTTCTATTATTTTTGCGGGTTTCAAGACCCTGGTTATAAAGTAGGCTTTTCCTTTGATGGTAATGGTGGGTGTTGGCCTAGTTCTTAAAGATCAATCTTTTGCAAGATTTTAACCCCGTTTGTTCAAGCAATTGGTAGTCTTGGAATGATGTGTCCCGCTTGGTTCGCGTTGTCTTGTTTATGACGAACCACAGTAGAGAGGTTGAGGTGTGAAAGCATTTTTGCACGTGAGAGCTGAAGGGGAATCTAAGGTTGGAGTTAGAGGTTGGTACCGTGTTCTTCTGGAGAGTAGCGTTGGTTAAAGGGATCGGGCACTCTAGTGCCAAGGAATGTATGAAATGAGGAGTGTGAGATCGTTTTCTTTTGTGGTCTGTTTGAGGATTTATCCTATCGCTTGGGTCGTGCTGAGGCCGTATGTGAGTGCTTTGTGTTTCAATGTTGAGTAAGATTCTGGCAAGTTTTGATTGTGAGTTATCGTTAGAGCCATCAATCTTCGAGCTTTAGCTCCTTGCTTTTGAGTCCGAGCTAATGCAAATCGTAAGGGTTTCTGAGCGGGTTCTGAGAAGTGAACCTTAGCTCCCTTCGATTTGGTTGGTTGCGAAGTGGTGTGTCTCAGATTCGGGGTCGAATCCTGTGAAGGGGGAGAGAATGTGACACCCCAGAATATGACAGTTTAGAATTCGGCAATTTGGTACGACTTTATAGCGTGTTTTTGGGCTGTTTTCGGGTGTTTGGGCCTCTCCGGGGGACTTTGGGCCTTGGGAGTTGAGTTGGGCCTCCGGTGGAAGGGTTTGGGCCCAAGGGGGGACTTTTGGGCAGCCAAATCTGGCCCCCACCCCTTGGTGCGCCCCCCACTCCCTTTCCCAACCCTAGCCGCCACCCCCTAGCCCCCCATGCGCCTCCACCCTTCCCCTTCCTCTCCATCTTCCCCCATGGCGCCACCACCCCTCCCCTCCCCTCTCCACCTTCCTTGCTGCCGTAGGGGAGCCCCTCACCTCGCCAACCCGTTGTTTTCACCATTGGAGCGCTCCGCGACGAGGAGATCCGGTGGATTTGGAGCGAGGAGAGAGATCGCGTGAACCGGGAAGAGATTCGTCAGTTCATCGTTTGTCGGGCGAAGGTACGGCTAGGGGAATCCTTGGGGTTTGTCTAGGTGCTGTGCTAGAGGGTATTTGGATGCTTCTAGATCAAGAGGTGGTGCTGTGATTGGGTAGATTTGTTGAAAACGAGAGTTTGCCACGTTCTCTGCTTCGGGCAGATTGTGCAGTCGACATAAGGTTTGAGTTTTCGCGACTTTAGACTCGGAATTTGGTCTCCTGCCTGTTGAGAAAGTTGTATGTAACTTCAATACCTTTAATTGGACATAAAAAATGACCAATTCCGCCCAGCCGTTTGAAAGTTATGCTCGATTTACCGAACATGTTTAAATCTGTGATGTAGTTGGTACAAAACGTAGTAATTTGTAGATTAGACAATTTTAGAAGCCGAATCAGCTTTTCCCAATACTTAGGAAAAGATAGGAAATTTCCTGAGCTTCGCGATGATGTACTCGTTTACCTGATTTGGAGTAGTTAAGCCCAAGTTATGGCATTCCGAAGGCTGCTGTTCCGTTGGGACAGAGTCTCTGTTTTTCGTTTTTGGGAGTAGTTTGCAAAATCGGGGTAGATGGGCGATGGCGTACTGTTTTGTGGGCACGTTGTGATTGTGTGGCATCTATGTGCAGGTGGTGTGACCCCGGGAGTGCCCTCCTCATCCCGCCAATCTGTCGCCCGAGGTTAAGGCAAGTGTATTGGGAAGGGTAGCATGTGGTTTATTTGCTTGTCTTGACTAATTGAAATTGTTTCCATGTTATGCTGTCTTGCCATGCTTAGTGTTTGCCATGATATGATAAAAAGGGGTATGTTAAGATGCTATGCGATGGTTTATGGTTAATGATTATGGCATATGTTGCATACATGGCATGAAACTTGGCCCGGACGGTGAGAACGTCATAACTATTCCGGTAAGGTCGGTGAGAAAGTTATGACTAATTCGGAGCGCCATGGATGTAAGACCTACCTCGTGATTCCACCCACGCGGTGAGTGGAAGCGAGGAGTAGGCACCCTCCATCTACGGGATGGAAGGGGGACGTGGGTGCACGCCGATGGGTGTGCACTCGGCAATACCGGTATGTGCGTCGAGGAGACATGTGCATTGCATTGCATTGCATACATGGTGATGTTTATGAAATGAGTACAATGAAATTGAGACATGGATATGATATTGCATATGGATTTATGACTTGATCATGATGTTGAGCATGATATGTGATGATGTTGGCATTGAATTGTTCTTTTCAGTCCATTGCAATATACTTGCTGAGTGATGAACTCACGCTTGTGTTTATGTTGTTTTTCTTAGGTACCTTGACACCGACATGAGGGAAAGGGGCTTAGCGGCATTTCATCACATAATTTCCACACAATTAGACAATATTTATGTTTCGGAATTGTGATCATGAATTTAGCGTGATGAAACTAGGATTATGATTTGATCGTGTGCTTGTTTACATCCTTTACTTCGTATTGGTTCATGGAGTGAACAAATTCATTATGCTAGACTTACGTTGCCACTATATTACCAGTTATTGCTGTTTTAGATGTCTCATACCATGCTATACCTTGTCTTATATATTCTCTCTCTCTCTCTCTTTCGCCTCATCACTGACCTGTGGATCCTAGGCCATCGATGCAAGACCTATTTGCCATGTCACGACCATAGAATGCCCTCTATGCCGTCCACTATTGGCCCCGCTCAATGAACCGCCGTTCTGACCAAGCCACCAACTAGCTACGCCCACGTGAGAGCCTAACACCCCACTGACCCGTCACGTTGTTGTGCAGAACCTTTCCCTTGTCCTATTCTATGTGTTTCCAGCCAAAGGAGAGCTTACATGCTACGCCATTGCTCTATCTTGCCGCGAGAACTCGCAAACTCTCTCGAGCCTCTTGCCTCTACTTAAGGTTTGCTTAGCACATCGTCTCCTTCGGCTCACCACCCCTAGCACCAAGAAGTTTGGTCTTGTGGATCACTAGGAATGGCATCATCTTCTTTGATGCTGGTGAGCATGCCTTCACACCACTTCCGCCCTTGTGAGTTTCTTTCTTAAGTTTTGCCCTCACTCTTTTCGTGCTTAATGAAGTAGTTGCAACCTAGTGAGACCAAGCTAACTTCATCTTCCTCATTTTTTATGTGTGTACTTGATCCAAGTCACTGTGACACCCTATTTCCGATGAGCTCCTTCTATGCTTGTTTGCGTTACCTTGTGTTACCTACTCTGTTGACTAAAACCCCTCACTCGATTGCTTGGTTTCGGCAGGAGGCATTGACACCATGTTGGTCCCCTATTTTCAAGCCGTTGAAGCCATTTTCACTAACATAACTTCTCAAGTGACTCTATGTCGATTCCTTACTTTGAAGACCTTATTGGCAAGCATGTGAGCTGAAGCGCACCATCTTGCAACCCCTCTTTCACTGCAACTCATTGGCACCGTATGAGTCTCCATCGTCGCCCCTACTTGCCATCGACCCACCGCCTCTGACTACTTCAATCACCACTAGACATCCCAAAAAACCCTTCATAGTCCCTAGATGCTAGAGCTCTAGTTAAATTTGGAAGGATAGCACCAAAGCCGAGGTTTCACTATTGCCATCTGTAACACCCCAAAATTTTGTTTTCTTAAATTTATGTGTGATTTGGCACTTTGGTGAATTTTTGGAATTTTCTGGAATTTATTTGGATTTATTTGAAATTTATTTGAATTTATTCCATTTTGAAATAATTAAAGAATTAAACTTTGCAAATAAAATTTTGTTGGAAATATTTTATTTGAGTCCAAAATGATCCAAAGTATTTTCCAGAATTTTTCTGGAATTTTTCCGAGTCTTTTGATATTTTTAATGAATTAAATGAATTTCTGGGAATTATTTTAAATATTAAATCGCTGGAAATTCAAGTCGGGTCAAGTACTGTTCATCCGACCGGACCCGAGTCCGAGTCCGACTCGAGTCCGACCCGAGCCACGTGACTCGACCGAACCAGCTCTAAACCTAATCGATCCCAACCGTTGGATCGAGATCCAACGGTCAGGATTGGGCGCGACTGATTCGGCCGGTCGGATCGGACCCGCGGCGCTACCGCAATCGTGGCCGTTGATCGGACACGTGTACGGCCGCAGGTCGTCGTCTCCGCCCGAGTCCGGATCGGACTGCGCCGCCGCGCCCGCCGCCGTAAGGATTTAGGTCTCCGTTTTGTGCGCGCATGCCGAGGCCATTTAAGGCATGGG
The DNA here is from genome assembly GCA_036346355.1 of Rhipidocladum racemiflorum. NCBI lineage: Eukaryota > Viridiplantae > Streptophyta > Magnoliopsida > Poales > Poaceae > Rhipidocladum > Rhipidocladum racemiflorum. The sequence continues at coordinate 40,719,537 of CM070591.1, forward strand.
TCATCGCCCGAGGACCGCCGTTTGTGTGCGCACCTGTTGCCCTAGTTTCCAACGCCCGAGCCGCCGCCGCCTGCCCGCAATCTTTCACCGGAGTTCGTGAAGCACCACCGTGGTTTCTTCCTCTCCTCCGGTGCCGGTAGCCCGTTCCGCGCCGCGTGGGTCCCAGATCTGGAACCCCCATCGCGTGACGCGTGAGGACACCTTGCCGTTCGGCCGGATCGCCCGAGTCGCCGTCCGTGGGTCGTCTTCCTCGATTCCGGTGACCAATCCGCCGCGACGCCATCGTCACCCGCAAAGGTCCTCGGCCGTCCGATCAAGATCCGGCGATCACGGTGAGCCCACGTGCAACCCAAACCCCTTAAACTAGATCGGATGCGACCGTTGGATCAAGATCCAACGCCCACGATCGCCACGTCTTTGGAAGCTGCGTTAACCTAGGGTGGATCTAGACCGCCGGATCTAGATCCAACGGCCTGATCATGCCACGTGGTTTCAGCCGCGATCGCGGCGTGGGAGCACGCCATCGACGTGTGGGGCACTTGTCGGATCAGTGGCCGTGGACCGTTTCCACGGTAGACCCGAGCCGGCGTGGACCAAGTCCATGGACCGGCCGACGTCACCAACCAATCGATGGTTGCCACGTGTCCAGCCGACGCCAATAATTAATTTCCGAAAAAGAAAATGATTTATTAATTCGAAATAATGATTTCAGATTTTGTTTCAAACTTCAAACGCTTATAACTTTTGCGTTTCAACTCCGATTTGAGTGATTCAAATTTCTAAATTTGTATAAAATTGAGACCTACCTAAATATGAATTTTATTTAATTTTTGGACTAAAATTTTTCTCTGTAAAATTATTTAATTGATTATTTAAACTTTAAATAATCATAACTTTTGCATTTTAACTCCAAATTTGACGATTCCAGTTTCTAAAAATTCATAAAATTATGTTCTCTCTGTTTATGGATTTTATTTGGATGTTTGGACACTTTTTGCCTATTGTTTATTCGTGTATTTGCTATTTGCACGCTTTACGAGTAGACGTTGAAGTGCCGGAAGGATTCGAAGGAGAAGTGTTGACTCAGGATCCAACTCAAGACCAAGAGCAAGTACTTTTTGAAGGCAAGTTGTGCTTTGACCATGTTGATCCTATTTTGAAAATCTATTTTGATTTAACCTATTGCATGCTAGTTCAATTAGAAAATACTTTATTTAAATCTGGGGGTTAGATAAATACCAATTTGCTGTATGACACCTTGATTATTTATATATGTGCCATGACCCTTGTCACCCTAGTTGTGGATTACTAGTTGGACATTATTAAATTGCCAACATGGGTTTTAGACCGTTGTAGTATACCGCTTAGACTCACCTTTCGTGCTCATGACATGATTTTGGACAATCAAATGTTAATATTGACTTAATGATATATTGAACCTGTTTTGGAAAGGTATCATGTGATGTTGATGGCACGTGGTGCATGGTAATCAACTGGGGTTTGATAAATAGTTTTTGACCGGGGCATGTGGCAAGAATGATAAGGTGGGCCAGTTGTGGCATTGGGGATGTTGATTTGGTTCTTCGGGTAGTCTTGCCCTGGTCACCCTAAGGACTTAACCTTGCAAGCCTTTGAACTGGGCCTAACGTGCAACCACATGTCTGTAATGGAACGGACCTAGTTGACTAAGTTACTAATAACGTACCTGTGGGACCTCAGGAGGTCAACTACACCCTTTGTGTAAGTTGTACGGGGGAGCGCATCGGGCCGAGGCCGGTACCCATCTAACGGTTGATTGGCCTAAACTTCGCCTTAGCTAAGGGAAGGGTTAGTGTGCAATAACCGGGGAGGACCACTTGTATTGTTAGAAGTTTCCGAAAGACTTTGTTACGGGAACTCGCCTTTGTGGTGTTTGACTGTATCTTGTGGGTAAAGTGCATAACCTCTGCAGAGTGTAGAATCTATTCGAATAGCCGTGTCCGCGGTATTGGACATCGCTCGGGAATTACAGTCAAGGGTTAGATTTTCTCAAAAATAACTTGGATTCGAAAGGTTGGGTTGGATTAATAATGATGATGATGGAAATGTGGATTAGGATGGGAAAGATGTTTATTAAACTCCTTGAAAAGTTACCTATGCTATACTTGTTTCTACTGCTTTCGAATCTACTTATGATACTTGTTAAATGCTGTTTCTTTGCCAAAAATACCTTGAGCCACTCCTTTGTATTAAGCCATGCATGTAGTATATTAGCTGCATTCTGCATGACTTGCCGAGTACCAAGTACTCACCCTTGCCACAATACAACACCAGTTGAAGAGGAGACTACACCACTTTGGAGGAGGAGCTCCAAGAGGATCCGTCTACTTAGGAGCGAGCCCGATCGGTTGCCTGTGGTATCTTGGATGGCGCCACGGGTTATTTGATTTTCATTGCTACTATTTCTCTCTTAATAAGTTTTAGCCTGCGAAAATCATACATCTGTAACTTGACCATAAGGTCGAGTAACTTGATTTGACTATTTAAATAAAGTACTTTATTAGTATCGAGTGGTATGATTGTGATATTTACCGATGTTAAGACTGTGTGCACTAGCGCGTTCCTGGACTAGTGCTGAATACACAGAGGGTCCGGATTTGCAAATTTGGGGTCCCGACAGAGGTGGTATCAGAGCCATACTGACCGTAGGCTCAACCCTAGCTAGAATGGTCGTAGTGAGGATAAAACCTATTTTCTAAACCTAAAAATTTGTCAAGACAAGAAATGACATCTCGACTTATCCCACTCTTTCTTTTCTTCTCTTGCTGAATTCTTCCTTACCTTGTCACGATTTAAAAATTTCGAGTTCTTACGTAAGCACTCTTGTGACAGATGGAGGGAGAGTTCAACTACGTCGATCTGGAGGTTGGTCACGCCGCGGAACTTTGGCGTATGCTACAGACTCTCGGAGACTTTGAGAAGCCACAATACCAAGTGGAAGTGATCAGACAAGCATGATTGATCAAGGCTTGCGACGTGAAGATTGTGGTGCCTGCTAGGAAGAAGGGCCCAGGCAATCGCCCGATACACTGCACTGCCAGGAGGTCTACAATGCAGATGGGTAGCCAAGAAGTATCACGACGAGCAATGCGGCACATTACCCGTATCTACGCCAGAGAGTTGGAGAGCACGGTGTTCCGTTATCACCCGCGCAGCAATAACCTTCTTGACCCAAAGGCGATTCAGGATGAGGATGCCATGGTTACACAGTTGGCACGACTTGTTGTCGCCCAGGAGGATGTACTCGAGGATACAAGCAAGGAGCTACAGAAGGCCCGCAAGGAGATCACGACAGAGAAGAATAGATGGCGGGAAGCTCAGGAGTATGTGTTCCACCTTCTGCAAAGGATTGGAGAGTTAGAGACGGCTTTGTACGGACCAGAACCAGAGCCAGTACTCGAGCTACACGAGCCAGATCCGGAGGAGTCAGATCTCGATGAGGACACTGCTTCTTCGACTACCACAGATGACACGATTCTTTGGACATGGCAATCGTTTTGCGCCTATGCCGCAGCATCCGTACCCAGGCCGTGGAGGTTTTCTCGATGAGTGAGCGTAGGTTTTATAGAGAGACTCCTTCGCCGAGTCGCGTCATAGAATAAAGAGTCACCCTTTAGGCGTTAGACTCCAGTGTTAGTTCGATTTGGATTTTCATTGCTTGCTGAGTGTGCAGTATGTGTTGCAAGGCCCTTAGGCATTGTAAGCAACCATACCAAGTTATTGATATCAATAATAGAGTTGGACCTTAAAGTTACACCTTTCGCCCCGCATAAGTTCCATATTACTTGTCTATTCTTGTTCCCTCTCATCTCTAAAACCTAGAGCAAATCGACAGATGGTGAACACCCGCGGAAACTTTGGAAGCAATGGAAGTGGTTCTCGCCAGAAAAACCCCAATGATGGAGCACCATGCACCGCTTGATTGATATGCAGAATTTTGGAGCATTTCTTGCTGCTCAGACTCAGTTGATGCATGCTATGATGCAACAAATGCAGCACGTCACTGCTCAGGCCACTACTAATCAAGTTAATCAGGGACAACGCCAGAATACAAGACTGTCAGAGTTCATGAGGACTCACCCACCCACTTTCTCTGGGAATGCCAATCCATTGGAGGTCGATGATTGGTTAAGGTCAATTGAGAGGAAGCTACACATAGCTCAATGCATAGGAAATGAGAAGGTACTTTACGCTTCTCATCAGTTGGAAGGAACAATACGAATGGTGGGAGAACTTACGTGCCACGCAAGAGAACCCTCAAGATATCACTTGGGAAGAGTTCACAATTGCGTTTCGTCAGATTATCAGGTGCCTGAAGGAATCATGGACCTTAAGAAGGAGGAGTTCAGAGCACTGAAGCAAGGTAATCAGCCAGTGGCCGACTACCTGAACAAATTCACACAGCTAGCACGCTACGCACCTGAGGATGTAGCGACAGATAAAGCCAGACAGTCTCGTTTCATGAAGGGACTTAACTCAGGATTGCAGGTGGGATTGATCACCCACACCTTTCAAGATTTCCAAGAATTGGTGAATAAGGCGCTTATTCTTGGGGACAAGCGCAAGGAACTGGATGAGAACAGGAAGCGCAGGATGCAACAACAGGGATCACGCCAGGGAACGCAACAGCGCCTGAGAGTTGCACCAAATCAATTTTTCAGATTCCAGCCACAGAATGCTACAAGGACACCGTCACCAGCACCAAGACCCGTCAATCAGAACTACGGACCCGGCCCCGCTAGAAATGCTCAGGCGATCGGCAAGGAAACAGTGAGACGCTTTGCTACAAGCGCAACGAGCCAGGACACTTTGCCAACAGATTGTCCAAAGAAGACAGCGAGAGTGACCCGATTCGCTTCAATCTAGGAACCACCCAGCTAGGGCGCCCGGCACCAAGAGCCACATCCTGCAGGCCGTGGTGAGAGGCCGAGTCAACCATGTCACCGCAGATGCACTGCGAGAATGCTACGGACGTCGTCTTGGGTAAGTTACTTGTTAACTCGATACACACTGCTTGATTTTGTTTGACTCTGGAGCTTCGCATTCGTTTGTTTCGCAAGGCTTTGCTGCTAGAAACGATTTGGGGATTGCAAGACTTAAGTGCATGCTTTTAGTTCAAACCCCTGGTTCCGAACTCCGAACGAAAGTAGGATGTTCCGGGGTGAGAATACTAATAGATGGAATAGAGTTCCTAGCGAACCTTATAATTTTGGAGACCCAGACCTTAGACGTTATTTTGGGAATGGACTGGTTATCCAAGCACAAGGCCGTATTGGATTGTGGACGAAGGACTATCTCAGTTGAGAGCCCGTGTGGAAAGAAAGTGGAATTTCAAGCCACTGTAGTTAGAGATGGACAGATGATGGTTAACAGTACCAAGACAATCATCATAGAGGATGTCTCCGTAGTGAATGAGTACCCAAATGTTTTTCCCGAAGATCTACCTGGTATGCCGCCAGACAGGGACATAGAGTTTGTGATAGAGCTTGTACCTGGTACAGCGCCGATAGCAAAGAGACCTTATCGGATGTCCACCGAGGAGTTGGTAGAGATGAAGAAACAGCTAGAGGAGTTAATGGAGAAAGGATTTCAGGAGCTGAAGAAGCGATTGACATCAGCACCGGTGTTAGTTCTACCGGATGCTAATCAAAGCTTTGACATTTATTGTGACGCATCGCGCCAAGGACTTGGATGTGTGCTGATGCAGAATGGAAAGGTCGTCGCTTATGCATCAAGGCAGTTGAGGCCGCATGAGGAAAATTATCGGACGCATGACCTAGAGTTAGCTGCCGTAGTGCATGCCTTGAAGATATGGCATCACTATCTGATCGGGAACAGATGTGAAGTGTATACGGATCATAAGAGCCTTAAATACATATTCACCCAGTCGGATCTGAATATGAGGCAAAGGAGATGGTTAGAGTTGATCAAGGACTACAATGTTGGAATCCATTACCATCCCGGGAAGGCCAACGTAGTTGCCGATGCCTTGAGTCGGAAAAGCCATACCGTGAGTATGTTGCTAGCCACAAGTCAGGGTGAGTTATGTGAGGATTTTCAGAGAATGAAGATTGAGGTGGTACCTAGCGGATTCTTGGCCGCATTAGAAGTGAAGCCTACCCTAGAGGATCAGATCCGGGAAGGACAGAAGGATGATGACAAGATCCGCAGGATTAAGTCCATCAAGGAAGAAGGCAAGGCAGAGGACTTCAAGTTGGATGAGCAAGGCACGTTATGGATGAAGGATCGCATTTGTGTGCCGAACAAGAAGGAGCTGAAGCAGTTAATTTTAGAAGAAGCCCATGACTCCAAGTATTCAATTCATCCTAGAAGCGCCAAAATGTATCAGGATTTGAAGGAAAGATTCTGGTGGCCAAGCATGAAGCGTGAAGTTGCCGAGCATGTTGCATTGTGCGACGTATGCCAGAGAGTCAAGGCAATGCATCAGAGACCAGTAGGATTGCTACAGCCGCTGAAAATACCTGAGTGGAAGTGGGAGGAAATCGGAATGGATTTCATTACCAGTTTGCCTAAGACTCAAGGAGGTTATGACTCCATATGGGTTATAGTGGATCGCTTGACCAAAGTAGCCCATTTTATCCCCGTGGAGACCACCTACTCGGGAGATAAGTTAGCAGAGTTGTACATGATCAGGATCGTCTGTTTGCACGGAGTGCCAAAGAGGATTGTATCGGACAGAGGTACCCAATTTACCTCAAGGTTTTGGAATAAGTTGCATGAAGCCATGGGAACCCGTTTGAACTTCAAGATCTGACCTATCATCCACAGACGGATGGACAGACTGAAAGAGTCAATCAGATTCTGGAGGATATGTTAAGAGCATGTGCATTGGCTTATGCTACCTCTTGGGATAAGAGTTTGCCATATGCCGAGTTCAGTTACAATAATAGTTACCAAGCTAGTTTACAGATGTCACCTTTTGAGGCACTGTATGGTCGACCCTATCGGACGCCATTGAATTGGAATGAGACCGGCGACCGCCGTGTCTTCGGGCCTGATATTCTTCAAGAGGTTGAAGAGCAGATTGCCATGATTAGGGAAAGGTTGAAGATCGCCCAATCACGACAGAAGTTATGCTGACAATCATCGCCGGGACTTGAGTTTTGAACCAGAAGACTTTGTATACCTCAGAGTTACACCTCTCAGGGGAGTTAAGAGGTTCCATGCCAAAGGGAAACTCGCACCCCGTTATGTTGGACCATTTAAGATTTTGAGCCGCAGAGGCGAAGTTGCTTATCAGCTGGAGTTGCCACAGTCGTTAGCAGGAGTACATGACGTATTCCATGTGTCCCAGTTGAAGAAGTGTCTCCGAGTTCCTGAGGAACAGACACCGCTAGAATCAATTGAGTTACAAGAAGATTTGACTTACAAGGAGCATCCCGTAAAGATTTTGGACATTATGGATCGAGAGACCAGAAATAAGTCAACCCGTTTCTGTAGAGTTCAGTGGAGCAATCATGAAGAAAGCGAAGCGACTTGGGAACGCGAAGAGGATTTGAGGAAGGAGTTTCCGAACCTATTCCTTTAGTAAGCCCTGAATCTCGGGGACGAGATTCTATTAAGGGGGGAGGTTTGTAACACCCCAAAATTTTGTTTTCTTAAATCTATGTGTGATTTGGCACTTTGGTGAATTTTTGGAATTTTCTGGAATTTATTTGGATTTATTTGGAATTTATTTGAATTTATTCCATTTTGAAATAATTAAAGAATTAAACTTTGCAAATAAAATTTTGTTGGAAATATTTTATTTGAGTCCAAAATGATCCAATGTATTTTCCAAAATTTTTCTGGAATTTTTCCGAGTCTTTTGATATTTTTAATGAATTAAATGAATTTCTGGGAATTATTTTAAATATTAAATCGCTGGAAATTCAAGTCGGGTCAAGTACTGTTCATCCGACCGGACCCGAGTCCGAGTCCGACTCGAGTCCGAACCGAGCCACGTGACTCGACCGAACCAGCTCTAAACCTAATCGATCCCAACCGTTGGATCGAGATCCAACGGTCAGGATTGGGCCGCAGGATTCGGCCGTCGGATCGGACCTGCGGCGCTGGCAATCGTGGCCGTTGATCGGACACGCACGATGTCTGGTCGCCGTCGTCTCCGCCCGAGTCCGGATCGGACTGCGCCGCCGCGCCCGCCGCCGTAAGGATTTAGGTCTCCGTTTTGTGCGCGCATGCCGAGGCCATTTAAGGCGTGGGTCATCGCCCGAGGACCGCCGTTTGTGTGCGCACCTGTTGCCCTAGTTTCCAACGCCCGAGCCGCCGCCGCCTGCCCGCAATCTTTCGCCGGAGTACGTGAAGCACCACCGTGGTTTCTTCCTCTCCTCCGGTGCCGGTAGCCCGTTCCGCGCCGCGTGGGTCCCAGATCTGGAACCCCCATCGCGTGACGCGCCCGAGGGACACCTTCGTTTCGCCGGATCTGCCCGAGTCACCGTCCGTGGGTCGTCTTCCTCGATTCCGGTGACCAAGCCCGCCCGCGACGCCATCGTCACCCGCAAAGGTCCTCAGACGTCCGATCAAGATCCGGCGATCCACGGTGAGCCCACGTGCAACCCAAACCCCTTAAACTAGATCGGATGCGGGCCAGTTGGAACAATATCCAACGGCCCACGATCGCCCCGGGCTGTAAACTGCTTTAACCTAGGGTGTATCTAGACCGCTGTATCTAGATCCAACGGCCCTGATCATGCCACGTGGTTTCAGCCGCCGCGACTGCGGCGCGGCGTGGGAGCACGTCATCGGCGTGTGGGGCCACTTTGTCGGCCGATCGCGTGAGCCGTGGACCGTTTCCACGGTAGACCCGAGCCGAGCGTGGACCAAGTCCATGGACCGGCTGACGTCAGCCAACCAATCAGTGGTTGCCACGTGTCCAGGCTGACGCAATAATTAATTTCCGAAAAAGAAAATGATTTATTAATTCGAAATAATGATTTCAGATTTTGTTTCAAACTTCAAACGCTTATAACTTTTGCGTTTCAACTCCGATTTGAGTGATTCAAATTTCTAAATTTGTATAAAATTGAGACCTACCTAAATATGAATTTTATTTAATTTTTGGACTAAAGTTTTTCTCTGTAAAATTATTTAATTGATTATTTAAACTTTAAATAATCATAACTTTTGCATTTTAACTCCAAATTTGACGATTCCAGTTTCTAAAAATTCATAAAATTATGTTCTCTCTGTTTATGGATTTTATTTGGATGTTTGGACACTTTTTGCCTATTGTTTATTCGTGTATTTGCTATTTGCACGCTTTACGAGTAGACGTTGAAGTGCCGGAAGGATTCGAAGGAGAAGTGTTGACTCAGGATCCAACTCAAGACCAAGAGCAAGTACTTTTTGAAGGCAAGTTGTGCTTTGACCATGTTGATCCTATTTTGAAAATCTATTTTGATTTAACCTATTGCATGCTAGTTCAATTAGAAAATACTTTATTTAAATCTGGGGGTTAGATAAATACCAATTTGCTGTATGACACCTTGATTATTTATATATGTGCCATGACCCTTGTCACCCTAGTTGTGGATTACTAGTTGGACATTATTAAATTGCCAACATGGGTTTTAGACCGTTGTAGTATACCGCTTAGACCTGCTACGTGCTCATGACATGATTTTGGACAATCAAATGTTAATATTGACTTAATGATATATTGAACCTGTTTTGGAAAGGTATCATGTGATGTTGATGGCACGTGGTGCATGGTAATCAACTGGGGTTTGATAAATAGTTTTTGACCGGGGCATGTGGCAAGAATGATCAGTGGGCGGTTGTGGCATTAGGGATGTTGATTTGGTTCTTCGGGTAGTCTTGCCCTGGTCACCCTAAGGACTTAACCTTGCAAGCCTTTGAACTGGGTCTAACGTGCAACCACATGTCTGTAATGGGACGGACCTAGTTGACTAAGTTGCTAATAACGCACTGTGGGACCTCAGGAGGTCAACTACACCCTTTGTGTAAGTTGTGCGGGGGCGTCTGGTGAGGCCGGGGTACCCATCTAACGGTTGATTGGCCTAAACTTCGCCTTAGCTAAGGGAAGGGTTAGTGTGCAATAACCGGGAGGACCACTTGTATTGTTAGAAGTTTCCGAAAGACTTTGTTACGGGAACTCGCCTTTGTGGTGTTTGACTGTATCTTGTGGGTAAAGTGCATAACCTCTGCAGAGTGTAGAATCTATTCGAATAGCCGTGTCCGCGGTATTGGACATCGCTCGAGAATTACAGTCAAGGGTTAGATTTTCTCAAAAATAACTTGGATTCGAAAGGTTGGGTTGGATTAATAATGATGATGATGGAAATGTGGATTAGGATGGGAAAGATGTTTATTAAACTCCTTGAAAAGTTACCTATGCTATACTTGTTTCTACTGCTTTCGAATCTACTTATGATACTTGTTAAATGCTGTTTACTGCAAAAATACCTTGAGCCACTCCTTTGTATTAAGCCATGCATGTAGTATATTAGCTGCATTCTGTGCATGACTTGCTGAGTACCAAGTACTCACCCTTGCCACAATACAACACCAGTTGAAGAGGAGACTACACCAGCTTTGGAGGAGGAGCTCCAAGAGGATCCGTCTACTTAGGGAGCGAGCCCAGTCAGTTGCCTATGGTATACTGGATGGCGCCACGAAGTTATTTGATTTTCCGCTGCTACTATTTCTCTCTTAATAAGTTTCGCCCTGCGAGGCATACATCTGTAACTTGACCATAAGGTCGAGTAACCAGTTTGACTATTTAAATAAAGTACTTTATTAGTATCGAGTGGTATGATTGTGATATTTACCGATGTTAAGACTGTGTGCACTAGCACGTTCCTGGACTAGTGCTGAATACACAGAGGGTCCGGATTTGCAAATTCGGGGTCCCGACACCATCCATGGCGCCACCGTAGAAAACATCAATGCCACTACTCCGAAGACCTTAGTCCCCGCGCCCATCACTGTAGCTTTGCTAAAGACCCATAGTGAGCACGCCTCCACACCGCCGCCGCCACTTCCCAAAAGTGCGCAAGGAGAGAGTAGCTTTCCATTTTTCCCAAGCCCAAGGCCACACCGTCACTATAGTGCCACTGTGCTCAGCTTGCTCCCATGCTATCTATCTCTAACATGTAGGCCCAGTAGTTAGTGTCAATGGTGTTTGTTAAGTTAGTTAACTGCAGTTAAGCGCACTGAGTCTCTAACATGTGGCCCCGAGTACAATAAGTGAACCATTTTATAACTTAAACCAATTTTTGAAAATGTGTCACTAACATGTGGACCTTATCTGTCAGTCCTAGTGAAAATAATAAGTCTGACATGCAGGTCCCACCTGTAATCCTCTCCATGAGGAAAATCCTTTTCTTTAAATAAAAAATACACTTTCAACATTAAAGAAAATAGACCTTCTCTATTAGAAGACATAATCCCAAGGAATATGCCTTCAACGTCATCCCCCTCCTTTTCTTTTTAAATATTTTCTCAACCGAGCTAAATTCAAATGATTATATCTTTTTCATACAAACTCGAAATTGAGTTAAACTAGTTTCTGAAGTTTTCTAAAATCATGCTCTTTCTTAATATAAAAAATATTTGATTTTGAGTTATGTTTGTATTAGTTTGGTTCTTATTTATGATTTTCAGTATGATACATGTAAACACCGATGTTTCAAAAACTTCCATCATCGAACCAGAAGAAAAGTGTTCAATGAGCAAGGCAAGCACCCCCTTTTATCATATTTGAACCCATATTTCACTATTACAAATATTATATTTAAAACTATTATGTATGCATATAATTTTAGTAACAATTGCTTTGTTGGTAAGGATGGTAGACATATCCAATTGTTGCATTCACCCTACCTTGACAAATTGATACCTTCACCATTGTCATCCTAGTAATACTATTCACTATTTGTAAATATTAAAAGTGGAATTGTAGTTTATCGGTAATCGCTAGATGCTTAGCCATGCTACCGATATTAGAACCAAATAGCTTGGATGATGGTCAAAATGTTCATATGGAAAATACTTGTGATATGGTTTAGAGGAGATACCTATGATATTTTGAGTACAAAAGAAAGTGGAAAATATGTTTTTAAACTTAGGTGAATGGTTGTTGAGAAAGGTGGAAGTGCATGCGGGGAATGTGGCATTCTCGCCTAGGTCACTAGGACAAATCTATTGTGCCCATTGACCCGAGTACATTCATACAACAACATGTTTGGAATAGGAAAAACCTAGCATAATAAGTTATTGCGGACTAGCAGCAAACCCATAGGTGGTAGCTGATAGGTGGTTTTGGGCTAATGTGGGCATGGATGGTGTACTCTATGGCTCAAAGGAACCTTGCTAGGTATGCATGGTTTACCAAAACAACATTTGAGCTCTTGGGATATTGGTAGGGTACTCCTCATCCTAAAGAGGGTATTGACGGGTTGTTTTTTTGTAGGATCGGTAATGTAAAAGCTTTGTTATGATCTCTTAGTCGCACACCAAAGAAAACATGTAATGGCCAACATTAAGAGATGATCATATCATGTGGGTAAAGCAGTATAACATTTGAAGTGTGTAAATATATTCAAATAGCCATGTCCCCAGTCATGGACATTGCTTGGTGATATCCCACAATAAGAAATTATATATATATATATATTTGTGTAGAAGCCTTTTGAAGCACAATTTTTATACTCAGCCGTGTTGAACATATTCAAAGGATTAAGTTGAGGACCTATCATGCGGATACTTTTACTCCATAGGCTTCGGTGATGAATAAGATGTTTTCTTGGTTGCCCCCAATCAGTTGCTTGTGGGAGGGCTAGGCACGCTAGTTGGGTTCTGTGGTCTTGTCATTTCTACTTTGGCTGCAATTTTTTGTTGTATGATACTATTTGGCCTGATGGCCCTTTTGTTGTAAAAACTAGTCGGGTACAACTTAACTTTGAATGTTTACTATATTATGCTACTCTGCTATTTCTTTCAGATATGGATTTGATATGTCAATGTTGAATGTATGTACTTGCTATTGATCATGAGACTAGTATAGTATACACATAGGGGTTAAAATATAAATTTTGGGTCCCAACAATAATCGAAATGTCCCGATCCGACGAATAGTGATCTCCTGAATCCGATGTGATGACTAGCCAAATTTGATCCGAACAGATTCGATCGATCGATTTGCATCTATCTGATACGATTGCACCACTACATATGGTGACTTACTTTCATTTTTACCATGTTGAGATTTTCATTGCTGTCGTTAATGCCACTGCATCAGAGATAAACCATCGATTCAATGAAGTTTCATGTCCCAATACAAGGAACTCTTTTTCAAAGTTTGATGTAGATAAGTTTGTTCAACTTCCTGAGATAAATGCTGATGACCTGACTATTTGGTGTTACAAAATCAACTTCAAATATTTATTCTCAACATCAGGAGAAGTGTAGAATTTCATGAACGTGGTGATATTGCAAAGCTAGCTCAAAATATGGTTGAAACAGGGAAAATAGAACTTTTCCATTAGTCTATCATCTCATTGATCTAACATTGATTCTTCCAGTGGCAACGGTGTTTGTAGAAAGTGTCAAGGCCCCGAATTCGAGCTCGACTCATGCGGTTAGTGTTAACACTAACCAATATTTAGCCGCATTCGAGATCAATCTCTAACTTCCGAGCATATCCTAAACTGCCACTTAGAAGTATCCCAAACTTAACCAAAATTTTAGAGCTAGAAAATTTTAGGCTGCAAAAGTGGTTTTCATCAAAGTTTATAGCCTCATAATTGGAAGATCTATAATGATCTAGAATATGCATGTTGGTTGGTTACAAACTAGAAACTTTTCTCTATAGCATGGTTGAGTTTTGAGCCCAATCCAAAAGATTACACTGATTTTAAACGAGGATCAAAGATTGAATCCATGTGCTGAAATTTTGGGACTTGGTCAAATGTTAGTCTCTTGCTTCACATGTCTGGGCAAAAGGGGGGGCACAAAACAGCAGCCACCCATTTCCCCTCTCCCCAATCGTGCAGCCCCCAAACCCCTCCTGGCTGAGCTCCTCTTGAAGGGGGGGACTCTCCTCCATTGCAGCCGTTGGAGCCTCCAACCAGAAGCTCCAAGCCGGCGCCTCCTCCTCCAAGCCGACGCCCCCTGCAATCTCCTTCCCCTACCGAGCTCTCTCCTCCTCTTCCTCGCCCATGGCTCCCCTTGTGGGAGATTAAGGTGAGCTCTCTTGGCTTGGATCTGGTTCTTTGGGAGGATTTCCTGCTGTTTTGGGCGCCCTAGGTCTGATTTGGGGGAAGTTTTGGAGGGAAACCCATGTTTTAGGGTTTGGAGCAAAATTCTGATTTTCGAGCAGATTTTATAGCTGCTGTTTTTCGTCTTTTGGAGCAAGTTACAAGCTTCATCTCTCGGGACGGCTGAAGACTTAGTTGTAGATAATCGAATTATCTTTCATTTCCAACTGGAATCGCTCGATGTCGTTAATCCAGCTAAATGTTATGACTGATTTGGTACAGACTATCCAGAGTAGGTGCAAATCTCGAGAGCTACAGTTTTGCTCGGTTTTGGGTGTGTTAAACTGATTGTTGTCCAATTGGGGGTAGTGGGAATCATAGGTAAGGTTCTTATGCTTAGTTAGAAATTGGGAGTGCTCAATTTGGTGGAGTGATTAAAAAGTTACACTCATTTGAATGACTAGCTGTTCTGAAACTTTAAAGATTTGGAACACTGAAATTGCTCTCTATTCCTGGCCGAACTGGGAGTACTACATTTAGTTGCTGGTCGATTGGCCAAAGCTAAGTCTTAGGTCTATGTCTTATGATCGTTTAGAATCTGAGTTTGCTCAATTTGATGAAGTGTTTAGGAAGTTATGGTCAATTTACTGAAATCTGTCCAGATTTGTCGTATTTGCGTAGAGCACGGTTCCTTTTTGTTTTTGAGCAAGTTAAATCAATGGGTGGTCAATTGGGGGTAGAGGTATGTGTAGGTATTGTTCTTGTGTTCAATTATAAACTGGGATCATTCGATTTGGATGAGTAGATAAAAAGGTGTGTTCATTTGAAGTTCATGCTGTCCTGAAAATTCAGAGTTTGCTATAGAGAAAGTTAGGATGTTGTTTGGAATAGTGTTGAACATTTCAAGGTATTGCTTGTCTATTAGTGTGTAGTGTTAACATTGCGCCTTCATTTTTGGTTTGATGAATTCTTGCATCTTTTTGGAGATATCATGAGTCTTCAATTGTCATTTCATCTCATGTGCATGGCATGCATCTCATTTCACATGCATTATGATCGTGTAGAGAACGAAACCGCGAAGGTTGATGTGGCCGTAGCCGAGGGGGAAATTGAGGAGCAAGTTGTTGTTAAAAATCCGGCAGAAGCTCAAGGCAAGCACCTAAGCATATTAACCTTATATGTAATTTTATTTTGGTAAATAAATTGCTTATTGGATGACTAAGTCATGCATTAGGAGTTGAATTGTGGGAATGGTACTAGATCCCATTTGTTGCACATACACTTCTTCATACTTGTTGAACACCTCCTTTGGAGCTAGTCTATGGGTAATTATATTGTGTCCATGCTTAGTTTGCTTAGATGTCGGGTATGGGCCAAGTGGTGGATGGTTCCATCACTTGAGAATACTTATTTCACACTATTGGGCTGCAATGGATAGGGCTATGTTTTGAAATGTGAAATTGAGACCGGGCGAGAGGGTTGGATCATTTGAGTGTGGAGACTCAAATGTGTAGTCTCGCCTGTGTCGGTTGAGGATCGATCCATTGTTTTCCCTTTGATTAAGCACGTCTTGTTAATCGCATGCCTGATTATGGTACGGTAAGCCACCCTTTCATGGCATACTACTCGATGGGTCATGCCCTCATGCGGTTGGACGTGGTCGAGGGCGAGGCTTAGGCCGACTCTCGAGGGCCAAGCGAGGCTTGGGCAGCTCGAGGGGGTGCTAGGTGCTCGGACCGCATGAAGATGGTTCAACGAGTAGGTATGGATGGAAGGAGGGTTGACATGAGGTTCCTTCGTGGGATTCTTGTGACACTGCGGAATGGTGTGACATTATTTAATGTGAATGTTAAGGTCAAAAAATTTATGAAGTATGGTATTGGAGGTTAAAACCATAGTGTATGGAAGTTAATAGCGTTTTCGGGCCGTTTCTGGGGGTTTGGGCCTTTCCGGGGGAGTTTGGGCCTAAAAGAAGGGGTTGTGGGATTTGGTGGGATGGAGTAAGAGTCCATTTAGGACTAGGAATCAGTTTTCGGGCTGGTAAAAGGGGGTTTCCCCTGCCCTTGGGGCGCCCCACCCTCCTCATGTGCGCCCCCTCCTCTCCATATCCTTGCCCTAGCCGCCACCCCCACCTCCCTGTAACACCCCAGCATTTAATATGCCCGAATGCTACCAAACATAGACTAAGCAACCTCTAAATACCACAATTACAAGTAAATTACAGCAAAGGAACAAATGCTAATACCAAAAATTTCGGCAGCATCTCCTTTGTTTTTCCATGATTCGGAACAACAACAAAGTATCACAAGTTATATCATAATGGAAAGCATCTAAAACAGCAATAACATGTGACATAGCAACAATATAAGTCCAAGATAAAGCATTCACCCACTTCATGAGCTAAACAAACCAAATAGTAAGACCGAGCACATAGTTAAGCAAATCTCCAAGTTTCATGGCAATACTTTCATTATCATGACTCCAAATGATAACACTGTCTAATTTGTGTGGAGCTACGTGTAGATGTGTAGCTAAACCCTTTTTCCCACATGCCAGTTTCATGGTACCTAAGAAAAACAACATAAACACAAGCGTGAGTTCATCACTCAGCAAGTATATTGCAATGGAACAAGAAAATACATTTCAATACCTTCATCACCACTTTTTACATACAACATCATACACATCTCATATTCATAGTGTAAGCATATCATTGACATCATCATAAATCATCCTCATATATCATCCTCATATAATGCAATGCAATGTAAAGCAATGCGATGCACATAACTCCTTGGAAACTCATACTGGTATGGTTGAGTACACACCCGTCGGTGTGCACCCTCTCCCCCCTTCCATCCCGAAGATGGAGGGTGCCTACTCCTCGCTTCCGTTCACCGCGGTGAATAGAATCACGATGTAGGACTTACTCATTGGCTCTCCGGATTAGTCATAACTTTCTCACCGACCTTCCCGGACTAGTTATGACTTTCTCACCGCCCGGGCCATGTAACATGCCATGTATGCAAATATGCCAACATCATAATAATCTTGTACATTTAACACATGGCATCATAGCATACTCATCATATCATAAGAATTCATTAAAGCATGGAAAGTGATCATGTCATACAATCAAGTTCATCTAGTCTCAACTAGCAATCCTACAAACCGCTATCCATTACAATACACTTGCCTCAACCACGGGCGACAGATTGGCGAGAAGTAGTAGGCCCTCCCGAGGTCACACCACCTGCATATAGGGACCACACACTCACAATCAAGCCCACAAAACAGTATGCAAACCCTCATCTACCCCGACATTGCCAACTACTCGCAAAACCCGAAAACAGCGGTTCTGTCCCGTCGGGACAGCAGCCTTCCAAAAGGCATAACTCGGGTTCTAGGACTCCGAATCAAATAAATGAGTACATCCTCGGGTAGCTTAGGAAATTTCCCAACTTTTTCTAGGTATAGGTAAAGACTGATTCGGACTCTAAAGTTGTTTAATCTACAAAATACCGTGATCTGTTCCAATCACATCACAGTTTTTAACACGCTCGGTAAAACAGCCATAACTTTCAAACGGCTGGCCGGAATTTAACGTTCTTTATATCCACGGAAAGATAATGAAATTATCTACAACTTCTTCATCATCCGTACGACCAAATTCGGAATCTAAATTGGTGTAAAATCGAACCCTAGGTCGGCTGCTCATGCTGTCCGAAACAGAGAACGTGACCAACTCAAGAATCCATCTAATCTAATCAAATCCAGCACCACAAATTGATCTAAAAACTTGATAAACACCCTTAGAATAGTACCTAGACCAATCCCAAGGATTCCCATGGCCATACCTTCGCCCGACGCACGAAAACCCAATACATCTCCTCCCGGTTCGCGCGATCTCCTTCCTCGCTCCAATACCGCCGGATCTCCTCGTCGCGGAGCGCTCCAATGGATGGATCTTCGAGTTGGCGAGGTGGAGAACTCCCCTAGGGGCAGCAAGGGAGGTGGAGATGGAGTTGTGGCGGCTAGGGCATGGGAGAGGGAGTTTGGGGCGCACCAAGGGGTGGGGGCCAGATTTGGCTGCCCAAAAGTCCCCCCCCTTGGGCCCAAACCCTTCCACCGGAGGCCCAACTCAACCCCTAAGACCCAAAGTCCCCCGGAGAGGCCCAAACACCCGAAAACGGCCCAAAAACACGCTATAAACGGCATAACGTAAAGTTTTAACCTCCATTTACATATTTTATAATGTTTTGACCTCAACATCCACATTTTATAAGATTACGACACTCCGTGGTGTCACACTCCCCCTCTCCCTTGCATGCGCCCCCTTTGTCCCCCTTTGCTCCCCACCTCTCCACCACCTTTCCTCCACCACCTTGCTGCCCTAGGGTGGCCTCCCCACCCCCTGCACCTCGAGGATCCATCCATTGGAGCGAGGAGCGAGGAGCCAACCGGGAGGAGATCCATTCAGTTTCCGTGCGTTGGGCA
Organism: Rhipidocladum racemiflorum; assembly: GCA_036346355.1. Classification (NCBI taxonomy): domain Eukaryota; kingdom Viridiplantae; phylum Streptophyta; class Magnoliopsida; order Poales; family Poaceae; genus Rhipidocladum; species Rhipidocladum racemiflorum. Next base: position 40,738,313 of record CM070591.1, read on the forward strand.
AAGGTATGACTATGGGAATCCTTGGGGTTGGTCTAGGTACTGTTATAAGGGTGTTTATCAAGTTTTTATATCAATTGATGGTGCTGGAATTGAGTAAATTGGATTATATCTAGAAGTTGCCAAATCCTCTGTTTCGGGCAGCATGAGCAGTCGACCTAGGGTTCGGTTTTTCGCCAATTTAGATTCCGAATCTGGCCGTACGGATGTTGAAGAAGTTGTACATAATTTCAATACCTTTCAGTGGGTATAAAGAAGTTCAAATTCTGCCAAGCTGTTTGAAAGTTATGGCTATTTTACCGAGCGTGTTAAAATCTGTGACGTGATTGGAACAAATCACGGTATTTTGTAGATTAAACAACTTTAGAGTCCGAATCAGTCTTTCCCTATACCTAGAGAAAGTTGGGAAATTTCCTAAGCTACGCGAGGATGTACTCGTTTAATTGATTCGGAGTCTTAGAACCCGAGTTATGCCTTTTGGAAGGCTGCTATCCCGACGAGACAGAACCGCTGTTTTCTGGTTTTGCGAGTAATTGGCAATGTCGGGGTAGATGAGGGTTTGCGTACTGTTTTCTGGACATGATTGTGAGTGTGTGGTACCTATGTGCAGGTGGTATGACCCCGGGAGTGCCCTCTTCGTCTCGCCAATCCGTCGCCGTGGTTGAGGCAAGTGTATTGGAATGGGTAGCGGATTGTAGGTTGTTGATTGATTGAGATTTGTAGGATCGAAGTATACGAATATAGCAATCAGAGGGGGGGTGAATGATTGTGCGGAAGCTAAAACCAAATTCTTGATCTATTAAAAGTTCACCCCAAAACAGAACCAAATAATTGCCTCGTTTTCGACAAAAACAGAATGACAGAGGTTCGGTAAAACGTTAATTCCCGGAGATCCAACCGTTAGATTGATCTGAAATTTGGACACAAGAAACTAGATTCCAATACGAATCGAAACCAAAAAGAATCAGCTCGATCGGACTTACGGATCAAAAGTTATGAGCTTCGCAAGCTTGCTGATCCAGAACTTGACGAGAATCAATCTAATCAAAACTTCAAGATTAAACAAGAACGACAAAAGGTTGATCAACTAGACTTTGAGAAACACTAGATCAATACCCTAGAGAGGTTTTTGATGGATCAAATCAAGATAAAACTTAAAGAACAAAAACCAATTTAGAACTAGAACAAGCATGCAAACAAGAACCAGAAAGAGAACGTTGAAGCAATGCGGGAACTAGAAGAATTGATCTTTATTTCTTTTGTCTAAAGTACTCTCATCAAAAGAGTACAAACCCTAAAACCAAGCTCAAGGCTTGATGCGCTTAGCTCTGCTTGGTGCCTTTCAATAGGAGACCCCCCACCTATTTAAAGCACCAACCCACAAGGAGTTCTGAATACGATTCCTATTCCCTAGAAGGAATCCGTATCCAACACAACTCTACTTGGCCCAACCTGGCCGAGTACAACTCTTGCACGCGTATGGCAACCCTACCATACTCACGTGACTAACACTTTGCACGCGTATGGCCACCTGCCATACTCACGTGACTAACACTTTGCACGCGAATGACCTCCTGCCATTCTCACGTGACTAACCATTCTTCATGTGCACCATTCCCTTAGCCCGAACATCCCGCATGACATCCTTGACCACCAAGACCTCAGTTCCTCCTGAACCTAGTCCCGAACCTCAGTTCCTCCATGAACCTAGTTCCGGTCCCGTCATCGACCACATTCGTCTTCGAGCAATACCTGCACATGAACAAACCACAAAACAAATCCGAGCACAAGTCCACGACTTGACTCAATGTCAATCCATGCAACTACTCACATGAGCATTGCATAAAGTCCACTTCAAGCATCATGAAATTCTCACAAATTTCATAATCTCAAAAACAAATCAAAAATCAATTTCAAATCGCTCAAAACCCTAATTGAGCAAACACCATTCACACCGGACAGATCGCCAAAAGCATGTGTATGGCGGACCAAAAAATTTGGTCCGTCATGCATGGGAAAAACGAGATCGCCAAAAAGCATGTGTATGGCGGACCAAAAAATTTGGTCCGTCATGCATGGGAAAAACGAAGTTCGCCAGCATGTGTATGACAGACCAAAAAATTTGGTTTGTCATACATGGGAAAAACGCGATTTCTTGAACAAGCGTAAAAACATCAAAATCACGTTTATGACAGACCAAAGACTTTGGTCCGTCATACATGCGAAACTCACTGTTTTTTGGATGTTTGGTCTGGCGCAAATGCAAAGTCTCTGTTTTTGGATGTTTGAATGTTTGGCCCTTTATGCAAGCAATTTTGCAAGATTAAACCTAATCAATTTTTCAGCACATTATCAAGCCAATTTTTCATCACATGATCAAGCCAATTTTTCATCACATGATTCACAATCTCCCCCTTGATGAAAACATTGGCAACACCAAATAGAATTGAACATTTGGCATTCACTTTACAAAAGATTTTGAAATCCAAAAGATCAAGGACCAAAAAGAGAAAAACACAGAATTCCCCTTTGACCAAAATGCAAAACAAAATCTCCCCCTGAGAAGGAAAATGTGTGTGAATGTGCAATGTGTCCAAAATTCCTAAAAATCTCCAAACTTCTCACAAAATGCCAGAAACAAATCCCCCTTTTTCTTCTCCCCCTTTTTCTTAAATTTTTCAACGATTCCCAAATTTCTCCCCCTTTGACAATGGATTCATCAAGAGTACAAAAGAGAGAATTTGTTCAAAATTTTTCTTTTTGCAGCAATGATCTCACAATGAGAAACAAAGGAGTGCCAAAATAGAAAAGATGAGCTCATTCGATCATATAACCTTATATATCACATAATATGTAAAATACATGATCTTGATGTGATTTTAACAAGTTAGGGAATGACATGCATCTCAACCTCAATTCAGTCAACTATAGCCAAGTACTAAGCAAGATCTCAGTAGAAGAACAAAAGCTCAAAAATTGAAACAACTAACAACTCTGGGCGAGCAAGTGATTTCAACTCCAATCTAGTAGACCAAATTAATCTTTAAACAGTAAACTGCATGTGGCATGCTTGAAGCATACTTCTTTTATTTCCTTGGATTGGCATGCTTGAAGCATACATCTTGTTTTTGAGGGAATGGCATGCTTGAAGCATACATCTTAACCATTTCAAGGGAAGCATGCTTGAAGCATACAACTTGAAGCTTTTGCTTTTAACACCCCTTTTTTATTCCTTTTTCTTTTCTTTTTCTTTGATTGTAAAATATGCAAGAGTGATTAAGAGGTCTTATGAAAGAATAAAGCTGAAAACACACTTGCTTCATAGCCCAAATTTGTCAAGAAGATTCAATAACAAGCCTAGAAGAGTAAGATATCACAGAGTATTTAGCTATAGGCAATCAGTCCAGGGAATTCCACAATGTCATTTTTAGTTCAAGTGAGACAATTAGATTATCATATATTAGCTCAATTACATAACATATAAAGAAATATGATAAAGTGAGCTCATCAAGTGAAAGAACTTGGCAAAGAAACTCCCCCTCAAAACAATCCCATTGGATGAACAATTCCAAGTTCTCCCCGAATAAAAGCAAAACGAGAAGAAGACAAAGGTTTTGTGAAAATGTCTGCCAATTGATGTTCAGTATCCACATGATGAAGCACAATGTTGCCTTTTTCAACATGATCTCTAAGAAAGTGAAATCTGATGTCAATATGTTTTGTTCTTGAATGTTGCACAGGGTTCTTAGCAATGCAAATTGCACTAGTGTTATCACACAGAAGAGGAACACTATCCAAATTAACCCCATAATCTTTAAGTGTAGCTACTATCCAAAGAATTTGAGAACAACAACTAGCAGCAGCCACATATTCAGATTCAGCAGTTAATTGTGCAACAGAAGATTGTTTTCTAGATGACCATGCAATAAGAGAATTGCCCAAGAAATGACATGTACCAGATGTACTTTTTCTATCAATTCTACATCCTCCAAAATCAGCATCAGAAAAGGCTCCTAAACTAATGCATGAGGAAGCAGAAAGCCAAATGCCAAAATCTTGAGTTCCATGAAGATACCTGAAAATTCGCTTGACAGCTTGTCGATGTGAAGCACGTGGGGAAGCTTGAAAACGAGCACACAAGCACACAGCAAATTGTATATCCGGCCTTGATGCAGTGAGGTACAAAAGTGAACCTATCATGCTTCTATATTCCTTTTGATCAACCGGCTCATCATCTTCATCAGGGTCAAGTGCGCAAGTGCTCTCCATAGGTGTCATGATCGGCTTGCTGTTTTCCATCCCAAAACGATGTAGCAAGTCTCTTGTATATTTGCTTTGATGCACAAAAGTACCATCCTTCGTTTGCTTGATTTGAAATCCCAAAAAGTATGTCAACTCACCCATCATACTCATCTCAAACTCCTTCCTCATTGTTTCAAAACTTCGGACACTAAAACATGAGATGAACCACCAAAGATAATATCATCAACATAAATCTGAACGAATAGTTGATCATTGCCTTGCTTGAGTAAAAAGAGAGTTTTGTCAACCTTTCCCATTAAAAGCCCTTTTCAAGTAAAAAGGTTTTTAGCCTATCATACCATGCTCTAGGGGCTTGTTTCAAACCATACAAAGCTTTTGTTAGTTTGAACACATGATTTGGAAACTTTGGATTTTCAAAACCAGGTGGTTGCTTGACATAAACCTCCTCATTTATGTAGCCATTCAGAAAAGCACTTTTCACATCCATTTGATACAATTTGAAACCTTTGGATGCAGCAAAAGCTAAAAGGATTCTAATGGCTTCAATTCTAGCAACAGGAGCAAAGGTTTCATCAAAATCTAAGCCTTCAATTTGAGTGTAACCTTGAGCAACCAATCTAGCCTTGTTTCTAACAACAACACCATCCTCACTTTGTTTATTTTTGAAAACCCATCTAGTTCCAATAACATTAAAATCTGGAGGTGGTGAGACAAGTTTCCAAACTTTATTTCGTTCAAAATTCTCTAATTCTTCATGCATGGCATTGATCCAAGACTCGTCAGATAATGCATGAGATATATCTTTAGGTTCAAAAGAAGCAACTAAAGCAGAATGAGTATGAGTGTCAGAATGAATAAACCTGGATCGAGTGACTCTCTCATTTAGGTCTCCAATCATTTGTTCAGATGGATGCATTTTCTGAATGTGCAAGGGAGCATTGGCTTTTGAGACTTCTCCTTCTCCTTCTTCATTTTCAGCATGTACAGATGATGTTGTAGCTTGAGGATGGTTAGCTGTAGGTGATGTAGTAGTAGGTGCCAAAGGTGCTACTGACTTGTTGTGCATTAGAAAGAGTCAAGACCTCATCTTCAACATCATCATTATCTTCAAAGATTTTCTCCCCCTGAACATATGCGCCAGACTGCATTGCTTGGACTAGTGCCTGGACTAGCCTCATCAAAAGTAACTTCACAAGTTTCCACAATTTTGTTAGTCTCCAAAACAAGCACCACGATAGCCACGAGTATGAGCAGGATATCCAAGAAAAATGCCATCAGTTGATCTAGCTTCAAATTTATCAAGATTTCCAGATTTCAAGACAAAACATTTGCATCCAAAACTCGAAAGTGAGAAACAGAAGGTCTATGTCCAAACCGAAGCTCATATGGAGTCTTACCCAATTTTGATCTCGAAACACACGGTTTGAAACATAACAAGCGATTGAAATCGCTTCAGCCCAAAAATTTCGAGGAGAGTGATGCTCATCTAGCATAGTTCTAGCCATTTCAACTAACGCTCTATTTTTCCTTTCAACTACACCATTTTGTTGAGGCACTCTAGGAGATGAAAATTGATGATCAATTCCTTTTTCGGCACAAAAGAGATCAAAGGAAGCATTTTTGAATTCAGTTCCATTATCACTTCTAATAGCTTTGAGAGCTCCTGGATGGTCAACAAAAGCCTAAGAACAAGACTTCTAAAATGACTAAAAGCCTCATCCTTAGATGCCATAAAATACACCCAAGAGTATCTAGAAAAATCATCAACAATCACAAGCACATACCGTTTGCCTCCAAAGGATTGAACTCGAGATGGTCCAATCTGTATCAAGATGTAGAAGCTGTCTGAGCGCGTTTGTCATCACCATGGTAAGAGGTGGATGTGAACCTGCAATCATCTTACCATGTCTACAAGAAGAACATACTAGATTGCTATCACCCTTAAGCTTAGGCAAGCCACGTATAAGATCTAAACCACTTACACGAGTAAGATGATTAAAACCAACATGACCAAGTCTACGATGCCAAAAGAATAAATCTTTAGAAACATTGGCAATTAGACACCTATGCTTAAAAGAAGGTGATGCATCAAAATCAGCTTTAAAGACTCTTCCAAAACGAGAAATTTTGAACACAAGATCACCTGAAGCATCTAGCACTTTGCATTCATTTTTCTTGAAGCTTATCTCAAGATCTTCATCAAGCATTTGAGAGACAGAAAGCAAGTTATATTTCAAATTTTCAACAAGAGCTACATCTTTGAACATAAATTTGTCACTTACCTTTATTGTACCTTTTGCAACAACAGAAGAGGAAGAAGCATCTCCAAAAGTAACACTTTCAGCACGAGATGCACGAGTGAGGGAGGAGAACCAATTCTTATCACCGGACATGTGGCGTGAGCATCCGGAATCCACTAGCCAAATGTTCTCCTTCCTCGCGCGAGAAGCCTACATAGCAAAACATGTCGAGGTCTTCATGCCCTGCCCGGGCACAGAAACAAATGGCCGCGAAGAAGACGATCAGGCGACCCCATCTTAGCCCCCGAGGAGGAGCCCTGTCCTCCCTTGAACTTCTTGAAGGTGGGGCTGAGAGGACCCACCTCCTCCACCAAAGGTCCTCTTCGGCCCCGCTGGGCCGCAGAACCCTGAACCTCCCGGTTCGCTTGTCCCGGAGAGCTCGGCTCGAGCTCCATGCCCTTCGCTTGCTCCACCACAGAGCAGAAGTCACGAGGACGATCGCCCCATGACAAATCTGAACTCCTGGTTGAGGCCCCACGGAACCTCCTAGCTTTCTCCCGATCGTCGGTGCCCACGGCCCGATCTGAAGCGCACCACGCTGTTGAACTCCTCATACTGCCACCGACCTCTTTCCTGGGAAAGAGTGGTCGAGTAAGCTCCATCCTCTCAAGGAAAGACTGCAGGTGGAACTTGGCTCGAAGCGAGCCACAAAGTCCTCGGTGTGAACCCAGATCGGGGTTCTAGCGGCGAACCCCCTCCACCAGATATCGCCTTGGCCCTTCGGTGAAAAGCCACAAAGCGAGTCCTCTGAACCGAGGTCAACTCTAGGACCTCAAACTGCCTCTCCATGTACCGCAGCCAATCTGCGGACTGGATTGGCGTGCCTGCTCCGTCGAAAGTGTCAAGACGGAGGGACATCCACTCCCGGAGACTCATCCTCGGCTCCGGTGCAGCGGGGGCAACAACAGGGGCCACTGCAGGGGGAGGCTTGGCGGGGGCTGCATACCGGTGGCGCAGCTCTTGAATCTCCCTCTGGAGAGCCTGAACTAAATCTTCATTGGCGGCGGGTACCCCCGCCCCTGACTGTGCAGCTGGAAGCTCCTCCTGAGCTGGCCCACGAGCATTAAGCGAAACGCTACCCTCAGCAACAGACTCCTCAACTCCCTGGGGGCCTCGCCCCTGGCCTCCACGGCCTCTACCCCTCGGCATGGCTGCTCAGACAGACAACCACCCAAACACGAAAGCACACAATCAAGATCATAGATCAAACATCATCATAAGCATATTCCTTATCACATAATCAAGCGCGATGCAATGATGAACCAAACCCATCCTACTGTGCAACCAAGTGTGTCAGATTTTAGATTAGTTATACCACGTTTACAAGTTTTAACGTTGCTATCCTATAACAAAGTTTTAGTTAGAACCTAAGCCATGTTTCTAAGTTATTCCACATCACATTTTAGTTGTACCCTATAGCATGACACCAAAATTCACATTCCAAGGACCTACAGCCCGCTCTGATACCAACTGTAACACCCCGGCATTCACTATGCCTGAATGTTACCAAGCATAAGCTAAACAACATCTAAATACCACATTTAACATAAAATTCCAGCAAGGGTGCATAGGCTAAAAACCGAGATTTCGGCAGCACCTCCTTTGTTTTATCATGAATTTAAGGAACAGCAACAATATAGCATTATATGGCAATAAGAGAAACATCTAAAACAGCAATAAATAAAGTCTTAACGACCATAAAAGACTAACATCAAGCTCTTAAAGTTCCAAGTGTCAAACAAACAATAGAACTCTCATTAACCAAGCTAAGACTTAATTTAAAGGCCATCACACGCAATGTATTATCAAACTAAATGAATTGACTTGGGGAAACATTAAAGTGAAGCAACGTGTGAGCGTGTGACTATTCCCCTTTCCCGCATGCCGTTCTCATGGTACCTAAAACAACAAGAAAACACAAGGGTGAGTTCGAAAACTCAGCAAGCATACTGCAATGGACAACAAGCATAACAACAAGTCAATAACATCTTTCATCATGTATAGCATCTCATTCATGAATACTTATCAATATCATCATCAACTTGTATGCGATGTAATGCATTGCTCCTGACCCTCTGGAACCTCATACCGGTATGGGAAGTACACACCCGTCGGTGTGCACCCTTTTCCCCCTTCCATCCCGAAGATGGAGGGTGCCTACTCGCTTCCAAACACCACGTGGATGGAATCACGACATAGGACTTACTCAATGGCGTTCCGGACTAGTCATAACTTTCTCACCGACCTTGCCGGACTAGCTATGACTTTCTCACCGCCTCGCCTCTATCTCATGACATGCATGCAACCATGCCAAATATCATATTCAATTCACATATTAACACATGGCATCATAATATGTTAAACATGCTCATCATATCATATCAATCATTAAAACATGGCAAGTGGACATATATCATGTAAACAATTCCATTTAATCTCAACATGCAACCTACAACTTGCTATCCATCACAACACACTTGCCTCAACCACGTGCAACGGATTGGCGGGAAGAAGAGGGAACTCCCGGGGTCACACCACCTTTGCCCGAAGCGCAAAACTCCAATCAATCTCCGCGAATCTCCTCGCGAATCGCTCCTCGCTCCACGTTCCTCGCTCCTCGCTCCTTGCTCCTCGCTCCTCGCGCCCGGGTTTGACTCCGGGTGGTGCTGGGGTGGGGTGGCCACCCTTGGGCTGCATGGGGTGGTGGGGTGGTGGTGTGGTGGTGTTGTAATGGGTGGGGGATGCGCACGGTTTTGGGGGCTTGGGCTTTGGGGTGGGGGAGGGAGGAGAGGGGCGCAAGAGGGGGAGGTGGGGGCGCAATATGGGGATGTGGGGCGCAAGGGGCTGGGGAAGCCCCTTTTACCAGCCCTCAACCCAATCCTAGTCCGTTACGGAGTCCTAATCCATCCCACCAAAGCCCACCAAGGCCCAAAACTCCTCCAGGAAGGCCCAAAACTAAAACGGCCCTAAACGGCCCGAAAACGTTATTAACCCCCGATCCTTATGATTTTAACCTTATTTCCACATCTCATACTGTATTTAACCTTATCATGCTCAAAAATTAAGGATACGACACTCCGAGGTGTCACATTCTTCCCCCCTTCAACGGGATTCGACCTCGAATCTAAACGCACCAATCACGAAACCCAGCAAAACCAAAGACAGCCAGATTTTCACATCACATACCTGAGGTGAAAAGCTCGGGATACTTCTCGCGCATGCGAGATTCCAGCTCCCAAGTCGCTTCTCTCTCGGTCTGATGTGACCACAGGACCTTGACAAACTTAAGCGTCCTGTTCTTCATCACTCGCTCTGAAGTCCCTAGAATTTCCACAGGACGGGACTCGAAGGTGAGGTCCTGCTGAAGCACTAATGGTTCCAATGGAACCACCAACTCCGGATCATGCAAGTATTTCTTCAACATCGAGACATGGAACACATTATGCACACCTTGCATGGATTCCGGCAGCTCTAGGCGATAGGCCAACCTGCCAACTCGGGCGAGGATAGGAAAAGGCCCAACATACCTTGGACTGAGCTTTCCTTTCGTGCCAAAACGCACCACACCCTTGGTGGGAGATACTCGCAAGAGTACGCTATCACCCACCTCAAACTCCAAGTCTCGCCGCCTCACATCAGCATAGCTTTTCTGTCTGCTCTGTGCCGCGAGAAGGTTCTTCCGAACCTCTGACACGCGATCAACAGTCTGCTGCACCCAATCCGGTCCAAGAATAGCTCTCTCGCCCACGGCATCCCAACAAATTGGCGATCTGCACTTCCGGCCATACAGTACCTCATAAGGAGCAGACCGGATGCTGGAATGATAGCTGTTATTGTAAGCAAACTCTGCAAGGGGCAAATGGTCTTCCCAGCTACCCTTCCAAGCCATCACACAGGCCCTGAGCATGTCCTCCAAAGTTTGGATGGTACGCTCAGACTGCCCATCTGTCTGAGGGTGAAAAGCGGTACTAAGGCGAAGCTGCGTACCCAAAGCACTCTGCAAACTCTCCCAGAACTTGGAGACGAACTTCGCATCCCGATCAGAGATAATGGTCTTGGGTACACCATGCAATCTCACAATCTCCCGCACATAAATGGGAGCCAACTCGCTCATTGAATTGGTCGTGCGGATGGGAATGAAATGCGCAGACTTGCCGAGACGGTCCACCACAACCCAAACGGCATCCTTCCTCGCGGAGAACGAGGTAAACCAACCACAAAATCCATGGAGATGTCATCCCATGGCCACACAGAATCTCCAAAGGTCGCAACAGATCAATGGACGCTTTATGCTCGCCTTTGATCTTCTCGCAAACCCCACAAGACGCCACATACTTGGCAATATCCACTCTCATTCTTTTCCACGAGAAATTCTTCTTCCAGTCCTGACATCTTGGTCTCCCAGGATGGACCGTGTACGGGTGCGATGAGCTTCTTTCAGGATGTCTTCTTTCACTTGAGATTTCGGGGCACGCAGACGGCCCTGAAACCTCAAAGCTCCCGCATCATCAACAGTAAAGTCTCCGGACTTGCCATCCTCAAGGCGTTTCCTCACCTGCTGGAGCAAATGATCATCTTCTTTGTGCCTCTCGTGACGCTCGAGAATCGCCGACTCAAGAATCATTTGAGTTTCAGCTTGCACGATCCTCGCAGCAAGAGGAGACTCCCAAACGCTCAAAATCAGCAACAAGACAATCAACAACAGGGGGCATTGTCTTGCGACTGAGAGCGTCGGCCACCACATTTGCCTTCCCCGGATGATACTGGATAGTGAGGTCATAATCCTTTATCAACTCTAGCCACCTCCTCTGCCTCAAGTTCAAATCTTTCTGAGTAAAGATGTACTTGAGGCTCTTGTGATCAGTGAAAATATCACAAGACTCACCGTACAGGTAATGCCTCCATATCTTCAATGCAAACACCACGGCGGCTAGCTCAAGATCATGCGTGGGATAATTCTGCTCATGCTTTTTCAACTGCCTTGAAGCATAAGCAATCACCTTGCCATCTTGCATGAGTACACAACCAAGTCCCAACCGAGAAGCATCAGAATAAACAGTGAAGTGCTTTCCCGGCTCGGGAAGGGTAAGAACAGGAGCAGTCACTAACTTCTCCTTCAAAGTGCAGAAACTGTGCTCACATTCTGCAGTCCACTGGAATTTCATCCCCTTCTGAGTCAGCTGCGAAAGTGGCTTGGCAATGATAGAGAAATCCTGCACAAAACGCCGATAGTAGCCAGCCAACCCAAGGAAACTACGCACCTCTTTGACGTTGGAAGGCCTCTTCCAATCCAAAATCACGAGACTTTGCTAGGATCTACCGATATGCCCTCTGGATTGATGATGTGGCCAAGAAAACCCACCTCTGAAATCCAGAACTCGCACTTTTTCAGCTTAGCAAAGAACTGATTCTCCCTCAAGGTACTCAGCACAAGCCTCAAGTGCCGCTCATGCTCCTCTTCTGATTTAGAGTAAATCAGAATGTCATCGATGAACACTACCACAAACTCATCAAGGTACTTGTGTAGCATACTGTTCATCGCCTCCATAAAGACAGCAGGGGCATTAGTTAGTCCAAAAGACATAACTTTAAATTCATAATGCCCATACCTAGTGGAGAAAGCAGTCTTCTCAATGTCCTGCTCCCTCACACGGATCTGATTGTACCCCGACTGAAGATCAATCTTGGAGAACACCTTTGCTCCCTTCAGTTGGTCAAACAGATCCTCGATGCGAGGCAAAGGATACTTGTTCTTGACTGTCACTTGATTAAGAGCACGATAATCAATGCACATACGCCAACTTCCATCCTTCTTCGAGACGAAGAGGACGGGTGCTCCCCATGGCGAAACGCTACGCCGAATGAAGCCTTTGGCCAACAGATCCTCCAACTGCTTCTTCAACTCGTCTTGAAAAGGTCGAGCCAAGCGGTATGGAGAGATAGAAATAGGTCGAGTGCCCGGAGCAAGATCAATACGAAACTCCACATTCCTCACAGGAGGTAGACCAGGCAACTCGTCAGGGAACACATCAACGAACTCCTTCACTACAGAAATCTCCTCAATGGGAACTGAGGAAGATGGTTTCTCAGACAAAGTCATGAGGAAACCCAACAGCCTCAAACGCCGACCAGAAAACAAACTAGTCAAAGCAAAGACGGAACTGGAGGGTATACCACCCTGAAAGGTCAACTCTTCCCCGGACGGGGCCTGCAAGGAAACTGTCTTCCAGAAACAACAGATCTTAGCACTGTACTGATGCAGCCAGTCCATGCCCAAAATGACATCAAAAGGAGCCAACTGGATCACCATGAGATTGGCAAAGAAAACCTCATCATCAATGGCAATGGTGCAACCAGGGCAAACCAAAGAACTAGCAATCAATCCCCCAGGAGAATCGACTAACACGGACTCGAGAAATCCGAACTCCCAACTTAGCTCTACTAGCAAACTCCGACGACACAAAAGAGTAGGATGCTCCGAATCAAATAGAACCAAGGCATCAACGGAATCCACGAGCAGAGTACGAAACCACCTCTGGATGCCCTACCGACTCGGCGGTCGGCAAAGCGTACACTCTCTGGTGGCGCCGGGACGAGAAGAGCCCGACTCGGTGATGCCCCATCAAGGCTGGGGCGGAGGAGGCAAGCGAGGAGGAGCAGACGGCCGCGGGCACCAAGACGCTGGCCCGGTGGCGCCCACGCAAAGGGTGGCTGAGAAACAGGGGCAGCCATCAAGTGCACCGATCCTCTGGAAGACGCTTGGAGTGGGAGGAGAAGGCACCGTCTCCCACTTGATGATGCTACCGGGGTTCATCCGGCAGACTCGCCCCATATGGCCGGGCTTGCCACGCAGTGGTTGCAACTCCGGTCCAACCACACTCAAGCACGGTGCTCGCCACCGCACTTGAAGCACTTCATGCCCTGCCCGGGCACAGGGCGAAACACCGCTCGCGAAGAAGACGATCGGCGACCCCATCTTAGCCCACGAGGAGGAGCCTGTCCTCCCTTGAACTTCTTGAAGGTGGGGCCGAGAGGACCCACCTCCTCCACCAAAGGTCCTCTTCGGCCCCGCTTTGGCCGCAGAACCCCGAACCTCCGGGTTCTCGCTTGTCCCGGAGAGCTCCACTCGAGCTCCATGCCCTTCGCTTGCTCCACCACAGAGCGAGAAGTCACGAGGGTGATCGCCCCCATGACAAATCTGAACTCTGGTTGAGGCCCCTACGGAACCTCCTAGCTTTCTCCCGATCGTCGGTGCCCACGGCCAAGTCTGAAGCGCCTGTTGAACTCCTTCTCATACTCTGCCACCGACCTCTTTCCCTGGGAAAGAGTGGTCGAGTAAGCTCCATCCTCTCAAGGAAAGACTGCAGGTGGAACTTGGCTCGAGCGAGCCACAAAGTCCTCCTGTGTGATCGACCAGATCGGGGGTTCTAGCAGCCAGAACCCCCTCCCACCAGATATCAGCTTGGCCCTTCAGCTGAAAAGCCACAAAGCGAGTCCTCTGAACCGAGGTCAACTCTAGGACCTCAAACTGCCTCTCCATGTACCGCAGCCAATCTGCGGACTGGATCGGCGTGCCTGCTCCGTCGAAAGTGTCAAGACGGAGGGACATCCACTCCCGGAGACTCATCCTCGGCTCCGGTGCAGCGGGGGCAACAACAGGGGCCACTGCAGGGGGAGGCACAACGGCAGGGGCTGCCCGCAACTGCTGGCGCAGCTCCTGAATCTCCCTCTGCAGAGCCTGGACTAAATCTTCATTGGCGGCGGGCACCCCCGCCCCCGACCGTGCAGCTGGAAGCTCCTCCTGAGCTGGCCCACGAGCATTAAGCGAAACGCTACCCTCAGCAACCGACTCCTCAACTCCCTGGGGGCCTCGCCCCTGGCCTCCACGGCCACGGCGTCCACGGCCTCTACCCCTCGGCATGGCTGCTCAGACAGACAACCACCCAAACACGAAAGCACACAATCAAGATCATAGATCAAACATCATCATAAGCATATTCCTTATCACATAATCAAGCGCGATGCAATGATGAACCAAACCCATCCTACTGTGCAACCAAGTGTGTCAGATTTTAGATTAGTTATACCACGTTTACAAGTTTTAACGTTGCTATCCTATAACAAAGTTTTAGTTAGAACCTAAGCCATGTTTCTAAGTTATTCCACATCACATTTTAGTTGTACCCTATAGCATGACACCAAAATTCACATTCCAAGGACCTACAGCCCGCTCTGATACCAACTGTAACACCCCGGCATTCACTATGCCTGAATGTTACCAAACATAAGCTAAACAACATCTAAATACCACATTTAACATAAAATTCCAGCAAAGGTGCATAGGCTAAAAACCGAGATTTCGGCAGCACCTCCTTTGTTTTATCATGAATTTAAGGAACAGCAACAATATAGCATTATATGGCAATAAGAGAAACATCTAAAACAGCAATAAATAAAGTCTTAACGACCATAAAAGACTAACATCAAGCTCTTAAAGTTCCAAGTGTCAAACAAACAATAGAACTCTCATTAACCAAGCTAAGACTTAATTTAAAGGCCATCACACGCAATGTATTATCAAACTAAATGAATTGACTTGGGGAAACATTAAAGTGAAGCAACGTGTGAGCGTGTGACTATTCCCCTTTCCGCATGCCGTTCTCATGGTACCTAAAACAACAAGAAAACACAAGGGTGAGTTCGAAACTTCGGCAAGCATACTGCAATGGACAACAAGCATAACAACAAGTCAATAACATCTTTCATCATGTATAGCATCTCATTCATGAATACTTATCAATATCATCATCAACTTGTATGCGATGTAATGCATTGCTCTGACCCTCTGGAACCTCATACGCAGGTATGGGAAGTACACACCGTCGGTGTGCACCCTTTTCCCCTTCCATCCCGAAGATGGAGGGTGCCTACTCGCTTCCAAACACCACGTGGATGGAATCACGACATAGGACTTACTCAATGGCGTTCCGGACTAGTCATAACTTTCTCACCGACCTTGCCGGACTAGCTATGACTTTCTCACCGCCCTCGCCCTATCTCATGACATGCATGCAACCATGCCAAATATCATATTCAATTCACATATTAACACATGGCATCATAATATGTTAAACATGCTCATCATATCATATCAATCATTAAAACATGGCAAGTGGACATATATCATGTAAACAATTCCATTTAATCTCAACATGCAACCTACAACTTGCTATCCATCACAACACACTTGCCTCAACCACGTGCAACGGATTGGCGGGAAGAAGAGGGAACTCCCGGGGTCACACCACCTTTGCCCGAAGCGCAAAACTCCAATCAATCTCCGCGAATCTCCTCGCGAATCGCTCCTCGCTCCACGTTCCTCGCTCCTCGCTCCTTGCTCCTCGCTCCTCGCTCCACGGGATGACTCCGCGAGGTGCAGGGGTGGGGAGGCCACCCTAGGGCAGCAAGGGGTGGAGGGGAGGTGGTGTGGAGGTGGAGGAAAGGGAGGGGGGTGCGCACGGTTTTGGGGGCTAGGGCTTAGGGGAGGGGGAGGGAGGAGAGGGGCGCAAGAGGGGAAGGTGGGGGCGCAATATGGGGAGGTGGGGGCGCAAGGGGGCTGGGGGAAGCCCCTTTTACCAGCCCTCAACCCAATCCTAGTCCGTTACGGAGTCCTAATCCATCCCACCAAAGCCCACCAAGGCCCAAAACTCCTCCAGGAAGGCCCAAAACCCCGAAAACGGCCCGGAAACGGCCCGAAAACGTTATTAACCCCCGATCCTTATGATTTTAACCTTATTTCCACATCTCATACTGTATTTAACCTTATCATGCTCAAAAATTAAGGATACGACACTCCGAGGTGTCACAAAAAATCTACTAAGTGTCCATCTCTACCACAATGAGTGCAAGTGTACTTGACATGATGTTTAGCTTTAACAGTAAAAGCACATTTTGCATTCATCATAGTAGAAGATAAAAAACCAGCAGATTGAAAAGCAATTTTCTTAGGCTCATTAGATAACTCAATTTTGCAAGGAGCACGAACAACAAAGGCGAGGTTTAGTTTCATATGTGGCATAAGGATCAAAACCTAAACCTCTTTTGTTTGTGCTAACCTTAGATTGATCCAAAATCATGTTCAACTTCTTCTTGCCATTAGTGAAACGTTCCAAAGAATTTTGCAAGTAATCAACTTTCTTAGCAAGAGTTAAACAATTATTGCAGGGAACATCTACTTTTCCTTTTTGCTTGCGACAAGTTGAGCATGAGAGAATTTCAAGTGAAAGCAAATTATCAGTTAATTGAGAAACCCTAGCATTTGCATCTTTCAATTTTAATTCAAGAGTTGAGCATTT
The DNA here is from genome assembly GCA_036346355.1 of Rhipidocladum racemiflorum. NCBI lineage: Eukaryota > Viridiplantae > Streptophyta > Magnoliopsida > Poales > Poaceae > Rhipidocladum > Rhipidocladum racemiflorum. The sequence goes on from CM070591.1 coordinate 40,755,228, forward strand.
AGAACAAGAAGTTGAACTATGCAAATCATCAGTGGAACAGCTAGCATGTACAACATGTTTCTCATTTTTCTCATTTAGATGCAACAAAAGAGCATGTTCTTTCCTAAGCAAGGTGAGCTCATTGTAAATTAAGTCACATGATTTACAATTATCATCATCAGGAATCAATGTCTTAAGTCTAGCAATTTCAGCATTCAATGACTCCACAAGAATATCATGTTTCTTAATTTTTCTATCACGTTTGTCAAGTAATTTTCCAAGACGGGCAACAGCATTGGCTAATTCATCATAAGAAGGATCTACCTCATTGAAGTCGCTGTCATTGCCGTCCTCGGTGAAGCTATCCTTGCTGCTTGCCATGAGACACAATCCCATCAAATCATGCTTGCTTGGAGTTGCATCATCTTCGCTGCTCTCCGAGTCCACATCGCTCAAATTGACTTGTTCAAGAGCGGAAAGAACTCGGTGAACCACCTTGTGGTTGATGAAACTCTTCTTCTTCCTATCATTTGACGAGAACCTTTTCTTCTCATTCCTTCTGTCGTTGTCCTTCTCCTCCTTTGATGTTTTTCCTGCAAGCTTAGGACAATTTGTGCGAATATGGTTGAGGTCACCACACTCATAGCATCTTGGAGGACCACCTCTCTTTCTCATTCTCACATTCTGCAAAGCTTTGTTAAAGCGAGAAGAGAGTAGTGCCAGATCTTCTTCAGGAAACTCTTCAAGTTGCTCATCTGTTAAAGAAGACATGGAAGACAAGGCAAAGCTAGAAGAAGAATTTGCATTTGACATGTTAGGGTTAGAGATCAAAGCAATTGATTTAATGTTACCCTTTCTGGCAAGAACATCCAACTCATGAGTTTTCAACTTAGAGTAAAGAACATCTAATGTGAGTGTGCTCATGGTAGTAGATTCTTGTATAGATGTTACTTTCATCTCCCACACCGACATGTCCAAAGCACTAAGCAATTGTCGAGCATTTTCAGCATCGGTGTAGCTAACTCCAACAAAGACGTAGATTGCTAAGAATTTTATTGAAACGTGCAAAGAAGTCATCTACTGATTCACTAGGTTTCATCTCAAAACGCATGTATTCCTTTTTGTAAATATCTTGGCGAACCTCTTTGACAGTGTTAGAACCCTCATGGTAATCACAAAGAGATTTCCATACCTCATATGCGGATCGAAGATGAACCACACGATCAAAGTCGCTGCGTCCCAAGCCTTGGATGATCAAGTTGCGCGCCTTGCTATTTGCTTCAACATGTGTGCGATTGGTGTCGTTGACGTTGTCGTTTGCAGGGACTTCATATGGCTTGTAGACCTTCTCCCAAATTGTGAAGCCCTGTGCTTGGATGAACGCCTCCATCTTGGCCTTCCAAAACTGAAAATCAACACCATCGAACACACATGGTTTTATCGAATAACGATCCATTGATCTAATCACCGGTTAAGATAGATTAGAGAAACCTTGCTCTGATACCACTTGTAGGATCGAAGTATACGAATATAGCAATCAGAGGGGGGGTGAATGATTGTGCGGAAGCTAAAACCAAATTCTTGATCTATTAAAAGTTCACCCCAAAACAGAACCAAATAATTGCCTCGTTTTCGACAAAAACAGAATGACAAAGGTTCGGTAAAACGTGAATTCCTGGAGATCCAACCGTTAGATTGATCTGAAATTTGGACACAAGAAACTAGATTCAAATACGAATCGAACCCAAAAAGAATCAGCTCGATCGGACTTACGGATCAAAAGTTATGAGCTTCGCAAGCTTGCTGATCCAGAACTTGACGAGAATCAATCTAATCAAAACTTCAAGATTAAACAAGAACGACAAAAGATTGATCAACTAGACTTTGAGAAACACTAGATTAATACCCTAGAGAGGTTTTTGATGGATCAAATCAAGATAAAACTTAAAGAACAAAAACCAATTTAGAACTAGAACAAGCATGCAAACAAGAACCAGAAAGAGAACGTTGAAGCAATGCGGGAACTAGAAGAATTGATCTTTATTTCTTTTGTCTAAAGTACTCTCATCAAAAGAGTACAAACCCTAAAACCAAGCTCAATGCTTGATGCGCTTAGCTCTGCTTGGTGCCTTTCAACAGGAGACCCCCCACCTATTTAAAGCACCAACCCACAAGGAGTTCTGAATACGATTCCTATTCCCTAGAAGGAATCCGTATCCAACACAACTCTACTTGGCCCAACCTGGCCGAGTACAACTCTTGCACGCGTATGGCAACCCTACCATACTCACGTGACTAACACTTTGCACGCGTATGGCCACCTGCCATACTCACGTGACTAACACTTTGCACGCGAATGACCTCCTGCCATTCTCACGTGACTAACCATTCTTCATGTGCACCATTCCCTTAGCCCGAACGTCCCGCATGACATCCTTGACCACCAAGACCTCTGTTCCTCCTGAACCTAGTCCCGAACCTCGGTTCCTCCATGAACCTAGTTCGGTCCGTCATCGACCACATTCGTCTTCGAGCAATACCTGCACATGAACAAACCACAAAACAAATCCGAGCACAAGTCCACGACTTGACTCAATGTCAATCCATGCAACTACTCACATGAGCATTGCATAAAGTCCACTTCAAGCATCATGAAATTCTCACAAATTTCATAATCTCAAAAACAAATCAAAAATCAATTTCAAATCGCTCAAAACCCTAATTGAGCAAACACCATTCACACCGGACAGATCGCCAAAAGCATGTGTATGGCGGACCAAAAAATTTGGTCCGTCATGCATGGGAAAAACGAGATCGCCAAAAAGCATGTGTATGGCGAACCAAAAAATTTGGTCCGTCATGCATGGGAAAAACGAGTTCGCCAAAAGCATGTGTATGACAGACCAAAAATTTTGGTTTGTCATACATGGGAAAAACGCGATTTCTTGAACAAGCGTAAAAACATCAAAATCACGTTTATGACAGACCAAAGACTTTGGTCCGTCATACATGCGAAACTCACTGTTTTTTGGATGTTTGGTCTGGCGCAAATGCAAAGTCTCTGTTTTTGGATGTTTGAATGTTTGGCCCTTTATGCAAGCAATTTTGCAAGATTAAATCTAATCAATTTTTCAGCACATTATCAAGCCAATTTTTCATCACATGATCAAGCCAATTTTTCATCACATGATTCACAAGATTGAAGTTTGAATATATGATATGTTCACATGCCACGCTTTAATGTTTGCCATTGATATGATGAATAAGTTTATTATGTGATGATGCCCTGTGTTAATGTACAAGTTATCCATGATGATGCCATGTGTTATCGTACAAGTTAATTATGATGTTGGCATATTTGCATACATGGCATGATTACATGGCCCGGGCGGTGAGAAAGTCATAACTAGTCCGGGAAGGTCGGTGAGAAAGTTATGACGAATCCAGAGAGCCAATGAGTAAGTCCTACATCGTGATTCCATTCACCGCGGTGAACGGAAGCGAGGAGTAGGCACCCTCCATCTTCGGGATGGAAGGGGGGAGAGGGTGCACGCCGACGGGTGTGTACTCAACCATACCTGTATGAGTTTCTAAGGAGACATGAGCATCGCATTGCACTTCATACATATTGATGATGATGATGATAATATGTGACCATGAATGAGATGGTTTACATAATATGAGATATTGTTGCTATGTAATTGTTTATGTTTGTACCATTGCAATATACTTGCTGAGTGATGAACTCACGCTTGTGTTTATGTTGTTTTCTTTTAGGTACCATGAATCCGACTTGCGGGAAAGGGAGCTAGTCACACGTCATCACGTAGCATCACACATTTAAACAATGACATGTTTTTTCCCTTATGGTTATGGTTAATTCATTGAACTAAACTATGGTTTCGATGATTTGTTGGTCGTTATGAGTAATTGATTAGTCCTTACTTGTCATGTGATGGATAGAATTTATATCCTTAGTGGTATGGTGGCTGTTCTTCCGTTTGACCATGTTATTGCTATCGTTCATTATGCTATATTGACATGTTACTATTGTTGTTGCTTCAATTCATGTTAAAACAAAGGAGATGCTGCCGAAATCTCGGTTTTTAGCATGTGCGCCTTTGCTGGAATTTATGTTTAATTGTGGTATTTAGATGTTGTTTAGCTTATGTTTGGTAGCATTCGGGCATATTAAATGCCGGGGTGTTACAGTTGGTATCAGAGCGGGCTGTAGGTCCTTGGAATGCGTATTTTTAGTGTCATGCTATAGGGTACAACTAAAATGTGATGTGGAATAACTTAGAAACATGGCTTAGGTCTTAACTAAAATTTTGTTATAGGATAGCAACATTAAAACTTGCAAAAGTGGTATAACTAATCTAAAATTTGACACACAATGGATGCACAGTAGGAAAAGGGTATGGGTATCGTTCCTTTATGCTTAAATGTTGTATTTAAGCTATGATGTTGAATGCTTCATTTGACAATGCATGATGCTATGTCAATGAGATAAATGATTGAATTGCTCTTGTTGTTGTGATAGAGTGGGGTTGTGGTGCCGAAGGGTTTCGGACACCTCTCTTATTTCATAGTAAGGGTGAGGTTTGACGGAGTGGCCGGTTAGCGCCATCACCGAAGAACTATTAACCCCTGTAGGAGAAGAGTGCTTACCCTTTCTGTCGTAAATTGGGTAGTTGACTGGAGTCAAATAGAAAAGTTTGATGGTGGATTCCTTCGGATGTTCTTTATCGTTCTGTGGTCGTCTTGGTTGGTTTTCTTGGTTTTAGTTGATGGAAACCAAAAGAAAAGTGTTTGGTATTGGATTTTCGCGGATCGTTCCGTATGTGGTGTGTGGTTTTGTCTTCCTTGGTTGAAGACGAAGAAGAGGAGTCTAGGGTTGCGTTTTTTTTCGGGCGTCTTTCCAGTTTTAATGCTTAGTTTGTTGATTTCTTTATGGGGAAGAAGCATTCAAATGCATTCCTGTTTGTCTTTCTCCGAGGTTAAAGGAGTTTTTGCGGAGTTGTGCCAGACCTGGCTGTCAGGGCTGAAGTTCTGTGGCTTTGTAGGAGTAAGTGGTGTTTGATTTCGTTATTTTGCTGGTTTAAGAAATCATCTTTGAAGAACCCTTCCTGTTTCGTGAAAGTTTGGGGTAAAGGTTTTACTTGCAAAGGTTTCGTGAAAGTTTGGGGTTTGAGGTTAAGGTTTTATTTGAAATGGATTACTTGATCGCTTGGTTTCCTTTAAGAAAATTGTCTTTCAACCTTTTCCCTTATGGGAGTCTTTGAGATTGAAAAGTGTTTTGTAAAATTCCTTTTGCACGACAAAGTTTGGGTTTGTCTCATTGCAATTTTGAGAGTCAAGTTTCCTTATGAATTTTGGGATGAGTTTTAAAACTAGAATGCTGCAAACAAAGTAAGTAGTCTTTTGACTGAAATCGTTTGTCCCTAGTAAGAATTGTTGTTTAGCCTATTTTGTAGCATGTACCAATATGGTTTTTGGGATGACGAATTGTTAAGTTAATTTGTGAGTTGAAACAATTCAATGCGGTTGTTACCTCTAGCTTGAAATTAAATAGACTACTAGTGATGTAGTTTACTCTTAGCAAGAATGATTAAATGGGTTAATGTCCATGCCTAAAATTTGTTGCCTTGCTTTAAAAGTGCTTATTACCCCCGATTATGTTAAAAGTTTAAACCCTGATGCATAGTTGAAACATTAAGATGATGTAGACTGCTGTTATTGTTAAAGAAACTGTGCTGGTTGTTTAAAGATGCTCTAATCTAATGGATTAATAGAGAAATTTAATCGTGTTGCCTGGTGACTTTAATTTGGAAGTTGATTAGAGTTGCTATTTACGTTGTTGCAAACTACTAGTATATTTGGAAGTATGCAGTTGTGTCTCTACAATGCTAGTATTGATATCAATTGAGAAGACATAAGACTTATTGCTAATGATGTTGTTAAAGGCAGTGTTAATGCTAGTATTCAATCTATTTTAAATAGTGGGAGTATGTTGTATGGTGGTAATTTTGTTATCACTTTTGTATAGGGTAGCTAAAAGTAATGTTGTTGGCTGATGATTATGCCCTTTTGTTTTTATTGATGACTAAATAGTGGTGGTAACTGTTTAGATTACTCGTTGGAAAACCATGGTTAAAATAGAGGAAAATTTTTAACATGTTGCGATGGAGTGAGCTTTGGATAATTAACCTGATGTAGAATTTTATCCTTAATGAATGTATGTCTTAGAATCATAGTTATGAATTTTATCGTGTAGAGATAATACTTATTTGTTGAAGTCCTGTTATTGATTGAACAAGTTTTAATCGTCAATATGTTGATGTATGGATGGTATAAAATGGATACGTTGATCCTGCTTAAGAATATGTTGAAGTGCTATGTTTGAAATATAGAATAAGATGTATTATGTTTTGGTGATCCGTGGGGATCATGTCAATATAGTCTTGGTTGGGTGTCTTTTTGATAAGCATCATAAACCCTAATTAAAAGTGTTGGAAATGGTAACTGGAGGAAGAATTTGTTGTGAAGCTTTTGGTTGTATTGTGTTTGGGCTCCTCAGGGAGTAGATAGTAATTATTGAAGTCTTTAATGGAAAGCGTAGTGGAGCACAAGCTATGGTGGGGTTCATGCTGAGCTGGTGTTTAAAACCTTTGAAACTGGTCTGGTTGTTTGCCATCTCGATTGAATGCTTTCGGTCGAGGTGTTCCTTATGTTGAGTTTCAGATTTTCCCCAAAACTCGTAGTGTTTGGTGTCGACCTTTGGTTTTGCGAATTTGTTTAGTTCGTGTTGTGAGTTTGAGTTTTCATCCAAAAGTTTTGGAGTGGATCGCGCTCATTCGCGTCCACACTGAATTATCTTTGGAATAAATTTTAAAGGAAACAGATGGTCATAAAGGGTTGTGTTGGAAACTTTTGAGTTAAGCCCTTGATGTGTAACTCTGTGTGGTTAGAGTTGGAGTCACTTGGAAAATATGTCTGGTGTGCGGATGTTTCACAAGTCTGGTTTTTATGAATGTTTCATAAGTGAATTTGGTTAGTGAAGAGTTTTCTTTTGGGATTGAGTTTCCCTCTCTTTTGATAAAATTTATGGCGGTTGTGTGTGCAGATGTTTGACTTTGGAGTCGATGTTCTATTCCAAAGGGTTGAGTTTGATTTTGCAAGGTTTTGCAAGGTTAGTTTTAAATGGATGCTGGGTTTTCACACGATGTGGTGTTTTGTTGATTAACGTTGTTGCCGTCATAGTCTATATGATTTAGCGCAACCGTTAGTGTTATGTGTATTTCAATCATGTGATACAAAGGAAGAAGTCTTTTAGTGAATGACTTTTCGGTATTGATTGTTCCATGATGAATGAATGAGGAAAAGTAAACAGGACATCGTTTTTAGATGTTAAATGATAAAAGAGTCGTTGAGCTAGGTCAGTGAGAAAGTCATATATGGAGATATGACTAATCCGGAGTGCTCTTGGAGAATGTGCATTCATGTCATGAAACGAGTTTTCCCTTGCTTTCTAGTATGAAAAGAAACAATGAAGAATTTTTGGTGTTGGTTGTGGTGAAGGGATTTGTGTTTCCTTGGCGTTTTGGCTTAGGAAATTAAAATGAATACTTTCTGGTTGTTGTCGAATCCTTTCCAAAGTGGTTTTAGCGCTTTGGGTTTTGAGTTGTTGGATGAGGGCCACTTGGGTTCATTTTTATGGTTGAGCTCACTCAATGATTGTGCTCTTTATCGTGGTCCTTTGAGTGGAAGGTTGTGTATGACTCAATGCAAACCTTCATGGAGAATTGTGTCGTTGAGGTGTTCCTCGGTAGGGTTGATTAAATTATTAGTGGACCATTTGGTGGTTGCTAGTAATCACTTTTCCTTTTGAAGTGTATTGGATCTTTTTGTCGTTGGGCAATGAGCGAGTTATGTCAAACCACAGAGGAATGTTCGGTCGTTTCTGTTACGCGAGTCTTACGGATCCTGGTTATAGTAGGTTGTTCGCTCTGGTGGTAATCTTAGAGCGTTGTGTCTCTCCTGCTTCGCGTCGTCTTGAGTACAAGGAACCACAGAAGGGAGGTTGGTACCGTGTTTTTCTGGAGAGTAGCCTGAGTCAAAGGGATCGGGCACTTCAGTGCCAAGGAATGCTTAGAACGAGGAGTATGAGACCGTTTCCTTTCGTGGACTGTTTGGGATTTTATCCTATCGCTTGGGTCATGCCGAGGCCTTGTTTGAGTGCTTTGTGTTTCAATGTTGAGTAAAGTTCTCGCAAGTTTTTGATTGTGAGTTATTGTTAGAGCCGTCAGTCTTTGATCCTTAGCTCCCTGCCTCTGAGTGCTGGCTGGTGCAAATCGTAGGGGCTTCTAAGCGGGTTCTGAGGCGTGAACCATAACTCCCTTTGATTTGATTGTTTGTGAAGTGGCGTGTCTCGGATTCGGGGTCGAATCCTGTTGAAGGGGGAAGAATGTGACACTACGGAATGGTGTGATATTATTTAATGTGAATGTTAAGGTCAAAAACATTATGAAGTATGGTATTGGAGGTTAAAACCATAGTGTATGGAAGTTAATAGCGTTTCCGGGCCGTTTCCGGGGTTTTGGGCTGTGACACTACGGAATGTCGAGACACCGTAAAAAGTGAAATTACAGAGTGTGACTTTATAAAATGTGAAATTAGGGAATAAAACTTTACGGTATGCAGTTTAATCGCGTTTCCGGGCCGATTTCGGGAGTTTGGGCCTTTCCGGGGCGAATTGGGCCTTTGGGGGGAACCCACTTGGGCCAAAGGGGGGAGTTTTTAGCCCATGTGGGGGAGGGGGCAGCAAACACCTGCCCATGCGCCCCCTCCCCATGCCCTAGGGCGCCCACCCCCTTGCTCTCCTCCCCAAGCCTCCGGCCCACTCCCTCCCCTCCTAGCCGCCCCATCTCCTTCCCCTTGTGGCGCCTCCACCTTTAGCCAAAGACCTTGGCTGTGATCCAACCCCTCCCTTCGCTGCCACGACATGTCTACGTGCTGCCCTCGCTGTTTGGAAGAACCGCGACGAGGGATCCCGAAGGATTTGGCGCGTGGGAGCGAGATCGGGTGATCGAGAGACATTCTTCGTGTTCGTCGTTCGTCGGACTAAGGTATGTCCATGGGGAAACCTTGGGGAAGGTCTAGGTGCTGTTATCATGGTAGATTTGGAGTTTTTAGATCAAGAGGACGTGCTGCCATGGAGTAGATCCGAAAAGAACTAGAGTTCGTATTGTACTCAGTTTCGGGCAGATTTGGAGTCCGTTTTAGGGGGTCCAATTTCGCAATTTTAGCTTCGGATTTTGGCCGACCGCCTGTTGAAGAAGTTGTAGGTATTGTCAAGATTTATTTTGTGTTTTTTTTTTAGAATTTTTGGAGTTACGGTCTGAAAGTTATGGCCGTTTTGGTGGGCGCTGTCCAATCTGTGCCGAGGTTGAGACAGTCTGTGTTCAACATTAGATTAAACTAATTTAGATTCCGAATTTGGACGGCCGCCTGTTGAGAAAGTTGTAGATAATTGAATTATCTTTAATTGGAGTACAAGAAGACGAAATTCCACCCAGCCTTTTGGTAGTTATGGCCGTTTTACCGAGCGCTGTCAAATCTGTGACGAGATTGAGACAGTTCGTGTTCAACGTTAGATTAAACAATTTTAGAGGCCGATCTGGCTTTTCTCAATACTTAGGAAAAGCTAGGAAATTTCCTAAGCTTCGCGATGGTGTACTCGTTTAATCAATTTGGAGTCTTAGAACAGAAGTTATGCCCTTTGGAAGGCTGCTGTCCCGAAGGGACAGATTTGCTGTTTTCTGATTTTAGGAGTTGTAAGCGAAGTCGGGGTAGTGGGATGTACGTGTACTGTTTTATGGGCTTGATTTGAGTGTGTGGCACGTGTTTGCAGGTGGTGTGCCTCCGGGAGTGCCCTCAACCTCTCGTCACTCCGTTGCCCGCAATTGAAGGCAAGTGTGTTGTGTGGATTGTATGTTGTATGTGTTGCTAGTTGTGCTTCATAGTATTTGGAATAGATAACATGTTGTCTTGCCATGAATTACATGTATTGCTTGATATGAAGCCATTATGCCATGAGTTAAATGTACTTATTGTTGATAAGTGGATTACATGCCATGTGATGATATGCAATACTCCTATATATGTGTACGTTGTTGTCCATTTTGCATACATGGCATATTTTCATGGCCGGCCGGTGAGATAAGTCATAACTATTCCGGGAGGGTCGGTGAGAACCGTTATGACTAGTCCGGGGCTATTCTTGAGTAAGACCTACATCGTGATTCCATCCACCGTGGTGAATGGAAGCGAATGATAGGCACCCTCCATCTTCGGGATGGAAGGGGGAAAAGGGTGCATGCCGACGGGTGTGCACTCAACCATACCGGTATGAGTTTCCAAGGAGACATGTGCATTGCATTGCATTAATGAAATATGTATATGATGATGTTTATGAGATGACGATGTGAATACTTATGAGTTGCTCACGAGATGAATACATGGATGCTTAAAAGATGTTTGGAATGCTAACCATGTTGTGTTATGATGTGTTTTTGGAGATTGGTGATGATGGTTTGTTGACTTGATCTTTGTTTTTCCATTGCAATACACTTTGCTGAGTTTTGAACTCACGCTTGTGTTTTATGTTGTTTTTAGGTACCTTGAGATCGGCATGAGGGGAAAGGGGGAATAGTCACACATCTCCACGTAGTTCACGCAATTGATTCCACAATGGAATCATTTGGAGTCATGACAATAAACTTAATGTGATACAATTGATGTTTATGGTTTAGATGTGTGCTAGGATTGCCTTATTCGTTTCATTTGGCTAATGATGACCTTGTGATGCTTAAAGTGGACTTATATTGCTTCCGTGTCGCTTATTATTGCTGTTTTAGATGTTTCATATTATGTCATATTCTGCTATGCTATTATGGTTGCTCGAGATCATGATTAAACAAAGGAGATGCTGCCGAAATTTTCGGTTCTAGCAATTGTTCCTTTGCTGTAATTTTCTTTTATTTGTAGTATTTAGATGATACGTAATCTATGTTTGGTAGCATTCAGACGTATTAGATGCCGGGGTGTTACATGGGCCTTTCCGGGGGAGTTTGGGCCTAAAAGAAGGGGTTGTGGGTTTGGTGGGATGGAGTAAGAGTCCATTTAGGACTAGGAATCAGTTTTGGGGCTGGTAAAAGGGGTTTCCCCTGCCCTTGGGGCGCCCCACCCTCCTCATGTGCGCCCCCTCCTCTCCATCCTTGCCCTAGACGCCACCCCCCACCTCCCCCTCTCCCTTGCATGCGCCCCCTTTGTCCCCCTTTGCTCCCCACCTCTCCACCACCTTTCCTCCACACCCTTGCTGCCCTAGGGTGGCCTCCCCACCCCCTACACCTCGAGGATCCATCCATTGGAGCGAGGAGCGAGGAGCGAGGAGCAAACCGGGAGGAGATCCATTCAGTTTCCGTGCGTTGGGCAAAGGTATGACCATGGGAATCCTTGCGGTTGGTCTAGGTACTATTCTAAGGGTGTTTATCAAGTTTTTAGATCAATTGGTGGTGCTGGAATTGAGTAAATTGGATTAGATCTAGAAGTTGCCACGTCCTCTGTTTCGAGCAGTATGAGCAGTCGACCTAGGGTTTGGTTTTTGGCCAATTTAGAATCTGAATCTGGCCGTACGGATGTTGAAGAATTTGTAGATAATTTCAATACCTTTCAGTGGGTATAAAGAAGTTTAAATTCCGCCCAGCCGTTTGAATGTTATGGCTATTTTACCGAGCGTGTTAAAATCTGTGACGTGATTGGAACAGATCACGGTATTTTGTAGATTAAACAACTTTAGAGTCCGAATCAGTCTTTCCCTATACCTAGAGAAAGTTTGGAAATTTCCTAAGCTACGCGAGGATGTACTCGTTTAATTGATTCGGAGTATTAGAACCCGAGTTATGCCTTTTGGAAGGCTGCTGTCCCGACGGGACAGAACCGCTATTTTCGGGTTTTGCGAGTAATTGGCAATGTCGGGGTAGATGAGGGTTTGCGTACTGTTTTGTGGACATGATTGTGAGTGTGTGGTACCTATGTGCAGATAGTATGACCCCGGGAGTTCCCTCTTCGTCTCGCCAATCCGTCGCCGTGGTTGAGGCAAGTGTATTGGAATGGGTAGCGGATTGTAGGTTGTTGATTGATTGAGATTGAAGTTTGAATATATGATATGTTCACATGCCACGCTTTAATGTTTGCCATTGATATGATGAATATGTTTATTATGTGATGATGCCCTGTGTTAATGTACAAGTTATCCATGATGATGCCATGTGTTATCGTACAAGTTAATTATGATGTTGGCATATTTGCATACATGGCATGATTACATGGCCCGGACGGTGAGAAAGTCATAACTAGTGTGGGAAGGTCGGTGAGAAAGTTATGACTAATCCGGAGAGCCAATGAGTAAGTCCTACATCGTGATTCCATTCACCGCGGTGAACAGAAGCGAGGAGTAGGCACCCTCCATCTTTGGGATGGAAGGGGGGAGAGGGTGCACGCCGACGGGTGTGTACTCAACCATACCGGTATGAGTTTCCAAGGAGACATGAGCATCGCATTGTACTTCATACATATTGATGATGATGATGATAATATGTGACCATGAATGAGATGGTTTACATAATATGAGATATTGTTGCTATGTAATTGTTTATGTTTGTACCATTGCAATATACTTGCTGAGTGATGAACTCACGCTTGTGTTTATGTTGTTTTCTTTTAGGTACCATGAATCCGACATGCGGGAAAGGGAGCTAGTCACACGTCATCACGTAGCATCACACATTTAAACAATGACATGTTCTTTCCCTTATGGTTATGGTTAATTCATTGAACTAAACTATGGTTTCGATGATTTGTTGGTCGTTATGAGTAATTGATTAGTCCTTACTTGTCATGTGATGGATAGAATTTATATCCTTAGTGGTATGGTGGCTGTTCTTCCGTTTGATCATGTTATTGCTATCGTTCATTATGATATATTGACATGTTACTATTGTTGTTGCTTCAATTCATGTTAAAACAAAGGAGATGCTGCCGAAATCTCGGTTTTTAGCATGTGCGCCTTTGCTGGAATTTATGTTTAATTGTGGTATTTAGATGTTGTTTAGCTTATGTTTGGTAGCATTCGGGCATATTAAATGCCGGGGTAAGTCTTGCGAGTACCTTTTGTACTCATGCTTCTGCTTTGTGGTTTTCAGGTGAGGGCGAAGAAGGATGTGAGTTCTGTCCGTATTGCCTCTCGGTGACCGAGCGGGGCACCGAATAGAGGCTAATCTCGACGATACAAACGCCCGGAAGTGTTCAGGGGCAGGACACTTCCGGAGATGTCATACTTTTGGTTTAATTTGGTGGTTGTGTGTTTCTTTTGTTGTATAGTTAGCCTTAAACTATGTCATGTCTAGGCTTGAATACTTGGCTATTTCTGTCGTTGAACTTTGATGTATAATGGTGCTCATATCATGCTTTGTACGTTGCTCCTATCCATGTCGATTATTATGATATGTTGTTGTTGTTGTGGTGTCATGTGTGGATAAGTTAATTGCTCTTCTGTCTACTGAGTGGATGTCGTCACTTCTTGAGGCATCATGCTGAAATTTTGTAGAAATCCTGAGTTTAGGTAGGATCTTATTATTGTCTGTTTTGCGAGTTAGAATCTGTTGTTGTGAGTTCTTGCCATGTTTGGTTGTCTGGTTTGTCCTTGTGCTTTGGTTTTTAGTCGTTTTGTTGTGTTTCCACGGTTGCGTTCTGGTCGTAAAGGTTTGGGTTCGTTGCCCCCTTTGTGCAAATTGAGTTGATATGGCAATGGAAACTGGTATGCGGGGCGATCCTGGGCGAGCTTCGGGTCGCATACCGGGGGAATACTGGGATTGTTGTCGAGTTATTCGAATGGTCTCCCGGTTGTCTCATTTGGGCTTCGGTGCCAGCATTGCGAGCGCCATCGTCGATCCGTTGCTAGCCTCCAAATCCGATGAGGGCGACAGAGCATTCAAATAGCCCGAGGACGGTCTGGGCGGCTCCTGACAGAAAGTCTTTTCTGCAATGAATATTATCAAGGCAGATTTGCTCAATAGAGTAGCAATGAGTGGTTCAGTGATTTGATAATATGCTACACTGAGCGAGAGATATTTGAAAGCCTTGATGATGATATAATCATAAAATGCTTCCAAGCCATGAAGAAACATATAATGTCGTTGCCTTGTACTCGTACTACTCATGCTAGTGCTTTAGTGGTATATTGCCCTCTTTTTTCAAGAATTTTTTTTAATAATACAATCTTAATTCAAAATTGCAAAAATAAACGTCGGGCGAAAAATGTCAGAAATATATGTCTGTCGCCCATTGGTTAGGCGACAGGAATATATCATCCAACCAACACGCGACAGGAGTTGATGTCACCGAACAGATGGGTGACGGCCCATGTCGGGACCCCGAATTTGCAAATCCGGACCCTCTGTGTATTCAGCACTAGTCCAGGAACGCGCTAGTGCACACAGTCTTAACATCGGTAAATATCACAATCATACCAATCGATACCAATAAAGTACTTTATTTAAATAACCAAACTGGTTACTCGACCTTATGATCAAGTTACAAATGTATGCCTTGCAAGGCGAAACTTATTAAAAGAGAAATAATAGCAGCGGAAAATCAAATAACTTCGTGGCGCCATCCAGTATACCACAGGCAACTGACTGGGCTCGCATCCCTAAGTAGACGGATCTTCTTGGAGTTCCTCCTCCAAAGCTGGCGTAATCTCCTCTTCAAGCGATATTGTGTTGAGGCAAGGGTGAGTACTTGGTACTCGGCAAGTCATGCACTGAGAATGCAAGCTAATATACTATATGCATGGCTTGGTACAAAGGAATAGCTTAAGGTATATTTGCAGTAAACAGCATTTGACAAGTATCATAAATAGATTCAAAAGCAGTAGAAACAAGTAAAGCGTAAATAACTTTTCAAGAAGTTTAATAAACATTTTTCCCCATCCTAAACCATATCTCCATTATCTTCATTATTAAACCAAACCAACTTCCAAATCCAAGTTATTTAGAAAGTCTAACCCTTGATTTGTAATTCCCGAGCATTGTCGATGCAGTGGACTCGGCTATTTAAATAGATTCTACACTCTGCAGAGGTTATGCACTTTACCCACAAGATAGTCAAACACCACAAAGGCGAAGTTCAGTAACAAAGCCTTCGAAAGCCTCAAACAACACAGTGGTCCTCTCAGGTTCGTGCTCTACACCATCCCTTCCCTTAGCCAAGGCGAAGTATGGGACCAACACACCGTTAGATGGGTATCGGCCACGACCACGATACGCTCCCCGCACAATCACACAAACGGTGTAATCGACACCTGAGGCTCCACAAGTGAGTCCTTAGCGACTTAGTCAACTAGGGCCGTCCCATTCGACCATGTGGTTGCAAGTATGACCCAGTTCAAAGGCTTGCAAGGTTAAGTCCTTAGAGTGACCAGGGCAAGACTACAGAAGAACCAAATCAACATTCCCAATGCCACAAGCGGCCCACTGATTACTCTTGCCACATGCCCCGATCCGAAATCTGTTTATCAAACCCCAGTTGATTACCATGCACCACGTGCCATCAACATCACATGATACTTTTCCAAAACAGGTTCAATATATCATTAAGTCAATATTAACATTTGATTGTCCAAAATCATGTCATGAGCACGTAGCAGGTCTAAGCAGTATACTACAACGATCTAACCCATGTTGGCAATTTAATAATGTCCAACTAGTAATCCACAACTAGGGTGACAAGGGATCATGGCACATACTTAGATAATCAAGGTGTCATACAGCAAATTGGTATTTATCTAACCCCCCAGGTTTAAACAAAGTATTTTTCTAATTGAACTAGCATGCAATAGTTTAAATCAAAATAGATTTCGAAATAGGATCAACATGGTCAAAGCACAACTTGCCTTCAAAGAGTACTTGTTCTTGGTCTTGAGTTGGATCCTGAGTCAATACTTCTCCTTCGAATCCTTCCGGCACTTCAACGTCTACTCGTAAAGCGTGCAAATAGCAATACACAAATAAACAATAGGCAAAAACATCCCAAAACTCCAAATAAAATCCATAAACAGAGAGAACATAATTTTCTGGATTTTTAGAAACTGGAATCGTTCAAATCGGAGTTAAAATGCAAAAGTTATGATTTATTAAAGTTTAAATAATCAATTAAATAATATTACAGAGAAAAACTTTAGTCCAAAAATTAAATAAAATTCATATTTGAGTAGATCTGAATTTTATACAAATTTAGAAATTTGAATCACTCAAATCGGAGTTGAAACGCAAAAGTTATAAGCGTTTGAAGTTTGAATCTAAATTTGAATCAATATTTCGAATTAATAAATCATTTTCTTTTTAGGAAATTATTTTTTGCGTCAGCATGGACTCGTGTCATCCTGTGATTGGTCCACGCGGTGACTGCTTGGCGTCGGCACCGACGGCCTCCATGATGACGTCGGCATGGCGTCATCATGCCACGTGGCATGTCGGTCTTTGCCCACGTGTCTCGGTCCATGGATCGAGTCCACGGTGACACCGGCCCCACGGTGGGCGCGGCCTACGGCTCTGAAGGCTGACACGCGGGTCCCACCCGTCGGTGGGTCACGTGCACGCGGTGAGGCTCTCGGGCGAGACAGCGACAAGCGGGCCCCGCGTCCGGTGACACGCGATCACGCCAGGCTCGGCTGGCCGCACGCGGGCGGCACTGTCGATGACTCAACGCCGCAGCGCGGCGGCGGCTTACGTGGCATGATCACGGCCGTTCGATCTAGATCGGACGGTCTAGATCCACCCTAAGTTAACGCGATTTCTAGCGCGTGGCGATCGTGGGCGTCGGATCTTGATCCAACGGTCCAGATCCGACCGTTTTCCAAAGTTTCGGAAGCGTGGACTCACCGTGGATCGTCCGATGAAGATCCAGCGGTGCACGGAGCTCGTGGACGGAGATGGAGTCACGGCAGGGCTGGGTTGCCGGCGCCAGGGAAGATGACCACGGGCGCGGCGCTACGGGCGTTCTCTGGCGTGATCGAGATGTCCCGCAGGTGCGCCTTGTCTTGGGGGTTCCGAACCTGGGCTTCAACACGGCGGACAAGGGCTATCGGTGCCGGAGAAGACGAGAAACCGTAGCGGCTCCGTCCAACCGGCGCGAGCAATTGGCACGGCTTGGCGGCGGAGGCTCTATTAGCTAGGGCAAGCGGGCGCATAGGAGAGGGCAACCTCGGGGACCGTCGGGCCTTAAATAGCCGGAGGCGTGCTCGGGCGGAGCCCTAGTCGGTTTCTGGCGCTCTCCGAGCCTGATTCGGGCGAGGACGACGACCAGATGCCGTCCACGTGTCCCGCATCGAACGGCCCACGCGCACACGCGACGCGTCACACGCACGGCCGTCGGATCGAGATCCAACGGTCGGTGGCTAGGGTTAGGGTTGGGTTCGGCGACGCGGTTCGACCGAATCAAGTGGCTCGGTCGGGTTCGGGTCGGACTCGAGTCCGACTCGGACCCGATGAACAGTACTAAACCCGAAGCGATTTTAATTTTCAAAATAATTCCCAGTAATTCATTTAATTCATTAAAAATAGCAAATGACTCAGAAAAATTCCAGAAAAATTCTGGAAAATACTTTGGAACATTTTGGACTCAAATAAAATATTTCCAACAAAATTTTATTTGAAAAATTAAATTCTTTAATTATTTCAAAATGGAATAAATTCAAATAAATTCCAAATAAATCCAAATAAATTCCAGAAAATTCCAAAAATTCACCAAAGTGCCAAATCACACATGAATTTAAGAAAAGCAAAATTTTGGGGTGTTACAAACCTCCCCCCCTTAATAGAATCTCGTCCCCGAGATTCAGGGCTTACTAAAGGAATAGGTTTGGAAACTCCTTCTTCAAATCCTCTTCGCGCTCCCAAGTCGCTTCACTTTCTTCATGGTTGCTCCACTGAACTCTACAGAAACGGTTTGACTTGTTTCTAGTTTCTCGATCCATTGTGTCCAGAATCCTCACTGGATACTCCTTATAAGTCAAATCCTCTTGCAACTCAATTGACTCTAGCGGTGCCTGTTCCTCAGGAACTCGGAGACACTTCTTTAACTGGGACACATGGAATACATCATGTACTCCTGCTAACGACTGTGGCAACTCCAGCTGATAAGCAACTTCGCCTCTGCGACTCAAAATCTTAAATGGTCCAACATAACGGGGTGCAAGTTTCCCTTTGGCATGGAACCTCTTAACTCCCCTGAGAGGCGTAACTCTGAGGTAAACAAAGTCTTCTGGTTCAAAACTCAAGTCTCGGCGACGATTGTCAGCATAACTCTTCTGTCGTGATTGGGCTATCTTCAACCTTTCCCTAATCGTGGCAATCTGCTCTTCAGCTTCTTGAAGTATATCAGGCCCAAAGACACGGCGCTCGCCGGTCTCATTCCAATTCAATGGCGTCCGACAGGGCCGACCATACAGTGCCTCAAAAGGTGACATCTGTAAACTAGCCTGATAACTATTGTTGTAACTAAACTCGGCATACGGTAAACTCTTATCCCAAGAAGTAGCATAAGCCAATGCACAAGCTCTTAACATATCCTCCAGAATCTGGTTGACTCTTTCGGTCTGTCCATCCGTCTGTGGATGATAAGTCATCTTGAAGTTCAAACGGGTTCCCATGGCTTCATGCAACTTATTCCAGAACCTTGAGGTAAATTGGGTACCTCTGTCCGATACAATCCTCTTTGGCACTCCGTGCAAACAGACAATCCTGATCATGTATAGTTCTGCTAATTTATCTCCCGAGTAAGTGGTCTTCACGGGGATAAAATGGGCTACTTTAGTCAAGCGATCCACTATAACCCATATGGAGTCATAACCTCCTTGAGTCTTCGGCAAACCGGTAATGAAATCCATTCCGATTTCCTCCCACTTCCACTCAGGTATTTTCAGCGGTTGTAGCAATCCCGCTGGCCTCTGATGCATTGCCTTGACTCTCTGGCATACATCGCACAATGCAACATGCTCGGCAACTTCACGTTTCATACTCGGCCACCAGAATCTCTCCTTCAGATCTTGATACATCTTGGCGCTTCCAGGATGTATTGAGTACTTAGAGTCATGGGCTTCTTCCAAAATCAGTTGCTTTAACTCCTTTTTGTTAGGCACACAAATGCGATCCTTCATCCACAACGTGCCTTGCTCATCCAACTTGAAGTCCTCTGCCTTGCCTTCCTCCTTGATGGACTTAATCCTGCGGATCTTGTCATCATCCTTCTGTCCTTCTCGGATCTGATCCTCTAGGGTAGGCTTTACTTCTAATGTGGCCAAGAATCCGCTAGGTACAACCTCAATCTTCATCTTCTGAAAATCCTCACATAACTCATCCTGACTTGTGGCTAGCAACGTACTCACGGTATGGCTTTTCCGACTCAGAGCATCGGCTACTACGTTGGCCTTCCCGGGATGGTAATGGATTCCAACATTGTAGTCCTTGATTAACTCTAACCATCTCCTCTGCCTCATATTCAGATCCGACTGGGTGAATATGTACTTAAGGCTCTTATGATCCGTATATACTTCACATCTGTTTCCAATCAGATAGTGACGCCATATCTTCAAAGCATGCACTACGGCGGCTAACTCTAGGTCATGCGTCGGATAATTTTCCTCATGCGGCCTCAATCGCCTTGATGCATACGCGGCGACCTTTCCATTCTGCATCGGCACACATCCAAGTCCTTGGCGCGATGCGTCACAATAAATATCGAAGCTTTGAGCAACATCCGGTAGAACTAACACCGGTCGGCGTCAATCGCTTCTTGACTCTGAAATCCTTTCTCACATTCCGGCGTCCATGCAAACTTCTTTTCCTTCTTGACAATTGCGTAAGAGGTTTCGCAATTGTCGAGAAGCCTTCGATGAAGCGGCGGTAGTATCCTGCCATTCCAAGGAAACTCCGAACTGGGGTCACCGTCTTTGGCTGTTCCCAATGTAACACAGCTTCTACTTTACTTGGATCTCTGGCGACTCCTCTGCGGTCATTACATGTCCAAGAAACTCCACCTTGTCCTTCCAAAAATCACACTTGCTGAACTTGGCGAAAAGTTCTTTGTTCCTCGGCTTTTCCAAAACTCGCCTTAAGTGTTCGGCATGTTCATCCTCTGTCTTGGAGTGGATTAGGATATCGATCTCTGAACACGACGACAAACTTGTCCAAATATTCCATGAACACCTTATTCATCATATTCATGAAATAAGTGGCGCATTCGTCAACCCAAAGGACATAATCGTAAACTCGTGAATGTCCATATCTTGACGAGAATGCGATCTTGAATATCTTACGATCGGATCTTCAAGCGATGGTATCCGATCTCGAGATCAATCTTGGAGAAAACTCCGGCTCCTCTTAACTGATCAAACAAATCATCAATCCTGGGTAGCGGATACTTATTCTTCACGGTGACTTCATTCAGTGCACGGTAGTCAATGCACATCCTGAAACTCCCGTCCTTCTTCTTGACAAACAAAGCGGTGCTCCCACGGCGACGAACTTGGTCTCGATAAAGCCTTTCTCCATTAACTCTTCTAGCTGTTTCTTCATCTCTACCAACTCCTCGGTAGACATCCGATAGGGTCTCTTTGCTATCGGTCTTGTGCAGTACAAGCTCTATCACAAACTCTATGTCCCTGTCTGGTGGCATACCAGGTAGATCTTCGGGAAAAACATCGGGGTACTCATTCACTACTGAGACATCATCTATGCTGATTGCCTTAGTACTGTTTACCATCAACTGTCCATCTCTAACTGCGGTGGCTTGAAATTCCACTTTCTTCCCACACGGGCTCTCAACTGAGATAGTCCTTCGTCCACAATCCAATACGGCCTTGTGCTTGGATAACCAATCCATTCCCAATATAACGTCTAAGGTCTGGGTCTCCAAAATTATAAGGTTTGCTAGGAATTCTATTCCACCTATTAGTATTCTCACCCCGGAACATCCTACTTCCGTTCGGAGTTCGAAACCAGGGGTTTGAACTAAAAGCATGCACTTAAACCTTGCCATCCTCAAATCATTTCTAGTAGCAAAGCCTTGCGAAACAAACGAATGCGAAGCTCCAGAGTCAAACAAAATCACAGGTGTATCGAGTTAACAAGTAACTTACCCAAGACGACGTCAGTAGCATTCTGCAAGTGCATCTGCGGTGACATGGTTGACTCGGCCTCTCACCACGGCCTGGGTGTGGCTCTGGTCTGGCGTCCTAGCTGGGGTGGTTCCTAGGTTGAAACGAATCGGGTCGCTCGCTGTCTTCTTTGGACAAGCTGTTGGCAAAGTGTCTGGCTCGTTGCTTGATTGTAGCGTCTCCTTTGTTCCTTCTTGTTGCCTGGGGTAGCGTTTCTAGCGAAGTGGGGTGCAGTAGTTTTGATTGACAGGTCTTGGTCTTTGGGGATGGTGTCCTTGTTGCATTCGTGGTTGGAATCGAAGAATTGATTTGGTGCAACTCTCAGCGGTATTGCGTTCCTGGCGTGATCCTTGCTTTGTTGCATCCTGCGCTTCGGTTCTCATCCAGTTCCTTGCGCTTGTCCTCAAGAATAAGCGCCTTATTCACCAACTCTTGGAAATCTGGAAAGGTGTGGGTGATCAACCCTACTTGCAATCTGAGTTAAGTCCCTTCATAAAACGAGGCTGCCTGGATTTATCTGTCGCTACATCCTCGGTGTGTAGCGTGCTAGGCTGTGTGAACTTGTTCGTAGTCGACCTTTGGCTGATTACCTTGTTTCGATGCTCTGAACTCCTCCTTCTTAAGATCCATGATTCCTTCAGGCACGTGATCTTTGTTGGAATGCGATTGTGAACTCTTCCCAAGTGATATCTTGAGGGTTCTCTGCGTGGCACGAAGTTCTCCCACCATTCGGCCATTTGTTCCTTCGGTGATGGGAAGCGTAGAGTACCTTCTCATTCCCTATGCATTGAGCTATGTGTAGCTTCCTCTCGATTGATCTTAACCAATCATCGGCCTCCAATGGGTTGGCATTCCCAGAGAAAGTGGGTGGGTGAGTCCTCATGAACTCTGACAGCCTTGTATTCTGGCGTTGTCACCGATTAACTTGGTTAGCGATGGCCTGAGCGATGACGTGCTGCATTTGTTGCATCATAGCATGCATCAACTGAGTCTGGGCAGCAAGAAAAGCTCCGAAATTCTGCATATCAACTGGCGGTGCTGGTGCTCCATCATTGGGGTTTTCTGCTGGGCGAGAACCACTTCCATTGCTTCCAAAGTTTCCGCGGGTGTTCACCATCTGTCGATTTGCTCTAGGTTTAGAGATGAGAGGGAAACAAGAATAGACAAGTAATATGGAACTTATGCGGGGCGAAAGGGTAACTTTAAGGTCCAACTTTATTATTGATATTAATAACTTGGTATGGTTGCTTACAATGCCTAAGGGCCTTGCAACACATACTGCACACTCAGCAAGCAATGAAAATCCTAATCAAACTAACACTGGAGTCTAACGCCTAAGGGTGACTCTTTATTCTATGACGCGACTCGGCGAAGGAGTCTCACTATAGAACCTATGCTCACTCATCGAGAAAACCTCCACGGCCTGGAGTGCAGGTCTTTGTGGCATAGGCGCGAAACGATCGCCATGTCCAGCGACTGTGTCCTCTGTGGTAGTCGAAGAAGCAGTGTCCTCATCGAGATCTGACTCCTCTGGATCGGGCTCGTGTAGCTCGAGTACTGGCTCTGGGTCTGGTCCGTACAAGGTCATCTCCAACTCGTCAATCCTTCGTAGAAGGTGTGCCACATACTCTTGAGCTTCCCGCCATCTGTTCTTCTCTGTCGTGATCTCCTTGCGGGCCTTCTGTAGCTCCTTGCTTGTATTATCTAGTACATCCTCCTAGGCGACGACAAATCGTGCCAACTGTGTAACCGTGGCATCCTCATCCTGAATCGCCTTCGGGTCAAGAAGGTTATCGCTGCGCGGATGGTAACGGAACACCGTACTCTCCAATTCTCTGGCGTAGATACGGGTAATGTGCCGCATTGCTCGTCGTGATACTTCTTGGATACCCATCTGCATTGTGGATCTCCTGGCAGTGCAGTGTATCGGCCGATTGCCTGGGCCCTTTTTCCTAGCGGGTACCTCAATCCTCACGTCACAAGCCTTGATCAATCCCGCTTGTCTGATCACTTCCACTTGGTATTGGGGCTTCTCAAAATCTCCGAGAGTCTGTAGCATATGCCAAAGTTCTGCAGCGTGACCAACTCTCAGATCAACGTAGTTGAACTCTTCCTCCATCTGTCACAAGAGTGCTTTACGTAAGAACTCGGAATTTTTAAATTGTGGCAAGGTAAGGGAAAATTTCAGCAAGAGACAAGAAAAGAGAGAAGGGGATAAGTCGAGAGGTCATTTCTTATCTTGACAACTTTTTAGCTTTAGAAAATAGGTTTTATCCTCACTACGACCATTCTAGCTAGGGTTGAGCCTACAGTCAAGTATGGCTCTGATACCACCTCTGTCGGGACCCCGAATTTGCAAATCCGGACCCTCTGTGTATTCAGCACTAGTCCAGGAACGCGCTAGTGCACACAGTCTTAACATCGGTAAATATCACAATCATACCAATCGATACCAATAAAGTACTTTATTTAAATAACCAAACTGGTTACTCGACCTTATGATCAAGTTACAAATGTATGCCTCGCAAGGCGAAACTTATTAAAAGAGAAATAATAGCAGCGGAAAATCAAATAACTTCGTGGCGCCATCCAGTATACCACAGGCAACTGACTGGGCTCGCATCCCTAAGTAGACGGATCTTCTTGGAGTTCCTCCTCCAAAGCTGGCGTAATCTCCTCTTCAACTGATATTGTGTTGAGGCAAGGGTGAGTACTTGGTACTCAGCAAGTCATGCACAGAATGCAAGCTAATATACTATATGCATGGCTTGGTACAAAGGAATAGCTTAAGGTATATTTGCAGTAAACAGCATTTGACAAGTATCATAAATAGATTCAAAAGCAGTAGAAACAAGTAAAGCGTAAATAACTTTTCAAGAAGTTTAATAAACATTTTTCCCCATCCTAAACCATATCTCCATCATCTTCATTATTAAACCAAACCAACTTCCAAATCCAAGTTATTTTCAGAAAGTCTAACCCTTGACTGTAATTCCCGAGCATTGTCCAGTACCGTGGACTCGGCTATTT
Source organism: Rhipidocladum racemiflorum (assembly GCA_036346355.1). Lineage (NCBI taxonomy): Eukaryota > Viridiplantae > Streptophyta > Magnoliopsida > Poales > Poaceae > Rhipidocladum > Rhipidocladum racemiflorum. The sequence goes on from CM070591.1 coordinate 40,779,514, forward strand.
AAATAGATTCTACACTCTGCAGAGGTTATGCACTTTACCCACAAGATACAGTCAAACACCACAAAGGCGAGTTCAAGTAACAAAGCCTTTCGGAAGCCTCAAACAACACAGGTGGTCCTCTCCGGTTCGTGCTCTACACCATCCCTTCCCTTAGCCAAGGCGAAGTATGGGACCAACACACCGTTAGATGGGTATCTGGCCACAGCCACGATACGCTCCCCCGTACAATCACACAAACGGTGTAACTGACACCCTGAGGCTCCACAAGTGAGTCCTTAGCGACTTAGTCAACTAGGGCCGTCCCATTCCAGCCATGTGGTTGCAAGTATGACCCAGTTCAAAGGCTTGCAAGGTTAAGTCCTTAGAGTGACCAGGGCAAGACTACCCGAAGAACCAAATCAACATTCCCAATGCCACAACTGGCCCACCTGATTACTCTTGCCACATGCCCCGGTCGAAATACATTTATCAAACCGATTGATTACCATGCACCACGTGCCATCAACATCACATGATACTTTTCCAAAACAGGTTCAATATATCATTAAGTCAATATTAACATTTGATTGTCCAAAATCATGTCATGAGCACGTAGCAGGTCTAAGCAGTATACTACAACGATCTAACCCATGTTGGCAATTTAATAATGTCCAACTAGTAATCCACAACTAGGGTGACAAGGGATCATGGCACATACTTAGATAATCAAGGTGTCATACAGCAAATTGGTATTTATCTAACCCCCCAGGTTTAAACAAAGTATTTTTCTAATTGAACTAGCATGCAATAGTTTAAATCAAAATAGATTTCGAAATAGGATCAACATGGTCAAAGCACAACTTGCCTTCAAAGAGTACTTGTTCTTGGTCTTGAGTTGGATCCTGAGTCAATACTTCTCCTTGAATCCTTAGGCACTTCAACGTCTACTCGTAAAGCGTGCAAATAGCAATACACAAATAAACAATAGGCAAAAACATCCCAAAACTCCAAATAAAATCCATAAACAGAGAGAACATAATTTTCTGGATTTTTAGAAACTGGAATCGTTCAAATCGGAGTTAAAATGCAAAAGTTATGATTTATTAAAGTTTAAATAATCAATTAAATAATATTACAGAGAAAAACTTTAGTCCAAAAATTAAATAAAATTCATATTTGAGTAGATCTGAATTTTATACAAATTTAGAAATTTGAATCACTCAAATCGGAGTTGAAACGCAAAAGTTATAAACGTTTGAAGTTTGAATCTAAATTTGAATCAATATTTCGAATTAATAAATCATTTTCTTTTCGAAATTAATTATTGCGTCGGCATGGACACGTGTCATCCTGTGATTGGTCCACGGTGACTCTTGGCGTCGCCAAGACCGACGGCCTCCATGATGGCGCCAAAGATGACGTCATCATGCCACGTGGCATGTCGGTCCGCCACGTGTCTCGGTCCATGGATCGAGTCCACGGTGACACCGGCCCACGGTGGGCGCGGCCTCACGGCTACAGAGGCTGACACGCGGGTCCCACCGTCGGTGGAGTCACGTGCACGCGGTGAGGCTCTCGGGCGAGACATCGACATGCGGGCCCCGCATGTCGGTGACACGCTGATCACGCCAGGCTCGATCGGCCGCACGCGGGCGGCTGTCGATGACTCAACGCACGCGCGGCGGCGCTACGTGGCATGATCACGGCCGTTCGATCTAGATCGGACGGTCTAGATCCACCCTAAGTTAACGCATTTCTAGCACGTGGCGATCGTGGGCGTCGGATCTTGATCCAGCGGTCGAGATCCGATCTGGTTTTCCAAAGTTTCGGGAAACGCGTGGACTCACCGTGATCGTCCGATGAAGATCCCACGGTGCACGGAGCTCGTGGGCGGAGATGGAGTCACGGCAGGGCTGGGTTGCGGCGCGCCAGGGAAGATGACCACGGGCTCGGCGCTACGGGCGTTCTCGGCGTGATCGAGATGTCCGCAGTGCGCCTTGTCTTGGGGTTCCGAACCGGGCTTCAACACGGCGGACAAGGGCTATCGGTGCCGGAGAAGACGAGGAAATCAGCGGCTCCGTCCAACTTCGGCGAGCAATTGGTACGGCTTGGCGGCGGCTTGAGCTCTATTAGCTAGGGCAAACGGGGCGCATAGGAGAGGGCAACCTCGGGGACCGGTCCGGGCCTTAAATAGCCCCGGGAGGCGTGCTCAGGGCGGAGCCCTAGTCGGACACGGCGGCGCTCTCCGAGCCTGATTCGGGCGAGGACGACGACCAGATGCCGTCCACGTGTCCCGCATCGAACGGCCCACGCGCAAGACACGCGACGCGTCACACGCACGCCGTCGGATCGAGATCCAACGATCGGTGGCTAGGAGTTAGGGTTGGGTTCGGCGACGGTTCGACCGAATCAAGTGGCTCGATCGGGTTCGGTCGGACTCGAGTCCGACTTCGGACCCGATGAACAAGATACTAAACCCGGCGATTTTAATTTTCAAAATAATTCGATAATTCATTTAATTCATTAAAAATAGCAAATGACTCAGAAAAATTCCAGAAAAATTCTGGAAAATACTTTGGAACATTTTGGACTCAAATAAAATATTTCCAACAAAATTTTATTTGAAAAATTAAATTCTTTAATTATTTCAAAATGGAATAAATTCAAATAAATTCCAAATAAATCCAAATAAATTCCAGAAAATTCCAAAAATTCACCAAAGTGCCAAATCACACATGAATTTAAGAAAAGCAAAATTTTGGGGTGTTACAGCCCATAAATCGCCCGATCAATGGGCGACATAAATAGAGCCGCCCGATCAACCAGCGACAGAAGGAGAGTCGCCCGATGAAAGGGCGACAAATACTTGGGGACAATTTTGTAAGTTTTATTAAGCTCCAAATTGAACGAAATAAATTTCTAAATTTGTATTAAGCTATAAGGATCCAGATTATGTAATAAAAACTACTTTGTTCCATGCAAATTGAAATTGTTTAAATCAAGTTTAATTAAAGACCCTATTGTGTACTATTAAGAACAACTCATGATGCAGCCAGCAAAACTTTAGCCAAAGTGTTTAAGTCATTACGATCATTATGAAAAGCGTGTAAATGCAGCCAGCAACCTTAGTACGGTAGATACAACGAAGGTTCAGATGATGAAATAAGCAACAAATTATATTACAAGGGCATTACAACAGTGACGACATTGCTAGAAGAACTGATGATAACACTGATTTTCATGGTGGAACAAGTGATCATTCCGCCTATGTTCGTAGAGTGGGAATGATGCACCACATTTTCTAGGTATGACATCACCCGTGAATCTTTTGCGATTTATTCTCGGACACCGCTCAATCTCTCTTATGAAAGAGCTCCATGAGGGTGCGCAGTGCTCCCAGTTGTTATCGAATGGGTAGCCTATGCCGAACGTCTCGGGGGTATAAAACATAATTTTTTTGTCTTTTTTACGTGGATCTCTTCCCTCCCAATTCCCCGTGTCCCCTATGTTAATACCACCCGTGTTCCCGGATGGTCTTTGTAATCCGTCAAGGATTTGTTACGTAGTGCAGACCTCGGCCGGCTGCTTCCCCTTATCCCTTTCTCTTCGAGAGGAGGAACCCGCTTGCACTTCCAGAGACTTGCCGAGATGCCTCTTCTGTTTTGGCTCGCACTCCACTATATAGTGCAGGAGGTGTGTGTTGGGCTTGTCGTTGTACAACCGAAAGCGTGCCCTGTAGTCAATGCAGTATGCCCGCTGTGGTCGTTGAATAATACCGTAGGCGTACTCGAGGTCTGGCTTTTCTGGGCGGTAGTAGCACCACGACAATGGTTGCTCCCCCAGTTATCCCGGACGGGAAGTTTGAGATGTGGGTGGTACATCTCGGGGTCCACCCAGTTGAAGTACCAGCACCATTCATCCTCGGCCAAAGGGCACCGGTAGAATCTTTGGTCCGCTAGATCCTCGTGGCAGGTATCAACCACTGCCTGCAGGCCGTGTTCGCACAATTCGGGTCTTTTGGGTGGCCCTTGAGGAGGAGGTTTCTCCTTTGACTTTGCAAGTTTCTTTTTGAAGTCCTGTATGCGATGAACTGATTTAGAATTAATACTTTGTGAGTGAAACATGAGCATGTCGCATGAAACTCACCGATTGGTTTGTCCCTTGCCCACCCACCCTTAACTCCGGTCGATCTATATAGGGGACATATTCCAGCGGCCTCTCCCACCGTGTGAAGTTCTCGGGTGAAGTGGGGTAGGCGTCGTGGTAGTTGTAGATTCGTAGTCACGTCGTTCCAGCACGTCGATCCATTGGAAGAAGCAACACTGTCCTTGTGCTAAAAAAACAAAGAACGATGCATGAAATGGTAGTGTTACCCTAATTTGTATGGATACCAATTGGTTTACCTCGTAGCCGTGGGCACAACAGCAGTGAACGCGAGCGGTCATATCTCTGTGCGTAGACTGCATCATCTTCGCAAAAAGGTTGCAGTCGCATTTCGGCCGGGGCAACTCCAACAGAACTAGGGCGTCAACGCTACTCGCATCCATAAAGAGGCGACGGTAGAACGACATTGTGACACTACGGTATGGTGTGACACTATAAAATGTGAAATTAGAGAATAAAACCTTTCGGCTTGAGGTTTACTCGCGTTTTTGGGCCTTTTGAAGTGTTGTGACACCACAGAGCGTCGTAACCTTATAAAAGGTGCATGATGAGGTCAAAAACATATTGAAATATGATATGGGAGGTTAAAACCATAAGGTATGGGGGTTAATAGCGTTGTCAGGCCGTTTCCGGGGTTTTGGGCCTTCCCGGGGGAGTTTGGGCCTTAAAGAGGGGGTTGTGGGCTTTGGTGGGATGGAGTGGGAATCCATTTAGGATTAGGAAAGGGGCTTATGGCTGGTTAAAGGGGGGTTTCCCTGCCTTTTGGGCGTCCACCCCCTGCCCCTTGCGCCCCCAAGTGCCCTAGCCGCCTCCCACACCTCCCCACCTCCTCCTTGGGCGCCTCCACCTCCCCCAAGCCTCTCCCCTTGCGCCACCACCCTCTCCACCACCTCTCCACCTTCCTTGCAGCGCCTAGGTGAGTTCTTGACCTCACCACCTCGAAGATCCATCCATTGGAGCGCTCCGCGACGAGGAGATCCGGTGGATTTGGAAGCGAGGAAGGGGATCGCGCGAACCGGGAGGAGATCTATTGGGTTTTCGTGCGTCGGGCAAAGGTATGTCCATGGAAATCCTTAGGGTTAATCTAGGTACTGTTCTAAGGGTGTTTATCAAGTTTTTAGATCAATTGGTGGTGCTGGAATTGAGTAATTTGGATTAGATCTAGATGTTGCCACGTTCTGTTTTTGGGACAGCATGAGCAGTCGACCTAGGGTTTGTGTTTTCGTCAATTTAGAATCCGAATCTGTCCATACGGATGTTGAAGAAGTTGTATATAATTTCATTATCATTCAGTGGGTATAAAGCACGTTAAATTACGCCCAGCCGTTTGAAAGTTATGGCTGTTTTACGGAGCGTGATAAAATCTGTGACGTAATTGGAATAGATCACGGTAATCTGTAGATTAAACAACTTTAGAGTCCGAATCAGTCTTTCCATATGCCTAGAGAAAGTTGGGATATTTCCTAAGCTACGCGAGGATGTACTCGTTTAATTGATTCGAAGTCCCAGAACTCAAGTTATGCCTTTTGCAAGGCTGCTGTCCCGACGGGACAGAACCTCTATTTTTAGGTTTTGCGAGTAGTTGGCAATGTCGGGGTGGATGAGGGTTTGCGTACTGTTTTGTGGACATGATTGTGAGCGTGTGGTACCTATGTGCAGGTGGTGCGACCCCGGGAGTGCCCTGTACTTCCCGCCAATCCATTGCCCGTGGTTGAGGCAAGTGTGTTGCGATGGATAACGATTTGTAGGTTGCTTGTTGAGAATAGATGGAATTGACTACATGATATATGATCACTTGCCATGCTTTTATGATTGCCAATGATATGCTGAGCATGTTTAATATGTTATGATGCCATGTGTTAATATGTGAGTTAAATATGATGTTGGCATAAATGCATACATGGCATGTTACATGGCTCGGGCGGTGAGAAAGTCATAACTAGTCCGGGAAGGTCGGTGAGAAAGTTATGACTAATCCGGAAAGCCAATGAGTAAGTCCTACATCGTGATTCCATTCACCGCGGTGAACGGAAGCGAGGAGTAAGCACCCTCCATCTTCGGGATGGAAAGGGGGAGAGGTGCACACCGACGGGTGTGTACTCAACCATACCGGTGTAACACCCCAAAATTTTGCTTTTCTTAAATCTATGTGTGATTTGGCACTTTGGTGAATTTTTGGAATTTTCTGGAATTTATTTGGATTTATTTGGAATTTATTTGAATTTATTCCATTTTGAAATAATTAAAGAATTAAACTTTGCAAATAAAATTTTGTTGGAAATATTTTATTTGAGTCCAAAATGATCCAAAATATTTTCCAGAATTTTTCTGGAATTTTTCTGAGTCTTTTGCTATTTTTAATGATTTAATTGAATTTCTGGGAATTTAATTGGATTATTTAAATGCGAGTGGGTTTTACTGTTCATCCGACCGGACCCGAGTCCGAGTCAGACTCGAGTCCGACTCGCGCCAGTTGGTCCAGCCGAACCCGCTCGGCCGAACCCAAACCCGTGTGACCGTTGGATCAAGATCCAACGGCCACGATTGAGCCACGTCGCCGGACCCGAGCCCGACCGAGCCAGCCAGCTCGCCCGAGTCCGACCCGAACCCAAACTCACGCACCGTTGGATCTCGATCCAACGGCTGTGCGCGTGCCACGTCACCCAGTCCGAGTCGTCGCCGGACTCCGCCGCCGCAACGGAGCAGGTCTCGGTTTCCGTGCGTTTCACGGACGCCGAGGGCTCTATTTATTGCGCCGTCGCCGCCGTCGTGACCGCCACTTCATTGCGCACCTGTAGCCCTAGACAACGTCGCCGGAGCCGCCGCCGTCTAGCCGCAATCGCTCGCCGAAGTTGCCGTAGCGTTCCGCCGTAGTTTTTCGCCGATTGCCGCCGTCTCCGTCGTCCTCCGCCGCCGTTGAGGTCAGATCCGGAACCGGGAGGTCAAGCCGCGTCGGAAGGGACCTCTCACCTCGCCGGAGCACGCCCGAAGCGCCGTTGCCGTGGTCGTCGTCCCCAATCCCGGCGAGCCAGCGCCGCCGCAAGCCATCGCCGGACCCCGAGCTCGCTCCGCCGTCCGATCCCGATCCAACGTCCCAGATTGCGTCACGTCATCTCACGGTGAGATTCCGTCCAAAATCCCAGATCCAATCTCGACCGTTGGATCTAGATCCAACGATCCAGATCAAACGCGTTAACCCAAACGCGTGAGAGCTAGATCTAATCTAGGTCGTTGATTTTCAAATCAACGGCCGAGATTGCGCCACGCGTCCGGGAAGGCTGACCGCCGCGGTCAGCGCCGTCCACGCGCGCGTGCGTGTGACGCTGACACGCGGGGCCCGCATGTCAGCGGCCCAGCCACCCTGCACCATGACGTCACACTGACGTCATGGCGGGCCCGCATGTCGGGCCGATCGTCCCCAGCGCCGACGCCAAGAATGACGTCACATGGGTCCCACTGCCGACCGGTGGTCGAGCCGCTACCGACGCCGATGACGTCACCCGAGTGGACCCACCGTCGGGCCGACACATGGAGCCGTGGACCGAGTCCACAGACCCGAGCCGAGCGTGGACCAAGTCCATGGACCGGTGACGCCAGCAGACCAATCGAGGCTGCCACGTGTCCTCGCTGACGCAATAATTAATTTTCGAACAAGAAAATGATTTATTAATTCGAAATAATGATTTCAGATTTTGTTTCAAACTTCAAACGCTTATAACTTTTGCGTTTCAACTCCGATTTGAGTGATTCAAATTTCTAAATTTGTATAAAATTGAGATCTACCTAAATATGAATTTTATTTAATTTTTGGACTAAAGTTTTTCTCTATAAAATTATTTAATTGATTATTTAAACTTTAAATAATTATAACTTTTGCATTTTAACTCCGATTTGAACGATTCCAGTTCCTAAAAATTCATAAAATTATGTTCTCTCTGTTTATGGATTTTATTTGGATGTTTGGACACTTTTTGCCTATTGTTTATTTGTGTATTGCTATTTGCACGCTTTACGAGTAGACGTTGAAGTGCCGGAAGGATTCGAAGGAGAAGTATTAACTCAGGATCCAACTCAAGACCAAGAACAAGTACTTTTTGAAGGCAAGTTGTGCTTTGACCATGTTGATCCTATTTTGAAACCTATTTTGATTTAATCTATTGCATGCTAGTTCAATTAGAAAATACTTTATTTAAATACGGGGGATTAGATAAACACCAATTTGCTGTATGACACCTTGATTATTTAAATATGTGCCATGACCCTTGTCACCCTAGTTGTGGTTTACTAGTTGGACATTATTAAATTGCCAACATGGGAAATTAGATCGTTGTAGTATGTTGCTTAGACCTGCTACGTGCTCATGACATGATTTTGGACAATCAAATGTTAATATTGACTTAATGATATATTGAACCTGTTTTGGAAATGTATCATGTGATGTTGATGGCACGTGGTGCATGGTAATCAACTGGGGTTTGATAAATAGTTTTTCGACCGGGGCATGTGGCAAGAATAATCAGGTGGGCCAGTTGTGGCATTGGGAATGTTGGTTTGGTTCTTCGGGTAGTCTTGCCCTAGTCACCCTAAGGACTTCACCTTGCAAGCCTTTGAACTGGGTCTAACGTGCAACCACATGTCTATAATGGGACGGACCTAGTTGACTAAGTTGCTAATAACGTACCTGTGGGACCTCAGAAGGTCAACTACACCCTTTGTGTAAGTTGTACGGGGGAGCGTACCGGGGCTGAGGCCAGGTACCCATCTAACGGTTGATTGGCCTAAACTTCGCCTTAGCTAATGGAAGGGTTAGTGTGCAATAACCGGGGAGGACCACTTGTATTGTTAAAAGTTTCCGAAAGACTTTGTTACGGGAACTCGCCTTTGTGGTGTTTGACTGTATCTTGTGGGTAAAGTGCATAACCTCTGCAGAGTGTAGAATCTATTCGAATAGCCGTGTCCGCGGTATTGGACATCGCTCGGGAATTACAGTCAAGGGTTAGATTTTCTCAAAAGAATAACTTGGACTTGAAAGGTTGGGTTTGGTTTACAAATGACGTTAATGGAAACGTGGATTAGGATGGGAAAGATGTTTACTAAACTCCTTGAAAAGTTATCTATGCTTTACTTGTTTCTATTGCTTTCGAATCTATTTATGATACTTGTTAAATGATGTTTACTGCAAAAATACCTTGAGCCACTCCTTTGTATTAAGCCATGCATGTAGTATATTAGTTGCATTCTGTGCATGACTTGCTGAGTACCAAGTACTCACCCTTGCCACCATACAACACCAGTTGAAGAGGAGACTACACCAGCTTTGGAGGAGGAGCTCCAAGAGGAACCGTCTACTTAGGGAGCGAGCCCAGTCAGTTGCCTGTGGTATACTGGATGGCGCCACGAAGTTATCTTATTTTTCCGCTGCTACTATTTCTCTCTTAATAAGTTTCGCCCTGCGAGGCGTATATTTGTAACTTGACCATAAGGTCGAGTAACCAGTTTGACTATTTAATTAAAAGTACTTTATTAGTATCGAGTGGTATGATTGTGATATTTACCGATGTTAAGACTGTGTGCACTAGCGTGTTCCTGGACTAGTGCTGAATACACAGAGGGTCCGGATTTGCAAATTCGGGTCCTGACAACCGGTATGAGTTTCCAAGGAGACATGAGCATTGCATTACATTGCATACATAATGATGATGATATTGTTAAGTGTTCATGAATGAGATGATATATATGATGGGAGATGTTATTGCCATGATATTGTTCTTGTTGTCCATTGCAATATGCTTGCTGAGTTTCGAACTCACGCTTGTGTTTTCTTGTTATTTTAGGTACCATGAGAACGGCATGCGGGGAAGGGAAATAGTCACACGCCCACACGTAGCTTCACCATATTGATTCCACAAGTCATTCTATTAGTTTGATAATAAATTGCGTGTGATGATTATTGCTTTAAGGTTTAGCTTTGCTATATGAGAGTTTTATTGTTCGTTTGACCCTTGGAGACATTATGTGTTTGAAACTAGACTTATATTGTTGCTAAGTCGTTAATTATTGCTGTTTTTAGTTGTCTCTCATAATCCATACATTGATATACTGTTGTTGCTCCTTTAATTCATGTTAAAACAAAGGAGATGCTGCCAAAATTTTGGTTTTTAGCATATGTACCTTTGCTGGAATTTATGGTAACTTGTGGTATTTAGATGTTGTTTAGCTTATGTTTGGTAGCATTCAGGCATAGTAAATGCTGGGGTGTTACAGTTGGTATCAAAGCGGGCTGTAGGTCCTTGGAATATGTATTTTTAGTGTCATACCTTAGGTTACAACTAAAATGTGATGTGGAATAACTTAGAAACATGGATTAGGTTTTTACTAAAATTTTGTTATAGGATAGCAACATTAAAACTTGCAAAAGTGGTATAACTAATCTAAAATTTGACACACAATGGATGCACAGTAGGAAAGGGTATGGGTATCGTTTCCTTACGCTTAAATGTTGTATTTAAGCTTTGATGTTGAATGCTTCATTTGATAATGCATGCTGCTATGTCGATGAGATAAATGATTGAATTGTGCTTGTTGTGGTGATAAAGTGGGGTTGTGGTGCCGAAGGGTTTCGGTCACCACTTTTGTTCATAGTAAGGGTGTGGTTTGACGGTATGGCCGGTTAAAGCCATCACCGAAGAACTATTAACCCCTGTAGGAGAAGAGTGCTTACCCTTTCTGTCGTAAATCGGGTAGTTGACTGGAGTCAAATAGAAAAGTTTGGTGGTGGATTCCTTCGGATGTTCTTTATCGTTCTATGGTCGGTCTTGGTTGATTTTATTGATTTTAGTTGATGGAAACCAAAAGAAAAGTGTTTGGTATTGGATTTTCGTGGATCGTTCCGTATGTGGTGTGTGGTTTTGTCTTCCTTGGTTGAAGACGAAGAAGAGGAGTCTAGGGTGGCGCTTCTTTCGGGCGCCTTTCCACTTTTAATGCTTAGTTTGTTGATTTCTTTATGGGGAAGAAGCATTCAATTTCATTCCTGTGTTTGTCTTTCTCCGAGGTTAAAGGAGTTATTATGAGTTGTGCCGCACTGACCGCTGGGCTGAAGATCTGTGGCTTTGTAGGAGTAAGTGGTGTTTGATTTCGATATTTTACTGGTTTAAGAAATCATCGTTGAAAAACCCTTCTTGTTTCGTGAAAGTTTGGGGTTTGGTGTTAAGGTTTTAATTGCAAAGGTTTAATTGAGCGCTTGGTTCCCTTTCGAGAAAATTGTCTTTCAACCATTTTCCTCTATGGGAGTCCTTGAGATTTAAAAGTGTTTTGGAAAATTCCTTTTGCATGACCAAGTTTGGGTTTGTCTCATTGCAATTTTGAGAGTCAAGTTTCCTTATGAATTCGGGATGAGCTTTAAAACTAAAATGTTGCAAACAAAGTAAGTAGTCTTTTGACTGAAATCGTTTGTCCCTAGTAAAAATTGCTGTTTAGCAAGTTATGTAGCATGTACCAATGTGATTTATGGGATGATGCATTGTTAAGTTAATTTGTGAGTTGAAACAATTCCATGCGGTTGTTATCTCTAGCTTGAGAATAAATAGACTACTAGTGTTGTAGTTTACTCTTAGCGAGAATGATTTAATGTGCTAAAGTACATGCTTAGAATCTGTTGCTTTGCTTTAAAAGTGCTTATGACCCTTGATAATGTTTAAAGTTTTAAACCCTGTTGCATAGTTAGAACATTAAGATGATGTAAATCATTGATAGTGTTAAAGAAGCTTTGTTGGTTGTTTAAAGATGTTCTAATTTAAACATGTTAGTAGAGAAATTTGATCATGCTAGCTTGTGACCTTAACTTGGAAGTTGATTAGAGTTGCTATTCATGTTGTTACAAAATATTAGCATGATTGGAAGTATGCAGTCGTGTTCCTAAAATGCTAGTTTTGATATCAATTGAGAAGACATAAGACTATTTGTTAATGATGTTATTAAAAACATTGTGCTAATCTAACTTATTAAATCCAATTTAATAGTTGGAGTATGTTGTGTGGTGGAAGTTTTGTTATAACCGATGTATAGGGTAGCTAAAAGCAATGTTGTTGATTGATGATTTTGCAAAGAATTGATATTGATGCTTTGGTAGTGTGATTAATTGTTGGAAACCATTGATCCAATAGAAGAAAAAGTGTAAAACTGCGGTATTATGTCAAGTACATGTTGTGATGGGATGAACAATGGATAATAATCATGATGCAAGATTTTAATCTTAATGATTGCATATCTTAGAATCCTATTTACGAATTTTATCTTGTAGAGATATTACTTATTTGTTGAAGTCATTTTATAGATTGAACAAGTTTCAATTGTCAAGATTTTGACGTATGGATGGTATAAATTGATAGGTTGACCATGCTCAAGTAGCTGTTGAAGTACTATGTTTCAAATTTAGAGTTAGAAGTATTATGATAAGCATCTTAAACCTTAATTAAAAGTGTTGGCAATGGTAACTAGAGGAAGAATTTGTTGTGAAGCTTTTGGTTGATTTGTGTTGGGGCTCCTCAAGGAGTAAATAGTGATTACTGAAGTCTTTAATAGAAAGTGTAGTGAAGTACTAGAGATGGTTCTTTTTATGCTGAGCTTGTGTTCAAAAGCTTTTGGACTAGTTTGGTTGTTTGCCATTTTAGTTGAAGAGTTTTCGGTCAAGGTGTTCCATATCGTGTTTGAGTTTCCTAAAACTCATATAAATTGGTGCAAATATTTGGTTTTGGCTAATATGTTTAGTTGGTGCTATGAGTATGGATTTACACCCCAAAGTTTTTGAGTCGATCGCGCCCTTCGCGTCAAGACTGAATTATCTTTGAAATTAATTGTAAAAGGAAGCAGATGGTCATAAAGGGTTGTGTTAGAAACTTTTGAGTTAAGCCCTTGATGTGTAACTCTGTTTGGCTAGAGTTGGAGTCATTTGGAAAATGTGTCTGGTGTGCGGATGTTTCACAAGTCTGGATTTTTATGAATGTTTCATAAGTGAATTTGGTTAGAGAAGAGTTTTCTTTTGGGATTGAGTTTCCCTCTCTTTTGATAAAATTTATGGCAGTTGTTTGTGCAGATGTCTAACTTTGTAGTCAATGTTCTTTTCCAAAACGTTGATCTTGGTTAAAATGCGATGTTTTGCAAAGTTTAGCTATCTATCGTTGGTGGGTTCTGATTTGATGTGGTGCCTTACTGTTAATATTGTTGCCGTCATAGTCTATATGATTTAGCACAACCGTCAGTGTTATGGGTATCAAATGATTGAAATGATTGAAATGATTGAAATACCCATAACACTGACGGTTGCGCTAAATCATATAGACTATGACGGCAACAATATTAACAGTAAGGCACCACATCAAATCAGAACCCACCAACGATAGATAGCTAAACTTTGCAAAACATCGCATTTTAACCAAGATCAACGTTTTGGAAAAGAACATTGACTCCAAAGTTAGACATCTGCACAAACAACTGCCATAAATTTTATCAAAAGAGAGGGAAACTCAATCTCAAAAGAAAACTCTTCTCTAACCAAATTCACTTATGAAACATTCATAAAAATCCAGACTTGTGAAACATCCACACACCAGACACATTTTCCAAATGACTCCAACTCTAGCCAAACAGAGTTACACATCAAGGGCTTAACTCAAAAGTTTCCAACACAACCCTTTATGACCATCTCGCTTCTTTACAATTAATTTCAAAGATAATTCAAAGTAACTAAATGGCGCGATCGACTCAAAACTTTTGGGGTGTAAATCCATACTCATAGCACCAACTAAACATATTAGCCAAAACCAAATATTTGCACCAATTTATATGAGTTTTAGGAAACTCAAACACAAAGATATGGAACACCTTGACCGAAAACTCTTCAACTAAAATGGCAAACAACCAAACCAGTCCAAAAGCTTTTGAACACAAGCTCAGCATAAAAAAATCATCTCTAGTACTTCACTACGCTTTCTATTAAAGACTTCAGTAATCACTATTTACTCCTTGAGGAGCCCCAACACAAATCAACCAAAAGCTTCACAACAAATTCTTCCTCTAGTTACCATTCCCAACACTTTTAATTATTGCTGTTTTTAGTTGTCTCTCATAATCCATACATTGATATACTGTTGTTGCTCCTTTAATTCATGTTAAAACAAAGGAGATGCTGCCGAAATTTCGGTTTTTAGCATATGTACCTTTGCTGGAATTTATTGTAACTTGTGGTATTTAGATGTTGTTTAGCTTATGTTTGGTAGCATTCAGGCATAGTAAATGCCGGGGTGTTACAGACATCGTGCCCTAATTTCTGTAAAGTCAGCTGAAGTTTATTGCTGGTTTGGTAGTGGATGTCTATCCCTCTCTCGGCTGGTTTTTATAGTGCTGGTGAGGGGCACCTCCACATAACTACAACACTTGTCTCTTTATGAAAGTTCCATGGCCTGTCACCTATCATGAAAGTTGCATGGACTGTCACACTTTATGAAAGCTGCATGGCCTGTCACCCTTTGGAAAAGCTTCACGACCTGTGAGGCTTTATGAAAAGCTGCACGACGTGTCACCCATCATCAATACTGCAGCACCTGTCACCCTCTGTGAAAAGCTACAAACGTGTCACCCATCATCAAAGCTGCAGCACATGTCCCCCTCTGTGAAAGGTTGCACAATGTGTTACCCATCATCAAAGCTGTAACACCTATCACCCTTTTTGAAAAGCTGCCTGATTTGTCACCCATCAATCCAACACGCGGTGGACCCTGTGTGGTCTAGCTGGAACCAAGTAAAATATCATGTTCAAATGTAAGTTTTAGGAAGAACGGAATCGAGAGAGAGAGAGAGAGGAAGCGAGAGAGAGCGCGTCGTGCCAAAGAAGCCCCACCAGAGGCATGGGAGAAGGGGAAGTGGCCTCGATGCACTCGGTAGACGTCTAGTTGTAACTATTAAGTCGTAATAAAGAGTGTGGCATAACTTATTTTTCGCAGTAGCATCATATTTGTGATTCGCCCTCTCTCGTTTTTCCCTCTCTCACCCTCGTTTTACAAAAAAGTTGTTGTCGACTACGATACTTAGGGTTATTACGCTACTAGAATTGACATGCCAACAAAGGTGTAAATGAAATATTTTTGTAGAATATGGTAGATAAATAATATACTAGAATATTATTGTACAAAAATGAGAGAAAATAGATAACACAAATGGAATGATTGCATTACATTACATAGAAAAAGAAGTTAGCAACGTGACGCATACAGCACGACCTAGTTCGCAATTGTTGACAAAATTATCGCAAAGATAACTACATACATCATCTTCTCTAGCCACTTGATATGATCTAAAATGCGCTCCACCTTTAAGGTCAGCATGTTAAGCCTTTGCTCGAGCGTTGGGTTCATCATCTGCTCGAGCGTTGGGTCCATCCTCTACTCTACGTCGGGCAGCATCCGCTCTGGTGCTGCGCTATTATGACGCTCTATCGATGTATTCAGGGTGTCTACCCACTAAAAATATTGACATCCTACAGACTACATGATGATGTGAACATATTTTCAGACCATGTAAAGAAAGCAGAACTTAGAAGAAATAGACAACTTGAATAAGAGAATAATCATCAAAACCTAAAGAAATCGAACTACATTTCCACTTACAAAGTAATTAGGGCATTTATAAAACACCCGACCATAATTTATCGGAGTGGTGGAGTACAACACATTAGCTTCCACATGGCAATTAGGGCAATCGACCCGTCTTGCATTGGCAAGTGCAAGGGCTCTCCGATTCACTGAGCTCGACGTTTGAGACATGGCCTTCACACAATTGAAGAACGTAGAAGTGTGATTACAAAGAAGAGGATATCAGCAAGAGGAGGAAGAGGATATGAAATGCTCGATGTTTCAGTGTGGAATGAATATGATGGCCATGCCTTCGTATTTATAGCAAGTTTTCGGTGGCAGCATGTTGTCCAAGTGGCCTGAGAGACCTGCTGGCAATGTGATGTCAATTCGAGATTTTTTAGCTTTTTCAACGTGTTGTGTACCTGCCTTTTCTTCTTTTTTTCATATCTGCTTTTTCATCGTGTTGTCATATCAGCTTTTCCTATTGATAAATGAGTAGTCAATGTGTTGTCATTTCACTCTGAGAAAGCTGGGCATGCGTGTTGTCTAGTCGGCTGTTTCAATCATCTTTTTCAGCTTTGTGTCGAATCAGTTTTTTCAACGTGTTGTCGTATCCACTTTTCTAACTTTTTTAGCGTGTTGTCGTACCTGCCTTTTCTGCTTTTTTCATATCTGCTTTTTCATCGTGTTGTCATATCAGCTTTTTCCTGTTGATAAATGAGTAGTCAGTGTGTTGTCATTTCACTCTGAGAAAGCGACGTGCGTGTTGTCTAGTCGGCTGTTTCATATCATCTTTTTCAGCTTTGTGTCAAATCAGTTTCTTCAACGTGTTGTCATATCCACTTTTCTAGCTTTTTCACGCTTTTGTCATATTAGTTATTTCAGCGTGTTATCATATCAGTCATGCATGCAAGGTGTCAGTGCTGATAAATATACTATGCAATAAGGGGTTAGTTCGGAGTGCATGACTTTCATTCATAATGGGGGCTTAGTACGGACGAACTATCATGCTTTTCTAAAAAACCACGTGCTCGCACCATGATAATCGAAGCAAAGAAGAGACAAGAACCAAAATAAGACAAGCAGTTTACTCAAGAGATTTCTTTCTGATTATCCAAAATAAATACATACAAAGGTTTACAGCAAGGGTCACTACAAACAATGAAAAACAAAAGAAACTACTGACGGCTCCTTTTCGGGGCGGCTCCTCGCGGCTGTGCAGTCCTCCTCCGAATCTGACTCCGAGAGTATGTCAGCTGCGTCGGCGCGCAGTGGACCCTCTGTGGTCTCGCTGGAGGTGTGGCGTACACCAGCTGGTAAGGCTGCGTCGGTGGTGGTGGTGCCTGCCACTGTGTCGACCCAAGTTGCGTCGGTGGTGGTGGTGACTGCCACTGCGACACCCAGGCTGCATCGGTGGTGGTGGTGCCTGCCATTGCGATGACCCAGGCTGCGTCGGTGGTGGTGGTGCCTACCACTGCGATGACCCAGGCTGCGTCGGTGGTGGTGCCCACTACCGCTGCGATGACCCATGCTGCATCGGCTGCGTCGCTGGTGGTGCCCCTACCACTGTGAGATACCAAGCTGACCTGGGGGTGGATCGGTGAGGAACCTCGACATGGTATCATCCTCGTAGTTCTGATCATCACCCTGCTCGTCGTAGTCATCAGCTGCAAGCGGCAACCACTGTGTTTGTGTACCTGTAGGAAGAGAAGAAATATGAGAGCATTCAAAAAGTCAGTGCACAACATGAAGAGTGAATGCAAAACATGAAAAGTGCATTGCAGTACTCACCTTCAGCACCTCCAGCGTGAAAGGTTGCACCGCCGTGTGAAGAAGAGCCACCTCCGGTGTGAAAGGCTGCACCAGTGCAGATCCCCTGTCTGTCCCAAGCGGCACACCGGGGCCCACACCGGGAGGCAGGCGGCATCCAGCCAACTCGAGGGCGTCCTCTCTGGTCACCTCCAAGCCATCGGTCAATCGTGAGAGCAACCTCGAAGAGTCCTTGTAGAACCGAGCTAGCATACTAGTCTGAAAAAGACGTCATGAATTAGTTAACATATCTATGAAATGATTGTGCATGAAATCGTATATAGGACACAACATACCGCAGTGTGCAGAGCTGAGTTCGTATGAGCAGGATACATGTCTCTCGCCCAGGGGATGTGCCTGGGAGGATCTGGGTCAATGCGTACCAGACGCACACGGGTACGAGAAGTGTACCACTGTCGGTAGGCCCGGTACTTCTCCAGGTCGTACGACGCATCGTTAGCATGGACGTCCTCGAGGGCTCCAACCCACTCCTCGACCCATGGCGCCATCCGTACATGCCAGGGGGTGGCCCCATGCACCCCCATCCTAGTCTGGCTGTGGATCATAAATGAATATAGAATTATTAGATGACAATACACGATAGTAATTATGGAACATCGATTGAGGGAACTTATGTGTGGGAGGCGTGTGGGACTAGACGGTCGACCGGGACTGGGAACTCCTGTCATAGGCCGAACTACCTCATCACTCGATGGATAGCGTAGGCCTTGACCTGGACGTCGAACACGAGGAACCGCCGTGTGCACCAGTACGCCGTGTCTCGTGTGCAAAGGGTCGACAGGGCGCCCGTCACATGAAGCTGGACCTCTGCCTATGTGTACGGTGTCCAGCGCACATGGTCATCGGTGAGGTGGTCGAACGCAGCAACGAACTGTGGGTAACCCATCCGCACCATCCTGTGTGCCCACCTAGGCTGCAGTAACGACAGAACGTTACCGTTAATACTCACAAATGTTAAAGCAAAAGTACCAAAATCATAATTGCAATATCTTACCCGTCGGTGGCACCAGAAGGTGCCCATGGTCGGACTGTCGACGTTGTTGTCGCCTGCAGGATCAAGAGGCCGTAGGTCAATGTCGGGCCGCCTGATCTGGAACCTCTCGTATGCCCACAGTTGTACCACCAGTGGGCATCCTTCGAAGGTTGACTCGCCGCTGATCCAGGAAAAGCCATCGTAGAGGGCCCGGTACGTGCTGCAGAGGACAGCGGACCCCCAAGAGTACTACGGCACGTCGTCAAGGGGTGCGTCCACCATCTCCCTCGCAAACTGGACAAGGTGCCTATCCACGCTATCCCCATGGGAGCTTGTGAACAAGCACCAGCCAAATAGCCACAGCAGGTACGCCTCCAGGTGGCGGCTGACCCTGTACTCGTCCGCAGGCTCGACGATCTGCGCCGGCTGTAAAATAGAAGATCACATGTTACTTGTTATTTTAAGCTATAATTCAAGAGCACTTGTTATTTTAAAAGCTAGCTGCATACCACGAACTGTCGAAGCCACCGCAGTGTCGGACCGTGTGTGCTGCTGAATGCATGGTACCCAGGAGGTGGTAGCACACCTTGGAACCACTGAAGTAGCTGCTAGCGCCACGTAGGGTCGACATCCTGGGGCACCACAGCGTCACCGGCG
The DNA here is from genome assembly GCA_036346355.1 of Rhipidocladum racemiflorum. Taxonomy (NCBI): domain Eukaryota; kingdom Viridiplantae; phylum Streptophyta; class Magnoliopsida; order Poales; family Poaceae; genus Rhipidocladum; species Rhipidocladum racemiflorum. The sequence continues at coordinate 40,798,744 of CM070591.1, forward strand.
ATCGAGAGGTCGAGCAGGTACGACACGTCCTGCAAAGTGATTGCCATCTCCCCGATGATTAGATGGAAGGTGTGGGTCTCCGGCCTCCACCGATCCACTAGAGCGGTGATCAGGGACCTGTCGAACGGGAACCGGCAACCCACATCCTCCACCATCCGGGCGAATAGCAGCAATCCTGAAGCTCGAAGCCTACAAAAGAAGAAACATGTAATTAATATCAGTACAACACTAATAACGATACTACCACAAACATATTAAGAAATCTAAATGCTAATATGTTACCTGGGGATCCAACGAGGATCGAGCGCCAAGGAGTACTGCGGTGTCCTCGGTCAAAGGACGCCGAACTGCATAGGATGGCCTCCCTCCTCTGGAAAAGCAGTGGCGAAGTGGGCACGGTGACGACCATCAACGACCTAATCTAGCAACTCGAAGGGCCACTCGTTATCTCTAGGCTGGTCAGCCATACCTGCAAATTACATAAATGAGAGTTATAATTAAAATGCATATAGAAATAAAAGCGTACGAAAAACTATAGAAGCATCACAACAATATGTTCAAACAAATACGCACATAAAACAGTTCAAGCATCATAAATATAATGAAACAGTTACAATAATTTGTCAATGCACAACACTCACAGCTACATGCAACATGCTTACACACAGGGTTCACACAACACATAGTACATTGATTAAATTACGATTAAATTGCTTCTCATGTGGTACGTTGGCATCGTGCAGCACTCCTCGCAGAGGACGATCCATCCCCCACAGTCGGATTGCCATCTCCTCCTTCATCTTCTTCGTTTTGTGCATGGCAATTCTTGAATGTATGTCCTATTTGCTTGCACAATGAACATTTCTTCACGCGTTTGCCAGCTTCTGACTCATCCATGTCATTTTTGATACGCCTTGTTTTCCAACGCCCTGCTTTCCATCTTCTAGCATTAAAATCAGGGACCCAGAACCTTTCATCAGCACTAGGAATTGTGGTGAAAGAACCCACAACACCATAACCATAAAGCTCCTTTCTCCAAGTTGCTATCACCTTTTCCTTCCTAAAATATTTAGATAGATATGTACCAGGTTGCATTCCAAATAAAGCACATGCGGCTATCGCATGAGAACACGGCCTATGAAAAAGGTGGGGCTTGTTACACGAGCATTTGCAATCAGCCTGTATTATGCACTCCTGGATGACAACCTTCTGGTTGGTTCCACGCCATCATTTATCCTTGCAGATCACCTCGAAGCGCAGTATTCGTGCACCAACTTTTATAGCTCTATGCTTGGCCGCCTTTTGACTCTTCTCATCCATGTATTTACTGATTATGGAAGAGTACAGGAACTTCTCATCTCTCATCACTATCTCAGCAGCTTGATGTCTGTCGATAAAGTACTTGGTTGTGCCCCGCAGCACTCCCTCAACAATTCCCACCAATGGGAGACACCTCATCCCTCTCATTACCAAATTGTAAACTTCTACAAAGTTACTGGTCATCACACCGTATCTGGCACCATGTGTCTCATGTAACAGTGCCCACTTTTCTTTCGGTTCGTGAAACATTTGATTGGCTTTTGCCTTTGACGACGATTAGTCGCCTCATCTTCTGTTGGCAGGGGGAAAGAGGCTCCGCCTCCTCATGTGTTTTTGTTGCCAGTAGTCTTGTTCGTCTGCTCCTCTTTGTGTTTTTTTGTCAGCTCATCAATATTTTTCCTGAGTTCGGAACTTGCTCTCCTGGTTCTGCTTACATAGTGTTTTGAACATGTTCATGAGTTCCTTGTTTCTAAATTGCTTGTAGAAGTTTGTGCCCAAATGCCTCATACACCATCGGCTCTGCAAGTCAGGCCATGTAAATGGCTCCTCTGCCCCTGTTTGCAACTGGTTGATTGCACTAAGCAGACCAGCATGCCTATCGTGCAGCACGCACATATCTTGACAAGTTTTGACCACCCCCATCTTCAAGTTTCGTAGGAACCATAGCCAACTCTCATAGTTCTCGCTTTCTACAAAGGTGAATGCAACAGGAAGAATCTGGTTGTTTCCATCAACGTCCACAGCTGTCAATATTTGCCCTCTGTATTTCCCGGTCAAGAATGTGACGTCCACGCACAGCAATGGACGACAGTGATAGAACGCCTTGATGCAAGCTCCAAATGCGAAGAACACTCCTCATATGCCTTTTAGTTGGCCACTTGATTAACGAACAGTCTTGATAATCATAGTAAGTGCCAGGATTTCTTCCCTGAATGCAACTGAACAGTGCGGGCAGATTGTGGTATGAGTCTTCAAACTTCCCAAACCTCATTTTTAACGCCTTCTGTTTCGCCCTCCATGCCTTCCCACAGCTAATTGTGTACTGATATATGTTCTCGATTACTCGGATAATAGCACGGGGCTCAAAACATAGGTTCTCCACTATCTCTGCGTACATTATGTTCGCGACATACCTAGATGACAGGTTCCTATGAGCCATCTCAATCATACAAGTATGCTGCTCAACCTTCGAGCATAACCAATGGGTGCCCCATTTGGGCTTGTACGTGTACACTCTCCACGGACACCCATGAATCTCACACACCACGTCGTAGCAGGTCGGGGTGGATTTCTTAACCCTAAAAGTCCTTCTTAATGATAAGTCCTAATCTTTCACAGCATCCTGCACAGCCACTTTTGTCGCATACATACTGTTAGGCCTAACCTCATTGTCGCTATACCACCAAGGTATATCGTTGCTTTCATTGATAACCAACCTATCAAATTGATGCGTGCTCCACTCGGCTGGCACAAGCGGCTCTGTACCTCCATCTTCTTCATCTGACTCATTGTCGTCTTCCACTTCTGCTCTGTTGTACTCACAGTCTTCCTCTTCCTTCCTAACTGTTATTTCATCAATTTGCTCACCTTCGTCTACTTGTCCCCGCGCTACTTGTCCAACATTTTCTTCATCCTCCCCAAATTCAGATTGTTCACCACTTTGGCAAATGACGTCCTCGTTGCGTGCCTGAACATACTGTTGACGACTAGATCCCCCAATTTCGGTGTCACCAAAACTGAAGTCATTTTGAGGCTGACTACACTCACCGCCGTCCAACTGCTGCTGAGGGTCAACATCCCTGCCAGATGCTTGCACCAAAAATACCCGATTCCATCCCCGTTGCTCTGTCCCCCTCACATAAGATCTCCACGATGCGGTTCCTTTCAGCTCAACTAGCTCCCAACAGATAGGATCGTTTTGCATACTACATAGGAAAAATACCTTCAGCTGGCACTTCTCTTGTTCCATCCGAAATGTATAATACAACCACTTCAACACAGAAGAAAATGTGTGCTCTTCGACCCTACTCAAACTTCTGTCTACATACTGAAAGTTATTTAGATCTACGCCCTCCAAACCATACATTACAACCCCTTCTCCATAATAGATTTTAAATGGAACTCGTTCTGCCATATCTGCGAATCCATTCATTCACCCACGAATTAATTACTTTCCGTAAAAAATACACATCTACGTACATCTAACTACAATTCTCGCTATATCTACCCTACTACATTCCTAAGAAATGAATGTATATGTATATGTATATGTATATGTATATGTATATGTATATGTATATGTATGTATGTATATATGTACTTGTATCGGTATAAAATATCTACATTCGCTAGATCTACGCACATAAACCTAGATCTAAAATTATTTCTACTAAATCATAATTTACTGCTAAAAAATTAAACAACGAAATAATTACTACTCTAACTACATTCTCTACAATTAATTTCTACTCTACCTACATCTAAACTACATTCGCTATATCTACCCAAATACATTCCTAACAAATGTATATATATATATATATATATATATATATATATATATATATATATATATAAAACATCTATATTCGCTAGATCAACGCACACAAACCTAGATCTAAAATTATTTCTACTCAATCATAATTTACTGCTAAAAAAATTAAACAACGAATAATTTGCTAGATCTACCTACATCTAACTAGATTTGCTAGATCTACCTACATCATACTAGATTTGCTAGATCTACCTACATCTAACTAGATATGCTAGATCTACCTACCTACATCTAACTAGATTTGCTAGATCTACAGCTACAAAAACTAAACAACGAGCAATTACCTGCAAATGGATCGCGCTGGCTCGAATGCGCCTCTCTTTTTCTCCCCTCTTCCTCTCTTTCTTTCTCCCCTCTTCCTCTCTTTCTTTCTTTGTTTTTTTTATTCTCGTTCGGCTGCCTCGAGTGCGCCAGGGCCAAGCGCGCAGCGCTTTTTATTAGCGCTCCTATCGCCCGATCAACGGGCGACATAAACCCGCGCCACGCTCTGTCGCCTGTCCATCGGGGGATTTTTATAATGTCGCCTGTTCATCAGGCGATGTTTACTATGTCGCCCGTTGAACGGGCGACAGAGACCCGAACAGCCTCATGTCGCTCGTTAGTTCGGCGATAGGCTTATGTCACCGGTTGAACAGGCGACAGATGTATATTTCTGTAATTTTTCTTCCCCGATGTTTAGTTTTACAATTTTGAATAAAAATTGTATTATTAAAAAATTCCTTTTTTCAATGCTTATAACTATTTGCAAATCATAATTTATGATTGCATCACTAACTTTGCTACTTTTGGAGTATAGGTAGCTATTTACACATATTTATGGGATTTTGAGAATGCACTAGCCATTGCTGAGGTACTACCTTCGTTATAGTTCACATTCACGCTGTTCCTCTTCTAATTATGTATGCTTTTGGATCACAATAGTCAGCAGATGGTTCCATTTTGTTTTGTTCACTTGTCTCGTTAGCACCTCCTAAATTTTTGTCCTGTTCCACCAATGGGAGGGAGAGTGAAGTGTTTTTAGAAAATGGAAAATACCAAAGAAATATAAGAGGGGTACGTAGCGTGCACAAATATTGAAGCAAGGTGGTGGGTGGGTGAATATGAATGTTTCCTCCCTAGGGTTCTCCCTCGAGCTCCCCCGGTAAGATTTTGATTGGTTTGCTGGGTGCTCGATGAAATTCCCATGTGAGCAAAGTAATTGTTGTTTTCTGTAGGGATTAAATTCTTTTAGTGCCAAAAGAATTTGGCGAGAGATTTGGCCTCAATTTGATCGAAGATTGTTGCAATCCATTGCTGTTTGATCATGTTTTTGTTTTCCTTTTTGACCCATTGAGACGACAGCGGATAAATGAGCAAAGGATTCATGATGGTCTGCATAGCCAAGTGGTAGTGCGATTGGTTGTTTGCATTCTGCAAATCATTGAGAGCTACCAAAATTTACATCGAGTTAGTCCTAAGAGACGGTAAAAAGTCTCGTTGCATTGGAGCATTGCCGAATATCATCGCTGAAGTTCAGCAAACTCTCACTAGGGACTATTCCACCAATAAATTGAAGGTTGCAGAGACAAAGTGTTGTCAATTTTACACTACCATCTAAAATTCCGATCTGTTGTCTGATGCTCTGTTGTTCAGGCATTTGGATTCAGAGCTTAAAGAAATGGCAACAGGGGCATGTCACCGGCAGGTTCAACCCTGGCCGCAGTGGCTCGATTGTATCCTCTGTTTTGTTCAATTTGCTCAAAACCAGAAATTTTCATAAGTTGATTCGGGAAAGTTTGATGTTTCCCATCCAAGTTAGCATGTCCCATGATTCTCACAAATTTATTCTTAAATTAAAGATTTCAGAATATACAATAACTCGTGAAGAGATTTACGTATTTTCCTCAGTCTCGTGATCTAATGTTACCTAATGCTTTATTTAACTGGAGTTGTAAGAAGGTTTGTGGGGATTACCGAATTCATGCTATGTCATCCTTCTGATTATTTTGTCTTTATTATCGGTATTTAATATTTGTTTATGCAAAGGTAATAATACCCCATAATGGCTATGCTTATATTTTAACATTATTGGTGGGTTTTCTTCTTTCCTTTACATTCAAAGTAAATGTACTTAGTCTTCATCCCTTATACTTAAGGAATCTACCGGACTAGTTTGAGGACAGGATTGTTTTTGTGGATTTGGATGGTACAATGTGAACTGGGAAGGTACTGGCCGGTTGTTGTACTCTAGTTGTACACATTGAACTGCTATTTTTTTATTTTCATTTTGAATGTAAATGGAAATGAAGGTTGATTTTTTTTAGTTTGTCATTTTGAATGGAAATAGAAATGAAGTCTGGTTTTTTCCCTTTTTTATTTTGAATTGAAAGAAAGTAAAGTTTACTATTTTTTCGCTATCGTTTTGAATCATAATGGAAATGGAAATGAAGGCAAGCTTCTAACAAGAACAGGTCGTTCGAGAGACTTCTTCCAACGGGAAGATCCTCCGATTTCTTGATGTCGGCAGTGTGACGTTAGTATAGAATCTATAGATAGACGAAACAGGATGGATATACATTGTACTATACATGTGTTTAGCTGACTACAAAATCGAAGTGCCAAATGCATACGTCTAATATTCTTTCTTCAGGGTCTCTTCAATTGGCAAGATTCTAAAAACGCAAAAATGGAAAAATCGTAGGATTGCAATGTCATGGCTTATTAAATCCTAGAATTGAAAATCGCAAGAATTTACAGCAAGGGTGTTTGATCGTATTAATTATTAAGGACCTCTTTGGAATGGAGGATTTTTGGAGGAATTTCATAGGATTGAATTCTTATGGGAAATTTTCCTATGTACCTTTTTGGAACTTAGAGTCGGCCTTGAGAATTCCTATAGGAACCTTTCCTTTCCTCTACCTTTTGGAGGATTAAAGACATTTGCTCAAACTTCGGGTTAAGAATTTTTTTGAGAAGTCCAATGCACAATGTGTATTACACTCCCAAATCAAGTAGCATCTAATCTCAAAATTTCTATATTTTTCAGTAATGCCTCCAAACGCCTTTTTGAGCAATTTATGTGGTTTTATTTCCTGTAATATTCAACATGCCAAGATATTCCAATCATATCGTTTTTCCTATCCCAGAATTCTAAAGAGCCTTAGATTAGAAAGAGAATAGAAAGAGAAAGAGAAGATGTATTGGAACTCTAAGCCGCCCACAAATGTTGTGAAAAAAAAGGTATGCACTCGATGGACAGACATGTACCACTAAGGATTAATCGTAATATGGCTAATTAATCAAATTTAATGGATGATTATGCGCTCTTATAAATATATTTATTTACATTTAAAATTAATTAGAAATATTTTAGTTACCCAAAGTGTTTGTAAATTTTCACTCTACAAAACATGTTTTACATTTTATTATTTATACTTTGTTAAAAGGTACATACTATGAACACATACACAATATTATAAATAAATTTACTGTACTTAGTATATACAGATAAGCTATTTATGTGATTAAACCGGAAAATTAGATAATTAATCAAAAAACAACCGATTAATAGGATTATAAGGTCAATTAATCGTTCGACTACGTTAATTGCATCCCAATTAAACTATTCGTGACGGTTTAATTACCGTCACCGATTAATCGTCGACAAATCGGCCGCTTTTCACAACAGTGCCGCCCACAGCTAACCAAGAAGGGGAAAATTCGTCACAACACTCAATTCATGTGCTTTTCTGACCGTGTGTATGATATGTGGGGTCATCTGTATGTATGACTGTAGGCCAGAGTGTCATCTGTGTGAATGCCCCACCAAGAAGTATTCGTGCATGGTCATGTCATCAGGGACAGGTACACGGTTCAAACCAAGAAAACAAAGCTCCATCTGTGCTCCAATAAAATTGTCCGCTGGCATCCAACTCTCATCTTACAGTTAGCAAGCAAACAAAGTTTCCAGGAAATAGAGGGCCCGACCCAGTATTTTGCCCAGTCTACTACAAGAGACGTCCCCCGTCGTTAGTTCATACGCACAGCCAAACCAGGGAGAAACAGATAGTCTTCAATATCATCAAGAACCTCTACTAGTGAGAGGTAATCTCCAAGGAGTGGTGGCCGGCAGTCTAGTTGCGTCTTCAAATGAAATTGATTTGACATTACTTAGACTTATCATCGTCATCCTCCGAACCCTCATCGTCATCCGAGGACTCCGTTCTGCTAGGTTCTTCGCCGCCATTGCTTGTTTTAGTTCGCTTCTCTTTTTTCTGCTGCTTCTTCTTCTGGCGTTTCAGGCGCTTCTTGGCTGTCCGCTCCTCGGCTGCTTTTAGCCTTTCCTCCCTCCGCAGATTGAACTCAGCCACCTCTTTCCTCTTTTGGTAATCAGCGTCCATCCTCGCCAGTCGGTCCTGCTCCCTCCTCCTCATTTGCCGATACTGTAGAAAAAGAATGCTTGCATTTAAATGATCAGATCATTAAGTACCAAATATTCCCATGCAAGTTCTCAAATCATTGATGCGATGTTTCGCAGAATTGGAGTATCTGGAGCTAGACTCGTATAACAAAATTCAGTAAACAAGATGGTTGAGAACTCATGAAGCAAAAAGTTTGCCCTGTCCCCGTGATTGCTGGAATGACAGGAAACATATACAGAAGTCATTATTTTCAGCTGCTATGAAGTGTTTACCTGAAACAAGGATGTGAGATAACAATTCTGGTGAACAAACACGACTAACAAAATAGGTCTTGAATTATAATGAGTTAATAAGTCATAGAAAAAGTTTATATAACCATCAAGAGTTTTGAAGAAAACAAAATTTAAAGGACAACATAGATAACATCTATAAATATTCTCAGCGAAACAATCACAGCTGCTACAGTGAGTCTTGGTTCGACAGCAACTGATTATATGCATTTACTTTAACCTACACACAAGGCAACAGCGGTTTAAAAGATTTATAAGGATTCTCTAATTGCAATTTAGTGTGGGGAAATTTATATTAAGTTTTATTGCTCCATAAACATATGTGGATAGTTCTACAAATACGATCCATGGAGTGCAATGTTCTAAATAAGGGTAAACGTTAATAAATGGTCACTCCACATTTCAGTGTTTATACTGTAAGCAGACTTGTAAACAACTTTGTAAACGGTTTTACTGTTCAAAATTCAGAAAAAATATATACATGTGATTACAGTAACAAAATAAGCATATAATTCATCTTCTTTCACGCATACAGAATAAAACTATCAGGCTATCAACAATTGTCAGAATTTTTTTAAATAATACTTTTTAAAAATGTATTGTGGTATTAATACGCGGAAAACAAAAATTGTAAAAATAACACCTATTCGCCAAACGGTACGACGAAATAGCTATTTTCACCGAACGGTAAGGCGAAATAGCTATTTTGTGGCAACAAATGCCGAATTACGCAGTTAACCGCTAAGCGATAAATTTCACGGGAAACGAGGGTATTATCACCGAACTGTTTGGCGAAAATAGAATTGTCGCCATACGGTATGGCGAAAATAGAGTTGTCGTCATACGGTATGGCGAAAATAGCTATTGTTGCCATACGGTACGGCGATAATAGCTTCTTTCCCCTAAACTCTGACGGCCGACTATTAACTGCGTAATTAAGCAGTGGTCGCCGCACTGTTTGGCGAAAATAGCTATTTCGCCGTACCGTTCGACGAAAATAGCTATTTCGCCGTACTGTTCGGCGAATAGATGTTATTTTTGCAATTTTTATTTTCCACGTATTAATACCGCAATTCATTTTTAAAAAAGTATTTTTTAAAAAAAATCAACAATTGTCTACAGCGGTGACATGAAGAAAAAAGATGACATCATGTGAATGTAATCAAATAATCATAATTGAATGAATGAATGAATAGCTCAGTGGCAATGAAAAGCAAAGCTAGCATTCATCTCATGTATGTTATAATGTTCCATGTCATATAGCAATCTTGCAAATTTACTCAAATAAATGATCCGATAAAACGGACCTGTTAAACGTTAACGGTCGTTAAACCAAATAAATGGCCCAATAAAACAGACAAACTTTAAAATGTCCATAAAGATAATAGACAGGGACCTTTATTGTTTTAATGGCTGTTTACCAGGCCTTAACGACATTTATTTAGAACATTGATGAGTGTCACTTAGTGTGCTATAGATGTATGTTCTCTATCAAGTGTCCTTTTTTTTTGGTGCATTTGTGTTCATTGGATTGGAATTGGACGAAAACAGGCAAATGTGATGATATTGCACTCTAGTGCTTTGTTTTGCACTCAGCTTAAATAGAGATAAAAATATCCGTTTCAACAGTACTTCATTTGCATGACTCCCATGGTTTATATAAGAATGCAATTAACAGAAAATATTACTAATATAGTCATATTTGCAATTTCGTTCAGATATCTTGGCAATGCAATCATCCATGCTCTTTAGTGATTTAACACAGAGAAGAGTTGGGAGTAGCAAACAGAGAGGGCATGAACTAAGCTAGGAAGCCACACACACGCAAACACATACACCCTTAGCTGCAACACCTATGGCTACATAGGCTGTCAGCAAAAAACTATAGGAAATATAGTTTTCATATTGGTGAAACCAAAATCTTAAAACTTGCACCGTGAACAGATGATTCTGCATTTTCCATATTATTTACATTTTAACTACAGACACAAGCCTTAAATCTCAGTCAGTCTCAGTATATCCAATGATATCACAAATTCAACAATTTCCAGTAAGAGGTTACAATTAAACCCACAACATCCAGGGAGGTCATGACATTGATTTTGAACAAAAAAACTCTTTCATAATCACCAGATAACAAGGGTATAGATGTGTCTGTATCCCACACTTGTAATCTTTAAAACATATTATTCCATTACATCAGGTGACACTTTTAACAAGAATTACATCCTCACCACCACCTTCTAAAGAAAAAAAAATATCAACAGGTTACATTAGGTGCCATTATACCAATACTTGCAACAGCCAAAACAGATAATTTTTTTTATATTAGAACCTGGAATCATAAATATATCTTTTGCTATGCTGCTATTTAATTAGAGTAACGATCAGAATTTTCACATTGTCAATAATTGGCTTTCTTAGTCAAGAACATCCCTCTTTGCTTAAAATTCAGCGCCGGTATATATGCTTTTAAAAGCAGATGCAAATATAAGAATAATATAATTCAACATCCATCGGAAAAGTAAAAACTTCCAACTGATGGGTTTGAAGAACCTACACCAAAAGCCTACTCAACTACTCCAGAAAGATAGCATCAAACAGAGATTTCAGGCTTCCAGATCATAAGCCAAAAACAAAAACAAAAAGGCCTGGACTAAAGATTCTAAACAGGAGAAAACTGTCTCTTGCCCCATATTTCCTGACTGACACCATGTCCTTTGACCAAAGCCTATGTTGACTGCGAAATATGTTTTGACAAATGCCAAGAGTTAAAACTATAATTTTCATATCAATCAAAGATCCTTTCTATTATAATTTACAAATGTCCTTTGATGGTAAAAAAAGTTATATGTTTACCCTTGGTCACACGCATAATTTCATAACAACATGCGTTGCTCAACAAAGCATGGAGCAATATATAAACTATGAGATCATACATCAGACTAACTAAACATCTACAACAATTTTGGCTACCAACTAGTGACTACTGGAATTAAGGAACTTGCCAAGGTTTTACAAAACTATTGCAAATACCAACATATGCAGCTATTTCTCAACAGCAAGGCCTCCCATTTTGGGACTTACATATCTCATCTGTTAGCAAACTTTCTTGTAACAGATCTTACATCGCTAAAAAAGTTTTCAAATGAATATGCATATACCCAAATTTACAGTTAAATACTACTTTTGGTATGCTGAGAATCTTTACAACGAAGCAGTATCATCTGGCAAAGGGCATAGCAATGATTTTCCTCCAAAAATAAGAATTTTGCAATGTGAAGGCCTGGGGGAACTGGTTGGTGGGTTAAACTGTTATTAGAAGTTACAGAAATCTGGTCAGGTCAGAACAACTACAGAAAATGCCTTAAAAGCACATATCCGGCAAGCAAAACACTAATTCTTTCCTGGTGGCAATTCCAGCCTTCCTTTTTTTAGTCCAGCACTAATAGGTCACTTGAACATGCAATCATCATGTAATCATGCCTTGCAAAGCAGGTAAACCCACAAGTATGAAGATCTTGTATTTGAGTACTCCCTTACATCTCACCATAACCTAATTGACCTAGGCCTTTCATCACATACTGGACACACATTCTCATCAACATTATAATCTCCCATTTGATCAAGTGACGTCAACAAAAATCATTCTTTATTTAAAATATTTTATATCACAAGATATTACTTTAATAACCTGAGCAACCTACATTCTTGAGAATCAAGCAAACATAAAACATCTTGTTGTCTTGATATAGCCATGTAAAACATCTATATTTCTGAACTTCCTAACAGCATACGCAAAATTTACTATAAGTACTGTCGGTATTTTAGAAACAACAAGAGGTAATGCCTTTTGTTGCGAGCCTGCTCTGATCGAGCAGCCTCGTACGCTCGTGTTCCTGGACGGCGCCCTGCGCGTACGATGTTCGACGTCGACCCGGCCGGAGTAGCCGTGTCGCCTGAAGGTTGGCTGTTGTCGGTGCCACCGCCTGTGCTCAATTGTTTGCGGCAATCCAGCATACCCTTTTCTTATTTCTTTGTCTTTATATAGACTCTTTATTACAGACTCTGAATCTTTAACGTAATCATAACAACCTAAACCGACTCCAACAGAAATAGAAAGCTAGGAGATATACGTAAGCTTAATCCACGTCCGGCTACGAGATCGCTACGGTTTCCTGTATTCTTCATCTATTGCCGAACTCGGTTTTGGCCCGGCTTCCAAATCTGGCACTCTTTCCTTATCCGCTGACTTCCGGACTGCTTCATGTCGTCTGTAGTATACTCTATCAAAGCCTCGTCGTGCATCAATACTCCCCTCCTGAAAACCCAGCTTGTCCTCAAGCGTGCAGTCGGGATGAGACTTCTGAAGTAGCACAGCATCTACCCAAGTTGCATCATCTGCAGATTCCCCCAACCAGTGTACCAAAAATTGACGTTGCCCGTTCACAAATCGTTGTGCCAACAACTGATGTGGTGCTGCCCGGGCCTGCTCGGCTGAGTCCGGTGTGTCCTCCGGAAGTTCGGGTGGTGAATCTGGAGGGGTCCCTTTGAATTCTTTGAGAAGGGAAACGTGGAACACATTATGAATACGTGACCCCTCCGGTAGGGCAAGGCGATAAGCCACCTGGCCAATCCGTGCTTGTACCTGAAAACGCGGTGTCAGCTTGTGAAAGGGATTCTGGCGGACCGTGGTTTGCCGATACTTTTGTAACTTTAACCATACCCACGATCCCACTTCGAACTGAACTTCACGATGACCCTTATCATATTGTTGTTTCATTCTGTGTTGGGCTTGCGTTAAGTGATTTTTGGCAGCCTGGAGCAGAGCGTCGCAGTCCACTAACTGACAATCGACCTTGTCCACACTAGTAGTCCCTTGCTGATACGGTACCAATGGTGGGGGTGGGCGCCCATAAACCAACTCAAAGGGTGTCATACGAGTTGCCGAATGAAAAGAGGTATTGTAACAGAACTCGGCCCACGGCAACCACTTTACCCACGTATTTGGTTTGTCCGCCGTCAAACAGCGTAAGTACATCTCAATGGTTCGGCTGACCACTTCTGTTTGCCCATCCGTCTGAGGATGATACGCCGAGGAAAACATTAATGTGGTACCACAACGTTTGAACAAGTCCTGCCAGAGGGTGCTGAGGAAGACCGGATCACGGTCCGAGATGATGGATTCCGGAATTCCATGTAATCGAACCACCTGGTCAAAGAAGAGATTGGCGACCTGTTGTGCGGTGGTTGGACGTGTGATTGTCATAAAATGTGCATATTTAGACAGCCGGTCCACAACGACAAAAAGAGCAGTTTTGCCTTGGGATTTGGGAAGCCCCGTAATAAAATCCATAGATATGTCCGTCCACACATGGCGAGGGATGGGCAAAGGCTGAAGTAGGCCACCAGGGGCCAGGGAGCTCACCTTGTTGCGCTGACAAATCAGACATTGGCCGATGAATTGTTCGACTGTCTGACGTTGTTTTGGCCAAAAAAATTCCCGTTTTAAGCGGTGAAGAGTTTTCAACACGCCTTCATGAGTGAGGTCATGCACCGAAGCAATGATGGAAGGAATCAGAGGCGATGCGGCAGGAATGTAGAGGCGATTGTGATAATATACCAGTCCGTCCAGGTGCGTCCATTGGTCGGAGCCTGCCCCGGTTGTCTTGCTTGCGGTGCCCAGTGTGGTGATGGCCGTCTGAAGGTCTTCGACACGGCGTTGCACCTCGGATTCTTGCCAGAGGATTGTCAGCCAATCCGCTCGTGTGGTGCTCTGGTCTATGGTGAGGGCCTCGCACCGTGAGTCGATGCCCGGAACACGTGACAGAGCGTCGGCCACCTGGTTTGTCTTCCCCGGCTTGTATTCCACCTGAAAATCATATCCCATTAGTTTGCTCAACCAGTGCTGCTGCGGCGGTGTCACTAAGGCCTGGTCCAGAAGGAACTTGAGGCTGCCATGATCCGTGCGGACAACAAACTGATGACCCCATAAATACGGCCGCCAATGTCGCACCGCCTTGGATAACCCGATTAACTCTCTTTCATAGGCGGCCAACTTGGTGTGTCGCTCGGCAAGTTTGCGACTGAAGAAGGCAATCGGGTGGCCGTTTTGTTGTAACACAGCACCAATGCCTACTCCGGACGCGTCGCATTCAACAACAAACGGTGTCGTGAAGTCCGGCATCTGAAGAACGGGCGCCCTCATGAGCTGCTGTTTGAGGCGTGAAAAGGATGCTTCAGCGTTGTCAGTCCAACCAAATTGGTGACGGCGTAATCTTTGATGAACCGACGGTAGTAGCCGGTTAGGCCCAAAAAGCTGCGCAAAGCCGTGATCGAAGCTGGACGAGGCCATTCGGAGATTGCTTGAAGTTTTGCAGGATCTGCTGATTCCCCGTTGTGAGTAATGATGTGACCGAGGTAATGCACACTTGTTTGGGCAAATGTGCATTTAGACTTCTTGAGGAAAAGGCGGTGATGGTGTAGCCGGTCAAACACGTGTTGGAGATGCTCAAGGTGTGCCTCCTCTGTGCGGCTATAAACCAATATATCATCGAAGAACACGAGGACAAATTTACGCAAAGTCCTAAAGTAACTCATTCATGAGGGCCTGGAAAGTGGATAGAGCATTTGACAAGCCGAATGGCATTACGAGGAATTCGAAATGCCCATGGTGAGTTCTGAAGGCTGTTTTGCTAATATCATCTAGATGCATACGGACCTGGTGATATCCGGAGCGAAGGTCGAGTTTAGTGAAGAAACGCGCGCCGCGCAATTCATCCAATAACTCCACCACAGGAATTGGGAATTTATCTTTGATGGTGCGGGAGTTCAGTTCCCTGTAGTCCACACAAAAGCGCCAAGTGCCATCCACTTTCTTGACTAATAAAACTGGGGAGGAAAATGGTGAGCGGCTTGGTCGGATGATACCTTGCTGAAGCATCGTGGCACATTGTTTTTCAATCTCGTCCTTCTGTCGATATGGATAGCGATAGGGTCGGACGACCACGGGGTTTGTCCCTTCGGCCAGACAAATACGGTGGTCACAACTTCTGGGAGGCGGTAATCCTTGTGGCTCGACGAAGATCTCTTGATAGGTGTCCAGTAGAGTGTGCACGGCAGGAAAGTGGAGCACTTCGGCCTGTAACACCTGTGGAGAGTGTCGATGGAGACCCTGTACGCGAATATTGACTCCACCGTGATGGAACAACATAGTCAGCATGTCAAAATCCCACTCGATCTTGCCCAATGTGCGAAGCCATTGTATTCCCAGTATCACATCGAAATTGTCCAGCGGGATGACGAGAAAGGGTGTGCTGAAAGCGTGATCGGCAATAAGAAATTCCAGCATTGGTACCGCTCCCAGACACGGCAGTTGACCCCCCCCCCCCCCCGGCGACCTTGACATTCATGGGTGTTGTTGTTGCCTGTGTATCCATCCAATTGGCAGCGTATGTGCTCATGAAGTTGTGAGTACTCCCGCTGTCAATGAGACCCAAAAAGCGATGTCCGGCAATCGTGATCCAAACTTGCATGGTGTCTCCTTGTTTTGGACCCAGCACAGCCATCATGGATAAGGATGGATCCTCGTTGTAATTTACCTCGTTCTCCTCCTCGGTACCTTCTTCGGCATCTGCAACCTCTAGATGAAAAAGGCGCTTGCACCGATGGTTACGAGTATACATCTCATCGCAGTTATAGCAGAGGCCTTTGGCCCTTCGATCGGCAATTTCGTCTGCACTTAGACGGCGACGAGTAGGCATGACATTCGAGCTAGCCACGGACCCTGCAGGGACATGCACAGAGGTGGTCCGGGGTGCGCTCGTGTTTGCCGGAAGGGAAACTGCCTGCTGAGGGGGAGGATTGGTGCTTCCGCGACTGTCTCCCAGACCTGCAGCGGCGGACGAAGTAGGAGCGGTGCTGAGCGCCGGACTGCTGCGGTGAAATGATGGGCGCGCTCGAGCTGCTGCCGAAATTCCTTGGGTAGCCCCCTCCACCCAGAGATCTTTGCGTAGTTCAGCTTCCCTAGCACAGCAAATTGCTTCCGCTAGGTCCCGCGGCCGTTCGCGGCGTACGTCAACCGCTATCGCAGCCGAGAGACCTGCCGTGAAGGTTTCGATTTGATTCGTGCGACTGAGGGGCGGTGTCCGTGCGAGTAAGCGCTGGAATTCGCGAGCATAGTCATCCACCCTGCCCGCTCCTTGTTTCCAATTTACCAAGTCACCCAACGGTCCCGCTGTGGAGTGCCGGGTGAAACGCCGCACAAAAGTGTCTCGGAAGTCTTCCCAAGCTATCCATGGTTCCTCCAATTGCCAATTATCTAGGACGTCCTGAGCCTCTCCTTGAAGATGAAGGCCTACCACTTCCACGTACTCTTCCTCCGGGATCTGATGCAGGCGAAAAAATCGCTCGCACTTACGTACCCAGCCGAGTGGATCTTGCGTGCCATCATAGTCTGGAAGGTCAAAACGAGGTGGTCTAGGCACCCACCGCCTGTTGTCGTCGGCAGTGCGGTCGCGACCCTCATCCGATCGCCGGCGCGCATGGTCGACGCGATGTAGCATGGGGATCGGCCGGGGTTCTCTGCGATACCGCATCAGGCTGTCCAACGGCAGCGTGTTGTTAGCGGCCGACGTGTCCTCGTCTGGAGGAGCCGGTGCTTTGCCTTTGTCCACTAGCCCAGCTATCATGGTTTTCATTTGCAGCAGCTCTCCCATCATAGATTTCATCTCTTTCATGTTTGCCTCCAAATTGCCGATGCGATCCTCAGCAGAAGCCATGAAGTCAGGACCGGTGGAAACTGATACCAACTTGTTGCGAGCCTGCTCTGATCGAGCAGCCTCATACGCTCGTGTTCCTGGACGGCGCCCTGCGCGTACGATGTTCGACGTCGACCCGGCCGGAGTAGCCGTGTCGCCTGAAGGTTGGCTGTTGTCGGTGCCACCGCCTGTGCTCAATTGTTTGCGGCAATCCAGCATACCCTTTTCTTATTTCTTTGTCTTTATATAGACTCTTTATTACAGACTCTGAATCTTTAACGTAATCATAACCTAAACCGACTCCAACAGAAATAGAAAGCTAGGAGATATACGTAAGCTTAATCCACGTCCGGCTACGAGATCGCTACGGTTTCCTGTATTCTTCATCTATTGCCAAACTCGGTTTTGGCCCAGCTTCCGAATCTGGCACTCTTTCCTTATCAGCTGACTTCCGGACTGCTTCATGTCGTCTGTAGTATACTCTATCAAAGCCTCGTCGTGCATCACCTTTTGTGCTAGCTTGTCAACCAAAAAATCACATGTTCAACAGGCAATTTTGACCCAAGCAGCACATCAGTTCTAAAAGACACCGCACAACCATGTTTCCAATCAATAGTTTAATTATTTTCTTCATGTTCAAATGAATTTTCGGACAAAAAATCGATAAAATAATAACATTTCTCCAAGCAATTCATCCATCTATTCACATGCTGATTGACAAAAAAAATCTCGTTATAGCCACGATGCAGAGTTAAAGGAGGTAATGCTCATCCTCATAATCATCAGAACCAGTAAAAGACTTAACTTCCATCTGACAAACATTTTAACTGTATTGTCCACGCGTGTGCACACATGCGCGCGCGGGCACACACACATATCTCTACTATTCTAAAGCAGCAGTTGGTGGCAGTGGTGAGTTCTTCTCACGTCATTAATTGCCTTGCTTAATTGCTCTACTTAATTGCCCTGCTTAATTGCTCTACGCAAGAAACGAAGCGTTGCTTTAATTAGCCAGCTTTCGCAAGAAACGAAACGTTAAAGATAGATGTTTGATCTTGTGAAATAATTTTTTTTATTTTTTAATCTTTATTTTTTGTTATTAATTTTGTTTTTCGTAGCAACGCACGGGCATGTAACTAGTATATATCGAGAGAGAGAGAGTACCTGGTGGAAATCACCAGAGCCAGAGCCAGCAGAGGATCCAGAAGTGTTGCTGACACGGACGGGGACATTCTCCATGATGCGTCTGAGCTTCACCTCCAGGTCCTCCTCATCCTCCCGTAGCTTGACCCCTCCTGAGCTCTTTCCCACACCCTCCACCACCAGCAACTCCTTTCCGCTGTCACCACCAGAAGCCTTTGCCAGTGGTGCTATTGGGAATAGCTGCTGCATGTTGCTATCCTGGCCAGGATCTGACATTGCAGGTACCAACTCTACCTGTCAATCTGCCCACATAGAACAGAACGACAAAGGATGAGTAAAGGATAGAATGCTGGTTCTTAATTTGAGTGGGTCATGTAATGTGTAGATTATGCAGTTGAAATTCCTTGTTTTGTCGGGGCTACAGAAAGTAACAGATAGCATACTGGACATGGAAATAGCAAGAATAACTAACTAATCAGTAATGATAGGGTGGGCATGCACTGCACTGAATATAGCAAAACAGAGCTCGAAATGCTTGCACAGTAACAAACAAGATGATCATTTCCTCCTCCTGCGTGAAGCTTGATAGAACTAGTTGTAGGCTATTCAGGCATGTGCAGCCGGCAAATGCACATGAAGCCATGAACCATGATCGAATGTGTGAGGATGGCTCAAGAGGGTCACAGTTTCACACCATTATATTGAGAGCGAAAGGTGACAAAAGACGGGAAGAGAAGTCCTATTTCTTTTGGAATTGAAGCAAATATGTCGCAATGAAAAGAAATTTAGGACAGTGTGTGGCTTCCTATCCTAGTTCCTAATTGCCATTACATCTAAAAAGCAGTACTAGGCTTGCAGTGTGATGTCCAGATGGTGAAAAGTCAGATTACCAGCAGCCGAAGGTCCCCAATGGCAACCAGTGGCGGAGCTAGGATTTTGTTAAGCCTCGGGCAAGGCGCTAAGCACTATTAATAATATCAAAGAGTATGGACATTGAGATATAAGAAAAGTACAGCAGAAATGCAGAAATAAAAATAAATTTGAACTTCATGCTTAACATATCAACAATGAGGTCAATTTTTAGACATCACAATAGCAATGTGGAACAAATATGACTAGTGACGATCCAATAATATGAAGTCATAGATTATCCAGTTGGGGCCCCACAAGAGGATATTACCTAGAGCATATAGCTATAAATTTGATAATTGATAGGTCACACCTCACAGAAAACCCTTGTGATGCTAATATCTTAAAACTCAAGTGCAACATTCACAAAACCCAATCAAGTTCATACCATTAGGAGTTTCGTAAACATAGATTTGGGTCAAGAAATCACGAAAGAATGAACTGAAGTCACAGAAAATATATAACTACGGGTCAAGAACAACTCAACATGATGTTACACTCCCGTATCTAACGTTGCTTAAAGCATCATGGGGCAATTGTTATAGCACTAAATGTAGGGCTGCATTGAAAAGCAGCATAAAATCAGTTAAGCAACAGATGAAGAAAAAGATACATACCAGCAAAAGCCCAGGTCTGATGCCACTATAAAGTGCAAGCCATCCCTCCTCTTTCAGAATAGTTCTCAAAGCATTTGGCCTTGCGGAGACCAAATAAGCAAAATCGCAGAAAATTTAAATTAAATATAGACCAAAAGAAATCTTAACACTGAGTAAGCACAGCAACAATTAATAGCAAGATGCATCAATTATACTTCACATAATGGGTTTGATAACTACCAATCTACCGTGGTAATCTTCACAATTCACAAACCATAACCAATTATTAACCATTAACCAATCAATCATCCTGTGATTCCGGTCATCCAACAAAAATGGCATCAAGGGAACTTAGGGAAGGCATCATCAATTCATCATTCATCAACATACGATTTGATATTTGATATTCCATATTCCACAAAGAAAAAATGAAGGAAAAATTCATCACCTCCACTGGCTACAGCTCCGGCCGAAGGCCTCACGGCCCTCACCGACTCACCCACTCAACCTCCTTGGTGCGTGCGAGTTGCGGCGGCCTCAGCCCCTCCTTGCGGCAGCCTCCCGGAACCACACGGGGTAGAGCGGCGCGCGCAGGGGCAGCGGCTAGGGCTCCAGGCACCAGCGGTCCAGCGGACGGGGGCGCGGGCGGGGCCGGGGGCGGCTGCCGTCTGGGGGTCGAAGAGGTCGGGACTGGGGTGTGCAACGCTAGGGGTCGAAGAGGACGCTCGGCGACGGCGCTTGACGAAGAGGCTAGAGCGTCGCTCGCCCCTGGTTAGGGGTGGCAATCGAGGAAAGTCGTCATTTTTTCGGGTTTTTTTCGAAATTGATGTAGTTTGATTTAAAATAATTTTATTTATAATTTGAAAGTATTTTTAGAATCGAACTAACAATCCGAGCCGAGCCCAAAAATCAATTTCATTTAAAATTGACTCATTCAATATTTAATCAATAAATGAGTGTAATTGGAGCAATTTTGAACCAAGCCATCGAGCTCCACAAACGAGCTTTTTTGCCAGCCCTACCCCTGGGGCAACCATTATTGGAGTTATTACAAGCTAACGAATATCAATAGAGCGGGTGAGCCGTGGAATTACTTGACTACGTAAGATCCAGCGGCCCGCAACATGCTAGAAGAAGGAGGAGGAAGGAGACCATGAATACGATTCAAAATGATGGAGAGCAAGAATGTTCTAAAACAAGGAGTGAATCTAAAGGTCGGAATCAAAGTGTGTACGCGTGTGCCTACTGTCCTCCCAGTTGCTCCGTGTGCGACCACGGGTAGAAAGTGGTAGGCGCAGAAGGGCAGCATGGCGCTTCGGCAAGCCGAGACACAGCGCCGCTGTCATGGTTCAAATTCCTTCAGGTGTGTGGTCATGGGGGGGGGGGGTAAATAGGTAAATTCCCATCCTATTTTTCCCACTTCTTTTCCTCTCTCCCTCCCCACTCATCTCTCTCGCCTCTCCCCATTTCCCACCGAACCCCGCTTCCTCACTCCGACGCCGCCGCCTCTGGCTACGGCCGGCCTGGCTCGGCCTCGCTTAACCCGGCCACGGCTTGCGCCTCCACGGGCCTCTCTCTCCTTTATCAAGGCCGGCTGACGCCGGCCTCCACCACACGACCGCCTTCCACCACTGGCCGCCCAAGATAAAATTTCTCCTCCTTCCTCTCCCTCCTCTTCCCTCCCCTCCCTCTCCCTCTCTCTCTAGCCATGGTAGCTAGGGTTTGGGATTTGGGGATCTTGGGTGGGTTGTAGGCTTGGTGTTTGTTGAAATGCCCATGGGGAAGATTGTTGCTTGTGAGTGCTCATACAAGCTTCAATGGTGGTGGTTGTTGCAATATGTATGCTAGGTGTTTGTTAGAATGCCCATGGAGGTAGTTGTTGCTTGGGCATCCTCGTGAAGCTCGGATTTTGCATGAATTATTATTGTGGATGTGTTGTCTCATTGAGCTCCTTCTAGAGATTATGGGCCATGTAGGTAATCGATGGTTGCGTGGTGATGGGATGAATTAGGAATAGTGGATTTGTGATGCGTTGGAGGTTTCTCCAAGAATTGTCGTTTGTGTGTTTGATCATGCAAGTTGGGTAGGTATATGTGTTCCGAATGTTTTAATGCATTAGGTGTATCCGCGGCAAACCGAATGCGAGATGCAATCCATGCATTTCAGATTGTAGACCTAGCTTCCGTTCTTTCCGTTCAGCCCTTACTACTTATGCTTTATTCTAGATCGTTTTCAGTGTTTGAGCACCTAACGGTTAGTTGGGATTGGTGCCAATTAGGAAAACTTAGTGGAGGGCGAGCAATTAAATCGCTAGCTATAAAGTTTCCGATTCGAGATAGTGTTGAGCCATTCATAATATTGCTCGGCGGTTATTGTGGGATTTCGTAATTGTATTTTCATTTTGGGTTGTCGAATGCTTGCATATTGTCTTCAGTTGTCATTTCATCACATATGCACGGCATACATCTCATTCCATGTGCAATTGTGAACGTGTAGAGAACGATCACGCGGAGGGTGACGTGGCCGCGATCGAGGGTGATCGCGGTGAGCAGGTTGTTGCTGAGACTCCAGCAGAAGCATCAGGCAAGCACCTAAGCATATTTACCCATTATATGATTTTATCTTAGAGAATTAAATTGCTTATTTGGTCGATTAAGTATGCATTAGGAGTTGAATGGTGGGAACAGGGTTAGAACCTAATTGCTGCACATACACTCCTTGAAATTTGTGGAACACTCCCTTCGGAACCAAAATATGGGTAATTATAACGAGTCTACGCTTAGTTTTGCTTAGATGTTGGGTTGGGCCAAGTGGGGAATGGTTCTCCCGCTTGTGATTATTAACAATTGTTTCACTTCACACATGATAGATTGGAATGGGTATGTTTATGAGTTGTAATTGATAAATTGTGGACCCAAGCGAAGTCGGTTCATTTGAGTATGGAGACTCAAATGTGTAGCCCCGTCTGAGTCGATTAAGGACCGATTCGATGGTTGCCCTTTGATTGAGCACACCCCGGTTGGTCGTATGCCCGATTATGGTACGGTAAGCCACTCTTTCTCTCATACGGAATCGATGGACCGTAACTTCCTGTGGTTGGACGTGGTTGAGGCGAGGCTTAGGTCGACTCTCGAGCGCCAAGCCGGGCTTGGGGCCGCTCGAGGGTGCTAGGTTTTCGCCACAGGAGGACGCCGGCGATTGGGTATGATTGGGAGGGTTGACACTAGGCCCTCGTGGTAAGTGTCGTGCGATCAATGCTTCCTGCAGGTTAAATAAGCGATTCGAATTGCCGCTCTCGGATATGAGCAAGCTCTTTCATCGTGATCACGTAGTAAATAACTTGAACTTGTGGTTCGCCGTTGGGCTTGAGCTTTAAATTGGTTATGTATTGCTCTACTTTAATTGTTGTTACTTTCAATTTCACATTAGAAGTAAGTGCGGTCTCTAACTGCTTTAAACTTGTAATTGGTTCCGTTGTCGCACTTATATTACAAACGTTAATGCTTTTTCCGCACTTTTACCTTAAGCTTACTCCTTGCTACAACTAAATGCATAATCCTTTGGAGTCGGTCCTATATGGACCCACGGGTAAGTCTTGCGAGTACCATCCGTACTCATGCTTCTGCTTTGTGTTTTTTTTTCAGGTGAGGATCAGGTTGAGTGCGAGTTCTGCCCGTACTGTCTCTCGGTGACTAGGCGGGGCACCGAGTAGAGGCTTGTCGACGCCGTTTACGCCCGGGAGTGTTCAGGGGCAGAACACTTCCGGGATTTGTCTTACTTTTGCTAAATGCATCCCTTTTGTTGTATAGATAGATGCGGTTGTTGGGCTTTTGGATTTGGTAATGGACGCTTACGCGTATGTCGGTCCCGTTCGTGTTTTCTTAGCTGTGATACTGCTGTGGTGCTGTGGATGTCGTTTTACTTTCAATATATTTATATTGAACTGTATTTTCCTTGTCTGCTGAGTGGATGTCCGTAGAATCTAGAAAGGTCATGCCGATTTTTTTTTTATTTTTCGGAGTCTTGGTCCTTTTTCCGTTCTTGCCTAGTTTAGAGTCTTGGCGTTGTTTTTGATCCTGGTTTGGTGGTTGTCGAGTTTGTCTTTGTGCCGTTTGTGTTCCGCTTGCGTGTTGGTTCGAAAGTTTCGAGTTTGTTGCCCCCTTTATGCAAATTGAGTTGATATCGTGTTGGAACCGGTATGCGGGGCGATCCTGGGCGAGTTCGGTCGCATCTGGGGAATCTGGGGCGGTTGTCGAGTTCATCGAATGGAGATAACGTTGTCTTGATTGGACTTGGGTGTTAGCACTGCGAGCGCCATCGGCGATCCGTTGCTAACCTCCAAATCCGATGTGGACGACGGGACATTCGATAACCCGAGGACGGTCTGGACAGCTCCCTGACAGCCGCTAGACGTCAGACACTTAGGGTTGGGATGGATTGTTTTTTAGATGTTCTTGGGAAAATATTTCCATTCCAAGGTCTTTGTTTAGCCTCTTCACTAGGACTCATATGTCAGAGGGAGATAGGTGATCAGCATGCTTGGCCTAAAGCATGGTTGATAACCAGGGTTATTAAAACGTCGTTTAAACGACGTTTAAACGTCGTTTAAACGTTAGAACGCCTCCCGGCCGCAGAACGTCCGGTCGTTCTGTCGAAGCCACGTAAAACGTCGTAGAACGTCGTTCCAGCGACGATTAGACGGGTAGAACGTCCATTCGGGACGAAACGCCCGTTCTATTGCGTTTTTAGGGAGAGAAATTAGTGAGAGAAACGGATCGGAGAATGCAGAGCCGTGAGGAAATCGGGAAGCACGGCGAGAGCTAACCCTAAGCCGCCGAGCCGCTGCCGTTGGTCGCGCATGCCGCCGCTTCGCCGTCGCCTCCGTGCCGCTTGCTCGGCTCGACTTGAATCGGGGCGCAGGGCGCGAGGAGGCCTAGGGGCGTGGAGGCGCGAGACGGGCGACAAGCAGGCGGTGACGGGCGGCAGGCGGCGGCGGGCGGACGGCAGGAGGCGCAGACGCACAGGGGAGACAGGGAAGTAATGGGAAGGGAAGTAATGGGAAGTTAGGAACAGGAAGGGAAGGAACGGGAAAAGTGGAAGGAAGGAACTAAACAGGGTAATGGGAAGTTAGGAAAGAAGAAAAAAAAAGGAAAGAAGAAAAGGGAAGGAAAAGAGAGGAAAAGGAAGAAGGAAAGAAAAGAAAAGAAAAGAAAGGAGGAAAATAGAGGAGTGGAGTCAAATCTCTTCTTTGGAGATATACTGATATTGGTAATAGATTGATATTGCTTATATATCTTTGGAGATATTGAGAGATGAGATATTGAGAGATGAGAAGTGAGAGATGAGATATTGAGAGATGAGATATTGAGATGGCATATGGCCTCGAATTATATGGGAAAAGACTACAAAATTAAGGTACATATATGATATATCTTTGCTCTCATATTCGTTTTACAATGGTACCTAAAACTACGTTTCAACATCCGTTTAAACGTTTAAAAGTTAAAAAGGTAGTGGGTCGTTTCGTTCTCGTTTTACGTTTTAATAACCTTGTTGATAACCTAGCACAGAAGGCATTACCTCTTATTGTTTCTAAAAATATCGACAGTAGTTGTAGTAAATTTTGCATATGTTGTTAGGAAGTTGAGAAATACATATATTTTACATGGCTATATCAAGACAACAAGATGTTTTATGTTTGCTTGATTCTCAAAAACGTAGGTTGCTCTGGTTATTAAAGTAATATCTTGTGATATAAAATATTTTAAATAAAGAATGATTTTTGTTGACATCACTTGATCAAATGGGAGCTTATAATGTTGATGAGAATGTGTGTCCAGTTTGTGATGAAAGGCCTAGGTCAATTAGGTTATGGTGAGATGCAAGGGGCGAGCGACGCTCTAGCCTCTTCGTCACACGCCGTCACCGAGCGTCCTCTTCGACCCTAGCCTCGCACGCCCGAGTCCCGACATCTTCGACCCCCAGACGGCAGCCGCCCCCAGCCCCGCCCACGCCCCCGCCCGCGCTGGTGCCTGGAGCCCTAGCCGCTGCCCCTGTGCGCGCCGCTCTACCCCGTGTGGTTCTGAGAGGCTGCCGCAAGGAAGGGCTGAGGCCGCCGCAACTCGCACGCACCAAGGAGGTTGACTAGGTGAACCGGTGAGGGCCGTGAGGCCTCCGGCCAGAGCTGTAGCCAGTGGAGGTGATGATTTTTTCCTTCATTTTTTCTTTGTGGAATATGGAATATCAAATATCAAATCGTATGTTGATGAATGATGAATTGATGATGCCTTCCTTAAGTTCCCTTGATGCCATTTTTGTTGGATGACAGGAATCACAGGATGATTGATTGGTTAATGGTTAATAATTGTTATGGTTTGTGAATTGTGAAGATTACCACGGTAAATTGGTAGTTATCAAACCCATTATGTGAAGTATAATTGATGCATCTTGCTATTAATTGTTCCTGTGCTTACTCAGTGTTAAGATTTCTTGTGGTCTATTGATATTATTAATAGCGCTTAGTGCCTCGCCCGAGGCTTAACAAAATCCTAGCTCCGCCACTGGTTGTTTTGATAAAGCATCCAAACAACAAGCATGCATCCAAACAACAAGCATTTCATTTGTACGTTGTTATCAAACTATATTCTTACCTAAAAAGGAAGAGCGAATGAGGGACCATGGATACCATGTTCTTTAGTATTGGTGCTACCAAGAAATTCGGATGGACCAGCATGCAATGCATTTTGCTGAAAGAAAATCTCCCGAATGGGCACATTGGGGATTGGATAATCAGGAAGTTTTTTGCTAGAAATATAGCTACCTGTTTAGATTAAATTTACACCACTTATCATCAAGTGAATAGATTATCAACTATACCAGCACATATGATTTAGTTCCGGCATTGTATTTTCTTAATCTGCTGTGTTTAGAGCTTGAAAAGAAATTGATGGTCACATGGGCTGAATACAAAGACGTGGGAAGGAAGGATAAAAAAAGAACAACAACCAAATTCTCTAATTTAAGTCGCCATAAAAGGAGAGATTGGACCAAAGAGGTGAAAGGGAGAGAAGGGCACTCCATGGATTTACATTTTGTTGTGTCCAAATATACATGGAGATAATACAAGAGAAGCAAGATATAATGTCATTTAGTAAGGTTCTGAAGCAGAATCATCCTCTCTCACTAAGAACCAAAGTAGATAAAGAAAACAGTTTTTCTTCTTATCTAATATACTCTGTTATTTTCATTCCTTTTATCTTTGCAGAAGCAATAAGTACCAACTTTCTAGCTTTCATAAGAAAAAGGTGATGATATAATTGTCAAATATGCTAAATAGCAACTTTTGAGGACTGTCCTGTCTGTGCCACAAGTTAAGCATAAGTACCAAAGAATGAGTATTGCATATGGGGATCCTGTGTTTTGACTTAATTGGGGTTTAGAGCACAACTGATATCACACCTGTCAGTGCCGCTTGTCAAAACTACTTTATCTAGATAAGCGAAAACTAAACGTAGCTTGCGATCTAAAGAGCAAGGCTACTATGTATCATTGGTACTAACAGCAAGGCAAACACATCCTATACACATAAAACTATGAATTTGTATCATTCTAGAACAGGTAAATTAAATTTCCTTCCACCGAAAATCAGTTGATCCAATAACATTAATAGGAACCACTGTGCAGTATGCATACCCCACTCACAGTAATCGAGGGATAACTCACAGGAACCACTATGCAATATCAATATGCATACCCCACTCACAGTAATCGAGGGATAACTCTTGCAATTACCTGAAATTTCCCCTTTGCTCTAACAAAACTAGCTCTCAATTTAACACAACAATTTCATCCCTAATCTGTAAAAACCCAACCACCTCCGCCACCTATTTCACCAACACACAGAAAAAGCAAGCCAAATTACAGAACGGAAGGGATAAGGAGCAGAGGGGCACCAACCTCCGAACGCCCACTTTTGGGAGGCCGTGTTGGTGTGGAGGAACTTGGGGTGCACGTGCGCGTGGTTGAAGTCCCTCGTCTTGACAGCATCTGTGACCATAAACAACAACATCAGCAATGCAATTCATGTTTGAGTATCGTGAAACCAGAGCAAAACTAGAGGGCGGAAAACGCTCAAGGAGACAAACCATGGAACTCACGGATGGGGGTAGAGGGGGCCTCGTATGCGCCGGCCTTCCAGAAGCTGCGGCAATCGAGGGCTCGACCGTCGTCGCCAATCTGGGGATGACGGCAGCGCTCGGAGTCGCGGGGGAGGACGGAGGCGCGGTGAAGATGGCAACGCTCGGAGATGGGAAGTCGGAGGCTCAGGAGAGGATGGCGACGCTCGGAGTCGCGGGGTAGGATGACGGCACTCAGAGATGGGACAAGGGAGTCGTGGGGGAGGATGGCGGCGCCTGGCTCAACCCTAGTCGTGGGGGACCAAACGGGTTGGAGAGGGGAGGAGAACGAGAGAAAAATGCAAGATTTTTTCTTTTATATATAATGGTATTGGTGGGTAATTTGGATGAACTTGAGCGAAAAATGACCATTTCTACCCCGTAAAAGCAAAAAAAAAAAAAAAAAAAACCCTCTTGATTGCCTTATGGCATTTAGTTACATGAGACTTCAAATTTTTCTAAAAACCTGGTTGAAAAGTCAGTCATTTGTTTCGGCTTTAGCTTTTTTTTTGCTTTTAAGGCAGTGAAAAAGCCGAAATAAACAGGCCCTAAGCAGTCTGTATTTTGTAAAAATGAAGGTTTTAGATTTTGCATGCTGGCTTCATACTACTGATTAGCCCTACAAATACCTTTGTGATTTTGTATATATGTTGTTTCTGCCGAGACTAGGATCTTAGAAATAATGCCAGAATGCAGTTCTGTCTTTCGTAAACTGTTCCATATGCAGCACATTCTCATTGCTTGGGCTTACAACTTGTGACATGATACAAGGTATGAATCAAGATCAACCTGAAAACGTTGAAAATTGGTGCGGACCATGGTCCAATGGGATGGACTTGCTTAAAGACGCGGCAGAAAGAAAGCATTTCCTCCCTACTGGACTTGAAGGGTTCTCCTATCTCGAATGTAATCATTCCCTTTCTATTGAGACCTCTTATTCTTTTATTGACCTACCGATCTCTGTCTAGAGAACCTCCTTGTCATTATGCAGAAAGTCACATTATTTTAAGAAGTAAATTATATTATAATTTATGATGCCTGAATTCCCAGCATTGACATGCTTCTTGGAGGTGGGCTGCGGCAAGGTCAGTTGACAGAAATAACTGGCCCATCATCTTCTGGTAAAGCACAGGTGAAAAAAGATGATTCATATTTTTTAACTTGAAGAAATTCATATGCTTAATTTTGGACCTGTTTGCCTTGGAACGACTGTGAACTGAATCTTAAGCATGTTGTTATTTAGTCCATGTACTGATATACACATTGACTGCAGGTCTGTCTATATTCTGCTACACATGTTGCAGCCAGGCATATGGGTGTTGTTATGTACTTGGATACTAGTAATTCCTTCTCTCCTAGCCGCATTGCCCGAATTATTGATGGACTTCCCATCCCTTTCACCGAAGAGGTTAGCAATCATCCATATTTCTATTCTGTTCTTTCCTGTTGTCATTCAGGGAGCTATCATAATTGTTCCCATTATTATGTTGTAAGTAGACGATACATTGTTGTACACTTGTTGCTGCCATTAGATTACCCTAACAAGTGACAAATGTTTGACATGCGCTATATTGCTTATATTTCTAATTACCACGTTTTGACTGGGAGCCAAAGGATGTGAGGCTTAAAAGGGTCATGAGCAGCATTGTTTGTGAGTCTGTATTTGATATATTTGCTTTGTTTGAAGTAATACATCAAATAGGACTCTCACTCAATGACAAGGTGGGTATGAAGGGAAGTCTTCGATATAATTTGTATTGTCTTGAAAACTTATCTCACATGTCACAAGATTAATAGGTAAACAATGGCGGTAGCAAGATATGCTTGCTTATCATTGATTCAATGTCATCTCTACTTGCTCCAATTAACGGAAGGAGGAATTCACAAGGTACTTGCATAGCCTTGTTGTCATGTTAGGAATTCATTATCAGTGTCATCCTCATTGCGGGACCACAGCTCCTACAGCTGATGTTCAGGCCAAGGATAGAGCAGCCTACGCTGGCGGCTTGGCTATGCATTGCCCATCAAATTAGGATATTAGTTTTAAAATGCTTTTAGAGTTTGATTATATCTCTTGTTCAATCTGTTAGGAAAACCCTCTATTTAAGGGGGTTATATTATTCAACAAAGGGCAAGCAATAAGTTAACTCTAATCTCCCTATCCCCCTTCGTCTCCTCCCTTCCCCTGCACATATCTCCACTCGCCCACACAGCTCCTGAGTGCAAGCCAGGGCCGAAGTCTCCTACCTCACATACATGCCCGTTATGTTCCTTGCCACATGGTCGTGACATCTGTGTACCAGATTATTTTACATAGCATAATTTACTGTTTAGCAGTTCAGCTATCCCAGAAGAATGAAAGGCTGAGACAAACTAGGTATGATTTTGTGAGTTATGGACTGCAGAAAATTGGTACAAGATAGCTTATTTATTCAGTCATTAACTTAAAACAATACGGGCAGCTAATCTGCAATTGTGCACCCATACAATGATAGTTTTGAGCTGGTCATAAATTCAATGTGCCTTTGTTAATGATTTGAATTCCTAAAAACATTATTTTCTGGCATGATTGCTTCCTGAGGGCATCATTAATTCTTAAGTATAATTTGTACTAACATTGTTGATTCCTTTCTCTGAACCTGTATTACTAAACTAACAGGGCGATCAATGATGATATCAGTGGCTATGATTCTAAAGACGTTAGCAGATGAGCATAATCTATCTGTTCTGGTAATTATGTTGCTCTACAGTTTGATTGGTAATCATTCATGGCATATAAAGTGTATTCATTGGATTGAGCGTATCTGTGACTGCCTTTCTAAAATAAAAATATTCTTATGACCCATGGATCTGGTGTATGCGTCCTACTTCTTTATCACATTTGCTTGTGCAAATCATGCAATTTTCATTTTATATTGTCAGATTGTATGGCGCTGGCTGACCACAATGGGTCAGGAAACCTTGTATATATAAAAGATGTATACATGGGATGATACATGCATGACCATTGGTGCATGGCAAGTCAGGAGGCACAGCTCCAAGAATAGAAGATTACCTACCAAGAATAGATATACACTTCTATGTGTAGATATACACTTCTATGTTTAACATCCCCCCTCAATCTGGACGATGTGACACTAAGTTCAGATTGCGCCGAAAACTACTGAAGGAAGATGCCGGTAATGCCTTGGTCATTATGTCAGCAGTTTGATCTTTAGAAGAAATGAAGCGCACATCAAGCTGGCGAGTTGATACTCGTTCACGAACGAAATGATAATCAACCTCAACATGCTTCGTCCGGCGATGAAAAATTGGATTGGCGGACAAATAAGTAGCACCAATATTATCACACCACAAACTGGGCGCTCGTCCCTGTGAAATCCCAAGTTCACGCAATAGCACTTGAATCCAGATTAATTCTGCAGTAGCATCAGCCACCGCTTTGTATTCAGCCTCCGTACTAGAACGAGAGACCGTGGGCTGTTTGCGGGAACTCCAGGAGATAAGATTACCACCAAAAAAGATGGCATAACCGCCAGTGCTTCGACGATCATCAGGATTCCCAGCCCAATCAGCATCCGAGAAGGCACTAAGCAATGAGGAGCCCCGACTTGGTGAAGCATAATCCCATGTCTATAGTGGCATGAAGATACCGTAGAATCCGTTTGACTACTGCCCAATGTACAGTAGTCGGGGCGGATAAAAATTGGCAGACTCGATTGACACAGAAGGAAATATCAGGCCGTGTCAGGGAGAGGTATTGAAGAGCACCAACAACACTTCGATATCTTGTAGTATCCTCAGGCGAGAGCTTGTCACCACTATCGAGTAACAGCGGCTCACCAGGAACCATAGGAGTAGACACGCCTTTGGAGGTGAGCATATTAGTTCTGGAGAGCAAGTCTTGTATGTATTTGTGTTGGGTCAGAACAAGTCCATGAGGAGTATGACGTACTTCAATCCCAAGAAAATAGCTGAGGGTGCCGAGATCTTTGACTGCAAAATGAGTCTGAAGCTGTGTAAGGAGTCTCTCAGTAGCCAGAGAGGATGAACTGACTATAAGAATATCATCAACATATATGAGAATATACATCTGAATGCCCGCCTTGTTAAAAATGAAAAGAGAGACATCGGCCTTGGAGGCTATAAAGCCCAGCTGCAAGAGTTTGGAGCTAAGGCGAGAAAACCAGGCACGTGGTGCTTGTTTGAGGCCATATAGAGACTTGTCCAACTTGCAAATATAATGAGGCCGGTGAGAGTCCACAAATCCAGGAGGTTGCTTCATATAAACGTCCTCATGAAGGAGACCATGGAGAAAAGCATTTTGGATGTCAATCTGCCGAATAGCCCAGCCACGAGAAACCGCAAGAGACAGTAAGAGGCGAATAGTAGTAGGCTTGACAACTGGACTGAAGGTATCATCATAATCAATCCCATACTGCTGTTTAAAGCCTTTGGCAACCAGACTTGCTTTGTAGCGATCAATGGACCCATCTGGCTTTTGCTTGAGTTTGAAGACCCATTTGCAATCAATAACATTAAGCCCAGCACGAGGAGGAACTAAATGCCATGTTTTATTGTTGAGAAGGGCCTGAAATTCAGCATCCATAGCCTGACGCCAGAGAGGATCCTTCATCGCAGCAACGTGGGACGTAGGTTCAGAGGCAGAAGACCGAGTTACAGAGTAAGTGACCGTGCCATCAGTACGTACTTTGGGGCACCGGATGTTATGCTGTAGCCGTGTACCGTACGAATGAACAGGAGGGGCAGCAACCACAGCACCTGTTTGAACATCAGGACCAAAGGAAATGTCGTCGACAGTATGGCCCGGTCGATCATCAGGCAAGGACCCGATGTGACCAGGGGACAAGACCCTGGGATCGCAGCCAATGACACGGAGAAATCTTGGACGACACAAACACGATCATCGAGCGGAGCACCCGAGGCTTCTGGTATGGCAGGTGTTCCCGAGACCGATTCAGACGACATGGATGCGGTGATCAGCGGCGGCATTCCCGGCGCTGATTCTGAGGACAGTGGTGCCGGGTTGTCTGCATCCAAAAAATTAGCAGGAACAGGTGCATGCATAGGATCACAATTCAAATTAGTACTGCTGGTACCCAAATGCAAGGTGGTCAAGACAGAATTGGTAGACGTCGGATGTAAGGGTTGAGCAGGGCTGAGTGGTGTCCGAGTGAAAGGAAAAATATTCTCATAAAAAATGACGTCTCTAGAAATATAGACATGACCGGAATCAGTGTCGAGACACTTGTACCCCTTATGTAAAGAACTGTAGCCTAGGAAAACACATTCCTTGGATCGAAAAGAGAGCTTCTGTTTGTTATAAGGACGAAGGTGAGGCCAACAGGCACACCCAAAAACTTTTAAAAAGGAGTAATTGGGTGGTATATTAAAGAGACGTTCCAGCGGACATTTGTTGTCAATGACACGAGTGGGAAGGCGATTGATGAGGTATGTGGCTGTAAGGAAAGCTTCATCCCAGAATTTAAGCGGCACAGTGGCATGAGCTAAAAGAGCAAGGCCAGTTTCAACAATATGTCGGTGCTTTCGTTCAGCAGAACCATTTTGTTGATGCGTGTGAGGACACGAAACACGATGGGCTATGCCAAGAGAACGAAAAAATGTGTTATGAATTTTCTGGTATTCCCCACCCTAGTCGGATTGGACACACTTAATTTTAGTATCCAGGAGGCGCTCAACATGCGCCTGGAATTGTAAAAAGATACGAGGGGCATCTGTACGATCATGCATCAAATAGAGCCAAGTAAATTTACTAAAATCATCAATGAAGCTAATATAATATTTAAAACCCCCAACAGATTGAGGGGCAGGACCCCATACATCAGAGAAAATGAGTTCCAAGGGTGATGAAGACCGATAAAAAGAATTAGCGTATGGCAATTGATGACTCTTGGCTAACCGACAGGCATTACAAACAGGCAAAGAAGACTCTCTAGCACAGGAAATATTATTGAGACGCAAAATTGACTGGACGACTTGAGAGGAAGGATGACCAAGCCGTGCGTGCCATTGGGCATGACTAGGAGAGCTGCTCACGAGAGCATGCTTGAGAGCAGCGACATCAGACGACTTGATAGGGTAAAGTCCAGACTCACACCGCCCTTCCAGAAGGCTTCTCCTCAAGATGCGATCCTTAATAGAGAAATGCCATGGATGGAATTCAAAGAAGACGTTATTATCATGGGAAAATTTATGAACGGAAAGGAGGTGTTTGGAAATATCCGGCACATGCAAGATATTACGCAAAGTAAGAGGGCGACCATCAGTATTAATTGAAGAATGACCAACATGCAGAATTTGCAAACCTGCGCCATTGCCGACTTGAACTTGTTCACCTCCATGATAGCGTTCACGAACAGCAAGGCGATCGAGATCACTGGTGATATGATCCGTGGCGCCTGTGTCACTGTACCAGTTAGAATCAACCGTGTAGGAGGAGGTAGCCGCCATCGCTGCAGAGGGAGACTCATCTTGATAGGAATCATCCATCCGATGCCAACATTTGACGGCAGTATGACCCATTTTGCCGCATATCTGGCATGGAGGACGGGAGGAGGTGCCGCGGCGATCGCCACGACCATCAGAAGAGCGAGATGGCGTACCACCCCGAGTAGGCGCAGAACGCCCGCGACCGTGATCCCAACGCCCGCGGTTCTTCTGCTGACCACCGCGACCAGCATAATTGGCGGAGGAGCCATGATTCAGCTGCAGGATGGCCTGATGTTGGAGTTGACGGGCTTCAAACGCCATCAGATGTGCAAACACATCATCAAGCGTGAGCTGTTCACTCTTGGTTGTCATCGAGGTTACGAAGGGGTCATATTCAGGACCAAGACCGGCAAGGAGATATGCGGTCACCTCATCATCGCTCATGGCAGAACCGGCGGCGGCTAGTTCAGAGGCCAGCCCTTTGATCTTGCGAAAATAGTCGATAGCAGAGAGATCTCGCTTCTTGGTCGTGGCAAGCTCCACACGAATCTGGACGGTGCGAGCGCGAGAGTCAGAGGAGAACATCCGCTGCAGTGTGTCCCAGGCCTCCTTGGATGTGGTAGCGGCGACAACATCATGAAGAATCTCCTCAGAGATGGAGGAGAGAAGGCCACTGAGGACCTGTTGATCCTGATCATACCAGCGGGCATAAGCCGGGTTTGGAACCAGGTCGACGCCGGTAGCAGTCGAAGAGGCAACCATCTGGGCTGGTGCAGGAATGGAGCCGTCGAGATACCCCAGAAGCTTCGTACTCCGCAGGTAGGGGAGAAGCTGGGCGCGCCATATGATGAAGTTGTTCTTGGTGAGCCGAATGGTAACAGCATGGTGAAGGGGTACAGGCGCAAAAGCTGTTGCCGTTGCAGATGAAATTGTGTTGGAGATGGTGGAAGGAGAGGTGGAGGAGGAAGAAGAATATGTGGTAGACATGCTTTAACGAAAAAAGAGCCTTGGCTCTGATACCATGTCAGATTGTATGGCGCTGGCTGACCACAATGGGTCAGGAAACCTTGTATATATAAAAGATGTATACATGGGATGATACATGCATGACCATTGGTGCATGGCAAGTCAGGAGGCACAGCTCCAAGAATAGAAGATTACCTACCAAGAATAGATATACACTTCTATGTATAGATATACACTTCTATGTTTAACATATATCACCATCGGTCTTTTTTCATGATGGATATGCTTAGCAAGAATAAAGAACAATAATTGTACTGATGGTCTTGAAAACTTTATTTCATGGGCAGAGCCCTTAGGTTGAATGCACTACTTCATTTTTTTCATATGGCTAATGTTTGTCTGTAATAACTAATTGATATGTGTTTGTTGTTTATAAACTCACTAATTCAGCATGCCATCATTTTGAAGGAACAAGCTGTTCCATACATCTGTAAAATATCCCTGTGTTAATTCGTTTCCTGCTTTACTTGCTGTCAGAGAAATTATATAAGTAATTTCATGGTGGACTGGTGAGTCTGATGTATTTGTTCATGTACATCTCCAGTTTGATATTGAAATTAGCACCTGAATTTGCATGCTGCAAGTCTGCATAGTAGTCTTGCTACAGTCAATTGTTATATCTGCAAGCTATCTTATGTCCATCTTTTTTTCCCTGCGTGCAAACAATATTGCTCTAGTTTCTCCGGATCCGTTTTTATAATTTGGAAAAGGTGTAATAGGCAGCTCTTGTATTTGGAACAACTTTTCTTTAATTGCGTTGGATGCTAAGTATTGAAAAAAGGCTCCCAAGGATGGACAAGTATACAGACAGACTTAGGTTTTTCACTTAGGTTTTTCAAAATTCCATGGATCTAAGAGTACCAATGGATTTTTTGATCAGATATTTACTGTTGGGCTTAATTGTTTGAGTTTACAAATTTCTGTGGCCCGTAACTTGTGTTTGAAATGTGTGCCTTGTAATATTTTTAGTGAACTGTCAGATGAGAAACAAAAATGCAGTTCTTATATTCATCATCGGCTTGCACTTTTGCATTAACTCCAGGTAACCAACCATATGGTTGCTGGGAATGGAGCTCCCAAGGCTGCTCTTGGAGAGAGCTGGAAAGCTGTTCCACATGTTCGCCTGGTGATCTCTCATGATCGTGGGAGCAATATGTGCACAGCAACTGTGCTGAAGCACACACTACTGGTATTTTCTTCGACTATTTGGTTATATTTTTAGATGTCATAGGCACAGCAACATTGCTTGTTGGCACTGTAGAAATTGCATGGATAATAAACAAACAATATCATTTTGTTAAACAGAAAAATTCTCACTATACATATGGTTTTGTTCTCATGATACATATGGTTGTGAGAAGCATACCATGGCATTGCGTATAACCCCATGAGAAAATCGTGTGCTTTTATCAGTGAGGATGATAGCCAACTTTATTGTTTATCCATGCTCAGACTCTTAGGAGGCTTGTGGTTACCATTTTTTATTTTTTACTATATAGGAGCACATAGTTGGAACCAAGGATAAAAAAATCAACGGTAACCAGCCGGTTACCGGCGATACCGGTCAAAAAATGTCAATCCAAAAAGGTTCTAAATTTAAAATTTGAAAATTTGAATTTAAATTGATGATTTAAATTGGATGATTGAAACCGTCCGGTAGAAAACCAGTTGCGGTCGCTAACTGGTACCGGCCTGGGT
Organism: Rhipidocladum racemiflorum; assembly: GCA_036346355.1. Classification (NCBI taxonomy): domain Eukaryota; kingdom Viridiplantae; phylum Streptophyta; class Magnoliopsida; order Poales; family Poaceae; genus Rhipidocladum; species Rhipidocladum racemiflorum. Next base: position 40,836,084 of record CM070591.1, read on the forward strand.
CCGATATTTTTGAATCATTGGTAGGGGTGTAAATGGGTCGGGTAATACCCGACCCGTACCCGTACCCGGATGCAAAATTACCCTAATGGAAAACTGTTTTACACTACCCGTCGAGTACGGGTACGGGTACGGGTAGTACCCGGGTAGGTTAGTTTCGGGTTCAGGTCGGGTACGGGATCGACAATACCCGATGGGTACGGGTCGGGTTTGGGTACCCGGATAATTCTCACAATCCGGGTACCCGGGTATTATCATGCCACAAGCCCACAACCACAAGGCCCATGGCCCCATGCTGCGTAGCTGCCGAGGCCCCTGGCTGCGCCGGCCCACATCCCCTCATCCCTTTGACCCCAGGCTCCGAGGCCCATGTGTGATATTAGTTGGTTGACGTATGTGTTAAAGGGCCTTCCATGTTATGGTTCATGGGTTTGTTCTGTTTATTGTTGCTTGCTGCTCGTGATTAACTAGTAAGCTAATTGATCTTGCTAGTTGGCGGATGTGTTGTTTTGACAGTTGTTTCCATCTGTCACTGATGCAAGAATAGCTTCTGTTTTTATGGATGAAATCTCCATTCTATGTTTGTGGAGCTGACATGAAAATAAGATCAAGGAAAACTATTGTTTGTGTATATTTCTGTGTTCCTGTAACAGGGCACTGTTAGGATTTTATTTGTTGATGGTGCAATTTTTTTAATGCTGGATATTGTCAGTAATTATGTGATATATGTTTGTTAGACTATACGGTATTATCTATTGTATTATGTGATGTACTAGTGTGATGGTTGAATTGTTTTCATCGGATGTTTTGATCCTAGATATTTCGTGCACTACCGGATGAAGTACCCGTTGTCTGTATTATACCCGTCCGCACACTATCCGGAACCCGATTTCTACCCGTTCGTAGAAAATTCTACCCGTTACCCGTACCCTACCCGATTTTTACTACCTGTGCCCGTACCCGTACCCGGAGAAAAAATAATAGGGTAGGGTACGGAATGACCTACTACCCGCCCGTACCCGACCCGTTTACACCCCTAATCATTGGTGGGAACGAAGGAATGTTAGTGGCTGTTTTTTACTGTACGACGGCACAAGAGGATCCCTTGGATTCTTTGTTGACAGATGCTGTCATCCCCTTCAAAATCCCAATTGCAAAGTAGAATTACATGACATTTGGATGGAAAATGCTTATGGCGATCGTTACATGGAAAACTTTGTTTGCTCCCACATGCTGCTTTTGGTTCATGACTTTCTACTTCATTGCAGGCTTCTGGCCGTCGTATGAAATTTGTGGTACACGGCTGAATTCACCAACATGGCGTTCCATATAAGATGAGAGGCAATGGGGGCTCATCTGGGATAGCCATAGATAGAACTTCAGCCATAAGGGATAGCCTTTTCTTTTACCTTGTTTTTGATGGTGCCCACCGTTTGCATCGATCTAGTGGTGTTCGAATAGACCGCGAGTTTATGTGGCCACAGGTTGTTGGACCTTGGAATACTGAATATACCCGGTGCTTTTATTTGTCAACTTGTGTTTCTGAAAGCCATGAAATTACAGGCAAAGAATGCGGTGTTTTCACGGTTTCACCCTTGTGAATGCTGGGAACTGATAAGGTGAAAGGGAGAGGCGTATATTTGCAATAGCATTGGCAAATGGCGTTTAAGGCAGCGGATCACGCACGAACATAGCTTCTATACTGGACTGCGACGCTCTCTCGCTGCTGCTTGTTGAGTCCAAGTTGAAGCTTAACTTGCCATACAAAAATTCTCCCAAATCAGAAAGGAAGGGGACATGCTTCGCTTCAATCAGAACCACTCTGCTCTTCCTGACAAGGTAACATTGTTGAGTCCCACTTCAGTCGACCAATCGGCAGCGTTAATAATCACTGATGTAGAAATGGGCAGGCAGCAAGCACGCAAAAGAGGTCGAGACATAAAAAGGTGCCACACATGCTTATTACCAAATTGTTGGTAATATCTAGTGTCGGGACCCGTATATGCAATTCAGCACTAGTTCAGGATCACGCTAAGATATACATTCTCAACATCGGTAAATACTACAATCATACTCAACGAAATAGTAAAGTACTTTATTTAAAGGAAAATATAATCGGTTGCTCGACCTTATGGTCAACTTACAAAAGTACGCCTCGCAAGGTTTAAATCTTACTCATCACTATGCAATGTCCTTCGGAATTTGTCGATGCAGCTGCACATAAACTGTACTTTGCATTTGTCGATGCTGCTGCACATAAAGTGTACTTTGCATTCCCGCACCTCCCACAAGGTCTACCGAGAACCTCCTCTACTTGGGAAACAGAATCTTCAGCCTCTGGAACATAATTTTTACCTCTGAAAGTTCCACCGATATCAGCAGTGTTCGCGATACTACTGGAACAACAGCCCTCATCCATCTTCTCGGTGAGTACGAAATCATTGTCCTCGCTGCATTTGTCACTCCCTAAGCTCACTTCATCATCACTTGGGCATCCTCCTGTGCCACGGACTGCTTAAATCCAAGACAGCCTCAACTTCCTCTCTCTCTCTCTCTCTCTCTCTCTCTCTCTCTTCTGTGAGAATAACCAGTTGACGTTTAGGAGACGTCCGAATTAAGAAAGCAATGGTTCGCAGTGCCTCATCTGGTAAATTACCTTCATCACATTCAAACAAGCATTCTATCAAGTACCTCTTCAAAGCTACATTGAAAAACGTCTTCAAATACCTCTTCAAAGCTACTTTGAAAACCAAGAACAGTGTTTTTACATTATCAGTACCTCTTCAAAGCTACTTTGAAAAACACTGTTCGACATTCTTAAATCTCAACAAAACGAAGCCAGTCACCCAACATTCCTGATTGAACACACTGTTTTATGCTACTGACAAAGCATATCGTACGTTCAGAAGCACTACGGATCTCGAAATAAAAGCTGCTACCAGATATTCTTCTACAGACAAGATAATCGCATGCCTACCTTGGGGGCAAGATTCAATCACTCGGTACTCTTTCAAAGCATCCTAAACAGAAGTAGTACTCGAACCTGCCCTAACGGTCAGACGCTCAGACTTACCATCCTGTAAAACCTGTGAAAAAGCAGAGCACCCCCATAAAATAGTATCAATTGCAACAATGATCAAAATATTTGATAAACAAACTATATGAAAAAGAAAGATGACTTGGGAGAGTGATATAGATCAAAGACATAGTGGGTACAGGGTAGTTTTGTTTCAAAAGGTATGGGTAAAGAAGAGAAGTTTGATATGGATCAAAGACACAGCCAGGAAACCCTAACTCGATGATAGAGGAGACAGCACCATACTCACCTGTGCTTCCGTCAAAATCGCAATTGCCCACCTACACTGCAAATTGGCAACTACCCACATGCACGATCAACTTCTATAATTGTCTCATGTATATAGCATAGTTGACAGAGTCGCTGTACAGGATTCGAGTTCATGGTTCGCTATTTTTTTAAAAATTTCTACTACGAACACGAACTTCGTACCCTAAACCGGTTCAGATTTAACGAATCCGATTCATAATTCGTGGGATTTGCAACAAATCCGGTAACTATGGTATATAGCATGAATTATTTTTCTGTATAATTAAAAATAAAATAATAGTTTATCTCCCAACTTATAGAATGGATGAAAAAGAGACCCGTTTGTTTTTTGTTCAATTAAACATCTACTGTCTCAACTTGAAGTAAACTCATGATTTATTTCTGGTTACATCTCTTGTCACTAGTGCGTGCATTTCTAGACTATACAGAAGATGAATGGTAAATAGAAACAGAAAAGGAACTGTAACACATATTCTTACAAACCTTCGTAAATGGAGCAGACAACAAACCCCTGGGATGTCTGCAGTATATTTTTTGTAGCAAAAAAAGGTGTAAATAAAATATTTTTTTAGAATATGGTACTCCATATATCAAAGAGCAAATCTGCAGTATTCTTGCAAAAAATTACATTTAAACGTAATATTTTATGGACTGCTGAAAAGGCTTAAAGGGTTATTGTGGCAGTATATTTTTGTAGCAAAGAAAGGTGTAAATAAAATATTTTTTCCAGAATATGGTACTCCATACATCAAAGAGCAAATCTGCAGTATTCTTGAAAAGAATTACATTTAAACGTGATATTTTATGGGCTGCTGAAAAGGCTTAAAAGTTAGCGTTGATAATAATACTTAGGGTTATTGTGGCAGTATATTTTTGTAGCAAAGAAAAGTGTAAATAAAATATTTTTCCAGAATATGGTACTCCATATATCAAAGAGCAAATCTGCAGTATTCTTGAAAAAAATTATATTTAAACGTGATATTTTACAGGTTGCCGAAAGGGCCTAAGTATTTCATGCATTTCAAATTTCTTAAAGTTAATTAGTTTATTCAACTCAATTGATTCCTACATATTTTTGCACAAATGGAACATCCAACATCATATGAATATGTTGTAATTATTTTATGATTTTTGGAGCCATGTTTTATATAGTTGTTGTATAATTTGGATATTTTCGCCATATGGCTCGGCGACAAGACATTTTCGCTGTACCGTTCGGCAATTGTTATATTTTCGCCATACCATACGGCGATTTTCATATTTTCGCCATACGGTACGGCGATAATACCCTGGCCCATGGTTAACCAGCTTTAATTGGGTAATTAGCATATTTTCGCCGTACGGTATGGCGAAAATATGAAAATCGCCGAATGGTACGGCGAATACATATTATTTTTGCAATTTTTATTTTTCGAGTATTAAAACCGCAATTCAGTTTAAAAAAAGTATTATTTTAAAAAAAATTTCCTAGGTGTTCCAATAACAAGTGGAACATATTTTCTTTCAATACTTGTTGCGTACTGTCGGACCTGGCTGGAAACTGAGTTGCTGAACCATATGTATAAACCGTGCTAGTCCCATGGAGGCCCCGATGGGAGGTATGTGCAGCATGAGCTGCTGCACTCCCCCCACCCCCAATATTAAGGGCACCTATTTTTTTTACTTGTTTTTTAATTACTAATTGTTAATCCGTGTATTAGTAAGAATAAAACTAACAGATGAGTAGTTCTTTTATTCTCGTTATTTTTTAATTTTTACTGTAAAAATTCATTCCTAAGCAAAACCATATAACCTGTTGATATTTTAAAGTTTTTGAAACAGTTATATTATTTCTGTAATGCAACTGTTGCATAAAGAATTTTGTTGACAATTCCAGAGACTATTGCACATACAAAAAAAGAGCTCATATAGATTGAAGTTGAAGTTCTACTTGCATTCTGTAATGAACTAGGGACTTTGTCGGGGAATGGAATACCCTGCCTATCCAACAGGATGGTCAGCGGACCCTGGCTCGAACTCGACTTGGCGAGTCAAGCTCAGGCTCGAGCTTATTACCGTGGTACCCGGGCGGCGCCCGCTCGACCTCGAGCAAGGGACCATAGGCCGTCACTCGACCAAGACCTGGAGCTCGGGAGGCCGGGTCAGAGGGCTGCGGTTGCTGAGATCCGCAAGAGCAAGATGTGGCCACGAATCCTGGGGGGCGGTTGAGATCCGGTTGGTGCATGGGACCACCCTTCTTCGAGAATTACTCCTAATTGTTCCCCAGTAATAGAAGGAGGGACTTTGTAGATTTTATATATATGTGTAGGGAGACCTCGGATAGGGACAATCGATATTCACCCACTTGTACCCACACATAAATCCAATCCTCCGCCTCAGGGCAAGACTGGAGTAGAGCTATTACCCTGCTCGGGGGCTCGAACCAGTATAATTCCTGGTGTCACTTTTCTACTTCTTCGCCAGGTCGTAGCTAGCAGCGGCACTGACCTCCCGGGGAACGAACTCAAGCTCTCGGGTCCTCACATACCCATACACCCCTGATCTCATCTCTGCGGTCAGGCGATCCCGATCGTCGACAGTTGGCGCCCACCGTGGGGCCCAAAGACTTCGAACCTCTGGAGGAACATCGCAGCTTCAACAAGAACATGGCGCGTAGTTCTTGGAGACTCTCGGCGAGCTCGAGGACAACCCTTGCCCCCAAGCGCGGGGACTTTACGTCCCTGTTTTTTCCGTCACCGCCGCCCTGTGATCAACTCGTCTTCATGGCTGGCAGCCATGGGGCGAACATGGAAACAGAAGACCGCGAGCAAAAGACCCTTGAAGATGCGCGTCGAATGGCTAAGGTTGCCATCAACCAGGCCATAACCACCCTCTGACGGGAGGAGCGAGGCGAGATTGGCGCCTCCTCCGGGCTCTCTAGGCTCCCTCGCTCCACCGAAAGATTGCACACTATCGCCAAAGTCATGACCGATCCCGCTCGGGTGAGGTCAGATCTCTTCGGCCGTGCCCTGGCCGAGGAGCTAGACAAGGCAGCCGACGAGGCGACCCCCCCGATGGGGTCGGAGTCGGCGTTCTGGATCCCGTTCTCCTACGCATCGCCTTTTTCAGAGAAGCAAGCTTTTACCCTGTCTGATCGGCTCATGAGAGCATATTAGACCTGTTTACCCGGTTCGCGCTGGTTCGTATTGAGCTAGCAAGGGCCGTATCGATACCAAGACTTAGATCGTTCTCCCTGGAATGATCGCATTCAGGTACACATCTCTTGTCGATTGCGTGATCAAATCGGCTGGCACGCTTGCAACCCTTGAACCCGGCATTCTCCTATGTTGGCGGCGATCGACTCGACGCTGCGTTTTTCGGCGCCAACATACTTTTGGCACGCCCGGTGGGACACGAAGAAACATCGATGACGTCATCAGGAAATACTGTCGCCCCTACTGATGTCAACACCGACGCAATAATCGCACCTACCTTGGCCGATTTAACGCCAGAACAACGCTAATAGATTGAAGATCAGAAGGCGGCGTTCGAGAAGATGATGCTAAGCTGCTTCCAGAAGACACGGCGCGGTGTCACCCAAAATATGGCGCTGCCGATGGTCGATTCTTTCAGAGCCATCACCCCAAACACCAACGATGAACCTGGGGTAAGCCGATACATGCCCGCACAAGCAGAATTATCAAAAATGATTAATCAGTCTATCAATCACGCGTTGCTGAACCAGTCATCGGCTTTAGTCACCACACTCAGGCCGTTGATATCTAACAGCGTAAAGGAAGTAGCGCAGGAGCTTATAACAACCAAAACCCTATTTGATCCACCACAGGCTCTCCCCACGTACCCGGTCTACTCAATCGGTCCCGGTACTCAGCGGCTAAAGCCGATGGTTGAAAACAAACCATTGGCCGCAAGTATGATGCCTACACTACCACAGCCGACCGTCACCTTGCCTAGGGATCCTGGGACAAGTGAGGTCAGGCAGTACTATGCCCACATCGATGGCGCCAAAATAGGTGCCACGGTTAGCTCGGTCTCGAATGCGCAGCATTCACATCGGGTAGCTGCGTACACGGAACCTTTCATACCAGAGCCAGATCATGCGCGGCACCACGTCATCGATCAGGAGGCCGAGCAGAATCACCAACAGCACAGACTGGTGATACAGCCCGAGTTTGCATGCTGGGGGCAGCGCCAGGTTCAGCTCGAGCTCCCGCTCGAGGGGCACCGCCACGACATACCCGAGTTTGCACTTGGGGGGCAGCGTCGTGAAACACCCGAGTTTGCACTTGGGGGACATCGGCACGGACTAGACAGGCCAGCACCCCCACCACCGGTCGCACCGCCCAGAGAAGCCGACTGTATGGACGCGATCACAAACGTCCTGCGAGACCAGTTCAACATCCAGCTGAGAGGACGAAATCTCGGCTACAGAAAACCTTACCCTGATAACATTGATAGGATCCCATATCCCAACAGATACCGGATCCCTAACTTTGCTAAGTTCTTAGGGGACGACGCAACCACCACCATGGAACACATCGACCGCTTCATAGTGCAATGCGGAGAAGCGGGACATTCCGATGGGCTCAGAATAAAACTGTTCCCATTATCCCTGTTTGGAGCGGCATTCACATGGTTCACCACTCTACCTCCAAACTCGGTCAACATTTGGGCTGATTTAGAAAGCCGATTTCACGAGTACTTCTTTTGCGGAAGTCTAGAGTTACGGATCTCTGATTTGAGCTCCGTACGGCAAAGGTTCAGAGAATCAGTGGCTGAACATATCAAGAGATTCAGAGAAGTGCGTAATCGATGTTTTAGCGTTACTCTGCCCGAAAATCAACTTGCCGACTTGGCCAATCCCTCCCCTACGAGAGAAGTTCAGCGGACAAGAATTTGCCGATTTAAGCCACTTATTGCACAGAGTATCGGCTCAGGAAGGCCGATTGTATGAGAATAAAGGGTTTAAAGATAAGTTTAAAAGTGGTAAAAAAAAGGAAAAACCAAAGGTTAACTTCGTGGAGTATGAGTCAGATGATTCAGCCGATGATGAGGAAACATATATTTATATAGCCGAGTGGGTCAAGGGTAACAAAAAACCCTTTGTATGCTCTTGGCTAAAATTGACTAAGGCCAAGTCGGAAGTCAAATATTCATTTGATGTGACCAAATGCGACTGCATATTCGACTTGCTTTTACAAGAGAAGCTGGCGCTGGTCCCAGAGGGGCATGTTATACCATCGGCTGAAGAATTAAAAAGCGTATATATTGCAAATGGCATAACTCTTTCTCGCATAACACTAATGATTGTAATATCTTTCATCAACAGATACAGTCGGCCACAGAAGACGGACGACTGAAGTTCGCAGAGGAGCGGGACTTGCAGGTCGACAAGAACCCTTTTCCGGTCAACATGGTTAGTTGCTCGCTTAAGGGGAAGGAGATACAGCAAGACCAAGTCTGCTCACTAGCGGTATCAGCCACAAAAGCCAATAGGAAGACGGTGAACAAGGAAAAAATGGTGCAAATCACTATCGGCTCGATCCAAATAGAGGCCGATCTTGAAGGAAGACCGTCCAGGATGGTTAAAGTGAAAGGTAAACCTGAAGTCGGCAAATGGCAGAAGGCCGAAAGGCAAATGCCGCCAAAGAAGTCGATAGTGAAGGCTGGACTGACTTTTGCTCAACTATTAGCTAAATACGAGAAGAGGGGACAGAAAACAGCCAACGTGTCCCAGCAGGCGCCGATAAAAGAGTATCGGCCGATAGGTGCTGAAAAAGCCCACGAGCGGTGCCCTTTCTGACATTTATGTTGGGAAAGGAGATTGGCTCTGCCATCCCCTCATGCCTGTCCCATGCAGCATTACCTAGGGCAAAACCAGGAACATCTCCACTCTCCATCAGGAACAAGGCCAGGGCAGAAATACGAACTACACTCAGAAAGCTATCGAAGGCCGGTCCATGAAAGGATCGGCAGAATGGAAAGAACACCCGAGCGGTCAACAGAACAAAGCGAGGTCGAAGGACCAAGATCGGCCAAACAAAGGGATCAGAGAAAGTCAGTCCATGAAAGAATTTCATGATGAGTTAGAATCGGCTAAGTCCGGGAACCCTGAGAAGGCAGTCCCAAAAGGGAAACATAGTCAAAAGGACGACACAGCCGAGGTGGTCAGAAGAATCCGCCAACCGGTGGAGCCAAAACCGCGATGGTGCCCGGCTGGTCTCACGAAATCGCAAAAATGCCGGCTCCAGCGCCTCAAGACGCAAGAATCAAGTAGGGCTGAAGACGAAAAGCAGAGAGACGACGCTTTCAATAAACTACGCCCTGTAAAGATCCCAAAGAAAGAATGGCACAGGAAAGAAGTTGCTCTAGATAGTCCTTCTATGGTTGAAGATATGGACACACCCATGGTTGAGGATGTAGAGACACCCACAGACGAGGTCATAGAAGCTTTTATGGCCAAATACGCGGAAAGATCTGGGACTGGAGAAGCAGAAACATCTATGATCGAAAACGACGCACCTACGGCTAACAATACAAATAGTTCTGCGCCAGATGATGTGAGACCACTAGCAACATAAAAGGGCATGCCCTCTTCGGTAAGCATCAATATGGTGTTCGCCCTACCAGCCGAGTTCAAGGCTCAAGGCACTACGACCCTGGAATCATGCGCGCAGTTGTGCCTGGGGTCCCAGGAGGCGATTTTTGAGAAGCCGCAGGAAGATCACCAGCACTTAAAGCCATTGTATTTAAAAGGGTATATCAATGGCAAGCCGATATCTAGGATGCTGGTAGATGGAGGTGCAACTGTCAACTTGATGCCATATTCGACGTGTAAGAAACTGGGAAATCCGATGAAGATCTCATAAAAACCAATATGGTTCTTAACGACTTCACTGGGGATCCCACAGAAGTCAGAGGCGTCATGGTCACGGAATTGACTGTCGGCAGCAAAACTTTGCTGACCGCTTTCTTTGTGGTGGACGCCAAAGGCAGTTACAGTGTGCTTCTACGAAGAGACTGGATCCACGCTAATTGCTGCATCCCGTTTACCATGCATCAAAAACTGGTGCAATGGAACGGAGATGCGGTCGAGATTGTGGAAGCCGATACCTCGGCTCATATTGCCCTGGCCAGTTCCGATGCAAATTGGTCGCATGAAGGAGCCAGGTGCATCTCGGGTAAAGCATTAGAATACTGCGATTTTGTTTGCATCAATGATGCAAAGATAAGTCTGTTCAACATAAGACCTAGTGCAGTTGATCGGATAAGTGAAGTCCTGCGACGATGGAAGCCTACCTGAACACAAGATGGTTGCGAGGAGGAACAAGAAGTTGCCAATACATGGCCGATAGTTCCAAGGCTATCGGGGACTTTGAAGACGACAAAAGACTCGGACAAGGATTTACCTTAGCCGATCTGTTGGAAGAAGTAGATATAGGAAACGGGGATCGGAAAAGGCCAACCTTCATTAATGCTAGGTTGTGCGCCGATCATAAAGAGGGTCTTGTAAGACTATTAAAAGAATACAATGATTGTTTTGCTTGGGAGTATCACAAGATGCCCGGTTTGGATCGTCAACTGGTTGAACATCGGCTGCCAATGAAAACTGGGTATCGGTCGTTCAAACAACCTCCGAGACATTTTAACCTAACGATGTATGATAAAATTAAAGAAGAAATAGAATGATTACTAGAAGCTAAATTCATCAGACCATGTCGGTATGCCGAATGGGTTTCCAACATCATTCCGGTAACAAAAAAGAATGGGAAGATTAGAGTATGCATTGATTTTAGGGACATAAATAAAGCCACCCCCAAGGATGAATATCCGATGCCTATAACTGATATGCTTATCGACGTTGCATCAGGGCACAAAATCATCAGCTTTCTTGATGGCAATGCAGGCTATAACCAGATCTTCATGCCCGAAGCCGATATTCATAAAACGGCCTTCGGATGTCCTGCAGCACTGGGACTATTCGAGCGGATTGTTATGACCTTCGGATTAAAAAATGTTGGAGCTACTTACCAGAGAGCTATGAATTTGATATTTCATGAGTTGATCAGCCGCATTGTGGAAATCTATATAGACGATGTAGTGATAAAGTCAGCAGGAGATCAACAGCACTTAGCCAACTTGGAGGAAGTGCTCAAGAAGACTCGAATGCACGGTTTGAAAATGAATCCATTGAAGTGTGCATTTGGAGTATCGGCTGGGCAGTTTCTCGGGTTCATGGTGCACGAAAGAGGAATAGAGGTAAACCAAGAACGAGTCAGGGCCATAGCCGATACGAAGCCTCTGAAGAACAAGAAAGACCTGCAGAAACTGGTCGAAAAGATTAATTATCTGAGGAGGTTCATCTCGAATTTATTAGGGAGATTAACACATTCACCCCTTTGTTGAGGTTGAAAGAGAATCAAGAATTCGTATGGGGAAAAGAGCAGCAAAAGGCTTTTGATGATATCAACAAATATTTGTCGAAGCCATCAGTGTTGATAACACCTCAGAAGGGAGCACCATTCAGATTATACATATCGGTAGAAGAAATAACAATTGGAGCAGTTCTTATGCAAGAGGTCAAAGGAAAAGAACAGCCGATATTCTACTTAAGCCGGCGGTTGATAGATGCAGAAACTAGATACCCGCCAGTTGAGAAACTCTGTTTGTCCCTCTATTTTGCATGCACAAAGCTGAGACATTATATATTGACGTCTGTAGGATCGAAAGACACGAATATAGCAATCAGAGGGGGGGTGAATGATTGTGCGGAAGCTAAAACCAAATTCTTGATCTACTAAAAGTTCACCCCAAAACAGAACCAAATAATTGCCTCGTATTCGACAAAAATAGAATAATAGAGGTTTGGTAAAACGCTAATTCCTGGAGATCCAACCGTTGGAACAATCTAAAATTTGGACACAAGAAACTAGATTCCAATACGAATCGAACCCAAAAATAATCAGCTCGATCGGACTTACGGATCAAAAGTTATGAACCTCGCAAGCTTGCTGTGACAGAAGATGACGAGAATAGATCTAACTAGAATTGTAGCTCGCCGAAAGATTTGAAGAACTTGATCTTTATTTCTCCTTTCTTTTGTCTAAAATACTCCAAACAAAAGAGTATAACCCTAAAGCTTGCTCAAAGCTTGATGCCCTTCAACAGGAGACAACCCCTCCTATTTAAAGGAGCAAAACACAAGGAGTCATGAATACAATTCCTACTCCTAATCCTAGAAGTAGTCCCACTCCTAATCCTAGAAGGAGTCCCACTCCTAATCCTAGAAAGAGTATGTATTCAACACAACTCCTCTTGGCCCAACCTGGCCGAGTACAACTCTTGCACGCGTATGGCAACCCTACCATACTCACGTGACTAACACTTTGCACGCGAATGACCTCCTGCCATTCTCACGTGACTAACCATTCTTCATGTGCACCATTCTCTTAGCCCGAATGTCCCGCATGACATCCTTGACCACCAAGACCTCAGTTCCCCCTAAACCTAGTCCCGAACCTCAGTTCCTACATGAACCTAGTTCCGGTCCCGTCATCGACCACATTCGCCCTCGAGCAATACCTGCACATGAACAAACCACAAAATGATTCCGAGCACAAGTCCGCGACTTGACTCACATTAAACCATGCAACCACTCACATGAGTGCATTGCATTAAATATTCTAAGAACACGATTTCAAAACACGAACCAAAACCTTTGCAAAAATAAAAAAGCTTTTCAAATAATCAAACTGATTTCAGATCTTTTCAAATAAAGAAACCAAAAAATAAATCTTGTCGAAATATCAAACTGGTTTCAAATCTTTTTCAAATACTCATCATCAAAATCAAATGGATCAAAAATAACGATCCTTCAATCTCCCCCTTGATGAGTAATTTGACAAAACACAATATAAGATTTGACAAGAGATTGAGCAAGAACCAAAAGACCAAAAAATCCCAATTCAAAAACCTTCAAAAACCTCCTTGACTTGTTCTCCCCCTTTTTGACAAAATAGTCATCAAGATCTCAAAACTCCCCCTTAATGAATGCAGTATCTCAAGCTTTGAAGTATATTCAAGGTATATAATCAAAGTAAAGCATTTGGAGAGTTTTTAGGATAACTTTCTCATTTTGTATCAATTTATCCAATGAGAAAGCAAATTGTGAGAATATGGAGGCTCTAACACATAGAATAGTTATTGCATAAGCAAATTAGAGCAAACAAGTAAAATGTCATAAACTGATTTTGCCAAAGCGAAAAAGAAATCTATCATGAGCATAGAGAGACTTTCAAATTCACTAATATTTGTCTCAAGCCTTTTTCAACCATTTGAATTTCCTTTTTCTCTTTTAGCAAGTTTGACAATTTTGCTTTGTGATCAACAGGGATGACAAGTAACTGCACACTAGCCCATACTTGTGTATGAGTAGGTAGTTCTTTCTTGTATCTTTCTCAGTTTAAATTGGCAAGTGGCTTCACATTGTTCTGAACTTTTGTTTAGACAAGTAGCCTTTTCTTGCATTTTTGCATTTAAATCCCTGGCAAGGAAGCTGCACATTGTACTAAACTTGTGTTTAGCCAAGTAGCTTTTGCTTGCATCTTTTTCAACTTGCTTTTAACATTAAAACACTGATTTTGCTTGAGACTCATAATGATCATTTGAAGTCCAACAAAAAGCTCACACATAGTTTCTAATCAGCTCTAGCCTTTCAACAGATGACAAGAAACTTTTAAGCCTATTTCACAAATGCAATACCATAATGAGCAAGAGCCAAAATATTCTCGAAAAGCATCTCAAATTGAATTATTTTAGCCTTTTAGTGATAAGTAAAGCATTGAGCATTAACTTGGCTATATACACAAGAATAATCACCAAAGCTTTGTACTACATGATGCAATGTAAATAGGGGATTTTACTTGAGGTGTAAAATCAAAATACCACTTATAAAAAAAATCACTTGTAAGAACCAAAGTCAAGTAACCCAAAAAGAGATAAACTCAAGACTCCCCCTCAAATCAACCCATGGGGATGAATGATCCCAAGTTCACCGCGTAAGAAAGCAAAACGAGAAGAAGACAAAGGTTTTGTGAAAATGTCTGCCAATTGATGTTCAGTATCCACATGGTGAAGCACAATGTTGCCTTTTTCAACATGATCTCTAAGAAAGTGAAATCTGATGTCAATGTGTCCAAGAAAGAGAATTACTCAAGAAGTGACATGAACCAGATGTACTTTTTCTATCAATTCTACATCCTCCAAATTCAGCATCAGAGAAAGCTCTTAAACTAATGCATGAGGAAGCAGAAAGCCAAATGCCAAAATCTTGAGTACCACGGAGATACCTTAAAATCCTCTTGATAGCTTGTCGATGTGAAGCACGCGGGGAAGCTTGAAAACGAGCACACAAGCACACAACAAACTCCAATTATCTCATCCTCAACAGCATCATCATCATCTTCATCAACAAAGATACTCTCCCCCTGAACATATGCACCTATACCTGCACTATTTGGACTAGTGCCTTTTGCGAAAACAGAGGTGGAAGAAGCATCTTGAAAAATAACACTTTTAGCACGAGATGCACGAGTGAAGAAGGAGAACCAATTCTTATCATCGGACGTGTGGCGTGAGCATCCGGAATCCACTAGCCATGTGTTCTCCTTCCTCGCGTGAGAAGCCTACATAGAAGCAGAAAGTGTCGAGGTCTCGGTACTGGGGTTAGAAATAAGATGTTTAGGAATCCAGTACTGAGACACACGACGCACAACGGTTGGCACAACACGAGCATTCTTATGCATAAAAGCATATTTGTCTTTTCTCGTGTTCTTAGCAACAAGAGGTGTTTGCATCACCCTAGGCACATAATGAGAAATGAAACGTGCATGCAAATTAGACCTAGCATTAAACCTTTCTCTCTTTTGTTGTTTAGCTAGTCTAAAGCAAAAGTCTTCTAAATGTCCATCTCTACCAGAATGAGTGCAAGTGTACTTAACATGATGTTTTGCTTTAACAGTAGAATCACATTTTGCATTCATCATAGTAGAAGATAAAAGACCAGCAGATTTAAAGACAGTTTTCTTAGGCTCATTGACAATTTCAAAATTTCCACTTTCAAGTGTTTTGACAACAGTGGGAGCATGTGATTTATGATGAGCATAAGAATCAAAACCTAAACCTTTGTTCTGAGTGCTGACTTTTGATTGATCCAAAATCATGTTTAGGTTTTTCTTGCCATTAGTGAAACGTTCCAAAGAATTTTGCAAGTAATCAACTTTTTTAGCAAGATTTAAACAATTATCACAAGGAGTGTCAATTTTAGCTTTCTGTTTCTGGCAATTTGAACACGAGTTAATTTCATGAGTGAAAATGTCATTTGTTAATTGGGTAACTCTACAATTTACATCTTTTACTTTCAGCTCAAGAATTGAACATTTAGAGCCAGCAATTTGTTCATGTAAACTATCAGTAGAGCAACCAATATTTTTCACAAGTTTTTCATTTTTCAATTGTTCGGCATAAACTTGTTCTAGTTTAATCACATGTTCATCTTTTAGAGACTTAATTTCAAATTTGAGATCTAAGCAAGTATCACAAGTATTTTCAGAATTTGAATTTCTAAGATCAAAGTTTTCAGATTTTAGCATGGATAGATCTTTTTCTAAGTTTTTATTTTTGAGTGAAGATTTTCTTAAAGATTTTCTCAATATGACTAAAACTTCACAAAGCTCATCATACAAAGGCATTACCTCATCACCGTCGCTGGAGGTGCTGTCGTTGTCACTAGAATCGATAGTGTTCCCTTTTGCCATGAAGCACAGTCCGGTGAAATCCTTCTCATTCAGCTTTGTTTGCTTCGCTTCCTTACCATCTTCAGTTGAGTCATCAATGTCGCTTAAGTCTAAGCGACCAATTGCCGCGAAGACTTTGTTGAGCATCTTCTTCGACCGTTGCTTATTTTTGTCCTTGCTCTCTCTTGGCCGGAAGGACTTGGAGTTGCTTTGCTCCTTCTCCTCTCCATCTTTGTTCTTGAAACAGTTAGCACGGATGTGCCCTGCCTTGACGCAGTGGTAGCAGTGGATGGAGGCTCCTCTTCTTTCCCTTGATCTCATGTAAGCTGCATTGACACGCTTGGAAAGAAGAGCAAGTGTATCTTCTAGTATTTGATCTAGCTGTTCATCACTAAGAGCACTCAAAATAGTAATGGAATATGATTATGAAGAACTAGTAGCATTATCATATGAAGAAGAAATAGCATTAAGAGCCATAGAGTTATTATTGGATGTTCTTGAAACAATGTCTATCTCAAAAGTCTTGAGACTAGAATATAGTTTATCCAAAGTCATTTCACTCATCTTGTGAGCATCCATAAAAGCAGTCACTTTCATTTGCTAGATTTTAAGATCAAGAGATGATAGGAAATGTCTAGCATTTTCAGAGTCAGTGTACTTTACATCTACAGCTCTAAGGTTGTTTAAGATTCTGTTAAAGCGAGCAAAACAATCATCTAGAGATTCTCCAGAGTTCATTTCAAATCTAGTGTATTCCTTTTTAAATTGATCTTGCCTAGCTTCTTTTACAGAGTCAGTGCCCTCATGATAATCTTGAAGAGATTTCCAAATTTCATGAGCAGTGAGTAAATGACAGACTCTATCGAATTCTTTTCTGGCAAGTCCTTGAAGCAATATGTTTCTAGCTCTATTATTGTTTTCAACATTTTTTTCAAACTCGATTTTATCAATATCATCATTTGAAGGAAGCTCGTATGGAATCTTTACCTTGCGCCAAATAGCGTTACCTTGAGCTTGAAGGTATGCAGTCATCCGAATCCGCCAGTGGGGAAAGTCTGTGCCATTGAAGATTGGCGGCTTGTTCGAGTATTTCTCTGTTGCCATAACTTACCGTTTACTAATCACTTATTAAGATGGATTAGTAGAGCCTAGCTCTGATACCACTTGAAGGATCGAAAGACACAAATATAGCAATCAGAGGGGGGGGGTGAATGATTGTGCGGAAGCTAAAACCAAATTCTTGATATACTAAAAGTTCACCCCTAAACAGAACCAAATAATTGCCTCGTATTCGACAAAAACAGAATGATAGAGGTTCGGTAAAACACGAATTCCTAGATATCCAACCGTCGGAACGATCTAAAATTTGGACACAACAAACTAGATTCTAATATGAATCGAACCCAAAAAGAATCAGCTTGATCGGACTTACGGATCAAAAGTTATGAACCTCGCAAGCTTGCTGTGACAGAAGATGACGAGAATAGATCTAACTAGAATTGTAGCTCGCCGAAAGATTTGAAGAACTTGATCTTTATTTCTCCTTTCTTTTGTCTAAAGTACTCCAAACAAAAGAGTATAACCCTAAAGCTTGCTCAAAGCTTGATGCCCTTCAATAGGAGACAACCCCTCCTATTTAAAGGAGCAAAACACAAGGAGTCATGAATACAATTCCTACTCCTAATCCTAGAAGGAGTCCCACTCCTAATCCTAGAAAGAGTATGTATTCAATACAACTCCTCTTGGCCCAACCTAGCTGAGTACAACTCTTGCACGCGTATGGCAACCCTACCATACTCACGTGACTAACACTTTGCACGCGAATGACCTCCTGCCATTCTCACGTGACTAACCATTCTTCATGTGCACCATTCTCTTAGCCCGAACGTTCCGCATGACATCCTTGACCACCAAGACCTCAGTTCCCCCTGAACCTAGTCCGAACCTCTGTTCCTCCATGAACCTAGTTCCGGTCCCGTCATCGACCACATTCGCCCTCGAGCAATACCTGCACATGAACAAACCACAAAACGATTCCGAGCACAAGTCCGCGACTTGACTCACATTAAACCATGCAACCACTCACAGGAGTGCATTGCATTAAATATTCTAAGAACATGATTTCAAAACACGAACCAAAACCTTTGCAAAAATCAAAAAGCTTTTCAAATAATCAAACTGATTTCAGATCTTTTCAAATAAAGAAACCAAAAAATAAATCTTGTCGAAATATCAAACTGGTTTCAAATCTTTTTCAAATACTCATCATCAAAATCAAATGGATCAAAAATAACGATCCTTCAACGTCAACATGCACGGTCGTTGGTAAAGCCCATGTCATAAAATATGTCCTGTCGGCTCCTATAATGAAAGGGCGACTCAGGAAGTGGGCTTACAGGCTTACAGAGTTCGACCTCATGTTTGAATTGGCTAAGGCAATGAAGGGGCAGGTAATAGCCGATTTTATGGCAGACCACACCCCTGCTTGTGGATTTGTGGGCCTTGCTCCCTGGCAGCTATATTTTGATGGGTTAGTGTGTAAGGAAGGAGACGGTATCGGGATAGTTTTAGTATCTCCTAAAGGGTATTGCTACGAGTCCGCCTTTAAGTTGGATAGCCGATGCTCAAACAATCAAGCTGAATATGAGGCCCTAATTAAAAGGCTATACATGCTGCAAAATATCGGAGCGGATTCCATTGAAGCCTTCGGAGATTCTCTGCTTGTGGTCCAACAGGTGCGAGAGGAATTCAATTGCTACAACGATGTCCTAGCCAAGTATTTAGCACGCTGCCGAAAGTTGATAAAGGCGTTCAACTCCTTCACAATCGGCCATATACCCCGAGAGGAGAATGATCGGGCTAATGCCTTGGCTTAGTAAGCATCAGGGTATGCACCTCTCGAGCAAACCACCGATTGTGAGTCAATTGAGAAAACAATGCTCTACCTAACAACTTCTGATTGGCGCACGAAGATTATAGCCTATTTGACAAACCCCTTAGCCAAGACAGATGTAAAAACTAAAAGACAAGTGCTGAAATACGTGATGATCGATAATACCATGTATTATCGGACGATGGAGGGTTTGCTTCTCCGCTGCCTTAACACTGAGGAAGCAAGATTGACCATGGGAGAGGTCCATGAAGGAATTTGTGGAACGCATCAATCGGCTCATAAGATGAGGCGGTTGCTTAGGCGCACTCATTACCATTGGCCGACAATGCTGGAAGACCGTTTTCGATATTACAAAGGGTGCCAAGACTGCCAGAAGTTCGGAAACATACAAAACGCCCCCACCGCGGCTTTGCACCCAATTGTGAAACCCTGGCCATTCCGCGGATGGGGCTTTGACACCATTGGGCAGATTTATCCAGCGTCCAGCAAAGCTCACAAGTTTATATTGGCCGCCACAGATTACTTTTCCAAGTGGGTCGAGGCGGTACCACTAAAGAAAGTCACTAGCATGGAGGCAATAGCATTTGTCCGAGAACACATCGTTCATCGGTTCGGGATTCCACAAACTATTACGATCGATCAGGGCACCGTGTTCATGTCAGAAGCATTCCAAAGCTTTGCCTGAAGTTTAGGGATCAGAATGTTGAACTCCCCACCATACTACGCTTAGGCCAACGGACAGGTCGAGTCGTCGAATAAAACATTGATCAAGTTGATCAAGAGGAAAATAGATGATAAACCAAGAGGATGGCATACAACACTAGTCGATGCACTGTGGGCATATAGAGTATCGGGCCACGGGGCCACCAAAGTATCCCCGTACCAGTTGGTGTACGGACAAGAAGCGGTATTGCCATTGGAAATCAGCATAAGCTCACTTAGAACCACCATGCAAGACATTCTATCGGCTGAGGACTACAGGAATGCATTGGCTGATGACCTCGAAGACTTAACAGAGTTGAGACTGAGAGCGATGGAACATATCCAGAAAAACAAGGTTAGGGTGGCAAGAGCGTACAATAGAAAAATCATACCCAAGTCATTCGAGTAAGGCGATTTAGTATGGAAAACTATCCTGCCAGTCGGAACGAGGGACAGCAAGTACGAAAAATGGTCACCCACGTGGGAAGGGCCATACAAAGTTAGTCGGCTGGTACCAGGAAATTCGTACATACTCGAGACCCTTAGAGGGGAAGCATATGTCAAGGCCATCAACAGAAAATACCTGAATAAGTACTACCCTAGCATATGGGTCGGAGCTTAGAAAAATGGTGAAAGGAAAAAATCACCAAAAGCAGAATCAAGTCCAGTATGGGATAGGTTCGGTTGCAAATCAAAACATTACGAGATGAAAGGCGGTGTACGATTAAGAGTATTTTGTTCAGGTACATCGTCTAGATAAGGTGGGTGATGCTGTCACCAGCCTCCTGTGCAACTCGGCCCACGCTTGCGATCAGAGCTTCATCATCCGACACACTACCTAGGACCGATGCAATAGCTTTGACCCTGGCATCAATCCTCTGAAAGGACTCTACCAAACCGGCTCGACAGACTTGTATGTCAGCCTTTACCAAGGCAGCCCTGCGGTCCATCTCGGAAAGGTGGGTCTCGGCTTCGGCTAGGACCTGCTTCAGGCGAGCTATCTCATGGGCCAGCTCTGCCCTTGACGAAGCTAAGGCTTGAACTGAAGCGACTGCATCATCAAACGCGGCCTTCTCCTTTTTCACTTCAGCCGCTTGAAGAGCAAGTTCTGCATGCTCCTTCGCAACTTCCTCCCATTGCCGATGGCGCTCCTGTGCCGACCGAACGGCGTCCCTCTCCAAGAAAAGCCCGTGCAAATGGTGGAATGCGTCCGTAGACGATGACGGGAGGCAGGAAGTAACTTCGGCAAGCAAAGCAGAAACCAATTGATACAAATCCAGCACCATCGGCCCAGATCGCACCAACAGCCGATGAAGCTACTTAAATTTATCCCGCCATGATGCTGATAAAGGATCTAGTCCTACTTGGAGCGGCTGGTCAATAGAAGACATACAAAAGTCGATTAAGACAGAACATACAAAATATTCACACGCTTCCCTAAGAAGGCTATTTACATGATTGGCTAAAATAGTAAAGTAGCGATTACATGAGTCGGCTAAGGGATGCACAGAAGTCTCGCGGCAGATGTAGATAATAAAGACCGAAAAGAAAAAGAAGGAAAATGAACTGGAAGAAGAAGAAGCACCACAACACCCAAGCAAAGTGCTCAGGGATTGTGGCCACCTTAAGGAAAAGAAAATAAGGGGGAGGGTTGCCATCCGTACATAAGAAATGAAAAACCCCTACGTCTAATGAAGACGACGGCGCTTCCTGTCCGAGGTACTCCCGGCGCTGGGACCACTATTTTGGGTGGCGGCACCGGCGGCAGGGGCTGAGAAAGGTGCCTGCTCGTCATCGGAGCTGATCTCAACAACGACCGTCATGGCCACCATTGAGATGTTGCTACTTGATTCCTCCACGGCGTCTAGAGGAGGATTGGTGGCTTCGGGAGCTGCCCCCACCGGCGCGTCACCGGCGGGAGGGGCGTCAGCCACCGGAGCGTTGGCGGCGTCTGCATCGAACTCCTCCTGGAGCGCGCGGGTGATGGCCTCATCATCGGCCACCTCCTCCTCGGCCCGAACTTCGGCCGATAACTCCGCTGGGAGGGTGGCTGCAATCGCAGAGTCATCGTTCGATGAAGAGTAGTCTGAATCAGAACCGAAGAAGGAAGAAGAAGACGAAGACATTGTGTTCGTGCTAAGGAATTACAAGTGACGACGCGGTAAAAGAAACTGTGATTTATCGGGGATTTATAGAGCCAAATGCACGTCAGAATCACTGCTACACAGAGAACGAAGATCCACCCAAATGAATGCCGACAGAACATGAAGCGAATCGGCGTTTTAATGGCATGACGAGACAAGGGATCAATCGCTGAAGAGAGAGAAGCAGTGGGAAACGGCTATTCACTAAGGCGATCAACGGGCGATTTTTGGGACATGACGCATATCCCAAAAATGGGGGGGGGGCATATGTTGGCACATAAATTTGGTCGACTGAGACGGGTTCAGTCGTGGCACGAGCCAGGAAGATGGCGCGAGTTGGATTGGCAACGAGCGATGGGACAGGGGTCATATCAGAAAAGGGCATGGTCGTACAAGGGACATACGGGAAGAAACCGAAGCCGATACAACCTGGATTTGATACGGTTGTGATCAAGATGGAAAGACAAGATCAAGGCCGATATGATTGAAGAGTCTGTGATGATCACGATCAAGGCTACACCGGCTATAAAAGGCGACGTGCTGCATAGAAAGAGGACATCCAAAACCAACCAATCAATCTACCAATTACTTTTGTTTCCCTGCACTAGTAGTTCTCGTAGCTTTGTAATCTTTCCTCTATAATTCACGTTGATCAATACAAGTTACGTATCACCGGTTATTGATCTTTGCTGCGTTACACTCTACCAAGCTCTCGTTTCTTTCGATCTTGTTGTGCATCGCCTTTTTCGGAGAAGTAAGCTTTTACCCTGTCTGATCGGCTCGTGAGAGCAGATTAGATCTGTTTACCCAGTTCGCGCTGGTTCGTACCGAGCTAGCAAGGGTCGTATCAATACAAAGACTCAGATCGTTCTCCCTGGAACGATCGTATTCAGGTACACATCTCTTGCCAATTGTGTGATCAAATCGGCTGGCACGCTCGCGACCCTTGAACCCAGCGTTCTCGTGTGTTGGCGGCGATCGACTCGACGCTGCGTGGGAGGCCTTGAGGGCCCTCATGGTGCCTCGAAGGGCGGCAAGCTCAGCAGAGTCTATCTCCATCCTCTGCTACGCCGCGCCCCGCTCAGCCTCAAGGGCTTCCTCGAGTGCACCAGGTGGGCCTCCCACTCCTTGACCAAGTTCAGCACAACCTTCAGCGCATCCACATGCTCCTCGAGACCTTGGAGTCCCTGGGCAATGTGATCCACGGCCTGGAGAAATCAAGGAGTAAGCGCACGGAGGGGAAGATGGAACAAAAAAGAAGAAGAAAGAGAGACAGGAGTAAGACCACTCATACCTGGCTGAGCCGTTTTCGAAGGTGACGCGGTGGGAACCAACGCTCTGGCCGCTTATAGCCCCGACCGCGGCTTGCTCTTCTGACTCGGCCTAGACAAAAGAAGGGCCTGTCTGGTCCCCCTTGCCGATCTCCAGGGTCAGTCGGGCCTCGTGACCTCCGCCCCCGACTTGGTCGGGCTCGGCGTCCCGGGTCAGGGTAACTTCGGCTGTGGGCCCCAGAGCAAGCTCGGAAGGAGGGGGTCACCCTCGCTGATCGGGAGGAGGCTTCGGGGGTCTGCGACTGGGAGGGCTTCATCTTCGACGACTGGGATGACCTCGGTCTCGACCGCCTCGACGGCGCTGGCCGGGAGGATCTCAACCTCGACCTCGGCCTCGGCCTCGACCATGGCTTCGCCCGTCCCGGCAGCTCGATCCTTGAGGACTTCGACCTCAGGCCCGTCCGCCTCGGCAGCTCCGTCCTCGGCCTCGACCTCAGCCTCGCCTGTCTGGGCGGTCCCGCTCTCAGGGGTCTCAACCTCTGGGATACCCGTCGCCTGATCCTCCACCACAGCTTCGGATGGAGGGGTCGGGTCGGGGAGGCCAGACAGGCTCTCCTGGGGGAATCCTCCGGAGGTCGGGCCCCCGAGCAATGGAGGTCGGCAGACCAGCTGGAAGTCGAGCTCCTCCTCCTCGGACTCTGACTCGCCCTGAACAACAGCCATCGTCAAGCTAGGTCGTGAGTGGGCTTGAGGCCCCAATGTCTGCAGTTGGGAGCATTACTAAAATAGAGCAAAAAGAATCTCAAGAATGCCAGGGTAAAATCACGAGCATACCTGAGTGTCGAGCCTCCTCCTCGAGGTCGGGCGCCGGGCACCTTGGGCCGATGGTGCTGGGGCTTGGGAAGGACTCAGGGCTGCAGAAGGTCGAGGCCCCGACCTCGGGTTTCGGGGCCTGAAGCCCCTGATGGGCTTGAGGTCCTTGCCGCTGCTGTCGCTTGTTGCTGCTGCGTAGATTATGAAGGAGCCATGAGAAAGAAAGGGGCGCTAGAGCTAAGTGATATGGGAAATGACAGAGGCATAGGGAAAAGGGGCTTACCACCATTCGGTCCCCCGACTCGACGTGCGGCTTCTTCAGGGCGCTGCCACTGGGGGCATCCGGGGGCGGCCTCTTGCCCGCCTTCTTACCTCTGCCCGATTCGGGCAGTGGCAGCATCCGCCTTGCAGCCTCGCGCAACTCCAGGTTGTCCTACATGCATGCTAGGGGTTAGCACGAGCTCAAGATAACTCGGGCAAGGTTTTGAGCTCGGGGAGGTTGTTTCCTTGGTGCTTTGACTCAACACGCTCCTTGGGACGGGGTCGTCCAGGGTGTAGTCAAGGGCCACCTTCCCAAACATCTCGTTCATCCTGGCCGCCACCCAGGATTCCTTTGGCGCTGCTGAAGGCCATGTGAGGGTTAGGCGAAAGAAAAAAGAACACACCTTAGCTCGAGCTCGAGGAAGCCTCTTTTATAGGAAACTTACCAACGGGGGCCTCGTGGGTGGGGTCATCTCGCCCCACGATCTCGAAGAACGGATGGAGCCTCTTTCACAGAGGGCACACCCAGTTCCGCAAGAAGTTGATGGCGATGGCCTTACCGGTGAGGCCACGAGTGGCGCAGATGTGGATGGTGGCGATGGCCTCCTTGTCCGCCTCCAACTCATCTGGCTTGGGGGTCTGGCGCTTGGTGGTGATGGGGCTCCCGTCGTAGGTGAGGGTGCCGTCCTCCCTCCTATTCAAATAAAACCACCTCTCGGACCAGGGACCAAGAGAGTCACGAGCTCAAAGCAAGGGGAAGGACCAAGGGAGCCTTGGCTATAGCCAAAAGTAAAGACACCAGACCACGGGGTCTTTCCCGGTGCGGAACAGGGAGAAGTAGTGGAAGAAGAGAGAGGGGGTGGGGACGATCCCAAGAAACCCCTCGCACAAATGAGAGAAGAGGAGAAGGACAGAGTTGGGCACCAGGTTGATGAGCTTGATCTTGCATTGGGCTAGAACTGAGGCTAGGAAGTCGCTCTCCGATGTCCGCAGGCCGAAGAGCATGTACTGCTCGGTGCTGACGAGCTCGTCCTCTTGGGGCTGCGGCTCGGTCTTCGCTCCGGGTAGCCTCCAGGTCATTGGATCTAGCAAACCCGACTCCTTGAGTTCCCTCATCCTCGCTGTGGTTAACGCGCTCCTCCCAAACTTGGCCATGGGGGCTTGCGGGGTCTTGGCTAGAGGAGAGTGGAAACTTTCGGGCGGGAAGAAGAAGCGGTTTTTCGCCGGGAGATTTAGGATCGAAGGAGATTTGGGGCTTTTTCCTCGGGAGATGAAATGGCCCGGTACATACAGGGCCTCGGGTTCTGAAGACTGGAATTAATGCGCCTCGAAGGACTCACCAGGGTGCTTGGGAAATTGTGCCGGTGGGAGGATGGCAACGGTACGGATGGATTTGAACCGTTCCCCTCCCCATCGCCAGGCACGACAAAGAAGGCACAGGAGTTCTCGGTCGGGGTCGGAACACCTGACACCGCGTCGAACTGAAACTTAAACATAAGGGGGACTCCCCTCCAGGACTTTCAGGCTCAAGGTCCTCTTCGGCAGCGGGGAGTGACTTGAGCCTCGGGGGCTAGATGTCGGGGAATGGAATACCCTACCTGTCCAACAGGATGGTCAGTCGACCTGTCAAGGCCCCAGCTTCAAAAATTCTGGGACATCCGGAGTATCCGGATTAATCATCCGGAGTGTCCGGATATAACCCGAAATATCCGGATTAAATGTCCGAAGTATCCGGATTAGCTCGCCCGAACACCCTAACCCGGAGTATCCGGACAAAATGTCCGGAGTGTCCGGGTTGACTACTGAAGACCCCAACCCGGAGTCTCCGGGTTAAATGTCCGGAATGTCCGGACTTATCGGGGGTGTTGTATAAAGTTTGGCCTCTCTTGCTTCCTCACTCACTTCATCCCCTACCTCTTGCTCCCCTCCTCTCCCGTGTGTACCTCTCCACCCCGCCCTTGTCTCCAGTGAGCTCCTCACTCCGGCGACCTCCCGTGCTCCTCCTCGGTGAACTGCTCCACCCCGGTGTCCTCAAGCTCCTCCCCGAGCCGGCGTCCCCTTTCCTCTACCCAGCTTCCCCTCCATCTCCTCCCTTCTCTTGGAAGGTAAGGTCTCATCTTGGAGTTGGGTCCCAAGTTCTTGGGTTCTAGGGCACCCATGGGAGTAGATTTGAGGCTTGGTGTGTAGATCGGGGTGGTGAGTAAACTTTGGGAGTGTTAGGGTTCTTGGTGGGTGGTTGGATTTGGGGTGGATTAGACAATGTAGGATGTTAGACTAAGAGATCGGGGGTAGGTGATGTCCTCCCTAGCGTTGGTTTCGGATTTAGTTGAGTTTTTAGAAAGGAGACCCGTTCGTCGTGGGTTGAGCTAGCTCGGAGCTTCTCCGACTTAGCCGCATGTAGGGAAAGTCGTAGATCGGGCCCTCATGGTGCCATAGGACTCAGTAGCACTCCGATCCTTGGGTTATTTGGGCGAAATGCGCAGGGTCCGGAGTGTCCGGACCTAATCGTCCGGATTGTCCGGGTTAGCCGGACTGTCCGGATATTAAACCCGGACTGTCCGGGTTCACCTGGTCTGTTCGGTGGGGGAATTGCATTGTATTGCATTGTATTTGTTTCTTTCGCATTGCATGCATCTCATTATGCATTGTGCTCGTGTAGAGATCGATCCCGCGGCGACTGACGTGGCCGTGGTTGAGGGGATTGCCGACGGGCAAATTGTCGTCGATCCACAAGCAGAAGTACAAGGCAAAAGCACCTAAGCATATTCAACCCTAATTGTAATTCTATTTTTGCGAATGAACTGATTATTTGGTGTTAGGTATGCATTAGGAGTTTAATTGTGAGAATAGGGCTAGATCCTACTTGTTGCATGTGCCATCCTTGTTACTTGTTGAACACCTCCGTTGGAGCTAGTATATGGGTAAATATAATGTGTCCATGCTTAGTTTGCTTAGAGGTCGGGTATGGGCCAAGTGATGGATGGTTCCATCGCTTGAGGTTATTTTGGTTATGAGTAGAAGTGGAATATGAAATGGGACCGGGCGAGAGAGTTAGATTCACTTGGGTGCGGAGACTCAAGTGTGGTAGTCTCGCCTGTGTCGATTAAGGATCGATCCGTTGTTTGCCCTTTGATCGAGCACACCTTGGTTGATCGCATGCCGGAAATGGGCCGGTAAAGCTATTCTTTCATCGCATGCCGTTCGATGGGGCATACACCTCATGTGGTTGGACGTGGTTGAGGGCGAGGCTTAGGCCAACTCTCGAGGGCCAAGCCGGGCTTGGGCCACTCGAGGGGGTGCTAGGTGCTCGGACCGCATGAAGATGTCCCCAACGAATTGGTATGGATAGGAGGATGGTTGACACGAGGTTCTTTGGGGCACGTGTCTTGCGATTAATGCTTCCCTACAGGGTTAATTAAGCGATTCGAATTGCCACGCTCTCGGATATGAGCACGCTTGGTCATCGCACATTCAACGTAGTAATAACTTGAACTGAAGTTCGCCTTTGGGCTTGAGCTCAAAATTGTTATGAGGTCCCTTGCTTGGTTATTAATAAATGTTGAATTTCACTCTAGAGGTAGGTGCCGTTACAACTGCTCTAATTTGTGAATCGAATAGCGGTACTAAGTAATCAACGAAGTTAAGCTTTCCGCACTTTTTAACTTCAGCTGATTTCCTTGCTACATCCAAATGCATATGTGATGCCTTAAAGCGTCAGAGCGATTCTAGGGTTCCTTTTCCTGGTTTTGTTTCGGGAGAGGAATGAAGGATTTGTCGGGGGATGAAATAATTGAAGTTTATCCGGCGTATTAATATTAAATTTGGAGTTGTCGGGCTAGAAACAGTGGGCCGAGGAAAACCTGGGCTTGGGCTGCGAATCCCCTCCCCACCTCTCTCTCTTTTCCCCTAGTGGGCCGGCCCACCATATAAAAGGGGTGTCACCCCCCCCAAAAGCCCTAGGGCGCCCCCCTTCCTCCCCTAGCAGCCACACCACCCCTCCTCTTCCTCCCCTTGCGTGGTGGCTCAAGATGCACCGCGAAACGCGAAGGAGCAAGCGAGAAGAGGATCCGTGGAGGCGTGGAGGACGAGCAGATTTCCGTTTCGGGAATCGTCGCGCGTTTTTCGTGGGTTCTCAAGGGAAAACTCAAGGTAAAATTCCCAATCTTTTACCCCTGTTCTACCTAGGGATTAGGAGTGTATTAGATCTGGTGGTGAGTGATTTAGATGGATCTTGATGGGGGAGAAGGGTAGATGTTCACGTGATGCTGTTTTTGGAAGGGGAGATTGTGCAGCACGGATTGTTTCGCGTTTTACGTGGCATATACGATTTTTCCTGCAAAAACCTATAACTAGAAAGTTGTAGATAACGTCGAGATCTAGCTTCTGTAATTTTTTCAGAATTTTTGGGGCGTGGGTATAAGAGTTATCGCTGTTGCAAGATGACGGACAGAATCTGGAAACAGATTTTGTCCACTGTGTTGGACGTTTGTTTAGGCATATTTAACAGTGGAATTGAAATTTGTGATCTTCATGAAAGTTGTAGATATAGTCAATATCTAGCTACTGTAATTTTTTTGTATTTTTATGATCTGTATAAAAAAATATACGAAATTGTGAAGAGAGGGTGATGCTGTTTGACCCGGACAGATTGGGGTTTTTGGCGCTTAAGAAGGGAACGGGGATTAGGAAGCGTGTGTTCGAGTTGTGTGATCATTTGTGATGTCGCTATGTACTGAAATAATACTTGTACAGGTGGTGCCCCTTCTGGACGCAACTAGGTTCGTCATCCACGTTGGTAAAGGCAAGTGGAAGTAGCGGTCTTGCTAAACTATAACTCGCTATTTGTTTCGTCTTCAATATAAACCTTAATTGCAGCACACCTACATGGTTTAACTACTTGTTTATGAGATTACAATATCCTATCCAGCATTGTGATGTGGTTGTTTGGCTTTTGAATCATGAGTAAGAATGAAGAAAGATGTTGTTTGCAAGATGAATTGTGGAGATATTCTATCTCAATGATGTTCGCATTCTATCCATGTTATTTGATGGTATGCAAGCATGTGAATTCAGAGTGGGAAGTTATGAATGTATTTATGCATGAAGCATTAACTGCATAATCATGCATTTGAAGTTTGTCGACGCCTTGGCGCGATCAGATGCGTACAACACCGTGTGTTCCCGAGAAAGGGCACGGTGAGGAGGATCATGGCATAAGCATGTGCACAATCATATGCATTTTACTGAGGTTGTGTGGACTCTATAATGTGGTATTGGACATGAGGAATTTGGTATGCTAGTTTTACTGTGGCTGTGTTATTCGTTAGAAGTTGTTCCGCTTGCTGAGATTACCCAATCTCACCCCTTGTTATTTTGTTGTTTTCGGGTAGTTCTCATGAGTCGTAAGCTTGAAGGGTGGGCTTAGTAGCACAATCAACCCTCCGAGGTCATCACGAATCACATGGACTAGTGCATTTAATAATTCATTAGCTTGCTGAAATTTTATTAATCATAGACCTGTTGATGTCCTCTTTGGAGCTGTTTTACGTTTATGTTTGTTTTCTGGTTGATTTAGACTTGTTATCTCTAGTATTGATGCTTTTATGTTATTCCTGTTTATAATGGTTATTATGAATCTTGTTGTCGCCTGCTTTTGTCCTAATTTTAGGAGAGATGCTGTCGAAATTTTCTTGTACGACGCTTTAGATTTGTAGGGTGTTACAGCTTGGTATCGTGAGCGGTCAGTAGGTCCTTGGAATGTCTATTTTTAGTGTCATACTATAGGATACAACTAAAATGTGATGTGGAATAACTTAGAAACATGGCCTAGGTTTTAACTAAAATTTTGTCATAGGATAGCAACATTAAAACTTGTGTAAGTGGAATCACTAATTTAAAATTTGACACACATGGATGCACTGAGGAAAGGGTATGGGTATCGTTGCCTTATGCTTAAAGGTTGAATTTAAGCTTTGTTGTTGAATGCTACTTTTGATGATGTATAATGCTATATTTATGATAGATTTGATTGAGTTGCTTCATTTGTGATAAAGTGTGGTTGTGGTGCGTATGGTTTGATCACCTTTTGTTTGTAGTGAGGCTGTGGTTTGACGGTGTGGCCGGGTAGAGTCACCACCGAAGAACTATTATACCCTCAGGGAAAGAGTACTTATCCGTGTCTGTCGTAGATCGGGTAGTGACTGGAGTCAAATAGAAGAGGTTGGTGATGGATTCCTTCGGATGTTCTTTACCGTGGCCGACTGGCCGGTTTTGGTTGGTTTTCCGGGTATGTGGTTGGTTCGAAACCGAGGAAAATGCTTAGTTTTGAGCACTCGCTGATTTGTCCTTTTGGTGGTTTGTGGTTTTGTCTCCTTTGAGTGAAGACACGAAGAAGAGTTCTACGTTATGCGTCTTTTGGTCACAATTTTGCTTTGGCACCTGATTTATTGTGATGGACTGTCGTTGGGAGGAAATTTACGTGGTTGTTGTTTCCTGATTTTTTTTTAAAAAGAAGGGGTTGGAGTTTCTCTGCTGTGCATCAAGCTGGATGGAGCTAAGTTTGAATCTTTATCGGAAAATTTTAGTTGGACATTTGGTCTTCCTTTTGCATCCGTCTTCCTTTGTGGAAAGTGTAGGTTTTGGATTTCTTGAAGAGTTTTGGCTACTATGATTGGACATTTGAGGGTCGAGCTCTCTTGCATTTATGTTTGGATTTTGCTTTTCTTCCTTGCCTGAAAAGAAGAATTTTTTTCTGTTTGTTCTTGATCTAGAACTGTTTGTTTTTTTAATGTTTTGGATTGCTCTCCTGTTTGTCAAGGGTAGGTGACCCATGACGGTGTTTAGAAATTTTATGTCTGTGTTACGTAGTATGTAACAATGTGGTTTATGGAATGATGTACTTCTAAGTTAATTTGTGAGTTGAATCAATTAAAATGTAATTGTTATCTTTAGCTTGAGATTAAATAAACTTCTAGTATTGTAGATTGCTCTATAGCGATAATGATTGAATGTGTTAATGTGCATGCTTAGGATTTATTGCATTATTTTAATGTGCCCTTGACCATGGACAGTGTTTAAAGCTTTAAATCTTGATGCGTAGTTAGAACATTACGATGATGTAAACTCTTGTGAAGGTAATAGAAAATTAGTGGGTTATTTAGAGACATTTTAATATAAGGTCGGTAGAACAATTTAATTGTAATGGTGGACTACCGATATTGTTAAAGAAACCATCTTTGGTTGTTTAAAGATGTTCTAATTTAATCATGTTGGCTAGTGACTTTAACTTGGAAATTGATTAGAGTTGATATTTATGACGTTGCAAACTATTAGTAGATTCGGAAGTATGCGATATGCGTTCCAATAATGCTAGTATCGATATCAATTGGGAAGACATAAGTTTTTGCCATTGCCGTAAGAGCTTTGTGATGATTTCACCTATTCAGTTCACTTTAAAAAAAGGCTGGAGTATGTCTTGGAGTGGCAATTTTGCTATAACCCGTGTATAGGGTAGCTAAAAAAAATTAAAAAAAACATTAAATTTAATTTAGCGTTGTTGTTATAAGAGCTTTGGATGGCTTAAATTATTCAATCTATTTTACATAGTTGGAGTATGTTGTGTAGTGACAGTTTGTCATAGCCTATGGATAGGGTAACTAAAAGCAATGTTGTTGTTTTACAATTATGCCAATTATTGATATTGATGACTTAGTAGTCGTGGTAACTGATTAGATTAATTGTTGAAAACCTTTGTTAAAATGGTGGAAATTGTAACATGTTGTGATGGAGTGAACCAGGGATAGTTAGCATGACGCGTGATTTTGTTCTTAATAAATGTATGTTTTAAACTTCTATTTATGATTGGTGCCTTGTTGAGATAATATTTACTTGTTGAGTCATCTTTTAGGTGAATAAATTTCCATTGTCGAGATGTTGACGCGTATGTGGTATGGAATTTATAGGTTCATCATCTTTGAAAGACTTGTTGAAGCAATCGCCTTTCAAATTTAGAATATGATGATATAGGTTAGGCTGCTCCGTGGGGATCTTGATGAGGTAGTGTTGGTTGGATGTGTTTTTATAAGCACTGTGAACTTTATTTATAATTGTGGAAAAGGTAATAAGAGTAAGAATTTGTTGTGTAGTTGTTGTTAAATCTCGATGGGCCGTCTCAATGAGTAAATAGGGAATATTGAAATCTAAATGGTAAGGGTAGTGGAATGCTATAGATGGCGGGAGTTATGCTGAACTTATGTTTAAAAATTCATATGGATTGGTTTGTTTGTTTGATATTTGGGTTGAATACTTTCGGTCAAAGTATTCTTTGTCCGTGTTTTTAGTTTCCTAAACTTAGAATGATTACGCCAAATGTGGGTTAATTTCGAGGCTTAAAACAAGGATAAAAGAATGATTAACCTTGAAGTAATTTGTGGAGATTTTGGAATGTTATTCTATTAAATATCGTCATTCATTCATCTTTGATAAGAAAACTAGCTTAAGTTATGAATGCGACATTTATGCTCAAGGATGTATGCTTTGACTGTGTCCGTAGTTTTCAAGGTCGAGTTATCGGTTGCATTGTTGATCAAAAGAAGTAGCTAATCCAATGTAAGATTTGGAACTTCATGATCTGGAAATATTTGTATTTCTATTTTGGGCTAGAGTTGTGTTGTGGTGTGAAGTGTTTGTCAGTTTTTGTTTAAGAGACGATTCTTCTGGTTGTGACATGAATGATATTCGTGGTTGAAACAATTTTTTCTGTTGGGAAGTGAGTTTGGTTCCTTTTTAAGGAAAAAGAGATGGTGGTTGTGTGGAAGCATTTAATTCCTTGATCGGTTTCTTTTTTCTGAATGGCTCGGCCTTGGATAAAAGTGAGATGATTTGTTTTGGTAAAAGTGAAATGCATTTGCAGAAGACTTTCGCGGTGTTTCTCTTTTGAATAGAGCTTCTCCCCGAAGAAATTTTTTTGGTGGTTTTGGTTCTATGGAGTTCCTCTTCCAAGTTGAGTTCCCGTGTATGTGAATTTCAGCCCTTTGGTTTAAAGGTGGTGATTGTCGTTCGTTGTGTTAGTGAGAATTAAGATTTCTTTTACGGTCAAGCTTGGGGTAAGAAAATGAATGTTTATGTTATGGTTGAGTTTATTCAAGGATTGTACTCCTTGCCCTGGTCCTTGGGTGGAAGAATGTGAAGGCGAAACCTTCTTACAAGGGAAAACTAGTGTGGGTCGCTGATCGTAAGTAGTTTAAAAGTGAAGAGTAAAGGAAGGTTGTGTATGACTCAATTCAAACCTTTTTTGGAGAATTGTTTTCATTGATGTGTTCCTCGGTGGGGTTGCTTAATTTAGTAGTGGACAACTTGGAAGTTGCAGGTAATTACATTAATATTTTGGAACTTTTGTCGCTGGGTTCGAGCGAGTTTGTGTCAACCGTAGTGATTGTGTTCGGTTGTTATTGTTTCTAAGGATTTACGGACCCTGGTTGTAAAGTAGGCTATCTCTGTCGTTGGTAAGGGTGGATATTGGTTCTTTTTGTAAAAGATCAATCACTTGTAGGAGATAGGAGTTTGTGTTTGGGTTGATTTAGAGACTTACCTAGAGCGTTGTGTCTCACATGGTTCGCGTCGTCCAGAATGCTGACGAGCGTGGTAGAGGAGTTGAGATTGGAATGCGGAGTTTTGCGATCGGGTTGAAGAGAGAAGTGGGAGTTGAGATTCCAGATCGATACCAGATTCACCTAATAGGTGTCCTTTATTTAATAGGGGAATAGTTCGTATTAGTGTCCAATGAAAGATTTGTGGACCAATTAGTCTCGAAAGGGATGCAACTTGGGAACTTGAGGACCAGATGCTGGAAGAAGTATCCTACACTCTTTGAGGATGCTGAAGGTAAAGTGTTGATTACCATTTTGCCTTCCTTTTTTTTAAGGTTCCGTAGCAAAGAGGAGTAGATTCGGGGACGAATCCTTTTAAGGAGGGGAGAATGTGATGCCTTAGAGCGTCAGAGCGATTCTAGGGTTCCTTTTCTGGTTTTGTTTCGGAGAGGAATGAAGGATTTGTCGGGGATGAAATAATTGAAGTTTATCCGGCGTATTAATATTAAATTTGGAGTTGTCGGGCTAGAAACAGTGGACCGAGGAAAACCTGGGCCTGGCTGCGAATCCTCCCCACCTCTCTCTTTTCCCCTAGTGGGCCGGCCCACCATATAAAAGGGGTGTCACCCCCCCCAAAAGCCCTAGGGCGCCCCCCTTCCTCCCCTAGCAGCCACACCACCCCGCCTCTTCCTCCCCTTGCGTGGTGGCTCAAGATCCACCGCGAAACGCAAAGGAGCAAGCGAGAAGAGGATCCGTGGAGGCGTGGAGGACGAGCAGATTTCTGTTTCGGGAATCGTCGTGCGTTTTTCGTGGGTTCTCAAGGGAGAACTCAAGGTAAAATTCCCAATCTTTTACCACTGTTCTACCTAGGGATTAGGAGTGTATTAGATCTAGTGGTGAGAGATTTAGATGGATCTTGATGGGGGAGAAGGGTAGATGTTCACGTGATGCTGTTTTTGGAAGGGGAGATTGTGCAGCGCGGATTGTTTCGCGTTTTACGTGGCATAGACGATTTTTCCTGCAAAAACCTATAACTAGAAAGTTGTAGATAACGTCTAGATCTAGCTTCTGTAATTTTTTCAGAATTTTTGAGGCGTGGGTCTAAGAGTTATCGCTGTTGCAAGATGACGGACAGAATCTGGAAACAGATTTTGTCCACTATGTTGGACGTTTGTTTAGGCATATTTAACTGTGGAATTGAAATTTGTGATCTTCATGAAAGTTGTAGATATCGTCAATATCTAGCTACTGTAATTTTTTTGTATTTTTATGATCTGTATAAAAAAATATACGAAATTGTGAAGAGAGGGTGATGCTGTTTGACCCGGACAGATTGGGGTTTTTGGCGCTTAAGAAGGGAACGGGGATTAGGAAGCGTGTGTTCGAGTTGTGTGATCATTTGTGATGTCGCTATGTACTGAAATAATACTTGTACAGGTGGTGCCCCTTCTGGACGCAACTAGGTTCGTCATCCACGTTGGTAAAGGCAAGTGGAAGTAGCGGTCTTGCTAAACTATAACTCGCTATTTGTTTCGTCTTCAATATAAACCTTAATTGCAGCACACCTACATGGTTTAACTACTTGTTTATGAGATTACAATATCCTATCCTGCATTGTGATGTGGTTGTTTGGCTTTTGAATCATGAGTAAGAATGAAGAAAGATGTTGTTGCAAGATGAATTGTGGAGATATTCTATCTCAATGATGTTCGCATTCTATCCATGTTATTTGATGGTATGCAAGCATGTGAATTCAGAGTGGGAAGTTATGAATGTATTTATGCATGAAGCATTAACTGCATAATCATGCATTGGAAGTTTGTCGACGCCTTGCGGCGCGGCCGTGCCGTACAACACCGTGTGTTCTGAGAAAGGGCACGGTGAGGAGGATCATGGCATAAGCATGTGCACAATCATATGCATTTTACTGAGGTTGTGTGGACTCTATAATGTGGTATTGGACATGAGGAATTTGGTATGCTAGTTTTACTGTGGCTGTGTTATTCGTTAGAAGTTGTTCCGCTTGCTGAGATTACCCAATCTCACCCCTTGTTATTTTGTTGTTTTCAGGTAGTTCTCGCGAGTCGTAAGCTTGAAGGGT
This sequence comes from Rhipidocladum racemiflorum, assembly GCA_036346355.1. Lineage (NCBI taxonomy): Eukaryota > Viridiplantae > Streptophyta > Magnoliopsida > Poales > Poaceae > Rhipidocladum > Rhipidocladum racemiflorum. Next base: position 40,871,993 of record CM070591.1, read on the forward strand.
GGGCTTAGTAGCACAATCAACCCTCCGGGGTCATCACGAATCACATGGACTAGTGCATTTAATAATTCATTAGCTTGCTGAAATTTTATTAATCATAGACCTGTTGATGTCCTCTTTGGAGCTGTTTTACATTTATGTTTGTTTTCTGGTTGATTTAGACTTGTTATCTCTAGTATTGATGCTTTTATGTTATTCCTGTTTATAATGGTTATTATGAATCTTGCTGTCGCTTCCGTTTTGTCCTAATTTTAGGAGAGATGCTGTCGAAATTTTCTTGTATGACAGTTTAGATTTGTAGGGTGTTACAGCATACCCTTTGGAGTCGGTCATATATGGACCCCGAGTAAGACTTTCGAGTACCTTCCGTACTCAGGCTTCTGCTTTTGTGGTTTTGCAGGTGAGAACCCAGTGGGGTGTGAGTTCTGCCCCTACTGCCTATCGGTGACCGGGCGGGGCACCGAGTAGAGGCTACCGTCGTCTGACACGCCGGGAGTGTTCAGAGGCAGAACACTTCCGGGGAGGCTTTCTTTTTGGGGTTTTAGTCAATAGTTGTATGTTCCTTTTTGTTGTATAGTTAGTCCAAAACTATGTCTTTTCTATCCTTGGATACTTGGTTTCGTTTGTAGTGAACACTTGTTGTATGATGTTACTCGCCTCATTATTGTGATGCTTTTTCTGCCGTCGTTGGTCTTCGTGCATTGTTGTTGGTCGGGTTGTAGGGGTTCTGTCTTTATGCCGGGGTTTTGTTGGTTTGCTTGGTTGGTTTTGCTTCCGCGCGTGTCTGGTTGTGGCGTCTTCGAGTTCGTTGCCCCCTCCATGCAAATTGATGTGATACAAGGTTGTAAACCGGTATGCGGGGATCCTGGGCGTGTTTCGGGTCGCATACCGGGGGAATACCGGGATTGTTGTTGAGTTATTCGAAGAGTCTCATTGCCGTCTCGTTTGGGCTTGGGTGCTAGCACCGTGAGCGCCTTTGGCGGTCCGCTGTTAGCCTCCAAATCCGACGGGGTCGGCCGAGTCTTCAAATAACCCGAGGACGGTCTGGGCGGCTCCTCCCACGACCCCGGCTCAAACTCGACCTGGCGAGGCAAGCTCGGGCTCGAGCTTATTACCGTGGTACTCGGGCGGCGCCCGCTCGACCTCGAGCAAGGGACCAGAGGCCGTCACTCGACCAAGACCTGGAGCTCGGGAGGCCGGGTCAGAGGGCTGTGGTTGCTGAGATCCGCAAGAGCAGGACGTGGCCACGAATCCTAGGGGGCGATTGAGATCCGGTTGGAGCGTGCATGGGACCACCCTTCTCCGAGATTTACTCCTGATCGTTCCCCAGTAACGGAAGGAGGGACTTTGTAGACTCTATATATATTTGTAGGGAGACCTTAGATAGGGACAATCGATATTCACCCACTTGTACCCACACATAAATCCAATACTCCGCCTCAGGGCAAGACTGGAGTAGAGCTATGACCTTGCTCGGGGGCGCCAGGTCGTAGCTAGCAGCGGCACTGACCTCCCGGGGAACGAACTCAAGCTCTCGGGTCCTCACACACCCATACACCCCCGATCTCATCTCTATGGTCAGGCAATCCCGATCGTCGATAGAAGTCTTAACAATAGCCATTGAAATTGATTTAATTTGGAAAAGACTACTTACAAGATAGTTGAAGATTCTTTTTCAAACATTTCTAGAAGAATGGTGCTTTCTAAGTAAAGGTCATAAATGAAACTTGTTTTTTAGCGTGATGTAACATCCCCAATTTCAGTCTTTTGCCAAAAAGCTAATTTAAATTAATTAAATTCAAAATTTGGATTTTCTTGGTGTTCTAATTAACCCGGAATACTTATCCTTCCGAAATTGGAGTTCAATACGTCATCGTCCGAAAAATCGAATTTCCGGATTACGATTCGTACCTGAAATTCCACCCGAGTTCGAAAATGCTCAAAAAATCCTGAAACCTATTGCATTAGGTTCCAAATATTCAAAAAACATTTTGGGAATTTTCCTAAGATTTTTGGAAACTCTCTGGTATTTTATCGCTCGCAGCCTTTTGTCAAAAGCCCTTTTTATCATCCCGGAATTTTCTAAATTCCAAATTTCATCCAAATTTCATGAAACCAATTTTATTGAGTTCCAAATACTCCCTAATATTTTTAGGAATTTTTCTGGGATTTTTAGACCATTTTTACTATTTTATCTCTCATATGTAACTCTTCACTTACTCCGACCAATCGGGAGGCGACACGTGGCAGTTACTGTTCACTCGTCTTCAACCTTGGGCTGGAAACTTACGGAGAAGGTCTCTCTCTCCTTTCATTATGCTCCTTTCTTTAAACACCCATAACTTCCTTATTAAAGCTCCAAATCGCGAACGGCCGGTTGCGTTTGAAAGAGGGAGACGAGGAGATTACATCCCCCATGATCATTCACCTTTAATCATGCCGGAAATGCCTCAATCAACTTGAAACCGAAATCCATCTAAATGGTAATAACTCGGCCAATACACCTCCAATTGACGCACCACCACTTCTCAACTCTTCGTCTTGGAGCCCCCTATCCCGTGCTCTCACTCTCCCGTAGCCATTCCTCTCCATCTCGCCGAAATCAAGCAAAAACCGACGTCACTTGGAGCTCCGTTCATTGTCGATTCTTCTCAATCCGGTGAGCTTCTCTCAAATCCGACCACACCGTTGAATTCGTATCGTCGAGATCTTTCCGGTGATCATGTTCTCCAACCCACCACCCCCTCCCATGGAAACACCCCATGCCTAACCCTAAAACACGTTTCCATCTGTTCTGGAGGCAAAACTACTGTAGCTTCGATATTGCTACAATACCGGGTCAGTGCTACATGTCGGCGTACTAGCCAACAGGCACCTCCGAGATGGGTGCTTATGAGGTTCTGATGGGGGGCTTTCGGGGCAATCGCCCGAGAATGGAAGACGGAGGCGACCAGAGTACCAAGAGGCTCAGGCCAACGGGGGACGCAGGGAGTTTTTACCCAGGTTCAGGCCCTCCGAAGAGTAATAGCCCTAGTCCTGCTTTTCTTGGTATTGCTTGTGTTCTTGCTTGGAGAAACGAAAGCCTACTGTCCAAAAGATCGAACCCCCTCTCCCATGCACCCCGGCCCCCTTTTATACTCGGGCTGACGGGGGCGCATGGGAGGCTTACACTGCAAGCCATAATCATTACTGTAGGATCGAAGTATACGAATATAGCAATCAGAGGGGGGGTGAATGATTGTGCGGAAGCTAAAACCAAATTCTTGACCTATTAAAAGTTCACCCCAAAACAGAACCAAATAATTGCCTCGTTTTCGACAAAAACAGAATGACAGAGGTTTGGTAAAACGAGAATTCCCGGAGATCCAACCGTCGAAACGATCTGAAATTTGGACACAAGAAACTAGATTCCAATATGAATCGAACCCAAAAAGAATCAGCTCGATCGGACTTACGGATCAAAAGTTATGAGCTTCGCAAGCTTGCTGATCCAGAACTTGACGAGAATCAATCTAATCAAAACTTCAAGATTAAACAAGAACGACAAAAGATTGATCAACTAGACTTTGAGAAACACTAGATCAATACCCTAGAGAGGTTTTTGATGGATCAAATCAAGATAAAACTTGAAGAACAAAACCAATCTAGAACTAGAACAAACATGCAAACAAGAACCAAAACAGAAAATCAGTAGCGACGTGGTTCTTGTAGCACGCAAAAATCTTGGAAGAATTGATCTTTATTTCTTGTCTAAAATACTCTCATCAAAAGAGTACAAACCCTAAAACCAAGCTCAAAGCTTGATGCGCTCAGCTCTACTTGGTGCCTTTCAACAGAGAGACCCCACCTATTTAAAGCACCAACCCATTAAAGAGTTCTGAATACGATTCCTATTCCTAGAAGGAACCGTGATCCAACTCAACTCTACTTGGCCCAACCTGGCCGAGTACAACTTCTTGCACGCGTATGGCAACCCTACCATACTCACGTGACTAACACTTTGCACGTGTATGGCCACCTGCCATACTCACGTGACTAACACTTTGCACGCGAGTGACCTCCGCCATTCTCACGTGACTAACCATTCTTCATGTGCACCATTCTCTTAGCCCGAACGCCCCGCATGAAATCCTTGACCACCAAGACCTCGGTTCCTCCTGAACCTAGTCCCGAACCTCAGTTCCTCCATGAACCTAGTTCCGGTCCCGTCATCGACCACATTCGTCTTCGAGCAATACCTGCACATGAACAAACCACAAAACAAATCCGAGCACAAGTCCACGACTTGACTCAATGTCAATCCATGCAACTACTCACATGAGTATTGCATAAAGTCCACTTCAAAAGAAGCATCATGAAATCATTACAAATTTCAAATTCACATTCAAAATTCAAATCCAAATCGCTCAAAACCCTAATTGAGCGAAAACACATTCACGACGGACAAACAAAGTTGGTCCGTTGTATAAGGAAAAGTTTCTGTTCCAAGAAGCCAACCAAACGCGGAAAAACACGTTCACAACGGACAAACAAAGTTGGTCCGTTGTACATGCAAAAATGGCTTCGGTCATGAGCTCAAAACAAGTTCACAACGGACCCCAGAAGCTTGTCCGGCGCAAACGTGCCACGCTCGGTTTCACAAAAGTAAAACCCTAGAAAAAGTCCATTCACGACGGACAAAAAGAATTAGTCCGTTGTACATGTGAAAATCTTGGTTCCAAGAAATTATCCAAACCGAAAAAGCTTGTTCACAACGGACCAAGAAAAACTTTGTCCGTTGTACATGTGAAAATGACTTCGGTCATGGGCTCAAAAACATGTTCACAACAGACCCAAAAACACTGTCCGTCGCAGATGGGAAACTTACTGTTTCTTGAGAATTTTGTCCGGCGCTAATGCGTAACTTACTGTTTCTTGTCAAATTGTCAAAACACATGAACAAACACATTTTGCAAATTCAAATCTAAGTTAATTTTTCAGTTCAAAGCCAATTTTTCAGCACATGATTTCACAATCTCCCCCTTGATGAAAACATTGGCAACACCACTTAGAATTGAATCATTTGGCATTCACTTTACAAAAGATTTTGAAATCCAAAGGATCAAAGACCAAAGTAAGAAAACACAGAAATCCCTCTTTGACCAAAATGCAAAACAAAATCTCCCCCTGAGAATGAAAATGTGTGTGAATGTGCAATGCACCCAAAAATTTCAAAAATTCTCCAAACTTCTCCCAAAAATTCTCAAATTTCCAAATACAACTCTCCCTTTTCCTTTAAACTTTTCAATGATTCCCAAATTTCTCCCCCTTTGACAATGGATTCATCAAGAGTACAAAAGAGAGAACAGGCTCAAAATTTTTCCTGTAGCAAAGATTTCACAAGGAGAAACAAGGGAGTGCCAAGATAGGAAAAGATGAGCTCATTCGATCATATAACCTTATATATCACATAATATGCAAAATACATGATCTTGATGTGATTTTAACAAGTTAGGGAATGACATGCATCTCAACCTCAATTTAGTCAACTATAGCCAAGTACTAAGCAAGATCTTAGCAGAAAAAGCAAGACTTTAAAAATTGAAGCAACTAACAACTTAGGGCGAGCAAGTAGTTTCAACTCCAATCTAGTAGACCAATTTAATCTTTAAACAATAAGTTGCATGTGGCATGCTTGAAGCATACTTCTTTTATTTTCTAGGAGTGGCATGCTTGAAGCATACATCTTATCTTTGAGGGAATGGCATGCTTGAAGCATACATCTTATCTTTTTAGGGAAAGCAAACCTGAAGCACATAACTTGAGGTTTTTTGCTTTTAACAACCCTTTTTTATTTATTCCCTTTTCTTTTCATTTTTCTTTGATTATAAACATGCAAAAGTGATTAAAAGGTCTTATGAAAGAGTAAAGTTGAAACCACACTTGCTTCATAGCCCAAATTTGTCAAGAGGATTCAATATCAAGCCTAGAAAAGTAAGATATCACAGAGTATTTAGCTATAGGTAATCAGTCCAGGGAATTCCACAATGTCATTTTTAGTTCAAGAGAGACAATTAGATTATCATATATTAGCTCAATTACATAACATATAAAGAAATATGATAAAGTGAGCTCATCAAGTGAAAGAACTTGGCAAAGAAACTCCCCCTCAAAACAATCCCATTGGATGAACAATTCCAAGTTCTCCCCGAATAAAAGCAAAACGAGAAGAAGACAAAGGTTTTGTGAAAATGTCTGCCAATTGATGTTCAGTATCCACATGATGAAGCACAATGTTGCCTTTTTCAACATGATCTTTAAGAAAGTGAAATCCAATATCAATATGCTCAAGAAAAGGGATTACTCAAGAGGTGGCACGAACCAAATCAAATCAACATCCTCCAAAGTCAACATCAGAAAAAGCTCTTAAACTAATCCATGAGGAAGCAGAAAGCCAAATGCCAAAATCTTGAGTTCTATGAAGATACCTGAAAATCCTTTTGATAGCTTGTCGATGTGACGCACGTGGGAAGCTTGAAAACAAGCACACACAAGCACGTGGGAAGAGTCTCTCATGTAAACCTCTAATTATCTCGTCCTCAACAAAGATTATCATCATCTTTATGAACAAAGACACTCTCCCCCTGAACATATGCACTTGTACCTGCATCATTTGAACTAGTGCCTTTTGCGAAAACAGAAGTGGAAGAAGCATCTCCAAAGGCAACACTTTCAGCATGAGATGCACGAGTGAAGGAGAACCAAATCTTATCACTGAACATATGAAGTGAGCATCCGAAATTCACTAGCCACATGTTCTCCCTCCTCGCGTGAGAAGCCTACATAGAAGCAGAAAGTGTCGAGGTCTCGGTACTGTTAGAAATAAGATGTTTAGGAATCCAGTACTGAGACACACAACGGACAACAGTAGGCACAACACAAGCAGTCTTATGCACAAAATCAAATTTGCCTGTTCCCGTGTTTCTAGCAACAAAAGGTGCTTGCATCACCCTAGGCACGTAGTGAGAAGCAAAGCGTGCCTTTCTGAAATTAGACCTAGCTTTAGCTCTTTCTTTCTTTTGTTGTTTGGCTAGTCTAAAGCAAAAATCTACTAAATGTCCATCTCTACCACAATGAGTGCAAGTGTATTTAACAGGATGTTTGGCTTTAGAAGTAGAAGCAACATTTGCATTCATCATAGTAGAAGATAACACTCCAGCAGACTTAAAGACAGTTTTCTTAGGCTCATTGACAATTTCAAATTTTCCTCCGTCAAGTGTTTTAACAACAGTGGGAGCATGTGATTTATGATGAGCATAAGAATCAAAACCTAAACCTTTGTTATGAGTGCTGACTTTTGATTGATCCAAAATCATGTTTAGGTTCTTCTTTCCTTTAGTGAAACGTTCTAATGATTTGTCCAAGTAATCAACTTTTCGAGAAAGAGTTAAACAATTATTGCAAGGAACATTCACTTTTCCTTTTTGCTTACGACAAGTTGAGCATGAAAGAACCTCATGTGTAAGCAGATCATCAGTCAATTGAGAAACCCTAGCATTTGCATCTTTTAATTTTAATTCAAGAGTTGAGCATTTAGAACAAGAAGTTAAACCATGCAAATCATCAGTGAAACAGCTAGCATGTTTAATATGTTTCTCATTTTTCTCACTTTCAGCATTAATTTTCTCAATCAAGGAAGCATGTTCTTTCCTAAGCGAAGTAAGCTCATTCCAAATTAAGTCACATGATTTGCAAGCATCATCATCAGGAATCAAAGTTTTAAGTCTAGCAATTTCAGCATTCAATGATTCAACAACAAACTCATGTTTCTTAATTTTCTTGTCACGTTTATCAAGCATTTTACCAAGACGAGCAACAGCAATAGCTAATTCATCGTAAGAAGGATCTACCTCATTGAAGTCATTTGTCATGATCGCCCTCGGTGAAGCTGTCGCTGCTTTTGGCCATGAGACACAACCCCGTCAACTCATGCTTGCTTGGAGTTGCATCATCCTCGCTGCTCTCCGAATCCACATCGCTCAAATTGACTTGTTCAAGAGCGGAAAGAACTCGATGGACAACTTTGCGGTTGATGAAGTTCTTCTTCTTTCTATCACTTGGAGAGAACTTCTTCTTCTCTTTTCTTCCGCGTTGTCCTTCTCCTCCCTTGATGCTTTACTTGCAAGTTTTGGACAGTTTGGACGAATATGGTCGAGATCACCACACTCATAGCATCTTGGAGGATCACCACCACTTCTCTTTCTCTTTATCACATTTTGCAAAGCTTTGTTAAAGCGAGAAGAGAGTAGTGACAAGTCTTCTACTGAGAATTGCTCAATCTGTTCATCGGTTAGTGAAGACAAGAAAGATAGAGCAAAACTTGAAGCAGCACCATTATGAGATATGCTAGATTGAGATGTCAAAGCAATTGATTTATGATCATTCTTTCTAGCAAAAACATCTAATTCATGAGTTTTCAACTTAGAATAAAGAACATCTAAAGTAAGTGTACTCATGGTAGTAGATTCTTGTATAGATGTTACTTTCATCTCCCACACCGACATGTCCAAAGCACTAAGCAATTGTCTAGCATTAGCGGCATCATCAAAGCTAACTCCAACAAAGACGCAAATTGCTAAGAATCTTATTAAAGCGTGCAAAGAAGTCATCTACCGACTCACCGGGTTTCATCTCAAATCGCATGTATTCTTTTTGTAAAGATCTTGACGAACCTCTTTAATAGTGTTAGAACCCTCATGGTAATCACAAAGAGATTTCCATACCTCATATGCAGATCGAAGATGAATCACACGATCGAAGTCGCTACGTCCCAAGCCTTGGATGATCAAGTTGCGCGCCTTACTATTTGCTTCAACATGTGCGCGATTGGTGTCGTTGACGTTGTCGTTTGCAGGGACATCATATGGTTTGTAGACCTTCTCCCAAATTGCGAATCCCTGATCTTGGATGAACGCCTCCATCTTGGCCTTCCAAAACTGAAAATCAACACCATTGAACACACAAGGTTTTGTCGAATAATGATCCATTGATCTAATCACCGATTAAGATAGATTAGAAAAACCTTGCTCTGATACCACTTGTAGGATCGAAGTATACGAATATAGCAATCAGAGGGGGGGTGAATGATTGTGCGGAAGCTAAAACCAAATTCTTGACCTATTAAAAGTTCACCCCAAAACAGAACCAAATAATTGCCTCGTTTTCGACAAAAACAGAATGACAGAGGTTTGGTAAAACGAGAATTCCCGGAGATCCAACCGTCGAAACGATCTGAAATTTGGACACAAGAAACTAGATTCCAATATGAATCGAACCCAAAAAGAATCAGCTCGATCGGACTTACGGATCAAAAGTTATGAGCTTCGCAAGCTTGCTGATCCAGAACTTGACGAGAATCAATCTAATCAAAACTTCAAGATTAAACAAGAACGACAAAAGATTGATCAACTAGACTTTGAGAAACACTAGATCAATACCCTAGAGAGGTTTTTGATGGATCAAATCAAGATAAAACTTGAAGAACAAAACCAATCTAGAACTAGAACAAACATGCAAACAAGAACCAAAACAGAAAATCTTGTAGCGACGTGGTTACTGTAGCACGCAAAAGTCTTGGAAGAATTGATCTTTATTTCTTGTCTAAAATACTCTCATCAAAAGAGTACAAACCCTAAAACCAAGCTCAAAGCTTGATGCGCTCAGCTCTACTTGGTGCCTTTCAACAGGAGACCCCCCACCTATTTAAAGCACCAACCCACAAAGAGTTCTGAATACGATTCCTATTCCCTAGAAGGAATCCGTATCCAACTCAACTCTACTTGGCCCAACCTGGCCGAGTACAACTCTTGCACGCGTATGGCAACCCTACCATACTCACGTGACTAACACTTTGCACGCGTATGGCCACCTGCCATACTCACGTGACTAACACTTTGCACGCGAGTGACCTCCTGCCATTCTCACGTGACTAACCATTCTTCATGTGCACCATTCTCTTAGCCCGAACGTCCCGCATGACATCCTTGACCACCAAGACCTCGGTTCCTCCTGAACCTAGTCCCGAACCTCAGTTCCTCCATGAACCTAGTTCGGTCCGTCATCAACCACATTCGTCTTCGAGCAATACCTGCACATGAACAAACCACAAAACAAATCCGAGCACAAGTCCACGACTTGACTCAATGTCAATCCATGCAACTACTCACATGAGTATTGCATAAAGTCCACTTCAAAAGAAGCATCATGAAATCATTACAAATTTCAAATTCACATTCAAAATTCAAATCCAAATCGCTCAAAACCCTAATTGAGCGAAAACACATTCACGACGGACAAACAAAGTTGGTCCGTTGTATAAGGAAAAGTTTCTGTTCCAAGAAGCCAACCAAGCGGAAAAACACGTTCACAGCGGACAAACAAAGTTGGTCCGTTGTACATGCAAAAATGGCTTCGGTCATGAGCTCAAAACAAGTTCTAGCGGACCCCGGAAGCTTGTCCTGGCCGCAAGCGTGCCACGCCGGTTTCACAAAAGTAAAACCCTAGAAAAAGTCCATTCACGACGGACAAAAAGAATTAGTCCGTTGTACATGTGAAAATCTTGGTTCCAAGAAATTATCCAAACCGAAAAAGCTTGTTCACAACGGACCAAGAAAAACTTTGTCCGTTGTACATGTGAAAATGACTTCGGTCATGGGCTCAAAAACATGTTCACAACAGACCCAAAAACACTGTCCGTCGCAGATGGGAAACTTCTTGCTTTCTTGAGAATTTTGTCCGGCGCTAATGCGTAACTTACTGTTTCTTGTCAAATTGTCAAAACACATGAACAAACACATTTTGCAAATTCAAATCTAAGTTAATTTTTCAGTTCAAAGCCAATTTTTCAGCACATGATTTCACAATTACACTGGCATGGGCTCATTTAATGCGTACGTCACTGTTCTTACATCCAATTAATGACTGCCGCAGCCGTCACAATCCCGCCTCGGGCCCCATGTCCACCAACGCCGCCCGTTCCGCCACGGGGTGAGGTGTAGTCGTGACGTCTCCCGCACTTAATGCACACCTGGGGAAGGCGCGTCGCCATACTGCAGCCTTCACGCCTGGCATTTAATGCGCACTACCCGCATTAAATGTCCTTGACCCGAGCGTGGCCAGGGGTGAGCGCCAGGGGAGTGGCCTGCACGCCACGCGTCCACTGGGCGACCACTTTGCTGGGTGCCTAGTGGTGCGGCCTGATCGCCACCTGTCCACTGGGCGACCACCTTACTGGGCGCCCAGTGGTGGCGCTCGATCGCCACATCGCCCACTGGCGACCACCTTATCGGGCGCCGGTGGTGCGGCTCGATTGCCACATCGCCCACTGGCGACCTCCTATCGGGCGCCAGTGGTGCGCTCGATCGCCACTGTCCATTGGCGACCACCTTACTGGGCGCCCAGTGGTGCGGCCTGATCGCCACATGTCCACTGGGCGCCCGGGCCGGGGGTTTACTGCTCGCCGTGGCGGAGGGCCCGGACGCGCCCTGCCCGCCTGACGACCGTATTTATTCATTGCGGGGGAGTGGGTACCCTGGCGCAAAATACGCCGACAGTAGCCCCCGGGCCCACGCAGGAGCGCTTTTTGGTCTTCCACTCCCTTAACGTCCTGAGTGGGACCATAAAAAGCCCACACGCCCCGCAGCCTTCAAGAGGTTTTTTGTCTCCTCCGGTTTCCAAGGCGGTTTGTGCAGTTATTCCCGCTTTTGAAACCGTCGTACGGCCCTTTGGGGTGCGCCCTCTTTATGGGGCTCTTGAATTTCCCTTGCTCGAACCGCCGCGCCCTTTCGGTTTTCCCGCCGAGCCTTCCTTTGTTGCCCTATAGGATACTGGCCGAGGGGGAGCGGTTCTTCTACCCCCCGATTGCTTCTTCCTGTTTCTTCTTCAACGCGCTTCCATCACTCGGCTGTGCTTGATGGCTCCGGTCCTCCCTTCCTCGTCCGTCGAGGAGGAGCTTGCTTCCAGTCTCTCCCGGAACATTACTGCGGGTGCCCTCCGCGTCCGCCCTGGGACTGTCGAGCCCCATTGCCGGCGCGGGGAGGTGATCTTCTTTGGATGGCAGCTTCTCGCCGGCCTGCTGCCGCCAGTTTCTGATTTTTATCTCTCTGTTCTTAATTTTTACGCCATTCACCACATCCACCTTCCTCCCAATTCCGTCATCCTTCTCTCTGCCTTCGCTCACTTCTGCGAGATGTTCGTAGGAGTGCTTCCTAACCTCCTTCATTCGCTTTCTTCTACACTCTTAGTGCGCGAGCGCAACTCGCAAATCACCGGAAGTTGCCACCGCGGCGAGATCGGATCAGATCGCGCTACATTCCACTGGATTGCCGATCCACCGGAGGAATTGGCGCGAAGAATGGTCAGACGTTGAGGACGACAGCGGCATTGAGGTGCTGGACCTCCCGTCGGGCCCTGCGATCAGCAACCCCGACTGGGGGGCCCAAGTGACTGAGACGCCGGAACTCCTGGTAATGCTAGCCCGCGTCGACCATCTGCGGACGGCGGGCCTGACGGGGCCTATGGTTATCCGGGACTTCATCTCCCGGAGGCTGTGCCCTCTGCGTCGCCGTGTTCGGCCGGCTTGGCAGTACATGGGCCAGGATGATGGGACCCGGAGCATTACTGGAGGTGACCATCCCCTTCCTTCCTCTCCTCTTTTTTTTGCTTGACAGGACTTGGTCCTGACCTCGTTCCTGCTTCCCGGGGGTTGCTTTTCTCTTCGGTGCTGCCAGCCGCCGGGAACTTGGTTGCTGACAGGATAGACAGGTGGATGGCGCAACTGGGTTTCCTTGGTCCCGTCCCCCCGTTCCCGGAGGGAGCGGTCCCGCTGTGCCGGTTGTCACCGCGGGATCGCGCGGCGATAATCCGCGCCATGCCGTCGATGGACGCCATGGGCACACCTAACGTGATACGCCGGACGCCCCTGACAATTCGGGACCCTCCGCCTGACGGGGTCGAGGCGTAAGCGCCAGGCGATAGCGATGCCTTTGGCGGGCCTTCCCAGAGGCCTCGCCTCCTAGGACCGGCCGGTGCGGGATTTTCCACGGCGGCCGGGGGGTCTTCTTTGGTCGCGACGATGGGTTCCGCAGTGGCGGTGGGAGGTTCATCGACCGGCGGGACCTCGTCCTCTCTCGCTCCTGCTGTGGTGGCGACAAAGGACCTTCCGGCGCCGACTCTTCCTCCGCCTCCGCCGGCTCCGATGACGGGGCTACGGCCGCCGCCACCGGTTTCGACGACAATGCTGCGACCGCTGCCTCCGCCTCCTCCGCCACTGCCGCTAGCAGCGGCGGTTCTTCCTCCGGCTCTGGCTCCGGTCCGCAGGCTGCCGGGGCCGGTTCTTGCTCCAAGTGTGCCCCGATTCCCGAGGCCATCACCTAGGTACTCATCTGGAAACGCACATGCGATACAAAAGTTAGTCCCTTCAGGCAGTGTCTTACCCTCGTTCTTTTCCTACCCCCAGGACTTTCACTTCGGATGCTCCCGTCGCTCAAGCAGGGGGTGACCAGGGCGCTGCGGTCACGGAGGTTGTGCCGGCTGGGGTCGCCGAGCCCCTGGCCGAGCAAGGGGAGGGAGGCGACCCCCAGGCGGTCGACGCTGCAGTCGTCGTTCAGGGCCTAGGCCCGCTCGGCCCTGTGCCCACCCCAGAGCCCCCCACCACCTCCGTCCCTTCAGCCGACGCAGACGCTCTGCTGGCGGCCCTCGGCGAGCTTTACTCCAATGCGAGCAGACGTCTGGCGACAAGCAGGGAGCGGCTGGCAGAGGCAGCCATCGAAGTCAACCGCCTCCGAAAGGAGGTGGAGGACTTGCGCGAGCGGGGGACAGGGCTGGAGCAGGAATTGCGGCGGGAGCGAGAGCAGCGGGAGCAAAGCGCCCGCCGCGCCGACGAGCTCTCCGCGGAGTTGGAGGCGGAGAGGGTGGATCGGGGCCGGTCGGAGGAGGACACCTTGGGGATGCTTGCGACGCACGCCGGACGGTGGCGGCCTCGCTCCGTTGGGGCTGGAGCGGCGACCGCGGGAGAAAGGCCACGGCATTACACCTTCATCTCTGCCGAACGCGGACTTCCTCACGCACTGCCGCCGCCTCACCGCCCGATCCGTCCAAGAGGGGCGACGATCGCGGCAGCCACGGGCGGCACGTGCTGGCTCGCTACGCCCGGCCGTGGCGCTAACCGACCCTACGCCGCCATCCAGGGGGCTGAGGGCGACTGGGCGCAGGCGGAGGAGCGGGTCCACGACGCCTCCGAGCAAGTTGCCGCACAGTTGGCGATGCAGAACCCCAGCGGAGGCGGCGAGAAGACGAAGCGATGCGTTGGACGCGTTGCCCCGGCCGAAGAGGACGCGGCGGCTGCGGTGGCGGCGGCGGAAGATGAGGAAGATCCCCCAGCTCCGCCAGTAGTGTAGCTTTTTCCTTTTTTGGCCTTTGTCTGCAAAATCTTAGACATTTATCATTTCGAATGGAGCAGAAGTATAAGCTCTCTGCCAAGTTGCTTCAAAAATTTGCTTTCGCCGTAATCTTTTCCGGCTCTGCACGAACGAGCACATAATCTCTTAAAGACTTAAAGTCTTGCGCCGCGGGACCTCGGCCCTCAAACCCCTCGCCTTAGCAAAATTTGCCTCCCGGATAGCCTCTAGGGAACGAACACTTAGTGAGTCGTGGCAGGACCTTGGGTTTTTGGCAATGGTGCTCAAGTCGCCGACCCCCACGGGGACACCCGGAGTGTCATGGCCGTGCTGGGGGTCGTGCTGAACCAACCGTCCAACCGCCCACCCCTGCACGCCGCTCTCACTTAGCGATTCCGCCTTTGCTACTGGGCTTTTGCAAGGTGGCAGGGTACCAGGGGCAAGTGTCCTGGTGCTGCCCAGCAGTGGGCAAAAGACCGAAAAGAGGGTAGAAAGAACAAATATTTCGGATAAAGAAAGTGAATATTTAATTCCAAACATAAGGCCTCCCCCGACCCGCTGTGGAGAGGAAGACACACTCCGGCCGGTCGGGGAACAGAGCCTGGGACTTACAACCGATCAAGGGTAGAACTTGCGCAGATTTTCTATATTCTGGGAGTTCGCCAGCTCCTCGCCGTCTTCAGTGGCCAACCTGACCGCCCCGGGACGAGAGACTGAGACCACTTTGAAGGGTCCCTCCCACTGGGGAGACAGTTTATGCGACCCGGCATGCGACTGAATTCTTCGCAAGACCAGGTCACCCACTGCCAGTGTTCTCTCATTGACCCGGGAGGCGTGGTACCGCCTGAGACTTTGCTGGTACTTTGCAGCACGCAAAGCCGTGCGATCCCGCGCCTCTTCCAAGAGGTTGATGTCGTCTCGGCGTAGCTCCCCCTGGTCTTCTTCCGTAAATGCGGTAATGCGGGGTGACCCCAGTTCCAGCTCCGAAGGGAGAACAGCTTCTGCGCCGTAGACCAGGAAGAAAGGGGTTTCCCCGGTAGCCCGGCTAGGGGTGGTCCGAAGTGACCACAACACAGCCGGGAGCTCTTCGGTCCACCGGACGCCACGCTTATGGAGTCGGTCAAACGCCCGGGTTTTGAGGCCCTTCAGCACCAGCGCGTTGGCCCGTTCGACCTGGCCGTTGCTCTTGGGATGGGCGACCGAGGCGAAGTAGACCTTGGTGCCCATCTCTTCGCAGAAGTCCAAGAAGGCCGCGCTGGTGAACTGCGTGCCGTTGTCGGTGATGATGCGGTTGGCGACCCCAAAGCGGGCGAAAATCCCTTGCATAAACTTGACTGCAGCTGCGGCGGTGATGGATCTTACTGCCTCGGCTTCCACCCACTTGGTGAACTTGTCGATGGCGACGAACAGGTGGGTGTAGCCCCCTGTGGCCCGCGGGAACGGGCCCAGGATATCCAGCCCCCAGACCGCGAAGGGCCAAGAGAGCGGGATGGTTTGCAGGGCTTGGGCTGGTTGGTGGATCTGCTTGGCGTGGAACTGGCACGCTTCACATCTCCTCACCAGCTCGCAAGCATCCTGGAGGGCGGTTGGCCAATAGAACCCTTGACGGAAAGCTTTTCCCGCCATCGTTCGTCCAGACACATGGCTCCCGCACACGCCTCCATGGATATCCGAGAGCAAACTGCTCCCCTCTTCCCGAGTGATGCACTTCAGAAGAATTCCGTTCTTACCCCGGCGGAACAGGTCCCCGCCCACCAGGGTATAGCACTTGGCCTTCCGTGCTACCTTCTTTGCTGACGCATCATCGTCGGGGCATACTTGATCCCGCAGGTAGGCCAGGATCGGATCCATCCATGTGCCTTCCCGGTCAAGCACAGCGACCACGAAGTGGTCTTCCGGGTACTCCGCCTGGCCGGGCGTTTCTACTGGAACCACTTTCCCTCCAGAGGCGAGGGCTAAAGCGGCATCACCATCGTCCCCACCAGAAACGGGGGCTGTGATGGACGGTCGCGGAAGCCTTTCTTCGAAGACCCCGACAGGTACAGGAGATCTGGTTGAGGCGAGCTGGGCGAGCTCGTCTGCCAGATGGTTGTCGCGCCGTGGGATGTGAGTATATCCCAATCCTTCGAAGTGCCGCTCCAATTTCCTGACCTCCGCCAGGTACGCTGCCATGATGGGGTCAGGACAGGAGAAATCCTTCCTTGCTTGATTGACGACCAGTAGGGAATCGCCCTTTACTTGCAGGCGCCGGACACCGATGGCTGCGGCGGCGCGGAGCCCAGCCAGCAAGCCCTCGTATTCGGCGACATTGTTGGTAGCCTTGAAATCAAGGACGACCAGGTATTTGAGGAGGTCCCCGGTCGGGGAGACCAGGAGGACCCCAGCCCCCGCGCCTTCCAGCCTGAATGATCCGTCGAAGAAGAGCGTCCAGGGGGAGGGCGCGGGAGCTGCAGCGGCTCCGGACTCGGCCAGGGTCCACTCGACGACGAAGTCGGCCAGCCTTTGACTCTTTATTGCGGTACTAGGAGCGAACTTGACCCCGAACTCCCCCAACTCGACGGACCACTTTGCGATGCGGCCCTCTGCTTCTCGGTTGTGGAGGATCTCATGCAGGGGATATGAGGAGACCACTGTGATCTCCCTCCCTTGGAAATAGTGCCGCAACTTTCTCGATGCTACCACCACAGCATAGACCATCTTCTGAGCCTGAGGGTACCTTGTCTCTGCGTCGTGGAGCATTTTGCTGATGTAGTAGACCGGCCGTTGGACACCTTCCCGTTCCGCTACCAGCGCCGCGCTCACTACAGAGGGGCTAGCCACTACATACAGCAGTAACGGTTCGCCGGGCTCAGGGGCGACCAGCAATGGGGGGGAAGAGAGGTACTTCTTCAGATATTCAAATGCTTGCTGGGCTTCTGGGGTCCATTCGAATGAGTTGATTTTCTTCAACAGCTTGAACAGCGGCAGACTTTTCTCCCCGAGCCGAGATATGAACCGGCCCAGGGAGGCTAGCCGGCCAGTCAAGCATTGTAGTTGCTTGAGCCGGGTAGGCGGTTGCATTCGCTCGATTGCTTCTATTTTCTCCGGGTTGACTTCGATTCCACGGCTGGAGACCAGGAAACCGAGCAGCTTTCCGGATGAGACACCAAACACGCACTTTTCGGGATTCAACTTCAGACAGTAGTTTCTGAGGCGAGAGAAGGTCTCTTCAAGGTCCTGTACAAGCTCATCGGCCTTCTTTGTTTTTACGACCAGATCATCAACATACACTTCGAGGTTCCTCCCTATTTGGGGCCGAAACACAATGTGCATGGCCCGCTGATAGGTGGCACCAGCGTTTTTCAGCCCGAAAGGCATCTTGACGTAGCAATATACACCGAGGGGAGTCACAAAGGCGGTCTTCTCTTCATCTTCCTGCGCCATACTGATCTGGTGATAACCGGAGTAGGCGTCGAGGAAGCACAGAGCTTCGCACCCCGCCGTGGAGTCGACGACGATGTCTATCCGCGGCAAGGGGTACGGGTCCTTGGGGCAGGCTTTGTTGAGGTTGGTGAAGTCGATGCACATTCGCCACTTTCCGTTAGACTTCTTTACAAGCACGGGGTTGGCCAGCCACTCCGGGTAGGTGGCCTCCCGCACAATCTTGGCAGACAAAAGTTTTTCCACCTCATCCCGAATGGCGTCCTGCCGCTCTGGCGCCTGCCACGGATCTTCTCGGCCGAATCAGTGCGCTCCAGGGAGCGTTGCCAATCGGTGCTCGATCACCTCCCTGGGGACCCCGGTCATTTCTGATGGTTCCCAGGCGAACACATCTAGGTTAGACCGGAGGAAGGTGACGAGCGCGTCTTCCTATTTGGCGCTGAGGTCGGTGCCGATCTTGACGACCTTGCCCGAGCCTTCCTCGCCCACGGGGACCACCTTTGCCTCGCCCAAGGGCCTGGGCGGAGCGCGGGTCTTGGCCGAGGGGGAGCCCGGGTTGTCGTCCTTGTCACGCGCCGAGCAGGTGGTGCCGGCCAGATCCTGCACCGCTGGTCGAGTCGCAGGCTTCCGGGCCTATCCACCTTCACCGTAATTGGACCCCCAGGCCCTGGGATTTTCACCAGCATGTAGGCGTAATGGGCCACTGCCATGAACTTGACCAGGGCCGGGCGGCCGAGCAAGGCATTGTAGGGGAGGTCGAAATCAGCGACCTCGAAATCCACCAGCTCCGTTCGGAAGTTCTCCGAACTTCCGAACGTAACCGGCAACCGGACTTGTCCCAGGGGTAAGAGGCCCACCCCGGGGGCAACTCCGTAAAAGAGTGGGGCCGGACGCAGTTCCTCGTACGGGATTTGGAGTGCCTGGTACGCCCCAACGGACAGCAGGTTGATGGCACTGCCTCCATCAACCAGGACCCGCCCCAGCTTCGCATTGCGGACCGTGGGAGACACCACGATCGGGAGATGGCCAGGGCCGGAGGTATTCTCCGGGTGGTCGGCCCGGCTGAAAGAGATCGGCTGCTCCGACCACTTCGGGCCGCCGCCCACCCCGGAGGATGACGTGGTGGCACACACCGCCTCGAATCCCGCTTGTACTGCGAGTTCGATGAGTAGGTGGCGGAGCCACCGTGTATGAACGCCACCGTACGCTCCACCTGCTGGAAGGCTAGCGGAGCCGCGTCTTCGTCGTCTTCGTCTTCGTGATCTTTCTCGCGGCGCTTTTTGAGCCGCTTTGTCGATCGATTTGGACACGACTTGGCGATCCTCCAAGTCGTGTCCACTGCTCGATGGATGGGGCAATAGGGCTTGCCGCCATCGTTTTCACGGTGAAGCGGCGGCGGTCCCTGCGATCGCACCTATCCCGGCGCTCGTCCCGTCGGTCCTAATCATCGTGACGCCGGGATTTGGGTTCCGGCTCGGCGACCAGGACCTCCCTAGCGGCTGCCTCCCTCCGCTTTTTCTTTTTCTTCTTGCGGTCGGAGGACTTCGAGGTGCCCGGCATCGCGAGTCGAAGGTCTCGTCCACGCACCGAGCTTCGGCCGCCCTGGCGCACTTGTGCGCCAGGGAGAACAACTCAGACGTGGTTGAGATGACGCGCGTAGCCATCTTTTCCCGCATCTTCTGGTCTCGGACCCCCCTCCGAAAGGCAATAATCACCGACTGCTCAGATATCCGGGGGATGGTGTTGCGGCAGTGGCTGAACCGCCGGATAAACTCTCTCAGGGACTCCCCCTCTGCCTGCTCCAGAGCGTGGAGGTCGTCCTCCACGCCTGGTTGAGCGTAGGAGCCCTGAAAGTTGGCGACAAAAATGTCGCACAGCTCCTCCCACGAGCGCACGGAGCCTCGCGGGAGGTTAAGTAGCCAAGACCGGGCAGAGCCCGTCAGTGACGTCGGGAGGTAGTTGGCCATGACCTTTTCGGACCCTCCCGCCGCACGTACCACCGTGGTGTAGATTTGTAGGAACTCCTCCGGGTTGGTGGTACCGTCATACTTCTCGATGGAGGCGGGGCGGAATCTCTCCGGCCATGTAGCTTGCCGAAGGCGGAGAGAGAACGCCTGGCATCCAACGTTGTAGGGGGAGCAGCGTCGTTCGCCAGCCCCTCGATCCTGAGGAGAGGATGAGGAGTGCGACCCTGCGCTCTCCCCAGAGTCCGAGGGAGAAGCCCCCTGTCTTGTGCCCCCGCGACGTTCGCGGAGGACGTGACGCAGGTCACCGCCACGCTGACGCCGCCTCTCGTCAAGGCGCGATCGAAGGTCTTCGCGGTTCCCCCTTGATTCGGGGGGACCGCAGGAAGAAGCGGAGTCACGTGCCTGTCCCCTTGTTACAGAGGGGGCTGCAACCAGAACTCCCTTCCCCTTGTCCCGACCCTTGAAACCGGGGGGGGGTCGTCGTGTGGCGGCTGGAACCTGGCACGTCAGGCGCGCGCGTTCCCTGCCGCCACGCGGCGGAAGCCCCCGGCTGAGTCACCGCTTCAACTTGCTGTTGTGCGACGTCCACCAGGTGGACAATATCCCGCAGCCACGGAGTGGCTGGGGTGTTTCCCCCAGCGTTACTGGGGGATGATCGAGAAGAAGCCGGGCCGCATGAAGGCTTCGCGCGGGAGTGTCATCCCCCAGCGCCAAGCGCCGACAGGTGACCCCAGGCATGGGAGTCACGCGCGCCTCTCCTGCGGCGGAGGGACCCGGGATAGCCGGCTCCCTCCCCGAATGCCGGGACCGGCTACGGGCGTCGCTTTCTTCGGGCAAACTGCTACGCTTGGAGTGCGAATCCGCCATGAAGACAAACACCCCTACTTCTGCTGAGCCTCTCACCTGAAACGGAAGAAAGGGGGGCGATCTAACCACCAATAGCCCCTACAGCGGCGCCCTTTGCCGGCGTACTAGCCAACAGGCACCTCCGAGATGGGTGCTTATGAGGTTCTGATGGGGGGCTTTCGGGGCAATCGCCCGAGAATGGAAGACGGAGGCGACCAGAGTACCAAGAGGCTCAGGCCAACGGGGGACGCAGGGAGTTTTTACCCAGGTTCAGGCCCTCCGAAGAGTAATAGCCCTAGTCCTGCTTTTCTTGGTATTGCTTGTGTTCTTGCTTGGAGAAACGAAAGCCTACTGTCCAAAAGATCGAACCCCCTCTCCCATGCACCCCGGCTCCCTTTTATACTCGGGCTGACGGGGGCGCATGGGAGGCTTACACTGCAAGCCATAATCATTACACTGGCATGGGCTCATTTAATGCGTACGTCACTGTTCTTACATCCAATTAATGACTGCCGCAGCCGTCACAATCCCGCCTCGGGCCCCATGTCCACCAACGCCGCCCGTTCCGCCACGGGGTGAGGTGTAGTCGTGACGTCTCCCGCACTTAATGCACACCTAGGGAAGGCGCGTCGCCATACTGCAGCCTTCACGCCTGGCATTTAATGCGCACTACCCGCATTAAATGTCCTTGACCGGCGTGGCTGGGTGGCGCCAGGGAGTGGCTCGCGACGCCACGCGTCCACTGGGCGACCACTTTGCTGGGTGCCCAGTGGTGCGGCCTGGTCGCCACCTGTCCACTGGGCGACCACCTTACTGGGCGCCCAGTGGTGCGGCCTGATCGCCACCTGTCCACTGGGCGACCACCTTACTGGGCGCCCAGTGGTGCGGCCTGATCGCCACTGGCGACCTCCTTCTCGGGCGCCAGTGCGGCTTTGATCGCCACTGTCCATTGGCGACCACCTTCTTGGGCGCCCGGTGGTGCGGCTCGACGCCACTGTCCACCGGGTGCCCGGCCGGGTTTCTTGCCGCCGTGGCGTTGGGCCCGGACGCGCCCTGCCCGCCTGACGACCGTATTTATTCATTGCGGGGGAGTGGGTACCTTGGCGCAAAATACGCCGACACTACAGTACCAGATCAGCGATGCTACAGTGTCATTTCATTTTTTCTGATTTTTCTTTCCAATCTAACTTCGAAACGCTCGTTCTCTTCCGTCGTAACTCCGAATCGAGTGATTCAAATTCCTAAATTCATCTAAAATCACCCTATTTATACCAGTATTATTTTTATAATTTTTATATTTATTTTATTTTATTCTATTTATTTGTTGCTCCGTTTTGCGCGTAGTCGAAGAAGCCGCTGTCGCCGCCGAAGAAAGTTTAGTCCAGCCGAGCGACGCTTCTCTCCTCATCAGCGAAGGTAAGTCTCTTTGACGCATGTTGAACCCATGATTTATAAATGTTTTATAATGTTTTACCAATTGCATTGCTATATATATAAAATGATGATGTTGTGAAGGACCATGTGGAGGTCCATCCATATTTGTGATGAGTATTTGACTTTATTTGAGCAAGGTGTGCTCAGGTTTGAGTTTGATTTGACTCGGTATTGCATGTTTGAATTAATGATAATTGTGGAATAACATGGAGGAAGAAAAAGGTATGTGCATGGTGGTATGTGCAAAATGGTTTGTTCCTTGTGGTACAGGTTCCTGAGGCAGCTATGGTCGTTGGTGAGTACCGGGACTAGGTTGGGAGAACCGAGGTTCGGAGCGGTCGAGGATGCCGACGAGATGGTTGGGCTCAAACCAGGATCACTTGGATGTCATGGGAATGGACTTGAGGTGGCTCAAGGTTTTCGGTTCGGGTTGGAGGCTCAAAGAGGAGGAAACTGAGCGGTCAAGTCCGGCGGATGAAGGCCCGTTGCATCGGGTTGATCGGGTTGTGTTTAAAACCCACGTATGGCCAATGTAGCCCATGTAAAGCCCATGTGTGGGGTGAAACGAGAGGGTTAATCCTAGCCCTTGGTGGAGTGCCCTAGGGTTTGGGACTCATCCAAGGGTGGTAGGTGGCCTTAGAGTAGTATAAATAGAGGGGGAGGGGTGTCCTCCCTCACTTGAAGGTTTGAGTTGCTCCTTTGAGCTTTGCCCACATGAAGTGAGGATTTGTAAACCTTCCAACCAGAAAATACAAAGATTTTTTTACATTTTTGTGAATTTAAATTCCGCATTTACATTATGTCTTTACTTTACGCAATTTAAATTCAGCATTTACTTTCCCGCATGTAAATTCTCGCAATTTACTTTCTCGCAATTTGGTTTTGCCTCCTCTCCTTCTTAATGCTATTGATAAAGAATGCCTTGAGGGTGCTCATTTGGTTTTACATCTTTCTTGCACCCTAGGATAGACTAGAGATCAAGTTTCTATCAAGATTGCAAATCTGTCCTGAACTTGTTCTTCGCGCAGCAGTCAATCTTGGATTTTTAGAAAAATATAGAAAAATCCTTTTTGATTGATGTTGGAGAAGGTGCATGGATAATATATACATCTGTCAAAAAATTTTGGAGTCCACTGGTTGCACCATTTGGGAGCTATGAGGTGAAAACCGAGCCCCAAAATTTCTGATTGAAGATCCTAACTATTCGTAGTCCTTGGTTTTTCCTGATTTTTGTAGAAGGCTTTTGGTGGTGATTTTTTGTTGGAGTGCTTCACGACTCATATTCTCACAGGTTTAAAAATTCCCAAAAATTTTGGAGCAACATAAGTCCACCATCCACCTGCTCTAAGTGAGGACAATTCCTGAAAAATCTGCTTTTGCTTTTCTAAAAGAGGCTTTTGTGTTTTGGCTTGATCTCTTTTAGAAAAGAAGTATTTGAATTGATCCTTCTTTGCTTTGGACACTTCAAAACCAGGATTGTGATTTAAAAATCCCACACATGATTCATGGTTCTCATCCATGTAAGCTAGGGATACACATAGTTGTCTAGTCGTTCCCGATTTTGCGGGTTTTGCGATTTTGAGGAGCACCGAGTTTCTTTGCGGGATTGTTTGGAGTACGTTGAGTAGGGGATAATTTTATTTGGGATCATTCACCCCCCCTCTGATCGCCATCTCGGTCTTTCAATTGGTATCAGAGCCGGTTTTGCTCTTTCATAGATCTTGACCGGTCTCAAGAGCCATGGCGACGGACAAGTACTCAACTAAGCCTCCAATTTTTGCTGGAGTTGATTATCCGTTCTGGAAGGTTCGGATGGAGACATACATCACTGCCTAGGGCTTTTCTTTATGGCAGAAGGTGAAGCACCCGTATGAGGTTCCGGCCGATGAGAACGTCAACGCCGCAAACATGGCTGACGTTGAGGCAAACGCTAAGGCCAAGAACCTCCTCATACAGGGACTTAGCCGCAGTGAATATGATCGCGTCTCTCACCTACGATCGGCTCACGAGATCTGGGTGACGCTCAATGCTTACCATGAGGGCACCACTCAGATCAAGTCCGTGAGACAGGATCAATTTAAGCTTGACTACAACAAGTTTGAGCAGCACGCTGGTGAGAGCCTTGATGAGTGCTTTGCTCGTTTTTGCAAAGATTCTCAGCAATCTTCGGTCAGTGGGTTGTTCATACACTGATTCGAAGAATGCGAGGCATTTTCTTCGAGCACTCGATCTGAGGATTTGGGAGATGAAGGTAACCACCATCACGGACCATACGGACTTGTCGACCTTGACTCTTGATGGGTTGTATTCCCGCCTGAAGACTCATGAGCTCTACATTGTCGCTCGCAGGACGAAGTCCCAAATGATGGCATTGGTTACCGATCCCATTGGGTCTTCCTCTTCTGGACCCCCTCTTGACTTCTCTTCTGGTTTTTTTCTCCCCGCTCTTTGCGACGTAAGCGATGACGTTCTGGAACAATTTCTAGAAGACGAGCTTGCTCTTGTCGTTAAAATTTTTCGAACATTTACAAGAGGGTGAGAGATAGGAAGAGGAGTGGCAAGTTCACTTGCTTTGAGTGTGGTGGCCCCAACCACATTCGGGCAAACTGCCCCAAGCTGGAGAAGGGCAATAATGAACAAGGCGGTGCGGGCAAGAACAACTACATCAACAAGAACCGCAATAAGAAGCCTCCAGCTCGCGAGCTGGCGCAAGAGAAGAAACACCGCAAGTTCACCAAGGGCAAGAAGCTCTTTCACCGCGTCCTCGCCGCGCTCGACGACCTTGACCTCTCCGACACAGAGACATGGAGCGACGAGGACGAGGATGAACCGCAAGAGAAGGCGAAGGGCGGCGATGACTTCTCTGGCATGTGCTTCATGGCCTCCAATGCCATGGAAGTACCCGACACTGAGCTGTACAGCGACACGGAGGAGGTACCTTCTTATGACCAGCTCCATGATGTTTTTATCAAACTAGGAAAATTTCATTCCAAGTCTAGAGCTAGGTGTTTGGATCTAGAGAAGGAAGTGGGTACCTTATCTCGGGAGTTAGCTTCACTTAGATCTTGTTCCTCCCGAGACTCTGATAACTGTACTTTGTGTGATGCTTTGCTTGTGGAGTTGGAGAACCTAAGGACTCTACATGATAGTGTGGTTTCTGATCTTGATTCACTTAGGTCGAAGGATGCTAGTACATGTCCAGTAGATCCTATTCCTGTTGATGCTAGTTTTCTTCACACTCACACAAATGCATCATGTGCCCTAAGCTTCTCGCTGAAATTGATGCCATGAGTTGTCACCTTAGGAAGCTATCTGCTAGAAATGATGAACTTGAAAAGCATGCTTCTAAGGACCCAATCAGCTCATGTGAGGGCTGTATGCAACAAAAAAATACTTATGATGACTTGGTGCTTGAAAACTCAAAATTTGCTAAGGATCTACTAGCTAAGTCACAAAATAGTTGCATGTTGTGTGTTGGGGTAGCAGAGGACATGAATCAAATTCATGTAGAGCTTAGGAAGAAGCTCAAAGCTCAGGTGGGTAGGATTAGAGACTCTCCCTATGTTTCTTGCGAGTCCCTCAAGATTGAGGCTGCTTTGTATAGTGAGAGATTTGATCGTTCAGTTCGCTCTTCTCCATCTGGCTCTTCCCCTGTTACTCCTTCCCCTTGCTCTTCTTGTGCCTCACTTTTTCGAGAGTGTCAGTACCTGATGAGCACTCTCGAGAATTTTGTTGGAGGTAAGAAGAAGCTCAATCTTATCCTAGATCAGTCCAAGATTAGCAGATTCAATCAAGGTCTAGGGTTTGATGCCTTGGAGCATACACGGGCGCATCCGCCCACTGTTGTGCGTGCCTCCAAGAGCGGAGAGATAGTGGTGGCTCCACAGGTGAGCACCACTATGTTTAGATCAGCAGGGATTGTCCACGGGATGTCTGACGATAAGGGAGCTTCTCATGCTACTTCAGCCCCCAAGGTGAAGTATACATGCACCTTCTGTCAGAAGGATGGACATATAGCTGATTTCTGCTTCAGACGCGCTAAGATCTCTCGGCGTGAGCGTGTCCGTGCCCTTAGGGGTATTCAGGGTCATCCCCAGACTCTGAGTGCGCCTAAGGCACACACGGCTTCTAGACAGGATAGACAAGCTAGAGAGTCTCCTGTTTTTGGACAACGCATGGGGCTTGGTTTTCAGGCTTCTACTTCTGGTTTTCGCCCCAGAGCTATCCCGAGTCAGTCTTTCCGCCGTCCTCTTGATATTCCTCATTTTTCTCATTGAGGTAGATATCAGCGGCGTGAGTTTGTTCTCCCCAGCGGGAGGTCTGGGCAGCAGCACTGGGATGGTCCGGCCTTTGCACCTCGGCGGACCAACCCGGCACCTGTTCCCAGACATCCGACTGGAGCGGAGTCTGAATATATGAGAGTCGAGTCACGGAGAGGTGCCAGATTGCATTCTTCTACTCCGTTGACTATTTCGTCTCATCGCACGCTTGACTCGATTGGGTTCCTAGATCTCAGACCGATCTATCCTGCATCGAGACATCCGCCGCTCTCTTTGATTCAGTCCGTAGGGCGAGGGAAGGGGAGGTTTGGATCGTAGACTCTGACTGTTCTCGCCACATGACCGGAGACTCCCGTTGGTTTTCTTCCCTGGACCGAGATCCTGGTGATGAGGTGATCACCTTTGGGGATGCTGCGTCGGGTAGAGTCATTGCTAAAGGTATCGTCTGCATTAACGATCATTTCATTATTAAGGACGTTGCCTTAGTCAGTAAGCTGCATTTCAACTTGCTTTCTGTCTCTTAGCTTCTTGATGATAATTTCGAGGTCAATTTTAAGAGGAGCTCTTGTAGGATCCTCGATTCTTCTAGGGAGTTTGTTTGCGAGATTTCTCGTTTTGGGAGAGTCTTTCGTGCTGATTTTTCTTCTTCCTCTAGAGACTCTCTCCATTGCCTTATTGCTTCAGAGTCCCGTGATCTCTCCTTTTGGCATAGGAGACTTGGTCACATTGGCTTTGATCATTTGACTCGAGTTAGCGGCCATGATCTCATTCGTGGCCTGCCTAAACTTAAGATGGTCAAGGATGTTGTATGTTCTCCTTGCCGACATGGCAAGATGGTTGCTGCCTCCCATCCTCCAGTCACCAGAGTGATGACTGATGCACTAGGACAGCTGCTACACATGGACACTGTTGGTCCAGCTCGAGTGCGATCGGCCAGTGGGAAGTGGTATATTCTTGTCATTGTCGATGATTTTTCGAGGTACTCTTGGGTGTTTTTCATGGCCTCGAAGGATGAGTCTTTTTCACACTTCAGGGGTTTGGTCCATAGGTTGTCCGTTGAGCTCCCAGGTGCCTTACGAGAGATCCGCAGTGACAATGGCACGGAGTTCAAGAACTCCTACTTTAGTAGCTTCTGTGAGGAGTTAGGCTTAGAGCATCAGTTCCCCTCTCCCTACGTCCCTCAGCAAAATGGCATAGTGGAAAGGAAGAATAGGACCCTGGTTGAGATGTCCAGGACGATGCTAGACGAGTACAGTACTCCTAGGAAGTTTTGGGCTGAGGCTGTAGCTACGGCATGCCATGTTGCCAACAGAGTTTTTCTTAGGGCACACTTGCACCGCACTTCTTATGAGTTGAGATATGGGCGAAAGTCCAGTGTGTCTCATTTTCGTGTTTTCAGCTGCAAGTACTTCTTCTTGAAGTCTGGGAACCTAGATAAATTCGAGTCACGCTCAGCTGACGGAATCTTTCTAGGTTACTCGACTTCTGCCCGTAGCTACAGGATTTGGGCTGTAGACTTGGGTAGGATCATAGAGACCTGTGAGGTGACCTTTGATGGGGCTAGTCCCGGTGCTAGACCAGACATTTCAGGCTATTCTCCTCTTTCTCAGTCTATCTTCTCAGAGGAAGTTGATGACGGAGATGAAGGCGCCTTGCTTGATCCAGTCACCATTCCTGCTCCCGAGGTGCCTCCCATTTCCATATCTGCACCTCAGGGAGATCAGCCCTTACCCTCAGACTCTTCAGCAGCTAGTGGCTCTGTTCCTACATCTCCCACGCGAGGAGTAGAGGTCACTTCTGCTTCTGGACCTACCCGTCACATTCAGCAGGCTCATCCACCTGACCAAATCATTGGAGATCTGTTTGAGCGAGTCACTCGCTCTAAGTCAGGTCTGTCCACATTCTGCCTCCACTCTGCCTTTGTTGCCTCTTTTGAGCCGAAGGATGTTTCTCATGCATTATCTAGTGAATCTTGGATTAATGCTATGCATGAGGAACTTGAAAACTTCGAGAGGAACAAAGTTTGGAAGCTTGTCGAGCCCCCTTCTGGTCACAACATCATCGGGACCAAATGGGTGTTCAAAAACAAGCAGAATGAGGATGGGGTTGTAGTTCGAAACAAGGCTAGGTTAGTCGCTCAGGGTTTCTATCAGGTCGAGGGTCTCGACTTCGAGGAGACTTTTGCCCCTGTAGCCAGACTAGAGGCCATCAGGATCCTGCTTGCATTTGCGACGTCTAAGGGCTTCAAGCTTTATCAATTGGATGTCAAAAGTGCATTCCTCAATGGCTTCATTGAGGAAGAGGTGTATGTCAGACAACCTCCAGGATTTGAGAACCCTAAGTACCCAAACCATGTCTTCAAGCTTTCCAAAGCTTTGTATGGACTTAAGCAAGCTCCACGAGCTTGGTATGAGAGGCTTAAGTCCTACCTCTTGAGTCATGGTTTTCATATGGGTCAAGTGGACAGACTCTGTTCGTCAGACATTCTGATTCGGACTTTCTCCTAGTCCAAATCTATGTCGACGACATCATTTTCGGTGGTTCCTCGCATTCGCTCGTTACTCAGTTCTCAGATGTGATGAGTACTGAGTTCGAGATGAGCATGATGGGCGAGTTGAGCTACTTCCTTGGCTTCCAGATTAAGCATACTCGGGAGGGTACATTCTTGCATCAAGGCAAGTATACTCGAGACCTCCTGAAGCGCTTTGATATGTCTGATGGAAAGCCAGTCATGAATCCTATGGCCACCACTGCTGTCCTCGAGCCTGTCGAGGATGGTGAGCCAGTTGATCAGAAGGAGTTTCGGAGCATGATCGGCTCCCTTTTGTACCTCACTACCTCGAGACCTGACATACATTTTTCTGTATGTCTTTGTGCTCGGTTTCAGACTTCTCCCACGTCTCTCACTGTCAGGCGGTGAAGCGCATATTCAGGTACCATCGAGCTACCATTGACTATGGTATCTGGTACTCTTCTTCCTCCTGTCTATCTCTAAGAGCCTTCTCCGATGCAGACTTTGCCGACTGTAGGATAGATAGGAAGAGCACTTCTAGCACTTGCCAATTCATTGGCACTTCTCTTGTTTCTTGGTCGTTTAGGAAGCAGTCTGGTATTGCACAGTCCACCGCTGAGGCCGAGTATGTTGTCACGATTCTTTGTCAGAGCTGAGTTCTCTGGATGAGATCGACCTTGCGGGACTTTGGGTTAGTAGTAGATTGTGTTCCACTTTTCTGTGCTAACACGTCTTCCATTCACATTGCTAAGAACCCAGTGCAGCACTCTCGAACCAAGCACATTGACATTCGCTATCACTTCCTTATAGACCATGTGGAGAAGGGTGACATAGTGCTCCAGTTTGTGGAGAGTGACCACCAGTTGGCTGACATTTTCACCAAGCCTTTGGATAGCTCCAGGTTTGTTGCCCTGAGAGGAGAGCTTGGAATTATGAGCCCATATGGCATATCTTGAGGGGGAGCTGGTTTGTATTATTTGTTTATATGTATATTCAGCATTTCCTCTTTCTGGGTATCTTTGGGATGGTTTTTATTTGGTTGAGTTCACTTCACCTAGACTTCTGGCATGCCTCGGCATGGATCTCTCACCTTATTCTTTAGGGTGCTATTCCTCTCTTCTTCTCAGTTGAGCTCACTCACAGTCCTTTAGGTCTAACAGGTGTTGGGCCCCCTGGATAGACAGGGTATGTGTTTGCTCCTATGTTGGAGTTGGATATGTAGCTTTCCTATATGTCATATGGGGAAGGTGAGAGCGAGTCTGAGTGTTAGTGTTTCTCTTCATGTTATCTATGCTCCTAGACTACCCATCTGTTAGTTTCTTGATTCCTTCTCATCATTTCTGTCTTTCTGGTTTCAGTTGAGTTCAATTCATCTTTTTGAATCTAAAATTGCTAATAGCTTAACTTCAATCAGATTTTGTGCTTAATCGACTCACCTGTTGAGGGGGAGCTTGGAATTAATTCTTTTGCATTGCATATATACTTGTTTTTCATTTACGAGCTTTGTCTATTATGCAATTGATAAAATTGAGATATGTTGCACCTAGCTACTTTTCTGAAGATATTTGCTGATCTAGGTCATATCCAATTTGTTATATCCTGTGAAACTAGCCAACATTTTAAAATTGAGCTTTCCTGAAAACTTGATGAAACTTGGCTTTTACTTGCTATACTTTTTCACTAGATGCTTATGCCATGCTTATTGAAATAGTGGGTTTCTACTAGAGTCCCTAGAGAAACTTGGGTTAGCTACATTGTTTCATTTTAGAATCCTCAACAATGCTCATGAATCTAAGTGCTGAAAATACAAATTGACTCTTTTGTGCTAAAATTGAACTCAACACTCTTCATTCACGAGACTGCTTCCCATTGCACTTGGGATGAACTTGGAATGAAGTGTGTATGACCAAAGCCACTCTTTTAAGCTTCTTGCTTGAGATGGTTGCTAATGGCTTGAGTCAATAGACCGAAAAATGCAAAAAGAACTAGAGGAAGAGAGTGATGCCTAGGAGACCTATGTTGATGGCTCCTAGTCGAGGTTGTGTTTCTCTAGCATAAACTCTCTAAACCCTCAAAGGTTTGTGGAGGAGAGTGAAACTTAGGAGGCCTTTGTCGATGGTTCCTAGTCGAGGATGTGCTTCACTAATCCTAACTCTCTCATACCGCTTTATGAGCATTAATCTAAAAATTTGCATTTAAAGAGATGATTGAGCATGAGGCTTCTCTTATGGATTTGTAGTTTCCCATCCATTTGCTCGTTTGGTTGGCTTTGCTTCTAGTCTTGAAGTTATGCTAAGTGTTGCTATTGTTGAAATCATGCCAAAGTAATATAACTTATTTTGAGCTAGTTAGCAAAAATTGAAATATGCCATTGGATATGACTTAGGATGACATAATCTGAACTTGAGTAGCTTGATGTTATACTTTGTCTAAGTGGTCACTTGCATAATCCTCAAAGCTCTTCTAGGTTGCATTTCATGCAAAAATTATTCTCTTGATGCCTATATTGCCAAAGGGGGAGAAAACGTAGAAAAGACATCTTAGAGAATTAAAAAAAATGCTTTCTCATGATCATGTTGAACAATTGTCCTTGCATTTGAATCATGAGTAATATCTTGGTTTTTGGAGCTATTGTCGAAAAATTGTCCTTTCAGGTGTTGAGCTCTAAAAATCTTCTAATCTATTTGGTCATGAGCTTTCTTTCTCTTTCAATTGGACCAAATATGATTTTGCAAATCAAATTGCTTTTCTTCCTTGGTTTTCAAACTCAAATTTATGCCTTTTGTGTGGTTTATCAATATACTCATCAAGGGGGAGATTGAAGGACCATGTGGAGGTCCATCCATATTTGTGATGAGTATTTGACTTTATTTAAGCAAGGTATGCTCAGGTTTGAGTTTGATTTGACTCGGTATTGCATATTGATTTGACTCGGTATTGCATATTTGATCTGTCCTGAACTTGTTCTTCGCGCAACAGTCAATCTTGGATTTTTAGAAAAATATAGAAAAATCCTTTTTGATTGATGTTGGAAAAGGTGCATGGATAATATATACATATGTGGAAAAATTTTGGAGTCCACTGGTTGCACCATTTGGGAGCTATGAGGTGAAAACCGAGCCCCAAAATTCCTGATTGAAGATCCTGACTTTTCGTAGTCCTTGGTTTTTCCTGATTTTTGTAGAAGGCTTTTGGTGGTGATTTTTGTTGGAGTGCTTCACTACTCATATTCTCACAGATTGAAAAATTCCCAAAATTTTTGGAGCAACATAAGTCCACCATCCACCTGCTCTAAGTGAGGACAATTCCTAAAAAATCTGCTTTTGCTTTTCTAAAAGAGGCTTTTGTGTTTTGGCTTGATCTCTTTTAGAAAAGAAGTATTTGAATTGATCATTCTTTGCTTTGGACACTTCAAAACCAGGATTGTGATTTAAAAATCCCTCACATGATTCATGGTTCTCATCCATGTAAGCTAGGGATACACATAGTTGTCTAGTCGTTCCCGATTTTGCGGGTTTTGCGATTTTGAGGAGCACCGAGTTTCTTTGCGGGATTGTTTGGAGTACATTGACTAGGGGATAATTTTATTTGGGATCATTCACCCCCCCTCTGATCGCCATCTCGGTCTTTCATGTTGACGTTAGGCTATTAATTATACCTGTTGTTCATACCTCCGTGATATTGTTATCCATGATCCTTTGTCGCCCTAGTACAGTAATCCACCATAATAAATACTTTTGATAAAATATTATTTAATTAGGGGAATGACTATTTGGAAGACAGTTTGGAAGGAACATATTAGTATAGAATGTAGATTGGAGCTAGAACCCAACTTGATTGGAGATTACATGAATATTAGTGATGTGGGGGTAGTCATTATAAAATTGATCTATGAATGGTGATAATTGAAATATTATGGAGTTGGATAGTGATAGTAGTTCGTTATATAGTTAGTATGGATTGGAGGAATATTGTAAGATGTTTGATCTTAAGAATAATAGTTGATAAATTAAATAAATAACATTGAGGATCATACTTGTGGATCAAATAGAATAAGTGGTGAATTATATCTCGGTGGATTTTAACAATCATACTATGTGATTTAGAGACGACAATGTGAAGGGTTAAAATAGGTGATATTGAGAATGATACTCGATGATTTAGTAAATGATATTATCAAATATACTCGATGGATTAAATGGATAATATTGAAAATCATACTCGGTGGTTTAGTAGATGATTTTGTGAAATATGGTTTCGCGATAACCATTTATGTGGAATTATGAATAATGTGGATTGTGTGTGATTTGTTTAGTCGATCTAGTATCATTGTTATGGAAACCACTATTGTCGGGGAATTAATGAGATCTTGGTTCTGAGGAATCTTTGTTAAAAGATGCTTGGGGATGAGATTATGAATTATTCTGGGTGGATCAAGTAGATTACAAAATTAATCAATGTATGGATGATGGGTCATCGATAATGAGACTTATAGGGAGATTGTTTCATATACAATGATGATAGTATCTTGGCATGATTTTGGAGTTATGATGGCACATGATATAGACTTTACTTGTTGGAGTAGTAAATTGGACTGGATTATATAGTGCCATGATAATAATGGGGGAATCTTGGTGATCTCCTGAATTTTAGAGATTATAGAATTGATTATAATAATTTTTATCAACACTGAGATTTGAAAATTATAAATAAACTAATGGTGGAATAGAACAGTTCGGTAGAAATGCTTAGACTCGCAATCGGTCGGTATGCGCCTATGGGTGGGAAATTCTTATAACTCTTGAAAACTTGTGTTGAAAGTTATAAGCAAAGAGTATTTCTGTTGGTTTACAAAATAAAAATAAAATGAAAAATGGTTTGGACTTGGGCGGAATGGTTTGTCTGGCGGGTGCGGATAGAGCACTAGTTTTCATTGTGCAAGTACCGCCCCAAGTCAGTTAAGGACCGACGCTTTTGACTGTCTCCATTCTAAGCATTACCGTACAACCACATGTCAAAGTGGGCACGACCTGGCTGAATAATTTGTAGAAACCTAACTTAGACTCACCAGATGGTGGAATGTGAGTGCCGGATAGAGGCAAGACTGTTTTTCTCACACGACGCAAGAGGGGGCCTCTGTACTGGGTGGATAGAACCCTAACAATGGTGAAACCTCAGTGGGTGGGTCGGGTTAGGCGTATACATTGTAAAGGCCTTGTCATGATATCCTTGCCGGCACACCTAAGGAAGTGTGTTAATTGTACATGGCACTAAGGGAATATCATGTCTTGTGGGCAAAGCTGTACACCTCTGCAGAGTTAAAACTATTTGAATAGCCGCGCCTACGGTCAAAGGCAAAGCGAACAATGCTTTCATATTGGTAGACTTTTGTTTTTATTTTAAAAACTGATCTTTTGGGATCCGGGAGCGGTTAGAACTCTCGGGTGTGCTTCTGGTGGCTAGAGCCAGGTAGGTGGATTGAACCTGATGTTGTGAACCATGGCAGATAGAGCCATGTGGATGGATTGAACCCTGATCTTTTTAAGACATGGCGGATAGAGCATGTATACTAGTGAATGGTGGCTAGAACCTTCACTAGAAGTTATAAATAATTGCAAATGTACAAATAATTGTGAAAATGGCTTTGTGAAAAATATTACATGTTAAGTTTTTTGAGAGTGTTGCCTTACGCAAAAGAATCATATTAAGCTATCCTTGGATAGCCCTGTATTATGCATTTTTCCCAAACTTGCTAAGTACTTTATGTACTCACATGCTACATTCTAAACATATCTCAGAAGTGAAGGAAGCTGTCAAAGGAGATTCCAAGGACTAGGACGCGTACCCCACTTGATTGCCTGTGGGCATATGGTTGGGTCACCACTTGGTGTTATCTTCTTCCGCTGCAGTTGTTCAAGTTGTTCAGCCTGTTAAGGCCGTAATGGTAAACCCGACCATAAGGTCTTTGCTTTTATTTGGTGTTATTATTATCTGGTTATATGTAATCGTGATATGGTTGTTGATTCATCACCGTTTGACTGTGTGTACTAGCTACTGATCTGGGACTAGTACAGAAATACACAGGGGATTCCGGATAGCCGATCCGGGGCCCACACGTGATATATCACATAATCCTTTGTACCGTAAGAAAAAAATTGTACTACAGCTATAGTATCAAATAATTATTTTGGTAATTAAATTTTGTTGTGTATAGCCTAATTTTAAATTTAGCATAGGGCCCCAAAATGTCAGATACAACCCTGGTCGCATGATCAGTTGTTAGCACACAGATCCATATCACATCCATACATACGAGAAATTAAATAACACTTAGGCAGATGCATCCAAAATTAAATCTTATATGACTAGATTTTTCGATGAAAGGGCCGACCAGCCAAATGACTTTACATGGCAAAAGAGTGAAGTGGAAATGATAGTAAAAGATGATAGGGTCCAGCCAGTGGCGAAACCAGGATTCTACTAAGTCTCGGGTCGAAAACTAAGCGGCAATAACTAATGCCAAATACTACCCACACCGAGGTACAACAAAAATACTATACAAATGCACAACTAAAAATAAATTTGAACTTCATTCTTAACGATACAATAAAATAGATAAAACTTGTCAAAAACAACATAACGTAGTGGAGCAGTACAAAAATTAATACCTAACCGATGAAGGTTTGGTGCATCCGAGTCAAATCATATTGTCATAAACAATAGTATAAGAACCTAAACCTGCAAAAATGAAATTGTATATGTAAATTAGGGACACAAAATTACAAAATTAATTATTGATGCAAATTGGAAAACAAGAATGTAACATCATATTTTGAAAATGTTGTAAAATCTTGTAATCTTCAATTCATTCAAACCAATTGAGTCTAATCAATTAAACCCAATTCAGAATATAACCACAATGTGACAAATATAAGACTAACTAAAGTCATGCCAATAAATTGTTAGTTAAAAAAATGGGGAGTGTACACTAAGCTAAACCAAGTAGAGCAATCTAGCATTCGAATTCTTACCTAGGATTGTTGGATATTTTATAATCCAATTCAACCAAGTAAATATAATCCAATTAAACCAACAAAAGCAATTATCATAGAGCAGTGCCATGAGTACTGATGGCTTTATTAAATAGTTAATATTCTGTGAAGTCATGACATCATATAATTGAATGTTTGCTTGCATATGGCAGCATGTGGATCTTTAATTTTTCTTGCTTGAGTGACGAAATTATCACCATTCACCAAACCACTGCTCTAATACCGAGATTAACTGGTGGTGTAACCAGTCAACTCATGGTCCTATCCAAATCTCTTCAAATTGAGTCCAATCAATTAATCACGAAATGTATAGGTTGTTTAAATAAATATGTTTGATTCTAGCAATTAAAGATAAATAGAAACGAAACTGAACATTTACACTACTAATGGCTAATGCAAATGACAAACCATAACCAATTATTGTTCTTATCATGATTGGATAATAGCTAATGCATTTGACAAACCATGACCAATTATTAACACTAATTGACAACATTCATCTTTTAAATTTGCTTGTAGTAACCAAGAAACTAACCTAGCCAAATCATCTGTTTTCTGCTCTATGATGGGTTACTAAATATTTGATGTGCTAATTCAATAACACTAAGTAATTGGATAAGTTGGAAGTATTTTGCAAGAGAGACAATTTTCTTTTATGCTATACAATTGGCCAATTCCAACGAAGAGTAACCTCACATGTGAAAACATAGCTAAATGTAGAAAAAAGCAGCGCAGTATACCTGGACGAAACATTAGTAAAAGTGCTCAAACCTCAATAGAGTTGTTAAATAAACAGAGTACAAAAACTAACTATACAACCACTGTAGGTTTCCCTAAAGATTTCAGCAGTAAAATCTCAACATGTTTCACTAATGATTTTAGCATACATACAGATGACAATCTCATGAAGTTTTATGCAGCTGCACTAAATCATAAACTGTGATGGCATCCAAACAAAGATAGCTACATGGATCCAAATAGACATGGAGACTTGAACTAACAAAATACATACAAGCGAATAAACAATTATCTGTTACAGAAATGTCCACATAGCAAGGGAAAAGAAACAGAGGCCTGATCATAGAACAACGAAGAAAGTAAGCACTACCATGCACTGGACTAAGGGAGCTTTGTAGAATTTAGTTATTGATTGACTTGCTCAATAGCATAGAGAGCTAAAATTGTTTTCCGATTATGCATTAAAGTAGTACAAATAGATATCTTTTACTAAACTGAAAGGAAAATTAAATGAAGATACATTTGAATCCAACTATTCAACGAAACTAGAAGGTAGTATGTTATCTCAAGTCACAAGTCATCCTAATAAGAGATTTCTCCTCCCTTTTTGCAACAGCGAAGTAAAGGAGACAATTCATAAAGCTAGGGCCTAGGAGCACATGAATCATCTTGATATGCACCTAAGCGCCTCTACAGCTCCATTGTCCGCACCAAAATTAATGGACGATTGGACGTAGAACGGCAGAAGGCAGAACACAAATCGGCTGGGCGCTGCACTGGGATCTCTCTTCCTGCCAGCAGGAGGTAGTCAGGTAGGCAGCTGTGGGCGCCTGGGTGGGCCTGAGGGCAACAGCTGGTGGGCGGGTCGGGGGTGGTGGCCGACTGCCGGTGAGCAGGCTGCGGGCGAGATCTATGGCATCAGCTGTGGGCGAGGTCTACGGCATCGCCTACAGGCGAGATCTGCGCCATTGTGCTGCGGGGTGGCCAGGCGGGCGAGGGCGGAGGCCGAGGACATTGGGGTGGCAATCGACCGACGCCAGGCTGGCGGTAGGCGGAAGTAGTGGCCAGGCATCACGGCGAGATCTGTGCTAGCGTGACTACGTCTCTACGGTATGGATGGGCTGGAGGGATCGGAGCCCAGAGGCGGGGGCAGGGATTGGGGGTGGTAGTCGGCAGGCACCGGGTTGGCAGGAGCTGTGGCCGACGGTGGCTCGAGGAACGATGACACTCGGCAGTCCTCACCCTCACGTGTGTGGCGTGTGTGCTCCTTGCCTCCTCTAGACTGGTTGGTCATGGCATGAAGAGGAACAAGCAGCCTAGCCGAATTGTGCCCAGACTGCCAAGCCTCAGGCCCAAGTAAAAAATAAATAGTATTCACTACTATTGTTTGGGCTGGGTCTCGAACCGATGCCCCACTAGCCCGAGGCCCATGTAACACCCCGGCACCC
Organism: Rhipidocladum racemiflorum; assembly: GCA_036346355.1. Lineage (NCBI taxonomy): Eukaryota > Viridiplantae > Streptophyta > Magnoliopsida > Poales > Poaceae > Rhipidocladum > Rhipidocladum racemiflorum. Next base: position 40,910,122 of record CM070591.1, read on the forward strand.
CATGTGCCCTGAATGTTACCCAATCCAAGTGACAACAACACAAAGACATAACTAGAAAAGGGCAATTCGACCTAAACATGCTAGTAGGTTGCCGGACTAATTAAAATTTCGGCAGCACCTTCCCTAAAACATGGACATCCACTCAGCAGACAAAAGACAAGTACAATCTAATAACAACATCAATTGAGCATAAACATAGGGTCATGGTATCAATCAACCATCATGACCCAACTGAACACAAACACTAAGCATGATCAAATAAACGAGGCATCAACAGACGACCACATCGCACAAAGGGAGGCTACAACTGTAAACATCACAACCAGGTATTTAGAACATTAGAACAACATGTCATCATCATTTACTTACAATCTAGCTACTCAAAAGTGGGTCATGGCACAAATTTAACTATGTTAAGTTCTTGTGAGTGCAAAGCTAGCCCATCTCCCAAAATGCCACTTTGGAGGTACCTAAAATAAAACAACAAAGCACAAGCGTGAGTTCATCACTCAGCAAAGTGTAATGCATTAATTAAATAAGAGGTAAACAAGTAATATGTATATTTACACCAAGACTTGCAATTTATACAAGGAAAAGAATACATGTGTTCATCATTGTGAATCATCAAGTGCATTTCTTTCTTTATATGATGCAATGCGGATGATGAGGACATCACTCCTTTGGATACACACATACATTATAGTCCTATGACACGAGCTCGTGCACGTCAATTAAATCATGAGGTGAGCTCGTTTCTCGCTATTCACCATAATAATATTATTGAGGATGGGATGCTACTAAATATCTATGATGTCTTGCTGCTTAGGAACATGGGAGAAGCATGCCAAGTCAATCCGAAGTCGCGACCACCAGTCGGGTGACCAGTCGGTCGGGCGTCGATCAGGCGACGGGCGACGATCGGGCGACCAGCGGACGACCAGCGGCGGCCACGGTCGGGTGACGGCCGAAGGTCGGCGTCGATCGGGCGACCAAGCGGCAACCAGTTGGGCGACCAGCCAATCGGGAAACAAGTCGGGCGACCAGCCCCAGGGCAGTTTTTGGGCCTTGTAAGCGTGTAGGGGCCAAGCCCAGGTTGTGTGGGCCCCACTCCACCAGCAGCACACAACTCTAGGGTTTCCCTCTGTAACACCCCAAAATTTTGCTTTTCTTGAATTTAAATAAGATTTGGAACTTTGGTGAATTTTTGGAATTTTCTTGAATTTATTGGGATTTATTTGGAATTTATTTGAATTTATTCCCTTTTCAAATAATTAAAGAATTTAACTTTGCAAATAAAATTTTGTTGGAAATATTTTATTTGAGTCCAAAATGTTCCAAAATATTTTCTAGAATTTTTCTGAGTGTTTTGCTATTTTTAATGAATTAAATGAATTTCTAAAAATTAATTTGATTATTAAATCGCTGGAAAATCGAGTTGGTTTTACTGTTCCTCCGACCGAGCCTGAGTCTAACTCGAGTCCGAGTCCGACTCGAACCCAACCTAACCCTAACCCTCTCGACCGTCCGATCATGATCGAACGGCCGAGATAGAGCCACGTCGCCGAACCTGAGCCCGACCGAGCCAGCCAGGTCGCCCGAGTCGGACCCGAGCCCAAACCCCCGTGCTGTTGGATCTTGATCCAGCGGTCCACGTTGAGCCACGTCACCGAATCCAAAATGGATTCGAATTCCACCGTCGCAGCCGTGTGGACCTCGGTTTCCACGATTTTCACGGACGCCGAGGGCCTATTTAATGCGCCACCGCCGCCATCGTGTTCTCCGTTTCCTTGCGCACCCGTAGCCCTAACCCACCGAGCTCAAGCCGCTATGGTTGCGCCACAATCGCTCGCCGTAGATGCATTAGGGCTCCGCCGTGGTTAAGCGTCGTTTCCGCCGCCGTCCGCCGTCCTCCGCCGCCGCTGAGCCCAGATCCGGAACCGCAAGGACGAGACGCGTCGGAGGGTACCTTTCACTTCGCCGGAGCACGCTCCAAACGCCGTTCGAGTGGTCGCCGTCCTCAGCGCCGGCAGCCGCAGCTCCGCCGTGAAGCCATCACCGCCTCCGAGCTCGCCCAACCGTCCGATCAAGATCCAGCGGCCAGGATTCGTCCACGTCACCGCGGGTAAGCCCACGTGTTACGGTTTTAGATCTAATCTCAGCCGTGGGATCTAGATCCAACGGCTCTCGATTGCGCCACGTAGCCCATAACCGCACCGTGCTAGGATTAATATCAGCCGTTAGATTTAGATCGTACGGTTAGGGTTAGCCACGTTGTAAATTCTAGATTGGATCTTGACCGTTTGATCAAGATCAAACAGTCCTGATGGACCGAGCCGTTTTACACGCGTGAAACCCAGATCCAATCTGGATTGTTGATTTTCAAATCAACGGTTCGGATAAAGCCACGTGGCCGGAAGGCTGACCGTCGCGCCGGGCCAGCGGCCGCCGCCGGTTATCACGACGCCACGCTGCGGACGCCAACATGGGGCCCGCGTGTCAACGGCCCAGCCCAACCGCACCATGACGTCACGGTGGGGCCCAGCTGTCAGCTGTCCTCAGCCGTGCGTGATGACGTCACTGCTGACGTCATCCGAGGGGCCCACCTATCATTGGGACACGTGCGCCGTGGACCAGGTCCACGGTGGACCGATCCAAACCGTGCGCCGGGTCCATGGACCCGAGGCGATGTGGTAGCCTCTGATTGGTCCACGTGTCATGCTGATGCAATAAATCATTTTCCGAAAAAGAAATTATTTAATTAATTCGGTTTATTAATTTCAAATTTAGATTCAAACTTCAAACGCTTATAACTTTTGCGTTTTAACTCCGATTTGAGTGATTCAAATTTCTAAATTTTTATAAAATTGAGATCTACCTGATGGTGAATTTTATTTAATTTTTGGACCAAAGTTTTTCTCTTTATTATTATTTAATTGATTATTTAAACTATAAACGCTTGTAACTTTTGCGTTTCAACTCCGATTTTGCCGTCTCAAATTTCTAAAAATTCATAAAATTATGCTCTCTCTGTTTATGGACTTCATTTGGGTGTTTGGACGCTTTTTATCTACTGTTTATTTATTTATTACTCATTGCACGCTTTACGAGTAGACGTTGAAGTGCCCGAAGGCTTCGAAGGTGAAGTGTTGACCCAGGAGCCAGCTCAAGACCAAGATCAAGTACTCTTTGAAGGCAAGTTGTGCTTTGACCATGTTGATCCCATTTTCAAATTAAGTCGGTTTAAATTATTGCATGCTAGTTTAATTAGAAAATGCTTTACTTAATTATGGGAAATTAGATAAATGCCAAATTGCTGTATGACACCTTGGTTAATTAAATATGTGCCATGACCCCTTGTCACCCTAGTTGTGAGTTATTAGTTGGACATTATTAAATTGCCAACATGGGTAGTTAGACCGATGTAGTATGCTTAATCTTGCCACGTGAAATGTTTTAGACAATCAAATGCTAATTTTGACTTAATGAGGTACTGCACCTGTTTTGAAAGAAGTATCATGTGTTATGATTGTTGATGGCACGTGGTGCATGGTAATCAACTGGGGGCTTTGATAAATAGCTTTCGACCGGGGCATGTGGCAAGAATGATCGGGTGGGCCAGTTGTGGCACCGGGAGCGTTGATTTGGTTCTTCGGGTAGTCTTGCCCTGGTCACCCTAAGGACTTAACCTTGCAAGCCTTTGAACTGAGTCAAACATGCAACCACATGTCTGTAATGGGACGGACCTAGTTGATTAAGTTGCTAATAACGTACCTGTGGGACCTCAGGATGTCAACTACACCCTTTGTGTAGTTGTACGGGGGAGCGTACCGGGGCTGTGGCCAGGTACCCATCTAACAGTTGATTGGCCTAAACTTCGCCTTTGCTAAGGGAAGGGTTAGTGTGCAACAACCGGGGAGACCCACTTGTGCTGTTAGAAGTTTCCGAAAGACTTTGTTACGGACACTCGCCTTTGTGGTGTTTGACTGTATCTTGTGGGTAAAGTGCATAACCTCTACAGAGTGTAAAATCTATTCGAATAGCCGTGTCCGCGGCATTGGACATTGCTCGGGAATTACAGTCAAGGGTTAGACTTTCTTGAAAATAACTTGAACTTAAAAGGTTGGGTTTGGTTTAATAATGTTGTTGATGGAAATGTGGATTAGGATTGGAAGAGATGTTTATTTAATTGCTGGAAAAGTTATTGCTCTTAAACTTGTTTTTACTACTTTTGAATCTACTTATGTTACTTGTCAAATGCTGTTTTACTACAATTATACCCTGAGCTACTCCTTTGTACTAAGCCATGCATGTAGTATATTAGTTTGCATTCTGTGCATGACTTGTTGAGTACCAAGTACTCACCCTTGCCACCATACAACACCAGTTGAAGGAGAGTCTTCACCAGCTTTGGAGGAGGAGATCCAAGAGGAACCGTCTAGCTAGGGAGCGAGCCCAGTCAGTTGCCTGTGGTATACTGGATGGCGCCACAAAGTTATCTTACATTCCGCTGCAGTTATTTCTCTCTTATTGAGTTTCCGCCCTGCGTGGCATATATTTGTAACTTGACCTTAAGGTCGAGCAACCCGTTTGGTTAGCTATTTAAGGTACCTTATTAATTCGTTGAGTATGATTGTGATATTTACCAATGTTGAGACTGTGTGCACTAGCGCGTTCCTGGACTAGTGCTGAATACACAGAGGGTTCGGATTTGCAAATTCGGGTCCCGACAGTGGTGGTATCAGAACCATACTGACTGTAGGCTCACCCATAGTTAGATTGGTCGTAGTGAGGATAAAACCTATTTTCTAAAGATAAAATTTGTCAAGATAATGAATGAATTCTCGACTTACCCCTTTCTTCCTTGTTCATACCCTTGCTTAGTTCTTTTTGTCTTTCACTTTAATTTTAAAATGTTGCGTTCTTACGCGAGCGTCTTTGATAGATGATGATGAAGAACAACTACGCTGAGCATGAAGGAGGTTACGCTGCCGAGTTGTGGCGTATGCTTCAGTTTCTTGGAGGTTTTGAGAGACCGCTCTACCGAGGGACTACACTCGTGCAGGCAGGACTGGTCGTAGGATGGGACGTCAAGGTTACGGTGTATGCCCGAGAGAAGACGAAGTTCAGTCGCCCTTTCCACTTCACCGCCAGGAGGTCTACCTTTGAGATGGGAATCCAGGAGGTGTCGCGTCGAGCAATGCAGTAGATCGCTCGCACCTACTCCAGGGAGCTGGAAGGCACAGTGTTCCGTCACCACCCACGCCGAGACAGCAGAACTCAACGGAAACCGATAGAAGATGAGGATGCTACCGTCACTCACTTAGCCAGATTCATCGCCGCTCAGGAGGAGCTGATCGATGACACAATCCAGGAGTTGAAGAAGGCTCGCGAACTGGTTGAGGAGGAGAAGAAGCACTTAGAGAATGCTCGTGAGTACGTCGCCTATGCTGCGGAAAGGATCGTAGAGAGTCGAGACCGTGATCAGATGGGCAGTGGCCCCGATCCAGTTGTTACAGCTTGGACGCCTGCAGCTAGAGGAGGACCTGAAGAGGTGCCACTGCACTCCATGCCACAGCCCATAGCAAAGCAGATCCGTAACTGCAGAGGAAGACGCCGCGTCATCAACCACAGCTGCAGTTGTGGGGCATGGCGATTGTTTCGCGCCGATGCCGCCGCACCCGCCGCGAGGAGGCAGTGGAGGTTTTCTTGACGAGTGAGTGTAGGTTTTGCTGTTAGGACTCCTTCGTCGATTCACGTTTTAGAATAAGAATCACCTTTAGAGGCGTTAGACTCCTGTGTTAGTCATTTTGGATTTTCTTTGCTTGCTGAGTGTGCAGTATGTGTTGCAGGCCCTTAGGCGTTGTAAGCAACCATACCGAGTTATTATTGGTTTATTTATTAAAAAGGAATTTGAGTTACACCTTTCCCCGCATAGTTTCCCTATTACTTGTCTAAGCTTGTTTCCCCCTTATCCCTAAAACTTGGAGCAATCAACAGATGGTGAACACCCGCGGAAACCTTGGAGGCAACGGCAGTGGTTCTCACCCAGCTGGAAACCCCAATGATGGAGCACCTGCACCCCAACCAGCGCTGCCAGTTGACATGAAGAACTTCGAAGCTTTCCTTGCTGCACAGACTCAGTTGATGCATGCTATGATGCAACAGATGCAGCACGTCACTGCTCAGGCTGCCGCTAATGAAGTCAATCAAGGACAGCGTCAGGGCTCAAGGTTGTCAGAGTTCATGAGGACTCACCAACCTATTTTCTCTGGGAATGCCAATCCGCTGGAGGCAGATGATTGGCTTAGGTCAATCGAAAGGAAGCTGCACATAACCAGTGTGTGGGAAATGAGAGGGTACTCTACGCCTCTCACCAGCTAGAAGGAACTCCAGCAGAATGGTGGGAGAACTTCTGTGCCACACGGGAGAACCCACAGGATATCACTTGGGAGGAGTTCACCGCTGCTTTTCGCCAGTATCACGTGCCTAAAGGAATCATGGACCTCAAGAAGGAGGAATTCAGGGCTCTGAAGCAAGGCAGCCAGTCACACAGCTTGCACGCTACGCACCTGAAGATGTAGCGACAGACAAGGCCAGGCAGTCTCGTTTCTTGATAGGAATGAACTCAGGACTACAGGTGGGACTGATCACCCACACCTTTCCAGATTTCCAAGAGTTGGTGAATAAGGCGCTTATTCTTGAGGACAAGCGCAAGGAACTGGACGACAACAGGAAGCGCAGGATGCAACAGCAGGGATCACGTCAGGGAGCGCAGTAACGTTTGAGGGTTTCGCCAAATCAGTTTTTTAGATTCCAGCCACAGAATGCAGCGAGGACACAGTCGCCAGCACCAAGACCCGTCAATCAGAACTATCAGACCCCAGCTCCAGCCAGAAACGCCGCTTCAGGCAGTCAACAGGGGACAGTGAGATGCTGCTACACATGCAACGAGCCAGGGCACTTCTCCAACAGTTGCCCTAAGAAGACAGCAGGAGTGACCCCAGTCCGCTTCAATCTGGGATCCACACCAGCCAGGACGCCAGCACCCGGAACAAACCGAGGGACAGCACAGCCAGGAGCAGCACTCCAGACCGTGGCGAGAGGCCGAGTCAACCACGTCACTGCAGATGCACTTCAGAATGCCACAGACGTCGTACTGGGTAAGTTACTTGTTAACTCAGTACCTACAACAGTTTTGTTTGACTCTGGAGCTTCGCATTCGTTTGTTTCTCAAGGCTTTGCTGCTAAAAATGATTTGGAGGTTGCAAGACTTAAATGCATGCTTTTAGTTCAAACCCCTGGTTCCGAACTCTGAACGAAAGTAGGATGTTCTGGGGTAAGAATATTAATAGATGGGATAGAGTTCCTAGCAAACCTTATTATGTTGGAAACCCAGACCTTAGATGTTATATTGGGAATGGATTGGTTATCCAAGCACAAGGCTGTGCTAGATTGTGGACGAAGGATCATCTCGGTTGAAAGCCCGTGTGGAAGGAAAGTGGAATTTCAAGCTACCGCCGTTAGAGATGGACAGTTGATGGTTAACAGCGCCAAGGCGATTAGCATAGAAGATGTTTCAGTAGTGAATGAGTATTCAGATATTTTTCCTGAAGATTTACCTGGTATGCCGCCAGACAGGGACATAGAGTTTGTGATAGAGCTTGTACCTGGTACAGCCCCGATAGCAAAGAGACCTTACCGGATGTCCACCGAAGAATTGGTAGAGATGAAGAAGCAACTTGAAGAGTTGATGGAAAAAGGATTCATCAGACCGAGTTCATCGCCGTGGGGAGCACCAGTTTTGTTCGTCAAGAAAAATGACGAAAGTTTCAGGATGTGCATTGACTACCGTGCACTCAACGAAGTCACTGTGAAGAATAAATACCCGCTACCCAGGATTGATGATCTGTTTGATCAGCTGAGAGGAGCCGGAGTCTTCTCCAAGATTGATCTGAGATAGGGATACCACCAGTTGAAGATCCGATCAGAGGATATTCCGAAGACCACGTTTTCGTCCAGATACGGACATTACGAGTTTACAGTTATGTCCTTCGGTCTGACGAATGCGCCAGCATATTTCATGAATATGATGAATAAGGTGTTCATGGAATATTTGGACAAGTTTGTTGTTGTGTTTATAGATGATATCTTAATCTACTCCAAGACAGAGGATGAGCATGCAGAGCACTTGAGGCGAGTTTTGGAAAAGCTGAGGGAACAGCAACTCTTCGCCAAATTCAGTAAGTGTGATTTTTGGAAGGACAAGGTGGAATTCCTTGGACATGTAATGACCACAGAAGGAGTCGCCGTAGATCCAAGCAAGGTAGAAGCTGTGTTACATTGGGAGCAGCCGAAGACTGTGACCCAGATCCGGAGTTTTCTTGGTATGGCAGGCTACTACCGCCGCTTCATTGAAGGCTTTTCGACAATTGCGAAACCTCTTACGCAATTGTTGAAAAAGGAGAAGAAGTTTGCATGGACGCCAGAGTGCGAAAAAGGTTTTCAAGAACTAAAGAAGCGATTGACATCAGCCCCGGTGTTGGTTCTACCGGATGTTAATCAGAGCTTTGATATTTATTGTGATGCATCGCGCCAAGGACTTGGATGTGTGCTGATGCAGAACGAAAAGGTCGTCACTTATGCATCAAGGCAATTGAGGCCGCATGAGGAGAATTATCCAACGCATGGCCTAGAGCTAGCTGTCGTAGTGCATGCCTTGAAGTTGTGGCATCACTATTTGATCGGGAACAGATGTGAAGTATACACGGAGCATAAGAGTCTTAAGTACATCTTCACCCAATCGGACTTGAATATGAGGCAAGGAAGATGGTTAGAGTTGATCAAGGATTATAATGTTGGAATCCATTACCATCCCGGAAAGGCTAACGTGGTGGCCGATGCCCTGAGTCGGAAAAGCCATACTGTGAACATGTTGATAGCCACGAGTCAGGATGAGCTATGTGAGGATTTCCAGAGAATGCAGATTGAAGTAGTACCAGAAGGATTCTTGGCCGCATTAGAAGTAAAGCCTACCCTGGAGGATCAGATCCGAAAAGGACAGAAGGACGATGATAAGATCCGCAGGATTAAGTCCAAGATGAATGAAGGCAAGGCAAAAGACTTCAGACTGGACGAGCAAGGCACGTTATGGATGCAGGATAGAATCTGTGTGCCAAACAGGAAGGAGCTGAAGCAGCTGATTCTAGAAGAAGCCCATGACTCCAAGTATTCAATTCATCCGGGAAGTGCCAAGATGTATTAGGATTTAAAGGAAAGATTCTGGTGGCCGAGCATGAAGCGAGAAGTTGCCGAGCATGTTGCGCTGTGCGACATATGTCAAAGAGTCAAGGCAATGCATTAGAGACCAGCAGGACTGCTACAGCCGTTAAAGATACCTGAGTGGAAGTGGGAAGAAATCGGAATGGACTTCATTACCGAGTTGCCGAAAACCCAGGGTCGATATGACTCCATATGGGTCATAGTGGATCGCTTGACTAAGGTCGCCCATTTTATTCCAGTAAAGACCACTTATTCGGGAGATAAGTTAGCCGAGTTATACATGACCATGATCGTCTGTTTGCACGGAGTGCCGTAAAAGATTGTATCGGACAGAGGCACCCAGTTTACCTCGAGGTTCTAGAATAAGCTGCATGAAGCCATGGGGACTCGCTTGAATTTCAGTACAGCTTATCACCCGCAGACGGATGGGCAAACCGAAAGAGTTAATAAGATTCTAGAGGACATGCTACGAGCTTGTGCATTGGCTTATGCTTCCTCTTGGGATAAAAGTCTGCCGTACGCTGAATTCAGCTACAATAACAGTTATCAGGCCAGTCTGCAGATGTCACCTTTTGAGGCACTGTATGGTCGACCCTGTCGGACGCCATTGAACTGGAACGAGACAGGTGAACGCAGTGTCTTTGGGCCGGATATTCTTCAAGAAGCCGAAGAGCAGATTGCCATGATCAGGAAGAGATTGAAAATATCCCAATCACGACAGAAGAGTTATGCTGATAATCGTCGCCGGGATCTGAGTTTTGAGCTGAAAGACTTTGTTTATCTCAGAGTTGCACCTCTCAGAGGAGTCAAGATATTCCATGCCAAAGGAAAACTCGCGCCGCGATATGTTGGACCATTTAAGGTTCTCAGCCGTAGAGGTGAAGTGGCGTATCAGCTAGAATTTCCACAGTCATTGGCAGGAGTACATGACGTGTTCCACGTGTCACAGCTAAAGAAGTGTCTCCGAGTACCTGATGAGTAGCCACCGCTAGAGTCAATTGAACTACAAGAAGATCTGACTTACAAGGAACCCCCGTCAAGATTTTGGATACAATGGATCGAGAAACGAGAAATAAGTCAATGCATTTCTGCAGAGTTCAATGGAGCAACCATGCAGAGAGTGAGGCGACTTGGGAGCGCGAGGAGGATTTGAAGGCAGAGTTCCCGAACCTATTCTTTAGTAAGCCCTGAATCTCGGGGACGAGATTCTGTTAAGGGGGGAGGTTTGTAACACCCCAAAATTTTGCTTTTCTTGAATTTAAATAAGATTGGGCACTTTGGTGAATTTTTGGAATTTTCTGGGATTTATTTGGAATTTATTTGAATTTATTCCCTTTTTAAATAATTAAAGAATTTAACTTTGCAAATAAAATTTTGTTGGAAATATTTTATTTGAGTCCAAAATGTTCCAACATATTTTCTAGAATTTTTCTGGAATTTTTCTGAGTGTTTTGCTATTTTTAATGAATTAAATGAATTTCTAGAAATTAATTTGATTATTAAATCGCTGGAAAATCGAGTTGGTTTTACTGTTCCTCCGACCGAGCCCGAGTCTGACTCGAGTCCGAGTCCGACTCGAACCCATCCTAACCCTAACCCTCTGACCGTCCGATCATGATCGGACGGCCGAGATTGAGACACGTCGCCGAACCCGAGCTCGACCGAGCCAGCCAGCTCGCCCGAGCCGGAACCGAGCCCAAACCCCCGTGCCGTTGGATCTTGATCCAACGGTCCACATTGAGCCACGTCACCGAATCCGAAATGGATTCGGATTCCGCCGTCGCAGCCGTGTTGACCTCGGTTTCTGCGATTTTCACGGACGCCGAGGGGCGTATTTAATGCGCCGCCGCCGCCATCGTGTTCTCCGTTTCCTTGTGCACCCGTAGCCCTAACCCACCGTGCTCAAGCCGCCGTGGTTGCGCTGCAATCGCTCGCCGTAGTTGCATTAGGGCTCCGCCGCGGTTAAGCGTCATTTCCGCCGCCGTTGAGCCCAAATCCGGAACCGCAAAGACGAGACGCGTCGGAGGGTACCTTTCACTTCGCCGGAGCACGCCCCAAACACCGTTCGAGTGGTCGCCGTCCTCAGCGCCGGCAGCCGCAGCTCCGCCGTGAAGCCATCGCCGCCTCCGAGCTCGCCCAACCGTCCGATCAAGATCCAGCGGCCAGGATTCATCCACGTCACCGCGGGTAAGCCCACGTGTTACGGTTTTAGATCAAATCTCAGCCGTCTGATCTAGATCCAACGGCTCTCGATTGCGCCACGTAGCCCATAACCGCACCATGCTAGGATTAATATCAGCCGTTAGATTTAGATCGTACGGTTAGGGTTAGCCACTTTATAAATTCTAGATTGGATCTTGACCGTTCGATCAAGATCAAACGGTCCAGATGGACCGAGCCATTTTACACGCGTGAAACCCAGATCCATGTAACATCCCAAAATTTGCTTTTAATATATTTAGTGTGTTTCTGGATTATTTGTAATTTTTTGGAATCTACTTGGAAGCCGCGCGAGTAAATCGGATTCATGTTTATTGAACTAATCGTATTAAATAAAGATCAGGCATTTTTGAATAAGCGTAAAATCTAAAATTTCGTTGATAATTAAGATAGTGGGTAGACGAGAGTGCTCACTTCAAATATTTTTGAAAAATATGTTATATAACCTAAGTCGTTGATTTTATAAAAGTCGGTACAGGTGTCTGATTTTACGAATAGAATTTTTACGAAAAATCTACGCGTCGAAAAATCGCGAAACCAACTTTGTTAGGTTCCAAATAGTTCCTAGTATTTTAGAGGAATTTTTCTGATTTTAAGAACCTCCCTGTTTTTTTTTCCGCAGCACGTGTTAAAAACGTATATGCGTATACTTCTATACGTGGCTGTTGCCCTTTCCTTTTTCCTGTGTGGACGAGTGAGTCTCCAGCTGGGTGACCTTCTTTGGAAACGCCTCCACATGCATGCGGTAATTGATGCTCCAACCGTTTCCTCATGCAGGAATTAATAGTGGCATGGACTATTAACTGGTGCATGTTTTATTCCTGGCAACGCACGCACATGAAGGCTCCTGCTCGGCCGTTCTCATTTGCCACGCCTGCCTGTTCCTCTCTTGCTAGCAACACACACAACCTTCATTTTCTAGCAGCACTTCTCCATCTCCTAGCCATTCCATCCCTTCACTCATCCAACCCATCCAACCGTTTCCATTGCTTCCTCTTCGCCGTCGCCGCGGTCGTCTACATCGCCGCCGTCATCGTCGTGTACGTCGCCGCTGACATCTACGTCGTTTCCGCCGTGTACGCCGTCAGCGCCGCCGTTGCTGTCACCGTCCTTGCCGTTGACGCCATTGCCGCCCTTGATCTCGCCGTCGTCACTGCCGCCATCTCGCCATCGCCGGTGCACTTTCTTGGACGCCTTCTCCTACGTCGACGGTCTGCACTACTGCCGCCGCCGACCGGTAGTTCCTCATCTCTCTTGCGCACGCTCTGTTCCTATTTTTATCTTGTTTATATATTCGCGTAGGTATATATATACATAGGTATATAGTTGAACATACGCATATATACATGTATATAAAATACTCGCTAGGCGCACGCATATTTCTATATTAGTCGTAGCATGTATACATATATATATACACACTGTGTTGTACATATATATGTGTATCTGCGGTTATATTCGGTTGTTATACCGTGTATATATACATATGTGTATACCTGCGGTTATTTTTGGTTGATCTGCACGCAGATATGTTCGACCGAATCGCTAGTATAACTTTCCATATATTTGTATACGTGTATATATATATGTATATATATACGTATATATTTATTTTTAGTAGTGTGTATTCACCGAACCACTGCGTGCATGAAGTTCAAGTCAAGCCGAACAGTGCCATGCAAACTAGTAAAAGTGAGTTACATGTGTTAATTTTCGTTATTTGTGATATTTGTCTTTTTCACTACAAATTCGTTTTAAGTCCAAACTACGTGCAACAAATTTTGCTAATTAGTAAAAATTAATAAATTTCTACAGTAATTTTTATGAAATTTTATAAATAAATTTATACTATTAAATTATTCGCGGAAAGTCTAAACTTGTGAGTTTTGTAGTTCTTAGACTATACGCTCAAAAATTCCAAAATAAATTTTATAAATCGTATAAAATGCTAAACTAATTATCTGGAAGTTTTCATGTGGTTACGACTTTATTTGTTTCTTCGTATTTTCCGAATGATTGTTTATTCGCTGTTTTTCGTTTGATAGAAACGCTAGACGTCGACTCCGTCGCAGAACCGCAGGAAGACAACCCTCTCAACACCGACCAAGGCAAGTTTCTGCAAGTTTCCGCAAGTCCCCGCAAGTCTCCGATAAGTTCCCTTGAAGCATGTTGATCCATGTTTTGAAATGTTTTATAGATTTACTAACTTGCATGCTATGGTTGTTTATATAAAATGATATGTTATGATAGAGTGTAGTTATATACCTTGTTAATATGTATGTTTGCTACATATTAATCTATCTATCCTTTGGTTGCCCTAGAATGAGTAATTTGTATGGCTTAACACCCTTGTTTAGTCCAATAGTAGTGCTTAGTATGCTAAATACTATTCGTATGTTTAATTGAAAGCTTGTTATTTGAAATTCCAAATGATTGAGCAAAAATGTTATTTTAAAAAAGGGCAGTTGGTGCTGCCAGTTTGGTAAAACAAAAGAAAAGAGAAACTTGGAATTTCAAAACTTGAATAGGGTGGAAGGTTGCAAGGCGGGTGCAGTATGCACGAGACTCGGGTTTGAGTATGTGCCACCCTAGTCACCCTAAGGACCGATCCCTTGTGATTGTCAAACAATGTACAACAGTCACAGCGGGTTCCTGCAGGGACGGGCCTGGCTGAGTAACTAGTGAAAACTTAATTAAGGCATGCCAAACGGTGGAGTGGGCATGGTTGTAGCCACAGTAGTCCTACAGGCGCAAGAGGGGGCTTCCAACTTGGTTGTAGCCATTTGGCGGTGAAACCTCAGCGGGCGTGACTTAGTTAAGACGTAGCTAAGGAAATGGCCTTGTGATTTTCACTTGGGGTTATATGCCAAAGGAAGCAAATGACCAAAAAGAGTGAAATATCTCTCGCGGGTAAAGCGTGCAAGCTCTATTCGAATAGCCGTACCCACGGTCAAGGGTGGACAAAGTGCGCTGTCACCGAGTAGTTTTTCTCTATTTGATTCCAAAATCAGATTTTACAAAAGAAAAGCACGGTTGTAGCCGTGAATGTTATGATTTGATAAAATTCGTGGTTGTAGCCACGAGGAAAAGATTTCAAAAGTATTCTTAAAATAAAACCATGGTCGATGCCATGCTTGTTTTGATTTCCACGGTTGGAGCCGTGTCCCAAAAAGTTTAAACTCTGATTTATCAAAAGAAAATATTTTTGAAAAATGCTATTAAAAATTCTAGGATAAAATTTTAAAAATTGGCTTTTGCAAAATTAACCAATATCTTCCCTTGAATCAAATTGCATATTGCATTTCTTACCGGACTTGTTGAGTATGTTCCATACTCACCCTCGCTTTTTATTGCGGGGCTGCTTATTCCATGAAGCAGATCAGGGAGATAAAGATAGCTATCCAAGGGCCTGCGTTCCACCATTCGATATCTGCAATGAAGACTTTGAAGAGGAAGATTATCAGGACATCTAGGATCACGTTATCTTCAGTCTTTGCCTGTGGTGTTTCTGAACTTCATTTTATCATGTTAACTTGACAGTTTAATATTTCCGCTGCTATATGCCCTACGGGTCCAACTTTTGTAATAATGGGCCTTGTTGGCTAGTACTCTGTATTAAACTTGATTTATCGCATGGTGATGATCCATACTGTTATGATCTGTGTGTACTAGCTATTGATCCAGGGACTAGTACAGGTAAACACAGGTGGGCCCGTGTCCTATTGCGGGTTCCGACAATCCAATATGGACCGTTGATTTTCAAATCAACGGTCCGGATCAAGCCACGTGGCGAAAGGTGGCCGTCGGCCGCTGCCGCCGCCGGTTGACCGCCGACGCCACGCATGACGCGTCGCATGGGGCCCGCGTGTCAGCGGCCCAGCCAAACCGCACCATGACGTCACCGTGACGTCACGGTGGGCCCGGTATCATTGTCCTCAGCCGTGCGTGATGATGTCACTGCTGACGTCATCCGAGGGGCCCACCTGTCAGTGGGACACGTGCGCCGTGGACCGGGTCCACGGTGGACCGAGCCAAACCGTGCGCCGGGTCCATGAACCCGAGGCGACGTGGCGGCCTCTGATTGGTCCACGTGCCATGCTGACGCAACAAATCATTTTCCGAAAAAGAAATTATTTAATTAATTCGGTTTATTGATTTCAAATTTAGATTCAAACTTCAAATGCTTATAACTTTTGCGTTTTAACTCCGATTTGAGTGATTCAAATTTCTAAATTTTTATAAAATTAAGATCTACCTGATGGATAATTTTATTTAATTTTTGGACCAAAGTTTTTCTCTGTATTATTATTTAATTGATTATTTAAACTTTAAACGCTTGTAACTTTTGCGTTTCAACTCCGATTTTGCCGATTCAAGTTTCTAAAAATTCATAAAATTATGCTCTCTCTGTTTATGGACTTCATTTGGGTGTTTGGACACTTTTTATCTACTGCTTATTTATTTATTACTAATTGCACGCTTTACGAGTAGACGTTGAAGTGCCCGAAGGCTTCGAAGGTGAAGTGTTGACCCAGGAGCAAGCTCAAGACCAAGATCAAGTACTCTTTGAAGGCAAGTTGTGCTTTGACCATGTTGATCCCATTTTCAAATTAAGTCAGTTTAAATTATTGCATGCTAGTTTAATTAGAAAATGCTTTACTTAATTATGGGAAATTAGATAAATGCCAAATTGTTGTATGACACCTTGGTTAATTAAATATGTGCCATGACCCCTTGTCACCCTAGTTGTGAGTTATTAGTTGGACATTATTAAATTGCCAACATGGGTAGTTAGACCGATGTAGTATGCTTAATCTTGCCATGTGAAATGTTTTGGACAATCAAATGCTAATTTTGACTTAATGAGATACTGCACCTGTTTTGAAAGAAGTATCATGTGTTATGATTGTTGATGGCACGTGGTGCATGGTAATCAACTGGGGGCTTTGATAAATAGTTTTCGACCGGGGCATGTGGCAAGAATGATCGAGTGGGCCAGTTGTGGCACCGGGAGCGTTGATTTGGTTCTTCGGGTAGTCTTGCCCTGGCAACCCTAAGGACTTAACCTTGCAAGCCTTTGAACTGTGTCAAACGTGCAACCACATGTCTGTAATGGGACGGACCTAGTTGATTAAGTTGCTAATAACGTACCTGTGGGACCTCAAGATGTCAACTACACCCTTTGTGTAGTTGTACGGGGGAGCGTACCGGGGCTGCGGCCAGGTACCCATCTAACGGTTGATTGGCCTAAACTTCGCCTTCGCTAAGGGAAGGGTTAGTGTGCAATAACCGGGAGGCCCACTTGTGCTGTTAGAAGTTTCCGAAAGACTTTGTTACGGATACTCGCCTTTGTGGTGTTTGACTGTATCTTGTGGGTAAAGTGCATAACCTCTGCAGAGTGTAAAATCTATTCGAATAGCCGTGTCCGCGGCATTGGACATTGCTCGGGAATTACAGTCAAGGGTTAGACTTTCTTGAAAATAACTTGAACTTAAAAGGTTGGGTTTGGTTTAATAATGTTGTTGATTGAAATGTGGATTAGGATTGGAAGAGATGTTTATTTAATTGCTGGAAAAGTTATTGCTCTTAAACTTGTTTCTTCTGCTTCTGAATCTACTTATGTTACTTGTCAAATGCTGCTTTACTGCAATTATACCCTGAGCTACTCCTTTGTACTAAGCCATGCATGTAGTATATTAGTTTGCATTCTGTGCATGACTTGCTGAGTACCAAGTACTCACCCTTGCCACCATACAACACTAGTTGAAGGAGAGTCTTCACCAGCTTTGGAGGAGGAGATCCAAGAGGGACCGTCTAGCTAGGGAGCGAGCCCAGTCAGTTGCTTGTGGTATACTGGATGGCGCCACGAAGTTATCTTACATTTCGCTGCAGTTATTTCTCTCTTATTGAGTTTCCGTCCTGCGTGGCATATATTTATAACTTGACCTTAAGGTCGAGCAACCCGTTTGGTTAACTATTTAAGGTACCTTATTATTTCGTTGAGTATGATTGTGATATTTACCAATGTTGAGACTGTGTGCACTAGCGCGTTCCTGAACTAGTGCTGAATACACAGAGGGTCCGAATTTGCTTAGATTTGAACTAGACACTTTGTCTGTTTATCGCCGATCATCGGTTTGTTGGACCCCAACTTCGTGTGCTTAATTTCAATCCGCAATTTAAGATTGCTCTTCTGCGTTCTTGCTTGTGTTCTCGATTCACTTGTAGGGATAAGCCTTCTTGGCAAAGTCAACCGTGTTCGTGCGTGGTCGATAACCAACGGAGCTGTGGTGTAGCGATTGCAGGGTTCGGTCTGTTCGGATCGAAAGCCGGATCATCAACGTCGAGTCTCCACCAATCGACTTACCTCTACCTATCGGAAGATCGGGCCACCGTGCGCATCAAGTGTTATCAGAGCCATGGTTTACCGATAGGTAACACTAGTTTCCCCATCTTTATCATTGCTGCCATCGTCCTAGTCCAGAAAAATTAGCCCTACAAAAAAAAGATTGATGATCTGTTCGTACTGTCCTACAACCCTTTGTGCCATTGCAATTTTCGTTTTCAGTTTGCTTTGTTGAATTTTTGTCCATAGTCATCGTCTTGTTGCTGGTTGTAGTCGTGAAACATAGATCTAGCCCGAGTTAGACCCAATACGCGCAACGTTCACCAAAATGGCCATAACTTTTGCATACGAACTCCAATTTGGGTCTACTTTTTTTTGTTTTGAAGGGGATGACGATGCGCACGTGAAAATTTCATAGGTATTTAGACTTGTGCATTTTTAGACCCTCAAAAAAAGCTTCTAAGACCGAGTTTCGGCGCCCGAAAGTTTGCTGTCCCGTTTTTGTCAATTCTTTCGGGCATCTGTTTACTGTCGTCTGTTGCTCCAAATTGTGAGGTTTTTGTTTCTCCTCTGATTTAAGTGGTATATATTTGTAATAGAAGAAAAAAGTGAAAAAAATAAAAAAAATATAAGAGGAGAGAAAGAGCCAAACCGGCAAAAAAAAACAGATAGAAGAGAAAGAGGAGAAGCAAAAAAGGAGACGAAGAGAAGGAGAAAAACAGAATTTCTTGCATTCCTTGAGTCCTTTGTACTTCAGTTTATCCCTAGCTTGGTTGAACTAGTTCTAGGAACACGTTTAGGCCAGCAATTGCGACAAGTACTTTGGACATTTATTCAGCTTTGCTATTCTGTTTTCGATATTGCTTATTCCTTTGATACTTGACATTGCCTTCCAAGCTCCACACACTTCTTATTAGTTCAGGTCCTACCTTGCAATCGCCTCGCTCACGCTCTACTCACGGTATCACGAACCAGCCACCGGTTGCACCTTCCTCTTGCGTTGGTAAGAACACTTGTAAGAGCGTGGTAAGAGGCTTGAGAGTTAGTGAATCCACCTTCTGCCACCAAAGTAGTTGATAGGGATTATACCACTAATTGTCTTTGTTTCCTTTGTCTTTCTTTCAACTAACAATGGCAGGTGTTGAGGAAGATGAGTGTGTTACACGGAATGAGCTTAACAACGCGCTAAATGACATCAATGCAAACATCGCAAGGATCAGACAAGATAAATAACACAGATTGGAGAGGATAGAGCGAAGCATCGCCAATCTTCTTACCAGGTTGGAGCTCGCAGAGTGGAAGACCAAGAAGATTCTGTCATGGGAGATGATGTGAATGGAGAAGACAATGCTCGTGCCGCTGCACAAGAGGTACGACAACAACGACGCCTGAATCACAACCATCAAGGTATGGGAGGTAATAACTTTAATCACCGCAATGATGATCCTTTTTCTAAAGTTAAATTTACCATACCCTCTTTTTCTGGAACATATGATGCTGAAGCCTATTTAAATTGGGAAATAACTGTTGAGCAAAAATTTAACTCCCATTTAGTTCCTGAAGTACATAGAGTTAGACAAGCTACTAGTGAGTTCAAAGACTTTGCTATCATTTGGTGGAATGAAGTAGTGAATTCTGGCTTACAACCGGATACATGGGATAGATTAAAGCGAGCTATGCGTAGCAGATTTGTTCCTCCTTCTTACAAACGTGATTTACGTAAGAAATTGCAACGCTTGAATCAAGGTAATAGATCTGTTGAGGAATACTATCAAGAGCTACAAATAGGCATGTTGCGTTGTGAGGTATTTGAGGATGAAGAAGATAACATGGCTCGTTTTTATGGGGGTTTACGACGTGAAATCCAGGACATAATTGATTACAAAGAATACAATAACATCAATAGATTGTTCTAGCTTGCTATGTTGGCAGAAAAAGAATTGCAGGGCACAGATCAACTTTGGTGGTGTATCGGCGCTAAGATCGACATCAGCAGCACCTCCACCTTCTTCCACTCAGCCCGCTGCCCCCTCACGAGTAGGGCGCGTTCAGCAGCACCATCACCATCACGAGCACCTGAGGTGAGTAAATCTAACAATGTGCAGGTGCCCACAAAGAGCTCATCATCGGTTGTTTCCACAGGTCGTACCACTGGAATTGTATGCCACCGATGCAAGGGAATGGGCCATGTCATGAAGGATTGCCCAAGTCGTCGAGCGTACATTGCAACAGAAGAAGGTGGGTACATTAGTGCTAGTGATGTTGACGATCAAAATGCTCTTGCAGCTAACCTTGCAGATAATGAGGTTGACCATGAGATGGACGATGATGACGAGGAGATTTTAGGGGCCGCTGCCACCGAGAATTATAGGACAATCATTGTGCAGCGAGTGTTGAGCACTCAAATGGAGCAAGCGGATAAGCTACAACACCATAATTTGTTTCAGATGTATCTAATCGTCAAGGACCGTCGTGTTCGTGTCATAATTGATGGTGGGAGCTGCAATAACTTGGTGAGTTTAGATCTGGTGGAGAAGCTTTGCTTGCCCACACGTGCACACCCTCATCCCTACCATATTCAATGGTTCAATAACAGCGGTAAGGTGAAGGTAACACAAACTGCGAGAGTGCAATTTTCCATTGGGACATACCATGATTTTGCTGATTTTGATGTAGTGCCTATGCAAGCATGTTCACTTTTGTTAGGCTGTCCATGGGAATTTGATACTGACGCAATTCATCATGGTAGAAGTAATAAATACACTCTTATGCACAAAGGGAAGAAAATCACTTTGCTCCCTATGACCCCTGCTGAAATTGTGCAATCTGACAAAGAGAGAGCTGAAAATGAGAGAAAAGAGAGCGCACTAGAATCTGAAAATCAGCAAGTGGCTAAAAATATTTTCCCACCTAAGAAAGACAAGAAAGAACCTAGTTCTAGGTTTGAGGGAATTAAATTGAAGGGTGGTGTTATGCTTGCTACAAAATCCGATCTTGCTGAAATTAATGAGAATGATGCACCATGCTATGCTTTGATATGCAAAGAAGCTTTATTTTCATTTCATGATATGTCTAGCTCTTTGCCTCCTGCTGTCACTAACCTTTTGCAGGAATATGAGGATGTGTTCCCAGCTGAGATACCCTCGGGGCTGCCACCTATTCGAGGTATTGAGCACCAAATCGACTTGATCCCGGGAGCGACTTTGCCAAACCGTGCTGCATATAGGACAAATCCGGAGGAGACTAAGGAAATTCAGCGACAAGTCCAAGAGCTTTTGGACCGAGGGTCGTACGAAAAAGCCTTAGTCCATGTGCCGTTTTTGTTCTTTTAGTTCCTAAGAAAGACGGTAGTTGGCGTATGTGTGTGGATTGTAGAGCCATTAATAATATTACAATAAGGTATCGTCATCCTATCCCTAGGTTAGACGACATGCTTGATGAATTGAGTGGTTCTATTATTTTCTAAAAGGTTGACTTGCGTAGTGGATAGCACCAAATTAGAATGAAATTGGGCGACGAGTGGAAAACAACATTTAAGACTAAGTTCGGCTTATATGAGTGGTTAGTCATGCCTTTTGGACTAACTAATGCACCTAGCACTTTCATGCGATTGATGAACGAAGTTTTACGTGCTTTCATTGGCAAATTTGTGGTGGTCTACTTTGATGTTA
Organism: Rhipidocladum racemiflorum; assembly: GCA_036346355.1. Lineage (NCBI taxonomy): Eukaryota > Viridiplantae > Streptophyta > Magnoliopsida > Poales > Poaceae > Rhipidocladum > Rhipidocladum racemiflorum. Next base: position 40,931,638 of record CM070591.1, read on the forward strand.
TCTTGATATATAGCAAGTCTCATGAAGAACATGTGGAACAATTGCGTGCTATTTTTAATGCTTTGAGAGACGCACGTCTGTTTGGTAACCTTGAGAAGTGCGCCTTTTACACCGATCGAGTCTCTTTTCTTGGCTATGTTGTTACCCCACAGGGAATTGAAGTGGACGAAGCAAAAATTGAAGCCATAAAAAGCTGGCCGACCCCTCAGACTGTCACCCAGGTGAGAAGCTTTCATGGTCTTGCCGGATTCTATTGGCGTTTTGTTCGGGATTTCAGCACCCTTGCCGCCCCGCTAAATGAGTTGACAAAGAAAGGAGTAGCTTTCACATGGGGGCCGACACAAGAAAAAGCATTCAAGTTGCTAAAGGAAAAGCTCACCCATGCTCCATTGCTCCAACTCCCCGATTTCGATAAGACTTTTGAGATAGAATGTGATGCTAGTGGGATTGGAGTAGGAGGCGTGCTAATTCAAGAAGGTAAGCCAGTTGTTTATTTCAGTGAGAAATTGAGTGGTCCGCATCTGAATTATTCTACTTATGATAAAGAATTGTATGCCTTAGTGCGTGTGCTTGAAACTTGGCAACATTATCTATGGCCTAAAGAATTTGTTATACATTCTGATCATGAATCATTGAAACATATTAGAAGTCAAGCTAAATTGAATAAACGACATGCTAAATGGGTAGAATATATTGAGTCTTTTCCATACATCATAAAACATAAGAAAGGAAAGGACAATGTGATTGCTGATGCACTTTCTAGACGTTACACCATGTTATCTCAACTTGATCACAAGATTTTTGGTTTAGAGACGATTAAGGATTTATATGCTACTGATTTGGACTTTAAGGAAGTGCATGAACATTGTAAAGAAGGGAAAACATGGAACAAATACACTTTGAATGATGGTTTGCTCTATCGTGCTAACAAGCTATGCATTCCAGCTAGCTCCGTTCGTCTTTTGTTGTTACAGGAGGCGCATGGAGGAGGTTTAATGGCATATTTTGGAGCAAAGAAGACTGAAGATGTGCTGGCCGGCCAATTCTTTTGGCCAAAGATGAGACGCGATGTCGAGCGCTATGTGTCATGCTGCACTACTTGCAATAAAGCTAAGTCCCGTTTAAATCCACATGGTCTTTATATGCCTCTTCCTATTCCTAGTATACCTTGGGAGGATATTTCTATGGACTTTGTTTTAGGATTACCTAGGACAAAGAGGGGGAGGGATAGCATATTTGTAGTTGTGGATCGTTTTTCTAAAATGGCACATTTTATACCTTGTCACAAGAGCGATGATGCTACAAACATAGTTGATTTATTTTTCAGGGAAATCGTTCACCTTCATGGAGTGCCTAATACTATTGTCTCAGATCGTGACGCAAAGTTTTTGAGCCATTTTTGGAGATCACTTTGGAACAAATTGGGGACGAAGTTGCTATTTTCTACTACATGTCATCCCCAAACTGACGGCCAAACAGAGGTCGTTAATTGCACTTTATCCACCATGTTGCGGGTTGTTTTAAAGAAGGATTTGAAGCTTTGGGAAGAGTGTCTACCACACGTTGAGTTTACTTACAATCGATTGGTACACTCCACCACCAAGGTAAGTCCATTCCAGGTAGTGTATGGGTTTAATCTTCGTGCTCCAATTGACCTTTTGCCCTTGCCTACTTCTGAAAAGGTAAATTTCGATGCAAAGAAGCGTGCTGAATTTATTTTGAAAATGCGTGAAATAACTAAGGAAAACATAGAAAAGATAACTGAAAAGTATAGACTTGCTGGTAGCCAGGGTAGGAAACATTTATCCTTTGAACCAGGTGATCTTGTTTGGCTGCATTTGAGAAAAGATAGGTTTCCAGATTTGAGAAAGTCCAAATTAATGCCTCGAGCTGATGGTCCTTTTAAAATACTTGAAAAGATTAATGATAATGCCTATAAACTTGAGTTGCCTGCAAATTTTGGGGTTAGTCCCACTTTTAACGTTTCATATTTAAAGCCGTACATGGGACAATAGGATGAGCTTGAGTCGAGGACGACTCCAATTCAAGAGGGGGAAGATGATGAGGACATCACTCCTTTGGATACACGCATACATCATAGTCCTATGACACGAGCTCGTGCACGTCAATTAAATCATGAGGTGAGCTTGTTTCTCGCTATTCACCATAATAATATTATTGAGGATGGGATGCTACTAAATATCTGTGATGTCTTGCTGCTTAGGAACATGGGAGAAGCATGCCAAGTCAATCCGAAGTTGCGACCACCAGTCGGGTGACCAGTCGGTCGGGCGTCCAGTCGGGCGACCAAGTGGCGACCACCAGTCGGGTGACCAGCCGGTCGGGCGTCCAGTAGGGCGACCAAGCGGCGACCAGTCGAGCGACCAGCCAGTCAGGCAACCAGTTGGGCGACTAGCCCCAGGGCTATTTTTGGGCCTTGTAAGCGTGTGGGGGCCAAGCCCAGGTTGTGTGCGCCTCACCCCACCAGCATGCAGCACACAACTCTAGGGTTTCCCTCTCACGGCCCTCCCTCCTGCCATATATATATATCCTGTAGCCGTTGCTTTAGGAGGCGGTTTTGCTTAGATTTGAACTAGACACTTTGTCTGTTTATCGCCGATCATCGGTTTGTAGGACCCCAACTTCGTGTGCTTAATTTCAATCCGCAATTTAAGATTGCTCTTCTGCGTTCTTGCTTGTGTTCTCGATTCGCTTGCAGGGATAAGCCTTCTTGGCGAGGTCAACCGTATTCGTGAGTGGTTGATAACCAATGGAGCCGTGGTGTAGCGATTGCAGGGTTCGGTTTGTTCGGATCGGAAGCCGGATCATCAACGTCGAGTCTCCACCAATCGACTTACCTCTACCTATCAGAAGATCGGGCCACCGTGCGCATCAGCGTATGTTTATGAGTGCCACTTTCTTTAGCTCATACCAATATTGCCGAGTGCACATCCGTCAGTGTGCACCCTCATTCCCTTCCATCCCGTGGAGGGTGCCTACTCTTACTGACTCGCTCCCGTACAATTGAGTGTATGGGACTACAAGGTAGGACTTTCGTGTTCACTACGTGTGAACACAGAGGTCCACATCGGAATGGGTAGCCTCTTCCATTCTGAATGCAATGCACAATTGACATGAAAATATTTGCAACTTCATACCTTTCCGCTACTCGCAAAGTCAAGATCATCATACAAGCATCAATTACATACTCATTGCTCTTAAATGAACCTTCTTACTAGACCAACTTAAATCATGAGTAACACCATGGTAAGACATCACATAAGTTCTATAAATAGTTTAAACTACAAATTATGAACAAGCATTTAGTTAACACGCATATTGACACACTACATTTGCCTCAACCGCGAGGAGGGGGGTGGTGCGAGGAAGAAGCCGCACCCAAGGCTACTCCACCTGAAAAGGAACCATAATTCCATTCTCACACTTCAACTAAACAAATTACAACTTCGCAAAGCGCTTCTACGCTATAATCCGACCAATAAACCCAAACACGAATCCTATCGTAATGCAATTTGGATAGCACTCACTAAAACGATCAACACTTCCAAATGGCTTGACCAAAATTCACGAACTTAAACTCTAAACGACCACAAGAGAGAGACCTATCATTACCCCATAGCCATTCAGTTGGAATTGTCTCAAACAATTCCAGGATTGAAATGAACACAAGCTACAAGCCCAAATGTCATTTTTGGATAGCAAGCACTCAAAATAGCATAACATCCAATTGGCTTAATCAAAAATTGATTTCTTGGACTCTAAATAACCACAAAAGACTAATATACACAAACCCCACAGCCACTCATTCAGAAACTGAATTTAAAGCCCTCAACTACAAACTGAAACTCAATACCAATCTCTGAACCTTCAGCAGAGCTGCAGTTCAGGATAGCAACTTTGAAATTCCATAACTTTTGATTCCTAACTCCAAATCAAGAAAAAAATACATTTTATTAAACTAAAGGAAATTTTCTACATTTCTCTAGGCAAGTGGAAGAGCTCATTTGGCCTGCACCTAGCTCGAAAACTCAGTTGAACATTTCAGCTCCACTAATAGCACAACCTGGACAGTCGGCAGTAAAAGTAGCATAAATTTTAATTGGCTTAATGGATTTTTGAGCTATTGTGCTCTATTGAAACATAAGAACAAGATATACAACAATGTCTACAGTTGGAAACTCATTTTACCAACCTAGTTGCCCCAAAAATGAGCTGCAAGGTAGACTAAAAATCAGCTCGAAAACAGAAAACAAACTTCCCTCTATTGGAACTAGTTTCCCTCCAAACATTTCAATGCTAGAACCCTAGAACCTCTACTGCCCAGCCTAGGAACTGCAGATCTGAGCTCACAAGCAACAAACCATGGGTGAAAAGCCACCTACCATGAGGAACCAAGAGAGGAAGGGGCAACTAGGAGGGACTGCAGGGCGCCGGTTGGGGGAGAAGGAGTGGAGGAGCAAGGCACCGGCCAACAGGGATGTAGGAGCTCAACCACCAAGCTTGGGAGGAGGAGGAGGCCATGGGAATCCCCTTGCTGCCTTGCTACTTGGAGAGAAAAGGGGAGGAGGAGAAACCGAGAGAGAGAGAGAGAGAGAGAGAGAGAGGAGGAGGGCTGTCGGCTAGGGGGCTGGGTGCAGCCGAATGGGAAAAGAGGATGGGGGTTGGGTGAGGGGTAGGTTAGGTAAATAAGTGAGTGAGAAAAAAAAAGTTTTTTCCCACACAAGATCGAAATTGTTAATCCTGTAGATCATATGATTGGACCCCCCAAAACCCAAGCGAGAAAAGATACAACTAGGAACAAAACTAAGAAACGTTACAATCTCCCCCACTTAAAGGAATTCGACCCTGAATTCCCGGACGACAACTACACGAAAAGGATAGATCGTATGAGTTAAATCACATCGCATACCTGATAGGAATAAATTTGGATATTTCTCACGCATGTGAGACTCCAGTTCCCAAGTTGCTTCCCGTTCGGATTGATGTGACCACAAAATTTTGACAAACTTCAGCGTCTTGTTTTTTAGTACCTGCTCTGATTCTCCTAGAATCTGGACCGGTCGAGACTCGAAGGTGAGATCCTGATCAATCACTAATGGCTCATGCGGAACAACCAGATCTGGGTCATGCAAGTATTTCCTCAACATGGAGACATGGAAGACATTATGTACTCCTTGCATTGAGGCGGGAAGTTCTAATCAGTATGCTACCTTCCCAACTCAGGCAGTTATAGGGAATGGCCCAACAAACCTTGGGCTAAGCTTCCCTTTTGGACCAAATTGAACCACACCCTTAGTGGGAGACACTCTCAACAGCACATTGTCCCCCACCTCAAACTCCAGATCTCGCCTCCTCACATCAGCATAACTTTTCTGCCTACTCTGAGCTACAAGAAGGCTTTGGCTCACCTCTGCCACTTGATCGACAATTTGCTGAACCCAGTCTGGACCAAGAATTGACCTTTCCCCCACTGCATCCCAGCATAGGGGTGAGCGGCACTTACGCCCATATAGCACCTCATAAGGAGCCGCTCGAATGCTTGAATGCAAGCTGTTGTTATAAGCAAATTCAGCAAGGGCCAAATGATCTTCCCAACTACCCTTCCATGCCAAAACACAGGATCTAAGCATATCCTCCAAAGTCTGAATAGTACGCTCAGATTGCCCATCAATTTGTGGATGGAAAGCGATGCTAAGGAGAAGTTGAGTGCCCAAAGCACTCTGCAAACTATCCCAAAACTTGGAGACAAACTTGGCATCACGATTAGAAATGATTGTCTTGGGCACACCATGAAGTCTCACTATTTCCCGCACATAAATAGGAGCCAGTTCGCTCGCTGAGTTTGTTGTGTGAACGCTGAGTTTGTTGTGCGAACGCTGAGTTTATTGTGCGAATGGGAATGAAGTGAGCAGACTTACTGAAACGGTCCACTATAACCCAGATAGCATCCTTCCCTCGTCCGGTACGAGGTAGGCCAACCACAAAGTCCATGGATATATCATCCCAGGGCCAAACAGGAACCTCCAAAGGTTGGAGCAAACCAGCGGGTCGCTTATGTTCAGCCTTAACCTTCTGACAAATCCCACATGCTGCTACATACTGAGCAATGTCAACCCTCATTCTCTTCCACCAGGAGTTCTTTTTCAATTCCCAATACATTTTAGTCTCACCAGGGTGAACCGTATACGGGGTACGATGAGCCTCCTTTAGGATGTCATCCTTGACTTGAGACTTTTGGGGTACACAGAGGCGGCCCTTAAACCGCAATGCACCACCATCATCTAAGCTGAAATCCCCAGTCTTGCCCTCAGCAATGCGCTTCTTCACCTGTTGTAGCAAGCGATCATGCTGCTGTGCCGCATGCACATGCTCGGGGATTGCTAATTCCAAAATCAATTGAGTCTCAGTTTGCATAGTGCCTGCAAAACAATACGAGATTCCCATATGCTCAAAATCAGCAATGAGGCAATCAAGAGCAGGAGGCGATGCTTTGCGGCTGAGAGCTTCTGCCACTACATTTGCCTTGCTCGGATGACACTGGATTGTAAGATCATAATCTTTTATCAATTCCAGCCACCTTCGTTGCCTCAAATTCAAGTCCTTCTGAGTGAAGATATACTTGAGGCTTTTGTGGTTAGTGAAGATGTCACATGACTCGCCGTACAAATAATGCCTCCAAATCTTCAAGGCAAAGACCACTGCGGCTAGCTCAAGATCATGAGTTGGGTAGTTCTGCTCATGTTTTTTCAATTGCCTTGATGCATAAGCAATGAATTTGCCCCCTTGCATAAGCACACAACCAAGGCCCATAAGAGAAGCATCAGAATACACGGTGAAATGCTCTCCTGGCTCAGGAAGGGTGAGAACTGGAGCAGTCACCTACTTCTCCTTCAAAGTGCGAAAACTGCACTCACAATCAGCATTCCACTGGAATTTGACCCCTTTCTTAGTCAATTAAGATAGTGGCTTGGGAATGATTCAGAAGTCTTGAACGAAACGCCGGTAGTAACCAGCTAACCCAAGGAAACTGCACACTTTTTTGATATTAAAAGGTCTCTCCCAGTCCACAACTGTAGAGATCTTCTTAGGATCAACAGAGATGCCTTCCTGGTGGATGATATGACCAAGGAAACCGACTTCTGAAATCCAGAATTCACACTTCTTTAGCTTGGCAAAAAGTTGGTTATCCCTCAAAGTACAGAGCACAAGTCTCAAATGATGAGCATGCTCTTCCTCTGACTTGGAATAGATGAGTATATCATCGATGAACACTACCACAAAATCATCAGGTACTCATGAAGCAACCTGTTCATCATCTCCATGAAAATAGCAGGGGCATTGGTTAGTCCAAAAGACATAACCTTAAATTCATAATGCCCATACCTAGTGGAGAAATCACTCTTCTCAATATTTTGCTCCCTCACATAAATTTGATTATACCCCGATTGAATATCAATCTTAGAGAACACCTTTGCTCCCTTTAATTGATCAAACAAGTCTTCAATTCGAGGTAGAGGGTACTTATTCTTGATGGTCACAAAATTAAGAGCGCGATAATTGATGCACATGCGCCAACCTCCATCATTCTTGGCAACAAAAGGAACGGGCGCTCCCCAAGGTGACACACTTCGCTGGATCGACCCCTTAGACAACAGATCATCCAGTTGTTTCTTCAACTCATCTTGAAAAGGACGAGCCAAGCGGTACGGAGACAAGGAGATGGGTTGAGTACCCGAAAGAAGATCAATTCGAAATTCCACATCCCTGTTTGGTGGCAAACCGGGTAACTCATCCGGAAAGACATCAGCAAAATCCCTCACCATAGGGATTTCCTCAATGACTATCATGGTACTTGGCTTTTCTAAGAGTGCCCAAAGTACTCCCAACTTCAACATACAACAGCCAGGGAACAAACTGGTCAATACAAATAGAGAGCTTGATGGAACACCACCCTGGAAGACCAATTCCACTTCTGAGGGAGCCTGCAAGGTGACTGTCTTCCAGTAGCAACAAATTTTGGAACGGTATTGATGTAGCCAATCCATACCAAGGATGACATCAAACGGGGCCATTTGAATAACCATCAGGTTAGCATAGAAGTCCTCATCATCAATGGAGATAACGTAACCCGGGCATACCATCGAACTGGATTTAATTACAAAACTACGAGAGGATCCCACCTATTATACTCACATTAGTTAATAATTAGACTAATTATTTTCTTAACTACAATTTAAGTGACAGATAAGTGGATCCTATATGTTAAAGAGAGAAAATGAGAGACTAGAAGAAGGAAATAGACAAGAGCGGCGGAGGTCTCTGGCTAAGATGCGGGGATTGATGGTAGGTACCAGCAAAATGGGTCACAGGTTGGACAACGAGGACATAAATGAACAAAAATAGAATGAAAATATACTACATTTTAACATGGATCTAACCTCAATAGTTCAGACTTTCATTCCCTAAAAAGAATTCCAGAAGCCTTTTCCCAATTGTTTTTGTCTTTGTGACCACGAGAAAAATAAAGGGAGCAACCTCAAGTTCCTTAGACCTACAAACAATGAGATTTTCAAATAATTTTGCAAAAATAATACACCAAAAATAAAATTGCAAAAATACACCTTTGTCGTCACCAACGTATTATTTTATTGTGGATTCATTTAGTCAACAAGGCTGAGGGCTTCTGTCACCATTTGAATTGGCGATAGACCATGTTACCAATTTAAATGGCAACATAGGTACATTTTTGTAAAATTTTCTTTTGGCTTGTTATTTTTGCAAAATTATTTAAAAAATATATCATTTTAAAAAATTCTACAAATGATATCTAGAGAATAAGGATTTCTATTCTAGCATGAACACTCAGCACGAAAGAAATTTGTTGTATATAGTTTTTCTTCTCCTGAAATATATTTGTGGTAATAGAATGGGGATGTCTAGTTCTTTAGCTGGCATATTATTCAATGGGTACGACTAGTTTGAGATTATCTTGTTAGTGATATGCCACTAAGGCAATCATGGAGATGGTTGTATCACGTCTATGTTTATGGAATAATATGATTATTTTATCCCTTGAATAAATATAAATAGTATCGATCAACAAGTATGTGACTTGTTCATGAAGCACCTTATCATGTTTTGATATTATTCTAAATTATCCTTGAACTTATATCATTATGTGGGATAATTTTGATTTATAGGTCAGCACATGTTTTGATTGATGATCATGTTTCACGGATCATGGTCAAGGAATACGGGTAGGCTACACCAGCTCAAATTAAAAATTCTACCATGTAAACCAGGAAGCCAAGAACACCAGGAAAAAAGTGTAGCACCAATAAATCCATTGGATAGTATTTGTAAAATAGCTCCATTAAATCCAATGTTGGTTATGGAACCAATTCCTATAATTATGAAACCCATGTGAAACTTTCTGGTGTGCAGGACACACTTCCCACATGATTGTATAGTAGGTGTTGGAGCCATCATCTATGTGTACATGGAAGTGTGGTGATCACATATGCGGAGCAACTTCCTTCAAGATGTCTTTGACCTAGGATCTATAGTCAGCATGAGAAGTTAAATTTGGAACATTCCAAAAAGTTGGAGATCCATCTACAAGGAGGCAGGCAGTTTGATACCACATTGCTATGGTATCTTTCATATCATGGCTCATTACCACTAGACGCATAGTGTAGCGAAAGGAGAGTTGAAGTTGTGACACTACGGGATGTCGAGACACCGTAAAAGGTGAAATTAGAGAATGTGACTTTATAAAAAGTGAAATTAGAGATTGTGACTTTATAAAATGTGAATTTGGAGATTTAAACTTTACGCTATGAAGTTTAATCGTGTTTCCGGGCCGATTTCGGGAGTTTTGAGCCTTTCCGGGGAAGATTGGGCCCAAGGGGAAGAGTCGTGGGCTTTAGTGGGATGGTGTTTGGGCCCATGTGGGAGTGGGAGGCCAGGTTGGGTGCCTCCCCCTGCCCCTTGTGCGCCCCCCACTTGAAACCCTAGCCGCCGCCCCCACTTGCCCCCTCTCCACGCATCCACCTCCCCTAGCCGCCCCCCTTGCGCCCCTCTCCTCCCCATGCCTCTCCACCATCCTTGCTGCCCCTAGGGGAGTTCTCCACCTCGCCACCGTGCTGATCCATCCATTGGAGTGCACCGCGATGAGGAGATCCGGTGGATTTGGAGCGAGGAAGGAGATCGCGTGAACCGGGAGGAGATTCGTCGGTTCATCGTTCATCGGGCGAAGGTATGGCTAGGGGAATCCTTGGGGTTGGTCTAGGGGCTGTGCTAGAGGGTATTTGGATGCTTTTAGATCAAGTGGTGGTGCTGTGATTTGGTAGATTAGATGAAAACTAGAGTTTGCCACGTTCTCTGCTTCGGGCAGATTGTGCAGTCGACCTAGGGTTTGAGTTTTCGCGAGCTTAGAGTCGGAATTTGGTCGTCCGCCTGTTGAGAAAGTTGTAGGTAATTTCAATACCTTTCAGTGGACATAAATAACGTCCAATTCCGCCCAGCTGTTTGAAAATTATGCTCGATTTACCGAACGTGTTCAAATCTGTGACGTAGCTAGGACAGAACGTAGTGTTTTGTAGATTAGACAACTTTAGAATCCTAATCAGTTTTTCCATATACTTAGAAAAAGTGAAGAAATTTCCTAAGATACGTGAGGATGTACTCGTTTAATCGATTCGGAGTCCTAGAACTAAAGTTATGCTAGATCAAAGTCTGCTGTCCCGGGGGGACATATTCTCTGTTTTTCATTTTCGGGAGTAGTTTGCGAAATCGGGGTAGATGGGCGAGGGCATACTGTTTTGTGGGCACATTGTGATTGTGTGGCATCTATGTGCTGGTGGTGTGACCCCGGGAGTGCCCTCCTCATCCCGCCAAACCGTCGCCCGAGGTTAAGGCAAGTGTATTGGGATGGGTAGCATGTGGTTTAATTTGCTTGTCTTGACTAGACGCAATTATTTCCATGTTATGCTATCTTGCCATGCTTAGTGTTTGCCATGATATGATAAAAAGGGTATGTTAAGATGTTATGCAATGGTTTATGGTTAATGATTATGGCATATGTTGCATACATAGCATGAAACTTGGCCCGGTCGGTGAGAACGTCATAACTATTCTGGTAAGGTCAGTGAGAAAGTTATGACTAATCTGGAGCGCCATGTTTGTAAGACCTACCTCGTGATTCCACCCACACGGTGAGTGGAAGCGAGGAGTAGGCACCCTCCATCTACGGGATGGAAGGGGGACGTGGGTGCACGCCGACGGGTGTGCACTCGGCAATACCGGTATTTGCGTCGAGGAGACATGTGCATTGCATTGCATTGCATTCATGATGATGATGATGAAATGATCTCAATGAGGTTGAGACATGAATATGATGTTGCATATGAAGTATGACTTGATCATGATGTTAAGTTGTTATGTAGAGATGATAAAAATTGAATTGTTCTGTATGACCCATTGCAATATACTTGCTTGTGTTTTATGTTGTTTTAGGTACCATGACACCGGCATGTGGGAAGGGGCAATAGCTACACATCTTCACGTAGTTCCAGTCACATCTACCAATTTGAGTCATGATCATAATAAGTGCCATGAACTTAGTGTGTGGAATAATTTAGCTATAGTTTATGGAGTGGTTGAATTTGGTATTATTGGTTTATGTGGATGCTTTATCCATTTATATTGCTGCTTTAGATGTCTTATGTTATGATATATCTTGCCATGTTATTGCTATTGCTTCAAGTCATGTTAAAACAAAGGAGATGCTGCCGAAATTTTGGTTTTTAGCATTTGTGCCTTTGCTGTAATTTATCTTTATTTATGGTATTTAGGTGTTGTTTAGTCTATTTTTGGTAGCATTTCGGCATACTAGATGTCGGGGTGTTACAGAAGTAGCCCGATTCAACGTAGCACATGTCCTCAAGTGGTAGTAAATCATCCTCGAGCAGTGGTCGATCGTCCTTGAGTGCTGTTCGAACAGCACGAATGATCATCACAATTAGCGCCGTAGTTGCAGCAATGCCTCTACCGAAGTCTACACATCTGGGAAAGGAACACCGTGCATCAATGTGCTAGCACCAGCACGCACGGCAGAGCCTAAGCGATGACGGCTAGGGTTTTCGATGGGTGTAGTGGTTCCAAACCCTGGCCTTCATACACTCCCTTTATATAGCCCCTCAGTGGAACCCTACGTTAAGGGCCTAACTAAGGTGCAAAGCCCACTTGGCCCATTAGTGATAGATCCAATCTGAACCAATATATTTCAACTCGTTAAGTGTGTGACCCTTTAGGTTCATGCATATTCGGCCATAGCCCAAAAACTCCTTTTGGCCCATAAGTCGGCAGCGCACTCTAGCAGGGCATAGTGACTTTCAAATATGCACAAAGATCATATCGAACAAAACTATATAGAGCTCATGTACCAATCCCTATGCCCCATGATACCAGTTCGCAATCAAGGCGAGTAATGTGGCATCCTATGATAGCTCAATTGTTCACTCATTTTGTGGTAGATTACTCAATTGCAATTGACTCCTCAATCACATATGGCATAGCCATGCACTTCCTTAGTCCAACCACATTGAAAGGCCCAGAGATATCTCTCTCATTATATAGGAGGGACAAATTCCATTTTGACTACTCACATTCCTCCATATGTTTTATAGTAAACCTGAAAGTGTTAATGTTATGCTCTTGAGGCAGTCATATAGATGATTCTAGCATGACTATGTTTATGAATAATAATATGATTATTGGTACAATGAATGTATATCATTATATTGATCAACAAGTATGTGACTTGCTTATGAAACTCTTTACTTATTGATATAATTCTGTAAGTATCTCTGATCGGATACCATCGTAGTGGACAATGATGAATAGATCAGCAAATGTACTGATCGTGATCATGTTTCATAGATCATGGGATATGGAGATATCATCAATACATTATGAACACATGTTAAAGAACATGGGTTAGATAGACCCACAATGAGACACTGCGAGAATGTTACATTCTTATGTGTCATCAGTGTATCTCATACATAGTAGATGTATGATCCTTAGACCTGAGATGGTCACATTCCCTACATATGTAATAGTTTACCTTGGGGTTACCAAACACTATTTCCTAACTGGATAGTTATAACGGTAGCTTTCGTGTTTACTATGAAACATGCAGAGGGAAGTGAGCAGTCAAGATGAAATTTGCCACTCCAGTGTAATGGAGATATATGTCTAGGCCACTCGTGTGATATGATTAAGGAAGTGCATGGCCATGCCATGATTGAGAAGTCAATCACAACTTATTAATATATCATGGATACGAGAGATGGATTAAACTATCAAAGGATGACATGCTTCTCGCCTTGAGTTCGATCTTCATATAGTTTGGCAAAGGGATTATTACATCAGTACTTTGATCATATGCATTTGGGAGTTGACATGCTCTGCAAGGAGCTGCTACCAACTATTGGATTAGAAAAGGGTTTTCTGAATCTATGTCCAAATGCGCATGAACCTACAGGGTCACACACATAACGGGCTGGGACAGATTAATTCAGATTGGATCCTTATGTAACATTGGGTGTCCCGATCTTTTGATGAGAATGATAACCTTCGATTTGGGTGGAGACGACTTTGACGATCCGACTACAACGTACAACGATGATGCGCCTTAGCAATCGCTAAACCAACTCCAAAGGGTTATTGACCTTGCCGTGGGCATGATCAACCTGATCACGAAGATCAATTCCTACAAGCAATCGAAGAACAAGCAACAACAAGGCAAAAGCAATCTAAAATTGCAAATATAGATGAATTATAGAAAAAGTTGGGGTTCCGATACAAGGAGCTTGTTAGGCGGCCGTTGAGCACGTCTAAAAGACTTAAAATAGTAGCAAAAGGCTAAACTATCAAATAACCAAAACCCATGTTATTTTGGGGGAGTCCCTTGCTATATATAGAAGAAATAGGGGTCCAAAACCGTGCTAGGGGCGTCCAAAACACATCCATGGCCGAGTAGGACTCCTATTCCTAGTTTGACTCGGATTTGGAAAGATGACCGAACTTGTTTTCCAGATTCCTGTTTACTCATAAGGAATTTGGACATGAGGCCAGATCCGTTGGAAAGAGGACGACGAAACCTTTCAAAACAGTACTCATATACCGCAAACACCCTTGTGGATCAAAAGTTATGGTCATTTTAAGTTGGTGCTGTCCCGAAAGCCGAATCCGAGTTGAACTTGTGCACCGGAAGAATTGGCTTCATGCTTGACATTCGGGAGTCCTTCTCCTTCGTTCCTAAGGACAATGAAATCATCACAAGGATTAAATAGCATTCCATTCATTAAATTATTTGTATGCAACCCGAGGAACGCATTCACCTGGCAATTGAATTGACGTGCGCGAGCTCGACTAATTGGCCCTTGTATTACATTGTTGGTTTCAATTGGGTTTGTAGGCATGGCCGTATCCATGGTAGTGATGTCCTCATCATCCTCCCCTTCTTGCATTTGAGTCATTCTCGACTCAAGTTCATCATCTTCTCACAAGTATGGCTTTAGATCTGATAATTAAGTTGAGGGCTCGAGCTCGAGTCAATGGTCCTTGAACCAACGAAGATGTAGAAGGATGGCCAAGGTGGGGGTCGATAAAGCCATGCAGATGGAGCCATCGTAGTAGATGTATACGAAGTAGAGGATGCCGTGAAGTGTTGCCAACTTAATGGTCCTGGCCAAGGTGGGGGTCGATGAAACCATGCAGTTGATATAATTGCAGCAACACTTGGTGATGACCATATGTATGCAGTGTTAGTTCTGTCCATGATGAGCATGGTCTCATCATCCTCCCTTTCTTGAAGTGGAGTCGTCCTCAACTCCATCATATTTTCCTGGAAAATGTTAGGAGCGACAGGAAACAAAGCAACATGCATATTTGCAATCAAATCAATAGATCGAGAATCTCTATCAATCATATACTCCCTTTCTTGAAAACTATCATGTGACTTGTAGGTTGAACCAAAAGTACTTGATATGACATGATTAGTGATATGGCACTTATCAAATTGATGACATTGTTGCATAACAAGCGGAGGTTTAAAATTTGAACAAATGTAAACTCGATGCGCTTTATACTCCCCTTTCTCACTATTTTTGCCAATAACAAGGAAAATATTTCACGATAACCATGACAAATCAAAATGTACAAAAAGTCTCTCCTCTAAATAATTTGGATCACACAGAACATCAAATTCAATGTAGCGTAATGTATATAAAGGAGACATCAATTTCAACTCATCATTTTCGCTTGTGATGTGAATGACATGTTTATTTTTAGCATAAGTGTCTAGTGTGTATGACACTACGGAATGTCGTAATCTTTTAAAATGTGAAAATAAAGTTTAAAACTTTACGTTATGACGTTTAATCGCGTTTCTGGGCCGATTTCGGGAGTTTGGGCCTTTCCGGGGAAGTTCGGGCCTAAGGGGGATGAGTCGTGGGCTTTAGTGGAAGGGGTATGGGCCCATGAGGGGGAGACCAGGTTAAGGGGGCTTGGTGTGCCCCCTCCATGCCCTAGCCGCCCCCCACCCCACACACCCCCTCCCCCCTTGTGGCGCCTCCCCTCTCCCCAATCTAGCCGCCCCCCCATTGTCGTGCGCCCCCTCCATCTTCCCCCTTCCACCACCACTTCTCCCCTCCCCTCTCCACAATCCTTGCTGCCCTAGGGGAGCCCCTCACCTCTCCGTCCCGCTGTTTTCACCAGTGAAGCACTCCACGACGAGGAGATCCAGTGGATTTGGAGCGAGGAAGGAGATCGGGAGAACCGGGAGGAGATTCGCCGGTTCATCGTTCGTCAGATGAAGGTATGGCCAGGGGTAGTCCTTGGGGATGGTCTAGGTGCTATGCTAGAGGGTATTTGGATGCTTTTAGATTAAGAGGTGGTGCTGTGATTGGGTAGATTGGTTTAAATCTAGATGTTTCTTAATTCCCTGTTTCAGGCAGATTGTGCAGTCGACCTAGGGTTTGAGTTTTCGCGATTTCAGATTCAGAATTTGGTCGTCTGCCTGTTTAAGAAGTTGTATGTAACTTAAATACCTTTAATTGTACATAAAGAACGTCCAATTCTGCCCAGCCGTTTTAAAGTTATACTCGATTTACCGAACGTGTCCAAATCTGTGACGTAGCTGGGACAGAACGTAGTGTTTTGTAGATTAGACAACTTTAGATTCCGAATCAGTTTTCCCAATACTTTGAAAAAGTTAGGAAATTTCCTAAGCTTCACGAGGATGTACTCGTTTAATCGATTCAGAGTCCTAGAACTAAAGTTATGATAGTTTGAAATTTGCTGTCCGGGCGGGACAGATTCTCTGTTTTTCAATTTTCGGAGTAGTTTGTGAAGTCGGGGTAGAAGAGCTTTTGCGTACTGTTTTGGGGGCACGTTTTGAGTGTGTGGTATGTATGTGCAGGTGGTGTGACCCTGGGAGTGCCCTCATCCTCTCGCCATTCCGTCGCCCGAGGTTAAGGCAAGTGCATTGGAATGGGTAGCGTGTTGAATGTTGCTAGACTTGATTAGTTGCAAGTTTCTTTATGATATAATGCCATGATTGATGATTGCCTATGACATGATGAACATGATTTCATATTGATCATGATTGCGTGGTATTAAGTGTTTATGCCAACCTTTACTTGTTTATGTCATATATACATTCATAATGGAAGAGGCGTCCCATGCTGATGCGGGCCTCTGTGTTCACACGTAGTGAACACGAAAGACCTACCTCGTAGTTCCATCCACGGTTGTGCATGGGAGCGAGTCAGTAAGAGTAGTCACCCTCCATCTACGGGATGGAAGGGGAAGGGGGTGCACGCCGACGAAGTGCACTCGGCAATACCGGTATGTGCTTCGAGGAGATATGAGCATTTGCATTGCATACATGAGGATGATGAAATGAGTACAATGATAATGAGACATGAGTATGATGTTGCATATGAATTTATGACTTGTTCATGAAGTTGAGCTTGGTATGTAGTGATGATATCATTGAATTGTTTTTTTTTATGGTCCATTGCAATATTCTTGCTAAGTGATGAACTCACGCTTGTGTTTTATGTTGTTTTAGGTACAATGACATCGGCATATGGGAAGGGGCATTATCTACTGTAGGATCGAAAGACACGAATATAGCAATCAGAGGGGGGGTGAATGATTGTGCAGAAGCTAAAACCAAATTCTTGATCTACTAAAAGTTCACCCCAAAACAGAACCAAATAATTGCCTCGTACTCGACAAAAATAGAATGAAAAAGGTTTGGTAAAAGGCTAATTCCTGGAGATCCAGCCGTTATATCGATCGAAAATTTGGACACAAGAACCTAGATTCCAATACTAATCGAACACAAAAAGAATCAGCTCGATCAAACTTACGGATCAAAAGTTATGAGTTTCGCAAGCTTGCTGTTCTAAAACTTGACGAAAATCAATCTAATCAAAACTTCAAGATTAAACAAGATCTTCAAAAGATTAATCAACTAGACTTTGAGAAACTCTAAATCAATACCCTAGAAAGGTTTTTGATGGATCAAATCAAGATGAAACTCAAAGATCAAAAACCAATCTACAATTAGAACAAGCATGCAAACAAGAACCAAAACAGAAAACACTGTAGCAACGTACGTGGTTACTGTAGCACGCAAGAATCTTGAAAGAATTGATCTTTATTTCCTTTGTCTAAAGTACTCCCATCAAAAGAGTACAAACCCTAAAACTGAGCTTGAGGCTCTCAATGCGCTCAGCTCCGATTGATGCCCTTCAACAGGAGACACCCCTCCTATTTAAAGGAGCAAAACACAAGGAGTTCTGAATACAATTCCTAATCCTAGTAGGAGTCCCACTCCTAATCCTAGAAGGAGTATGTATTCAACACAACTCCTCTTGGCCCAACCTGGCCGAGTACAACTCTTGCACGCGTATGGCAACCCTACCATACTCACGTGACTAACACTTTGCACGCGTATGGCCACCTGCCATACTCACGTGACTAACACTTTGCACGCGAATGACCTCCTGCCATTCTCACGTGACTAACCATTCTTCATGTGCACCATTCTCTTAGCCCGAACGTCCCGCATGACATCCTTGACCACCAAGACCTCAGTTCCTCCATGAACCTAGTCCCGAACCTCAGCTCCTCCATGAACCTAGTTCCGGTCCCGTCATCGACCATGTTCGTCTTCGAGCAATACCTGCACATGAACAAACCACAAAACAAATCCAAGCACAAGTCCGCGACTTGACTCAACATTAGTTCATGCAAATACTCACACGAGCATTGCATAAAGTCCACTTCAAAACAAGCATCATGAAATTCTCACCAATTTCATAATCTTAAGGTCAAACCAAAAACTCAATTCCAAGTTTGCTCAAAACCCTAATCGAGCAAAAACGCATTCACGACGGACCAAAAAATTTGGTCTGGCGTACATGTAAAACTTACTGTTTTTAAGAACTTGGTCCCGCGCAAAAACCTTCAGAAGCACATTTACGACATACCAAAAAATTTGGTCTGTCGTACATGGAAAAAACGAGGTCTCCAAAAAACAAAAAATTTTGTTTGTCATACATGGGAAAAATGAGGTCGCCAAAAACATGTGTATGACAGACCAAAAAATTTGGTTTGTCATACATGGGAAAAACAAGGTCGCCAAAAAACATGTGTATGACAGACCAAAAAATTTGGTTTGTCATACATGGGAAAAACGAGGTCGCCAAAAACATGTGTATGACAGACCAAAAACATGGAACGGGCACGCCGGTCCAATCCGCAGATTGGCTGCGGTACATGGAGCGGCAGTTGGAGGTTCTGGAGTTGACCTCGGTCCAAAGAGCTCGCTTTGTGGCCTTTCAGCTGAAGGGCCAAGCGGATATCTGGTGGGAGGGGGTTCTTGCTGATAGAGCCCCCGCTCTTGGACCGGTCACCTGGGAGGACTTTATGGCTCGCTTCCGAGCCAAGTTCTACCCAGAGTCTTTTCTTGAGAGGATGGAGCATACTCTGGCGACTCTTTCCCAGGGGAAGAGGTCGGTGGCAGAGTATGAGGTGGAGTTCAACAGCGTGGTGTGCTTCGTGCCAGCTGTGGCAGCTGATGATAGGGAGAAGGCGAGGAGGTTCCGTAGGGGCCTCAACCAGGAGTTCAGTGTTGTCATAGGGGCGACTGTCCCTCGTGACTTCTCCTCCGTGGTGGAGCAGGCGAAGGGTATGGAGCTTGAGCTGGAGCTCTCCAGGGATAAGCAAAACCCTGGTGGTTCGGGGATTCCGGTGGCCCCGAGCGGGGGCCAGAAGAGGACTTTTGGTGGAGGAGGTGGGTCTTCTCAGCGACCCACCTTCAAGAAGTTCAAGGGGGGACAGGGTTCCTCCTCAGGGGCCAAGTGGAGGCCGCCCCAGTCCACTTCTTCGCGAGTGGCTGTTCGTCCTGTGCCAGGGCAGGGCATGATCTGTTTCAAGTGCGGGGGTGGACACCTTGCTGCGAAGTGTGGTTGGTCTAGGGACTGCAACCACTGTGGCAAACCCGGTCATATGGGACGGGTCTGCCGGATGAATCCCGGTAGCATCATCAAGTGGGAGGCGGTGCCATCTCCTCCCACTCCAGCGGCGTCTTCCAGGGGTTCGGTGCAGATGCTGGCAGCCCCTGCTCCCCTGTCGCCCTCTGTTTGGGCGCCCCCGGTGGCCTACTGGTGCCCGCAGCCGACGGCTCCTCCTCAGTTGCTCTCACCGCCCCCAGCTTTGTTTGGGCATCAGCCGTGTGTCGGGGCTCCCGCTACCCCGGCGCCACCAGGAGTGTACGCCTTGCCGATCGCCGAGTCAGCCGGGCATCCATAGGTGGTTTCAGGTACTCTGCTTGTTGATTCAGTTTATGCCTTTGTTTTATTCGATTCTGGAGCATCCTATTCCTTTATGTCGTCTGAGTTTGCTAGTAGAGCTAAGTTGAGAGTTCAGCGGATCTCTGAGTCTGTGATAGTCAGTTCTCCTGGGGGTTTGATTGCTAGTTCTTTGGTTTGCCCGGGTTGCTCCATTGCCATTGATGATGAAATTTTCTTTGCCAATCTCATGGTGATTCAGTTAGCTCCTTTTGACGTCATTTTGGGCATGGACTGGTTGCATCAGTACCATGCCAAGATCTATTACTTTTGGAGGACAGTTACCTTGCAGGCCCCGTCAGGGGTGGAGTTGACCTTTCAGGGTGGTATACCTTCTAGTTCCCTCTTTGCTTTGGCTAGTCTGTTTTCTGGTCGCCGTTTGAGGCAGTTGGGTTTTCTCATGGCTATGTCAGAAAAGCCATCTTCTTCAGTTTCCATTGAGGAGATTCCTGTAGTGAAGGAGTTTGTTGATGTGTTTCCTGATGAGTTGCCAGGTTTGCCTCCTGTGAGGAATGTGGAGTTTCGTATTGATCTTGTTCCCAGCACTCGACCCATTTCTATCTCTCCATACCGCTTGGCTCGACCTTTTCAAGACGAGTTGAAAAAGTAGTTGATCTGTTGGCCAAGGGTTTTATTCGGCGCAGTGTTTCACCATGGGGAGCACCTGTCCTCTTCGTTTCGAAGAAGGATGGAAGTTGGCGTATGTGCATTGACTACCGTGCTCTTAATCAAGTGACAGTTAAGAACAAGTATCCTTTGCCTCGCATTGAGGATCTGTTTGACCAACTGAAGGGAGCAAAGGTGTTCTCCAAGATTGATCTTCAGTCTGGTTACAATCAGATTCGTGTGAGGGAGCAGGACATTGAGAAGACTGCTTTCTCCACTAGGTATGGGCATTATGAATTTAAAGTTATGTCTTTTGGACTAACTAATGCTTCTGCTGTCTTTATGGAGGCGATGAACAGCATGCTACACAAGTACCTTGATGAGTTTGTGGTTGTGTTCATCGATGACATTCTGGTTTACTCTAAATCAAAAGAGGAGCATGAGCGGCATTTGAGGCTTGTGCTGAGTACTTTGAGGGAGAATCAGTTCTTTGCTAAGCTGAAAAAGTGCGAGTTCTGGATTTTAGAAGTGGGTTTTCTTGGCCACATCATCAATCTAGAGGGCATATCTGTAGATCCTAGCAAAGTTTTAGCAGTTTTGGATTGGAAGAAGCCTTCCAATGTTAAAGAGGTGCGTAGTTTCCTTGGGTTGGCTGGCTACTATCAGGGTTTTGTGCAGGATTTCACTATCATTGCCAAGCCACTTTCGTAGCTGACTCAGAAGGGGATGAAATTTCAGTTGTCTGCGGAGTGTGAGCACAGTTTCTGCACTTTGAAGGAGAAGTTGGTGACTGCTCCTGTTCTTAACCTTCCCGAGCCTGGGAGGCATTTCACCGTCTATTCTGATGCTTCTCGTTTGGGACTTGGTTGTGTGCTCATGCAAGATGGCAAGGTGATTGCTTATGCATCGAGGCAGTTGAAAAAGCATGAGCAGAACTATCCCACACATGATCTTGAGCTAGCCGTTGTGGTGTTTGCATTGAAGATTTGGAGGCACTATCTGTATGGTGAGTCTTGTGATATCTTCACTGATCACAAGAGCCTCAAGTACATCTTTACTCAGAAAGATTTGAATTTGAGGCAGAGGAGGTGGCTGGAATTGATAAAGGATTATGACCTCACAATCCAGTATCATCCGGGCAAGGCAAATGTGGTGGCTGATGCTCTCAGTCACAAGACAATGCCCCCTATCATTGATTGTCTTGTTGCTGATTTTGAGCGATTGGGAGTCTCCTACTGTTTTGCGGGGACCGTGCAAGCTGAAACTCAATTGATTCTTGAGTCAGCGATCCCCGAGCGGGTGCAGAAAGCACAACAGCATGATCGTTTGCTCCAGCAGGTGAGGAAATACCTTGAGGATGGTAAGACTGGAGACTTTTCCATTGATGATGTGGGAGCTCTGAGATTTCAGGGTCGCCTGTGTGTCCCTCAGAAATCCCAAGTCAAAGATGACATCTTGAGAGAGGCTCATCGCACCCCGTACACGGTTCATCCTGGGGAGACCAAGATGTACTGGGATCAAAAAAAGAACTTCTGGTGGAAAAGGATGAGAGTTGATATCGCCAAGTATGTGGCGTCTTGTGGGATTTGTCAGAAGATAAAGGCTGAACACAAGCGTCCCACTGGCTTGTTGCAGCCATTGGAGATTCCTGTGTGGCCTTGGGATGACATTTCCATGGATTTCGTGGTTGGCCTGCCTCGTACTCCACGAGGGAAGGATGCTATTTGGGTTGTGGTGGATCGTCTTAGTAAGTCCGCGCACTTCATTCCCATCCGCACTACCAATTCAGCGAGCGAGTTGGCTCCCATCTATGTGCGGAAGATTGTGAGACTACATTGTGTATCAAGACGATTGTCTCTGACCGGGATGCGAAATTTGTCTCAAAATTTTGGGAGAGCTTGTAGAGTGCTTTGGGTACACAGCTTCGCCTTAGTACCGCTTTTCACCATCAGACCGATGGGCAGTCTGAGCGTACCATTCAGACTTTGGAGGACATGCTCAGGGCCTGTGTGATGGCTTGGAAAGGTAGCTGGGAAAATCATTTGCCTTTGGCAGAATTTGCTTATAATAACAGTTATCATTCCAGCATCCGGACTGCTCCTTATGAGGTGTTGTATGGTCGCAAGTGCAGATCGCCACTTTGTTGGGATGCAGTGGGAGAGAGAGCGGTCCTTGGACCGGATTGGGTTTAGCATACTGTTGATCGCGTGGCAGAGGTACGGCAGAACCTTCTTGCAGCGCAGAGTAGACAGAAAAGCTATGCTGATGTGAGGAGGCGAGATTTGGAGTTTGAGGTGGGTGATAGGGTGCTCTTGCGAGTATCTCCCACCAAGGGTGTGGTGTGTTTTGGCACAAAAGGAAAGCTCAGTCCGAGGTTTGTTGGACCATTTCCTATCTCAGCTCGAGTTGGAAAGTTGGCCTATCACTTGGAGCTACCGGAGTCAATGCAGGGAGTCCATAATGTATTCCATGTTTCGATGTTGAGGAAGTACTTGCATGACCCAGAGTTGGTGGTTCCGTTGGAACCACTAGTGCTTGAGCAGGACCTCACCTTCGAGTCCCATCCTTTGAAAATTTTGGAGAATTCAGAGCGGGTGATGAAGAACAGGACTCTCAAGTTTGTCAAAGTCCTGTGGTCACATCAGACTGAGAGGGAAGAGACTTGGAAATTGGAGTCTCGCATGAGCAAGAAGCACCCCGAGCTTTTCACCTCAGGTGTGAGACGTGAAACCTAGCTATCTTTTGTTTTGCTGGGCTGCGTATTGGTGTGTCTTGGATTCGAGGTCGAATCTTGTTGAAGGGGGGAGAATATGACACTACAGAATGTCGTAATCTTTTAAAATGTGAAAATAAAGGTTAAAACTTTACGTTATGACGTTTAATCGCGTTTCTGGGCTGATTTCGGGAGTTTGGGCCTTTCCGGGGAAGTTTGGGCCCAAGGGGGATGAGTCATGGGCTTTAGTGGAAGGGGTATGGGCCCATGAGGGGGGAGACCAGGTTAAGAGGGCTTGGTGCACCCCCTCCCTGCCCTAGCCACCCCCCCACACGCCCCCTCCCCCCTTGTGGCGCCTCCCCCCTCCCCAATCTAGCCGCCGCCCCCCATTGCCGTGCGCCCCCTCCATCTTCCCCCTTTCACCACCACTTCTCCCCTCCCCTCTCCACCATCCTTGCTGCCCTAGGGGAGCCCCTCACCTTGCCATCCCGCTGTTTTCACCATTGGAGCGCTCCACGACGAGGAGATCCGGTGGATTTGGAGCGAGGAAGGAGATCGGGAGAACCGGGAGGAGATTCGCCGGTTCATCGTTCGTCGGGCGAAGGTATGGCTAGGGGTAGTCCTTGGGGATTGTCTAGGTTCTGTGCTAGAGGGTATTTGGATGCTTTTAGATCAAGAGGTGGTGCTGTGATTGGGTAGATTGGTTTAAATCTAGATGTTTCTTAATTCCCTGTTTCGGGCAGATTGTGCAGTTGACATAGGGTTTGAGTTTTCGCGATTTCAGATTCGGAATTTGGTCATCTGCCTATTTAGGAAGTTGTAGGTAACTTCAATACCTTTAATTGGACATAAATAACGTCCAATTCCGCTCATCCGTTTGAAAGTTATGCTTGATTTACCGAACGTGTTCAAA
The DNA here is from genome assembly GCA_036346355.1 of Rhipidocladum racemiflorum. Lineage (NCBI taxonomy): Eukaryota > Viridiplantae > Streptophyta > Magnoliopsida > Poales > Poaceae > Rhipidocladum > Rhipidocladum racemiflorum. The sequence goes on from CM070591.1 coordinate 40,955,825, forward strand.
TATATGATGTAGCTGGGACAGAACGTAGTGTTTTGTAGATTAGACAACTTTAGACTCCGAATCAGTTTTTCCCAATACTTAGAAAAAGTTAGGAAATTTCCTAAGATTCGCGAGGTTGTACTCGTTTAATCGATTCAGAGTCCTAGAACTAAAGTTATGATAGTTTGAAGTCTGCTGTCTAGGCGGGACAGATTCTCTGTTTTTCAATTTTCGGAGTAGTTTGTGAAGTCGGGGTAGAAGAGCTTTTGCGTACTGTTTTGGGGGCACGTTTTGAGTGTGTGGTATGTATGTGCAGGTGGTGTGACCCCGGGAGTGCCCTCATCCTCTCGCCATTCCGTCGCCCGAGGTTAAGGCAAGTGCATTGGAATGGGTAGCGTGTTGAATGTTGCTAGACTTGATTAGTTGCATGTTTCTTTATGATATAATGCCATGATTGATGATTGCCTATGACATGATGAACATGATTTCATATTGATCATGATTGCATGGTATTAAGTGTTTATGCCAAGCTTTACTTGTTTATGTCATATGTGCATTAATAATGGAAGAGGCGTCCCATGCTGATGCGGGCCTCTGTGTTCACACGTAGTGAACACAAAAGACCTACCTTGTAGTTCCATCCACGGTTGTGCATGGGAGCGAGTCAGTAAGAGTAGGCACCCTCCATCTTCGGGATGGAAGGGGAAGGGGGTGCACGCCGACGGGTGTGCACTCGGCAATACCGGTATGTGCTTCGAGGAGATATGAGCATTTGCATTGCATACATGAGGATGATGAAATGAGTACAATGTAAGGAGACATGAGTATGATGTTGCATATGAATTTATGACTTGTTCATGAAGTTGAGCTTGGTATGTAGTGATGATATCATTGAATTGTTTTTTTTTTTGGTCCATTGCAATGTTCTTGCTGAGTGATGAACTCACATTTGTGTTTTATGTTGTTTTAGGTACAATGACACCGGCATATGGGAAGGGGGCATTAGCTACACATCTTCACGTAGCTCCACACCAATAGGAAGATTTATCAATTTGAGTCATGATCATAATAAGTGCCATGAACTTGGTGTATGGAATAGTTTTGTGTGCTTGTGATCCTTATTTGCTTAGCTATAGTTTATGGAGTGGTTGGATTTGGTATTATTGGTTTATGTTGATGCTATATCCATTTATATTGCTGCTTTAGATGTCTTGTGTTATGATATAACTTGCCATGTTATTGCGATTGCTTCAATTCATGTTAAAACAAAGGAGATGCTGCCAAAATTTCAGTTTTAGTATTTGTGCCTTTGCTATAATTTATCTTTATTTGTGGTATTTAGTTGTTGTTTAGTCTATGTTTGGTATCATTCGGGCATACTAGATGCCGGGGTGTTACAATGTGTTAACAAAAGTGACATGTCCATTCGTTAGTTGTGTCATGGATATAATTGAAGTATTATCACACAACTCTTCTTTATCACAAGAAATACCAAGCAAATCATCTTGTAACAAAGCAAAATTAGCAATTGGTTCCACTAATAGTTGCTCTACGATAGCATGATTTGTGGATAGTTTTAGCTCTTCAAAATTATTTTCTTCATGTGTAAAGTCCATACCTGTTACATTACCTTGTAAGTTCTCATCAGCTGTTGTAGGCGTTTCTTCTATTATCTCTTCACTTACACATGGGGTAGTACTGATCATTTCTTTCTCCATATGCTCTTCTACATCATTCTCTCGATGGTGCTCACTTTTCTTCAAAATGTTAGCTACAAAAGAAGGTGCAACAATGGGCACCTCAAATGAAGCTAATGATTCTTTCATGGAATCATCAAGCATTTTTTCAACTCTACAAGCACATACAACCAATTCTGAAAGAGAACTATATGTTTCATCAGCAAGAGCATCCTGAATTTCTTGATTGAGTCCACGTATGAACCTAAGCTCTGTTGCTTCTTCACCTTCAACTAAACCACAACGCAACAAATGAATTTGCAATCATTCATAGTATTTCTTAACGCACTTATTTCCTTGTTTCAAGCATTGGAGTCTAGTATACAAAAATTCAGTATGATATCCAGGAACATAGTCAATTCTCATAAGTCTTTTCATGGCCTTCCAATCTTCAGGTTCTCTCTGTTTTCTACAAATATGTTTCCACCATGTTAATGCATATTTATTTAGCACACTAGCAGCAATCCTAATCTTTTCATTTTCAGACAAATCATACTTGCCAAATTCTTTATCTATTGCTATCCCCCAATTAATATAGGCATCAGGATCATATTGTCCATCAAAAGGTGGAATGCCAAATTTAACCTTACCTAGGGGATCATCATCAACATGTACCTGAGCATGTAGTACGCCATTTTTGTTACTTGGAGCATGAGGCGGAGGACTGGAAGTTCCTGGGGAAGTTCCTGCAAGCGTATCAAGTCTAGACAAAATAGTAGCAAGAGTAGTTTTAGCAATCCCCTGTGCGACCTCGATGGATCTGAGAATGTTCTCTTGCGATGACATATGCTCAGAGTGAGCAATAATTCCCTTGGTGCGAGGAGAGTGATGCAGGGAGCCCTCGTCACCTGACATGGGTTAGTAGAAGACAAGAAAACAAAATCACAAGTATAATGTTTCTATCAACTACTAGGAGGTGGTGGCAAGTCTCTCAACACTCAAGACTATCACCAAAGCTCTTACAAGTTCTTACGTTGTAGCAGGTGTTGTCGGCCGTTGGCGTTGTCAAAGTTTCTCCGAAGTTTGTGAAGGGCAATTGCCAAGTGATCGAACGCTTGTACGAGTAGAGAGTGGAGCTTGGACAGGCTTAATTTAGTAGCAAGGAGAATCAATCAATTAATCTCGGAAATTGCATAGAATTGAATTATAGTTCATAATTAGCACTTAGCCTAAGATGCTGATCAACCAAGGATGGACTAGTAGGGTGCCCGTGCGTTGCAACGGAATATTAAAAGAGAAGGATGATACATATAATCAAATATGACCGAAATCGTACAATCAACATTAAATTATCTTATACATGTATGGATTAAGAGTGTATAGTTCACATTTTTTTAACAAGACTCGTATAAGTTGAGCTCCAAAATTTTCTCACGTGTGCAGTATGTTTGTACAACTCAATCCTCAAGATACTATTAGTTGTCATATATCATAGTTAACTTATACAGTCATACTTGTGCCAGCAGCAGCCAGCAAAGCATGTTGCCACATGTTGCATCGTTGTCAACATTCTCAATACAACATGCATCAAATTCCCAGTATTGTGGCCAGCCAAAGACTGAGGTCGCATGGCAATTATTGCTCCTTAGTCCATGCACTCATGCCTACCTCCAGCAAATATTTCAAAATACGTCCTTTTGATCCTTGGAGCAAACACATGAATTTTGCACTTCCTATATGAAAAATTGGATAACATAGCTTTTCAAATATTGAAAACTTACATCAGCAGATATGGTTCCATAGAGATCTTCAGAACCTTTTAGGCCACTTCTGACTGCATGAAGCACATGATTTACTATTAGCTATCATGGATCGGATAATACATTAATCAGAAATAACTCGTACTGTTATAGTGCAGCTAAGGTCTTCTTTTTGTTCTCATCAAAACTGAATGAATGCTAAATTTCCTCACCTCAATACCTACTAATCCCATGGCTCCCATCTGAACGAAGCTTTGAGTTGCGACGGAAATTAAACATGCGAATCAGCCCTGACATACAGGCCACTTGGACCTTTTCGGATTTGCACTGCTGTTTGTAACTCTTCTTTGCCATAGAAGAGCATGGTCAAACAATGTTGCTTCTAAGGACTCTCTTCAGACAAGCTTACAATCTGAATGCAAAAAACAGACGTGTCAGAAGAAAGTTGTTGGACATTACAAATTAAAAATACAAGTGGCAAAAAAAAGCTTCCGTTTTTCTGCTATATAAACTACTAAGTTGGTCATGACCTCTTCCAAGTTCCAACAGCTAAATGGTTGCAGAATCTACTTCCATAAACAATACAGTTGTCGCTAACTACTAAAGAAAATGAAAGAAAAACAAAACAAAACAAACAGAGAAGAGACAAAGGCCACATTGGACCCCGCGGATTCAAAAGTCTGATTTTCGACATGCTCGGAGTTGCATGCATTTCTATTTGAGATATATTGTAACATAAGGTTAACCATGTCATAAACACTGGAAGATATAAAAAGGACCATCACTTGTTTTGTAATGAGAAAAGATGCTAACAAATTTAATAAAGAAAGGAATAGTCATTGTGTTGGTTTGCTAAACCCAGAAAACCGATACTTGGATCAAGAATATTCCAAACAAACAAAGAATGGCTACCAACCGACCAAACTGCAATGTAAATTATCATTAATAAAAATGAAGGCACTGGCCAATGGAAGGACGAAAACAGCTTAACCTTCTGCCGTTGGAGCATAATAACTAGACAATTACCCAGATGAATAAATCATCCAAATTGGTTACTTTACCTGAGAGTATTTGATCAGAGAACCCACCAAGGAACAAGCAAGGTGGCGCCTTTACGACTATTCTTTCACAATGACCGCTGAATCATCTGAATTGCCTTGTTTGCGCCTCGTTGCTCTCCTCTTGAGCCGAAAACTCAACAAAGGAAGCTTCAATCTTCAAAAACAACTCAAAATCCAACCTCTGAGCCTTCAGCAATCAAGAAGGCAGGCAGAAATGGATTGGAATGATCTGATAGCCCATGAAGAAGCCCTTTTTGTATTTGCCGTGCTTCCACGGTTTACACAAGATGCTGCCAGGTTTGGAATTCACGACCAAAATTGAGAAATTTAGCAGGAAGTAATATCTCAGAACGATCTGCACACGCAAAAGAAAAGAAGAGAGCACAACTGCATTTCAGAAACTTTTTTCCCGAAACTCCTTTTTCCTTTCTTCCCCTTGGTCTCCATCCAAACATGCAGACCACACCGCAAGTTTCAATCTTTCAGCGTCCAGTAATCCAGAATCTTACAAGCAATAAAGACCCTTGTCCCAGAATAATCTCAGAACCCAAAACAACTGACCAAGATCGACGGAGGCAATGGATATGTCGACGGTGAATACGACACGGTGGCTCTCGAACACTTGCTGTGGGCATCAGGAGATCACACACGTCAGTCAAACACGAAAGTTAGGGCTTACCTTACCTAACAACAGAAATTAGTCCAGATGGATCTCCACTCAACGCTGATCCAACAGAGGGGAGGCGGATGAGGAGGATGAGTTCGAGGCGGCGTCCTTCGGTGGAATGAGGACGCGAGGCGGCTCCAGCGAAGGTCTTGAACTTCCCCTCGCCACCGTCCATGGGGAACCCTAGATCCCTGCCCTCCCCGCTTCAACCGCCTCCAACTCGGAGCCGCCGCCGTGTCACTGGCCTCCATCGCGACCGCGGCCCGCAGCCGCCGTCGCTGGCCTCCCGCGCACCTGCGGCCCATAGCCGCCATCGTCAACCTTTGTGTCATTGGCCTCCCGCACGCCTGCGGCCCGTAGCAGCCGCCGCAGACCTCTGCGTCACCGGCCTCTCGCGTGAGCTAACGCCGCCGCTCGCTGTGCCGACTCGGAGGGAGGTGGCGGGGCGTAGAGAGGGGGGTGACGAAGAGGGAGGTGACCGGTTATGCGGTGGAGAGGAGGGCGACGGAGAGGGAGGCTTCGGGGGCGTGCCGGGAGGCGATGGGGCTCGGCTAGGGTGACGAAGAGGGAGGCGATGGGGAGAGGTGGTGGGGCATGGAGAGGGAGGTAGTTAACTCGCTCGGTGGTGGGCTTTGCGGTGGCGCAGGCGCTGCGCACAGCGGTGGGGTGCGGCTCACACGGTCGGGCAGTAGGCGCGATTATCCCCGCCCGTGTGGCCCTAATCCCGCCCGTGATGGGATGAACCGGGTGATCTGGTCCATCAGATATGATGAAGTGATGTGAGAAAACATCTTAGCCCTTAATTATGAGGAAATAGGATTTTTGGGTGGACGTTTTAGGGTGAACAAAGAAAAGGTATCCTCTGTGGGGGCAGAATAGTGTGTGCCTGTAGGAAAGAATTAACTGGTGAATTATAAAGGGGTAAGGATAAAAGGCTAAGGCTGATACTATAACACCCCGGCAATTAATATGCATGAATGCTACCAAACATAAGCTAAACAACATCTAAATACCATGAATTAAGGTAAATTATAGCAAAGGAGTAAATGCTAAAACCCGAGATTTCGGCATCATCTCCTTTGTTTTAACATGATTTGAAGGAGCAACAACAGCATAGCAATACATGGCAATATGAGAGACAACTAAAACAACAATACTTAAAGACTTAACAACAATATAAGTCTAGTTTCAAGCATTTAATGTCTCCAAGAGTCAAACGAATAATAAGACTCTCATATAGCAAAGCTAAACCTTAAAGCAATAATCATCACACGCAGTTTATTAACAAAAACTAATTGAATGACTTGTGGAATCAAATGAGTGAAGCTACGTGCGGAAGTGTGACTATTTCCCTTCCCCGCATGCCGGTCTCATGGTACCTAAAACAACAAGAAAACACAAGCGTGAGTTCAAAACTCAGCAAGCATATTACAATGGTACAAACAAAAGCAATTACATGGCTGCAACAACTCACATCATGTGTATCATCTCATTCATATTCACAAATCATTATCATCATCATTATGTATGCAATGCGATGCGATGCGATGCTCATATCTCCTTGGAAACTCATACCGGTATGGTTGAGTACACACCCGTCGGTGTGCACCCTCTCCCCCCTTCCATCCCGAAGATAGAGGGTGCCTACTCCTCGCTTCCCCACACCGCGGTGGATGGAATCACGATGTAGGACTTACTCATTGGCTCTTCGGAATAGTCATAACTTTCTCACCGACCTTCCCCGGACTAGTTATGACTTTCTCACCGCCCGGGCCATGTAGCATGCCATTTATGCAAATATGCCAACATCATGAATAACTTGTACATTAACACATGGCATCATCATAGATAACTTGTACATTAACACATGGCATCATCATAGATAACTTGTACATTAACACATGGCATCATCACGTAATAAACATATTCATCATATCAATGGCAAACATTAAAGCATGGCATGTGAACATATCATATATTCAAATTTCAATCTCAATCAATTAAACAAAGTACAACCCGCTACCCATTCCAATACACTTGCCTCAACCACGGGCGAAGGATTGGAGAGATGTAGAGGGCACTCCCGGGGTCAAACCACCTGCACATAGGTACCACACACTCACAATCATGTCCACAAAACAGTACGCCAACCCTCATCTACCCCGACATTGCCAACTACTCGCAAAACCAAAAAACAGAGGTTCTAAGACTCCGAATCAATTAAACGAGTACATCCTCGCGTAGCTTAGGAAATTTCCTAACCTTTTCTAAGTATATGGAAATACTGATTCGGACTCTAAAATTGTTTAATCTACAAAATACCGAGATCTGTTCCAATCACGTCACAGATTTTAACACGCTCAGTAAAACAACCATAACTTTCAAACGGCTGATCGGAATTTAACGTTCTTTATACCCACTGAAAGGTATTGAAATTACCTACAACTTCTTCAACAGGCGGACATCCAAATTCAGAATCTAAATTGGCGAAAAACCGAACCCTAGGTCGACTGCTCATGCTGTCCGAAACAGAGAACGTGACAACTTCTAGATTTCATCTAATCTACTCAATTCCAGCACCACCAATTGATCTAAAAATTTGATAATAACCCTTAGAACAGTACCTAGACCAACCCCAAAGAATCCCATGGCCATACCTTCGCTCGACACACGAAAACCCAATAGATCTCCTCCCGGCTCGCTCCTCGCTCCTCGCTCCAATGGATGGATCTTCGAGGTGCAGGGGTGGAGAGGCTACCCTAGGGCAGCAAGGGGTGGAGGAGAGGTGGTGGAGAGGTGGAGATCCAAGGAGGCAATGGGGGAGGTGGGCCGCATGCAAGGGAGAGGTGGGGGGTGGCGGCTAGGGCATGGAGGGAGAGGGAGTGGGGGCGCACATGGGCTGGGTGGGGGCGCACCAAGGGGCAGGGGGAGCCCCTTTTTACGAGCCCAAACGGAATCCTAATCCTAAATGGACTCATACTCCATCCCACCAAAGCCCACAACCCCTTCTTTTAGGCCCAAACTCCCCCGGAAAGGCCCAAACTCCTGGAAACGGCCCGGAAACGCAATTAAACCTCATACCATATGGTTTTAACCTCCAATACCTTATTTCATAATGTTTTTGACCTCATCATGCACATTTTATAAGGTTACGACACTTCGTGGTGTCACATTCTCCCCTCCTTCAACAGGATTCGACCTCGAATCCAAGACATGCCACTACGCCTAACCAATCAACACACGGAGATCTAATCTTCGCGGTTCAAACCTGAAGAAAAGAGCTTTGGGTAAAGCTCGCCCCCGCGAGACTTCAACTCCCCGGTCGTTTCTTTGAATAAAGCCACTGGAATTTACACTGATCGAGACTCGATGACAGGACGCCTAGGTTCGAAGACCAACGGCTCTAATGATAACTCGCAATCAAAACTTGCGAGAACTTTACTCAACATTGAAACACAAAGAACTCAAACAAGGCCTCGGCATGACCCAAGCGATAGGATAAAATCCCAAACAGACCACCAAATAATACGATCTCACACTCATTCCATGCATTCCTTGGCACTAAAGTGCCCGATCCCTTTAACCAAAGCCACTCTCCAGAAGGACATGGTACCAACTTCTAGATCCATCTTCTGCTCCCACGCACAAAAGTGAATCACGTCCCAACGTCTCAACTGTGGTTCGTCGTATTCGAGACGACGCAAACCAGGTGAGACACAACACTCTAAGATTACTACCACCGAAAGGAGAAGCCTACTTTACATCCAGGATCCTTAAGACTCGCTCAACAGATACGACCGAACGTTCCTCTGCGGTTGACACAACTCGCTTCTTGCCCAACGACAAAAGATCCAATATACTTTGTAGGATCGAAGTATACGAATATAGCAATCAGAGGGGGGGTGAATGATTGTGCGGAAGCTAAGACCAAATTCTTGACCTATTAAAAGTTCACCCCAAAACAGAACCAAATAATTGCCTCGTTTTCGACAAAAACAGAATGATAGAGGTTCGGTAAAACGCGAATTCCTGGAGATACAACCGTCGGATCGATCTGAAATTTGGACACAAGAAACTAGATTCCAGTACGAACCGAACCCAAAAAGAATCAGCTTGATCGGACATACGGATCAAAAGTTATAAGCTTCGCAAGCTTGCTGTTTCAGAACTTGACGAGAACCAATCTAATCAAAACTTCAAGATTAAACAAGATCTTCAAAAGATTAATCAACTAGACTTTGAGAAACTCTAAATCAATACCCTAGAACGGTTTTTGATGGATCAATTCAAGATGAAACTCAACGATCAAAAACCAATCTAGAATTAGAACAAGCATGCAAACAAGAACCAAAACAGAAAACACTGTAGCGACGTGGTTACTGTAGCACGCAAAAATCTTGGAAGAATTGATCTTTATTTCTTGTCTAAAATACTCTCATCAAAAGAGTACAAACCCTAAAACCAAGCTCAAAGCTTGATGCGCTCAGCTCTACTTAATTCGATGCTCTTCAACAGGAGACAACCCCTCCTATTTAAAGCACCAACCCACAAGGAGTTCTGAATACGATTCCTATTCCCTAGAAGGAATCAGATTCAACACAACTCTACTTGGCCCAACCTGGCCGAGTACAACTCTTGCACGCGTATGGCAACCCTACCATACTCACGTGACTAACACTTTGCACGCGTATGGCCACCTGCCATACTCACGTGACTAACACTTTGCACGCGAATGACCTCCTGCCATTCTCATGTGACTAACCATTCTTCATGTGCACCATTCTCTTAGCCCGAACGTCCCGCATGACATTCTTGACCACCAAGACCTCAGTTCCTCCTGAACCTAGTCCCGAACCTCAGTTCCTCCATGAACCTAGTTCCGGTCCCGTCATCGATCACATTCATCTTCGAGCAATACCTGCACATGAACAAACCACAAAACAAATCCGAGCACAAGTCCACGACTTGACTCAATGTCAATCCATGCAACTACTCACATGAGCATTGCATAAAGTCCACTTCAAAAGAAGCATCATGAAATCATCACAAATTTCATAATCTCAAATTCAAATTATTTCAATTCTGCTCAAAACCCTAATTCAGCAAAAACGCATTCACAACGGACAAGGAAATATGGTCCGGCGTACACATGAAAAATCACTCAAAAAACCATTCACAACGGACAGACAAAATCGGTCCGTTGTACAAGTGAAAGTTTCGGTTCCAAGAAGAAATCATTTTGGCGAAAACACGTTCACGACGGACAAACAAAATCGGTCCGTCGTACATGCGAAATCAAACCTCAAAAAGCCATTCACGACTGACCAAAGAAGTTTGTCCGCCGTACATGCAAAACTTACTGGTTTCTTGGAAGATTGAGTTCGACTCATGAGCTAAAAAACACGTTCACGACAGACCCAAAAACTTTGTCCATCGTACATGCACAACTTACTGGTTTTTGAGGAAAATTGAGTTTGGCTCAATGAGTTCAAAAGCATGTCCACGACAGACCAACAAAGTTTGTCCGTCGTAAATGGGAAACTTACTGTGTGTGAACATTTGGCATTCACTTTACAAAAGATTTTGAAATCCAAAGGATCAAGGACCAAAAAGAAAACACAGAATTCCCCCTTTGACCAAAATGCAAAACAAAATCTCCCCCTGAGAAGGAAAATGTGTGTGAATGTGCAATGTGCCCAAAAATTCCAAAAATCTCCAAACTTCTCCAAAAAATCTCAAAAATCCAAAAACAATTCCCCCTTTTTCTTCTCCCCCTTTTTCCTTAAACTCTTCAATGATTTCCAAATTTCTCCCCCTTTGACAATGGATTCATCAAGAGTAAAAGAGAGAACAGGTTCAAAATTTTTCCTGTAGCAAAGATTTCACAAGGAGAAACAAGGGAGTGCCAAGATAGGAAAAGATGAGCTCATTCGATCATATAACCTTATATATCACATAATATGCAAAATACATGATCTTGAAGTGATTTTAACAAGTTAGGGAATGACATGCATCTCAACCTCAATTTAGTCAACTATAGCCAAGTACTAAGCAAGATCTTAGCAGAAAAAGCAAGGCTTTAAAAAATTGAAGCAACTAACAACTTAGGGCGAGCAAGTAGTTTCAACTCCAATCTAGTAGACCAATTTAATCTTTAAACAATAAATCGCATGTGGCATGCTTGAAGCATACTTCTTTTATTTTCTAGGAGTGGCATGCTTGAAGCATACATCTTATCTTTGAGGGAATGGCATGCTTGAAGCATACATCTTATTTTTAAGGAAAGCATGCCTGAAGCATACAACTTGAAGCTTTTGCTTTTAACACCCCTTTTTTTTATTCCCTTTTCTTTTTCTTTTCTTTGATTATAAACATGCAAAAATGATTAAATGGTCTTATGAAAGAGTAAAGTTGAAACCACACTTGCTTCATAGCCCAAATTTGTCAAGAGGATTCAATATCAAGCTTAGAAGAGTAAGATATCACAGTATTTAGCTATAGGCAATCGGATCAGGGAATTCCGCAATGTCATTCTTAGTTCAAGTGAGACAATTTAGATTATCATATATTAGCTCAATTATATAGTATATAAAGAAATATGATAAAGTGAGCTCATCAAGTGAAAGAACTTGGCAAAGAAACTCCTCAAAACAATCCCATTGGATGAACAATTCCAAGTTCTCCCGAATAAAAGCAAAACGAGAAGAAGACAAAGGTTTTGTGAAAATGTCTGCCAATTGATGTTCAGTATCCACATGATGAAGCACAATGTTGCCTTTTCAACATGATCTCTAAGAAAGTGAAATCTGATGTCAATATGTTTTGTTCTTGAATGTTGCACAGGGTTCTTAGCAATGCAATTTGCACTAGTGTTATCACACGAGAAGAGGAACACTATCCAAAATAACCCCATAATCTTTAAGTGTAGCTACTATCCAAAGAATTTGAGAACAACAACTAGCGCAGCCACATATTCAGATTCAAGCAATTGATTATGCAACAGAAGATTGCTTTCTAGATGACCATGCAATGAGAGAATTTCCCAAGAAGTGACATGAACCAGAAGTGCTTTTCCTATCAATTCTACATCCTCCAAAATCAGCATCAGAAAAAGATCTCAAACTAATGCATGAGGAAGCAGAAAGCCAAATGCCAAAATCTTGAGTTCCATGAAGATACCTGAAAATCCTTTTGACACTTGTCGATGTGAAGCACGTGGGGAAGCTTGAAAACGAGCACACAAGCATACGAGCAAATTGTATATCCGGCCTTGATGCAGTTGAGGTACAAAAGTGAACCTATCATGCTTCTATATTCCTTTTGATCAACCTGCTCACCATCTTCATCAGGTCAAGTGCGCAAGTGCTCTCCATGGGTGTCATGATCGGCTTCTTGTTTTCCATTCCAAAGCGATGTAGCAAGTCTTTCGTGTATTTGCTTTGATGTACAAAAGTACCATCCTTCGTTTGCTTGATTTGAAATCCCAAAAAGTATGTCAACTCACCCATCATACTCATCTCAAACTCCTTCCTCATTGTTTCAAAACTCAGACACTAAAACATGAGATGAACCACCAAAGATAATATCATCAACATAAATCTGAGCGAATAGTTGATCATTGCCTTGCTTGAGTAAAAAAGAGTTTTGTCAACCTTTCCCATTAAAAACCTTTTTCAAGTAAAAGGTTTTTAGCCTATCATACCATGCTCTAGGGGCTTGTTTCAAACCATACAAAGCTTTTGATAGTTTGAACACATGATTTGGAAACTTTGGATTTTCAAAACCAGGTGGTTGCTTGACATAAACCTCCTCATTTATGTAGCCATTAAGAAAAGCACTTTTCACATCCATTTGATACAATTTGAAACCTTTGGATGCAGCAAAAGCTAAAAGGATTCTAATGGCTTCAATTCTAGCAACAGGAGCAAAGGTTTCATCAAAATCTAAGCCTTCAATTTGAGTGTAACCTTGAGCAACCAATCTAGCCTTGTTTCTAACAACAACACCATCCTCACTTTGTTTATTTTTGAAAACCCATCTAGTTCCAATAACATTAAAATCTGGAGGAGGTGAGACAAGTTTCCAAACTTTATTTCGTTCAAAATTCTCTATTTCTTCATGCATGGCATTGATCCATGATTCGTCAGATAATGCATGAGATATATCTTTGGGTTCAAAAGAAGCAACTAAAGCGGAATGAGCATGAGTGTCAGAATGAATAAACCTGGATCGAGTGACTCTCTCATTTAGGTCTCCAATCATTTGTTCAGATGGATGCATTTTTTGAATGTACAAGGGAGCATTGGCTTTTGAGACTTCTCCTTCTCCTTCTTCATTTTCAGCATGTACAAATGATGTTGTAGCTTGAGGATGGTTAGCTGTAGGTGATGTAGTAGTAGGTGCCAAAGGTGCTACATCTTGTTGTGCATTAGGAAGAGTCAAGACCTCATGTTCAACATCATCATCATCTTCAAAGATTTTCTCCCCCTGAATGTATGCTTTGTACTGCATCACTTGGACTAGTGCCTGGACTAGCCTCATCAAAAGTAACTTCACAAGTTTCCACAATTTTGTTAGTCTCCAAAACAAGCACACGATAGCCACGAGTATGAGCAGGATATCCATGAAAAATGCCATCAGTTGATCTAGCTTCAAATTTATCAAGATTTCCAGATTTCAAGACAAAACATTTGCATCCAAAAACTCGAAAGTGAGAAACAAAAGGTCTATGTCCAAACCGAAGCTCATATGGAGTCTTACCCAATTTTGATCTCAAAAACACACGGTTTGAAACATAACAAGCAGTTGAAATAGCTTCAGCCCAAAAATTTCTAGGAGAGAGATGTTCATCTAACATGGTTCTAGCCATCTCAACTAACGTTCTGTTTTTTCTTTCGACTACACCATTTTGTTGAGGCACTCTAGGAGATGAAAATTGATGATCAATTCCTTTTTCAGCACAAAAGAGATCAAAGGAAGCATTTTTGAATTCAGTTCCATTATCACTTCTAATAGCTTTGAGAGCTCCTGGATGGTCAACAGAAAGCCTAAGAACAAGACTTCTAAAATGACTAAAAGCCTCATCCTTAGATGCCATAAAATACACCCAAGAGTATCTAGAAAAATCATCAACAATCACAAGCACATACCGCTTTGCCTCCAAAGGATTGAACTCGAGATGGTCCAACTGTATCAAGATGTAGAAGCTGTCCTGGAGCGTTTGTCATCATCATGGTAAGAGGTGGATGTGAACCTGCAATCATCTTACCATGTCTACAAGAAGAACATACTAGATTGCTATCACCCTTAAGCTTAGGCAGGCCACGTATAAGATCTAAACCACTTACACGAGTAAGATGATCAAAACCAACATGACCAAGTCTACGATGCCAAAAGAATAAATCTTTAGAAACATTGGCAATTAGACACCTATGCTTAGAAGAAGGTGATGCATCAAAATCAGCTTTAAAGACTCTTCCAAAACGAGAAATTTTGAACACAAGATCACCTGAAGCATCTAGCACTTTGCATTCATTTTTCTTAAAGCTTATCTCAAGATCTTCATCAAGCATTTGTGAGACAGAAAGCAAGTTATATTTCAAATTTTCAACAAGAGCCACATCTTTGAACATAAACTTGTCACTTACCTTTATTGTACCTTTTGCCACAACAGAAGAGGAAGAAGCATCTCCAAAAGTAACACTTTCAAGACGAGATGCATGAGTGAGGAGGAGAACCAATTTTATCACGGACATGTGGCGTGAGCATCCGGAATCCACTAGCCATATGTTCTCCTTCCTTGCGAGAAGCCTACATAGCAAAACATGTCGAGGTCTCGATCGGGGTTAGGAATGAGATTTTTGGGAATCGATCTTGAGACACACGACGCACAACAGTAGGTACAACACGATAATTTTTATGTACAAAATCAGATTTGCCTTTTCCCATGTTTCTAGGAACAGAAGGTGTTTTCATCACTCTAGTCGCATAAAAATGTGCTTTGCTGAAATTTGACCTAGCCTTAGTTCTTTCCTTCTTTTCTTTGTTTGGCTAGTCTAAAGCAAAAATCTACTAAGTGTCCATCTCTACCACAATGAGTGCAAGTGTACTTGACATGATGTTTAGCTTTAACAAGAAAAGCAAATTTTGCATTCATCATAGTAGAAGATAAAAAACCAGCAGATTGAAAAGCAATTTTATTAGGCTCATTAGATAACTCAATTTTGCAAGGAGCCTGAACAACAGTGCGAGGTTTAGTTTCATATGTGGCATAAGGATCAAAACCTAAACCTCTCTTGTTTGTGCTAACCTTAGATTGATCCAAAATCATGTTCAACTTTTTCTTGCCATTAGTGAAACGTTCCAAAGAATTTTGCAAGTAATCAACTTTCTTAGCAAGAGTTAAACAATTATTGCAAGGAATATCAACCTTCTCTTTCTGTTTACGACAAGTAGAGCATGAAAGAACCTCATGTGTAAGCAGATTATCAGTTATTTGAGAAACCCTAGCATTTGCATCTTTTAACTTCAATTCAAGAGTTGAGCATTTAGAACAAGAAGTTGAACCATGCAATTCATCAGTGGAACAGCTAGCATTTTTAACATGTTTCTCATTTTTCTCATTTAGATGTAACAGAAGAGCATGTTCTTTCCTAAGCAAGGTGAGCTCATTGTAAATTAAGTCACATGATTTACAAGTATCATCATCAGGAATCAATGTCTTAAGTCTAGCAATTTCAGCATTCAATGACTCCACAAGAATATCATGTTTCTTAATTTTTCTATCACGTTTGTCAAATAATTTTCCAAGACGGGCAACAGCATTGGCTAATTCATCATAAGAAGGATCTACCTTGTCGGGACCCCGAATTTGCAAATCCGGACCCTCTGTGTATTCAACACTAGTCCAGGAACGCGCTAGTGCACACAGTCTTAACATTGGTAAATATCACAATCATACCACTCGATACCAAAAAAGTACTTTATTTAAATAACCAAACTGGTTACTCGACCTTATGGTCAAGTTACAAATGTATGCCTCTCAAGGCGAAACTTATTCAGAGAAAAATAATAGCAGCGGAAAATCAAATAACTTCGTGGCGCCATCCAAAGATACCACAGGCAACCGATCGGGCTCGCTTCCCTAAGTAGACGGATCCTCCTGGAGTTCCTCCTCCAAAGCTGGCGTAGTCTCCTCTTTAACTGATGTTGTGTTGAGGCAAGGGTGAGTACTTGGTACTCAGCAAGTCATGCAATGTAATGCAAGCTAATATACTATATGCATGGCTTGGTACAAAGGAATAGCTCAAGGTATATTTGCGAAACAGACATTTGAAAAGTAATATAAGTAGATTCGAAAGCAGTAGAAATAAGTAAAGCATAAATAACTTTTCAGGAAATTTAATAAACATTTTCCCCATCCTAAACCACATTTCTATCATATTCATTATTAAACCAACCCAACTTTCAAACCAAAGTTATTTTTGGGAAAATCTAACCCTTATTGTAATTCGGCGATGTCCAATACCATGACACGGCTATTCGAATAGATTCTAAACTCTGCAGAGGTTATGCACTTTACCCACAAGATACAGTCAAACACCACAAAGGCGAGTTCAGTAACAAAGTCTTTCGGAAACCTCTAACAATACAAGTGGTCCTCCCCGGTTATTGCGCACTAACCCTTCCCTTCGCTAAGGCGAAGTCTAGGCCAATCAACCGTTAGATGGGTACCTGGCCTCACCCCAGACGCCCCCGCACAACTTACACAAAGGGTGTAGTTGACCTCCCGAGGTCCCACAGTGCGTTATTAGCAACTTAGTCAACTAGGTCCGTCCCATTCTGAGACATGTGGTTGCACGTTAGACCAGTTCAAAGGCTTGCAAGGTTAAGTCCTTAGGGTGACCAGGGCAAGACTACCCGAAGAACCAAATCAACACTCCCAATGCCACAATGGCCCACTTGATTACTCTTTGCCACATGCCCTGGCCGAAATCGTTTATCAAACCCAGTTGATTACCATGCACCACGTGCCATCAACATCACATGATACTTTTCCAAAACAGGTTCAATATATCATTAAGTCAATATTAACATTTGATTGTCCAAAATCATGTCATGAGCACGTAGCGAGTCTAAGCAAGATACTACAACGGTCTAAAACCCATGTTGGCAATCTAATAATGTCCAACTAGTAATCCACAACTAGGGTGACAAAGGGTCATGGCACATACTTAAGTAATCAAGGTGTCATACAAACAAATTGGTACTTATCTAACCCCTGTGTTTAAACAAAGTATCTTTCTAATTGAACTAGCATGCAATAGTTTAAATCAAAATAGATTTTGAAATAGGATCAACATGGTCAAAGCACAACTTGCCTTCAAAAAGTACTTGCTCTTGGTCTTGAGTTGGATCTGAGTCAATACTTCTCCTTGAACCCTTCCCAAGACTTCAACGTCTACTCGTAAAGCGTGCAAATAGCAAATACACAAATAAACACTAGGAAAAAGTGTCCAAACATCCAAATAAAATCCATAAACAGAAAGAACATAATTTTATGGATTTTTAGAAACTGGAATAAATCAAATTTGGAGTTAAAGCATAAAAGTTATGATTATTTAAAGTTTAAATAATCAATTAAATAATTTTACAGAGAAAAACTTTAGTCCAAAAATTAAATAAAATTTATATTTAGGTAGATCTCAATTTTATACAAATTTAGAAATTTGAATCACTCAAATCGGAGTTGAAACGCAAAAGTTATAAGCGTTTGAAGTTTGAATCTAAATTTGAATCAATATTTCGAATTAATAAATCATTTTATTTTTCGGAAATTAATTATTGCGTCAGCATGGACACGTGGCAGCCTCTGATTGGCCTGCTGACGTCAGCCTGTCCATGGGCTAGGTCCACGCTCGGCTCGGTCTCTGTGGACTCGGTCCACGACTCACGTGTCGGCCCGACATGTGGGCCCACTCGGGTGACGTCATCGGCCCGGCGTCGGCGAGGCTCGGCCACGCAGTCGGCGACAGGTGGGACCCACTGTGACGTCATGGGTGACGTCGGCGCTGGCGGGTCGGCCGACATGCGGGCCCTCGACACGCGGGCCGGCGTGTCGGCGTCACGCGACGCTGCGTGGGCCAGCCGACCGCGTCGGTCCAACTTCCCGACACGTGGCGCAATCTCGACCGTTGGTTTGAAATTCAACGGCCGCGATTAGATCCAGGGTTAACACGTTGAATCTACTCGATGATCGTGGGCCGTTCGATCTAGATCGGACGGTCCAGATCTAATCCTATAAAAATCACTACTACGGCACGTGGCGATTGTGAACCGTTGGATCTTGATCCAATGGTCCAGATCTAATCGGGTTTGGAACACGTGAACTCACCTCAACCGTACGATCAAGATCGGACGGCGCACAGAGTTCGCGCGAGGGCGATGGCGACGCGGCGGAGCTGCAGCCACCGAGACGGAGACGACGACGAGCCCGACGGCGCCCGGTCGTTCCGAAGTGGGTGGTCTCTTCGGTGCGTCTCGGCGGGGACTCGGATCTGGGCTCCTTCGGCGGAAGACGACGGACGTCGGCGGAAAACGGCGCAAGAAACCGCGGCGGTCACCTCCTCCAACTACGGCGAGCTCGCAGACGGCAAACGGGCGGCGCTCAAGCGAGATGGCTCTGGGAACGGGTGCGCGAGGATGAGGGCAACCTCGGGCGTGACCAGGGCTTTAAATAGCCTCGGCGTTCGTGCGAGGCGGAAACCTAATTCTACGGCGGCGGCGCGGCGTGAGTCCGGCTTCGGACTCGGCGGAGACGACGACGCACGGCCGTCCAAGTGGCCCGTTCAACGGCCACGTTCGGGGGGGCGCGCTCGGATCCGGGCCGGATTCGGCCAAAGCGAGACGGGCGGATCTCAGCCGTTGGATCTTGATCCAACGGTTGGGATCGATTAGGGTTTTGAGCTGGTTTGATCGAGTCACGTGGCTCGGGTCGGACTCGAGTCCGACTCGGGTTCCGACTCGGTCGGATGAACAATACTCGACCCGAGTTGAATTTCCAGCGATTTAATATTTAAAATAATTCCCAGTAATTCATTTAATTCATTAAAAATAGCAAAAGACTCAGAAAAATTCCAGAAAAATTCTGGAAAATACTTTGGATCATTTTGGACTCAAATAAAATATTTCCAACAAAATTTTATTTGCAAAATTAAATTCTTTAATTATTTCAAAATGGAATAAATTCAAATAAATTCCAAATAAATCCAAATAAATTCCAGAAAATTCCAAAAATTCACCAAAGTGCCAAATCACACATGAATTTAAGGAAAGCAAAATTTTGGGGTGTTACATACCTCATTGAAGTCGCTGTCATTGCCGTCCTCGGTGAAGCTATCCTTGCTGCTTGCCATGAGACACAATCCCATCAAATCATGCTTGCTTGGAGTTGCATCATCTTCGCTGCTCTCCGAGTCCACATCGCTCAAATTGACTTGTTCAAGAGCAGAAAGAACTCGGTGAACCACCTTGCGGTTGATGAAGCTCTTCTTCTTCCTATCATTTGACGAGAACCTTTTCTTCTCATTCCTTCTGTCGTTATCCTTCTCCTCCTTTGATGTTTTTCCTGCAAGCTTAGGACAATTTGTGCGAATATGGTTGAGGTCACCACACTCATAGCATCTTGGAGGACCACCTCTCTTTTTCATTCTCACATTCTGCAAAGCTTTGTTAAAACGAGAAGAGAGTAGTGCCAAATCTTCCTCAGGAAATTCTTCAATTTGCTCATCTGTTAAAGAGGATAAAGAGGACAAGGCAAAGCTAGAAGAAGAGTTTGCATTAGACATGTTAGGGTTAGAGATCAAAGCAATTGACTTAACATTACCCTTCCTGGCAAGAACATCTAACTCATGAGTTTTGATTTTTGAATTCTGAACATCTAATGTAAGTGTGCTCATGATAGTAGATTCTTGTATAGATGTTACTTTCATCTCCCACACCGACATGTCCAAAGCACTAAGCAATTGTCTAGCATTTGTAGCATCAGTGTAGCTAACTCCAACAGCACGGAGATTGCTAAGAATTTTATTGAAGCGTGCAAAGAAGTCATCTACAGATTCACTAGGTTTCATCTCAAAACGCATATATTCTTTTTTGTAAATATCTTGACGAACCTCTTTGACAGTGTTAGAACCCTCATGATAATCACAAAGAGATTTCCATACCTCATATGCAGATCCAAGATGAACCACACGATCAAAGTCGCTGCGTCCCAAGCCTTGGATGATCAAGTTTCGCGCCTTGCTATTTGCTTCAACATGTGCACGATTTGCATCATTGACGTTGTCATTTTTAGGGACTTGATATGGCTTGTAAACCTTCTCCCATATTGCGAAGCCCTGTGCTTGGATGAACGCCTCCATCTTGGCCTTCCAAAACTGAAAATCAACACCATCGAACACACATGGTTTTGTTGAATAACGATCCATTGATCTAATCACCGGTTAAGATAGATTAGAAAGACCTGGCTCTGATACCACTTGTAGGATCGAAGTATACGAATATAGCAATCAGAGGGGGGTGAATGATTGTGCGGAAGCTAAGACCAAATTCTTGACCTATTAAAAGTTCACCCCAAAACAGAACCAAATAATTGCCTCGTTTTCGACAAAAACAGAATGATAGAGGTTCGGTAAAACGCGAATTCCTGGAGATACAACCGTCGGATAGATCTGAAATTTCGACACAAGAAACTAGATTCCAGTACGAACCGAACCCAAAAAGAATCAGCTCGATCGGACGTACGGATCAAAAGTTATAAGCTTCGCAAGCTTGCTGTTTCAGAACTTGACGAGAACCAATCTAATCAAAACTTCAAGATTAAACAAGATCTTCAAAAGATTAATCAACTAGACTTTGAGAAACTCTAAATCAATACCCTAGAACGGTTTTTGATGGATCAATTCAAGATGAAACTCAACGATCAAAAACCAATCTAGAATTAGAACAAGCATGCAAACAAGAACCAAAACAAAAAACACTATAGCGACGTGGTTACTGTAGCACGCAAAAATCTTGGAAGAATTGATCTTTATTTCTTGTCTAAAATACTCTCATCAAAAGAGTACAAACCCTAAAACCAAGCTCAAAGCTTGATGCGCTCAGCTCTACTTAATTCGATGCTCTTCAACAGGAGACAACCCCTCCTATTTAAAGCACCAACCCACAAGGAGTTCTGAATACGATTCCTATTCCCTAGAAGGAATCTGTATCCAACACAACTCTACTTGGCCCAACCTGGCCGAGTACAACTCTTGCACGCGTATGGCAACCCTACCACACTCACGTGACTAACACTTTGCACGCGTATGGCCACCTGCCATACTCACGTGACTAACACTTTGCACGCGAATGACCTCCTGCCATTCTCACGTGACTAACCATTCTTCATGTGCACCATTCTCTTAGCCCGAACGTCCCGCATGACATCCTTGACCACCAAGACCTCAGTTCCTCCTGAACCTAGTCCCGAACCTCAGTTCCTCCATGAACCTAGTTCCGGTCCTGTCTCGACCACATTCGTCTTCGATCAATACCTGCACATGAACAAACCACAAAACAAATCCGAGCACAAGTCCACGACTTGACTCAATGTCAATCCATGCAACTACTCACATGAGCATTGCATAAAGTCCACTTCAAAAGAAGCATCATGAAATCATCACAAATTTCATAATCTCAAATTCAAATTATTTCAATTCTGCTCAAAACCCTAATTCAAAGAAACGCATTCACGACGGACAAGGAAATATGGTCCGCGTACACATGAAAAATCACTCAAAAACCATTCACAACGGACCAGACAAAATCGGTCCGTTGTACAAGTGAAAGTTTCGGTTCCAAGAAGAAATCATTCAGCGAAAACACGTTCACGACGGACAAACAAAATCGGTCCATCGTACATGCGAAATCAAACCTCAAAGCCATTCACGATCGACCAAAGAAGTTTGTCCGCCGTACATGCAAAACTTCTTGGTTTCTTGGAAGATTGAGTTCGACTCATGAGCTAAAAACACGTTCACAGCCAGACCCAAAACTTTGTCCGTCGTACATGCACAACTTACTGGTTTTTGAGGAAAATTGAGTTTGGCTTAATGAGTTCAAAAGCATGTCCACGACAGACCAACAAAGTTTGTCCGTCGTAGATGGGAAACTTACTGTTTCTTGAGATCTTGGTCTGGCGCAAAAGCGAAACTTACTGCTTCTTGTCAAATTGACAAAACACATGAACAAACATATTTGCAAATTCAATTCTAAGCCAATTTTTCAGCACATGATTTCACATACTTCAAAAGGAAAAGCGATCACTAGCAACCACCAAGTGGTCCACTAACAATTTGGTAAGCCCTACCGAGGAACATCTCAACGACACAATTCTCCAAGAAAGTTTGCATTGAGTCATACACAACCTTCCACTCAATGGACCACGATAAAGAGTACAATCATTGAGTGAGCTCAACCATAAACATGAACCCAATTGGTCCACCTACAACAACTCAAACCCCAAAGCGCTAAAACCACTTTGGAAAGGATCCGGCAACATCCAAAGAGCACACATTTCATTTTTTTTCTAAGCCAAATCGCAAAGAAAACTCAAACTTCTAACACCACAGCCAAAATACTACAAATTATTCATTCTTTCCTTTCATACTAGGAAGCAAGGGAAATCTTGTTTCATGACATGAATGCACATTCTTCAAGAGCACTCCGGATTAGTCATATCTCCATATATGTCGGGACCCGAATTTGCAAATCCGGACCCTCTGTGTATTCAGCACTAGTCCAGGATCACGCTAGTGCACACAGTCTCAACATAGATGAATATCACAATCATACACAGCGGAATAGTAAAAATAACTCAATAATAGAATATAAACTATTGAGCGACCTTAAGGTCAACCTTACATTTGTGAAACCCTGACGGCTTCAACTCCAAATAAGCAAAGAATGAACGAAGAACATCGGTGAATCCCATCAATACGCCACAGTAAGCGGTGGTTCGACTCCTAGATAATCGCCTTCTCACGGAACTTCTTCTTCTTCGACGATGTAGACTTTTGCTCACTGGTGATTGTTTGTTTGCAAGGGGTGAGTACATAAAGCACTCAGCAAGTCATGCACAGAATGCAAGTCTAATAACTATATGCATGGCTTATTCCAAATGACAGGCTGAAGGGGTTATTTTGCAATAAATAGCATTCACAAATATTCATAATAGATTGTAAAGCGGTAAAACAGATAATAATAGTAATAATTTCACAGTTGTTTTAAAAGTAAACCATTCCACATCCTTAACCAATTATCACTTTTCCACAGGCAAACTGCCTCCAAACCCAAGTTCAATTTTGAGAAAATCTAACCCTTGATTTGTAATCCCGAGCATTGTCGATCACAGTGGACTCGGCTATTCGAATAGGTTTTACACTCTGCAGAGGTTATACACTTTACCCACAAGATACAATCCACTCACCACGTCAGCCGTGAATCGCCATACAAGAGTATGCGAATGAGCGATCATAACAAAGTCTTTCGGAAGCCTCTAACTACACAAGTGGTCCTCCCCGGTTATTGCACACTAACCCTTCCCTTAGCTAAGGCGAAGTTTAGGCCAATCAACCGTTAGATGGGTACCTGGCCTCAGCCCCGGTACGCTCCCCCTTCAAGCTACACAAACGGTGTAGTTGACACCCCGAGGTACCACAAGTAAGTTATTAGCAACTTAATCAGCTAGGTCCGTCCCATTCCGGACATGTGGTTGTACGTTTGACTCAGTTCAAAGGCTTGCAAGGTTAAGTCCTTAGGGTGACCAGGGCAAGACTACCCGAAGAACCAAATCAACATCCCCAGTGCCACACTGGCCCACCTGATCATTCTTGCCACATGCCCCGGTCGAAAACTATTTATCAAAACCCCAGTTGATTACCAAGCACCACGTGCTATCAACATCACATGATACCTTTCCAAAACAGGTTCAATATATCATTAAGTCAATATTAACATTTGATTGTCCAAATTCATGTCATGAGCACGTAGCAGGTCTAAGCAATACACTACAACGGTCTAAGACCCATGTTGGCAATTTGATTATGTCCAACTAGTAAACCACAACTAGGGTGACAAGGGTCATGGCACATACTTAAATAATCAAGGTGTCATACAGCAAATTGGTATTTATCTAACCCCCATGTTTAAACAAAGTATCTTTCTAATTGATCTAGCATGCAATAGTTTAAATCAAAATAGATTTCGAAATAGGATCAACATGGTCAAAGCACAACTTGCCTGGCCCTTGCAAACTTTTACTGTCCTTTACTCTTTATCCTTGATCCTTGATCCTCGAGCTTCAACTTCCACTTTCTCGATCCTCAGCTCGCTCGAACGACTTCCGGACGACACGTCTAACGATTAAGGAAGAAGCAAATACAAACCAATTCAAAAGACAAATCAAGTAAACTCCAAATTAAGAACGAACAGCATTGGGCACAACGGCTTGGGAGAGATTTGGGAACTCAAACGGATTAGATCGAAGAGTTGACAAAAGAGAACGGGCTTTCGGCAAAACTCCGAAAAGGGAAAGACTAATAACTGGAAAAGAAAGAATAATATTTCGAAGAATATTTCTTCCGAAGTTATTATCTTGATTGGACAGATAGTGACATATGGGCTCTCGATCTATAGATCGGGTCCATAAGGATATGTTAGTTCGCAGTGAACTAAACTGATTCTTGAAGTTGACTTTTGTTGACCGAACGGACACAGTCAAACAAAAGAGAAGAAGACTGATAGACTAGATTGGGCACAAAGGTATGACAGATGGCCAATGGTCTATCGACCAAGTCCACGAAGGAATTCTCGATTAATGGCAGATTAGGTTTTCAGGGATAAGACAAGACAAGTGTCTTACCACGGTTGAAACAACGGGAAAGATTGCAAAGATAACAACGCGGCTCACGATAAACTTAGTTCATCGAACCGGTCTTAGGTTAGGGTTTTGATTCGGCTTGAAGATGATATGACGATGAGACTAGGCTCACGTCATGATAATAGAACAGATGAAGGCATCGCACTAAGGTTTGTGCATGAATGCACGCATGCGATGACAACGAAGCGAAGAGAGCCAATCGTTAACGATGAAACGTTAACGATGGAACGTTAACGGCAAAACGTTAACGGAGGAACGTTAACGACGGAGCGTTAACGGCAAAACGTTAACGGAGGAACGTTAACGACGAAACGTTAACGACGGAGCGTGAACGGTGGAGCGTTAACGGGGAAACATTAACGGAGGAACGTTAACGGAGCGTTAACGACAAACGTTAACGGCAAAACGTTAACAGGGAAACGTTAACGGCGAACGTTAACGGCAAAACGTTAACGGTGGAACGTTAACGGCAAGACGTTACCGACGGAGCGTTAACGACAGAGCGTTAACGGCGAAACATTGACGGCAAAACGTTAGCGGAGGAACGTTAACGGAAGAACGTTAACGGGGAAACGTTAACGGCGAACGTTAACGGTGGAGGTCAACAATGATAGGATACTCATGAAACAAGGTAGCGACCGTCGGTGCAACGACATGGCCGCGGTAGAATGCTACCAAGGATGGTTAACCGGTGCGCGAACCGGCGGCAACGGTTTAGGTTGAAAGACGACGGGTTTAGGCCGGAATCGGCTCCGACGGCAAACGGAGGCCAAAAGAACTCTAAAGATGGACCAAAACAGTACAATATGATCCACCGGACGCGACAACACGGCCGGAGCGAACCAAAATAGCCGGCGTCAAAAAGCGGCGCGGCGGCAAACGGTGGCCTAAATATATAAAAAAAATTCCGGAGGATGGGATGGCAAAGGGAGAATGTCTACTGCGTAGAACGCGGCGAGACGAGCTCAACGGTATAGGCGGATTTTGCGGCGCCCTTCCGGATTAATCACAAACTGGCGATTAACGGGTTTCGGATCAAAACTTTGGACGGCCATAACTTCTAGAATAATGATCGGAACTTAACGAAATTTGACCTAGAGCTAGATGGGACCAAGAGGCACACCGTGACGCAGGTGGCTCGAAGAATTACCTTCTGGAACAGCGGGGAACGCGCAAGGAAGTTTGCCACTGTCTGAAACGCAGTCTGATCGGAGAAAAGAATTTTCTGCGCAAAATTCAGAGGGCAAAACCGTGGGAAAAGATATGCATCACGTAGAGGACATCCCCATGAGTCTACACAAAAAATTTCAAGATCAAACTCGAAAAATTGAGGGAGTTATGGCCTCGGCAAGATTTGAGATTAAAACGGCCATAACTTTTGATCCCGTGGGCCAAATTGGCTGAATTTTGGACAGCAAGCAGATGGTACCTTGTGGCACACCATGACGAAGACGGATCTCGAAAAGAGTCGATGAGGTGCCCGGGACGAGGCTCCAAAGTTCGGCCGATGTTGGGCGACGTTCAGGCGACATTGGATGGATCTCGGAGTTTTGGAGAATAATCTGTGGCTAGGGGCGCGTGGGAGGAGTCTAGGAACCCTTATATAAGTTTGGGGAAGAGGCTAGATCAAGAAAAATCAAGTTTGGACGTGTTTGGAGGTGTTTGGGTCGGTTTGGGCATTTTATCGAGCACTTACCGTGCATTAATCGTATCCGGGCGACGTGGCCGATCGGGAGACCGACAGGTGGCAGCGGGGGCGCTGGCCTGGCCCAGGCGGGGCCTGCTGGGGTGCGGCCCAACGTGAGGGCGTTGGCCCAGTAGCGCGCGCGTGGAAAGGCGGCGGGCCGGCCGCCAGCGTGGAGGAGGGAGGGGGTGGCTGCGGTGGGCTGGGCCGGCTGGCGGGGTGGCCCGGTGGGAGGAGAGAAGATTTGGCCCAAAGCATTTTCGGAATTTCCAACCCATTTTCGAATAAAAACAATTCCAATAAATCAAATAAATCACTAGAGGCAATAAAAACACCAGAAAAATTCTAGAAAAATTCCAGAAAATATTTTGAGACATTTCCAACTCAAATAAAACATTTTCAACAAAACTTTATACAAACTTTCCAAATAATTTATTAATTTTAACAAAAGGGCTTAATACAAAATGATTCCGAATAAATCCAATAAATAGCAAACGAGCTCCGAAAAATCTCAAAAATTATAGAAGAACTTCTTGAAACACACGGAATCCAAATAAAATAAAATAAATTTTATTTGAGGTTTAGAATAATCAAATTAAATTGTTTTAGCTTTTAGAAAATTCAAATCAAGCTTCATAAACGCGAGAAAATCAACGAAAATTTTGGGGAAGCTAAACTAAACCAAAATTTTTGAAAACCCAAATTTTGGGATGTTACAAATCTCCCCCCTTAACAGAATCTCGTCCCCGAGATTCAGGGCTGACTATAGAATTAGGTTCAGGGGGACTCAACTCTTGAGCTTCCTCGAACTTCCAAGCAACTACACACTGGACAGGGGTCGCTTCTGAACAAACGCTTGGTAACATCCAAAATTTTGCAGGCTGCTCCTTGCTGATGAGGTCCTCTTACAAGTCCACTGACTCCAACTGTGTCTGCTTTTCGGGCACAAGGCACTTCTTCTACGGAAAATCTTGATACCTTCTTTGTCGGAAATTCTTGAACATCTCAGGCACTCATGCTGACGTTTCTGGCAACTCCATTGATAGGCTCCTTGCTTCTGTTCCTGAACACTTGATTTTTCTGCTTCTTCTATAAATTGGACAAGCTGTATCTGACAACAAAGCTTACTTGCAATTACGTGGTCTTCGACAAGACTTGAATAGCATTCCGGTTGGTCTGGCACTATCTTTGTCGGCTTGATTCTTTGACTGAAACTCTGTATCAATCGAATACTCCTTCACAATTCACTTTCTAACGTAAGTGTCTCGGTGAGTGAAGGACTAGGATTGAAGTGGGCAGATAAAATATCTTTTCTCCTAGGACAACTATTATCAAAGTGTCCCGGCTCATTGCATCTGAAGCAACACTTGACTGACATCCGTTGGCTTCCTCCTGACATGGCACTAATCTTGGTAGGGCAGAGCTGAGATCGATGCGATCAGCGGTGACCACTTTCTTACGAGCGATGATTAGAAAAATATCTGGCTGACGGTAGGCAAAGCAGACTCTAGAAACCAGGCTTCTTCCTTGAGAACTTTTCACTAGGTTGATGTTATGGAAACTCTGACCATCGGGGCGAAGCACAGGTGAAGGTGTCTTGAACAAAGTCCGAGTAGTATGGCAGCTGAGTTGTTGAGGGGCACTCCTCATTCGCTGTTGCGGTGGTCCTCATTGACCAACTTTCCGACGCTTGCGGTGGTCTTCCAATTCCTTGCATTCATCTTCTGGATCAGGGGTCTTGTTAACCAATTCTTCTTGCTTCAACTGACTCCTTAAGCAAGTTGCTTCCATAGTCCTACCACTCACTTTCACAGTTGTAACATGAACGTTTGGGTCATCGTGTCGGGTTGGTGGGGCATTCTCTAGGCCAATGACCTCATTTATCACACAAGAAACAATTCCATGGTGACCAAGTATCACTTATTTCCTGAGGTAGATGGATAGGGTTGACATGCTTCTTCTTCTTTTCTTCACGTGGCATAGCTGGTGCGGATGACAATCCTTCTCTTTTTACTAACACTTGAGCAATGACAGCTCGAAAATCCTCTCGCTGATGCCGAGTCACAGCGGTCACTATTGGATCTAAGGGACATTGAGCTGGGCAATGATCACGACCTTCGCAAAGATAGCAGGTGATATTGCGCATAGGACATTCTCCGGGTAAATGGCTTCCTTCACAGCTGGAACAATTGATTGCATGTTCATCAGCAGTGTATCCTATTTCTCCACATCGGATGCATGCACGGTCTTCTAACTTGTTTGGTTGACAACACTTCAAAGAACAACATCTCGGTATGGTATTAGGTGCAGGGTTGTACTCTTCTCTGATCTTGCGGTAGTCACACTATCTTCTGATGACGCAACAAACTGATGAAGGGCAGGGGCAAATTCCAATCAAGTGATAATATGTCCATCTTCCGAGGTGGCGTAGAAACCTTTCCTCCAGACTAATGCATCTCCTTTTAACTGGCAAGTAGCACAGGGGACCTTCTCCTCATCTTCACATTGTACCCAAGCAAGCTTCTCTTCTATGACACGAAGCCATATTTCTCCGTCTTTGAGAGTGGCTAATCCATCAAGCGTGGGTGGTTTTAGTCTTTATGAACAAGGCAAACTTTGACTGTGAGCAGGAGGTTACGACTTTAGTGGTGGAGGGGTTGATTTTGGCATCGATAACATTCATCTGTTGCACCATCATCTGTATGAGTGAGTGCAGGTAGTGACAAACTGATCCAAGTGTTGAATTGTCACGGTTGGTATAGTGGACGATCTTTGGTCACTATCTGCTTTATCACTGACACCAGTAGTAGCAACTGAACTGACTTGAACTGCCTCAAAGTCACTGCTGTAGTTGGTCCTTTCCATTTGTTGATCACTCCAGGGTTTTAGGTAAGAGGGAAAAAGCATAGATGAGGTTCAAGAGTCCTATTGCAGGGGAGCAGGTTTAACCCAAAAACTTATACAAACATTATTAAGAACTTGGTATGGTTGCTTATCCAAGCCTACAAGCTTTGCAACACATACTGCACACTCAGCAAACAAGAAAGAACCAAATTCCTAAGCACACAATAATCTAGAGTCTAAAAGGGTAACACTCCTATCTTAAGAGACGCGACTCTCACACATGAGTCTCAACTTACTACTAAGCACTGGTTCTTCAAGCTTCTAGAACACTTCATCGATCCACTTCTCTTCGAGCGCGACGATCCCTTACTTCATGATCTTCAGGGTTGACGGTGACATACAGTACTTTCTCCTTAAGTGTGAAACATCGTTAACTATTCGGAACAACTCAGGTAAGATTTCCATTTAAATCGAAGGGAAGGATAAAACTTTCAGCAAAGAGGAAAGAATAGAAGAATAAGATAAGTCAAGAATGTATTATTCTTTCAAGTTAAATTTTCTCTTTAGAAAATAATTTTGAAGCTCCTAAAGACGGCCAATCTATCTAGGGTCAAGTCCTACAGTCAGTATGGCTCTGATACCACCTCTGTCGGGACCCGAATTTGCAAATCCGGACCCTCTGTGTATTCAGCACTAGTCCAGGATCACGCTAGTGCACACAGTCTCAACATAGATGAATATCACAATCATACACAATGAATAGTAAAAATAACTCAATAATAGAATATAAACTATTGAGCGACCTTAAGGTCAACCTTACATTTGTGAAACCCTGACGGCTTCAACTCCAAATAAGCAAAGAATGAACGAAGAACATCGGTGAATCCCATCAATACGCCACGAGCAAGCGACAGGTTCGACTCCTAGATAATCGCCTTCTCACGGAACTTCTTCTTCTTCGACGATGTAGACTTTTGCTCACTGGTGATTGTTTGTTTGCAAGGGGTGAGTACATAAAGCACTCAGCAAGTCATGCACAGAATGCAAGTCTAATAACTATATGCATGGCTTATTCCAAATGACAGGCTGAAGGGGTTATTTTGCAATAAATAGCATTCACAAATATTCATAATAGATTGTAAAGCGGTAAAACAGATAATAATAGTAATAATTTCACGATTGTTTTAAAAGTAAACCATTCCACATCCTTAACCAATTATCACTTTTCCACAGCAAAAGCGCCTCCAAACCCAAGTTCAATTTTGAGAAAATCTAACCCTTGATTTGTAATCCCGAGCATTGTCGATCACAGTGGACTCGGCTATTCGAATAGGTTTTACACTCTGCAGAGGTTATACACTTTACCCACAAGATACAATCCACTCACCACGTCGGTAGTGAATCGCCATACAAGAGTATGCGAATGAGCGATCATAACAAAGTCTTTGGAAGCCTCTAACTACACAAGTGGTCCTCCAGGTTATTGCACACTAACCCTTCCCTTAGCTAAGGCGAAGTTTAGGCCAATCAACCGTTAGATGGGTACTGGCCTCGGCCCGATGCGCTCCCCTTCAAGCTACACAAGCGGTGTAGTTGACACCCAGGTACCACAAGTAAGTTATTAGCAACTTAATCAGCTAGGTCCGTCCCATTAGGACATGTGGTTGCACGTTTGACTCAGTTCAAAGGCTTGCAAGGTTAAGTCCTTAGGGTGACCAGGGCAAGACTACCCAAGAACCAAATCAACATCCCGATTGCCACACCGGCCCACGATCATTCTTGCCACATGCCCCTGGCCGAAAACTATTTATCAAAACCCAGGTTGATTACCAAGCACCACGTGCTATCAACATCACATGATACCTTTCCAAAACAGGTTCAATATATCATTAAGTCAATATTAACATTTGATTGTCCAAATTCATGTCATGAGCACGTAGCAGGTCTAAGCAATACACTACAACGGTCTAAGACCCATGTTGGCAATTTGATTATGTCCAACTAGTAAACCACAACTAGGGTGACAAGGGTCATGGCACATACTTAAATAATCAAGGTGTCATACAGCAAATTGGTATTTATCTAACCCCCATGTTTAAACAAAGTATCTTTCTAATTGATCTAGCATGCAATAGTTTAAATCAAAATAGATTTCGAAATAGGATCAACATGGTCAAAGCACAACTTGCCTGGCCCTTGCAAACTTTTACTGTCCTTTACTCTTTATCCTTGATCCTTGATCCTCGAGCTTCAACTTCCACTTTCTCGATCCTCAGCTCGCTCGAACGACTTCCGGACGACACGTCTAACGATTAAGGAAGAAGCAAATACAAACCAATTCAAAAGACAAATCAAGTAAACTCCAAATTAAGAACAGCATTGGGCACAACGGCTTGGGAGAGATTTGGGAACTCAAACGGATTAGATCGAAGAGTTGACAAAAGAGAACGGGCTTTCGGCAAAACTCCGAAAAGGGAAAGACTAATAACTGGAAAAGAAAGAATAATATTTCGAAGAATATTTCTTCCGAAGTTATTATCTTGATTGGACAGATAGTGACATATGGGCTCTCGATCTATAGATCGGGTCCATAAGGATATGTTAGTTCGCAGTGAACTAAACTGATTCTTGAAGTTGACTTTTGTTGACCGAACGGACACAGTCAAACAAAAGAGAAGAAGACTGATAGACTAGATTGGGCACAAAGGTATGACAGATGGCCAATGGTCTATCGACCAAGTCCACGAAGGAATTCTCGATTAATGGCAGATTAGGTTTTCAGGGATAAGACAAGACAAGTGTCTTACCACGGTTGAAACAACGGGAAAGATTGCAAAGATAACAACGCGGCTCACGATAAACTTAGTTCATCGAACCGGTCTTAGGTTAGGGTTTTGATTCGGCTTGAAGATGATATGACGATGAGACTAGGCTCACGTCATGATAATAGAACAGATGAAGGCATCGCACTAAGGTTTGTGCATGAATGCACGCATGCGATGACAACGAAGCGAAGAGCGCCAATCGTTAACGATGAAACGTTAACGATGAAACGTTAACGACGAAACGTTAACGGTGGAACGTTAACGACGGAGCGTTAACGGCAAAACGTTAACGGAGGAACGTTAACGCACGCAAGCGTTAACGACGGGCGTGAAGCGGTGGAAGCGTTAACGGGAAACATGCGGAGAGGAACGTTAGCGGGCGTTAACGACAAACGCAACGGCAAAGCGTTAACAGGGAAACGTTAACGCATTTAACGTGCGGCAAAACGTTAACGGTGGAACGTTAACGGCAAGACGTTACCGACGGGCGTTAACGGCAGGCGTTAACGAAACATTGGCGGCAAAGCGTTAGCGGAGGAACGCGGAAGAACGTTAACGGGGAAACGTTAACGGCGAACGTTAACGGTGGAGGTCAACAATGATAGGATACTCATGAAACAAGGTAGCGACCGTCGGTGCAACGACATGGCCGCGGTAGAACGCCACCAAGGATGGTTAACCGGTGCGCGAACCGGCAGCGGTTTAGGTTGAAAGACGACGGGTTGAGGCCGGAATCGGCTCCGACGGCAAACGGAGACCAAAAGAACTCTAAAGATGGACCAAAACAGTACAAGATGATCCACCGGACGCGACAACACGGCCGGAGCGAACCAAAATAGCCGGTGTCAAAAGGCGACGCGCGGCGACGGCAAACGGTGGCCTAAATATATAAAAAAAATTCCGGAGGATGGGATGGCAAAGGGAGAATGTCTACTGCGTAGAACGCGGCGAGACGAGCTCAACGGTATAGGCGGATTTTGCGGCGCCCTTCCGGATTAATCACAAACTGGCGATTAACGGGTTTCGGATCAAAACTTTGGACGGCCATAACTTCTAGAATAATGATCGGAACTTAACGAAATTTGACCGAGAGCTAGATGGGACCAAGAGGCACACCGTGACGCAGGTGGCTCGAAGAAATACCTTCTGGAACAGCGGGGGACGCGCGAGGAAGTTTGCCACTGTATTGAACGCAGTCTGAACGGAGAAATTAATTTGCTGCGCCAAATCCAGAGGGCAAAACCTTGGGGCAAGATGTGCATCCTGTAGAGGACATCCCCAGGAGTCTACACAAAAAATTTCACCGTCAAACTCGAAAAATTGAGGGAGTTATGGCCTCGGCAAGATTCGAGATTGAAACGGCCGTAACTTTTGATCCCGTGGACCAAATTGGCTGAATTTTGGACAGCAAGTAGATGGTACCTTGTGGCACACCACGGAGAAGACGGATCTCGAAAAGAGTCGACGAGTTGCCCGGGACGCGGCTCCAAAGTTCGGCCGGCGTTGGGCAACGTTCAGGCGACATTGGATGGATCTCGGAGTTTTGGAGAATAATCTGTGGCTAGGGGCGCGTGGGAGGAGTCTAGGAACCCTTATATAAGTTTGGGGAAGAGGCTAGATCAAGAAAAATCAAGTTTGGACGTGTTTGGAGGTGTTTGGGTCGGTTTGGGCATTTTATCGAGCACTTACCGTGCATGAATCGGATCCGGGCGACGTGGCCGATCGGGAGACCGACACGTGGCAGCGGGGGCGCTGGCCTGGCCCAGGCGTGGCCTGCTGGCGTGCGGCCCAACGTGAGGCGTTAGCCCAGGAGCGCCGCGTGGGGAAGGCGGCGCCACGGCCGCCAGCGCGTGGAGGAGGGAGGGGTGGCTGCGGTGGTCGGGCCGGTGGGTGGGTGGCCAGTGGGAGGAGAGAAGATTTGGCCCAAAGCATTTTCGGAATTTCCAACCCATTTTCGAATAAAAACAATTCCAATAAATCAAATAAATCACTAGAGGCAATAAAAACACCAGAAAAATTCTAGAAAAATTCCAGAAAATATTTTGAGACATTTCCAACTCAAATAAAACATTTTCAACAAAACTTTATACAAACTTTCCAAATAATTTATTAATTTTAACAAAAGGGCTTAATACAAAATGATTCCGAATAAATCCAATAAATAGCAAACGAGCTCCGAAAAATCTCAAAAATTACAGAAGAACTTCTTGAAACACACGGAATCCAAATAAAATAAAATAAATTTTATTTGAGGTTTAGAATAATCAAATTAAATTGTTTTAGCTTTTAGAAAATTCAAATCAAGCTTCATAAACGCGAGAAAATCAACGAAAATTTTGGGGAAGCTAAACTAAACCAAAATTTTTGAAAACCCAAATTTTGGGATGTTACAATATATGACTTTCTCACCGACCTGGCTCAACGACTCTTTTATCATTTAACATCTAAAAACGATGTCTTGTTTACTTTTCACCATTTCTTCATCATGTAACAACACTACCGAAAAGTTATTCATGATGTTGGCATATTTGCATACATGGCATGATACATGGCCCGGGCGGTGAGAAAGTCATAACTAGTCCGGGGAAGGTCGGTGAGAAAGTTATGACTATTCCGGAGAGCCAATGAGTAAGTCCTACATCGTGATTCCATCCACCGTGGTGTGGGGAAGCGAGGAGTAGGCACCCTCCATCTTCGGGATGGAAGGGGGGAGAGGGTGCACACCGACGGGTGTGTACTCAACCGTACCGGTATGAGTTTCCAAGGAGATATGAGCATCGCATCGCATTGCATACATAATGATGATGATAATGATTTGTGAACATGAATGAGATGATATACATGATGTGAGTTGTTGTAGCCATGTAATTGCTTTTGTTTGTACCATTGCAATATGCTTGCTGAGTTTTGAACTCACGCTTGTGTTTTCTTGTTGTTTTAGGTACCATGAGATCGGCATGCGGGGAAGGGAAATAGTCACACTTCCGCACGTAGCTTCACTCATTTGATTCCACAAGTCATTCAATTAGTTTTTGTTAATAAACTGCGTGTGATGATTATTGCTTTAAGGTTTAGCTTTGCTATATGAGAGTCTTATTGTTCGTTTGACTCTTGGAGACATTAAATGCTTGAAACTAGACTTATATTGTTGTTAAGTCTTTAAGTATTATTGTTTTAGTTGTCTCTCATATTGCCATGTATTGCTATGCTGTTGTTGCTCCTTCAAATCATGTTAAAACAAAGGAGATGATGCCGAAATCTCGGGTTTTAGCATTTACTCCTTTGTTGTAATTTACCTTAATTCATGGTATTTAGATGTTGTTTAGCTTATATTTGGTAGCATTCAGGCATATTAATTGCCGGGGTGTTACAGATACACGGGAAACACACGCGTAGAGATGTTGGAACTTGATGCAATCAAAGGAACGAGCTAAATAAATATAAGTGAGGCATCAAAAAGCTCGTATTGCATAAGTTATGGAGAGACGCTAGCTAATTGCCCAAATGAAGAACAGGGGCAATAGATTGCTCAAAATCACAAACTAGCACAATATGAAAAATGCACAAATGCTATGATGTACTCTCAATCAAATTCCACTCTTTTTTTGCGCTCTTTGCTTTTGCCCGCACTTTTCTTTTCTTTTCTTATTTTTATGTTCGGCGGTTTTCTTTTCTTTTTTTTGTGCGGCCAAACAAATATGAGAGTAGCACAATATATATGACTAGGTGCAATACAAGTGCAATCCAAATTATGCAATAGAATGTAACATGAGCAGCCCTAGAGCAAAATCAAATAGCTAGTCTCGATTAGGTTCAAAGTGTTCACAAAGGATGAATTAGTTCCCAAAGGTAGGTGTACTGATCAGGAATGGATGTTTTTTTATGAGGGGACTATGATCAGCAACTAGACAATGCTAAAACGAACATAAATTCAATTTAGCAAACCGAAATTAATAGATCGAAAAGGTGCAAACTTGGTTTGGATAGGAGGAACAAATCTTTTTGTGGCAAATTTTCTGGACTATAGGGATTAAATCAATCTACTAAACTAGGGTAAAGAAATTTCTCACCGAGCAACCTGGTTTGCTCTGATACCACTTGATGTAACATTGGGTGTCCCGATCTTTCGATGAGAATGATAACCTTCGATTTGGGTGGAGACGACTTTGACGATCGGACTACAACGTACAACGACGATGCGCCTTAGCAATCACTAAACCAACTCCAAAGGGTTATTGACCTTGCCGTGGGCACGATCAACCTGATCACGAAGATCAATTCCTGCAAGCAATCGAATAACAAGCAAGAACAAGGCAAAAGCAATCTAAAATTGCAAATATAGATGAATTATAGAAAAAGTTGGGGTTCCGATACAAGGAGCTTGTTAGGCGGCCGTTGAGCACGTCTAAAAGACTCAAAATAGTAGCAAAAGGCTAAACTATCAAATAACCAAAACCCAAGTTATTTTGGGGGACTCCCTAGCTATATAGGAGAAATAGGGGTCCAAAACCATGCTAGGGGCCTCCAAAACACATCCATGGTCGAGTAGGACTCCTATTCCTAGTTTGACTCGGATTTGGAAAGATGACCGAACTTGTTTTGCAGATTCCCGTTGACTCGTATGGAATTTGGACATGAAGCCAGATCCGTCGGAAAGAGGAACACAAAACACCCTTGTGGATCAAAACCTTTCAAACTAGTACTCATAGACTCCAGACACACTTGTGGATCAAAAGTTATGGTCATTTTAAGTTGGTGCTGTCCCAGAAGCCGAATCCGAGTTGAACTTGTGCACCGGAAGAATTGGCTTCATGCTTGACGTTTGGGAGTCCTTCTCCTTCGTTCCTAAGGATAATTAAATCATAACAAGGATTAAATAGCATTCCATTCATTAAATTATTTGTATGCAACCCGAGGAACGCATTCACCTGGCAATTGAATTGACGTGTGCGAGCTCGAGTAATTGGCCCTTGTATTACATTGTTGGTTTCAATTGGGTTTGTAGGCATGGCCATATCCATGGTAGTGATGTCCTCATCATCCTCCCCTTCTTGCATTTGAGTCATTCTCGACTCAAGTTCATCATCTTCTCCCAAGTATGGCTTTAGATCTGATAATTGAGTTTACGGGCTCGAGCTCGAGTCAATGGTCCTTGAACCGACGAAGATGTAGAAGGATGGCCAAGGTGGGGGTCGATAAAGCCATGCAGATGGAGCCATCGTAGTGGATGTATACGAAGTAGAGGATGCTGTGAAGTGTCGCCAACTTAATGGTCCTGGCCAATGTGGGAGTTGATGAAACCATGCAGTTGATATAATTACAGCAACACTTGGTGATGACCATATGTATGCAGTGTTAGTTCTGTCCATGATGAACATGGTCTCATCAGATCCATAATTAATGGTCCTCGTGGGCTTAACGCGTTGATGGGCCCTGGCTTAGGGTTTCGTCATGTGGCTATATAAGGAGAGGAGAAGGGTGGGCTTCACACATATCTTTCGCCCAGAACCCTAGCCTCCACCTCTCGTTGCCCCTGCCAAGTGACACGGTGTTTACACGTCGATGCACGGCGTTCCATCCTTGGACGCGTGGACTGCTGTGGTGATGCTGCTGCTACTGCGGCGTGGAGAACCCGATCCGCGGCGAGGACGATCCGTGGTGAGGACGATCCACACCGAGAACGATCCACTACATCAACGCGCGAAGGATTCCGCAACTGCATCTAGTGGTAATTGATCTATGATCACCTTCTTGCGAGTAGCTTTTCTGGTTTTGCGGTAGAAATTTTAATTTGTGTTAGAGTAGCATACCACGTTTCTCTACAGAAAGCTACCTTTATGACTACCTAGTTACAAAATAGATTTTGGCAACCCCTAAGTATACTATTACACATGTAGAAAATCATGACAATCTCAGGTCTAAGGATCACATGTACACTATGTATGAGACCAATTGATGACACTTAAGAATATAACAATTCACGCAGTGTCTCATGGTAGGTCACTCTAACACCATGTTCTCCAACATGTGTCCACATTATTGATTTGATATCCCTATATCCATGATCCTTGAAAATAATCATGAATCAATACATGTGTTGACATATAAATCACAATTGCCCCACATAATGATATAAGGTCAAGGATAATTCACAATAATATCAAAACATGAATGAGGAATTTCATAAACAAATAACATACGTGTTGATCGATACTAATGCTATTTATTCAAGGGACAAAATAATCATGTTATTCTATAAACATAGATGCGATACAATCATCTCCATGATTTCCTCAAAGGCATATCACTAACACAGGGATATAGGGATATCAAATTATAATGTGGACACATGTTGGAGAATATGGTATAATTGTTATAGAAATTAATATTGCTACTTATCATATTAGTACTTGGGTATTTGATACCAAATTGATTGATCATATTTGCAATTCGATGCAGTGGCTAATAAAGACTAGAAGTTTGGCAAAGGCGAAGTTGATCTCGTGTGGGTAATAAAGCAAGAATTACTGGATTGGCTGTTTGCACTTATCCATTACATTTATTGTTAGGATTAGTTTTGGAAATTTCCCATTTTTTTCAAAGTATTCAAAAAATCTAATTCGGCTTCTAGGGTGCTCTAATCTGCAGATGAACATAGACACTACCATTCGTGACATAGATTGGACAGCGCTCGTAAAATGGCCATAACTTTTAAACGGCTAAACGAAACTCGGTGATTTTGGTCTTCATTTAAATATAATTCGATTATCTACAACTTTTGCAACAGCCAGTCCCCCAGAAAACGAATCTAAAATTCTCAAATCCATGCCCGAAGTTGATGATCTAATCTGGCTGAGAACAGCACGCTAGACAGATCCAGATTGAACTTAAACACATCTAATAACAACACCTAATTGAAGGTTTTAGGCATGGATTCCCCCATCTAAATAGCACCAAATCACTACAAAATAACCTACAATGCTTACCTCTCCTTGGAGAATCAACGAAACGACGAAATTCTCCTCGTCCCGGCCTAGATCGCCCTCCAAACGCCGAGATTCGCCGCATCCTCTCGGTTGTACGGTGGCCCATCTACACGACCTTTCGCGAGTTTTTCAGATACGTGCTATCCGTATCCTCTAAGCACTGGATGCAGGCTTTATATCCTTTGATAGATAGGCCCGACAGGTTATCAAGTGCAGCCCAGTCGTTGATGGTTACGAATAGCAATGCACGTAGGGTGAAGTGCTCTCTTTTATACTCATCCCACACATGTACACCATCGTTCCACAGCGTTAGTAGATCTTCAACCAATGGTTTAAGGTACACATTGATGTTGTTTCCAGGTTGCTTCAGCCCTTGGATAAGCAACGGTATCATAATGTACTTCCGCTTCATACACAGCCAAGTAGGAAGGTTGTAGATACATAGATGTGAGACCCCGGATCGGCTATCCGGAGTCCTCTGTGTATTTCTGTACTAGTCCCAGATCAGTAGCTAGTACACACAGTCAAACAGTGATGAATCAACAACCATATCACGAAGACATATAACTAAATAATAATAACACCAAATAAAAGCAAAGACCTTATGGTCAAGGTTTACCATTACGGCCTTAACAGGCAGAACAACTTGAACAACTGCAGCGGAAGACGAAAACACCAAGGCGACCCATCCAAATGCCCACAGGCAATCAAGTGGGGAGCGCGTCCTAGTCGTTGGAATTCCTTGACAGCTTCTTTCACTTCTGAGATAGGATTAAAATGTAGCACGTGAGTACATAAAGTACTCAGCAAGTCAGGGAAATGATGCACAATGTAGGCTATCCAAAGATGGCTTAATATGGTTCTTTTGCACAAAGCCAAGTTTCATCAAATCATACTTGTTAACAAGTTTCACAAAGCATATTTTAGCAATTCTTTTTAATAATTGAATTATGTAATATTGCAGTGAATGTTCTAACCACCACTCACTAATATACAGGCTCTATCCGCCACATTCCAAAAAGATCATGATCAATTCATTCACATGGCTCTATCTGCCACGGTTCACAAAATCAGGTTCATTCCACCTACCTGGCTTTAGCCGCCAGAAGCACACCCGAGAGTTCTAACCGCTCTCGGATCCCAAAACAAACCATTGTTTAGTTTGAAACCAAAAACCAAAGTCTACCAGTATGAAAGCATTCAGCAAGCTTTGCCTTTGACCGTAGGCACGGCTATTCGAATAGTTTTAACTCTGCAGAGGTGTACAACTTTACCCACAAGACATGATATTCCCTTGGTGCCAAGCTATTAGCACACTTCCTTAGGTGTGCCGGCAGGGATATCATGACAAGGCCTTTACAATGTATACGCCTTTACTCCGACTCCAATTCACGAGGTTTCACATTGTTAGGGTTATATCCACCCAGTACAGAAGCCCCCTCTTGCGCCGTGTGAGAAAAACAACAACATTGCCTCTATCCGGCGCTCACTTTCCACCGTTTGGTGAGTCTAAGTTAGGTTTCTACAAATTAGTTAGCCAGGTTGTGCCCACTTTGACATGTGGTTGTACGGTTATGCTTAAAATGGAGACAGTCATAAGCGTCGGTCCTTAACTGACTTGGGGCGGTACTTGCACAATGAAAGCTAGCGCTCCATCCGCACCCACCAAACAAACCATTCCGCCCAAGTCCAAACCATTTTTCATTTTATTTTTATTTTGTAAACCAACGGTAATACTCCTTGCCTATAACTTTCAACACAAAGTT
The DNA here is from genome assembly GCA_036346355.1 of Rhipidocladum racemiflorum. NCBI lineage: Eukaryota > Viridiplantae > Streptophyta > Magnoliopsida > Poales > Poaceae > Rhipidocladum > Rhipidocladum racemiflorum. The sequence goes on from CM070591.1 coordinate 40,997,054, forward strand.
TCAAGAGATAAATGAAATTTCCCACCCATAGGTGACTACTGACCGATTGCAATTCTAATCATTTCTCCCGAACTATTCTATTCCACCAATAGTTTATTTTATAAAATACATATCCCCGGGTTTGATTAAAATCCTTATAATCAATTGTGTATTCCCCGATAATCCTTCTATTGCCGAAATTTTACAATCATATGAATAATCCAATTCAAGATAGTAGTCAACAAGTAAGAAGTATATCATGGTACCATCATAACTCCCAAAAAATCATAATAAACTACAATCATGTTTGTATATGAAATATTTCCCTTAAACCATAATTCGTATTTATGGCTTATCCAGTATTTACACGGTAATCAATCTTATCATCTGCTAAGAATATTTCACCAAATCACTTACTAAACCACCGAGAGTACTTCACAATATTATCTCTAATCATCTAGAATACAATCCACCGATAATACTGCATAATAGCATATATTTAATCATTCACATTATCACTTCTAGAGTATCTACTTTCATCCTCCAAGAATACACACTATCGTCCTTTACTAAACCACCAAATATTATTTCCTAAAACTAGGATTGTACTAATTCATTGTCAATAGTAGTTTCCCTTCACACCGATACTAAGTTAAATAAATAAACCACACATATTCTACATTATTCACAATTCTCCATAAATGATTATCACATAGCTATATCTCCATAATCATCTATTTCTTAATTAATTCGTTAATAGTAATTCCCAACAAACCCTAATAATCCAACTATCTCTGTAACACCCCGGCATTTAATATGCCTGAATGCTACCAAACATAAGCTAAACAACATCTAAATACCACAAGTTACCATAAATTCCAGCAAAGGTACATATGCTAAAAACCGAAATTTCGGCAGCATCTCCTTTGTTTTAACATGAATTAAAGGAGCAACAACAGTATAGCAATGTATGGATTATGAGAGACAACTAAAAACAGCAATAATTAACGACTTAGCAACAATATAAGTCTAGTTTCAAACACATAATGTCTCCAAGGGTCAAACGAACAATAAAACTCTCATATAGCAAAGCTAAACCTTAAAGCAATAATCATCACACGCAATTTATTATCAAACTAATAGAATGACTTGTGGAATCAATATGGTGAAGCTACGTGTGGGCGTGTGACTATTTCCCTTCCCCGCATGCCGTTCTCATGGTACCTAAAATAACAAGAAAACACAAGCGTGAGTTGAAACTCAGCAAGAATATTGCAATGGACAACAAGAATAATATCATGGCAATAACATCTCCCATCATATATATCATCTCATTCATGAACACTTAACAATATCTTCATCATTATGTATGCAATGTAATGCAATGCTCATGTCTCCTTGGAAACTCATACCGGTATGGTTGAGTACACACCCGTCGGTGTGCACCCTCTCCCCCCTTCCATCCCGAAGATGGAGGGTGCCTACTCCTCGCTTCCGTTCACCGCGGTGAATGGAATCACGATGTAGGACTTACTCATTGGCTTTCCGGATTAGTCATAACTTTCTCACCGACCTTCAGGACTAGTTATGACTTTCTCACCGCGAGCCATGTAACATGCCATGTATGCATTTATGCCAACATCATATTTAACTCACATATTAACACATGGCATCATAACATATTAAACATGCTCATCATATCATTGGCAATCATAAAAGCATGGCAAGTGATCATATATCATGTAGTCAATTCCATCTATTCTCAACAAGCAACCTACAAATCGCTATCCATCACAATACACTTGCCTCAACCACGGGCAACGGATTGGCGGGAAGTAGAGGGCACTCCCGGGGTCGCACCACCTGCACATAGGTACCACACGCTCACAATCATGTCCACAAAACAGTACGCAAACCCTCATCTACCCCGACATTGCCAACTACTCGCAAAACCTAAAAACAGAGGTTCTGTCCCGTCGGGATAGCAGCCTTGCAAAAGGCATAACTTGAGTTCTGGGACTCCGAATCGATTAAACGAGTACATCCTCGCGTAGCTTAGGAAATTTCCCAACTTTCTCTAGGTATATGGAAAGACTGATTCGGACTCTAAAGTTGTTTAATCTACATATTACCGTGATCTTTTCCAATTACGTCATAGATTTTATCACGCTCGGTAAAACAGCCATAACTTTCAAACGGCTGAGCGGAATTTAGCATGCTTTATACCCACTGAAATATAATGAAATTATCTACAACTTATTCAACATCCGTACGGACAGATTCGGACTCTAAATTGACGAAAACGCAAACCCTAGGTCGACTGCTCATGCTGTCCCAAAAACAGAACGTGGCAACATCTAGATCTAATCCAAATTACTCAATTCCAGCACCACCAATTGATCTAAAAACTTGATAAACACCCTTAGAACAGTACCTAGATTAACGCCAAGGATTTCCATGGACATACCTTTGCCCGACGCACGAAAACCCAATAGATCTCCTCCCGGTTCGCGCGATCCCCTTCCTCGCTTCCAAATCCACCGGATCTCCTCGTCGCGGAGCGCTCCAATGGATGGATCTTCGAGGTGGTGAGGTCAATAACTCACCTAGGCGCAGCAAGGGAGGTGGAGAGGTGGTGGAGAGGGTGGTGGCGCAAGGGGAGAGGCTTGGGGGAGGTGGAGGCGCCCAAGGAGGAGGTGGGGAGGTGTGGGAGGCGGCTAGGGCACTTGGGGGCGCAAGGGGCAGGGGGAGGATGCCAAAAAGGGCAGGGAAACCCCCCTTTAACCAGCCCTAAGCCCCTTTCCTAATCCTAAATGGATTCCCACTCCATCCCACCAAAGCCCACAACCCCCTCTTTAAGGCCCAAACTCCTCCGGGAAGGCCCAAAACCCTGGAAACGGCCCGACAACGCTATTAATATCCATACCTTATGTTTTTAACCTCCCATATCATATTTCAATATGTTTTTGACCTCATCATGCACTTTTTATAAGGTTACGACGCTCTGTGGTGTCACAACACTTCAAAAGGCCCAAAAACGCGAGTAAACCTCAAGCCGAAAGGTTTTATTCTCTAATTTCACATTTTATAATGTCACACCATACCGTAGTGTCACAATCTCTGACTCTCATTTTGATATTATTTTATCAAACCAAGAAATCAAATTTCAATATGTTATCTACTTGCAATGATCCATCTAATCCATCATGCATACTTCACAATACCATACGTTGTAACACCCCAGCATCTAGTATGCCTGAATGCTACCAAACATAGACTAAACAATATCTAAATACCACAAATTAACATAAATTACAGCAAAGGAGCAAATGCTAAAACCGAAAATTTCGGCAGCATCTCCTTTGTTTCTCATGCTTCGAAGCAACAACAATAGTAAGACAAGATATAGCTTGGTAAATGACAACTAAAACAGCAATAACAATTGATATGGCAACACTTATATCTACAAACAGCGAATTCAACCATTTCACCAATTATAGTGAAGCAAAAGATGAACTTAAGCTCAAAACCAAGCCGAGCACCAAGTTTCATGGCACAACTCTTATTAGCATGTCTCCAAGTGATTAAACATAGACTATGAATGTGGAGCTACGTGTAGAAGTGTAGCTAAACCCCTTTCCCGCATGCCGGTCTCAAAGTACCTAAAAACAACATAAAACACAAGCGTGAGTTCATCACTCAGCAAGTATATTGCAATGGGCCAAAAAAACAATTCAATGTAACATCACTACATACCATGCTCAACTTCATGGTCAAGTCATAATCTCATATTCAACATCATATTCATGTCTCAAAATCATTGTTCACATATCATCATCATCATGTATGCAATGCGATGCAATGCAATGCTCATATCTCCTGGAAGCTTATACCGGTATAGCTGAGTGCACACCCGTCGGCGTGCACCCTCTCCCCCCTTCCATCCCGTAGATGGAGGGTGCCTACTCCTCGCTTCCATTCACCACGTGGATGGAATCACGATGTAGGTCTTACTCAATGGCGTTCCCGACTAGTCATAACTTTCTCACCGACCTTACCAGACTAATTATGACTTTCTCACTGCCCTCGCCATGTCTCATGCCATGAATGCAAAGATGCCAACATCATAAAATAATTTGCACATTTACTTAAACCAATCATAGCATAGAATCATAATGGATCATTTTCATCATACCAATAGCAAGCATTAAAGCATGGCATGTTATCGCATCATAAATTCAATTTCAACTCATCAAAACTAGCGATCTACAACTCGCTACCCATTCCAATACACTTGCCTTAACCTCCGGCGACAGATTGATGAGAAGTAGTGGGCACTCCCGGGGTCACACCACCTTCTCCCGACGCACGAAACCCAATAGATCTCCTCCCGGTTCGCGCGATCTCCTTCCTCGCTCCAAATCCACCGGATCTCCTCGTCGCGGAGCGCTCCAATGGACGGACCTTCGAGGTGTTGAGGTGGAGAACTCCCCTAGGGGCAGCAAGGGGGGTGGAGAGGGGAGGAGAGGGGTGGTGGCGCCATGGGGGAAGATGGAGAGGAAGGGGAAGGGTAGAGGCGCATGGGGGGTTAGGGGTGGCGGCTAGGGTTGGGAGAAGGAGTTTGGGGCACACCAAGGGGTGGGGGCCAGATTTGGCTGCCCAAAAGTCCCCCGCTTGGGCCCAAACCCTTCCACCGGAGGCCCAACTCAACCCCCAAGGCCCAAAGTCCCCCGGAGAGGCCCAAAACACCCGAAAACGGCCCAAAAACACGCTATAAACGGCATAACGTAAAGTTTTAACCTCCATTTACATATTTTATAATGTTTTGACCTCAACATCCACATTTTATAAGATACGACACTCCGTGGTGTCACATACATCCTCCACAATTTCCCCCAATTCATTATAATGTGAGCTACTACCACAATCCAACGTCACAATGTTCGATGATCACCATTCATAGATCCATTTCATATTACCAACCCTCATATCATCACTAATGTTCAACTATTCTCCATTTACATTCCATACTAGTGGTTCCATCCAAAAGGTCCTCCAAGCAGTCATTCCCCGAGTCAAAGATTACTTTCCCCAAAAACATTTATATTGGTGGATTACTATACTAGGGCGACAAAGGATCATGTATAACAATATCAAGGAGGTATGAACAATAGGTATTAACTAATGGCCTAACGTCAACATCATCCTTTTATATAAATAGCAATGCAAGTTGTAAAACAGTGTAAAACATTTATAAATCATGGGATCAACATGTGTCAAGGAGACTTGCCTCGGTCACAGTAAGATCGACGAACTTTGGAAGTCCGGCGGCTGGGTCGGCGGTCGCGTTGGGGTCCTCGGCTACGCGCAAATCGAGGCAACAAATAAATACAAGAAAATAAATAAAATCCAAAAATTATAAAAGTAGTACTAGCAGGTAGATCTTGATTTTAGATGAATTTAGGAATTTGAACGGAGTCAATCGGAGTTCGGCCGGAGAAGATATGGGCATCCGAAGTTTGAATTTCGAAAAATTGGAAAATCGAGAATATTCCAGGGAATATTCCCTTTCCTATTTTTCTGATTTTTGGAAATTAATTGTGTCACTTGCAAGTGGGCCCCACATGTCATTGACATGGGGCTTGTCTTCAAGCTTTGGCCTAGCCATGGCCATGCCATGGTGGGGAAGGAGCTTAGGGGGTGGCTGGCCGGCGAGGGGCCGTGGTGATCCGTGGCGCGGCCAATGATAGGGCGAGGCGAAGTGCTGGGCGGCGGCGGCGGCGGCTGACGAAGGCGGCGCGGGCGGCCAAGACGCGAAGTGGCGGCGGCACATGGCGGCGGGCGGGCGAAGCCGGCTGGGCACGAGCCCACGCACGCACAGAAGACCACCAAAAGAACAGAGACTCAATCTTTTCCAAAAACCCGAATTTTGCCCCCATTTTTCCACGGATTTGCATCAAACAAAAGCATGGAATCACTAGATTACATCCTTAGGGACTCATAGGAGGAAAGAATCGAGTGGATTCTCACCGGAGGCGGCGAATTTGACGAAGAACGGAGCTCCGGCCGAAACAACAAAAACGCGAAATTCGTCTCCAAAACTTGATAAAACCTAAAATTGATTGTTGGGTTAAACTCTAGACTCATTCACGGTCACAAGGAATCAACTGGCACGAATAATGACCCACCGTGGAGAGATCTACAACCAAGAACGTGAAGAACACCAAAAACTCTAACCCGGTGTCGGTTTTCTTGCTCTAGTGGATGAACGAACGGGAGAGGCCAAAGGAGGCTCATACCACCGGGACGGGGGTTCTTATACGGAGAAAATGGAAGTGGAATCACGCGGAACGGAGTTGAAACGGCCGAGTGATGAGCAATTATGTCCATTTCGGTTTTTGACCGTTCGTGCGAATTCCGGCGAGATTGACGGCGAGTGATGGTGGGGAATGGCAAGAGGGCGACGCTACGGATTCAACGGAACCGGTCGTTCGCGTTTTGGAGTTGAAATGAGGGAGATGGAGTGGTTTAAAGAGGGCAACCTCCATTGGAGAGAGCTTGAAGCATCTCTCTATTGCTTCCATGGCTAGAGGTTGAAGAAGGGTACGTAGCGCCACGTGGCAGCACGCGATTGGCCGGGAATTACGTAAATGATCCGCCCTAGAAAAAAATTAGGAAAAATGGTCTAAAAATTCCGGAAAAATTCCTAGAACCATTTTGGAATATTTGGGACCCAATAAAATTGGTTTCGCAGAATTTGGATAAAATTTGTGGAATTAAATATTCAGGCGCGGATTGCGGGCATTAAACAAAAGCCGCGCGAGATAAAATAGGAGCGAAGGTCCAAAAATCCGGGGAATGGTTCCTAAAATCATTTAGGAATATTTGGAACATAATTGAAGTGGTTTCGGGATTTTTGGAGCATTTTTGGACTCGGGTGAAATTTCGGGTACCGGCGGGAATCTGGAAATTCGATTTTTCGAACGGAAGGGAATTAAATCCCGATTTTGGATGGGAAAGGATGCCAGCTTAAATATAAACACCAGAGAAACTCTAATTTTTGAATTTAATTAATTTAAATTAGATTTTCTCCAGAAGGCGAGAACTAGGGCGTTACAAACCTACCCCCCTTAGAAAGAATCTCGTCCCCGAGATTCGGACGGAGAAAGAAAAAGAAAGATTAGGATACTCATTGCGATAAAAGATACAATCATTACGGCATGCATGTATCTTCTGTACCTCCAACCCCAAAGGACATACAACTTGCTTGGCATCGTACGTAGTTTTAGGCAGCGTGTTACCATCTGGAAGCAACTTCTTTATGAGGCATAACAACGCCTGTGGGAGAATCCATTAGTCGCCTTCCATTGCAACAGTTTTAGTGTGGTACGCAATTTTTTGTGGCCCTGTCGGCAATTTGGGTACAGTAGTGTTCCATGGTCCTCCCACAGGCGTTGGAACTTTTTGTAATTTTTTCATCTGTGTATTCTCCCTTTCCATCAAGCAACATCTGGTCTAGGTCATCATCGCCAAACTCCTCCAATGTATCTTCGAATGAACCGTGTTGGACAACATCAGGGATATTGTTGTCTCCCTCTTCTTCTTCTTCTTCACCATCTTCCCGTATAGTCTCTTCTTCACCGTGCTTGGTCCAACAGATATAGTTTGGCATGAAACCTCTTGAGAGCAAATGGAAGTGAAGGTGGCTAGATTTTGGCCATCCCTTCTCATTCTTGCAGTCTATGCATGGACAACATATGTAGCCTGACTTCGTGTATGCATCAACCGCACGAAGAAAAGCTTGCAAACCTTGCAAGAACTCCGGGGAGCGTCGGTCCATGTATATCCATCGTCAGTTCATCTACACTATGTTAAATCAAGGCAGCTGTTAGCTCACTTTCTAATAATGAATTTTTGAACATTTCCCAAAATTCATATTAAACCAATATTAAATTTATTTAAAATTTAGGTGGATAAATTTAATTTTAGGTGAAATTTCATTAAAAAGTTAATATTCTTAAAATATCAATACTTCATAACATATTTTGAAAAGGACTATTCTTAAAGTATCAATTCCTCAATAATTTTTCAATTTTCATGATAAAATTTCATTTGTTATATAAATTGAATTATTTCTTCTTTTCTTAATAAAAATAATAAATCATAAACATTCCAACCGATCGATGGAACCAAAACCAAAATTTTAGCTAGATCAACACCTAAAATGTAAGAATTGGTAGATCAAAGTCTAAATGCAAAAATCATCATCAATCGATGGAACCAATGCTTAAATTTGAGCTAGATCCACACCTTCAATGCGAGCTACATCTAATCCAAGCAAATTCCAAACTTACACAACAATTTATTGCAACATACATGAAACGATCGAGTTAGATCTCTACATTCTTAATCTTTCATCGATCATGAGAAAAGATCAAATTTTCTTCACATTTCAAGCAAAGAAGAAGCTCCATTTTACACTAAATGTAGTGAGGAACGATGTTACTAACCTTGGTTAAATTGGCTTGGAGTAAAATGACCAAAATTTTGAAATTTTGGAAGCACCTTCCCCTTCTTGAAGCGCCGGCGCTGCACTGTTCTTGATCGAGCAGTGTTCTTGATCGGGCACAGTGTGGGGAGGAGACGGGATTCAAATAAGGCTACTCAGTACCGGTTTAAGAGAACTGGTACTGATGTCCCCGAGGGCAACGGCTTATGAGGCTTCAGTACCGGTTGATGTTACCAGCCGGGACTGATGCTCTAAAATTAGTACCAGTTGGTTACACCGATCGGTACAGATGTACCTACGCTGATTAGTACCGGTCAGTGTAACCAGCTGACAGGATCGGTATGGCCTAGAGGGGGGGTGAATAGGCAATTTAAACAATTTAAACAAGATAAACTAAACAGTTTAAAGATAAGATCTAAACAGATAAACTGATTAAGCACCAACAGACTAAGAACAACTTAAGCAATAGAGAGATATGAAAAGACAGACAATCACACAAAGACAAGCGAGATTTTTCACCGAGGTTCAGAGAGAAATCTCCTACGTCCCCGTTAGAGCACTTCCTTAGAAGTATTGCTCCACCAATAACTCGCAACAGCATTACTGGATTTGTCACTAGTGTGACTCTTTTACCACTCCGGTGAGGTGAATCCAAACCTCTCACAATGACAGTGGCCTTCCACAATCACGGTTGGACAGGTCGCACTACAACCACCAGTAAACCGTCTAGGAACAGCTAGTTCCAAGAGTAATAGACCATCCACAAGCCCTGTCTCTTGGTTCACTAGAAACAACTGAAACTAGACTTTACTTGGAGCTGTAAGAAATTAGGTTTTTGTTTTTCAGAGTTGAGCTTGATCTCTTTGAGGGCTTTTGGGCTTTTGGAATGCTAGATGTCAAAGAGATGTGTCGTTGTATTTTGGGAGAGCCTCTGAACTGTTTAAATAGGCTACAGGAAGCAAATAGCCGTTAATTGCAACAGGTAGCCGTTTGCCAATGTCAGACTGAAAAGACAACTCTAAATGATTGTATCTGACAAGGATTGATAAAATATACAAGAGGCTCAAAGTACTACGGACCCAAACCAGCGAAAAAGGCACCTACGTTGGACCAAGAAAAGTTGGTCCGTCGTACACATGCTTTGAGTAAAAAAGGGTCCGTTGTGAGATATTGAAGAACAAGTTTACGACGGACCGAAAAACTTGGTCCGTCGCAGAAGGTAAACTTACTGGTTATGTAACAAGAAGCGAATTGGATTGAACATCAAAAAACAGTAAGTTTTACGTTTACTATGGACCAAGAAAAGAGGTCTGACGCACAAGGAAATTTTTGGTCCGTTGTAGCTTTAATGCACTCGAGATGGTTTCAAGGAAAAAAAAACATAACTGCAACAGACCCAAAAACTTGGTCCGTTGTAAATGGGAAACTCTCGGTTTGAGTTTAGTTTAAAAGTCATCAGGAGGGGATATGAACTCAAGACAAGATTTTTGGAGGAATCTGAAAAGATTTAACATAAGCTCCAAGTAGTCTTAATAGAAAGTCCTAGGAACCAAGATTTTGAACTTATGCATAATCCCTCTTTATAGTACGGTTGAAAACTAGAACAACATAACTAAAAGACTTGAATCAACTCCCAAGTCAAAGAACTAGGATTTAAGAGAACCCTAATCTTGATCATCCTTTCTTAAGAAATTTACTAAAACTATTTTAGTTGATCATCAAGCACCAAAATCCAACAAATAATTTAAACTAGCCTTTAGGGGGCCTAGATGCTTTCAATCTCCCCCTTTTTGGTGATTGATGACAACCCTCTTGATTTCAGATGAAAAACCTTCTTCTGCAAAAGAATGTTAGTCTGACAGAACAAAAGCATAAATTTGATAGAATATGCTCCCCTAAAGATGTGCTTAGATTTAACAAGGACTGTTCTCAATAATTAAGCACAAGCAACAGAGTAATTAAGATTAAGGGAAACTCAGCAAGCATTAAAAAAACAAGCAGAATAAAACACTTTAAGAAGCAACAGACCAAAGTTAAGCACAAGTTTGCACAAAGTTTTTCTACTTCTACTATACTTCTACTACTCTCTAGTCTAATTTCTCCCCCTTTGGCATCAGATCTCCAAAAAGAATATCACTTCTTGCGCCTGGAGAAGGTCCTTTTGAACAGAGTTGAAGCTCTTTGGCTGACACTGTGCCTAGGAGAAGACTGAGCTGGAGCAGCTTGCTCTGAGTGTTGTTCTGCTGAAGTCATAGCTTGATCATGCCAACTTGGATAATCTGGATCACCTGGCTGAGACTCAACAGTCCAGTTCTGAAAATCCTCTTGAAGTTCATGAACTGAGTCAATGATTGGATTTGTCTGATCAAAGATGATATCACCAAGTTGTTCTTGATTTGATACCAAATTTGTCATTGAGGTATCAAAGTGATCAATATATCCTGGAAGAGTATGTTCCACCCCATGGATTGTATCATCATTGGTTTTGAACATACGCTCCGAAAAGTCAGCGAAACGATGAAATTTAGTCTCTTGAGTATTCAGCTTGGTATTGAGGTCATACAGCCTGTCTTTGAGCAAGTTTTGATTGGTGTTTACTTGAGTGAGCCATGTTCTGAGATCCCATTGATTATTCTTGAGCATATCAACATTTTTGGAATTCTCATCCTTGATTATGCTCTGTTCTTGATATATCTTATTCATCAACTCATGAGTTTGGTGAACCTGATCATGATATTGCTGAAGTGCAGCCATATGCTCAATGTGCCTCAAGGCAGCTAACCTTTGTTCTTCAGCAAATCTTTCTTGGGCAGCCTTCAGGTCTGAGTTGTATCGAGTCTCAAAGATATTGAACCATTCAGGTTGATTATTCCAAGCATGATGTTGTCCAATATCAGGATTTTCTTCTATATTTTCATGAGCAGTGTGATGGAAGTGCTGTGGTACTGAAAAATTGTGAGGAACTCCAGAACCTCCTGCTTCATGATCATGTGCTGCTGGTCTGAATTCCTGATCTTGTACAAACCTTGATGCAGCAGCAAGTTCTCGCAGTTTATCAATTTCTCCAAGTTCATCTCCTTCAGCATTTTCATCATGCTGAGTAGGAAAACCCATGACTGAATGTTCTGCTGGAGGTAGGGTGTGATGACTCGAAACTGGAGAAATGTGACTAGGACTGAAGTGTCCACCTTGGCTGTGTGCAACATCTTCTTCATGAAAGGATTGTGAGCTAAGATAGACTTGAGTTGCTGCATCTTGCTCACCAGACTGTTGCAAGGTTTTCTGAGAACTACCTCCAAGTATTTCTGTAACTTCAGTGTTTTCAGGCTGTGGAGGTACAAATGGAAGTGATGACTGAGTAACAGGAGGATGGCTATGATAGCTAGGAGTATTGTATCTTGGAGTATGATGACTAATACTGTGATGATCTGAACTGTGATGGCTTGAAACAGGTTGATCATCTCCATCGTGAGCTGGGCTGTCATCACTGTCTCCCTCATGATCACTTGGATCATCTAGTGCTGGTTGTACCCTTGGCCCTTGTGCAGCCATCTCAGTGGGTAACTTAAGCAACTTGTACCTTTTGGGTTGACAGGTAAAAGATCTACCACTCTCTAGCTGCGAGATTATCCCTTGTGCCAGTAACATTCTGGATATTTGCTGAGCAAAAAGCAATGGACTCCCCATTCTTCTGTAAATTGCTTCCTCCATTTCTCTAAAAATGTAATCTATCAGGTCAATGGGTTGCTTGGAGAGGATTAGGTGAAGCAGCCAAGCCAACACTGGAGTGACACCTTCTTTATAACCAGATTTTGGAAAAACTGTATGCCTTAAGATCAATAGCAGTGTTTTAGCTTCTCCAGACAAACAACTAGCTCTATTGGCATTGAAGTTTTCTTCTGTGATATCTCTATAAATGTGAGCTGAAAGCTGAAGATCAGGCATATCACCAATCTGTCTCCATCTATTGTTCGGGAACATTTTGTCATGAATCCTTGTTCTGTTAACTTGAGGACCTGCAGCTCCAATTGCTGATTCAAAGTGTGGTGATCTCACTTTTCTGATTTTTCCACCGATTGAAAACAGAATATAGTGTCTTCTTTTGTTTACCAGCAAAGTTGAATAGAATTCTAGGATTCTATCTTCATTCCATGAGGAAATGTTGCCTGACACCATTTCTAGTAATCCAGGGGTGGATCTAACACAATCAAGTATGTGATATGATTTGGTTATGGAGCAAATTTGATTCCAATCAACAAACTGATGTTTACTCAAGGCAGATATTGATTTTCCCTTTTTGTCATATCTGTTCTTATATCCCAAAAAGATGTTTTTCTGAAGAAGTGTGATGAACTTTTCATTTAGAGGCGGTTTGTCAAAAGGGAACCAATTTCTTTCACTTACAAGTCTGATTGATCTCAACTTTTTCCCTCCAAGAGTTGCCAACTCATTACCGGTTATCATGTCAATCTCAGGACTGAGGATTTCTTCTTCAGAGCTAAAGTCAGCACTTGGCTCATATTCAATATCATTAGAATCAGAATCAAAAACAGTCTCAGACACAGTAGGTTGCTTGACTCTTCTAGGAGGCTTTGAGGTAGTGACCTTTGTAACACTGCCAGGGGTACGAGTGTCTCCTAAAGGTGCTGCTCCATATAAAGACTGAGTTGGATTCGAGGATTTTTGTTTCTTCTTTTTCATTATCTCACCCAATCTATCCATCAGACTTCTTTTGTCTGTATCCTTTCTCCTAGGCATTTCGTCGAACACTTAAAGGACACACTCTGTCTTTCAGACCTCAGACCGGCGCAAGAACTGACGCAACAGACTAAGTCTACAGAGATGAGAAGAAAGACCTTAAGAAAAAGAAACCTAAGTCTAAAACTAAAGGAAATCGAAGGAGGAGACTTACCACATCCTAGAGGCACTTCTCTGAGCAAACTGGAGCACTGTTGCAGCCACCCGGTTAGGGTTTGCTTCGATGGAGAGAGGAAAGCTGCTCGGGAGAAGAAGTACCGAAGAGAGAGTGGTAATATTTGAGTACTTTAGAGTGAGAGGAGACGGAAACAGGAAAGTAACCACCGTGAAGTTACTGCTTCAGAAGATAGTAACTTCTCAAGGATAGGCTTCGCACTTTAAGACAGTGGTTGGCATGTAAGAGGACAACTTTCTCACACTGCTTTGGTTGGTGAAACCCAAAAAAAAAGGATTCAAGGCAGAGGATGGGTTTCAGAAGCAAAGAGAAATTAGCAAAGATAAGTCCTAAGCTTAGAAAAGATTTTGAATAGGATTTTCAAAAAAAAAATAGAAGAACAAATCTCTCAAGAGAATAGAACAATTTTGAATCAAAGAAAAGGGATAAAAGTTAACAGTTGCAAGAGCACATCGGACTGATTTGGGAGAAAAACAGTAAGTTTCCTATTTACGCCGGACCAGTTTTGCAAGAAGGACATTTACAACGGACTGATTTTCTTTAGTCTGTCGTGAATGCGTCCTGAGCAAAAGTGGTCTGCCGTAGATGAGAAACTCACTGTTGCAACTGAGTCCGTTGTGAACTAGCAAAAGGAAATGGAAGAACTTTAGAATTCTTAATTTGTATGAGTTCCTCTCTTTTAAGCAAGATTATAGACAAACTCAAGCTTGATAAAGAGAACTCATGTGCTGAGTGGCTAGATAATTTTTAAGTAATTGTAATATTTTATTAATAAAAATTTGCGTGAATTTCTTTGAGGAAGAAACTATTTTCATTTTCTTGAGAGAAAATAGTAAGAATTTTGGCAGAAGTTTTAGCAATATATATATATATATATAAATTTCATTTATTTTAAAAAATAATTTACTTGCATCAGCACTGCTAATTTTTTTGTTAACATAAGTGGGTAACAAGAGATGCATCGATGGACATTCTTGACTCCCCCTAAATGTTAAAGATTCCAAAGGACATTCAAAAGATACCAACAAGCAAACAATACAAATGAGGAGTCATGACTTAAACAACATTGGAAAGATCAATAATATTCAATTCATTTCTCAGTCTTGAAAATCTTGCCTCATCCAAGGGTTTGGTGAAAATATCAGCCAATTGGTCCTCAGTTCTAACATGACTAAGCATAATGTCTCCTTTAACAACATGATCTCTGATAAAATGATGTCGGATCTCAATATGCTTAGTTCGTGAGTGCTGGACCGGATTGTTTGCTATTTTCACTGCACTTTCATTATCACAAAGAAGAGGTACATTTTCAAACTTAATGCCGTAATCAAGAAAGGTTTGATTGATGAATAAAATCTGAGCACAACAACTGCCGGCAGCCACATATTCAGCCTCGGCAGTAGAAAGTGCTACAGAGTTTTGCTTTTTAGAGCACCAAGATACTAAAGACCTTCCAAGCAAGTGACAACCCCCAGAGGTGCTTTTTCGATCTATTTTGCAACCGGCATAATCAGAATCTGAGTAGCCAATTAGATTGAAAGAAGCACCCTTAGGGTACCACAAGCCTATAGTTGAAGTGAGCTTTAAGTATCTGAAAATTCTTTTTACGGCACTAAGATGTACTTCTTTAGGAGCAGACTGAAATCTAGCACACATACAGACACTAAACATGATATCAGGCCTAGATGCTGTCAAGTAAAGTAAAGAACCTATCATGGATCTGAAGAGTTTTTGGTCAACAGGCTTACCTCCTATATCTTGATCAAGGTGTGTGTTTGTTGCCATAGGTGTCTTGAGTGGCTTGCGTTCATCCAATTTGAAATGCTTAAGAAGATCTTTGGTGTATTTTTCTTGTGATATGAAAGTCCCCCTTTTTAATTGCTTGATTTGAAATCCAAGGAAGAATGTAAGTTCCCCTATCATTTACATCTCGAATTCCTTTGCCATTAGTTCACTGAATTCCTTGCAAAGAGAGTGATTAGTACAACCAAAGATGATATCATCAACATAGATTTGGCAAATCATTAATGCACCATTGAAGTCTTTTAAAAAGAGTGTTGGGTCAACTTTCCCAATTTTGAAATTCTTTTCTAGTAGAAAGTTCCTAAGTCTCTCATACCATGCCCTTGGGGCTTGTTTCAGTCCATAGAGAGCCTTAGATAACTTATATACATGATTTAGATATTTTAAGTCTTCAAAACCAGGAGGTTGCTCAACAAAAACAGTTTCTTCAATGATTCCATTAAGAAAAGCACTCTTCACATCCATTTGAAATAAAGTTATATTGAAATGACATGCAAAGGCTAGAAGGAACCGTATAGCTTCAAGTCGAGCAACAGGAGCATAAGTTTCTCCATAGTCCAATCCTTCTACTTGAGTAAATCCTTGAGCCACCAATCTTGCTTTGTTTCGAGTGACAACTCCATTTTCATCTTGCTTGTTTCTAAACACCCACTTTGTTCCTATGACATTGTGGTCTTTTGGATGGTCCACCAAGTCCCATACCTTGTTTCTCTTGAAATTGTTGAGCTCTTCTTCCATGGCAATAATCCAATCAGCATCATCTAAGGCTTCATCTATAGTTCTAGGCTCAACACAAGAAACAAAAGAGTAATGTTCGCAAAAAAAAGCTTGCCTAGATCGAGTATGAACACCCTTACTAAATTCCCCAATAATTTGGTCCACGGGGTGATCTTTGGCAATAGTATGATGACTCTTTATCAGATTCAATCCTTCTTGATTCTTTTCATCTTCTTCTTGTAGTGATCCATTTTGAGGCATCATGGAAGTTGTTGGTTTCTCATCATTGTCCTCTCTAGGTTTTACTTCACCAACTTCCATCTTCTTCATGGCCCCAATTAAGGCATCTTCACCTGCATCAGCTAGATTCTCATGCTCACCTTGTGAGCCATTAGATTCATCGAATTTTACATCATAGGTTTCTTCAACCAAACCAGTTGAATTATTAAAAACTCTATAGGCTTTAGATTTAGAAGAATAACCTAGCATAATACCTGAGTCACACCTTTTCTGAAATTTACCTAAGTGTGTCCTCTTTTTGTAGATGTAGACCTTGCACCCGAACACACGAAAGTAAGTTACATTTCGTTTTCTTCCAACCAGCAGCTCGTAAGATGTTTTCTTGAGTAGTCGATGTAGATAGAGTCTATTGATTGCATGACAAGTTTGTGTTGATGGCTTCACCAAAAGCATCAGTGTTTCATATTCATCCAACATGGTTCTTGCCATTTCAATAAGTGTTCTGTTTTTCCTTTCTACTACACCATTTTGTTGAGGGGTATATGTAGCTGACAGCTCATGTTTTATTCCTAACTCATCACAAAAATCAATAACATTAGTATTAACAAACTCAGTTCCATTGTCACTTCTGATTTTCTTGATGGGGCAATCAAATTCATTTTGGGCCCTTTTTGCAAAAATTTTAAAGATTTTTCCAACCTCACTTTTACTTGGTAAAAAGAATACCCAAGTGAACCGAGAGAAGTCATCCACAATGACTAAACAGTATGATTTACCACCTGGACTGGCATAAGAGGTTGGGCCAAACACATCCATATGCAGCAGCTCTAGAGGTCTAGTGGTGGACATGATATTTTTGGTAG
Organism: Rhipidocladum racemiflorum; assembly: GCA_036346355.1. Classification (NCBI taxonomy): domain Eukaryota; kingdom Viridiplantae; phylum Streptophyta; class Magnoliopsida; order Poales; family Poaceae; genus Rhipidocladum; species Rhipidocladum racemiflorum. Next base: position 41,014,098 of record CM070591.1, read on the forward strand.
GATGAGAGTTTGCAACTTGCTTACCAGCTTGACAAGCACTGCACAATCTATCCGTTTCGAATTTTACATCTTTCAATCCCACCACTAGCTCATTTTTAAAAAGCTTTTTCAGATTTGACATACCTACATGCCCAAGACGTCTATGCCAAAGCCAACCAAGAGAGGCTTTTGCTAACAGACAAGTCGATATGCATGAGGAGTTAGAATTGAAATCAACTAGATAAAGATTTTGAAATCTAAAACCTTTGAAGATAAGCTTTTCATTTTTGTCAACAACAGTTACTCCATCAAGAGAGAAAGTACAATGGAATCCAAGATCACACAATTGTGCTACCAATAAAAGATTAAAGTTCAGGGAATCAACAAGAAGCACATTGTCAATTGAATGATCATTAGAGATAGCAATCTTACCATTTCCCTTTACCTTTCTCCTGCTATTGTCGCCAAAAGTGATTTTGTGACTAGAATTAATTTCCTTTTCAACTGAGGTGAACATTTTTGATGAGCCGGTCATATGTTGAGTACATCCACTGTCAATTACCCAATGATGACCACCACTTTTGTAGTTCACCTAAATAAACAGAATCATTTCTTGATTTTAGGTACCCAAATACTTTTGGGTCCATGGATGTTAGTTTCAACAATTTTGGGGCCAAAAGGATTAACAAGCAAGGATTTGGGCACCCAAACAGCTTTAAGCTTCCTATCTAGATTAGAGGGGCCGACAAACTTCACATTCATTTTTCCCCTAAAATCTTTAAATAACATGTAGTGAGCATCAACCATGCGCTTTCTTTTAGCCTTTGCTTCTGGTGTGCTAGCAAACATGCATACATTTGAACTGTGGTCAAATCTATGACAGTAGCAACACTTAGTGCCTTTCTTGACAAAGTTTATCTTGGATTTTGGCAAATAATCTTTCTTGGGCACATTATCTGTTTTATATCCAATGCCTCTTTTGCCCAAAGTGACTTTTTGCTCTCCAAGGATTTTATCAAGAGTGACACTCCCGAGAAAGCATTTTTCAAGGCCTTTGTCAAACTTAGCAATTTTTGACCTTAACTCAAGATTTTCCAACATGAGACTTTTAGCACACAAAGCATTGCTATGATTATCATTAAGCATGCAGGAAGAGCTAGAAATAGGAATTTCATCACAAGTCAAATCACAGGTAATAGATTTATCAGGAGTAGAATCATTCTTTGATTTGCTCATAGTTAATTCCTTACTCATTTCTAGTTCACAGTGTTTGACAAGCAAATCATCATGAGTCTTAACAAGTAATACATGAGTTGCATTCAAGGAATCATGAGCAGCGGTAAGTAAATCATGATTGATGACTAGAGCATTATGAGCAAGAGTAAGATTATCATGAACAACATTGAGCTCATTATGACTAGTCTCCAAACAGTAAAACTTGTCTTGCACTTCTTCATACTTAGATTCAAGAATCTTGACCTTAGAGACAAGCAAGTCATTATCATCATTTAAACTGGCAATAGTTTTCTTAAGAGCTTTATCCTTAGAAGTTTTAGCACACAAGGCATCATTAAGCTCTTTAATGATCTCAACTAGCTCATCATAAGAAGGAGAGTCATTTACCTTGTCCTCATCTCCTCTTGCCATAAGACAAAATGACAGAGAAGGTGAAGGTGGAGTAGATTCATCCAAAGCCAGTCCAGCCAACCCCTTAGACCTTGAACTTTCTTCATCATCAGAGCAGGAAGAGGATTCATCACTTGAGCTTTCTTCATCAGTAACCCATTCACCAATATGTGCCTCTTTCTTCCCCTTTTTCCAATATTTCTTAGAGAACTTCTTTTTGTGATAAGTTTTCTTGCGACTGTTGTAAGTATTTTCATTGATTTCTTCATCTTTGCCCTTACCCTTCTTCTTGCTCTTGTTGGGACATCGAGCAGCTATGTGTCCCTTTTCATTGCATTCAAAACAGGTGATATTTGAGAAGGGGGTTTTCTTGGAAAACTGATTATATACCTTTCCTCTGTCTCTGGCATTAACTCTCCTCATGATTTTGTTTGCCGATCTCATAAGTAAAGCCAGTTTCTTGACATCTTCGTCCTCTTCACAGCTTGAAACATCATCTTCTTCACTAGATGACTCTTGCACCTTATCTTTGGCCTTGAGAGGAATGGATTTCTTCTTGGGAGCATCTTCTTCGGCCAAAGTAAGTTCATGAGCAGAGATCTTCCCCAATAACTTGGTGGGTGTTAGTTTTTTGAGATCTCCACTATTTGATAGATAAGTAATCAAACTGTGATAGGCACGAGGCAGCACCCTTATCATTTTCCTGCAAACTTCCACATCATCAACTTTAGTTCCAAGACCTTTGAGTTCATTGACAATGGGATTAAGTCTAGAGAACATATCATTAGCATTTTCATGAGGAAGCATTTTGAATTGATCAAACTTTTCTCTAATAACAAAATACTTCTCTTCTTTCACATCAGAGGTGCCTTCATGAATTTCTTGTAGAGTAGTCCAAATATCATAAGCAGTAGACAGATTGCTCTATCAAAAACTTCTATGCTAAGACAGGAGAATATAGCATTTCTAGCCTGAGCATCATATTGCATGTTTTTCATTTCTCCAGGAGTGGGTTCTGAGGAAGAGGACTATCCCTCAAGTATGACGCGTGGAGGTAAAGGTTTTTCTGTAACTCTCCAAACGTCATAACCTACAGCCTCAAGATAACACCTCATGCGAATTTTCCAGTAAGCATAATTAGGACCATCAAAAACAGGAACCCTTCCTACACTAACAGTAGCAGACCCATTTCCCTCGGCCATTACCCAAGCTGATTAAGCTTGAACAGGGTAAAACCTGCTCTAATACCACTTGAAAGGATCAGTATGGCCTAGAGGGGGGGAATAGGCAATTTAAACAATTTAAACAAGATAAACTAAACAGTTTAAAGATAAGATCTAAACAGATAAACTGATTAAGCACCAACAGACTAAGAACAACTTAAGCAATAGAGAGATATGAAAAGACAGACAATCACACAGAGACAAGCGAGATTTTTCACCGAGGTTCAGAGAGAAATCTCCTACGTCCCCGTTAGAGCACTTCCTCAGAAGTATTGCTCCACCAGTAACTCGCAACAGCAGTACTGGATTTGTCACTAGTGTGACTCTTTTACCACTCCGGTGAGGTGAGTCCAAACCTCTCACAATGACAGTGGCCTTCCACAATCACGGTTGGACAGGTCGCACTACAACCACCAGTAAACCGTCTAGGAACAGCTAGTTCCAAGAGTAATAGACCATCCACAAGTCCTGTCTCTTGGTTCACTAGAAACAACTGAAACTAGACTTTACTTGGAGCTGTAAGAAATTAGGTTTTTGTTTTTCAGAGTTGAGCTTGATCTCTTTGAGGGCTTTTGAGCTTTTGGAATGCTAGATGTCAAAGAGATGCGTCGTTGTATTTTGGGAGAGCCTCTGAACTGTTTAAATAGGCTACAGGAAGCAAATAGCCGTTATTTGCAACATGTAGCCGTTTGCCAATGTTAGATTGAAAAGACAACTCTAAATGATTGTATCTGACAAGGATTGATAAAATATATAAGAGGCTCAAAGTACTACGGACCCAAACCAGCGAAAAAGGCATCTACGTCGGACCAAGAAAAGTTGGTCCGTCGTACACATGCTCTGAGTAAAAAAGGGTCCGTTGTGAGATATTGAAGAACAAGTTTACGACGGACCGAAAAACTTGGTCCGTCGCAGAAGGTAAACTTACTGGTTATGTAACAAGAAGCGAATTGGATTGAACATCAAAAAATAGTAAGTTTTACGTTTACTATGGACCAAGAAAAGAGGTCTGACGCACAAGGAAATTTTTGGTCCGTTGTAGCTTTAATGCACTCGACATGGTTTCAAGGAAAAAAAAACATAACTGCAATAGACCCAAAAACTTGGTCCGTTGTAAATGGGAAACTCTCGGTTTGAGTTTAGTTTAAAAATCATCAGGAGGGGATATGAACTCAAGACAAGATTTTTGGAGGAATCTGAAAAGATTTAACCTAAGCTCCAAGTAGTCTTAATAAAAAGTCCTAGGAACCAAGATTTTGAACTTATGCATAATCCCTCTTTATAGTACGGTTGAAAACTAGAACAACATAACTAAAAGACTTGAATCAACTCCCAAGTCAAAGAACTAGGATTTAAGAGAACCCTAATCTTGATCATCCTTTCTTAAGAAATTTACTAAAACTATTTTAGTTGATTATCAAGCACCAAAATCCAACAAATAATTTAAACTAGCCTTTAGGGGGCCTAGATGCTTTCACCAGCCGGTACTGATGGTAGAGCATCAGTACCGGTTGGTATTGTAAATCGGTACTGATGTGCCCCCAATACTAGTGACCATTGAACCTCTAGATATTGCATGGTTTTAAAATCCAAAATTTTGAAGAAAAAAAATCCGATTTTCCTCCAATTTTGACCGATTTTCTCCTGAAATTCACTGTCCAGTTGAATGTTTCATGAAGCTGATTTTTTTGAACGGTTTTCTCTCATTGTGGGATAATTTTTTTGAACGTTTTTTAACGTTTCATAATTTTTTTGAATTTTTAAATTTAATGGTTGAGGCGGCGGGAGGCGCCCAGGGTTGAAGTGTTACCCATAATTTTTGTCTCATTATTGCCACGACAATGGCCTACTTCTTCACATTACCATATTATGAAAAACCTACTAAAGGCATGAAAATACTAAACCTACTAAATGCACAAAAATAGAAGGTAAAACATGATATGTAGAATATAAAATATTATATTCATTACATTATATTAATTACAATAGTTAATAATATAACAATATATTAATTACAATATATATATAATATACAGCGGCGGGTGGTGGGTGGCGCGATCACGGATACCACCACTCGTCGTCTCTGCCAGGGGGGGCTGTCGTCGTCGTCGCGCGTGGGGCTGTAGTCGTCGTCGTCGATGACGTCTTCGTCGTCATCCTCCTCCTCCGACGAGCTCCCCCAGCGAATCTTGGTCTCCTCCTCCTCCTCATCCGACGATGACGACGACGACGAGCTCCCCTAGTGGATCTTGGCCTCCTCCTCATCATCATCATCCTCCTCTTCCTCCTCCTCCTCCTCCTCCCGCTCCTCCTCCTCTGGGGGCAGTGATGGAGCGCCAAAGGGAGAAGGAGGAGAAGGAACTGTCATTTTAATTGGGCTAACTATATGTCTTAACCGCCTCTCGTCTCCCTCACACTAGCTGATGGTTTTATAGGTGATCAGGATCAGAAGACGAAGAGATGAAGTACTTCAATTTTGATGAACACGAAGAGTTTCATCGAAAAGGAGCACAGGGCGGGATCGAGAGGGCGCGCGGGAGACGAATAGTCGACTGTATTAATACTGGTTTAATACACCAACCGGTGCTGATGTGGGATCATCAGTACCGGTTGGTTAAAACAACTGGTACTAAGCAGCCTACTGGGTCTAGGGCTGCTTAGTACCGGGTGGTGTAACGAACCGGTACTGATGTTAGACCATCAGTACCGGTTGCTATGTTAAACCGATACTGAGATGTCTCCCAGACCAGTAGACCGTTGAACCAAGACTGATGTAATTGTCAATCCCGGTTCATGCATAACCGGTACTGATGAGCCGGTATGAAAGGTCAGATCTGTAGTAGTGACATTCTTGTAGTAGTGGTTATTCAATTGATCCCGAGTACAAAATAGAATGTTTCTAGTTCAAATATTTCTCTCCTTGACTTCTCATTGGTCTGTTCATGTTCTCTCTTTCCAATGTTTTCATGTGAGCATACCTCCGAGTTTGATTAGAAAAGGCAATATATTTCCAAGCATATGTAAAAACTAATAGACAGAGGGCACATTTGTTTTCCCTTTTTCAAAAATGCTGACACGAGAATAGTGTCCTATTATCACCTGGTAGATTTTTTTAGTGTAAGTGCATGAATACGAGGACTAAATTTACATCCAATGAGAGAAACAAAATTACAACTTTACTACCCATTAAATTAATCTATGTTGACATCAGCCATCTAATAGAAATTAAATCGCTTAGTTCGTTCCAAAGTACAATGTACAACAGGCCAGCAATGGTTTCTACTACCATGTACAATGTTGTTTCAATTAGTGTATGTAGCACACGGACAGTTAGATAGTGTGGTAGTTAATCAGGCATGATGCGAGGTTAAATCGCAGACTGTTACATAGTGTGGGAGTTAGAAAAACGGTAATGCTACAGTTCGGACGTCTGATTTCTACCGCAACATTTTTTTCTACGCATGCAACATTTTTTTTCTACACATGCAACATTTTTCTCCTACGCATGCAACATTTTCATTCGACAAACAGTAAATGTTTCAAAAGTGAAAAAAATGTTGCGAACGTTGAAAAAAAATGTTGCAAACAGTAAAAAAAATGTTGCGCGGGCGTCCGAAATTTAAAAAAAAATCAGACGTCCGGCTGCTAGTACTGCCCGTTAGAAAAATGTAGAGTGAACCTTGCAGCAGTGACAGGCTAGAGGGACTAGGCCACAAGTAGGACGGTTATGTGGTCGTGTATCATCCCAAAATTTGGTTTATTTACATTTATTAAGTTATGTGAATTTTTTAGAAATTTCTGGAATTTAATTGGAAATTTTGGAATTTATTTGAACATAAGCCTGCTTGAACTAATTGAATTAAATAAAGATCATGCATTTTTGCATAAGCATAAAATCTAAAAATTCGTTTATAATTAAGATAATTGGTATACGAGAGTGTTTGCTTCAAATATTTTTGAAAAACATGCTATATAACGTAAGTCGTTGATTTTATAAAAATCTGTACAGGTGTCTGTTTCACTAAAAATCTACAAGTCAAAAAAATTACGAAACCAACTTCGTTAGGTTCCAAATAGGTCTTAATATTTTAGAGGAATTTTTTCGATTTTTAGGACCTCTCTGTTATTTTTTTCTAAACCGATGTTGAGAATATGTATTTACGTATCTTTACTATTATAAAGCAACAGTTGGTGGCAGTGGTGAGTTCTACCCACGTCATTAATTGCCCTGCTTAATTGCCCTACTTAATTGCCCTGCTTAATTGCCCTACGCAAAAAACGAAGCGTTGCTTTAATTAGCCAGCTTTCGCAAGAAATGAAGCGTTAAAGATGTTTGATCTTGTGAAATAATTTTTTTATTTTTTAATCTTTATTTTTCGTTATCAATTTTGTTTTTCGTAGCAATGCACGGGCATGTAACTAGTATACCTAGAGCACTACATGCATGCTTGGACGAGTGGACTTTCCAAACCGTTTTTCTAATTGTTTTTTTTTCCTGCCGTTCGTATGTAGGTGTGCATGTACATTACTGGTGCACATTTCCTTCAGCCGTTCCATGCCTTCTCATTTCCCACGCGTGGATGCATTAGCTTCTAGCCGTTTCATCCTCTAAAGTGAAGCCGCAATTTTACTCCAGCCGTTTCATACTTCATTGCATGTTGATTACCAATCCCTCATAGACCCATTTAAAATCACGCACCCCTAGTAAATGGCTTATTAGCAGGGACGTGAATAGCTCATCAATGTGCCTGCATGATTTATCCTTCATTTCACGTACGTCCTCTCTGCCGTTATTAGTAGTCCTTTAGTTGGCCAGTTGCTAGTCTCCCTTCCACGTCGCGCATGCATGCATGGAAGAAGCAATTAGTACTGCATGGCCGTTTTGCGTGAATTCTTCAAACCGTCTCAAGTTTCATTTTCCAGCCGAACATTCCCTTTCCATTTGCACTGCTAGTTGGGTTGCACTGCTAGCCGTTCTCCTCCATGCGTGAGGTCCTTTCCCATTCCAGCTGTTTTCTCAATTCTTTATATTCTGTACGTTCCACCACTTTCAGCCGTTCTTCCTACCATTCTTTTACCTTTCCACTGATCTTTTGTTTCGTCGCCGTCACTGCCGTCTCGTCGATGTCTCCGACGTCATCGCCGCCGCCGCCGTTTACGTTGCGCCAACGAACTCTTCAGCCACGCCTCCTTTCGCGCTTGTCGAGCTACGCTACTGCTCGTCGCTGTTGGTCACCGCCATTGACGTAGTCACCGCTGCCGTCATCGTCGACGCCGCCGCTGCCGTCTCATCGCCATCACCGCTGTTTCCGTCTCATCACCAACAGTCTGCGCTACTGCTCGCGCCGAACGGTATTCTTTCTCTTTTTTCCTCTCGCACGCGCTCTATCTCTGTCGGTCACTTAATCTCGTCGTGTGTATTATGCATGTATAGACTTATTAGCGTTATATATGCTATCCCGGTTATATAGATATATATTGAACGCATGCATAAGTTTATACATTCGTAGGTATGTTAGGCGAGCGCATGTATTAGGCCAAATCATGAATATATATATGTTAGTCTGTATACGTATATTAGTCGGATGAGCCGCATGTATTAAGTTAGAAAGCATATACTTGGATGCATGCTTTTGTAGCCAAGTCTTTCATCCCAGCCGAATCACAAAGAATACGCTTATACCTCTCCAAACAGTACCATGCATGAGAAGGCTAGAAGTAGTTTGTACATCTTCATTTCCAGAAATTACGAATTTTGTCTTTTTCGCTAAAAATTCGTTGTAAGTCCGAGTCACTTGCAACAAATTTTGTTAATTAGTATAAATTAATACCTTTCTACAGGAATTTTTACGAAATTTTATAAATAAATTTATACTATTAAATTATTCGTGGAAAGTCTAAACTTACGAATTTTGTAACTCTTAAACTATACGTCCAAAAATTCCAAAATAAATTTTATAAATCTTAGAAAATGCTAAAATAATTATTTAGAAATTTACATGGGGGTTTTAAGCTAGTTTGATTTGTAGCATTGTTTTCGAATGTGTGTTTGTACGTTGTTTTGCGTGTTTATTTGGTTCTTTATCTGCTACGCGTAGACGTCGAGTTGTGTGACGCTGTCGGAAGCAAAGGTCAGGACCAAGATCAAGCTCTAGACCAAGACTCGCTGCTTTATGAAGGCAAGTTGTGCTTTGACCATATTGTTCCTAGCTTTTGAAAATATATTTTGTTTTAAATTATGCATGTTATGTTGATTAAAATGAATATTTTAATTTGGGATAACTAGTTAATCCACCTAATTGTTAATTCCATCCTTGTTAATAATATTTGTATGCCATATATTCCATTGTCACCTAAAGTTGGGATTCAATTGTTGGATGCTATGATTGTGCCAACACGGGAGGCTAGACCGTGACTAGTTGCTTAGCTATGCTCGCGCGAAATATATTTCAAATAGCAAAATAATATTGACTAATGACAAATGGAATGATTTTGGAAGTTAAGTGTGATCTTGTCACGTGATGATGTGAAGTGTAGGTACCTTTGTGGTTCTACATGGTAACTGATATTATTGTTAGCATGTGTTGCACAATAATAGAACAGGGGTGGGAAAAGATTTAGTCTGGGGCAAGTGGTATGAAGCTTTATGCCAGGAGAGCCTTTATGGCACAGTTTTTGAGATAACAGCCTTTGCGGCAATGGGATGAGTGATGTGAGTAGATTTGGGTCAGGGACTGTGAGAAGGATGTCTTGCCCTGGACAGTTAAGGACTTCACCTTGCAAGCCTTTGAACTGGGCCTTACGTACAGCCACATGACTGGAGTGGGACGGTCCTAGTTTAGTAGGATTCTAAAATCTTACCTTTGATACCTCAGAGTGACAGTTACGTCGGGGTAACTGTGTGGGGGAGCGTACCGGAGCTACGGCTTGGTACCCTATCCAACGGTATGTCGGTCCTATACTTCGTCTCTGCTGAGAGAAGGGATAGTGTATGGCAACCGGAGAGGGTCATAGGTGGAGATCGAGGTTTTCGAAAAGCTTTGTTATGATCACTCATTCGCATACTCTTGTATGGCGATTCACGGCTGACATGGTGAGTTAATTATATCTTGTGGGTAAAGTGTACAACTTCTACAGAGTGTGTCAAAACTATTCGAATAGCCGAGTCCATGGTACTGGACAAAGCTCGGGGATTACAGTCAAGGGGTAGATTTTCTAAAATAAAAATGTGGGAATGGGTGGCTAAGGCCAGAAATAATTGTTGAAGTAATTTAGGGCTTTGTGCCAAACTGCTTGAAAAGAGATTGATAACTTATTATATAATATGGTTTTACCGCTTTTGAATCTATTAAGATTATTTAATCAAAGCAAAATGTTGTTTGATGCAAATTAACCACTTATGACATTCCTTTGGAAGAAGCCATGCATATAGTAATAGGATTGCATCTCTGTGCATGACTTGCTGAGTATGTTGTATACTCACCCTTGCTTCCAACACAATCATCAATTGAGGAGAAGACTACAACTTCGAAGAAGGCGAGGTTCCACGATGAGGCGATTATCTAGGAGTTGAACCTTGTTAGTTGCCTGTGGCATACTGATGGGTGTCACCGACGTTCTTTGTTCCGCTGCTGATTATTTACTTTTGTTATTGTAAGCCCTGCATGGCAGACTATTTGTAAGTTGACATTAAGGTCTTGTAACCAGTTTATTTAATGTTTGAAGTACTTTATTATTAATTCCGCTGTGTATGATTGTGGTACTTCATCCCTATTTAACTGTGTGTACTAGCGTGATCCTGGACTAGTACAGAATACATAGAGGGTCCGGATTTGCAGATTCGGGTCCCGACAGGTCGCTGGCGTAACTCATTGCCAGACCATTGCACTGTCCACTGTCCACCTTATTATCACTTGAACAACATCCGAACTCGCTGATATGCTTCTTTATCTTCCTCCTGTTCTTGGGGCTTTCGCGTCACCGGATTTGCCCTACGGCAGATCGGGAGATTAAACGTCTATTTGTTTTTTTGTTTTTGATTTGGATTCTAGTCCCAAAAGCTAAATAAAAAACAAACAGTTTGATTCTAAAAATCGATTCTCATAATCCAGCCCACCCATATATACTAGAATCCACAACCAACTTTATATGTGCTTTTGTGAATTCTAGCTTTTGAATAATCAACTTCTCTACGACCACAATCCATGATAAATTTTTAGAGAATCCAAAACAAAATAAACATGCCATAAGATTGTACGGAGAAATTGCCACCGTAGTCTATGCAGCACTTTTTATTAAAATTTTGTATAGGAGGAATTCATTTCCACTGTAGTTATAAACACACCTATAGAAACTATTACTAGAATCAATAATTTTCGTTAAAACAAACAAGGAACAGTGCATACACTCTTTAAATATGGCCGTGTTGTTGAGTTCTGTCGGGACCCCGAATTTGCAAATCCGGACCCTCTGTGTATTCAGCACTAGTCCAGGAACGCGCTAGTGCACACAGTCTTAACTTCGGTAAATATCACAATCATACCATTCGATATTATCAAAGTACTTTATTTAAATAACCAAACTGGTTACTCGACCTTATGGCCAAGTTACAAATATATGCCTCGCAAGGCGAAACTCATTGAAAAAGAGATAATAGCAGCGGAAAAATCAAATAAGGTAACATCGTGGCGCCATCCAGTATACCACAGGCAACTGACTGGGCTCGCTTCCCTAAGTAGACGGATCCTCTTGGAGTTCCTCCTCCAAAGCTGGCGTAACCTCCTCTTCAACTGGTGTTGTATTGAGGCAAGGGTGAGTACTTGGTACTCAGCAAGTCATGCACGTAATGCAAGCTAATATACTATATGCATGGCTTGGTACAAAGGAATAGCACAAGGTATATTTGCAAGAAACAAAGATTTGACAAGTAATATAAGTAGATTCGAAAGCAGTAGAAATAAGTAAAGCATAAATAACTTTTCAAGAAGTTTAATAAACATTTTCCCCATCCTAAACCACATTTCCATCATCTTCATTATTAAACCAACCCAACTTTCCAAATCAAAGTTATTTTTGAGAAAATCTAACCCTTGACTGTAATTCCCGAGCGATGTCCAATACCGCGGACTCGGCTATTCGAATAGATTCTAAACTCTGCAGAGGTTATGCACTTTACCCACAAGATACAAATCAAACACCACAAAGGCGAGTTCAGTAACAAAGTCTTTCGGAAACCTCTAACAATACAAGTGGTCCTCCCGGTTATTGCAAGCACTAACCCTTCCTTCGCTAAGGCGAAGTCTAGGCCAATCAACCGTTAGATGGGTACTGGCCTCACCCGATGACGCTCCCCGCACAACTTACACAAAGGGTGTAGTTGTCCTCCTGAGGTCCCTGAAGTTCGTTATCAGCAACTTAGTCAACTAGGTCCGTCCCTTTACTGACATGTGGTTGCACGTTAGACCCAGTTCAAAGGCTTGCAAGGTTAAGTCCTTAGGGTGACCAGGGCAAGACTACCCAAGAACCAAATCAACGCTCCTAATGCCACAATCGGCCCACCTGATTACTCTTGCCACATGCCCTGGCCGAAATCGCTTTATCAAACCCCAGTTGATTACCATGCACCACGTGCCATCAACATCACATGATACTTTTCCAAAATAGGTTCAATATATCATTAAGTCAATATTAACATTTGATTGTCCAAAATCATGTTATGAGCACGCAGCGTGTCTAAGCAAAGATACTACAACGGTCTAAACCCATGTTGGCAATTTAATAATGTCCAACTAGTAAACCACAACTAGGGCGACAAAGGGTCATGGCACATACTTAAGTAATCAAGGTGTCATACAGCAAATTGGTATTTATCTAACCCCCATGTTTAAACCAAATATTTTTCTAATTGAACTAGCATGCAATAGTTTAAATCAAAATAGATTTCGAAATAGGATCAACATGGTCAAAGCACAACTTGCCTTCAAAAAGTACTTGCTCTTGGTCTTGAGTTGGATCCTGAGTCAATACTTCTCCTTCGAACCCTTCCGGCACTTCAACGTCTACTCGTAAAGCGTGCAAATAGCAAATACACAAATAAACACTAGGCAAAAAGTGTCCAAACATCCAAATAAAATCCATAAAAAGAAAGAACATAATTTTATGGATTTTTAGAAACTGGAATCGTCAAATTTGGAGTTAAGACGCAAAAATTATGATTATTTAGAGTTTAAATAATCAATTAAATAATTTTGCAGAGAAAAACTTTAGTCCAAAAATTAAATAAAATTTGTATTTAGGTAGATCTTAATTTTATACAAATTTAGAAATTTGAATCACTCAAATCGGAGTTGAAACGCAAAAGTTATAAGCGTTTGAAGTTTGAAACAAAATCTGAAATCATTATTTCGAATTAATAAATCATTTTCTTTTTCGGAAATTAATTATTGCGCCAAAGATGGACACGTGGCAGCCTCGATTGGTTGGCTGACATCAGCCGGTCCATGGACTTGGTCCACGCCGGCTCGGGTCTACCGTGGACTCGATCCCACGATTCTACGTGTCGGCCCGACATGTGGGCCCACTCGGGTAGCGTCATCGGCCCGACGTCGGCGGGGCTCACCACGGTCGACAGGTGGGACCCACTGACGCCATGGGTGACGTCGGCGCTTGGCTGGGTCGGTCGGCCCGACATGCGGCCCTCGACACGCGGGCCGGCGTGTCGGCGTCTACCTGCCAGCGCATGTCTGGCGACGCGTCGGTCCAACTTCCCGACACGTGGCGCAATCTCGACCGTTGGTTTGAAATTCAACGCCGCGATTAGATACATGGTTAACACGTTGAATCTACTCGATGATCGACTGACGTTCTATCTAGATCGGACGGTCCAGATCTAATCCTATAAAAATCACTACTACGGCACGTGGCGATTGTGAACCGTTGGATCTTGATCCAATGGTCCAGATCTAATCGGGTTTGGAACACGTGAACTCACCTCAACCGTACGATCAAGATCGGACGGCGCACAGAGTTCGCGAGGGCGATGGCGACGCGGCGGAGCTGCAGCCACCGGAGACGGAGACGACGACGAGCCCGACGGCACTCCGGGGTCGTTCCGGCGAAGTGGGTGGTCTCTTCGGGTGCGTCTCGAAGCGGAGACTCCGGATCTGGGCTCCTTCTCGGCGGAAGACGACGGACGGCGGCGAGACGAGGCAAAAACCGCAGCGGAGTGGCGCTCAACTACGGCGAGCTCGCACGGGCAAACGGCGGCGGCTCAGGCGAGATGGCTCAGGGAAACGGGTGCGCAAGGATGAGGGCAACCTCGGGGCGTGACCAGGGCTTTAAATAGCCTCGGCGTTCGTGCCCGAGACGGAAACCTAGTTCTACACGGCGGCGGGCGCGGCGGCGGAGTCCGGCTCGGACTCGGCGGGGATGATGACGCTCAGCCGTCCACGTGGCACGATCAACGGCCACGATCGCACGGGCGCGATCGGATCCGGGCCAGATACGGCTCGAACCGGTACGGGCGGATCTCAGCCGTTGGATCTTGATCCAACGGTTGGGATCGATTAGGGTTGGGAGCTGGTTCGATCGAGTCAACTGGCTCGGTCGGGTTCGGGTCGGACTCGAGTCTGACTCGGACCCGAGGAACAGTACTAAACCCGAAGCGATTTTAATATTCAAAATAATTCCCAGTAATTCATTTAATTCATTAAAAAAAATAGCAAAAGACTCAGAAAAATTCCAGAAAAATTCTGGAAAATACTTTGGATCATTTTGGACTCAAATAAAATATTTCCAACAAAATTTTATTTGCAAAATTAAATTCTTTAATTATTTCAAAATGGAATAAATTCAAATAAATTCCAAATAAATCCAAATAAATTCCAGAAAATTCCAAAAATTCACCAAAGTGCCAAATCACACATGAATTTAAGAAAAGCAAAATTTTGGGGTGTTACAAACCTCCCCCCCTTAATAGAATCTCGTCCCCGAGATTCAGGGCTCACTGAGAATAGGTTTGGAAACTCTTTCTTCAAATCCTCTTCGCGCTCCCAAGTCGCTTCGCTTTCTTCATGGTTGCTCCACTGAACTCTACAGAAACGGGTAGACTTATTTCTAGTTTCTCGATCCATTGTGTCTAGAATCCTCACGGGATGCTCCTTATAAGTCAAATCCTCTTGCAACTCAATTGACTCTAGCGGTGTCTGTTCCTCAGGAACTCGGAGACATTTCTTTAACTGGGACACATGGAATACATCATGCACTCCGCCAACGATGCGGCAACTCCGGTGATAAGCAACTTCGCCTCTGCGACTCAAAATCTTAAATGGTCCAACATAACGGGTGCGAGTTTCCCTTTGGCATGGAACCTCTTAACTCCCCGAGAGGCGTAACTCGAGGTAAACAAAGTCTTACGGTTCAAAACTCAAGTCTCGGCGACGATTGTCAAGATAACTCTTCTGCCGAGATTGGGCTATCTTCAACCTTTCCCTAATCATGGCGACCGCTTCTTCACCTCTTGAAGAATATCAGGCCCAAAGACACGGCGCCACGGTCTCATTCCAATTCAATGGCGTCCGACAGGTCGACCATACAAAGGCCTCAAAAGGTGACATCTCAGAAACTAGCTTGGTAACTATTATTGTAATCGAACTCGGCAGATACGGCAAACTCTTATCCCAAGAGGTAGCATAAGCCAATGCACAAGCTCTCAACATATCCTCGAGAATCTGGTTGACTCTTTCTGGTCTGTCCATCCGCCTGTGGATGATAAGTCATCTTGAAGTTCAAACGGGTTCCCATGGCTTCATGCAACTTATTCCGTAACCTTGAGGTAAATTGGGTACCTCTGTCCGATACAATCCTTTTCGGCACTCCGTGCAAACAGACAATCCCGATCATGTACAATTACGCTAATTTATCTCCGAGTAAGTGGTCTTCACGGGGATAAAATGGGCTACTTTAGTCAAGCGATCCACTATAACCCATATGGAGTCATAACCTCCTTGAGTCTTGACAAACCGGTAATGAAATCCATTCCGATTTCCTCCCACTTCCACTCAGGTATTTTTAGCTACTGTAGCAATCCTCGCTGGTCTCTCGATGCATTGCCTTGACTCTCGGCATACGCCGCACAATGCCACATGCTCGGCAACCTCACGTTTCATACTCGGCCACGAGAATCTCTCCTTGAGATCTGATACATCTTGGCGCTTCAGGATGAATTGAGTACTTGGAGTCATGGGCTTCTTCCAGAATCAGTTGCTTTAACTCCTTTTTGTTAGGCACACAAATGCGATCCTTCATCCACAACGTGCCTTGCTCATCCAATTTGAAGTCCTCTGCCTTGCCTTCCTCCTTGATGGACTTAATCCTGCGGATCTTGTCATCATCCCTCTGTCCTTCTCGGATCTGATCCTCTAGGGTAGGCTTTACTTCTAATGCGGCCAGGAATCCGCTAGGTACTACCTCAATCTTCATTTTCTGAAAATCCTCACATAACTCATCCTGACTTGTGGCTAGCAAAGTACTCACGGTATGGCTTTTCCGACTCAGAGCATCGGCTACCACGTTGGCCTTCCCGGGATGGTAATGGATTCCAACATTGTAGTCCTTGATCAACTCTAACCATCTCCTCTGCCTCATATTCAGATCCGACTGGGTGAATATGTACTTAAGGCTCTTATGATCCGTATACACTTCACATCTGTTTCCAATCAGATAGTGACGCCATATCTTCAAGGCATGCACTACGGTAGCTAACTCTAGGTCATGTGTCGGATAATTTTCCTCATGCGGCCTCAACTGCCTTGATGCATAAGCGATTTACCTTTCCATTCTGCATCAGCACACATCCAAGTCCTTGGCGCGATGCGTCACAATAAATATCGAAGCTTTGAGCAACATCCGGTAGAACTAACACCGGTCGATGTCAATCGCTTCTTCACTCCTGAAATCCTTTCTCACATTCTCAAGCGCCCATGCAAACTTCTTTTCCTTCTTCAGCTTGCGTAAGAGGTTTCGCAATTGTCGAGAAGCCTTCGATGAAACGGCGGTAGTATCCTGCCATTCCAAGGAAACTCGAACTGGTCACGATCTTGGTACGCTCCCAATGTAATACCGCTTCTACTTTGCTTGGATCTACGGCGACTCCTTCATGCGGTCATTACATGTCCAAGAAACTCCACCTTGTCCTTCCAAAACTCACACTTGCTGAACTTGGCGAAAAGTTGCTGTTCCCTCAGCTTTTCCAAAACTCGCCTTAAGTGTTCGGCATGTTCACTCTCTGTCTTGGAGTAGATTAGGATATCATCTATGAACACGACGACAAACTTGTCCAAATATTCCATGAACACCTTATTCATCATATTCATGAAATAAGCTGGCGCATTTGTCAGTCCAAAGGACATAACTGTAAACTCGTAATGTCCATATCTTGACGAGAATGCAGTCTTCGGAATATCTTCTGATCGGATCTTCAACTGATGGTATCCCGACCTCAGATCAATTTTGGAGAAAACTCCGGCTCCTCTCAACTGATCAAACAAATCATCAATCCTGGGTAGCGGATACTTATTCTTCACTGTGACTTCGTTGAGTGCACGGTAGTCAATGCACATCCTGAAACTTCCGTCCTTCTTCTTGACAAACAAAACTGGTGCTCCCCACGGCGACGAGCTCGGTCTGATAAATCCTTTCTCCATTAACTCTTCTAGCTGTTTCTTCATTTCTACCAACTCCTCGGTGGACATCCGATAGGGTCTCTTTGCTATCGGTCTTTGTGCATACAAGCTCTATCACAAACTCTATGTCCCTGTCGCGGCATACTGTAGATCTTCGGGAAAAACATCTGGGTACTCATTCACTACTGGGACATCCTCTATGCTGATTGCCTTGAATGCTGTTAACCATTAATCGTCCATCTCTAATCGCAAAGTGGCTTGAAATTCCACTTTCTTCCCACACGGGCTCTCAACTGAGATAGTCCTTCGTCCACAATCCAATACGGCCTTGTGCTTGGATAACCAATCCATTCCCAATATGACGTCTAAAGTCTGGGTCTCCAAAATTATAAGATTTGCTAGGAACTCTATTCCATCTATTAGTATTCTCACCCCGGAACATCCTACTTTCGTTCGGAGTTCGGAACCAGGGGTTTGAACTAAAAGCATGCACTTAAGTCTTGCAATCCTTAAATCATTTCTAGTTGCAAAGCCTTGCGAAACAAACGAATGCGAAGCTCCAGAGTCAAACAAAATCAAGCAGGTGTAATCGAGTTAACAAGTAACTTACCCAAGACTGACGTCCGTTGCATTCGCAGGGCATCTGCGGTGACATGGTTGACTCGGCCTCTCACCACTGCCTGGGGTGTGGCTCCTGGTGCCGACGCCCTAGCTGGG
The DNA here is from genome assembly GCA_036346355.1 of Rhipidocladum racemiflorum. Lineage (NCBI taxonomy): Eukaryota > Viridiplantae > Streptophyta > Magnoliopsida > Poales > Poaceae > Rhipidocladum > Rhipidocladum racemiflorum. Next base: position 41,032,324 of record CM070591.1, read on the forward strand.
GTGGTTCCTAGATTGAAGCGAATCGGGTCACTCCTGCTGTCTTCTTTGGACAAGCTGTTGGCAAAGTGTCCTGGCTCGTTGCGATTGTAGCAGCGTCTCACTTGTTCCTTCTTTGCTTGCTCGAGTAAGCGTTTCTAAGCGGTGGGTCCGTAGTTCTGATTGGCAGGTCTTGGTGCTGGGGATGGTGTCCTTGTTGCATTCTGTGGTTGGAATCTGAAGAATTGATTTGGCGCAACTCTCAGGCGCTGTTGCGTTCCCTGGCGTGATCCTTGCTGTTGCATCCTGCGCTTCCTGTTCTCATCCATTTCCTTGCGCTTGTCCTCAAGAATAAGCGCCTTATTCACCAATTCTTGGAAATCTGGAAAGGTGTGGGTGATCAATCCTACTTGCAATCCTGAGTTAAGTCCCTTCATAAAACGAGACTGTCTGGATTTATCTGTCGCCACATCCTCAGGTGCATAGCGTGCTAGCTGTGTGAACTTGTTCAGGTAGTCGGCCACTGGCTGATTACCTTGCTTCAGTGCTCTGAACTCCTCCTTTTTAAGGTCCATGATTCCTTCAGGCACGTGATACTGTCGGAATGCAGCTGTGAACTCTTCCCAAGTGATATCTTGAGGGTTCTCTTGCGTGGCACAGAAGTTCTCCCACCATTCGGTAATTTGTTCCTTCCAAATGATGAGAAGCGAGAGTACCTTCTCATTTCCTATGCATTGAGCTATGTGTAGCTTCCTCTCGATTGATCTTAACCAATCATCGGCCTCCAATGGATTGGCATTCCCAGAGAAAGTGGGTGGGTGAGTTCTCATGAACTCTGATAGTCTTGTATTACGGCGTGGTCCCCGATTAACTTGATTGGTCGTGGCCTGAGCAAAGGACGTGCTGCATTTGTTGCATCATAGCATGCATCAATCGAGTCTGGGCAGCAAGAAAAGCTCCGAAATTCTGCATATCCAAAGGGCGGTGCTTTGGTGCTCCATCATTGGGGTTTTCTGCTGGGCGAGAACCACTCCCATTGCTTCCAAAGTTTCCACGGGTGTTCACCATCTGTCGGTTTGCTCTAGGTTTAGAGATGAGAGGGAAACAAGAATAGACAAGTAACGTGGAACTTATGCGGGCAAAAGGGGTAACTTTAAGGTCCAACTTTATTATTAATAACTTGGTATGGCTGCTTACAATGCCTAAGGGCCTTGCAACACATACTGCACACTCAGCAAACAATGAAAATCCAAATCGAACTAACACTGGAGTCTAACGCCTAAAGGTGACTCTTTATTCTATGACGCGACTCGACGAAGGAGTCTCACTATAGAACCTATGCTCACTCATCGAGAAAACCTCCACGGCCTGGGTACGGGTGCTGTGGCATAGGCGCGAAACGATCGCCATGTCCAGCGACTATGTCCTCTGTGGTAGTCGAAGAAGCAGTGTCCTCATCGAGGTCTGACTCCTCCGGATCTGGCTCGTGTAGCTCGAAATCGGCTCGGGTCTAGTCCGTACAAGGTCATCTCCAACTCGTCAATCCTTCGTAGAAGGTGTGCCACATACTCTTGAGCTTCCCGCCATCTGTTCTTCTCTGTCGTGATTTCCTTGCGGGCCTTCTGTAACTCCTTGCTTGTATTATCTAGTACATCCTCCTGGGCGACGACAAATCGTGCCAACTGTGTAATCGTGGCATCCTCATCCTGAATCGCCTTCGGGTCAAGAAGGTTATCGCTGCGCGGATGATAACGAAACACCGTACTTTCCAACTCTCTGGCATAGATACGGGTAATGTGCCGCATTGCTCGTCGTGATACTTCTTGGATACCCATCTGCATTGTAGATCTCCTGGCAGTGCAGTGTATCGGGCGATTGCCTGGGCCCTTTTTCCTAGCAGGTACCTCAATCCTCACGTCACAAGCCTTGATCAATCCCGCTTGTCTGATCACTTCCACTTGGTATTGCGGCTTCTCAAAATCTCCGAGAGTCTGTAGCATATGCCAGAGTTCCGCGGCGTGACCAACTCCCAGATCAACGTAGTTGAACTCTTCCTCCATCTGTCACAAGAGCGCTTTTCGTAAGAACTCGGAATTTTTAAATTGTGACAAGGTAAGGGAAAATTTCAGCAAGAGACAAGAAAAGAGAGAAGGGGATAAGTCGAGATGTCATTTCTTATCTTGACAAATTTTTAGCTTTAGAAAATAGGTTTTATCCTCACTACGACCATTCTAGCTTAGGGTTGAGCCTACGGTCAAGTATGGCTCTGATACCACCTCTGTCGGGACCCCGAATTTGCAAATCCGGACCCTCTGTGTATTCAGCACTAGTCCAGGAACACGCTAGTGCACACAGTCTTAACTTCGGTAAATATCACAATCATACCATTCGATATTATCAAAGTACTTTATTTAAATAACCAAACTGGTTACTCGACCTTATGGCCAAGTTACAAATATATGCCTCGCAAGGCGAAACTCATTGAAAAAGAGATAATAGCAGCGGAAAAATCAAATAAGGTAACATCGTGGCGCCATCCAGTATACCACAGGCAACTGACTGGGCTCGCTTCCCTAAGTAGACGGATCCTCTTGGAGTTCCTCCTCCAAAGCTGGCGTAACCTCCTCTTCAACTGGTGTTGTATTGAGGCAAGGGTGAGTACTTGGTACTCAGCAAGTCATGCACAGAATGCAAGCTAATATACTATATGCATGGCTTGGTACAAAGGAATAGCACAAGGTATATTTGCAGTAAACAGCATTTGACAAGTAATATAAGTAGATTCGAAAGCAGTAGAAATAAGTAAAGCATAAATAACTTTTCAAGAAGTTTAATAAACATTTTCCCCATCCTAAACCACATTTCCATCATCTTCATTATTAAACCAACCCAACTTTCCAAATCAAAGTTATTTTTGAGAAAATCTAACCCTTGACTGTAATTCCCGAGCGATGTCCAATACCGCGGACACGGCTATTCGAATAGATTCTAAACTCTGCAGAGGTTATGCACTTTACCCACAAGATACAGTCAAACACCACAAAGGCGAGTTCCCGTAACAAAGTCTTTCGGAAACCTCTAACAATACAAGTGGTCCTCCCCGGTTATTGCGCACTAACCCTTCCCTTCGCTAAGGCGAAGTCTAGGCCAATCAACCGTTAGATGGGTACTGGCCTCGGCCAGATGACGCTCCCGTACAACTTACACAAAGGGTGTAGTTGACCTCCGAGGTCCCACAGTGCGTTATTAGCAACTTAGTCAACTAGGTCCGTCCCATTACTGAGACATGTGGTTGCACGTTAGACCCAGTTCAAAGGCTTGCAAGGTTAAGTCCTTAGGGTGACCAGTGGCAAGACTACCCAAGAACCAAATCAACGCTCCCAATGCCACAATGGCCCACCTGATTACTCTTGCCACATGCCCCTGGCCGAAATCGCTTATCAAACCCCGCTTGATTACCATGCACCACGTGCCATCAACATCACATGATACTTTTCCAAAACAGGTTCAATATATCATTAAGTCAATATTAACATTTGATTGTCCAAAATCATGTTATGAGCACGTAGTGTCTAAGCGATACTACAACGGTCTAAACCCATGTTGGCAATTTAATAATGTCCAACTAGTAAACCACAACTAGGGCGACAAAGGGTCATGGCACATACTTAAGTAATCAAGGTGTCATACAGCAAATTGGTATTTATCTAACCCCCATGTTTAAACCAAATATTTTTCTAATTGAACTAGCATGCAATAGTTTAAATCAAAATAGATTTGAAATAGGATCAACATGGTCAAAGCACAACTTGCCTTCAAAAGTACTTGCTCTTGGTCTTGAGTTGGATCTGAGTCAATACTTCTCCTTCGAACCCTTCCGGCACTTCAACGTCTACTCGTAAAGCGTGCAAATAGCAAATACACAAATAAACACTAGGCAAAAAGTGTCCAAACATCCAAATAAAATCCATAAACAGAAAGAACATAATTTTATGGATTTTTAGAAACTGGAATCGTCAAATTTGGAGTTAAGACGCAAAAGTTATGATTATTTAGAGTTTAAATAATCAATTAAATAATTTTGCAGAGAAAAACTTTAGTCCAAAAATTAAATAAAATTTATATTTTGGTAGATCTTAATTTTATACAAATTTAGAAATTTGAATCACTCAAATCGGAGTTGAAACGCAAAAGTTATAAGCGTTTGAAGTTTGAAACAAAATTTGAAATCATTATTTCGAATTAATAAATCATTTTCTTTTTCGGAAATTAATTATTGCGTCAGCATGGACATGTGGCAGCCTCTGATTGGTTGGCTGACGTCAGCCGGTCCATGGACTTGGTCCACGCTCGGCTCGGGTCTACCGTGGACTCGGTCCACGATTCTACGTGTCGCTGACATGTGGGCCCACTCGGGTGACGTCATCGGCCCGGCGTCGGTAGGCTCGGCCCACGGTGGCGGCAGTGGGACCCACTGCGGACGTCATGGGTGACGTCGGCGCGCTTGGTCGGTCACCGTGACATGCGGGCCCTCGACACGCGGGCCCGCGTGTCGGGCCACACGCACGCGCGCATGTACGGCGCTGACCGCGTCGGTCCAACTTCCCGACACGTGGCGCAATCTCGACCGTTGGTTTGAAATTCAACGGCCGCGATTAGATCCAGGGTTAACACGTTGAATCTACTCGATGATCGTGGGCCGTTCGATCTAGATCGGACGGTCCAGATCTAATCCTATAAAAATCACTACTACGGCACGTGGCGATTGTGAACCGTTGGATCTTGATCCAATGGTCCAGATCTAATCGGGTTTGGAACACGTGAACTCACCTCAACCGTACGATCAAGATCGGACGGCGCACAGAGTTCGCGAGGGCGATGGCGACGCGGCGGAGCTGCAGCCACCGGAGACGGAGACGACGACGAGCCCGACGGCGCTCCGGGGTCGTTCCGGCGAAGTGGGTGGTCTCTTCGGGTGCGTCTCGAAGCGGAGACTCCGGATCTGGGCTCCTTCTCGGCGGAAGACGACGGACGGCGGCGAGACGAGGCAAAAACCGCAGCGGAGTGGCGCTCAACTACGGCGAGCTCGCACGGGCAAACGGCGGCGGCTCAGGCGAGATGGCTCGGGGAAACGGGTGCGCAAGGATGAGGGCAACCTCGGGGCGTGACCAGGGTTTTAAATAGCCTCGGCGTTCGTGCCCGAGACGGAAACCTAGTTCTACACGGCGGCGGGCGCGGCGGCGGAGTCCGGCTCGGACTCGGCGGGGACGATGACGCTCAGCCGTCCACGTGGCACGATCAACGGCCACGATCGCACGGGCGCGATCGGATCCGGGCCAGATACGGCTCGAACCGGTACGGGCGAATCTCAGCCGTTGGATCTTGATCCAACGGTTGGGATCGATTAGGGTTGGGAGCTGGTTCGATCGAGTCAACTGGCTCGGTCGGGTTCGGGTCGGACTCGAGTCGACTTCGGACCGAGGAAACGATACTAAACCGGCGATTTTAATATTCAAAATAATTCCCAGTAATTCATTTAATTCATTAAAAAAAATAGCAAAAGACTCAGAAAAATTCCAGAAAAATTCTGGAAAATACTTTGGATCATTTTGGACTCAAATAAAATATTTCCAACAAAATTTTATTTGCAAAATTAAATTCTTTAATTATTTCAAAATGGAATAAATTCAAATAAATTCCAAATAAATCCAAATAAATTCCAGAAAATTCCAAAAATTCACCAAAGTGCCAAATCACACATGAATTTAAGAAAAGCAAAATTTTGGGGTGTTACAAGTTCCAAACATTATTTAGGGTGAGTTTGGTCGGCTGGACGAGGTTGGATGGAAGAGGTTGAATGGGATATAGTCATCCAGCCTAGATGGGATGTAGCCATCCATGTGGCTGTTTGGTTGGGTGGATAGGGATGAGCCATTTTTTTGTTTGGTTGTATGGATGAGGATGGATGGGCTAGTTGTAATCAAGCTTTCGAATTTTGATTTAAAATTTTTAGACAAAACTTAACCGAAATTTGAACTTTCGAACAAAATTTGACCAACATTTGAATTTTTGAACAAAAATGGAATTTTCGAACAAAATATCTTGTAAAATTGAATTTTTGGAAAAATTTTGATTTTTTGTGACAAATTTCACAAAAATTTGATTTTTTTTAACAGAATTTGGCCATATTTTGACCAAAATTTGAATTTGACCAGGTACATTTTGGTGAAATTTGAATTTGAATGAGTTCACTTTTTCATGCAGTAAACTGGATGAGCCCCTTCGGTCTTTTTTGGGATAGCTATGTCCAGCATATTGAGGGAATATTCCAAAAACTAAATGATCATATCCCATCTATCCACTCATCCAAACAATTGGATGACTTCAAATCCATGGATGATCATATCCCATCCATCTTCATCCATCCAACCAAACGCCACTTTACAAGCATCGCCTCCACCTATAGCTTTCTGGTGGTTGGATTTGCCTCCCTGATTTTAGGCCCATGTGCATTGTAGCGATTTTTTTTTAAATAATATTTTTTTAAACTGAATTGCGTTTTTAATATACGGAATAAAAAATTTGCAAAAATAATATGTGGTCGCCGAACCGTACGGCGAATACCCTATTTTCGCCGAACCGTGCGGCGAACACCCTATTTTCGCCACACGGTTCGGCGAAAATAGCTTAATTGCGCTATTTACACGCTGCACGGGAATCAAGGGTATTATCGCCACACGGTGTGGCGAACACCCAGTTTTCGCCAAACTGTGTGGCGAACACCCAGTTTTCGCCAAACCGTACGGCGAAAATAGGTTGTCGCCACACGGTGTGGCGAAAATAGCTCGGTAAAAATTACCCCGACGCCAGATCGATCGATCTGTTCGTTCGGCCGCCGAAACAGAGAAGAAAAAGAGAGGGAGGGCGATCCGCCGGCCGGAAGAGAGGGAGAGAGAGAGAGGGAAGGAGAGAGGGAGAGAGAGGAAAAGGAGAAGAAGAAGAGGAGGAGGAGAAGAAGAAGAAGAGGAGAAGAAGAAGAGAAGGAGGTAACCTCGCATCTCGATTTTGTTTAATTTCGTGTTTTTTAATTTAGAGTAGTGCAATCTAGAGTAGCGATATAGAGTAGTGCAATCTAGAGTAGCGATATAGAGTAGTGCAATCTAGAGTAGCGATCTAGATCAGTTGAATTGTAGAGTAACGATTTTAGTTATTTAATTTAGAGTAGCAGTTTTAGTTATTTAATTTACAGTGGTGATATTAGTTTGCATATGTAAACGTTGTTAAATTTACAGTAATGAAATTTACTTATTAGCATTGTTGAAGAAATCATTAATCGGTAACTAATTGGTCGACCTAGGATTAACTGAACTAAAATATTGAAAAAGTGATTAATCCCGTTTTATCGTTCGGTCGTCCTCGCTTTATCACCGTAAACATAAAAATGGAATCTTTAGGTGTTCGATCACAAGCCAATCGCCGCTTAATCGGCTAATCGGCCGATTTTTTCAACATTTAGCAAATAGACATATTACACATGCGCTATAATATTATAAGAATATAGTATCGATAGCGCGGTAGTTAATTAGCGTGGTTGAAATTACGGTTCTGATATTCCATTTGAAGTAGGGAAGGACAAATTAATTATGTCTATGTCTATGTCGTCATAGTTGATGTCGGACCCAAAGTGAAATTCAGGGTATATTATGGCGATGGTGAAGTAAAAATGGGCGTAATGGAGTGGATTTAAGTCGCTGCGGTCACCATGGCCGAGCACTTGTCCCCGACATCGTTAGCATTCGTGATATAAAACTTTGGTTGACCCAATTTTTCCCTGGATCCAAGTGTTTATTCTGTTAGCATCCAAATCGTATACACGCGTAGCAAGGGTGACTCGGCTGTGTGGGAGTTGAAGACAGTAGATCGAACACAGTTGTGGCAGAAATGGCTAAGGTGGTGCAAGGGATCTAGCCTCGAATGTGTGATGCTGGTGCAAGCTTGCCCTAGGGAAGAGGTGAGTACTACTGGTGTGAGCGAGAGCAAAGACATCGGCTCTGTTGAACAAGTTCACCCGGTGTCGGTTGAGGCAGCAAAGAATGGGGATGATCACATGGATGCAGCAAGCGGAAGGTCGGTGATGAAGGGGAGGATATCGATCAACTTGTGGATCAATTGGATTGGGTGGACCGCATGGCTACGAAGAGGAAGCCGAAATGTTGGACCCGCCGATACCATCGGCGAAGATGATGACCGGAGGAAGATGATGAAATGCATGGTAGTACTCGCCAATGGAGGTACCCATCCTCGATGAATGGAACAGCAGAACAAAGCGGGTATGGAAGCTTTGTGGGGCCATGACTTCGCATTGTGAGTATGGTATCGTGCCATTCGGTTGAATCAAATGTTCCGAACAATTACCGAATTGAAGTTGGCAGTGAGCTTGTGGGCACTATCGCTGCAAAGAGAGTTTCGGGTTGTCCTGTCTAGCCTGATAAGTACACAGTGAAGTGTGTAATCGATGGTTGTGAATTTAAAGTACATGCATACAAGCGAAGTGTGAGACCTATTGGATTGCATCAAGAGTGGGCGAGCACACATGCAGACTAGAAAATGTTCTTGTCAAACACCAGAACTTGAATGCAAATTTGTAATAGCTAGCGTGATGTTTAATGAAATCATTGAGAAGCGGGATATCGAGTGTTCAGATATTCGTAAAGCAATGTTACGAACATTTAAGTATCGATAAGCTACTCCATGGCCTGGCGTCGCGGGCGTAAAGCATTAGAGAAGAGGTTTGGCACATACGAGGCATCGTATTGCAACCTACCTCGTGTGCTTGAAATCAAGCAAACCAATCCTGGCACATACACCGCTTTCAAAGAAAGCGGCAGATGCAAATGGGATCTGTACATTTCATCGTGCTTTCTTTTGATGGGGCCTTGCATTGCGTCATTCAGGTATTGTCGTCCATTGCTTTGTGTTGATGGCACATTTTTGACTGGAAAATACAAGGGGCAGATTCTAACAGCCATTGCAATTGATGCGAACAACCACATACTTCCATTGGCCTTTGCTTTTGTTGAGGGTGAGAATCGGGATAGCTGACTGTGGTTTTTCAGACATCTGAAGGTGGGGGTAGTTGGTGATCGGCCCAGCATGTGCATCATTCATGATCGTCACAAAGGTATCCTCTCGGCAATCAAGACTCTACAGGAGGACCGAGATGAACCATTTTTGTGGCCTGACCTGCAGAACAGGTGGTGCATGAGACATTTGGGTGCCAATTTCTTCAGGCAGTTCAAAAGCAAGAAACTGGTGAATCTGTTTAAGAGGTTATGCAAGCAGAATCAGGCACGTAAGTTCAACGCACTATTTGCTGAGTTGGATAAGCACACCAGTGCGCATATCGAAGAGATGAAGAAGCAACCACCTACGCCGAACAAATGTCCACCCAAAAGGCTAACACCCCTTGGGGAGCTCGATCCTCCTAATATGAGGAGACGAACGTCAAGGAACATTAAGTGTTTCTCGCACTGGATAGAGGCTGAGCCTCTAGAGAAGTGGGCATTGCTCCATGACACCGGAGGCTCCAGGTTAGTATGGTACATTAAAATATCAAAACAGCGCTAAACAATTTGGCCTGTTGTTCTAAACTGTTTTGCGTTGAACAGGTTTGGCGTGATGACAACGAACATAGCCGAGGTTTACAATTGGGTCATCCGAGGCCTCCGTCCGCTTCCGCTTGTGGCCATCCTTGAAGGCATGTTGCACGGCATCGTTAGCTACTACCAAAAAGGCATGCGGAAGCGGTACTTCATGCCTCCACATTGCAAACGCCGTATTGTTCGCGGATGATGACCTACGTGGAGGAACGAACCATGAAAGCTCAAGAAAGATATGGTGCGTAGCTACGGGTCATCGAATACCGCCGAGGTGACTCTTCGGTGCAAAAGGGGATTGGGAACGGACACGGGGTTATTACGCACGAGGTTAATCTAGGCCAAGGGGCATCTGGATGGTGTGAATGCAGCTGCAATAAGCCAAGACTTCTCCATATTCCTTGCTCACACGTGATGGCTGCTTGTGGGCAAATTGGGATGAACACGTCGCAATACTGCCCCTTTCTACTTGAAGGATCATGTTGTCCATATCTGGTCGGGTGAGTTTCGTGGTTTTCGTGCACACGGTGATTTCACTGCGATTAACAGAGATGAGGGCATCTGTTTGCCGGATCCAACCTTGCGGAGGTGTGCGGAAGGGCAGTCTGGTCGTCCACAGACTAGGCGCATTCGCAACGACATGGATGAATCTGAAGTGGGTGGCCCTCTTAGGAGGTGTTACGAAAAGCGGCGAGTATGGCCACAAGGCAAACCAGTGCACGTAGGGTGTAGGTTCTGAAAGTGGTGGTGGCTATGTATTGAAATATGTTATTATATGCACGTTGGATGTCTTTTATTGTATTATTGACGCGATTGGGTGTCTTTTATTCATATATGTTGTGTCTCTCGCATGTTGTGTACTTTTATTTATGTTCACCCCTTATGTCTTTTATACATATATGTATTGTAATATTGACGTGATTGGTTGTCTTTTATTCATATATGTTGTGTCTTTTATTCAAATACCTTTATTTATATTCAACCCTCATGTCTTTTATTATTATACGTTGTGTACTTTTATTCACATATGTCGTGCTTGCCGTACGTTGTGTAGTATGATTTATGTTGAAACATTTCTATGTGCAGGGATGGAGCAGGTTGACTCACTCCTGGACCATGTCTTGGATGCGCGGCACCGTGCGCACGTCCAAACGACAGAGGGGAATGACAAGTTGGCCTTACTGCGGATTTGTGTGCCTAATAAGGCATGGTGTGTTGACCCTCGCTTCCACACCAGGTTAGTTGCAGTACTTGTCCATGTTCCATTGTTCGTACAATTAGTGTTCATTACATTCAATTGATTAAACTCTGTTGTTCCTCGTTAGGCTGGCACGTGCCGGGCTGCTTCCGCTTGTCTGCATGGTGGAGGGTTCAGCTGCCGATCCCACTGAGCACGACCCCCAGGCTCAGGGTGATGACCCGCAGCGGTCGCGGCATTTCCCGTTCGACCACTCGCTGTTAGCGTGTTTGGTCGACCGCTGGAGGCCGGAGACACACACTTTTCACCTTCCTTTCGGGGAGATGACGGTGACGCTGCAGGACGTCGCCATGCTCACAGGATTGCCGATCGCCGGGGCAGCGATCGGCCCCTCGGTGGCTCCTGCTGGGTGGGACGCGGACTTACTGCTACGCTTCGCCGGGGTTACGGAGGTCGACCCACAGATACCGGTAGGCGAGAAGCACGGGCCATCGAGGAGGTGGTTGGCACAGTTCGAGGTTACTGATTGTACATATTACTATGTTACTCCAGCTTTGCATAGCATTAACGTGATATCACACTCTTTCAATTGTTGCAGGTGCAGCGGATGGCGGCCCAACCCACGGACTACCAGGTTGCTAGGCACCTCGAGGCCTATCTGCTTTGGTTGTTCGGCTGGGTGATGTTCACGTCGAGTCACGGCGACACAGTGGACGCGCGTTGGATAGCCTACGCACGGGCTATTGCGGACTCAGAGCCTGACGATGTACCGGCGGTATCCTGGGGTTCGGCGCCCTTTGCGACGCGTGCGTGAAGAGAGGCAGGAACTCCAATCTGACCGGGATGCCGCTTCTTCTTCAGCTTTGGTCATTCGAGCGCCTCTCCGTGGGTCGACCCCTTGTCGACCCTCGGCACTACACCCCCGACATGTACGGCGGTGATGCGCTGGACCGACCGACGATGGGCTCGCTCTGGACCAGGCGGCGGGTACATGTTCTTACTCATTAATGGAATTGTAATTTCAATGCCATCTGCTTACAGTTATTTCTACTCTATTGCAGCCACAGTGGGCAGGTCTGCAGGTGCGTGCGGCGTACCTCTCCTTCACGGAGGCCTTCGACCACCTGAGGGACGGGAATGTCGTCTGGGACCCCTACAGCGACGAGCGTGTAGGAGAGAGAGCTGCGGGGGGGCTGTCCATGCTCTGCGACAGGGACCAGCCTTACTGGATGACGAGGAGGAAGCTCGTCTTCGACGTCTTCGTAGAGGACTACGCGCCGCACCGAGTCCTCAGGTAGTTCGGACTACGCCAGGTGGTCCCTGTTCCTTTGGGGGAACGCGTGCCAGCGAAAGTGCACTCGTGAGTTACTCGCCACTACAGGAATGCTAAGTGCTTATGACATATTTGTAGTAATGAGGTCTTTTGTGCAGGTACTCCACCCAGGGACCCAAGAAGGCCATGGTGACCTTGCTGCAGAGGATGGCGCCGTGGCTTGCGCTGTTGGAGGGGGCACTGGAGGACGTTGTCGAGGAGGTCGCGCCCTACGACCCCTCCTCCTACCAGGAGTACTTGTCCTGGTACGTGCCCCGGACCCGTACTCGTCTCCTACGCGAGGAGCAGCCGGCTCAGGTGTTTGCTCCTAGCATCGCAGACTTGTACTCGAGCCACGCAGGACTGGCACTGCACCAGATGGTAAGTCTCGTTGTATTTTTACTCATTAATGCAATTGTAATTTCAATGATATGTCGTTATGTTTAATGTTTGTTCGTACGTGATAGGTGGACGAGGCGAGGGCTTGCAAAGAAGATGTCGACTTTCTGTCTAGGCTGCAGCAGGGGACCACTTTCATACTACAGCAGCTATCAGAGGCCATGAGGCATGTGGAGCTGCACTCCCGACGGATCGTGGAGATTGGTGCTGTTTGGCAGGCCCCAGCCCCGACTGTTTCGGCTGGCACCTCGTCTAGGCCGCCACCCGGGCTCAGCTCCTGGACACCACCTTCTCGACCACCGCTTCTGACCAGGGTCCGGCTTCCACACCTGTGTGCCTCGGCTCCAGGCACTACCGAGGATCCAGTTGGCAGACGCCACCACGCGGGCCTACCATGGTCCCCACACCCGGTAAGCCGATAAACATTCAGTTGATCCCGTTTCTAATCTAATCTTCTCACTATAATTAAATGTTAATGTATGTACTGTAGGCCTCCTAGGACATGCCTCTACTTCCGACACCCAGTCAGGGCACGGCGTCCCTGACTAATGGACCAATCAGTTCTTCGCAGGGGCTCCGTTCACGTAGCCTCCTACAGCCACGCAGCACACGCCGCCTCCTCCAGCCACGCAGATCACGCAGCCTCCTCCAGACCCGTTGCCTTCCCGCCTGCGTGTCCCGCCGGTTCGGTACAGCCCTTCGGACTACGGCCAGGCGGGACCGTCGCGGGTGCTTCGCCCACGACCTCTCGACGATGCACCCCTTCTGCCGCGAAAGGAGAGCTAGGGGTCGTGGCCGTGGTCGAGATCCACCACCGGGGGGTGATCAGGCTTAGGATGTGCGTTATTTTTGGGTACTTTGTCCTATTATGCTTTACCATCTATTTTGTGTACTTTCTCATATACGTGGTCTATTATATATTTATGTCATCTTTAGTCATATCAACCGCGTGTCATTATTGCTTTTTCAGCTTTTGTCATATCAACTTTTCCAAATTTTTATCATTTCAGCTACATAATGCCGCTAAAAGCCGCTTATGACAGAGATTCCCTATTTAAAGTCAGGCATAGCCACGCTCATGTCATCATGAGCTGCGAAGCATCCGATGCTCGCGGATTTGAAATACTCTGAAGTCCGCGAGACTCTCCTTTGGTTGCCCCTTCGCCAGCTCTTTATAAACCCACCGAGGGAGGGATATGTGCATCACACAGCCAGAACTTCCATAAACTTTAGTCTGTTTTCCCCACACACACAGTAGGCCACAATGTCGTTCTACCGTCGCCTCTTCAGCAAGCGAAGGCTAACCCCCCCAATACCCGGATGAGAGTAGCGTTGACGCCCCAGTTTTGCCGGAGTTGCCACGCCCGAAATGTGACTGCAACCTGGTAGCGAAGGTTACGCAGTCTACGCACGGAGATACGGCCTCCCGCGGTCACTACTGTTGTGCCCGCGGCTTCGGGGTAAACAAAATGATGTCCATACCCTAATTATGGTAACAGTACCATTTCATGCATCGTTATTTGTTTTTTTAGGACGAGGACCGTTGTTGCTTTTTCCAATGGATCGACGGGCCGGAACGACGTGATTACGAATTTCTCTACAACTGCCACGACGCCTACCCCACTTCGCCTGAGAACTTCACACGGTGGGAGAGGCCGCCGGGATATGTCCCCTACCTAGATCGACCGGAGTTAAGGGCTGGTGGGCAAGGGACGAACCAATCGGTGAGTTTCACGTGCCTCATGTTTCAGGTACAATGTACCCATTATAAATCAGTTCATCGCATACAGGACTTCAAAAAGAAGTTTGCAAAATGGCTCAAGTCAAGGCAAGAAAATCCTCCTTAGGGGCCAACGCAAAGCCAGGAACTGTGCGACCACGGACTCCAGGCAGTGGTTGATACCGGCGACGAGGATCTAGCGGACAGAAGATTCTACCGGTGCCCTTTGTCCGAGGATGCATGGTGCTGGTACTTCATTGGTGGACAGGAGACGTACCACCCACATCTCAAACTTCCGTATTTGATAAGCGGGAGAGCAACCCTCGCCGTGGTGCTACTACCTCCCAGAAAAGCCGGACCCCGAGTACGCATACGGTATTCTCCAACCACCACAGCGGGCATACTGCATTGACTGCAGGGCACGTTTTCGGTTGTACAACAAGAAGCCCAACACACACCTCCTGGACCATATCGTGGAGTGCGAGCCGAAACAGAGGAGGCGTCTCGGCAAGTCTCCGGAAGGGCAAGAGGGTTCGGCCCTCTCGAATGGTACAGGATAAGGGGAAGCGGCCGAGGTCCGCAGTACGCAACAAATCCTTGACGCATTACAAAGGCCATCCGGCAACCCCGGTGGTATTAACATAGGGGGCGCCGGAAATCGAGATGGCATGCCCATATGGGAGGGCAGGACTCCACAGAATGCACACAAACAAGTTACTTCTTACACCCCAGAGACGTATGGCATAGGCTACCCATTCGGCGACAGCTGGGAGCACTGCGCACGGCCATGGAGCTCTTTCATAAAAGAGATTGAGCGGTGTCCAAGAACAAATCGCACAAGATTGACAGGTGATGTAATATGTAGAAAATGTATGGCATCATTCCCACTCTACGAACATAGGCGGAACGATCACTTGTTCCACCATTACAATCAGTGTTTTTGGCACTTCTCCTAGCAATGTCGTCACTGTTGTAATATCCGTTGTATCTGCCGTACTAAGGTTGAGTTTGCGTACTAAGATTGCTGGCTGCATCTACATGCTTTTGTTATTGTCCTTTCTCATATATCAAAGAGCCAATCTGCGGTATTCGTGCAGAAAAATACATTCGAACGTGACATTTTACAGGCTGCCGAAAAGGCTTAAAAGTTATGGTTGACAATAGTATTTAGGGTTTTTGCGGCGGTATATTTCAGCGGAAACAAAGGCGTAGATGAAATATTTTTCCATAATATGGTACTCCATATATCAAAGAGCCAATCTGCGGTATTCGTGCAGAAAAATACATTCGAACGTGACATTTTACAGGCTGCCGAAAAGGCTTAAAAGTTATGGTTGACAATAGTATTTAGGGTTTTTGCGGCGGTATATGTCAGCGGAAACAAAGGCGTAGATGAAATATTTTTCCATAATATGGTACTCCATATATCAAAGAGCCAATCTGCGGTATTCGTGCAGAAAAATACATTCGAACGTGACATTTTACAGGCTGCCGAAAAGGCTTAAAAGTTATGGTTGACAATAGTATTTAGGGTTTTTGCGGCGGTATATGTCAGCGGAAACAAAGGCGTAGATGAAATATTTTTCCATAATATGGTACTCCATATATCAAAGAGTCAATCTGCGGTATTCGTGCAGAAAAATACATTCGAACGTGACATTTTACAGGCTGCCGAAAAGGCTTAAAAGTTAAGGTTGACAATAGTATTTAGGGTTTTTGCGGCGGTATATGTCAGCGGAAACAAAGGCGTAGATGAAATATTTTTCCATAATATGGTACTCCATATATCAAAGAGCCAATCTGCGGTATTCGTGCAGAAAAATACATTCGAACGTGACATTTTACAGTGTGAAAGGCTTAAAAGTTATGGTTGACAATAGTATTTAGGGTTTTTGCGGCGGTATATGTCAGCGGAAACAAAGGCGTAGATGAAATATTTTTCTATAATATGGTACTCCATATATCGAAGAGCCAATCTGCGGTATTCGTGCAGAAAAATACATTCGAACGTGACATTTTACTGGCTGCCGAAAAGGCTTAAAAGTTATGGTTGACAATAGTATTTAGGGTTTTTGCGGCGGTATATTTCAGCGGAAACAAAGGCGTAGATGAAATATTTCTCCATAATATGGTACTCCATATATCAAAGAGCCAATCTGCGGTATTCGTGCAGAAATAATTTACATCCTACCGAAAGTACTTCAGTATTTAAATAGGGTATTGATACCTACATATTTTTGCATAAATGGAACATCCAACACTATATGAATATGGTATAATTATTTTATAATTTTTGGAGCCAGGTTTTGTATATTTTCGCCATCTGGTATGGCGACTACATATTTTCGCCGCCTCGCTTGGCGAATACTATATTTTCGCCAGTTGGTACGGCGACTACCTATTTTCGCCGTACCGTGTGGCGAATACCCTATTTTCGCCACACGGTACGGCGAAAATACCCTAACCCAGGGTTGACAGACATTAATAGCGCAATTAAGCTATTTTCGCCGAACCGTGTGGCGAAAATAGGGTGTTCGCCGCACGGTTCGGCGAAAATAGGGTATTCGCCGTACGGTTTGGCGACGGAATATTATTTTTGCAAATTTTTTATTCCGTATATTAAAAACGCAATTCAATTTAAAAAAAGTATTATTTAAAAAAAAATTCGCATTGTAGCTATTGCTTTTAACCTCTGTCGTGTTTGATATCTATTTATAGACAAATTTTACAATATATTATATTGATAGGATATAGGAGGTAATATAAAAATCAGATCTAGTTATTGATTTATCGAATATAGAAAAAGTATAAATAAATAATAGTTAATCTAATCTATTAAATAAAAAATAATCCGTATTAAATTTAATGTACTGTAAAAGAGCTCATGCTTGTAAGAAGAGAGCTAGGCCCGGGAGGTTAGAGAGACGCTACTAATCGGTACTGGGAAAAGAAGACATAGGAGGTAAGCAATTGAGGGTTAATTATACCAGCTTATATGGTTAAAACTGCAAAACGATATTAAGAAAATATGTAATTTTGGATTTGGAATTGTATTTTATCGACCAGTGTTCTAAATAGCTTGCTATAGATTTTTTGTATCCAAACGCGAAGCTACGGGCCAATATTCAGCTATATTAACTACAAGCGTTATAGCTAGCGATAGCTCTACTATTTTACATATCGTATAGGTAGCGATAGCTTCGCCATCTTACATAGGTACTCATGGGTCAAAATATTGGGTCTATTTTGAAATTCAATATTACTAAAAGGCCTAGATAAGCTTTGCCATCTTACATAGGTACTCATGGGTCAAAATATTAGGTCTATTTTGAAATTCAATATTACTAAAAGTCCCAGATACATCACTAAATATAAAGTGAGAGTTTCTTCCCACGTCATTTCATCAAAATTACCAGTTCTGCCATTCTTTAATAACCACCTCTTTAATTAACCACTCCAGGTGTGGATGGAAGACAGCACACAAGACCATTATTTAATTACCCACCTCTTTAATTAATTAACCACTCCAGACGCAAGAAACGAAGCATCAGAACGCTTCATTTACATAGAAATATAGAAATACTGCTTCAATAGTGTCCTACTGTATAAGGTATTATTTGCACAACATATTTTCTTGTTTCATGTTATCGTAATAGCAGGACAGCCGTTCAAAATATAGATACCGTTGCAACGCACGGGCACCTTACTAGTCTCTTATAAGTCTGAAGTACAAGAAAATATTGTAAAAGACCCCATCTTGCCCTTTTTCAATATATTTCTCAATAACTAAGTACTAATTATGAAAACCATTACGATATAGTTATTATTTATGGTCTTTTGGATATGCATTAGTATACTTGTTGATTCTAGATTTAACTCATATTCTTATTACAAAAATATTAACACCTTCTAAAGCACCATGACTTTATGACTTGTTTGGAGGTGACTTATATTATATACATATTTAATTTTTCTAAATCTTCTAGTAATGAAAACATGATAAATGATAGGTTTCGTGATAGCTGCGTAGCTTTCTTGGAGATCTTGCCGCGAAAATCACGATTTAAAACCTTGTTATGGACATTAACCATTTAAGTGCTATTCTTCGAAACACTATCCTTTACATTGGCTGTTGTGAAAAATAATTATAGCTTGTTTAGAAAGTGGGAATTTTAAGATACTATGGTACTAATAGCCCGTTCCACGATTCCAGAAATGTAGAGATATGAAAAGCACAGGAATTGGGGTGACATGTCCAGTTGAATCTTTTGGGATTCTAAAACGCAGGAATTGTTTAATTGTGTTGTTTGGATGCTTCACATGAAAAAAGTACACGATTTTATTGAGGGATAGACATAAGAGGAAAAATTCTGAGGTTGGACCTCATGTTAGATTTTCTCCAAAATTCCTATCAATTCAGCCATTCTATATGAATTTTAGGAGCTCATTCAGTTTTTCCAAAAGAACTCCCTCCATTCATCTTCGTTTGAGGCTTACTATTGTACTTGTCTTCGTAGCTGATATGACTTAATGTGGAATTAAAAAAGAAGAAGTAAAACAAATAAAAATGTGAAATGAAAAGCCTGTACGAAATCAGGACATTGCAAGGAAACTAATTGTGACTCAGTAGTTCATTTCATATAATGATATTCACGGACGAATTTCAGTTACAATTGTTAATTGAGTTTGTTATTGTTATGCTTTGGTAAATAGGGGATCTTGCCATCTTTCTGTCCTGAAAGGAATATTGGCATTTTTCTTTGGATAATAGTATAGTGATTTTTCTCTCTACAAGTTGTTGTTCGTTGCTCTGGCGTTTTTATGTTTTATACGCTACAGACTCCTTATTTGCGTGCATGGGAATGAATGGTAGTGCTTATTGTTGGAATTGGTCCATGAGTATGGCCCATTTCTTTTAATTCCAAAGATTGCATGGTTAGTACTATATTGTTTAGCTAAATGGAAGGAAAGCAATTTATAAGGTGGAGTTCTTGTCATTCTTTGAGTTATGAGAAGCATGACATATGGATGGTATGAGAAGGACTTTGGAAAAAACACGTGCGCGCATTCGTGTATTTTCGCGTGACTTGCGACATGCTACCGCGTCGCGTCGTAATGTGTCTCCTGGCAATATGAATTCACCTTTTATTTTGCTGAATCATGCAATTGTTTAGCTTTCTGTACTGATCAGGAGACTGCATAATGACCATTATTTCTGTTTGAATTAGCAGTTACGAGTGCATTAAGTCTGTTTAAATTCGGTTAGTTACCAGTGCTTAATGCTGTCAGTTGCTAGTGAATAATGGAGACAGTTACTGATTAGAGGCTATATAAAACCTGAAGACGTCCAAGCCAAATGATTGAATTTCCGATTCCACTCTTTCTTCTTCCTCCTGAGAGAGCTGTACGGAGGTATTGAACAGCTGGACCGCGCCAGCCTTCCTACTCGGCATGCACCGTAAAGGAGGGTGAGCGGTATCTCCGAGCCGTTGTCGCAGAGTTCACCTGCACGGGGCAGCAACAAGGTTTCTAGGCAGCGCATCTGCGCGACCGCTCTTGTGCTGCTTCCTCGACATCGACTTCTCCCACGACATCTTCTGTGCATCATTTTGTTCTTCATCAAGCCCAACTGTAAGTCGTTAGTGATCGTTCGACGTAATTATACTCTGTTTCTTGAAGTATATATGTTTGGAAGTACAATGTGTAGCCTGCTGTTAGATTTACTGTATGTATTACTATTTATCTGTAGTATTTGCCTTAATATAAAATCTAGAATAAAAATATTGCGCATATTTTTAACACTTATAACGCCCATCCTCGATGTGACAGGTAAAGAGAGACATTTCTGCTTCCGTTGAACTATATAATGTTGAAAATCGAAAAGTTACACTCACATACAGAGTTCTAACTCCTTTTCAACGTACCCTGAATCTGTTGGTGCAATTTTTTCTGATTTAGTAAAAGAGTTCTAATTAATTGTTTCAATTGGATCAAATAGGTAGTTTATTTGAGTTGTCCAACGAGTTCTATATAATCAAGACAGTACAATGACCAATTGAGTAATGGAGCATACGGCATACAGATTCTCTCAAAAGTTGATGTGCATTGTATATGTTGTCTGCTTGCTACAGGTACATACCATGTCTATTGTATTGGAAAATTTCCTTATATGATCAGTTAGGAACTGTTTGGTTGCCTGCATGCACAGAGAATTGCATCCATAGATACAGAATCTTGCTTTTTTTCTTGTATTTGGTTGCCTGTATCTAGTTTTGAGCCTAACTCTTTAGATGCAAGATTCTCCATGCAGGCTGGCTTTGGAGATACGTAGAAAATGAGTGTATCTCTGGATGCAGCGCATGGCAGCCTCGTGTTTTGCGCAAGGAGCCACTGTCAGCCACAATATCAAACCATGCATGAGGTGCTACGTGGGTATGTAAGTTTCTTTTTTTTTCTTTTTTTTATATCTTTTGATTAGCATATCCGATTACTGAACCGATTTCAAAATTGGGTCCGTGACATTTTTTCGAACAAAACTAGACCACACTTGCTATATAAATTTTAAAATATTTAAATTTCAAAATACCTACCTGCTAAATACTTAACCAAACACCGACTCTGCATCTATACATCCCGTATCACATTAGCCTAGCTGAGTTGAACGGGCCAGGCTCGCGAGAGAAGGCAACCAAACAACCCCTTAGAGCATCTCCAGCAAGGGCCCCTAAAATAGGGCCCCTATTTTGGATTTAGGGACTCTCCTTATTTTTTGGGGTCCTGTTTTCAGAGCACAAGTCTAGCAACAGCTCCTAAATCACAACCCCTATTTTTTACTTTTTCTTCTATTTTGACATATCCGCTATGTATAATCTTCATTTGACACCACTAAAATTCAATAAAAAATATTTGTAATACATAAAACATAAGCATATTAACATTTACAATTTAAAAACATGATATTTAAAATTTAAATTTAAATTTTTTAAAACATGATAAATAGATAAATAGAAACTCCGAACAATGAATCAAACTACGAAGCGCTATGAATTGCCCACAAATGCTCAATAAGATCATCTCGAAGCCTCTCATGTATTTCCATGTCTTCAATCTCCTGGTGTATTTAGAGGTCTCCTAATTTTGAGGCTTGAGTTGGGGCCTCCTAATTTTGGGGCTGAGGAGGCAAATTTAGGGGCCTCCTAATTTTAGGGGCTTGAGTTGGGGCCCTACTGGATCTGTTTTTTTTTTTTTAATACACTCCCTATTTTACAATTTAGGGGATAGTTTAGGGGCTCTACTGGAGATGCTCTTAGTTTGGAATGTGATCTCTCTCTGTCACACTTTAGCTGTCTTTAAGAGGTAAGGCTCATAGCTGTTCTTATTAGGCGTCTGATCGGACGGAAATTATCTGCCCAGTTTTGACCCAGAGCATCCTTTTCAACTGATGGGAGTCCTTCGGTTCATTGGCTTTCCTTTTTCTGATCTCCTTGAGGTATCTGAGTTCTTAAAAAAAAAATATGATCCACTTTATACTGGTCTGGCATATTACTCCGACTAAGTTTTTTTATTGTTCTAGCTGTATCATTTAATATTCACACATGATGTGTATTTCTATGGCACTACATTCTCTGCCAGAGAAAAGTTGGCAGGAGCGAAACGACATCGGAACTGAGTCCGTAATAGCATTTTTTTTGTGGAAAGTGAGCTCGGTAGGAACTTCTTGGAAATTTTGGAATTCTATACATTTGGTTACCCGTATTTACAAATCTGGATAACACATTTGCGTATTACAAAAATCTCCATCATACCCGAAATTTAAAAATTCGTTTACCTTTTCCCGAAATTTCAAATTTCGTTCTTAGTGTATTTGAAACATCCAATTTCGGGTAAAGTGAAAACGAAATTGCAGTTTTCAGGTATGAGTGTTACCCGAAATTCCAAATTTTGGGTATGAGGTGGCACCTCATACCCGAAATACCATATTTCAGCTTTGCCTTTTCCTCTTCTTTTTTTTTTTTGCTTTTTCGCTACTTTGTTGAACGACATGCATGTTGATTGATTTTGCCTGCATGCGGAGGGAGGGAATATGATGCAGCACATGCTTGGCTTCACGGGAGAAGAAAAGAATCTGCATGCGCTTGAGAAAAGAAGAGAAAGCAAGGAGGATTAGACGGCGACTAGACAGGTGGCAATTAATTTGTCTCCCCGTGATTAAGGAGGAAGAGCTGTTCGCGGGACTATAAGAAGACACAGCAGCGGCAGAAGAAACGCCTCGCTCGACAGAGGTTTGGAGAACCGAAACTCATTTCCTTTGTTCGTTGTTTAGGTTCAGAGAGTGACTCACGGTGTTTTTTCTGTAGAGATTGTTTAACACAGACGCTCGGGAGCCGACTGGCGCGAAGAGACGACATCGTGTTTATTGACCGTACTACATAAAAGGTATGTATTTTCGTTAGATGAATTTAGGATGGCGGTAGCATGAAAGATATGGTGTAGTACAAAATTATAGCAAATGTATTAATTTTTAGGAGGTGGATAAGAGCAGTGGCCAAACTTGTTATGTTAGTGTTAAGTATTTTTGTTTGTGAAGTTTAGTACTGTCATTTACAGTGTAGTGGAGTGCTAAGTTAGGGTTAATTGTTAGGACGGTATTAAAAAAAATTAGTGCCATGGTATTAGAAAATAGTACTAGCCCGATATTAGCAACATTTGAAAGAACGGTAGTACCAAAACATAGTACCACGGTATTAGCAAATTTTAGTATAACGTTATTAGAAAAAATGAGTACATCGGTATGATAAGAAAATACCATGATTAGCAAAATTAGTACGACGGTGTTAGCGCTAATTAACAAAAATAGTACGACAATGTTTGCAATAATTAGTAGGATGGTATTTACAATAATTAGTAATATTTATGCCAGGAATATGACAACTAACTGACATGGTGCTAGCTAAAATAAAATGAGTAGCACGGTATCAGCAAAATAAAGTGACACCATAATAGCAATAATTAGTACGTCGAAAATTTTAGAAATTAGATGAAAAATGTTAGAATGTTGATTGTGTTGGTCATTATAACACCCGATTAGATGAAAAATATAAGATTAGTACATTTTCCCTTCCCTCACTTTAAGGAAATGTTCGAACAGCGGTGGGAACAAGGTGAAAAGAGCTATCAAATCTAGTCTAGATTTTTTTGAGATTTTTACTACAACTTTCCAACTGAGTTAGCCAGGTTTTGTAAAAATTTGATGTGAAATTAACCTATATTTTTTTAATAAAATTATGACAACAACACAAGCTCCAATTTCATATTTTCGGTTTTTGATTTATCAGAGGGGTCCAAATGTCTTAATAATTTTTGAAAATTTTTGACAGAGGTTATCAAGTCAATACTAAGTTCTAATAAAATTTTGAAGTCAGAAGGATAAGTATTTTTCTTGTAGAAATTCTTTTAGTACAAATCTTAGATTTTTCAAAAACGTTTCTTTTAATTTCTAAGGGTATTAAAACACATTATTATTTTCTGAAATTTTTACCAAAGGTATATAGTGTTAAGTAGAGTAACTAGTAAAAATTTTAGCTTTGGAAAAGTTACCAAACTTTGTAATAAATTCTGACATTGCTGTCTTCTCACAAGTTTTTAAAGAAATTTACTTTACGTAAATTTGTAAATTACTTTTTACTGAAGTATAAACTTTTCACTGGTCAAAATATGAGATTATGTGCATTAACATGAAATATGAAACATGACTTAATAAAATGTTCGAATGATATTTCGTTATATGTTGTCAAAGAAATATTTTGTGTAGTGACTTTCAATATTATTTGTGTGCAACAGATGGACATGACTGTAAAAATTTATTTCGGAGAGCGTCCCGCAGTGTTGCATGGGAGATTCGTGAGCATTGACAACTGCCTGCACGTAGATAGCAGTATAGCCACCCCGAATGAACTGTGGGAGCTGAAATCACATGTCATCGCTCTGTTCGGTGCGAACCTTGAGACGCACAGAGTTCGTCTAGATGGGGTTCGTCCACGATTGGTCCCCAACACCTCGATGGTTGTGCACACGCTCTTCCCGTTACAGAGCGAAAGTGCGTGGGCTTTGTATGTCCGCAAAGCGGGTGAAGAGAATTTCGAGGTAGGAGTGTACGCGGAGATATTGCCACGGCACGAGGCCGGAGCGGTGGCATCTACCTCCGAAGCAGTAGAACATGAGATATCATGCACACCACCCGAACCAGACATTGTGGAGGAGGGGACATCAGGGGGAGGGGAAGAAGAAGCCGAGGTGGCGGAGGTTGATGGGGAATGCATGGATGATGAAGACGGCGGAAGCGGGGATGAAGAAGCGGCGGACAATGATGACCCAAGACCGTCTATACAGTACTTCCGGGCCATGGGTCAGCTCAATTGTACCATGGCGGATTATAGTAAGATATCCGCATTGGGACACTCCCAGAATGATGTCCAAATTGGACAAGATTTCGATAACAAGGTGGAGGCCATTCACTTTCTTAGCAACTATGCCGTCGTGACAAGACGGGAGCACACTCTTCGCTGGTCAGAGCCTACAGCGTATGAGGTTAGGTGCACGAAGTATCCAGATTGTCCCTTCTTTGTGCGAGCTCACAAGCCCAAGCACAAAGACCACTTTAAGATAGGTACATACACGCCTCATACGTGCATAGAGGAGTCCATAAGGAACATGAGCGGACTTGTGGACGTGAGGTTCATAGCCCAACTCCTCGTAACCGCCGTTGGAAGCGACATAGAGATGACTCCCCATAAAATTATGGAGGAGGTGCAGAGTAGAAATGGGATGGTCATCACGTACCATACGGCCTGGAGAGCGAAGCAGAAGGCATTGAAGAAGTTGTTCGGGGGTTTCGAGGAGTCTTTCAACTATGCCCCTAGGTTGCTACGGAAGATAGCCATGACGAACCCGGGCACGCAGTTCGTAGTGGCCGATGAGCCCATCATGCTGGAAGACGGGTCGTTCAGCTCGATGGACTGGTACCTCTTCAGGGTATTCTGGTCATTCGGGCAATGCATCGAAGCTTTCAGGTACTACAGGCCAGTCCTATGCGTGAACGGGACATTCCTGAGTGGGAAGTTCCACGGGACGCTGCTAACTGCTCTTGCTGCAGATGCAAATAACCAAATCCTCCCGGTGGTGTTCGCTCTCGTGGACAGCGAGAACAATGATAGTTGGTTGTTGTTTCTGACTCTACTAAAGAGCCGGGTCGTCGGTCCCTGGGAGCGCGTATGCGTTGTCTCGGACCGGAACAAAGGCCTTCTCCACGCGTTGGATGTCATGCACGACAGCACTTCCTCCTCGACGAGTTGGCCGGATGTCGAGAGAAGATGGTGCATGCGCGACCTTAGCGCGAACCTGTACACAAGGTACAAGAACAAGGTGCTGGTGAAGAGATTCAAAGCTATGTGCCTGTAGAACCAACAACACAAGTTCAACGCGATATGGACGCAGCTGAACGAGACCACAGAGAAGATGATGGAGGACGACCAATCCCAGCAACAGCAACTCCTTTCGCAAATGGTGGGAGGACAGACCGTGTTTTCTAGAACTCGGCCCACCTTCAGCCAGTGGATCGCGAGGAAGCCAGCGGAGCGGTGGGCGCTACTCCACGACACGAATGGAGCGAGGTATAGACGAACCATAGCTTAACGCAGATCATCTCACCTCCTTGTATTCATTTCCATACAAGCTAACATACACCATGACAGGTACAACGTCACGACAACGAACATAGCGGAGGCGTTCAACAACGTACTGAAGGGTGTGCGCACCCTGCCGTTGTGTTCAATCATTGAGTTCACATTCTACCGGGCAGCTGATTACTTTCGAGATTGCGAAAATGCGGCCGAGGCGTGCGTCACCACGTACGCAACCAGAGTGGAGAAGATGCTCGCGGAGAGAAGGAGGAAGGCGCACTTCCACCGCACAAGGATTTATGACCTGGGGACGAATAAATTTGAGGTCATGTGCAAGCGCAAGCATGCATCCGGGTATCTCGCGGGGGACACCATGCAGCAATGTCAACTAGGGGCTGAGGAAGTGACGTGCACGTGCAACAAGGCGAAGCTTCAGCACATCCCGTGCTCCCATGTGTTGGCGGCATGTCGCGATATGGGTGGGAACGATGCATCACAGTACATCTCGCCTTACTACACCGCGCATGCTTTGAAGAACACCTGGCGTCCGAAGATGAGTTCGTTCTCAATCGGGGCAAACTACAAGCTCATGGAAGGCCAACCTGGAAACCATATCCCGCGAGTAGGCGCACACACCAAGGTAGGCCAAGGGCCAGATTGCAAGGTGACATGGATGCGGCTGATGCGGTGGACGGCTTGCGAAAGTGTAAAATATGCAGGCAACCCGGACACGACCGTAGGAGGTGCCCCAATGCACCCAATACGTAGTCATCTGCCTTTGATTATGTGTGAAATTTTCCATGCTGCTTCGTTACGTCGCGTTTGAACTTGTATTGGTAATTTTGAGCTATCGAAAATGTACTTGTGTTTGTCGGTATTGCAAGTATGATGCTTCAAGCTTGTGTAAACGTACTTTCATGTCATGTATCATTCGTTTCAACAGCGCGTGATGGCGGCCAATGCAGTTCCAGAGCTTCTCCATGAGTCAGTAGATGCCCCACATCGTGCAAGGGCCATTTCTGCTGGAGCTATGGTAAGATGCATTACTATATTACCTGTCATTAATTTGTCCGGATATAGCTAACCAATTTGTTATTAATCTTTCAGTTGCCCCCTCTCTTCTGTCGGTCGTTGCACAAGTTAAAGAAGTTGGACTATCGATTCCACTATCGACTAGGTTGTGTGGGCCTACTACCATTTGCACTTCTCATGGATGGGGCTCAGCTCGGAGGAGGGCAGACCACACCCATGCCTGCCATTGATCGTGCGCTTCTTACTGGTCTCGTGGACCGATGGCGGCCGGAGACACACACATTTCACCTACCATTTGGTGAGATGTCCATTACGTTGAGGGATGTGGCCATGCTAACGAGCCTGCCCATCAGGGGACAACCGTTGGTTCTTCGTCACCCCAGTAGGCAGCAATGGCAGCACTACATAACGGGAAGGTATTACAACCACTCGTTGTTTTATGTTCGTAATGTGCAAGTTATTATCAACTCTCTTAATCCAGAGTTCATGCAGGTTTTGTGTCCCGTAGAACAGAAGGAAAATGGGGTGTCCTTGACTTGGCTGCAAACATTGCAGGAGTACATCCCTGCCCACCTGATGCCGACGAATATATAGTGCTACGCCACTACGAGGTCTACCTGTACTACTTGCTGGGTGGTGTGATGTTCACGTCCACCACAGGAGACCTGATCTTCCCGCACATTGTGTGGATTGCTCGTCAGTTGGCCGGTGACCCTGATGACATCCCGGCCTACAGCTAGGGATCTGCGGTCCTGGCGGACACGTACCGTGGATTGTGTGATGCATGCCATCGCCAGACTTACAGGGGCACTATTACCGGATGCCTGTAACTCCTTCAGATGTGGAGTTGGGAGTACCTTCCGATCTCTCGGCCAGAGATCCGTACGAGCTACTACCCTATTACCGTCAACGCTGCCATGCCAGATCCCAATCGGCCTACAATGGGGTACCGTTGGATGCACGCATGACTTCGATGGTCGCCGAAGGGTGACCACTCGAGCTACCCGCATGTTGTCGGCGATCTAGACCTGCTGAGCGCAGCACACGTGAACTGGGATCCATGGTCACCGCAAAGAGCCGCAGAGCTTGCGACGGACGCCCAAATATCTACCTGGTGCACGGTGGACTACCCCTTGTGGATGACCACATGCTTCCTACTCTACATGAACGCGGTTGAGGTGTACTCGCCTGAACGGATCCAGAGGCAGTTCGGTTTCCGGCAGATAGTCCCCATTCCACCACCGCGGGGTGGTGGGAGATCTCATGGGTATGCATTTACTTATTTTCAATGTTTGCCCTCTCTATGCAAATTTGAGAATCTAACGTCCTTGCATTTGTAGGAGAAGCGCGAAGGGCAGTGCGGCCGCAGCGGACTGGACCAACGTCCATGCCACCCACATTACGCGGTGGAACGAGAGTGCATTTCAGGATGTTGTCTTTCCCTCTATGCCATACGACCCCTAGGAATATGACAACTACCTGACTGGTACCGTCCGCGCACGCGCGCCACATTTCTTAGCAACGAGGTCGACGAAAGAGCAATGTCCTATAATGAGGACCGATCTCGACAAGTCCACATTTTGGTACTTACAATATCATAGTAATGTCCTCCGCAAATTTCTTAACCCAAGTTCTAATACCCCAGTAATGCTATGCAGACGCAGGAGGGATCCGAGCTGTATACCGAAGCCGACCGACTTGCGGGGCAAACTGAAGGCACCTCTGGCTCCTCATCAGCAACAAATCAGATGAGAAGGTACCTCGCGTCCAGGGGGCACGATTCATGTTCGCTATCAGTGGCCTTGGAGGATGGTCACGGACACACGGCCGTAGCTACGGCTCATCTCCCATGGAACCTGCCGCTAGCTCACAGCCGAGGCGATCCTGCACCGTCCGTCCATCCAGTGCCGAGGTGGCCGATGTCGCTCGACGTGCATCCATGTCCCATGCACCGAGCCATTCGTCGCGACGTCACTTCGTCCCACCTGTTGAAGTACCAACTGACGAAAGACCGGGTTATCACAGTCCTTTGGGGCAGAGGTCACTCCCACACCCCAATGGAGCGGGCCCAAAGTTTTTGACGAGGACTTCTTCAATGTGCCTACCTGCACTGGCCTACTAGGCGCGCAGCTACATGGGCCTCCTCCGCACCAGGCGGGGACCTCATAAGCATCGACATACGTACACCATACGGCTCCCTTAGGGACCGTTGATCCAGAGGCGTGGTTCAACGCAATCACCGCGAACGGAGGAGGATACTCCGTCGCAACGGGCCCCCCTCCCCGAGACGATGATTTCGATGTACCAGCAGGCACGGGGAGGTTTGGTCCGTCACAAGCCGCGGGACAAAGGGAGATACGTCCACCAATGGTGTTCAGCCCCGAGGATGAGATCAGAAGGCAGGCTCAACGGCGGAGAGGGAGACGGTGACGCTTCGAGCTTATAGATGTGTGCTCATTTGTTAATTGGTTTAAGAGGTATGAGCATGTTATTGATTTGAATTCGTTCATTGATATTGTCATTGCTATTTGTTGTACTTGGCTGAGTATTCGACTAATGCTTGTTTGTCTATTGTTTGTAGGTACCTTGGAGCCGACATGCATGGATGGGAGTGCTGGCATGGACACGTTTTGCATCACCCCAATTTCGTACTAACTTATCGCTTGTAATCTTAATGAGTTTATGTCTTGTAAGTAATTTGTGGCAGTTGCATGTGCTTAGTTGGGTCATGATGGTTACTTCATACCATGACCCATGTTTGTGCTTGGTTGGTTATCTTAAGTTGCTTTTATGTTGTTGTTATATTAAATGTTGTCTTTTGTCTGCTGAGTGGATGTCCTAGTTTTAGGGGAGGTGCTGCCGAAATTTATAGGATGGAGTTTGTATGCGTTTCTTGAACTATTTGTCATGTGTTGTACTATGATGGAGTTTGTATGTGTTTCTTGTTACAGATGTGTGCTCATTTGTTATTTGGTTCACGAGTTAAGAGCATTTCTTCATTTGAAGGCGTTAATTCATATTATCGTTGTATCTGTTGTTCTTGGCTGAGTGTTGGACTCACGCTTGTTTGTCTATTCTTTGTAGGTACCTTGAAGCGACATGCATGGATGGTAGTGCTGGCACGAACACATTTTGTCCCAACACAGTTTCATACTAACTCATCACTTGTAATCTTAATGAGTCTATATGTTGTAATTAATTCGTGGTAGTTGCAATTTGATAAGTTGGGTCATGATGGTTAGTTCATACCATGACCCATGTTTGTGATTGGTTGGTTCTCTTAAGTTACGTTATGTTCTTGTCGTATTAAATGTTGTGTTCTTTGTGCTGAGTGGATGTCCTAGTTTTAGGGGAGGTGCTGCCGAAATTTCTAGTAATTTCGGGAACTTGCTAGTATGTTCTAGCTTGGTGGTAGTTGATGTTGTAATATTTACTCTAATATGTGCTCGCGCAATAATATTTAGTACACGGACTATCATATCCTGTAAAAATATCTCATGGACACCTTTCCTTGCATGTAATATGAACTCGCGCAATACACCTAATTATTAGTCGCGGCCAAACCATGACGACGAAGGGTTTTCGGCCGCCCGTAAAAAATAGTGCTCGAAGCTATTTTTTGGGTCGGACGGAGCGGACTTGTTCATTGATATATGGACTACCATATCCAGAAGAAATATTCCTTTTACACCTTTCACTGCATGTAATACGAACTCGCGCAAAACCCCTAATTATCATAGTCGCGGCCGAACCATGACGACGAAGGGTTTTTGGCCGCCCGTAAAAATTAGTGCTCGAAGCTATTTTTTGGGTTGGACGGAGCAAACTTGCTCAGTGATACATGGACTACCATATCCAGAAGAAATATTCCATTTACACCTTCCATTGCATATAATAAGAACTCGCGCAAAACCCCTAATTATCATAGTCGCGGCCGAACCATGACGACGAAGGGTTTTCGGCCGCCCGTAAAAAATGATGTTTGAAGCTATTTTTTGGGTTAGACTTAGCAGACATGCTCATTGATATATGGACTACCATATCTAGAAGAAATATTCCATTTAGACATTTCATTGCATGTAATACGAACTCACACAAAACCCCTAATTATCATAGTCGCGGCCGAACCATGACGACCAAGGGTTTTCGGCCGCCCGTAAAAAATAATGTTCGAAGCTATTTTTTGGGTCGGACGGAGCAGACTTGCTCATTGATATATTGACTACCATTTCCAAAAGAAATATTCCTTTTACACCTTTCATTGCATGTAATACGAACTCGCGCAAAACCCCTAATTATCATAGTCGCGGCCGAACCATGACGACGAAGGGTTTTCGGCCGCCCGTAAAAAATAGTGCTCGAAGCTATTTTTTGGGTCGGACGGAGCAAACTTGCTCAGTCATATATGGACTACCATATCCAGAAGAAATATTCCATTTACACCCTCCATTACATGTAATACGAACTCGCGCAAAACCCCTAATTATCATAGTCGTAGCCGAACCATGTCGACGAAGGGTTTTCGGCCGCCCGTAAAAAATGATGTTCGAAGCTATTTTTTGGGTCGGACGCAGCGAACTTGCTCATTGATATATGGACTACCATATCCAAAAGAAATATTCCAATTACACCTTTCATTGCATGTAATACGAACTCGCGCAAAACCCCTAATTATCATAGTCGCGGCCGAACCATGACGACGAAGGGTTTTCGGCCGCCCGTAAAAAATAATGTTCGAAGCTATTTTTTGGGTCGGACAGAGCGGACTTGCTCATTGATATATGGACTACCATATCCAGAAGAAATATTCCTTTTACACCTTCCATTGCATGTAATATGAACTCGCGCAAAACCCCTAATTATCATAGTCGCGGCCGAACCATGACGACGAGGGGTTTTCGACCGCCCGTAAAAAATGATGTTCGGAGCTATTTTTTGGGTCGGACGGAGCGGACTTCCTCATTGATATATGAACTACCATATCCAGTAGAAATATTCCTTTTACACATTTCATTGCATGCAATATGAACTCGCGCAATACCTCTAATTGTCATAGTCGCGGCCAAACCATGACGATGAAGGGTTTTCGGCGGGCCAGAAGAAATAATGTTCAAAGGTATTTTCTGGGTCGGACGGAGCGGACTTGCTCATTATTATACAGACTACCATATCCTATAAAAATATTCCGTTTACAACTTCCATTGCATCTAATATGTACTCGCGCAATACCTGTAATTACCATATTCGCGGCAGAAGGCTAAAAAATATGATATGACAGAAGGCTGAAAAAGATGATATGACAAAAGGCTGGAAATGGTAATATGAAAAAGGTGATATGACAAAAGGCTGGAAATGATGATATGACAAAAGGCTGAAATAGATGATATGACAAAAGGCTTAAAAAGCGTAGTCACACATACACTTGGGGAGTCTGCCGAGGGGGCGGGCCCGGCACAGGTGGCGGGAGGGAGTCTGCCAAGGGGGGCTCGGGACAAGTGGCGGGAGGGAGTCTGCTGGGGGGCGGCACAGGTGGTGGGAGGGAGTCTGCCGACTGGGGGGCACAGGTGGCGGGAAGGAGACTGCTGAGGGGGGGCTGCACAGGTGGCGGGAGGGAGTCTGCTGGGGGCGGCACAGGTGGCGGGAGCGAGACTGCCGACTGGGGGGGCACAGGTGGCGGGAGGGAGACTGCCGAGGGGGGGCACAGGTGGCAGGAGGGAGTCTGCCAAGGAAGGGGGCCGGCACCGGTTCCCTCTCACCACTAGCTGCATTATTGCCGTTGGCAGATGCATGCATTGCTCTCGCTATAAATTGACAACGCGAGG
Organism: Rhipidocladum racemiflorum; assembly: GCA_036346355.1. Lineage (NCBI taxonomy): Eukaryota > Viridiplantae > Streptophyta > Magnoliopsida > Poales > Poaceae > Rhipidocladum > Rhipidocladum racemiflorum. The sequence continues at coordinate 41,065,117 of CM070591.1, forward strand.
GGATTCACAACCCAAGGAGAAAACGTTGAGCATACATATCCTCACTGAACCATCCAGCATTTCATATTGTCTTCCTCGTCTTGCTCGTAACCTCTTCAGCGTTTGACGCTTCAGCAAAAGCAATGTCTCACGCGTCAAGATCAGCGATTCCAATGCAGGGCGGGTGATTTGCCCTCACTGCCATGTGGAAGCTCAAGTGCTCTACTCCACCACTGCGCCAAATAACGGACGTGTGTTTTATAGATGCCCTAATTTCTCCGTACGTCTAACTGTAATTCGATTTATTCATGTTTTGATGATTATTCTCCTGCTCGAGTTTGATATAACCATGCTCACACTGTCGTGTAGCCTACCGGATGCTAATATTTTCAGTGGGCTCAACGCCTGCATACATCAAGGGAGCATCCTACTACTACAATACCAGACAGGACGCTGCCCATGGTAGAGCAGATGATGGACCTTGGGCAGGAACTCAATAGGCTAACGTTACGTGAATTACCGCAAACAGACGAAGAACAACTTGAACAAGAAGATGACCCTGAAGCTTATGATCGGTTCCTTCAGCGCACCATAGAAGAAAACCTCGAAGCTGTAGGCCCTAATTTAGTTCTTCCATCTGACTACCATAGCGATGATGACGGCAAACGTGACCGTTGGCAGTTCTTCGAAGATGAGGGCGTTGACATCGATAGTGATGATTCGGGAAAGTTCTAATGCAGTTATGTGTTATGTGTTGTATTGTAATGCAGTTTGTACTATAATGAAGCTTTATGTTATGTTGACCAAGTTATTCGAAGTTATTTTTTCGGTTGAATGGAGCAGATTTTTTATATCGTGATGGACTACCATATTCACCGACAACAATCATTCAACCTTGCTTCCTTTTGTATGTTAGTCTATATGCTACAAAGCTGAATATGATGATATGACAAAAGGCTGAAAAAGGTGATATGACAAATGAACGTATTAAAATTAAACAACAATGACAAATAGCTCCAAATACTGACATGACAAAAAGCTGACAATGGTGATATGCCAAAAGGCTGAGAAGGGTGATATGACAACACGCTGAAAACACTGATAGGACTAAATGCAGAAAAGATGCCAATACAGAAGGTTGAAAAACGTGAAATGATAACAAGTGGGTCGGTTGCCTAGCGGGTGGGGCATGATGGCCCGCCTGCTTGCCAGGGCACCACGTAGGCTGGTCATCCGACAAGTGTGGCCTGAACGCCCTCCTGCTGGACTGGGCGCCACATGGGCCGGTCGCCCGACGAGTGGGGCATGAACGCCCGCTTGGGCGCCACCTTGCGTCCTTTCGTCTGTTAGCTGAAATGCCACAAAGCTGAATATGATGATATGACAAAAGGCTGGAAAAGGTGGTATGACAAATGAACGTATTAAAAATAAACAACAATGATAAATAGCTCCAAATGCTGATATGACAAAAGGCTGACAATGGTGATATGCCAAAAGGCTGACAAGGGTGATAACACAACACGCTGAAAACACTCATATGACAAAATGCGGAAAAATTTGCCATGACAGAAGGCTGAAAAACGTGATATGACAACAAGTGGGGCGGTTGCCCGGCGAGTGGGGCCTGTTAGCCCGCCTGTTCGCCAGGCCGCCACGTGGTCTTGGCCGCCATCGAGCGCGGCCTAAACGCCTCGCTTCGGGCCAGTGGCGCCACGTACGGCCGCCGGCGAGTGGGGCTCGAACGCCGCCGCCGCCAGTCGCCACGTGTTTGCCGCCCGGGCGAGTGGGGCCTAACCGCTTGCCTGCTCGCCAGGGTGCCACATGGGCCGGTCGGCCCGCTGGGGCTCGAACGCCCGCCGCTGCTGCCAGTCGCCACGTAGGGCCGATCGCCTGCGGTGAGGGGCCTATATGTACGCGACTCCATGACCAGCGGTTTCATGATCTTTCTTGCTCCTGCGGACGTTGCTTTCTGCCCTTTCAACTCCTCCGTCTGAAACCCTTGGTCTTGCTTCAATGGCGCAATCCTTCCCAGCTTCCTCTGTCGACAGGGCAAGGGTGGCGGCGCTCTCCAGGATCGCGATCGAGGGTTCCCTCCAAATCCGCCATGGAACCCTCGCACCGCGGTGCGAACCTGGGGAGATCGTCATCTTCACCTGGGGATTGCGGACGGGCTTGGTGCCGCCCTTCTCCGAATTCTTCTTCACCGTCCTCCACTTCTACGAAATCAACCACCTTCACCTCACTCCCAACTCTGTCCTCACCCTCGCTATCTTCACACACCTCTACGAGTTGTTCGTAGGGGTAATGCCCAATCTTCCTCTCTTTCGGTACTTCTACACTCTCTGTGGGCTCACCGATGGTGAGGCCGTGGGGAGTTGCCATTTTCGCCTCCGCGATGGGTCGGCTGCCCGCTACATTTCTTTCCAGGTAAAGTCAAAGTGGAAGGCGTGGCGGAACGACGGACTGTATGCCGGCGACGACAGTGGGATCGATGCTCTCGCAGTGCCCAGCGCGCCGGCGGATGCCCACGAGAGTTGGGGCTCGCTTGTCGAGGAGACAACAGTCATCCTGTCGATGGCGGCCCGCGTCAACCGGCTGCGAGACGCCGGCCTGACCGGGGCGCTGGTAGTCAGGGACTTCGTTGGCCGGAGGATCAGCCCCCTTTGTCGACGTGCCCGCCCGGCATGGCAGTACTCCGGTGACAACGACTTGACCCGCACGCACTCGGGCCATGAGTTTCCCAGTCTCCTTATGAGTGCGTATCTTTTTTGTGGTCGCCATCAACCAACAATATTGTCTTCCTTTCTTCGGCAGGTGAAGGGAACTTGGACGGTCCCACAATCTCCAAATGGCTGACTGGACTGCTCCCGCCAATACTGGGCGGTCTGGATTTCCCCACCGGGGTCCAGCCTCTATGCCATCTAGAGTTCGCAGAGCGCCTCCGGATCATCAAGATGTTTCCTACGATGGACTCCACTGGCCCTGCGGCGCTGCTGGCCTGCGGTCCCTTCATAATCATGGACTCGGGCTCTGCTGAGGATCGAAGCGGCCGTAAGCACCCGGTCCATCCGGACGCCTCAGGTGCTATCCCAGGACCGGACTCCGGCCGCCGCGTCATTAGCAGCGGCGTCTTCATCTTCGGTGATGATGTCCGCTGCCCGGGATTCGGCACCGGCTCCACCGACGACAACTCCTTCGGTGCCAACTCCATCGAAATCCGCTCTGCCCACGCCAACTCCGGTGGTGCCGACCACATCGGCACCAAGGCTCACTAGCACTGCCTGCTAGGGTGTGCTCGCGCTGCCAATGACTGCATTCAGCTTTCGGTTGCCTCCGAAGGCGGTCGCCCAAGGTGCTCCACCCGGGACCTCCGAAACCGCCCAAGTGGACATCGTCGGTGCCAGCACTTCTGCCCAGCCCACTTCGGTCATCCCCAACGCTTCAACCTCCTGCCTGGCCATGCTGCTTGCCAAACTTGGCAAGGCGCACGCAGCCTCGTCAGCCCTCCTCACGGTGGCCATCCAGCACGAAGCGCAACTGGCCGAACAGATCGTGGCGCTGCGCGAGGAGAAGGACAAAGCGGAGGCACTGCTAGCCCAGGAGAGGGTGACTGCGGCGGCCCTGCTCACACAAGCGCAGGAGGCCAAGGCGGCGCAAGAGGAGGCGGTGGGGGAGCTGCGTCGCACGCTGCACAACCTCACCATCATGCTCGAACCAGCTTACCAGTGCATGGCGATATGCCTACGGCCGCTTGGGGTGGCCCTTCGCGAGCCAATCGAGCCTTCAGCCCTACAGTACGCCCATAGCATTACTCGGGTCGCCGAGGCACTCAATGGCTTGCCAGCTGCCTTGGCCGCTCGCTCCACACGAGAAGGGCAGGAAGTCGCGGTTACCACTGCGACGTTCGTGCTGGCCTGCTGCGCTAGCCACAATGCCTCATTCGATTCGATGGTTGTTGCCACCGGTATTGAGGGAGACGACGCCCAGGTACACGCGCGTGTGCGCGAGGCGGCGTGCACGTAGCTGGGCTGATGGAGGTTCAAGACCCGGACATCGCCACCGCAACGCCGGAGGATGAGGCCGAGGACACCGCAGGCTAGATCCAAATCATCGACGATGAGTGACAGCCGGGTCCACCACCTTTATTTTTGTTCACTTCTTCTTTGGCTTGTTCATCTGTACTCGAAAGACTACATCAGTAGTCTCAGTGAAATTAGCACTTAGTCCGTCCGTTGACCACGAGTTTTCTCAACCCCTTCAGTTGCATTGTGAAGAAGCTCAATAAAGTACTCAGCTTTAACTCTACCTTAGTAATATGACAGCTCGCGCTATGGGTAGGCATGTCATAAACGAAAGCATCCATTAAAATGAGATAAAATAGACCATGCAAACTGAACCGTTCCATTGCACGACATAGAAAAAGATGTAAACATGCATGACGCGTACATCACGGACTAGCGCACAACTGTAGAAAAAACTAACACAAGGATAACTACATACATCATCTTTTCTAACCACTTTATGTGATCTAAAATGCGCTCCACCTTAAACGTTAGCATGTTAAGTTTTTGCTCAACGTCCATCCTATGCTCTACCCCGGCCAGGGTCCTCTCTGGTACTATCGTAGTAGGATGCTCTCTCGGTGTATTCAAGTTGTTTGCCCACTGAAAATATTGGCATCCTGTAGACTGCATGACGGTGCAAACATTATTATATTATTACCAACTCACGCAGGAGAGTAATCATTGAAAAACCTGAAGAAATCGAAATATATTTTGACTTACAGAGAAATTAGGGCACTTATAAAACACCCGACCGTTATTTGTCGGAGTGGTAAAGTAGAACACATTAGCTTCTACATGGCAATTAGGGCAATTGACCCATCTTGCGTTGGCAAGCGCAAGGGCCCTCCGATTCGCTGAGCTTGAGGTCTGAGACATGGCCTTAACAGAAGAGATGAAGTGGGATGACGAAGAAGAAGTATTGAGCAAGAGGAAGAAGAGGATATGAAAATGCTCATTGTGGAATGTATGTGTTGGGTGCCTTCGTATTTATAGCAACCAACCTATTGTGTAAGTGGCCTATCAAAGCTGCTGCCAGTGTGTTCAATTCGAGCTGATAAATTTGTATCCAGCGTGTTGTCATTTTAGTCTGACAAAGCTGGGCGTGCGTGTTGTCATCTTTTCTAGCTTTTTGTCAAATCAGTTTTCCATATGTGTTGTCATGTCAACTATTTCATCTTTTATCATATCAGCTTTTGCAACCTTATGTCGTATCACATTTTTCAGCTTTTGTCATCCGCAAAACTGTAGAAAACATTCTAGCTGACCTTGTCGCTTTGCTCCGAGATTGCTAGTGCTTTGCTGCTTGGTGGTGTGCAGAGTGTTGTCCAATAAGTCGCTTTTACTTTCTCAAACGATGTGAGAACACAACACATCCGCGTCTGCTTTTCCAACCTACTGTATGCACGACACAGCATTGCCTGTCATAAATGAAAGTATCCATCACCTATGGCGAAGCGTGACAGCTCGTGCAGCTTTCACAAAGCATGACAGTCATTGCAGCTTTCATACAGTCATTGCAGCTTTCATCATGGGTGACAGCCATGCTCCAGTTATGTGGAGAAGCCCCTCACCAGCACTGTAATGCAAAAACCGGCTGAGGGAGTGATATACATCCACTACCACCACATCAGCAATAAACTTTAGCCGACTCTCTCCTATGGCTGGTGGCTGGCTATTTAAACCCCAGTGGTCGCCTCCGAATAATCACATGAAGCAAGCAATCCAAACCACGAAGCACAAGTTCGCCGCCCAACCAACCGGTGCCAATGGACTTCCCTTCGCCCCCAAGGCACAGCATTGTCGAATCCATCCCCGAAGGCACGGAGGTCCCCATGTGCCTATGCGGGGATCCTTGCTGCTTTCGGCAGTCTATAGACAACTCATACACATACGGTATGAGGTACTGGAGCTGTCGCAACCACGACTCTGAGCCAATGCTGGGGATGCGGATGCGGCGGAGCAGCCCGGTATGTTCGTACTCGCATTTGGTGTTGCATCAGACCGTCCAAACCTTAACACTGTTATACCATCTGTTGTCACCAACTGCATCCTCCATTATGCGAGTTCATCAGATTCTACGACGCGGAGCAGACTCCTGAGATGGAGAGGATGTGGAATTGGGAGTATTCGCATCGCAAAGCTATGGTAGAGCTGCAGTGCCGTGAGCAGCAGGAGGAGGAGAAGCGCATGAAGGTTGCCGAAGAAATGCGTGTAGAGAGGGAGGCCGAACGGCAGCGCCTGGCGCCCGAGCGGGAGAGGAAGCGCGAGAGGGCGGCTAGGACTAGGGCGGCAGTTACGGATGGGTTGCGCAAGGGGAAATATCCCCGGCGCACTCAATAGTGTAGCATAAGGCCCCTTGTTGTTTCGCTCACTAAGGCATGTTAACTTCAAGCCATTATTTCTGTATTTCCTATGCTGTAATGTTATGTTGTTGCCGTTATTTCGTTCACTAGAAGGGCTCTCCGTTGCAATGTCGTTAATTCTGTCTCAATAAGCTAAACTATTCATAACATGAGTTGTTGGCGACTATACTTAGGGTTATTGCACTAGACTTACCGGAATTTGATTTTTCAAATACATGTTAGACATTATTTCATGTTTCGTTTAAGTTGTATTTGAAAACTGAAATTTCGTTTAACTGGTATTTGAAAAATCAAAATTCGGGAGAGGTCATTACCGAAAATTGATGTTTCGTTAATGAACTGAAATTTCGGCAAAGCATTGAAATTGCCTACTACCATTACCGAAATAGCAAACAGAGCCAGCAAGCAAAGTGCTATCGGAATCACTTTGCTTTAGCCAGCCTTAGCCGAACTTTCAATTTTTGGTAATAGTCTTGGCCAAACTTTGATATTTTGGTAATGGTTCAATGCTTTGCCGAAATTTCAATGCTTTGCTGAAATATCAAATTTCGGTTTTGATCTCGCCCGAATTTTCAGTTTTCAAATACAAGTTAAACGAAATTTCAGTTTTCAAATACAACTTAAACGAAATTTCGAGTTTCGGGAAAGAATAAATAAATTTTTAAATTTCGGATATGACTGGGTTTTCCGTAAATACGTAAACATGTTGTTTAGATTTGTAAATATGGGTAACAAATTGTATAGAATTCCAAAATTTCCCAAAAAAAATAAAAAAGACTCATAGCCAAAACCTGGTATTTCGGGTATGAGGTGGCACCTCATACCCGAAATTTGAGGATTCGGGTATGAGGTGCCACCTCATACTCGAAATTTGATGTTTCGGTTTCAACCAATACCGAAATTTGAAAATTTGAGGTTTCGGTAAAGGGTAAACGAAATTTGAGGTTTCGAGAATAGTAGAGATTTTCGTAAATATGCAAACATGTTGTGTACATCTGTAAATACGTGTCATGTGTTGTATAGTATTCCAAATTTTCCGAACTTCTTTTTTTTTCGAAAGTAGCCTTGAGGCTAAGACTTGCAAATGATGTGATCAATTTGCAGTCGTATGTGATGGAAGCCGTCTTATGCAGACATCTATCAGACGTGCTTATTTGCAGACCGTTACCGACCGCTTGACCCACTTTGTCATTTTTTCATTTTATTTGATAATTCAAATTTTATTATTTTTTATTCATCTTCATGATAATTTAAATTTTATTATTTGTTATTTATTATTTCATAATTCATGCAGATGACCATTCCGAACTTTTTTTCTGAAAATAATAATTTTTTGCACTGTATTATAAAATATTATCATGAAGATGAATAAATAATAAATAATAAAATTTGAATTATCAAATAAAATGAAAAAATGGAAAAGCGAGGCCAGGCGGCTGGCGACGGCCTGCAGCGAAGCGCGTCTAGTACAGGCGCCTGCAGCTCACGGCTTCCGCTGGCCTGAAGCCCACCACATCACTTCCGAAAAAAAATTCCTGCCGAGGCCACTTTCCACAAAAAATGGTATTACGGGGCCAGTTCCAATGTCGTTTCGGCCCTACCTGGCACCGCATCATCCTATGGAAGTTTAGTATAGCCATGGGACAATTTTAGTATTGTAGGTAGCTCGTCTGGTCTTACAATGTTCTATCGAATTATCTTCACTAGAGATGGGCACTTGGGTCGGGCTCTTTTGGGCCGGCCCGAAGCCCGACGGGATGGCCCGGTGCAAAGCCCGGTACGGCACGGTTTCATGTCAGGTCGGGCCGGCACGCAACTGTAGCACGGTTGTGCCGGGCCTGAGAACCGAGCACGATCCGGCACGATCATTTGGGTTGGGCCCGTGCTGACACGGTACGAACGGGCACAAAATCACGAATTAAGACCTAAAAGCTGGCAAATATTGTTGATTCAAGGCATCTTCAAGCATTGCATTTATGTTTGACATTTTGTTGATGTGATTAGTCTCTTATGTAATTAAAATAGGTAGTTTAGTAGTAGTGGTGTGTTTTATTTCTTTGCTCGTCACAATAGTGAAAATGGGTCGGACCTGGGCCGGCACGGCACGAAGCAGGCACGAAGCGCAAATGGGCCAGGCCTGGGCTCGCCAAAGGCGAGTCGGGCCGGTATGATGAGCACGATGGGCCGTCGTGGCACGGCACGATTTCGGCCCGAAGCACGATGGGCCCGGGTCGGACCGACACAGCACGGCACGATGCCTACCTCTAATCTTCACCACAGGATGTCACACTTCAATGGAATTACACTAACTGAGTAGCAGGCATTGGTTAAAAATCTACTGCTAAAGGCTGAATAATTGTCTCCAAAGCTAATTTGCCCCAATGTTGATAACTATTTTTATGTTTTTTCCTACCCGTATGTATTCTTTTTCATTTTTCCTGTGTGCGTAAATATATTAACCATTCTACTTATGCTCTGCTTATATTTGAAACTTCCATTGCATGATATATATATATATATATATATATATATATATATATATATATATATAAATGGTTCCATACCCTTAGAAGTATATACTCCCACTCTCAATATACCGCTTAAATGATGTTTTTATATCTCTTTATTCTTTTCAGTATAATCTAATACTGATTATAAGATACTCCAAAGTGAGTTCTACGAAAAATTTCATCAAAATCGACCTTTTATAGCATAATTTGTTTATGTACTCTTTTTACATATGAAAAAGGGTATATAGGGAAAAAAAACAAAGCGTTCTGATGAATTTTTTTCAACTATGTCGCATTGTAATATCTTAGAATTATTATTGGAGTATACTGAAAGTGATAAAGGAGTATAACACATTTATTTAAGTGGTATACTGGAGGTAGGAGTATGTATGTATGTATGTATGTATATATATATATGGAAATGCTAATTGTACTCCTAGGAGTACGTACTCTCGTTCAATCCAAACAGTATACATGTGCCCTTCTTTCAACCGTTTAGTTGTGCATATAGCCAAAATAAAAAAAATTGATTTAATTAAATCATTCGGTTGTAAGGGAGAGGTATGAAAGTATATACTCCCAAGAGTACGAAACGAGCTTCCTATATATTCCATACCCCCTAGGAGTACGTACTCCCACTCTCAATATACCGATTAAATGATGTTGTTATACCTCCTTATTCTTTTAAGTATACTCTAATATTGATTATAAAATACTCTAAAGTGAGTGCAATGAAAAATTTCATCGAAGTCCATACTTTATAGCATAATTTGTTTATATACTCTTTTTACATATGGAAAATGGTATATAGCAAAAAAAAAAAAAGGGGGGGGGGGGGCTATGATGAATTTTTTTTCAACAATGTCAGATTGTAGTATCTTAGAATTATTATTGGGGTATACTGAAAATGATAAAGAAGTATAACACATCTGTTTAAGTAGTATAATGAAGGTAAGGTATATACTTCAGGAGTACAGAAAAGGCTAAACTTGCACGGGCCTTGTTTTAGGGCACTTTGGTGGAGGGTTCTGCGGAATGTTGCTCGCAAACCGGTTCAAGAGATACTCTTAAGGTTGTAATGTGTCCTGAAAAAGAAAATCTTTCCTATATTGGTTGATCAAGATACATAAAAGATAATAACTTAACCTACCTCGGAACACCAAGGAACATAATGATAATAACCTATATTCTATTAAATGGGAAAATTTTGCCTTATTTAGGCATGTCTATCATGCATACATGTGCAATCTACGAAGCATTTCCTTTATTCTTCATTGCCAGCAAAGACCTGCTTAGTTTGAGATGAATGCAGTATTGTGCTTCTATAGACTAGCCGTATTGTTATCCTAATTTGTAGCTCTCATTCTCTAGAATACAAATGTGTATGGATAAAGACAAGCTTTCTTTATGAATTTTCATCTGGGCACATTTTCTTGTCAGGGCGCCTTATCTTTATATGGACAATGAACGATCAAGATGATGATCAGAGGAGGGTGGATGATCTCAAATAAAAAGTTTTCCCACTCAAAATACTCTAAACAAACCCGTAATGAAAATCCGAAAAACCTGAAGATTTTTCTTTAGACCGGTGCTCCTCAAAATCACCAACCCTCCAAAATCCGAACAACTAGACAACTATGTGTACATCTATCTTACATGGATGAGAATCATGAATTATGTCAGGATTTTTTCAATCACAATTCTGGTTGTCAAATGTTCAAACAAAAATGAATCAATTCAAATACTTCCTTTCTAAAAGAGATCGAACCAAATCACTAAAGTCTCTTTTAAAAAAGCAAAAGTAGATTTTTCAGAAATTGTCCTCACTTAGAGCAGGTGGTTGGTGAATTTTTGTTACTCTAAAAATTTTGGGAATTTTTTCTCCCTATGGAAAGATGAGTCTTGAAGCACTCCACCAAAAATCATCTCAAAAAAGCCTTATATAACAATCAAGAAAAATCAAACACCACAGACAGTCAGGAACTTCAATCAGAAAGTTTGGGGCTCGGTTTTCATCTAAGAGCGTCAAAACGGTGCAACCAATGGACTCTCCAATTTTTTCACAGATAGATATTTGAGTCACGCACCATCTCCAACAAGAATCACCAAAAAAATGATGTTTTTTAGATTTTTCTAAAAATCAAAGACTGACTGCTGCGCTAAGAACAAGTTCAGGATAGATTTGCAACTTGATATAAATTTGATCTCTAGTCTATCATAAGGTGCAAGAGAGATGTAAAACCATATGAGCATACTCAAGGCATTCTAGATCAAGAGCATTTAGAAGGAGGGGGGGGTAAATCCAAATTACAAGAAAGTAAATTGCGGGAATTAAAACGTGGAATTGAAATGCTGAATTTAAGACATAAGGTAAATGCGTAATATAAATTTAAGCATAAATGAAAATAATTTGCATTGCAGGAAGAGAAGGTTTACAAAGCCTCACAACAAAATGGGCAAATCTCAAAGGAGCATAAAAACCTCTACAACCTTCACGTGAGGGGGGCGCCCCTCCTCCTCTATTTATAGTGCTCTTGGGCCACCTACCACCCTTGGATGAGTCCCTCAACCCTAGAGCACTCCACGAAGGGTTAGGATTAACCCACTCACATAGCCATGCAAGGGCAACCCAAAACCCATACACATAATGGGTTTTCTTGCATAGTTTTCAAAGCATACTACCTAGACCCGCTAACCTATCAACTAAACCGTGATCCAACAGCCCTCATCGATCCTCGCAGCATCTAGCTAGTATCATCGCCTTTCCATGTCTTCTTGACTTGCCCGGACTCCGTTTCTGATCATCTTTCGGCGATCTTCGACCGTCTAGACCTCTAACGCACGTCGCCTAGTCCCAGTCATCCTCCGTTTTACCATGACCTAGCACCGTCGTCCTGAAACCATCAAAGACAAGGAAACACATCACATAGCAATATCCAATAATCATCATAAATGCTCGCAATTAATCATGTCTCATTTATCAGTCGGTTCTACCGCCAGCCATAGGCTAGTAGTACCGCAAGAAGCTAAGACAACTCAAATTGCTTCATTTTGAATTCCAATTCAAATCAAACTCAAACCTGAGCATACATTGCTCAAATAAAATCAAATACTCATAACAAACATGGATGAACCTCCACATAGTCCTTCAGATAGGTTTGCAAACATAAGAGGTTTGATATCAGTACTTCTTCTATTGTTGTGTTTACTGGGAGCTGAGTTAATCGCCTGTTAGGAACCTGGGTAACCCGTCATAATATACATGCATTTGGTTTCAGAGATGTTATTGTGTCTAGGATATTTTTTTTGTATTCATATTGGATAATAAATTATGTCAGCACTACATGTATGAGAATTTTAATGTTCATTGTATAATTTAGGTCACGCTAGTTGATATGTAGCATTTTCTATTAGGACTGTGTTGCAACACATGAGCACCTTACTAGTAATCGGTTTTTAATTCACTAGTTTATGATACTTTCTTTGTCTAAATTTATAGAACACATTTTTTAAATGATTTTATCCATAAATATATAATGTATTTTATATTCCAATGCAAGTTAGTACGACGTTTATTTATACTCATAATAAATATTTATATTTACTTTCTGTTGTTTACATGTATTAAATATAATGTTTGGAGATAATAATTAGGAGTAGTTAGTCATATTTAATATCACTTTGGTGTATGAATTAAGAGAAAATATGTGCCGTAAAGTTGGACAGAGGAGTACTTCACGTATGTATAACATGAATGATATGTAGACAATATAATTTAAATTATGAGTGATCATGCGTGTTGAGGTAACTTATTATTATGAACGTGTTACCTGGGATTCAAATATCGCAGAAAATCGAGAGAAAATCGCGATTATTAAACATATCGGTAAGGTAAGATATTTAAAATCGCTCAAAAAACCGATCAAATTGAAACAAAAAATTCAAAAATTAAAAAAAATTATGCGACGTAAATATCGCTATAATCGGTGAAAATCGAGAGAAAATCGGTGAAAATCAAAATAACATCGCTCAAAAAATTGGATATGAGAAACATTCAATTGGTTGGTCCAAATATCGTGATAATCGATGAAAATTGAGATATAATCGGTAGATTTTCGATTTTTTTTGAATTTTTTTAAAAATTAGGATTTTAAACCCATACGATTTTTGATGATTTTCTCCGAAAATCAGTACCAAACTACACTCAATTTTCTGAGCGAAAACGGTAAGATGAACCATGGTATCACCTGATAAATCTCGATTAACCGAAATTCGATCACATATCCACGCAGCAGACCTAGGGATGCAAATGGGCCGACCCTAGGGTCATCTTTGACCCACTCTAGTTCATTTGTTTGCACTAAAAACTTAATTTTTAGTCAAACTTTTAAGTTTTAGTGCAAACAAATGAACTAGAGTGGGTCAAAGATGACCCTAAGGCCGGCCCATTTGCATCCCTAAGCAGACCAAAGTTTGATTTCAGAAGAAAAAGGAAAGGAAGAGAAGAAACCAGAGGTACAAAACCACGAGCGGTCTCAGCTCCCAAAACCGTACCACCGCCGCCGCCGCCACCTCCTCTCTTCCCTGGCCCCGGCGCCGGCGACCGACGAATCCATGGCCCCGAGTCACCACACCTCGCGGTCTACGGAGACGCTGCCCGCCTCCTCCTCCTCCAAGGAAGACCCATCCTCCGGCAGCTATTACACCTCCGACGACGACGAGGTGGAGCAACAGCCCACCAAGAACCCTCCACCCCCGGCACCGGCGCATCAAGAAAACGGCGGCTCTGACGACGAAGGCAAATCGTCCGAGGAATTGGGTGAGTATGGGGTGCCAATCAAGAATCTCCTCCTGCCTCCCCGGCAAGGAAGGGAGGGCTCCGATGACGGCGAGGATGAGGTCGGAGAATCCGAGTCCGACGAGGTGCCGCCGGAGCCAATGCCCCAGCCAAAGGAGAATGCGCTATCATCCGAGCTCACCAAGTCGCCCCAGCTGAAGAGGAAGGCGCTGCCAGCCAAGCTCGCCGCGTTGCCGGAGCCGGCAGCCCCTGCCGAAGCGGAGGAGTACCATAGGCAGGCCGAGAACAACGCGGATAAGCAGTTCGAGGAGAAGATTGCGTCTTATTGGTACCTCGGGAAGGAGGTGATGGCACTGGAGGAAGAGCGGCCCGGCATGTTCAAGAGGCCCTTCTTGAAGATTGCCGACGCCAAGGCCCGCGCGCTGGATACTAAAATCAAGAAGCAGAGGATGGCCGAAATCAAGGTGCATATGCGACGGGGGGACATTTACAAGGAGGTGAAGAAGACGCTAATCGACTCGCTCAAGTGATCATAGGTCGATTGACTAACCTTCTGGACCTCTATGTTTTACATTATCTTTTTGGTTTTTGATGCTTATATGACCTAAATCGATTCTTGATCTAGTTGAATGTTAGCTTGTCTGGAAATTTAGTATCTTGACTGTTGATCTTTCGAAGGAGAAGATAATGGTATTGGGCAAATTCTGATAACATATGAAATTACAGTCACTGTATACACCAGAAGTGATCATGATCATAAGTAATTGACTTCACTATATAAAATGTCGTGTAGAATTAGTTGCTATCTAGTTACTTATTCCATTGGGATGTCGACTTGAGATGCTAATCTGTGATGTACTCCCTCCGGTCTTCAAAAAGATAATGTTTTGGACATCGATATGGTCTTCAACACACAACTTTGACCACTAATTTTTATTATAATATATTTATAAAATCCAATAAAATTATAATATTATGAAAGTATTTCTCGAGATAAGTCTACACATATAATTTCATGTATCCAATTTAAATATTTAAAAATATATAGTCAAAGTTTTAGAAGTTTGACCATCACTATGTCCAAAACGTCATCTTTTTGAAGACCGGAGGGAGTAATGTTTTGGTTATGATATATCAGGACAGAGCTTGCTGTATAACAGAGAAATGCAATTGATAAGGTCTTAGCACACTGTTTAAGAATGCTTGTGTCCATTGGTGGCAACAGCGATACTACTACGAGAATACACTTTAGTGATTAAATCAATGAACTTTAATACTCCTTTCAGTCACAAATAGTTGTTGTTTTGGACATAAATGCAGTCAAACTTTGGAAACTTTGACTGGCAACATCTTTTTAAATATTTAAATTAGAGATTTGTCTCGAAAAGTACTTTCATAATATTATAATTTTATTGGTTTTTATAAATATATTATAATAAAAATTAGTGGTCAAAACTGTCTTTTGAAGACCGAGTGATGTCCAAAATGACAACTATTTGTGACTGGAGGGAGTTGTTCGAGAGGACAGCAAGCAAAGGGAAACAAACCTAATGACCTACCAACTGAAAAAATATATATTTTCAGCTTGGCTAGCTAGTATTTGGTTTGGATTTTGTTCTTTTCATAAGTCTATATGATAAAAACAAGGATTGCACATGCATATGCTTATCGTTGATTTTATTGCCCTTGTTTATTTTTATTTCCGTGACTCTGTTTTCTTTCACAGTTAAGAATTGTTGTGTCCATTGGTGGCAGGAGGTACTGCTAGGATAATACATTTTAAATGATTAAACTGATGAAGTTTAATTTTTTCAGAGGGCAGTAAGCATAGGGAAACAAACCTAATGTCCTATCAACTGAAAATGCACTAACATTTTTTTGTTGCATCTTGCAAGTGCCAAGGCTATAATATTACATGTTATGAAGTGCATTGCATGCCTCGATCAATTTTTAACAAGTTATTTTTAGCTTGTTCTAGCTAGTATTTGGTTTGGATTTTATTGTTGTTGTAAGCTTGTTGATTTCATTATCCTTGTTTATTTTCATTGCTGTGATGTCTCTATTGTCTTTCACATTTAGTTTTATTTAAGAATTTTAAGCTTTAATTTTCTTTTTTAATTTGGTAAACATATGGCAGTGAAAAACATCCCGTTGAGTTTTATGCAGCATCATGATATCTAGTATCTGCCAATTCCTACGGTGTTGGATTTTGTTTATCCATGAAATTTTATCTGTTTTCTGATCCATGTTAATTATTTGTCCGTACTGAACCTATGGAAAACAAGATGCCTTTGGAAATTCAAGTGTGTGGTTGGTTACTTATTGATGCATTGATGCGAAGGTTTGCGATTCGCAAAGTCGAGTCGAGTCGCTAGGTTACCGACTTGTAGACTAGTCGCTGACTAGTCGATACAAGTCGATGACTATACTTTATAATTTTCTATAAATATACCAACATAATGCATACCTTTTTTTGCCATAACAAATCATCATCAAAGGAGATTAGTAGAGCACAGCTGCAGAAGAGTAGAAGAAAAAGCAGAGTGGGAGGCAGTGAGACACAATGCTTGAGAGCAGAGGCAGAGTAGGTCCAGCAGGAGCAGACGGCAGATCGGCGGTGACCGGAGATGCAGAGGTGGAGCAGTGAGGGGAGAGTAAGGAGTATTGGAGTAGGAGGGAGAGCCGCACAGCAATAGCAATGAGGGAGAGGAAGGAGTCCGGCAGAGAGGAAGAGAAGAGACACCTGTGTGGTGGCATCCGGCGGCGACGCTACTTCCACCAGGCAGCGGCGGTAGTGACATACCGGCGATGACACTACTTCAACTAGGCGGCAGCGGTGTTAGAGAGAGGTTAGGGTCTGCAACACGTGAAGTAATGAATTGGATTTGGACCGAACTAGCAGAAGGCAGGCTCAAGTATTGGCTGCGCGGGCCAGTTTCCTAGTCGAGCGACTTGCCAGCCTTGGCTAGTCGAGACTAGTAGGCTGGCAAGTCAAGACTAGTCACCGACTTGTCACCTAGTCGCTCGACTAGTGTGGCAAGTCGAGTCGGTAGCAGCGACTATGTTTGTTGGACCGACTTGTCGGCTAGTCGATGACTAGTCGTGACTAGTCGCCCGACTTTAAAACAGAGATTGATGCATAAGGTCTTACTATGTAGAAACCTCCAGAAAAGATGCTGTATACTAATATAAGTATTGGAAACCTCCAGAAAAGATGTTGTACTAATATAAGTATTGGATATAGTAATTGCAAACTTTGTGGACTATTTGAAACCATTGATTGTATTCTATCTTGCTGCCCTATTTTCCTTGTTTCCTTTGTGTATTTAAAGTAGCTATTGGGTAGGATCGCAAGTGGGTACCTCTTTGTTTGAAAGATTTCATTGTCTAACAGTTTCAACAAGTTTACTACCGAAAACTCAGAGCTGTTACACTGAATTTACAGCTGCTAATTGGGTGGTTTGGATTACTCGCAATAAGCATCTTTATAATAATGCTTCTGAAGACAATCGAGTGGAGCCTGTTCTGACCGGACTTGCCTGTTTGTTGCAGACTTGGAGCGAGCGGCAAACTCGTGCAATTCACTGCTGTTGAAGATGTCAGCAAACATTAGGAAGACCATGAAAATGGAGGCCTACTGGATTGGGTTTTGGGCACAATTTGCTACTTGGTTCTTTTGCTTTTAATTCTGCTCAGCGTCTGTACGTTATGGGTGGATACCGCTGGTACTGGTGTCATCTCAGTTTGATTTTTTTTTTAAAATAATATATTTTTTAAAAAAATATAGAAATAATATGCCGATTAAAAAAATAACAAAAATACCCCTCTGTCGCTAATTCTAACGGCGACAGAGGGATCTATCGCAAATTCAAATCGCGAGACTTCTTTGTAGCCAATTGAATTGTCGCGACAGAGAGGAAAACCCTAACAGTTGCCTCTCTGTCGCCATTTCAATTGGCGACGGAGGCCCAGATTTTGAAACGTCGCCACTCTGTCGCCAATTGAAATGGTGACAGAGAGGCTTTTAAGTCTCGTGTTGCAGGCCGCCATTTCTATGCAGCGAATGAGCACAGACCGACCAAAGAAAGCGAGCGAGCACAAACCGACCAAAGAAAAGAGAAAGGAGGAAGAGAGGAAGAAGGAGAGGAGGAAGAGGGGAAGAAAAAGAAGAGGAAGAGGAGTGGAAGAAGAGAAAGAAGGGGAAGAAGAGAAAGAAGTCGCAATTTCTGTAGGTAATTGTTTGTTCATTTGAATTAGAATTTAGTGAGTAGATTAATTAGACAACTTAGCGACTAGATTAATTAGGTGTGTAGAATTGCAATAGTTTTTTAGATACATTATTTAGCGACAAAATTAATTAGTTGTGTAAGTAGTTAGTTGTGTAGAATAGCAAGAATTGTTTAGATGCATGATTTAGCGACCAGATTAATTATTTGTGTAGAATAGCAATAGTTTTTTTTACATACATGACTTGGTGACTAGAATAATTAGATTGTAAGTAATTAGTTATGTAGAGTAGCAGTTGTTATTTAAATAGATGACTTAGCAATCAAAATAATCTCTACTATATAAAGTGAGAGTTTCTTCCCACGTCACATTAATTGCCCTGCTTAATTGCCTTACTTAATTGCCCTGCTTAATTGCCCTACGCAAGAAACGAAGCGTTGCTTTAATTAGCCAGCTTTTGCAAGAAACGAAGCGTTAAAGATAGATGTTTGATTTTTTTTAATTATTTTTTAATCTTTATTTTTCGTTATCAATTTTGTTTTTCGTAGCAACGCACGGGCATATAACTAGTTAGGTTTATAAGTAATTATTTGTGTAGAATGGCAATATTTTTTTAGATACACGATTTAACGACCAAAGTAATTAGATTTGTAATTAATTAGTGCGCAATATTATTTGAAGTGGTGGGGGCTAGTGATTTTGCAGTGCATGATGAATTTTTATTTTTTAATAAAAAAATTCTAGGCTTTAATTGATAGTTATTGCTACGTACGCTGCTACATTACATATTTTTTTGGTTCGGTGATGTACAGTAAAATTATATAATTTTAATCGATAGTTATTGCTTTTGTTGTTGAGTGTGGTACTCAAAAATTGTGGAATTATAAAGAAATTGATGTACATGTGATAATCATGAAGTTGCACAAAAAACGTACATCATGAGAGAAGATAGATGACACATATGTAACAGTTGCATTGCATGACATAGAAAAGAAAGTAAATACATATGGCGCATACAATACGATGTAAACGGCAACAAGGACGAACGATGAATGTGATCCATCGTGTTGTCTCATTTGCAGGAAACGAACTAGTTCGCAATTGTAGTATAAAATACAATAAGGATAATGTGGGGTACATGGACCCTGGGTACTGCATGGCGGGCAGTAAGGACCAACCAAAAGGAGACGGGCTGAACTAGCCACGCGAGGTCGAGCGCCATTCGGATTGTCACCATCGTACCTAACAAGGAAGGGAAAGAGATGGTAACCGACTCTTGTTAAGAAAGATAGGATCGTAATCCCAGAGGATAGCGTATCTACCTGAAAAGATCAAAGATAGAATCTTCACCTTGTAACCGACCCGAACTCTACCGTCGCTTTCCTATATAAGGGGGGGCGGGGGGTCCTACAGAGGGAACGAGAGAAAAAGATCAAGCTGCTCATAATTCCAGAGCACAGGACTAGGGTATTACCTCCACCACTGAGGGCCCGAGCTTGTATAAACCATTGACTTATGTTTCCTTTGGATCCAGCGCATAGCCCCGTATTCATTACTGCCGACAACAAACGTCAACAGATAACTACACACATAATCTTCTCTAAACACTTGATATGATCTAAAATGTGCTCCATCTTAAACATCAGTATGTTAAGTCTCTGCTCGAGCATAGGATCCATCCTCTGCTCTAGCCCGGGCTGCATCCTCTGTGGTACTGTGCTACTAGGATGTGCCATCGATGTATTTATGGTGTCTGCCCACTGAAAATATTGACGCCTACATGATGATGTGAATATACTTTGAGGTCGTGGAAAGAAAGAAAATCTCACAAGAAATAGATAACTCGAAGAGGAGAATAATCATCAAAACCTAAAAAAGTCGAATTACATTTTCACTTACAGAGAAAAAAGGAAATTTGTAAAACACTTGACCGTTATTTCCTAGAGTGTTGGCGTAGAACACATTAGCTTGCACATGGTAGTTAAGGCAATCAACCGGCCTTGTAGTGGCAAGCATAAGGGCCCTCCGATTCGCTGATCTCGACGTTTCAGACATGGCCTTGACACAAGTGGCGAACGCTGAAGTGGGATGAGGAAAAAGAGAATACGAGGAAGATGGATGTACGAACTAACCGTTCCGAAGAATACCTGCAAAATACTGATCCCTCATCAACCCATCGAAAATATCAACTCTAACCAAATTTCTACAAAATATGAATATCGCAAAAATTCCTCCAGAAATACACTTCCAAATTTCCTTTTCCATCTCTTTTATCTCTCTGTTTTTCCCTCCTCTCTTTTGCCTCTTGGTTACCACTGCTCGAACTCCCTCGCTCTTGCTCTAGTTTCTTTCTCACGTTGAATGCTCAACGTAGACCATCACAACAAAGGTGGGATTTATAGCCCTTTTCTGCGCGAATGCACCAAAGAAGCGGTCGTTTGTCTCTACTTTCGGCGCATGGACGAGACAGAACGACGTGACTGAAAGGATCGGAGATGTCGCCTAGAGGGGGGGGGTGAATAGGCGGATTAAAAAATCGCAGCGGAATAAAATTGGCCAAGCAGGTTAATCCGGAGTCTCCGGGTATTTTATCCGGATACTCCAGCTTGTCCGGAGTGTCCGGTATTTTATCCGGATACTCCGGGTAAGCTGGCTCGGGAACGCAACTAAAGTTAATCTATCTAATATAAGATACTACAACAAATAGATAGCAAGAGCAACCTAGATCAAAAGCTAGTGTGGATTTAAATTAAAGCGAAGCAACAAGCTAGATCTAAGCTTTACAAAGACAAATCCACACAAGCTAAGCTAGGAAGTAAAAGAGAAAGTAGGAGACGCGATTTGTCACCGAAGTTCGGATTCTTGAAGGGAATCCTACGTCTCCGTTGAGGTGGCTCGGTCGCACTTGAGCCGGGGTCTCTTTCAACCCGCTTTACTCCCGGTGTTGCACAAATGCACTCGCCGGCTTCACTCCTTGTCTCTTCCCTTTCGGAGGCGAGACTTGCCTTCACAAACGACCAAGGCGCACCACAAGCGTCGGTTGCTCCCGGTGACTCCTAGCCGTCTAGGAGACCTTCAACCTCCAAGGGTAATAACACCACGAGAACTTGCTTGGAGGATGAACTAGTGCTCAAGGACTAGAATTGAATGCACCTAGCACTTCTCTTCTTCCCCACCACACCAAATGAGATCAAACAACAAATCAAGAGGTGGGAGGAAGTGTGAGCTCTATTGAATGCTTATAGATGGTTAGGAATGGCTTGAATGCTGCTATGAATGAGCTCAATAGAGATTCTAGCCGTTGGAGTGGAGTAGAGGCTTTAAATACTCTTTTTTAAAACTAGCCGTTACTCCCGTTTTTGAACTGTCTGGAGACTCCGGACAATTTAACCCGGACACTCCGGATGGTCCGGACTCTCCGGACAAAATGTCCGGATACTCTGGACTCACTGGAATTCGATATATGGCCGAAGGGCATATACTCCGGACTAAATGTCCGGATACTCCGGGTTGGATGGCTCGGTTGGAAAACACTATTTTTGGGAAATGCAAATATTTGAGTGCTAGTTTATATGCAAGTCTTGACCTTGAGCACATGCACATCCTAAAAGCGTTTTTCCGTCGCATCCTCTTAATAGTACGACTATCCTTAAGACTCAAAGTAAAATAGAAATTACAAATCTTCGTCTTGATGCCGTTTTCTTGAATTTTAAAGTACGTAGGAGCGTCCAATCTCATTCCAAGCTTGATGTGATCTCGAGATATGCATTATTCTTAGTTAAAACGTTAGATCTCTTTAATTGTGTCATCATTAATCACCAAAATAAAATGAGGGGCCTAGATGCACTTTCAGTGACTTAAATCACTGATGGCAGCAGCCGTCCGGGGCCTCTCCTCCGGCATGTGACGCGTAAGTTTGAAGTGACCACTCACTGGCTATTTTTAACTCTGAAGTGACCAATCACTGCCTACTTTTAACTCTGAAGTGACCACTCACTGCACAGGCCGAAGTGACCATTCATTGCTTACTTTTAACTCTGAAGTGACCACTTATTGCAAAGTATATTTGTCAGTACTGACACCTTGCATGCATGACTACCTTTTTAGCCTAACTTAACTACACACTCCAGCGTTTTGCCAATATGTCTGCATGATTGAATCTTACCTTCCAACACTTATCCATACATCACCCCATGGAGACTATAAAACGCCAAACTGTAGGCACACATACACAGTTCTCACTCACACCTCACCATGGCTAGATCCTCTAGCAGAGCATTACCGTAGACACTTGATATGAATAGTGTAGCCCTTCATTACACGTTGAATGTTACATGTAACGGAAAGGGTGATCCGTTCTAGAAAGAGAACCTAAATAAAGTGGTGTTCAAATTGCAAAAGTGGCATCCGACATTATCGAGGCATAACGTAATAACCTCTAGCCTGAACCTTATGACCTCCAATGACCTCAAGGTGCACTTGCAAGGGTGGCATCAAATGTATTTCAGGGTGGCGAACTAGCCGACCACCCTTCTGCTACTTGTTTCTCTACGAGACTTTATAGGGTATTGATGTAGCCCGATCAGTATGCAGAGCATATTAAGGTTAGTTATTTTCTATTTGTTCACCATACTAATCTTTTTAGCGTTATCCATAAGTTCACTTATTTGTATGGTCATCTTGTGTGTTAGTCATTCCCGGAGGATAAAGAGTTGATGATCAAAGATATCCCACATTTTGTAGCGATGCATATGCTCTTCGGTGGGTGTGTGATGTCTGGTTCGCATAGAAGACGCAGAAGAAGATCTAACTAGAGGGGTAGAGGTCCACTCGATATTGTTGCAGCAGAAAGTTCAAGAGGACGTTCAACCACTACCGAAAGAGGGCTTGCTCCTAACTTTAGAAATGACGATGATGTCATCTAGACCTCGACATTCAAGCACTATCACAACAGCCCATTCAAGCAACAATGCAAGATGACGTTCAACCAGCACTCCTAACCACAGAAATAACGATGATGATGATGACGATTTTATACCACCTAGGCCATGAACCTTGCATCCTTGGAGTCCTCCGAATCCTGACGATGATATTACATTAAGCCCTATCAGGTTACCGAACATAGTACCCCATTAGGAATTAATAGATAACTATTATAATTTTTATACTAGCGACCTATTTCGGCAACCATGGCCATAGAATCTATGGTTTTGTGACTTAGTCCTTCACTAGAGGTATGTACCTATGTTGTATCCCAGTTTTATGAAAAAATTTTATATCTTAGGTGTTATTCACATACTATGCTATTGTAGTTGTTGTACTTACTGCACTTTGTAATATCAATATTATGTTTTATTAAAACTTTGATTTGTCGTCAAATTTGTCGCACACCTAAAAAGAACTAGGAACAACAAAATTTGAATTTTTTGTCAAACAAAATTTTTTGTAAAAAAACAAATGTAGTGATTTGTAATAACAAACATGAGTGATTTTTAAAAAATAAAACAAATGATAAATGATTGCAGTAAGGACCAGTAAACACAACTATTGTCTGTGTGCTGTCAAATCGGTAAGACACAACTATTGTCTGTGTGCTGTCAAATCGGTCTGTAAAACCATGTGCTAGTGTGTTGTCAAATTGGTCTGAAAAGCTGATATGAAGGCAGGGAATAGCTGTGTCCTACCGATTGGACAACACACACGAGCAATTTTCTCATAGTAAAGTGACAACACACTTACTACTCCTTTATGCCATCAGAAAATAAAAAAGCTGTTTCGGCATATGCTCAGAACCTTTCTCAAAAAGTTTTACGAATTTCTAACATGATTTAATAGTTCAATTAAATTAGTAAAGTTGCTTGAAATGTATTAGTCGTATTGTCAGTTTTTAAAAATTGCACAAATTCAACCATGATCTGAAATTTTTTTAGTAACTTAGTTATACTCTCGTGACCCTTCTCAAAAAGTACTTCCCCTCTTCCTCTTCTTTTTCCTCTTTTCTTCGGACCGGCTCGCTCGATGGAAATGACGGTCTGATGATTTGGGGTCTCTCAAAACTAGGCATGTGCCCCGTGTATAGATTGTAGTCCATATTTTGTTTGAATAACTAAACAAAGGTTAACTATCGCTCATGTAAAACTGATGAGAAATTTCCGCGAGTCATCTCGCTTGCTATTATTCTGCTGCTGTAGACATGAAGCAAGGCATTTTGTCTCGTGTGGATCCTCACATGGTCGCTGCTAACTAAACCGTGTGTAAAGAAAAAAAAAAAAAAAAGGTAAATATTTAAAAGATCCAAACATTCTATACCATAAAATGTATCAAGTAATTGAAAATTAGTCAAGAAATATTCATTAGAATTATATTGATTCAATAAGAAATATGCAGTGTTTGCCTAGGTTTTATGCAATAAGACTGAAGTTATACTTACAACCTAGATAAGCACTGAATTTGCTTCTTTCGAATTGAACTGCAACCGACTATACAGTGAATGCAAATTGCAAAATAGCATGATGTTCGGGCTACGTTTTTCTCCATGTAATATTAGCTCTATTATATTCTGAACAGGAGCAAATGGATAATAGCCCATACAAGAGCTCAGAAATGATGTATTTGACCTAGGAACTTAAATATAAGGGATAAGTCCATTTGAACCACTCTCAACTATTACGAAAGTCTAAGTTTCAACATCCAAATGCAAAATTGGATGTTTTACAACTCTCAACTCTCAATACTGGCCATTTTACTGTTGTGAAACAACGTCGCCGATCTTCGATTCACTGCAAGCAATCAAGAACAAGTAATCAAAAGCACACAGGATATGGGTGAAACCTCTCTTGCTTTATTGATCATCATCAATTACAATATGGAGCACCCAATATATATATAGAAGGGAGATTCGAGATTCGCTTACATAATAGAGATAGACTCCTAACCGAATACGGTTAGAGTCTTTATCTCATAACACTCCCCCTTGGGCGAATACCGCGTAATGCATATGTCTCATTAAAAACTCCCCCAAAAAACCCAGTGGGAAAAAATGGGTGGAGAAAAGAGTACATAGCACTCACGCTAAGTGTTGCACTGGATGCCTCATTAAAAACCTTTATGTGAAAAACATCAGGAAAACTCACTAAGGAGAAAAGAGTACAACTTATGATCTTCAGGATTATGCAAATGGATTATGGTTCAGGGATTTACTCCCCTTGAACTGTGCAAATCTCTAAGTCGCCTCATTCCAATGCCATTAACATACCTTTGGAAAGTGGACTTTGGCAAGGATTTTGTGAATAAATCTGCTAGATTTTCACATGACTTAGTTTGCATTATTTTTATCTCACCATTCTTCTGGAGTTCGTGAGGATAAAAGAACTTAGGAGCAATATGCTTCGTGATATTGCTCTTTACATAACCCATTTGCATTTGTGCAACACAAGCAGCATTATCTTCATAGATAATAGTAGCGGTATCGACATTATTCATCTCACATGACTTCTGGACATGGTTGATTACACGCCTTAGCCAAACGCATTCCCTTGAGGCTTCATACAAAGATATAATCTCTTAGTGGTTGGTAGAAGTGGCTACCAAAGTCTGTTTGAAAGACCGCCAAGAAATGGCTGTACCATCACAGAGAAATACAAAACCAGTCTGAGATTTTGCACTGTGGGGATCAGATAGATAACCAGCATCCGTATATCCCACCATAGTTATATCTTGGTTCTTCCGGTAGAGTAAACCAAGATCTTGAGTACCTTGGAGATACCTGAGTAAAGTCTTAATGCTAGTCCAATGTCTTCTGGTTGGAGCTGCACTGTGTCTTGCTAGCAAATTTATTGCGAATGCAATATCGGATCTTGTGCAATTCGCAAGATACATAAGTGCACCGATAGCACTCAGATATGGAACTTCGGGTCCTAAGACTTCCTCATCTTCCATCCTTGGTCTAAATGGGTCTTTGTCCGCTTCCAGGGACCTTACTACCATGGGGGTTTTCAAGGGATGAGATTTACCCATGTTAAATCTTTCCAATACCTTCTTGGTATAGGCAGACTGGTGTACTAAAATTCCTTCTGGGAAATGCTCAAGCTGCCGGCCTAAGCAAAATTTGGTTTTACCCAAATCCTTCATCTCAAACTCCGTCGTAAGGTAAGCACTTGCTTCCTTTATTTCCTCCGTGGTTCCGATGATATTCAGATCATCGACATATACTGAGATGATACAAAAACCCTTCTGGGATTTCTTTATGAACACACAGGGACAATAATCATTATTTGAATATCCCTTCTTCAGGAGGAATTCACTAAGTCGGTTGTACCACATTCTTCCCGACTGTTTTAATCCGTATAGCGATCTTTGCAGTTTAACGCTATACATGTTGCAACTATTTGGATCCGGGACTTTGACACCTTCAGGGACTTTCATATAAATGTCAGTATCCAATGACCCATATAAATATGTGGTCACTACATCCATCAACTGCATAGTTAAATTTAAGCTAGCTGCCATTGATATTAAATATCGGAACATTATTCCACTCATCACCGGATAATATGTTTCATCGTAATCGATGCCGGGTCTCTGCGTGAACCCTTGTGCTACAAGCCTCGCTTTATATCTCACCACCTGGTTATTTTCATTTCTCTTCCGGACGAAAACCCATTTTGATCCTACAGGGAACACTTTAGGAGGCGTTCGGTCAACTGGACCAAATACTTTCTTTTTATTAAGCGAGCGCAATTCTGCCTCAATTGCTTCTTTCCATTTGACCCAATCTGAGCGCTTCTGGCACTCTGCCATGGACTTTGGTTCTGGATCCAGTTCAAGATTTTTAGCAATTTTAGAGGCAAAATATATGTCGACAATTGTAGTCTTTCTCTTATATAATTCTCCAGAATCCACATAATTGGTGGATATTTCTTCATTTATTTCTTTCAGCTCCTCCTGAAGATGAAGATGTCCCTGAAGTGACACATCCTGAAGATGACAATCCCAGCTGAACTTGTGCACCGGAAGAATTGGCTTCATGCTTGATATTTGGGAGTCCTCCTTGGTTCCTAAGGACAATAAAATCATCACAAGGATTAAATAGCATTCCATTCATTAAATTATTTGTATGCAATCCGAGGAACGCATTCACTTGGCAATTGAAATGTCGTGCGCGAGCTCGAGTAATTGGCCCTTGTATTACATTGTTGGCTTCAATTGGGTTTGTAGGCATGGCCGCATCCATGGTAGTGATGTCCTCATCCCCTAGGGCCCGAGTTAGGTCCCCCAAGGCCCAAACTCCCCTAGAAAGCCCAAAAACATGGTACCAAAGTTGTACCTTAAAGCCGACCTCGAAAATATCTCATACCATCATTCCGTAGTGTCACATTCCCCCCCCCCCTAATCGAATCCGAAGAACGCCAAGAACAAGACAAAGTCCCCAAGGGACCGAAAACTTCTTGCAACACAAGACAACCACGCAAAAACTCAAACCGAAAGAACGACAAACAAACTCCCAACATCAACACTTAGCGAGAAATAGGGCTGGAAAATAAGCTCGTGGCTCGTGGCTCGGCTCAGGCTCACCCGAGCCTGGCTCGGCTCGCACAGGCTCGTGGCTCGGACCGAGCTCAAGCCGAGCCTACTTTTCAGGCTCGCAAAAACACCAAGCCGGCTCGGCTCGCGAGCCAAATTGGCTCGGTGGCTCAGCCCATGCAGGGAATTTAGTATGATTAATGATTTATATTTTTAGGAAAAAGATGATGTTGAGACAATTCCATTTCCTACAAGTGTGATATATAGCAACTAAGCAACTACTATTATTTAGTAGTAACTAGTAAGTTAATATTATTCACTGCAAATATATGAATTAGTGTATAAATACTTAATTTCCTGATAAAATGTTCTAGCTCGGCGAGCCGACCCCGAGCCGAGCCGAGCCGGTTTTTTGGGCTCGCCTTAGGCCCGAGCCGAGCCTGGCTCGGCTCGCCACTAGACCGAGCCGCACCGAGCCGAGCTGAGCCCAGCTCGGCTCGGCTCGTTTCCAGCCCTAGCGAGAAAGAGTTACTTAGCTCAACTAAGTGCAGCCTTTCACGGTTCCACTTTTCCTTCCAAGTTCCCATCCAAAATCCTCGATTTCACCCACTAAAGGGCTCAATCGAAAGTACTAAATACGCCCAAATCTCACCTCGAACATTTCATACTACTATCGCAAACAACCTGACTACCACATGTCATTAAACTAAATAAGACACACTCACCGAGAGTCGTATCTCTTTAACCACTGCTCGACCACCAAATCACTAATGGTAACTGATTGAATGGTTAGAGCCCGCAACGTGAACCCCCAAGAACCCAGGAAAACATTGATTCCCAACTCTTCCAATTGATTGACCTTTAAAACGAAAGGACCATTACTAAGAAATGTCATCAAAGCTATAACTCATTAAGGAACAACTTCCTTTCCAAGTCACAAATCATGATACATTTTTACTCCATCCTCTCCCAAGCTTATCTCATTCCCAGCGACATTAAGCTAAAACAGATGTTCACGACTGGACACCTAAAGTCAATTACCATCCCCTTCTTCCCAACCAGCGATACTCTCAAAAGATTTAAACCAACATCACAACTACCCTCATGGTCCACCTTTCAACTCACAAACAAAGTGTTACACCTGGCCCAAGCTAGTCCGCAGCTCACTACCAAATCGTACTTGATGTTTTTCCCAAGAGGGTGTCACCCTCACAGTCTTTTTAAGCAAACAACCAAGCCCAAGAGTATAAATCTTTATTATACTCAACCATAAACCATGAACACTCTTATTCTTATCGTCCTCTAGAAATGCAAAGAAGTACAATTCCTTTGAACCCAATTGTTCCACTTGCATTGATTCGAATCCAATGCACTAACATACACTTTTGGAGAGAATTCGACAACACCCAAAGAACACTCATTTTATTTTTATTTTATTTTTCTAAGCCAAGACGCAAAGGAGACACAAATCTCCTACACCACAACCAAAGTATCAGAAATCCTTCATTCTTTCTTTTCATACTAGAAAGAAATGGACATCTCGATTCATGACATGAATGCAAACTTTTCAAGAGCACTCCGGATTAGTCATATATCCATATATGTATTTCTCACCGACCTGGCTCATCAACCCTTTTATGATTATACATACATATAAACGATGTCATGTTTCCTTTTTTCCATTCATTCTTCATGTAATAACAATCCCGAATAATCATTCACATCAAGACTTCATTCTCCTTACCACATGATCGAAACACAAATAACATCAATGGTTGCGACAATTCATATAAACTATGACGGCAACATAGTTTACAGGAAAACACCACATCATATCATAACCCACCAACAATTGGAAGCTAAATTTGCAAAACCTCTCATTCTAACCAAAATCAACATTTTGGAAAAAAACATCGACTCCAAAGTCAAACATCTGCACACACAACCGCCACAAATTATCTCAAAGAGAGAGGGAAGCTCATTCCCATAAGAGAACACTTCACTAACAAAAACACTGATGAAACATTCATGAAATCCACCTTTTGAAGCACTCACAAACACTACACACATTTTCCGAATAAATCCAACTCTAGTCAAATAGAGTTACAAATTAAGTGCTTAACTCAAGAGTTTCCAAAACATTACATTGGGTTTGCTTGTTTTCTTTAACTCATAGTACAACAGACGACTCATTTGTACGCTGAGGAGCGCAAAACAATCATACACTCTTTTAGGGTAGAACCCACAGTCATCACTTAAACTAACTTTTGTAGCAAACACAAATGTTTGACGCTATGCAACGAAGTGAATCATTCCAAAACCATCACATTTTACTTCAGAGTTAATCGTTCTTCTAACCTCATTTTTCAAGCCTCAAGGTTAACACCAAGTTCAGCAACATTCACGTTAATGCAGGGACACTCTAGTACCCATTGTACGGAATGCTGTAGCCAGAAGGCAATTCATCCAAACGACCAAACGAAAATCCAACCCACTTTTATTTAAAACATAGGTTTAGCATAAATACGACCATCTCTAGTATTCCACTACACTTACTATTAAAGATTTCAATTTTCACTATTTATGCGTTGAGAAGCCCCAACAGGACTTAACCAAAAAAACCACATAACAAATTCTTTCTGTAATTTACCTTTCCCAATACTCAAAGATAAAGTTTCTGGTGCTTATCATTAGACATCCAAGCAAGACTACCTCATCATGATCCCCACGGACCATCAAATCATATAACATCATATTCTACATTTAAGACATAGTACTTCAACAAATTCTTTAGCATGATCAACCTATCAATTTTTTTATGCTATCCATACGTCAACTTCTCGACAATCGAAACTTACTCAATCAATAAATGACTTCAACACATAAATGTTATCTCCACAAGACAAAATTCGTAAATAGGACTCTAAGACATACATTCATTAAGGATAGAATCTTACATCATATTAATTATCCAAATTTCATTCCATCACAACATGTTACAATGTCCTCCATTTTAACAATGGTTTTTCAACGATTAATCTAAACAATTAACACCACTTCTAAGTCATCAATGTCACTTATTTGCACAATCATAAAACAACAGCATTGCTTTTAATTACCCTATCCAAAAGCTATAACAATTTGCCACAACACAACTGTGACACTACGGAATGGTGTGAGATTATTTAATGTGAATGTTAAGGTCAAAAACTTTATGAAATATGGTATTGGAGGTTAAAACCATAGGGTATGGAGGTTAATAGCGTTTTCGGGCCGTTTTTGGGCCGTTTTCGGGGTTTTGGGCCTTTCCGGGGGAGTTTGGGCCTAAAAGAGGGGGTTGTGGGCTTTGGTGGGATGGAGTAGGAATCCATTTAGGATTAGGAAATAGGCTTGGGGCTGGTAAAAGGGGGCTTCCCTGCCCCTTTGTGCGCCCACCCCCTCCCATTGTGCGCCCCACCCCACTTCCCCTTGCCCTAGCCGCCCCCCTCTTCTCCCCCTTTGGCCGTGCGCCCCCACCTCCCTTGCCCTTTGTTCCCCTCCACTCCACCTCCTCTCCTCCACCCCCTTGCTGCCCTAGGGTGGCCTCCCTACCCCTGCACCTCGTGGATCCATCCGTTGGAGCGAGGAGCGAACCGGGAGGAGATCCTTTCAGTTTTCATGCGTCGGGCAAAGGTATGGCCATGGGAATCCTTGGGATTGATCTAGGTACTATTATAAGGGTGTTTATCAAGTTTTTAGATCAATTGGTGGTGCTGGATTTGATTAGATTAGATGGATTCTTGAGTTGGTCACGTTCTCTGTTTCGGACAGCATGAGCAGTCGACCTAGGGTTCGGTTTTCTCCAATTTAGATTCCGAATTTAGTCGTACGGATGTTGCAGAAGTTGTAGATAATTTCATTATCTTTTCGTGGATATAAAGAACGTTAAATTCCGTCCAGCCGTTTGAAAGTTATGGCTGTTTTACCGAGCATGTTAAAATCTGTGACGTGATTGGAACAGATCACGGTATTTTGTAGATTAAACAACTTTAGAGTCCGAATCAGTCTTTCCCTATACCTAGAAAAAGTTGGGAAATTTCTTAAGCTATGCGAGGATGTACTCGTTTAATTGATTCGGAGTCCTAGAACCCGAGTTATGCCTTTTGGAAGGCTGCTGTCCCGACGGGACAGAACCGCTGTTTTCGGGTTTTGCGAGTAGTTGGCAATGTCGGGGTAGATAAGGGTTTGCGTACTGTTTTGTGGGCTTGATTGTGAGTGTGTGGTCCCTATGTGCAGGTGGTGTGACCCCGGGAGGGCCTACTACTTCTCGCCAATCCGTCGCCCGTGGTTGAGGCAAGTATATTGTAATGGATAGCGATTTGTAGGTTGTTTGTTGAGACTAGATGAAAATGGATTATATGATATGATCACTTGCCATGCTTTAATGATTGCCAATGATATGATGAGTATGTTTATCATGTTAAGATGCCATGTGTTAATGTACAAGTTAATTATGATGTTGGAATATTTGCATACATGGCATGATTACATGGCTCGAGAGGTGAGAAAGTCATAACTAATCTGGGAAGGTCGGTGAGAAAGTTATGACTAATCCGGAGAGCCAATGAGTAAGTCCTACATCGTGATTCCATTCACCGCAGTGGACGGAAGCGAGGAGTAGGCACCCTCCATCTTCGGGATGGGGGGCGGGAGAGGGTGCACACCGACGGGTGTGTACTCAACCATACCGGTATGAGTTTCCAGGAGATATGTGCATCGCATTGCATTATATGAGGATGTTAAATGAGGATGATTTATGATGATGTCAATGATATGCTTACACTATGAATATGAGATGTGTATGATGTTGTATGTGAAAAGAGGTGATGAAGGTATTGGAATGTATTTTCTTGTTCCATTGCATTATATTTGCTGAGTGATGAACTCACGCTTGTGTTTATGTTGTTTTTCTTAGGTACCATGAAACCGGCATGCGGGGAAAAGGGTTTAGCTACACATCTACACGTAGCTCCACACAAATTAGACAGTGTTATCATTTTGGAGTCATGATAATGAAAGTATTGCCATGAAACATGGAGTATTGCTTAACTGTGTGCTCGATCTTATTATTTGATTCGTTTAGCTCATGAAGTGGTTGAATGCTTTATCCTGGACTTATATTGTTGCTATGTCACATGTTATTGCTGTTTTTGATGCTTTCCATTATGATATAACTTGTGATACTGTTGTTGCTCCTTCAATTCATGTTAAAACAAAGGAGATGCTGCCGAAATCTCGGTTTTTAGCATGTGCGCTTTTGTTGGAATTTATGTTTAATTGTGGTATTTAGATGTTGTTTAGCTCATGTTTGGTAGCATTCAGGCATATTAAATGCCGGGGTGTTACAACAACATACTCCAACTATTTAAGATAACTTAATTAATTAGGCGATCACAATGCTCTTAAAACATCATCAAACAACAAATCCTATACCTTCTCAATTGGCATCGATACTAACACTTCAGGAACACGACTGCGTACTTCCAATTATGCTAATAGTTTGCAACAACATAAATAGCAACTCTAATCAACTTCCAAGTTAAGGTCTCAAACCAACACGATTAAACTTCTGTACTAACACGTTAAATTAGAACATCTTTAAACGACCAACCAAGTTTCTTTAACAATATCAGTAGTTTGCATTATCTTAATTTTCTCACTACGCATCAAGGTTTAAAACTTTAAACACTGTCAATGGTCATGTTCCCATTTAAGTAAAAGCAGCGTGCTACCTCATTTTTTTTAACATAAAGCTACAAGTTCTAAGCATGTACATTAACACCTTTAATCATTCTCGCTATAGAGTAATCTACAACACTAGACATTTATTTAATCTTAAGCTAAAGATAACAATTGCATTTAATTGGTTCAACTCACAACTTAACTTAGAAGTACATCATTTCCATAAACCACATTGTTACATACTACATAAATGCTAAACAACAATTCTCACTAATGACAATTGATTTCAGTCAAAAGACTACTTACTTTGTTTGCAGCTTTTCTTTTTAAAACTCAACCAAATTCACAAGGAAACTTAACTCTCAAAGTTGCAAGGGGATATGACTCACCCTTGATCATGCAAAAGGTCTCCAAAATACATTTCAATCTTAAAGATTCCCACAGGAGGGAACCAAGCGATCAAGTAATACTTTTCTGATAAGACACAAAACATAAATTGACACATCTTAAGTTCTTGCACACAACTTCAAGAACTTCTTTTAAACTCAGAGTAAGACACGCAAGAACAAAACGATACTTTTCTTTGCAAAGCAACCAACAAAACCGGTGTTAAAGCCAAAAAGGCGACTAAAAAGGCGTAACACTAAACTCTTCTTCTTCGTCTTCAGCCAAGGAGGACAAACCCACAAACCACTGAAGGATCAATCTGCGAAAACCCAATACCAAACACTTTTCCTTTGATTCAATCAACTAAAACCAAGAAAACCAACCAAAACCGATCGTTAGAACGGTAACGAACATCCAAAGGAATCCACCACCAAACTCTTCTATTTGACTCCAGTCAACTACCCGATCTACGGCCGCAAGGGTAAGCACTCTTCTCCCACCGGGGTTAATGGTTCTTCGGTGATGGCGCTAACTGGCCACACCGTCAAACCACCCCCTTACTATGAACAAAAAAAAAGTGACCGAAACCCTTCGGCACCACAACCCCACTTTATCACAATAACAAGAACAATCCAATCAATTATCTCAATAACATAGCAACATACATTATCACATATAGCATTAAACATTAAGGCTCAAATACAACATTTAAGCGTAAGCAACGGTACCCATACCCTTTCCTACTGCGCATCAGAGTGTCAAGTTTTTAAATTATTTAGCCATTCTATATCAAATTTTATTGTTGCTATCCTATAGCAAAATTTTAAGTATGAACCTGAGCCATGTTTCTAGGTTATCTCACATCAAAATTTTAGTTAACCTTATGGTATTTCACTAAGTTCATACACCACGGACCTGAAGCCCGCTCTGATACCAACTGTAACACCCCGGCATCTAGTATGATTTGGATGTCACCAAAAATATCATAAGAAGCATCTAAATACCACAAATTAGGATAAATTACAGCAAGGGCGCAAATGCTAAACCGAAAAAATTTCGGCAGCATTTCCTTTGTTTTTCCATGGTACGGAGCAACAACAAGAATATCTCAAGATATAACATAATGGAAAGCATATAAAACAGCAATAACAGGTGACATAGCGACAATTTAAGTCTAGCATAACGAATTTAACCACTCCATGAACTAAAACGAAGTAATGGATGTAAACAAGCACACGAATAAATCATAATCCTAGTCTCATCACACTAAATTTATTATCACAACTCCAAAACGTAATATGGTCTAATTGTGCGGAAATTATGTGATGCAGTGCCGCTAAGCCCCTTTTCCCGCATGCCGGTGTCATGGTACCTAAAAACATCATAAGCACAAGCATGAGTTCATCACTCAGCAAAGTGTATTGCAATGAATCAAAGGAACATATTTCAATAACATCGTGTACATCTCATAATTGACATCATAAGTATTACACATTCACATGGTATTCATCTCATAACATCATTATCCATGTATGCAATGCAATGCACATGTTTCCGTGAAGCACATACCGGTATCGCCGAGTGCACACCCGTCGGTGTGCACCCTCTTCCCCTTCCATCCCGTAGATGGAGGGTGCCTACTCTTAATGACTCGCTCCCATGCACAACCGTGGATGGAACTATGAGGTAGGTCTTTCGTGTTCACTACGTGTGAACACAGAGGCCCGCATCAGCATGGGACGCCCCTTCCATTATGAATGCACATATGACATGAACATGTTCATCTCGCATAAACATTTAATTCAATGAATTCATAACCAATATATAAAACCATGTTCATCATATCATAGGAAAACATCAATCATGGCAAGTTAGCATATCATGTAATCATATCGCACTAAAGCAAGTCTAGCAATCCTACAACCCAAACCCATTCCAATATAATTGCCTTCAACCACGGGCGACGGATTGGCGAGAGGTTGAGGGCACTCCCGGGGTCACACCACCTGCACATAGGTACCACACACTCAAAACGTGCCCACAAAATAGTACAAGATCGAACCTCTAACACGACTCCGCAAACTACCCCTAAAACCCGAAAACAGAGAATCTGTCCCAACGGGACAACTGGCTTCCAACAAGCATAACTTGAGTTCTAAAACTCCAAATTACGTAAACGAGTATATTTTATCGAAGCTCAAGAAATTTCCTAGCTTTTTATAATTATTGGGAAAAACTGATTCGGCCTCTAAAATTGCCTAATCTATAGATCAACATGACTTGTCCCAATCACGTCACAGTTTTGAACACGTTCAGTAAAACAGCCATAACTTTCAAACGGCTGATCGGAAATTCACGTTCTTGGTGTCCACTGAAAGGTATTGAAATTATCTACAACTTCCGTAAGATCTGGCCGATCAGAAAATGTCTCTAAAATTGCGAGAACGTAAGACCTATGGCGGCCGCCCAATCTGCCCGAGACAGAACGTGGGACAATCATAGCAAACTCCATTATCTCCTCTAGAGACAGCACCTAAACATGGATCTAAAGCATGGAATACCCCATCTAGCAGCACCTAAATTACCCCAAGAAAACCATGATTCGTTACCTCTTCAAGAAGATCCGAATGACGATGAAGCCTTCCTTCCTTCCGGCCGCTCCTTCCTCCCGGTCCGCAACGATTCGCCGGAGATTCCCGAATCCGGTGATCCTTCGAGCGGGACAACGATGAACACCATGGGGAGGATGTCGCGGGGATGCTATGGGAGGGGAGGATGGTGACTAGGGGAGGGAGGTGGAGGCGCAACGCAAAGGGGAGGGTGCGGCTAGGGGGGCGCAAGGGGGGAAAAGGGGTGGCCGCTAGGGTTTGGTGGGAGGGAGGTGACGCAATGGGGGCAGGGCAGCAGCTTTGCTGCCAAAAAACACCTCCACATGGCCCAAATCTCCCCCACCTTCTGCCCACGAAGGTCCCCCAAGGCCCAAACTCCCCCGAAAAGCCCAAAAACATGGTACCAAAGTTGTACCTTAAAGCTGACCTCGAAAATGTCTCATACCGTCGTTCCTTAGTGTCATAGAGAGACAACTAATTAAGCATGATAGCAACCGACAACATAAGATGAGAGGTCTATGAAAAGCACGCTAGAAGTCTAAGTGAAGTGAGCTCAGCAATGAAGTACTAACTGTGAAAGCAACCAGAAAATGCAAAGAAAAAGGAAATACTGGATAAAATATAATAAATAATATATAGGACCAGCACCCTTTCAAGATATGCCTTATGGGCTCATAACTCCAAGCTCTCCCCTCAAGATCACAAATCTAGAACTATCTAAAGACTTGGTAAAGATATCAGCCAATTGATGGTCACTCTCCACAAACTAAAGTACTATGTCACCCTTCTCCACATTGTCTCTAAGAAAGTGATATTTGATATCTATGTGCTTGGTCCTAAAATGTTACGCTGGGTTCCTAGTAATATGAATGACAGAAGTGTTATCACGTAAGAGTGGAACACTATCAATGTCTAACCCAAAGTCCCATAAGGTCGATCTCACCCAAAGCATTTGACTACAGCAACTGGCAGTAGCCACATACTCTGCCTTAGCAGTGGATTGTGCAACTCCAGACTGCTTCCTAGATGACCAAGAAACAAGAGAAATGTTAATGAATTGGCAAGTGTTAGAAGTGCTCTTCTTATCTATATTACAGCCAGAAAAGTCTTCTTTTAAAAAGACTCTAAGGGACAAACAAGAGAGGTAGAGTACTAAATACCATAGTCAATAGTAGCTTTAAGGTACCTAAAGATACGCTTCACATTGGCGATGAGAGGTGCGAGGAGATGCTTGAAATCGAAAGCATATACACATAGCAAGTGTATGCGGCCTCGAGGTAGTAAGGTACAAGAGAGAGTCAATCATGCTCTGAACTCTTTTTGATCAACTGGCTCACCATCCACAGTCTCAAGGAAAGAAGTGGTGGCCATAGGACTTATCACCAGCTTACCATCAGACATGTCAAAGTGCCTCAAGAGGTCTCGAGTATACTTGCCCTAATGCAAGAAAAATACCCTTCCGGGTCTGCTTGATCTGGAAGCTGAGGAAGTAGCTCAACTCGCCCATCATACTCATCTCAAACTCTCTGCTCATCACATTTGAAAATATAATGTCATCCACGTAGATCTGGACAAGGAGAAAGTTCGAGTCTACATGTGTCGGGACCCCGAATTTGCAAATCCGGACCCTCTGTGTATTCAGCACTAGTCCAGGAACGCGCTAGTGCACACAGTCTTAACATCGGTAAATATCACAATCATACCATTCGATACTAATAAAGTACTTTTATTTAAATAACCAAACTGGTTACTCGACCTTATGGCCAAGTTACAAATGCACGCCTCGCAAGGCGAAACTTATTAAGAGAGAAATAGTAGCAGCGGAAAATCAATTAACTTCGTGGCGCCATCCAGTATACCACAGGCAA
The DNA here is from genome assembly GCA_036346355.1 of Rhipidocladum racemiflorum. NCBI lineage: Eukaryota > Viridiplantae > Streptophyta > Magnoliopsida > Poales > Poaceae > Rhipidocladum > Rhipidocladum racemiflorum. The sequence continues at coordinate 41,103,165 of CM070591.1, forward strand.
CTGACTGGGCTCGCTCCCTAAGTAGACGGATCCTCTTGGAGCTCCTCCTCCAAAGCTGGTGTAATCTCCTCTTCAACTGGTGTTGTAGGGTGGCAAGGGTGAGTACTTGGTACTCAGCAAGTCATGCACAGAATGCAGGCTAATATACTATATGCATGGCTTGGTACAAAGGAATAGCTCAAGGTATATTTGCGATGCTTGACAGCATTTGACAAGTAGTATAAGTAGATTCGAAAGCAGTAGAAACAAGTAAAGCATAAATAACTTTTCAAGAAGTTTAGTAAACATTTTTCCCATCCTAAACCACATTTCCATCAACATCAATTATTAATCCAACCCAACCTTTCAAATCCAAGTTATTTTCAGAAAATCTAACCCTTGACTGTAATTCCCGAGCGATGTCCAATACCGCGGACACGGCTATTCGAATAGATTCTACACTCTGCAGAGGTTATGCACTTTACCCACAAGATACAGTCAAACACTACAAAGGCGAGTTCCCGTAACAAAGTCTTTCGGAAACCTCTAACAATACAAGTGGTCCTCCCCGGTTATTGCACACTAACCCTTCCCTTATCTAAGGCGAAGTCTAGGCCAATCAACCGTTAGATGGGTACCTGGCCTCAGCCCCGGTACGCTCCCCCGTACAACTTACACAAAGGGTGTAGTTGACCTCCTGAGGTCCCATAGGTACGTTATTAGCAACTTAGTCAACTAGGTCCGTCCCATTACAGACATGTGGTTGCACGTTAGACCCAGTTCAAAGGCTTGCAAGGTTAAGTCCTTAGGGTGACCAGGGCAAGACTACCCGAAGATAACCTACGGACCAAACCCCTAAAATAGGTAAAAAACTCATCCTTCGTGGCCATGAAGAGCACTCAGAGTATATATGGGAATGATCATGAATACCCCTAAGAGCACAAACATGCTCACGCATTGAGATCTTGGTGCATTTGAAGCAAAAGTTAGCTAGATGTCCATCCTTACGAAAGGTGCATGAGTACTGCACCTTAAGCAACCTTCTCATCAAAGATCCCATGGACCAGACCTATTGACCTAAATATTGTGGTGCTAGTCCTAGGAGCTACCAAAATCTCTCCACTCTTGTAGGCACGCAGAACAGTGGGAGGATGAGCCCGAGCGTGCTCCAAGTAGTCAAACCCTAGACCCTAATTGAATCTACTAATCTTGGATTGGTCTAGGATGATGTTGAGCTTCTTCTTGCCTCCTACAAACTTCTCGAGAGTGCTCATCAGGTACTGACACTCCCGGAAGAGATAGGCATAGGAAGAACAGCGGGAAGATGAAGAAGAAGAACCAAAACCAGAACCAGAACCAGAAGAACAAATAGCACATGCGTATCTCTCCCTATACACAACTACCTCAATCTTGAGGGCCTCACAAGAAACGCACTCGACATTCCTAATCCTAACCCTCTAGGCCTCTAGCTTCTTCTTGAGCTGCTCATGGATTCTATCTATGTCACCTTCAACCTCAGGACATCGTAAGCAAGGTTCTTATAACTTACATAGTAGGTCCTTAGCAAGTTCATCACACTTGACATTCAAAGCATTATTGTTAAGTTTTAGTTGCCTACAGCCCTCACATGAGCTGACTGGATCCTTAGAAGCATGTTGTTCAAGTTCATCATTTCTAGCAGATAGCTTCCTAAGGTGAAAACTCATGGCATTAATTTCGTTAAGAAATTTTGGGCAATTGTCACAAGAAGCATTCGTATGAGCATGAAGAAAACTAGCATCTACAAGGATAGCATTAGCAGGACTAGTGCTAGCATTCTTTGTCCTAAGAACCTCAAGCTTAGAAATCACACTATCATGCAAGTTCCTTAGGTTCATAGGCTCCACAAGAAAAGCATCACACAAAGAATAGTTATCAGTGTCACGGGAGGAGATAGATCTAAGTAAAGCAATCTCCTGTGACAAGGTACCTACTTTCTTCTCTAACTCCGAACACCAAGCTTGTAACACCCCAATTTTTGCTTTTCGTGAAATTAGATGTTATTTTACACTCTGGTGAATTTTTGGAATTTTCTGGAATTTATTTGGATTTATTGGGTATTTATTTGAATTTATTTACTTTTGAAATAATTAAAGAATTTAATTTTTGCAAATACCCTAAAATATTTTCTGGAATTTTTCTGAGTATTTTGCTATTTTTAATGAATTAAATGAATTTCTCGAAATTAAATTGAATATTTAATCGCTGGAAAATGCCGAACGGGTTTTACTGTTCATCCGACCAAGCCCGAGTAGGACTCGAGTCCGATTCGACCGAAACCCGACCGAAGTCGCTGTCGAGCCCAACCGAGAGTCCTAACTCGTGGACCGTTGGATCAAGATCCAACGGCCGAAATCTGCCCGTACCGGTTCGAGCCGAGTCCGACCTGAACCCGGTCCCGTCCGCACGATCATGGCTGTTGAATGCGCCACGTGGACGGCTCAGATTACGTCTTCCCCGTCCGAAACCGGTGGACTCCGCCGTAGTGGGGAACTAGGGTTCCGCCTCCGCCACAAGACGCCAAGGCTATTTAAAGCCCGGGTCACGCCCCGAGGGCCGCTTTGACCTTGCGCACCTTTTGCCTCAACTTGCCTAGCCCTAGCCGCCACCGCCTAGCCGTGATCGCTCGCCGTAGTAGCTCTCTCCTCCACCGCGGTTTTTGCTTCGCCCCGCCGTCATCCGCCGTTCCCCGCCACAGTTGAGTCCAGATCCGAAGCCAGGCCGTGACGCACCCGTGAGGCCAACTCACCTCGCCAGAATCGCGTCTGAGCACCATTCGGGAGGTCATCATCCTCCTCTCCGGCCAAGCCAGCGCCGCCGCATCGCCATCAACCTCGCGAGCGCGGACAGCCGTCCGATCGGGATCGAACGGCCACGGTGAGATCACGTTTCCCCGAAACCCGAGTGAATTAGATTAGATCTGGACCGCTGGATCGAGATCCAACGGCCCACGTTAGGCCACGTCATGCAACGAAACCCACGTTGCGGTAATTAGATCCAATCTCAACCGTTGGATTTAGATCCAACGGCTCCGATTGGTCCACGTAGCCGTAAACCGCACTGTGCTAGGGTGGATATCAACCGTCTGATCAAGATCGTGCGGTCCAGATCAACCAAGTAGTTTACAACGCGTGAAAACCCGATCCAATCCACGCCGTTGATTTTCAAACCAACGGCCGAGATCGTGCCACGTGTGCTCTAGCCGCACCGTGCGACGCGCTGGCGATACTGCGTGTCAGCGACACGCCGCCCGCGATGTCGATGAATCAGCGGATCGCACCATGACGCCACCGCCGACGCCACGTTGGGGCTGGCTGTCGCCCGTTCGCCGAGCGGTGTCTTGGCGACGCCAAGATCGGCGTCACCCGATGGGGCCCGCATGTCAGCGACACGTGGAGCCGTGGACCGAGTCCACGGTGGACCCGAGCCGAATCGTGGGCCGAGTCCATGGACTGGCTGACGCCAGCCGACCAATAAGAAGCTGACACGTGTCACTGCTGACGCAATAAATCATTTTCCCAAAAAGAAATAATTTATTTAATTCGATTTAATGAATTCAAATATGATTTCAAACTTCAAACGCTTATAACTTTTTCAATTTAACTCCGATTTGAGTGATTCAAATTTCTAAATTTGTATAAAATTGAGATATACCCAATGGTAAATTTTATTTAATTTTTGGACCAAAGTTTTTCTCTGTAATATTATTTAATTGATTATTTAAACTTCAAATGCTTGTAACTTTTGCGTTTTAACCCCGATTTCGCCGATTCAAATTCCTAAAAATTCATGAAATTATGCTCTCTCTTTTTATGGACTTCATTTGGATGTTTGGACACTTTTGTATACTGTTTTATTCATTTATTGCTATTTGCACGCGTTACGAGTAGACGTTGAAGCGCCCGAAGGCTTCGAAGGTGAAGTGTTGACCCAGGAGCCAGCTCAGGACCAAGATCAAGTGTTTTTTGAAGGCAAGTTGTGCTTTGACCATGTTGATCCCATTTTGAAATTAATTTGATTTAAATTATTGAATGCTAGTTCAATTATAAAATGCTTTAATTAATTTTGGGGAAATTAGTTAAAATGCCTAGTTGCTGTATGCCACCTTGACATAAATAACTGTATGCCATGAATCCCTTGTCACCCTAGTTGAGGATTAAATAGTTGGACATTATTAAATTGCCACCATGGGAATTTAGATCATTGTTGTATATTGCTTAGACCTGCTACGTGCTCATGACATGGTTTTGGACAATCAAATGTTAATGATATATTGAACCTGTTTTGGAAAAGGTATCATGTGTTGTGATGTTGATGGCACGTGGTGCATGGTAATCAACTGGGGTTTTGATAAATAGATTTGGACCGGGGCATGTGGCAAGAAATGATCGGGTGGGCCAGTTGTGGCATCGGGAGTGATGGTTTGGTTCTTCGGGTAGTCTTGCCCTTGTCAACCTAAGGACTTAACCGTGCAAGCCTTTGAACTGAGTTAACCGTGCAACCACATGACCGGAATGGGACGGTCCTAGTTGAGTAAGTTACTAATAACTTGCATGTGATACCTCGGGTGTCAACTACACCCTTTGTGTAGCTTGAAGGGGGAGCGTACCGATGCGATGGCATGGTACCCGTCCAACGGTATGTCGGTCCCATACTTCGCGTTTGTTAAGGGAAGGGATGGTGTAGGGCAAAACCGAAAAGGTTCACTTGCGTCGTTAGCCGTTTCCGAAAGGCTTTGTTACGACCACTTGCCTTTGTGGTGTTTGGCTGTATCTTGTGGGTAAAGTGCATAACTTCTGCAGAGTGAAAAATCTATTCGAATAGCCGTGTCCGCGGTATTGGACATTGCTCGGGGATTACAGTCAAGGGTTAGACTTTCGTGAAAACAACTTGGACATGGAAGGTTTGGTTTGGTTAATAGATGATGTTGATGGAAATGTGGACTAGGAATGGGGAAGATGTTTATTTAACTCCTGGAAAAGTTATTGATGTTATACTTGTTTCTACTGCTTTCGAATCTACTTATGATACTTGTTAAATGTCACATCGCAAATATACCTTGAGCTATTCCTTTGTATTAAGCCATGCATGTAGTATATTAGCTGCATTCTATGCATAACTTGCTGAGTACCAAGTACTCACCCTTGCCACAATACAACACAAGTTGAGGAAGAGTCTACACCAGCTTTGGAGGAGGAGCTCCTAGAGAAACCGTCTAACTAGGGAGCGAGCCTGGGCCGGTTACTGTGGTATACTGGATGGCGCCACGATGTTATCTTAATTTTTCCGCTGCTATTATTTCTCTTTTAATAAGTTTTGCCCTGCGAGGCGTATATTTGTAACTTGACCTTAAGGTCAAGCAACCAGTTTGATTATCTAATTAAAGTACTTTATTATTATCGAGTGGTATGATTGTGATATTTACAAATGTTGAGACTGTGTGCACTAGCGTGATCCTGGACTAGTGCTGAATACACAGAGGGTCCGGATTTGCAAATTCGGGTCCCGACATAGCTCTAGCATGAAATTTGCCTAGCTTAAAGAAAGCAACATTGAGCTCATCATAGGAAGCTACCTCATTTGACTTGCTGTAAAGCTCGTCGTTGCTAATACCATTCATGTTGGCCATGAAGCACATGCTAGTGAAGATCACAGTACATTCCAGGAAGAAGGGCAAGGGCAACTGTCCGATATACTGCACTGCCAGGAGGTTGACAATGCAGATGGGAATTCAGGAGGTATCACGACGAGCAATGCGGCACATCACCCACATCTACGCCAGCGAGCTGAAGGGCGCGGTGTACCGCTACCACCCACACAACAACAACCTTCTTGACTCGAAGCTGATTCAGGATGAGAATGCCACGGTCACACAGCTGGCACGACTTGTCATCGCTCAGGAGGATTTGCTTGATGATACGAACTGGGAGCTACAGAATGCTCGCGAGGAGGTCACGATAGAGAAGAACCGATGGCGGGAGGCTCAAGAGCATGTGTCCCACCTTCTGCGAAGGATTGACAAGTTGGAGGTGGCATTGTACGGGCCGGGACCAAAGCCAGTACTCGAGCTACCTGAGCCGGACCCGGAGGAGTCAGACCTCGAAAATGTCTCATACCGTCGTTCCTTAGTGTCATAGAGAGACAACTAATTAAGCATGATAGCAACCGACAACATAAGATGAGAGGTCTATGAAAAGCACGCTAGAAGTCTAAGTGAAGTGAGCTCAGCAATGAAGTACTAACTGTGAAAGCAACCAGAAAATGCAAAGAAAAAGGAAATACTGGATAAAATATAATAAATAATATATAGGACCAGCACCCTTTCAAGATATGCCTTATGGGCTCATAACTCCAAGCTCTCCCCTCAAGATCACAAATCTAGAACTATCTAAAGACTTGGTAAAGATATCAGCCAATTGATGATCACTCTCCACAAACTAAAGTACTATGTCACCCTTCTCCACATTGTCTCTAAGAAAGTGATATTTGATATCTATGTGCTTGGTCCTAAAATGTTACGCTGGGTTCCTGGTAATATGAATGACAGAAGTGTTATCACGTAAGAGTGGAACACTATCAATGTCTAACCCAAAGTCCCATAAGGTCGATCTCACCCAAAGCATTTGACTACAGCAACTGGCAGTAGCCACATACTCTGCCTTAGCAGTGGATTGTGCAACTCCAGACTGCTTCCTAGATGACCAAGAAACAAGAGAAATGTTAATGAATTGGCAAGTGTTAGAAGTGCTCTTCTTATCTATTTTACAGCCAGAAAAGTCTTCTTTTAAAAAGACTCTAAGGGACAAACAAGAGAGGTAGAGTACTAAATACCATAGTCAATAGTAGCTTTAAGGTACCTAAAGATACGCTTCACCGCTGGGCGATGAGAGGTGCGAGGAGATGCTTGAAATCGAAAGCATATACACATAGCAAGTGTATGTCTGGCCTCGAGGTAGTAAGGTACAAGAGAGAGTCAATCATGCTCCTGAACTCTTTTTGATCAAGCGGCTCACCATCCACAGTCTCAAGGAAAGAAGTGGTGGCCATAGGACTTATCACGACTTACCCTCAGACATGTCAAAGTGCCTCAAGAGGTCTCGAGTATACTTGCCCTAATGCAAGAAAAATACCCTTCCGGGTCTGCTTGATCTGGAGGCTGAGGAAGTAGCTCAACTCGCCCATCATACTCATCTCAAACTCTCTGCTCATCACATTTGAAAATATAATGTCATCCACGTAGATCTGGACAAGGAGAAAGTTCGAGTCTACATGTGTCGGGACCCCGAATTTGAAAATCCGGACCCTCTGTGTATTCAGCACTAGTCCAGAACGCAGCTTAGTGCACACAGTCTTAACATCGGTAAATATCACAATCATACCATTCGATACTAATAAAGTACTTTTATTTAAATAACCAAACTGGTTACTCGACCTTATGGCCAAGTTACAAATGCACGCCTCGCAAGGCGAAACTTATTAAGAGAGAAATAGTAGCAGGCGGAAAATCAATTAACCGTGGCGCCATCCAAGATACCACAGCAACTGACCGGCTCGCTTCCCTAAGTAGAGCGGATCCTCTTGGAGCTCCTCCTCCAAAGCTGGTGTAATCTCCTCTTCAACTGGTGTTGTAGGGTGGCAAGGGTGAGTACTTGGTACTCGGCAAGTCATGCACGAATGCGTGCTAATATACTATATGCATGGCTTGGTACAAAGGAATAGCTCAAGGTATATTTGCGATGCTTGACATTTGACAAGTAGTATAAGTAGATTCGAAAGCGGTAGAAACAAGTAAAGCATAAATAACTTTTCAAGAAGTTTAGTAAACATTTTTCCCATCCTAAACCACATTTCCATCAACATCAATTATTAATCCAACCCAACCTTTCAAATCCAAGTTATTTTGAGAAAATCTAACCCTTGAGTGTAATTCGGCGATGTCCAATACCGCGGACACGGCTATTCGAATAGATTCTACACTCTGCAGAGGTTATGCACTTTACCCACAAGATACAGTCAAACACTACAAAGGCGAGTTCAGTAACAAAGTCTTTGGAAACCTCTAACAATACAAGTGGTCCTCCCGGTTATTGCACACTAACCCTTCCCTTATCTAAGGCGAAGTCTAGGCCAATCAACCGTTAGATGGGTACCTGGCCTCAGCCCGGTACGCTCCCCCGTACAACTTACACAAAGGGTGTAGTTGACCTCCTGAGGTCCCATAGGTACGTTATTAGCAACTTAGTCAACTAGGTCCGTCCCATTACAGACATGTGGTTGCACGTTAGACCCAGTTCAAAGGCTTGCAAGGTTAAGTCCTTAGGGTGACCAGGGCAAGACTACCCGAAGATAACCTACGGACCAAACCCCTAAAATAGGTAAAAAACTCATCCTTCGTGGCCATGAAGAGCACTCAGAGTATATATGGGAATGATCATGAATACCCCTAAGAGCACAAACATGCTCACGCATTGAGATCTTGGTGCATTTGAAGCAAAAGTTAGCTAGATGTCCATCCTTACGAAAGGTGCATGAGTACTGCACCTTAAGCAACCTTCTCATCAAAGATCCCATGGACCAGACCTATTGACCTAAATATTGTGGTGCTAGTCCTAGGAGCTACCAAAATCTCTCCACTCTTGTAGGCACGCAGAACAGTGGGAGGATGAGCCCGAGCGTGCTCCAAGTAGTCAAACCCTAGACCCTAATTGAATCTACTAATCTTGGATTGGTCTAGGATGATGTTGAGCTTCTTCTTGCCTCCTACAAACTTCTCGAGAGTGCTCATCAGGTACTGACACTCCCGGAAGAGATAGGCATAGGAAGAACAGCGGGAAGATGAAGAAGAAGAACCAAAACCAGAACCAGAACCAGAAGAACAAATAGCACGTGCGTATCTCTCCCTATACACAACTACCTCAATCTTTAGGGCCTCACAAGAAACGCACTCGACATTCCTAATCCTAACCCTCTAGGCCTCTAGCTTCTTCTTGAGCTGCTCATGGATTCTATCTATGTCACCTTCAACCTCAGGACATCGTAAGCAAGGTTCTTATAACTTACATAGTAGGTCCTTAGCAAGTTCATCACACTTGACATTCAAAGCATTATTGTTAAGTTTTAGTTGCCTACAGCCCTCACATGAGCTGACTGGATCCTTAGAAGCATGTTGTTCAAGTTCATCATTTCTAGCAGATAGCTTCCTAAGGTGAAAACTCATGGCATTAATTTCGTTAAGAAATTTTGGGCAATTGTCACAAGAAGCATTCGTATGAGCATGAAGAAAACTAGCATCTACAAGGATAGCATTAGCAGGACTAGTGCTAGCATTCTTTATCCTAAGAACCTCAAGTTTAGAAATCACACTATCATGCAAGTTCCTTAGGTTCATAGGCTCCACAAGAAAAGCATCACACAAAGAATAGTTATCAGTGTCACGGGAGGAGATAGATCTAAGTAAAGCAATCTCCTGTGACAAGGTACCTACTTTCTTCTCTAACTCCGAACACCAAGCTTGTAACACCCCAATTTTTGCTTTTCGTGAAATTAGATGTTATTTTACACTCTGGTGAATTTTTGGAATTTTCTGGAATTTATTTGGATTTATTGGGTATTTATTTGAATTTATTTCCTTTTGAAATAATTAAAGAATTTAATTTTTGCAAATACCCTAAAATATTTTCTGGAATTTTTCTGAGTATTTTGCTATTTTTAATGAATTAAATGAATTTCTCGAAATTAAATTGAATATTTAATCATTTGGAAAATGCCGAACGGGTTTCTTGTTCATCCGATCGAGGCAGTAGGACTCGAGTCCGATTCGACCGAACCCGACCGAAGTCGCGTCTCGAGCCCAACCGAGTCCTAACTCGTGGACCGTTGGATCAAGATCCAACGCCGAGAAATCTGCCTGCATCGTTCGAGCCGAGTCCGACTGAACCCGGTCCCGTCCGCGCGATCATGGTCATTGGATGCGCCACGTGGGACGGCTCGACACGTCTTCCCCGTCCGAAACCCAGCTGGACTCCGCCGCCGTGGGGAACTAGGGTTCCGCCTCCAGCGCGCACGCCAAGGCTATTTAAAGCCCGGGTCACGCCCCGAGGGCCGCTTTGACCTTGCGCACCTTTTGCCTCAACTTGCCTAGCCCTAGCCGCCACCGCCTAGCCGTGATCGCTCGCCGTAGTAGCTCTCTCCTCCACCGCGGTTTTTGCTTCGCCCGCAGTCATCCGCCCGTTCCCATACAGTTGAGTCCAGATCAGAAGCCAGGCCGTGACGCACCCGTGAGGCCAACTCACCTCGCCAGAATCGCGTCTGAGCACCATTCGGGAGGTCATCATCCTCCTCTCCGGCCAAGCCAGCGCCGCCGCGTCGCCATCAACCTCGCGAGCGCGGACAGCCGTCCGATCGGGATCGAACGGCCACGGTGAGATCACGTTTCCCCGAAACCCGAGTGAATTAGATTAGATCTGGACCGCTGGATCGAAATCCAACGGCCCACGTTAGGCCACGTCATGCAACGAAACCCACGTTGCGGTAATTAGATCCAATCTCAACCGTTGGATTTAGATCCAACGGCTCCGATTGGTCCACGTAGCCGTAAACCGCACTGTGCTAGGGTGGATATCAACCGTTTGATCAAGATCGTGCGGTCCAGATCAACCAAGTAGTTTACAACGCGTGAAAACCCGATCCAATCCACGCCGTTGATTTTCAAACCAACGGCCGAGATCGTGCCACGTGTGCTCTAGCCGCACCGTGCGACGCGCGCGCGTGCCTGCGTGTCACTGACACGCCGGGCCCGCGTGTCAGTGAATCAGCGGGACTGCACCATGACGTCACCGCTGACGTCACGTTGGGGCCCGCCTGTCAGCCCGTTCGGCCGAACGGTGTGCTGACGTCAGCACTGGCGTCACCCGATGGGGCCCGCATGTCAGCGACACGTGGAGCCGTGGACCGAGTCCACGGTGGACCCGAGCCGAACCGTGGGCCGAGTCCATGGACTGGCTGACGCCAGCCGACCAATAAGAAGCTGACACGTGTCACTGCTGACGCAATAAATCATTTTCCCAAAAAGAAATAATTTATTTAATTCGATTTAATGAATTCAAATATGATTTCAAACTTCAAACGCTTATAACTTTTTCAATTTAACTCCGATTTGAGTGATTCAAATTTCTAAATTTGTATAAAATTGAGATATACCCAATGGTAAATTTATTTAATTTTTGGACCAAAGTTTTTCTCTGTAATATTATTTAATTGATTATTTAAACTTCAAATGCTTGTAACTTTTGCGTTTTAACCCCGATTTCGCCGATTCAAATTCCTAAAAATTCATGAAATTATGCTCTCTCTTTTTATGGACTTCATTTGGATGTTTGGACACTTTTGTCTACTGTTTTATTCATTTATTGCTATTTGCACGCGTTACAGTAGAGCGTTGAAGCGCGAAGGCTTCGAAGGTGAAGTGTTGACCCAGAGCCACCAGGACCAAGATCAAGTGTTTTTTGAAGGCAAGTTGTGCTTTGACCATGTTGATCCCATTTTGAAATTAATTTGATTTAAATTATTGAATGCTAGTTCAATTATAAAATGCTTTAATTAATTTTGGGGAAATTAGTTAAAATGCCTAGTTGCTGTATGCCACCTTGACATAAATAACTGTATGCCATGAATCCCTTGTCACCCTAGTTGAGGATTAAATAGTTGGACATTATTAAATTGCCACCATGGGAATTTAGATCGTTGTTGTATATTGCTTAAACCTGCTACGTGCTCATGACATGGTTTTGGACAATCAAATGTTAATGATATATTGAACCTGTTTTGGAAAAGGTATCATGTATTGTGATGTTGATGGCACGTGGTGCATGGTAATCAACTGGGGTTTTGATAAATAGATTTGGACCGGGGCATGTGGCAAGAAATGATCGGGTGGGCCAGTTGTGGCATCGGGAGTGATGGTTTGGTTCTTCGGGTAGTCTTGCCCTTGTCAACCTAAGGACTTAACCGTGCAAGCCTTTGAACTGAGTTAACCGTGCAACCACATGACCGGAATGGGACGGTCCTAGTTGAGTAAGTTACTAATAACTTGCATGTGATACCTCGGGTGTCAACTACACCCTTTGTGTAGCTTGAAGGGGGAGCATACCGATGCGATGGCATGGTACCCGTCCAACGGTATGTCGGTCCCATACTTCGCGTTTGTTAAGGGAAGGGATGGTGTAGGGCAAAAACCGAAAAGGTTCACTTGCGTCGTTAGCCATTTCCGAAAGGCTTTGTTACGACCACTTGCCTTTGTGGTGTTTGGCTGTATCTTGTGGGTAAAGTGCATAACTTCTGCAGAGTGAAAAATCTATTCGAATAGCCGTGTCCGCGGTATTGGACATTGCTCGGGGATTACAGTCAAGGGTTAGACTTTCGTGAAAACAACTTGGACATGGAAGGTTTGGTTTGGTTAATAGATGATGTTGATGGAAATGTGGACTAGGAATGGGGAAGATGTTTATTTAACTCCTGGAAAAGTTATTGATGTTATACTTGTTTCTACTGCTTTCGAATCTACTTATGATACTTGTTAAATGCTGTTTACTGCAAATATACCTTGAGCTATTCCTTTGTATTAAGCCATGCATGTAGTATATTAGCTGCATTCTATGCATAACTTGCTGAGTACCAAGTACTCACCCTTGCCACAATACAACACAAGTTGAGGAAGAGTCTACACCAGCTTTGGAGGAGGAGCTCCTAGAGAAACCGTCTAACTAGGGAGCGAGCCCAGTCAGTTGCCTGTGGTATACTAGATGGCGCCACGATGTTATCTTAATTTTTCCGCTGCTATTATTTCTCTTTTAATAAGTTTTGCCCTGCGAGGCGTATATTTGTAACTTGACCTTAAGGTCAAGCAACCAGTTTGATTATCTAATTAAAGTACTTTATTATTATCGAGTGGTATGATTGTGATATTTACAAATGTTGAGACTGTGTGCACTAGCGTGATCCTGGACTAGTGCTGAATACACAGAGGGTCCGAATTTGCAAATTCGGGTCCCGACATAGCTCTAGCATGAAATTTGCCTAGCTTAAAGAAAGCAACATTGAGCTCATCATAGGAAGCTACCTCATTTGACTTGCTGTAAAGCTCGTCGTTGCTAATACCATTCATGTTGGCCATGAAGCACATGCTAGTGAAGATCACAGTACATTCCAGGAAGAAGGGCAAGGGCAACTGTCCGATATACTGCACTGCCAGGAGGTTGACAATGCAGATGGGAATTCAGGAGGTATCACGACGAGCAATGCGACACATCACCCACATCTACGCCAGCGAGCTGAAGGGCGCGGTGTACCGCTACCACCCACACAACAACAACCTTCTTGACTCGAAGCTGATTCAGGATGAGAATGCCACGGTCACACAGCTGGCACGACTTGTCATCGCTCAGGAGGATTTGCTTGATGATACGAACTGGGAGCTACAGAATGCTCGCGAGGAGGTCACGATAGAGAAGAACCGATGGCGGGAGGCTCAAGAGCATGTGTCCCACCTTCTGCGAAGGATTGACAAGTTGGAGGTGGCATTGTACGGGCCGGGACCAAAGCCAGTACTCGAGCTACCTGAGCCGGACCCGGAGGAGTCAGACCTCAAAAATGTCTCATACCGTCGTTCCTTAGTGTCATAGAGAGACAACTAATTAAGCATGATAGCAACCGACAACATAAGATGAGAGGTCTATGAAAAGCACGCTAGAAGTCTAAGTGAAGTGAGCTCAGCAATGAAGTACTAACTGTGAAAGCAACCAGAAAATGCAAAGAAAAAGGAAATACTGGATAAAATATAATAAATAATATATAGGACCAGCACCCTTTCAAGATATGCCTTATGGGCTCATAACTCCAAGCTCTCCCCTCAAGATCACAAATCTAGAGCTATCTAAAGACTTGGTAAAGATATCAGCCAATTGATGGTCACTCTCCACAAACTAAAGTACTATGTCACCCTTCTCCACATTGTCTCTAAGAAAGTGATATTTGATATCTATGTGCTTGGTCCTAAAATGTTACGCTGGGTTCCTGGTAATATGAATGACAGAAGTGTTATCACGTAAGAGTGGAACACTATCAATGTCTAACCCAAAGTCCCATAAGGTCGATCTCACCCAAAGCATTTGACTACAGCAACTGGCAGTAGCCACATACTCTGCCTTAGCAGTGGATTGTGCAACTCCAGACTGCTTCCTAGATGACCAAGAAACAAGAGAAATGTTAATGAATTGGCAAGTGTTAGAAGTGCTCTTCTTATCTATTTTACAGCCAGAAAAGTCTTCTTTTAAAAAGACTCTAAGGGACAAACAAGAGAGGTAGAGTACTAAATACCATAGTCAATAGTAGCTTTAAGGTACCTAAAGATACGCTTCACCGCTGGGCGATGAGAGGTGCGAGGAGATGCTTGAAATCGAAAGCATATACACATAGCAAGTGTATGTCTGGCCTCGAGGTAGTAAGGTACAAGAGAGAGTCAATCATGCTCCTGAACTCTTTTTGATCAACTGGCTCACCATCCACAGTCTCAAGGAAAGAAGTGGTGGCCATAGGACTTATCACCAGCTTACCATCAGACATGTCAAAGTGCCTCAAGAGGTCTCGAGTATACTTGCCCTAATGCAAGAAAAATACCCTTCCGGGTCTGCTTGATCTGGAAGCTGAGGAAGTAGCTCAACTCGCCCATCATACTCATCTCAAACTCTCTGCTCATCACATTTGAAAATATAATGTCATCCACGTAGATCTGGACAAGGAGAAAGTTCGAGTCTACATGTGTCGGGACCCCGAATTTGCAAATCCGGACCCTCTGTGTATTCAGCACTAGTCCAGGAACGCGCTAGTGCACACAGTCTTAACATCGGTAAATATCACAATCATACCATTCGATACTAATAAAGTACTTTTATTTAAATAACCAAACTGGTTACTCGACCTTATGGCCAAGTTACAAATGCACGCCTCGCAAGGCGAAACTTATTAAGAGAGAAATAGTAGCAGCGGAAAATCAATTAACTTCGTGGCGCCATCCAGTATACCACAGGCAACTGACTGGGCTCGCTCCCTAAGTAGACGGATCCTCTTGGAGCTCCTCCTCCAAAGCTGGTGTAATCTCCTCTTCAACTGGTGTTGTAGGGTGGCAAGGGTGAGTACTTGGTACTCAGCAAGTCATGCACAGAATGCAGGCTAATATACTATATGCATGGCTTGGTACAAAGGAATAGCTCAAGGTATATTTGCGAGAAAGACATTTGACAAGTAGTATAAGTAGATTCGAAAGCAGTAGAAACAAGTAAAGCATAAATAACTTTTCAAGAAGTTTAGTAAACATTTTTCCCATCCTAAACCACATTTCCATCAACATCAATTATTAATCCAACCCAACCTTTCAAATCCAAGTTATTTTCAGAAAATCTAACCCTTGATGTAATTCCCGAGCGATGTCCAATACCGCGGACACGGCTATTCGAATAGATTTCTACACTCTGCAGAGGTTATGCACTTTACCCACAAGATACAGTCAAACACTACAAAGGCGAGTTCCCGTAACAAAGTCTTTCGGAAACCTCTAACAATACAAGTGGTCCTCCCCGGTTATTGCACACTAACCCTTCCCTTATCTAAGGCGAAGTCTAGGCCAATCAACCGTTAGATGGGTACCTGGCCTCAGCCTCGGTACGCTCCCCCGTACAACTTACACAAAGGGTGTAGTTGACCTCCTGAGGTCCCATAGGTACGTTATTAGCAACTTAGTCAACTAGGTCCGTCCCATTACAGACATGTGGTTGCACGTTAGACCCAGTTCAAAGGCTTGCAAGGTTAAGTCCTTAGGGTGACCAGGGCAAGACTACCCGAAGATAACCTACGGACCAAACCCCTAAAATAGGTAAAAAACTCATCCTTCGTGGCCATGAAGAGCACTCAGAATATATATGGGAATGATCATGAATACCCCTAAGAGCACAAACATGCTCACGCATTGAGATCTTGGTGCATTTGAAGCAAAAGTTAGCTAGATGTCCATCCTTACGAAAGGTGCATGAGTACTGCACCTTAAGCAACCTTCTCATCAAAGATCCCATGGACCAGACCTATTGACCTAAATATTGTGGTGCTAGTCCTAGGAGCTACCAAAATCTCTCCACTCTTGTAGGCACGCAGAACAGTGGGAGGATGAGCCTGAGCGTGCTCCAAGTAGTCAAACCCTAGACCCTAATTGAATCTACTAATCTTGGATTGGTCTAGGATGATGTTGAGCTTCTTCTTGCCTCCTACAAACTTCTCGAGAGTGCTCATCAGGTACTGACACTCCCGGAAGAGATAGGCATAGGAAGAACAGCGGGAAGATGAAGAAGAAGAACCAAAACCAAAACCAGAACCAGAAGAACAAATAGCACGTGCGTATCTCTCCCTATACACAACTACCTCAATCTTGAGGGCCTCACAAGAAACGCACTCGACATTCCTAATCCTAACCCTCTAGGCCTCTAGCTTCTTCTTGAGCTGCTCATGGATTCTATCTATGTCACCTTCAACCTCAGGACATCGTAAGCAAGGTTCTTATAACTTACATAGTAGGTCCTTAGCAAGTTCATCACACTTGACATTCAAAGCATTATTGTTAAGTTTTAGTTGCCTACAGCCCTCACATGAGCTGACTGGATCCTTAGAAGCATGTTGTTCAAGTTCATCATTTCTAGCAGATAGCTTCCTAAGGTGAAAACTCATGGCATTAATTTCGTTAAGAAATTTTGGGCAATTGTCACAAGAAGCATTCGTATGAGCATGAAGAAAACTAGCATCTACAAGGATAGCATTAGCAGGACTAGTGCTAGCATTCTTTGTCCTAAGAACCTCAAGTTTAGAAATCACACTATCATGCAAGTTCCTTAGGTTCATAGGCTCCACAAGAAAAGCATCACACAAAGAATAGTTATCAGTGTCACGGGAGGAGATAGATCTAAGTAAAGCAATCTCCTGTGACAAGGTACCTACTTTCTTCTCTAACTCCGAACACCAAGCTTGTAACACCCCAATTTTTGCTTTTCGTGAAATTAGATGTTATTTTACACTCTGGTGAATTTTTGGAATTTTCTGGAATTTATTTGGATTTATTGGGTATTTATTTGAATTTATTTCCTTTTGAAATAATTAAAGAATTTAATTTTTGCAAATACCCTAAAATATTTTCTGGAATTTTTCTGAGTATTTTGCTATTTTTAATGAATTAAATGAATTTCTCGAAATTAAATTGAATATTTAATCGCTGGAAAATGCCGAACGGGTTTTACTGTTCATCCGACCGAGCCCGAGTAGGACTCGAGTCCGATTCCGACCCGAACCCGACCGAGTCGCGTCTGAGCCCAACCGAGTCCTAACTCGTGGACCGTTGGATCAAGATCCAACGGCCGAAATCTGCCCGTACCGGTTCGAGCCGAGTCCGACCTGAACCCGGTCCCGTCCGCGCGATCATGGCTGTTGGATGCGCCACGTGGACGGCTCAGATTACGTCTTCCCCGTCCGAAACCCAGCTGGACTCCGCCGCCGTGGGGAACTAGGGTTCCGCCTCCAGCGCGCACGCCAAGGCTATTTAAAGCCCGGGTCACGCCCCGAGGGCCGCTTTGACCTTGCGCACCTTTTGCCTCAACTTGCCTAGCCCTAGCCGCCACCGCCTAGCCGTGATCGCTCGCCGTAGTAGCTCTCTCCTCCACCGCGGTTTTTGCTTCGCCCCGCCGTCATCCGCCGTTCCCCGCCACAGTTGAGTCCAGATCCGAGAAGCCCAGGCCGTGACGCACCCGTGAGGCCAACTCACCTCGCCAGAATCGCGTCTGAGCACCATTCGGGAGGTCATCATCCTCCTCTCCGGCCAAGCCAGCGCCGCCGCGTCGCCATCAACCTCGCGAGCGCGGACAGCCGTCCGATCGGGATCGAACGGCCACGGTGAGATCACGTTTCCCCGAAACCCGAGTGAATTAGATTAGATCTGGACCGCTAGATCGAGATCCAACGGCCCACGTTAAGCCACGTCATGCAACGAAACCCACGTTGCGGTAATTAGATCCAATCTCAACCGTTGGATTTAGATCCAACGGCTCCGATTGGTCCACGTAGCCGTAAACCGCACTGTGCTAGGGTGGATATCAACCGTCTGATCAAGATCGTGCGGTCCAGATCAACCAAGTAGTTTACAACGCGTGAAAACCCGATCCAATCAACGACATTGATTTTCAAACCAACGGCCGAGATCGTGCCACGTGTGCTCTAGCCGCATCGCGGCGACGCTGGGCTGGCAGCGTGTCAGCGACACGCCGCCCCGCGTGTCGATGAATCGGCCGGATCGCACCATGACGTCACCGCCGACGCCACGTTGGGGCTCGCCCGTTCGCTCGGCGAACCGCAGGCCGACGCCAAGATCGTGTCACCCGATGGGGCCCGCATGTCAGCGACACGTGGAGCCGTGGACCGAGTCCACGGTGGACCCGAGCCGAACCGTGGGCCGAGTCCATGGACTGGCTGACGCCAGCCGACCAATAAGAAGCTAACACGTGTCACTGCTGACGCAATAAATCATTTTCCCAAAAAGAAATAATTTATTTAATTTGATTTAATGAATTCAAATATGATTTCAAACTTCAAACGCTTATAACTTTTACAATTTAACTCCGATTTGAGTGATTCAAATTTCTAAATTTGTATAAAATTGAGATATACCCAATGGTAAATTTTATTTAATTTTTGGACCAAAGTTTTTCTCTGTAATATTATTTAATTGATTATTTAAACTTCAAATGCTTGTAACTTTTGCGTTTTAACCCCGATTTCGCCGATTCAAATTCCTAAAAATTCATGAAATTATGCTCTCTCTTTTTATGGACTTCATTTGGATGTTTGGACACTTTTGTCTACTTTTTTATTCATTTATTGCTATTTGCACGCGTTACGAGTAGACGTTGAAGCGCCGAAGGCTTCGAAGGTGAAGTGTTGACCCAGGAGCCAGCTCAGGACCAAGATCAAGTGTTTTTTGAAGGCAAGTTGTGCTTTGACCATGTTGATCCCATTTTGAAATTAATTTGATTTAAATTATTGAATGCTAGTTCAATTATAAAATGCTTTAATTAATTTTGGGGAAATTAGTTAAAATGCCTAGTTGCTGTATGCCACCTTGACATAAATAACTGTATGCCATGAATCCCTTGTCACCCTAGTTGAGGATTAAATAGTTGGACATTATTAAATTGCCACCATGGGAATTTAGATCGTTGTTGTATATTGCTTAGACCTGCTACGTGCTCATGACATGGTTTTGGACAATCAAATGTTAATGATATATTGAACCTGTTTTGGAAAAGGTATCATGTGTTGTGATGTTGATGGCACGTGGTGCATGGTAATCAACTGGGGTTTGATAAATAGATTTGGACCGGGGCATGTGGCAAGAAATGATCGGGTGGGCCAGTTGTGGCATCGGGAGTGATGGTTTGGTTCTTCGGGTAGTCTTGCCCTTGTCAACCTAAGGACTTAACCGTGCAAGCCTTTGAACTGAGTTAACCGTGCAACCACATGACCGGAATGGGACGGTCCTAGTTGAGTAAGTTACTAATAACTTGCATGTGATACCTCGGGTGTCAACTACACCCTTTGTGTAGCTTGAAGGGGGAGCATACCGATGCGATGGCATGGTACCCGTCCAACGGTATGTCGGTCCCATACTTCGCGTTTGTTAAGGGAAGGGATGGTGTAGGGCAAAAACCGAAAAGGTTCACTTGCGTCGTTAGCCGTTTCCGAAAGGCTTTGTTACGACCACTTGCCTTTGTGGTGTTTGGCTGTATCTTGTGGGTAAAGTGCATAACTTCTGCAGAGTGAAAAATCTATTCGAATAGCCGTGTCCGCGGTATTGGACATTGCTCGGGGATTACAGTCAAGGGTTAGACTTTCGTGAAAACAACTTGGACATGGAAGGTTTGGTTTGGTTAATAGATGATGTTGATGGAAATGTGGACTAGGAATGGGGAAGATGTTTATTTAACTCCTGGAAAAGTTATTGATGTTATACTTGTTTCTACTGCTTTCGAATCTACTTATGATACTTGTTAAATGCTGTTTACTGCAAATATACCTTGAGCTATTCCTTTGTATTAAGCCATGCATGTAGTATATTAGCTGCATTCTATGCATAACTTGCTGAGTACCAAGTACTCACCCTTGCCACAATACAACACAAGTTGAGGAAGAGTCTACACCAGCTTTGGAGGAGGAGCTCCTAGAGAAACCGTCTAACTAGGGAGCGAGCCCAGTCAGTTGCCTGTGGTATACTGGATGGCGCCACGATGTTATCTTAATTTTTCCGCTGCTATTATTTCTCTTTTAATAAGTTTTGCCATGCGAGGCGTATATTTGTAACTTGACCTTAAGGTCAAGCAACCAGTTTGATTATCTAATTAAAGTACTTTATTATTATCGAGTGGTATGATTGTGATATTTACAAATGTTGAGACTGTGTGCACTAGCGTGATCCTGGACTAGTGCTGAATACACAGAGGGTCCGGATTTGCAAATTCAGGTCCCGACATAGCTCTAGCATGAAATTTGCCTAGCTTAAAGAAAGCAACATTGAGCTCATCATAGGAAGCTACCTCATTTGACTTGCTGTAAAGCTCGTCGTTGCTAATACCATTCATGTTGGCCATGAAGCACATGCTAGTGAAGATCACGGTACATTCCAGGAAGAAGGGCAAGGGCAACTGTCCGATATACTGCACTGCCAGGAGGTTGACAATGCAGATGGGAATTCAGGAGGTATCACGACGAGCAATGCGGCACATCACCCACATCTACGCCAGCGAGCTGAAGGGCGCGGTGTACCGCTACCACCCACACAACAACAACCTTCTTGACTCGAAGCTGATTCAGGATGAGAATGCCACGGTCACACAGCTGGCACGACTTGTCATCGCTCAGGAGGATTTGCTTGATGATACGAACCGGGAGCTACAGAATGCTCGCGAGGAGGTCACGATAGAGAAGAACCGATGGCGGGAGGCTCAAGAGCATGTGTCCCACCTTCTGCGAAGGATTGACGAGTTGGAGGTGGCATTGTACGGGCCGGGACCAAAGCCAATACTCGAGCTACCTGAGCCGGACCCGGAGGAGTCAGATCTCGATGAGGACACCGCTTCTTTGACTACCACAGTTGCAGGGCATGGTGATCGTTTCGCGCCGATGCCACCGCACCCGCACCCAGGCTGAGGAGGTTTTCTGGATGAGTGAGCCCAGGTCTTATAGTTGGGACTCCTTCGACGAGTCGCGTTATAGAATAAAGATTCACCCTTAGAGGCGTTGGATTTTCATTGCTTGCTGAGTGTGCAGTATGCGTTGCAGGCCCTTAGGCATTGTAAGCAACCATACCAAGATATTATTATGTTATAGTTAATAAAGTTGGGTTTTGAATTACACCTCCCCGCATAAGTTACTCTACTACTTGACTATGCTTGTTTCCCTCTTGTCTTAAACCTTGGAGCAATCAACAGATGGTGAACACCCGCGGAAACCTTGGGGGCAATGGGAGTGGTTCTCGTCCAGCTGGGAACCCTAATGATGGAGCACCTGCACCCCAACCAGCACCGCCAGTCGACATGCAGAACTTTGGAGCTTTTCTTGCCGCTCAGACCCAGTTGATGCATGCTATGATGCAGCAGATGCAGCAGGTCACTGCTCAGGCCGCCGCTAACCAAGCAAATCAGGGACAACGACAAGGAGCAAAGTTGTCGGAGTTCATGAGGACTCATCCACCCACATTCTCTGGGAATGCCAATCCACTGAAGGCGGATGATTGGCTAAGGTCAATAGAAAGGAAGTTACACATTGCCCAGTGCATGGGAAATGAGAAGGTGCTTTACGCCTCTCATCAGTTGGAAGGGACCACCGCTGAATGGTGGGAGAACTTCTGTGCCACACGAGAGAATCCACAGGATATCACTTGGGAGGAGTTTACAGCCGCATTTCGTCAGTATCACGTGCCTGAAGGGATAATGGACCTTAAGAAGGAAGAGTTCAGGGCATTGAAGCAAGGTAATCAACCGGTGTCAGAATACCTGAACAAGTTCACACAGCTTGCACACTACGCGCCCGAAGATGTAGCGATAGATAAGGCTAGACAGTCTCGCTTTATGAAGGGACTAACTCAGGACTGCAGGTGGGACTGATCACCCACACCTTTCCAGATTTCCAGGAGCTTGTGAACAAAGCGCTTATTCTTGAGGACAAGCGCAAGGAGTTGGATGAAAACAGGAAGCGCAGAATGCAGCAGCAAGGGTCACGTCAGGGAGCGCAGCAGCGTCTGCGGGTTGCGCCGAATCAGTTTTTCAGATTCCAACCGCAGAGTGCAGCGAGGACACCGTTGCCAGCACCGAGACCTATGAATCAAAATTTCCAGACCCCAGCCCCAGCCAGGAACGCCGCCACAAGCAACCAGCAGGGCAAAGTGAGGCGCTGCTATACATGCAATGAGCCAGGGCATTTCTCCAACAGTTGCCCTAAGAAGATAGCAGGAGTGACCCCAGTTCGCTTCAACTTGGGATCCACACCGGCTAGGACACCTGCACCAGGAGCAAACCGAGGAGCAGCACAGCCAGGAGCCGCACCCCAGACCGTGGTGAGAGGCAAAGTCAATCACATGACCGCAGATGCACTCCAGAATGCCACAGACGTCATACTGGGTAAGATACTTGTCAACTAAGTACCTGCAACAGTTTTGTTTGACTCCGGAGCTTCGCATTCGTTTGTTTCCCGAGATTTTGTTTCTAAGAATGATTTAGAGATTGTGGATCTTAAGTGCATGCTTATAGTTCAAACCCCTGGGTCAGAACTCCGATCTCAAGTAGGATGTTCTGGGGTGAGAATACTAATAGACGGGGTAGAGTTCTTAGCGAACTTGATTATATTGGAAACCCAGACTCTAGATGTTATTTTGGGAATGGACTGGTTGTCCAAAACAAGGCCGTGCTAGACTGTGGACGAAGAGTCATATCAGTTGAAAGCCCGTGTGGAAGAAAAGTGGAATTTCAAGCGACTGCCGTTAGAGATGGACAGTTGATGGTTAACGGCGCCAAGGCGATCAGTATAGAGGATGTCTCAGTGGTGAGTGAGTATCCAGATGTTTTTCCTGAAGACCTACCTGGGATGCCGCCCGACAGAGACATAGAGTTTGTGATAGAGCTTGTACCTGGTACAGCGCCGATAGCGAAGAGACCATATCGGATGTCCACTGAAAAATTGGTGGAGATGAAGAAACAGCTTGAAGAGCTGATGGAGAAAGGATTCATCAAACCGAGTTTGTCGCCATGGGGAGCGCCAGTTCTGTTCATCAAGAAGAAGGATGGGAGTTTCAGGATGTGCATTGACTACCGTGCACTCAATGAAGTCACCGTGAAGAATAAGTACCCGCTACCCAGGATCAATGACCTGTTTGATCAGCTAAGAGGAGCCGGAGTTTTCTCCAAGATTGATCTGAGATCGGGATACCACCAGTTGAAGATCCGATCGGAAGATATTCCGAAGACCGCATTCTCGTCAAGATATGGACATTACGAGTTCACGGTTATGTCCTTCGGTCTGACAAATGCGCCAGCTTACTTCATGAATATGATGAACAAGGTTTTCATGGAGTACTTAGATAAGTTTGTCATTGTGTTCATAGATGACATTCTCATCTACTCCAAGACAAAGGAAGAGCATGCAGAGCATCTGAAGCGAGTTTTGGAGAAGCTGAGGGAACAGCAACTCTTCGCCAAGTTCAGCAAGTGTGATTTTTGGAAAGACAAGGTAGAATTCCTTGGACATGTAATGACCGCAGAAGGAGTCGCGGTAGATCCAAGCAAGGTAGAAGCTGTGTTACATTGGGAACAGCCGAAGACCGTGACCCAAATTCGTAGTTTTCTTGGGATGGCAGCTTACTACCGCCGCTTCATCGAAGGCTTTTCGACGATTGCGAGACCCCTAACGCAATTGTTGAAGAAGGAGAAGAAGTTTGCCTGTACGCCAGAGTGCGAGAAGGGTTTTCAAGAGTTGAAGAAGCGATTGACATCGGCACCAGTGTTAGTTCTACCAAACGTCAATCAAAGCTTTGATATTTACTGTGATGCATCGCGACAAGGGCTTGGATGTGTGCTGATGCAGAACGGGAAGGTCGTCGCATATGCGTCGAGGCAGCTGAAGCCGCATGAGGAGAATTATCCGACGCATGACCTAGAGCTAGCTGCCGTAGTGCATGCTTTGAAGTTATGGCGTCACTATTTGATCGGGAACAGATGTGAAGTGTATACGGATCATAAGAGCCTTAAATACATATTCACCCAGTCAGACCTGAACATGAGGCAGAGGAGATGGTTGAAACTGATCAAGGATTATAATGTGGGAATCCACTACCATCTCGGGAAGGCCAATGTGGTGGCCGATGCCTTGAGTAGGAAGAGCCATATTGTGAACATGTTGATAGCCGCGAATCGGGAAGAGCTATGCAAGGATTTCCAGAAGATGCAGATTGAAGTGGTCCCAGAAGGATTCTTGGCCGCATTAGAAGTGAAGCCTACCCTAGAGGATCAGATCCGAGAAGGACAGAAGGACGATGACAAGATCCGCAGGATTAAGTCCAAAATGGATGAAGGCAAGGCAAAAGACTTCAAGCTGGATGAGCAAGGCACGTTGTGGATGGAGGAGCGAATTTGTGTGCCAAACAAGAAGGAGCTGAAGCAGTTGATACTAGAGGAAGCCCATGACTCCAAGTATTCAATCCATCCAGGAAGTGCTAAGATGTATCAGGATTTGAAGGAAAGATTCTGGTGGCCGAGCATGAAGCATGAAGTTGCCGAGCATGTTGCGCTATGCGACATATGCCAGAGAGTCAAGGCAATGCATCAGAGACCAGCAGGATTGCTACAGCCATTGAAGATACCTGAGTGGAAGTGGGAAGAAATCGGAATGGACTTCATTACCAGTTTGCCAAAAACTCAGGGTGGATATGACTCCATATGGGTTATAGTAGACCGCTTGACTAAGGTCGCCCATTTTATCGCGGTAAAGACCACTTACTCGGGAGATAAGTTAGCAGAATTGTACATGACCAGGATCGTCTGTTTGCATGGAGTGCCGAAGAAGATTGTATCAGACAGAGGTACCCAGTTTACCTCGAGATTCTGGAATAAGCTGCATGAAGCAATGGGGACCCGTTTGAACTTCAGCACCGCCTATCATCCGCAGACGGATGGACAGACCGAAAGAGTAAATCAAATATTAGAGGATATGTTAAGAGCGTGTGCTTTGGCTTATGCTACCTCTTGGGATAAAAGTTTGCCATATGCTGAGTTCAGCTACAATAATAGCTACCAGGCCAGTTTACAAATGTCACCTTTTGAAGCACTGTATGGTCGACCTTGCCGAACACCATTGAACTGGAATGAGACAGGTGAGCGCCGTGTCTTTAGGCCAGATATTCTTCAAGAAGCCGAGGAGCAGATTGCCGTGATCCGAGAAAGGCGAAGATAACCTGATCAAGACAGAAGAGCTACGCCGATAACCGTCGCCGAGACTTGAGCTTTGAACCAGAGGATTTCGCGTACCTTAGGGTTACACCCCTCAGCGGAGTTAAGAGATTCCATGCCAAAGGGAAGCTCGCACCGCGATAATTCGGACCATTTAAGATTTTGAGCCGCAGAGGCGAAGTTGCTTACCAGCTGGAGTTACCGCAGTCGTTGGCCGGAGTGCATGACGTGTTCCACGTGTCCCAGCTGAAGAAGTGTCTTCGAGTACCGGATGAGCAGACACCGCTAGAGTCCATTGAGCTGCAAGAGGATCTGACTTACAGGGAGCACCCCGTGAAGATTTTGGTCACCATGGATCGAGAGACGAGAAACAAGTCAACCCGTTTCTGCAGAGTTCAGTGGAGCAACCATGCAGAGAGTGAAGCAACCTGGGAGCGCGAGGAGGATTTGAGGAAAGAATTTCCAAACCTATTCTTTAGTAAACCCTGAATCTCGGGGACAAGATTCTGCTAAGGGGGGAGGTTTGTAACACCCCAATTTTTGCTTTTCATGAAATTAGATGTTATTTTACACTTTGGTGAATTTTTGGAATTTTTTGGAATTTATTTGAATTTATTGGGAATTTATTTGAATTTATTTCCTTTTGAAATAATTAAAGAATTTAATTTTTGCAAATAAAATATTGTTGGAAATATTTTATTTGAGTCCCAAACACCCTAAAATATTTTCTAGAATTTTTCTAGAATTTTTCTGAGTATTTTGCTATTTTTAATGAATTAAATGAATTTCTGGGAATTAAATTGAATATTTAATCGTTGGAAAATGCCGAACGGGTTTTACTGTTCATCCGACCGAGCCCGAGTCGGACTCGAGTCCGAGTCCGACCCGAACCCGACCGAGTCGTGTCTGAGCCCAACTGAGTCCTAACTCGTGGACCGTTGGATCAAGATCCAACGGCCGAAATCTGCCCGTACCGGTTCGAGCCTAGTCTGACCTGAACCCGGTCCCGTCCGTGCGATCGTGGCCGTTGGATGCGCCACGTGGACGGCTCGGATTGCGTCTTCCCCCTCCGAAACCCAGCTAGACTCCGCCGCCGCGGGGAACTAGGGTTCCGCCTTCAGCGCGCACGCCGAGGCTATTTAAAGCCCGGGTCACGCCCCGAGGGCCGCTTTGACCTTGCGCACCTTTTGCCTCAACTTGCCTAGCCCTAGTCGCGATCGCTCGCCGTATCAGCTCTCTCCTCCGCCGCGGTTTTTGCTTCGCCCCGCCGTCATCCGTCGTTCCCCGCCACCGTTGAGTCCAGATCCGAGAAGCCAAGGCCATGACGCACCCGTGACGCCAACTCACCTCGCCGGAATCGCGTCCGAGCACCGTTCGGGAGGTCATCGTCCTCCTCTCCGGCCAAGCTAGCACCGTCGCGACACCATCAACCTCGCGAGCGCGGACAGCCGTCCGATCGGGATCGAACGGCCACGGTGAGATCACGTTTCCCCGAAACCCGAGTGAATTAGATTAGATCTGGACCGTTGGATCGAGATCCAACGGCCCACGTTAGGCCACGTCACGCAATGAAACCCACGTTGCGGTAATTAGATCCAATCTCAACCGTTGGATTTAGATCCAACGGCTCCGATTGGTCCACGTAGCCGTAAACCGCACTGTGCTAGGGTGGATCTCAACCGTCCGATCTAGATCGTGCAGTCCAGAACGACCAAGTAGTTTACAACGCGTGAAAACTCGATCCAATCCGCGCCGTTGATTTTCAAACCAACGGCCGAGATCGTGCCACGTGTGCTCTAGCCGCACTGCGGCGACGGCGGCGATGCTGCGTGTCAGCGACACGCCGGGCGCGATGTCGAAGTCGGCGGACCGCACCATGGCGTCACCGGCCGACGCCACGGTGGGGCCCGCTTACCGCCTGCTCGGCCGAACGGTGTCCGACGCCAAGATCGGGTGTCACCGATGGGGCCCGCGTGTCGGCGACACGTGGAGCCGTGGACCGAGTCCACGGTGGACCCGAGCCGAACCGTGGGCCGAGTCCATGGACTGGCTGACGCCAGCCGACCAATAAGAAGCTAACACGTGTCACTGCTAACGCAATAAATCATTTTCCGAAAAAGAAATAATTTATTTAATTCGATTTAATGAATTCAAATATGATTTCAAACTTCAAACGCTTATAACTTTTGCAATTTAACTCTGATTTGAGTGATTCAAATTTCTAAATTTGTATAAAATTGAGATTTACCCAATGGTAAATTTTATTTAATTTTGGGACCAAAGTTTTTCTCTGTAATATTATTTAATTGATTATTTAAACTTCAAATGCTTGTAACTTTTGCGTTTTAACCCCGATTTCGCCGATTCAAATTCCTAAAAATTCATAAAATTATGCTCTCTCTGTTTATGGACTTCATTTGGATGTTTGGACACTTTTGTCTGCTGTTTTATTCATTTATTGCTATTTGCACGCGTTACGAGTAGACGTTGAAGCGCCCGAAGGCTTCGAAGGTGAAGTGTTGACCCAGGAGCCAGCTCAGGACCAAGATCAAGTTCTTTTTGAAGGCAGGTTGTGCTTTGACCATGTTGATCCCATTTTGAAATTAATTTGATTTAAATTATTGCATGCTAGTTTAATTATAAAATGCATTAATTAATTTGGGGGAAATTAGTTAAAATGCCTAGTTGTTGTATGCCACCTTGACATAAATAACTGTATGCCATGAATCCCTTGTCACCCTAGTTGAGGATTAAATAGTTGGACATTATTAAATTGCCACCATGGGAATTTAGATCGTTGTAGTATATTGCTTAGACCTGCTATGTGCTCATGACATGGTTTTGGACAATCAAATGTTAATATTGACTTAATGATATATTGAACCTGTTTTGGAAAAGGTATCATGTGTTGTGATGTTGACGGCACGTGGTGCATGGTAATCAACTGGGGTTTTGATAAATAGATTTGGACCGGGGCATGTGGCAAGAAATGATCGAGTGGGCCAGTTGTGGCATCGGGAGTGATGGTTTGGTTCTTTGGGTAGTCTTGCCCTGGTCAACCTAAGGACTTAACCTTGCAAGCCTTTGAACTGAGTTAACCGTGCAACCACATGACCAGAATGGGACGGTCCTAGTTGAGTAAGTTACTAATAACTTGCATGTGATACCTCGGGTGTCAACTACACCCTTTGTGTAGCTTGAAGGGGGAGCATACCGATGCGATGGCATGGTACCCGTCCAACGGTATGTCGGTCCCATACTTCGCCTTTGTTAAGGGAAGGGATGGTGTAGGGAAAAAACCGGAAAGGTTCACTTGCGTAGTTAGCCGTTTCCGAAAGGCTTTGTTACGACCACTCGCCGTTGTGGTGTTTGGCTGTATCTTGTGGGTAAATTGCATAACCTCTGCAGAGTGAAAAATCTATTCGAATAGCTGTGTCCGCGGTATTGGACATTGCTCGGGGATTACAGTCAAGGGTTAGACTTTCGTGAAAACAACTTGGACATGGAAGGTTTGGTTTGGTTAATAGATGATGTTGTTGGAAATGTGGACTAGGAATGGGGAAGATGTTTATTTAACTCCTGGAAAAGTTATTGATGTTATACTTGTTTCTACTGCTTTCGAATCTACTTATGATATTTGTTAAATGCTGTTTACAGCAAATATACCTTGAGCTAGTCCTTTGTATTAAGCCATGCATGTAGTATATTAGCTTCATTCTGTGCTTAACTTGCTGAGTACCAAGTACTCACCCTTGCCACAATACAACACCAGTTGAGGAAGAGTCTACACCAGCTTTGGAGGAGGAGCTCCAAGAGGAACCGTCTAACTAGGGAGCGAGCCCAGTCAGTTGCCTGTGGTATACTGGATGGCGCCACGATGTTATCTTACTTTTTCCGCTGCTATTATTTCTCTTTTAATAAGTTTCGCCCTGCGAGGCGTATATTTGTAACTTGACCTTATGGTCAAGCAACCAGTTTGATTATCTAATTAAAGTACTTTATTATTATCGAGTGGTATGATTGTGATATTTACCAATGTTGAGAATGTGTGCACTAGCATGATCCTGGACTAGTGCTGAATACACAGAGGGTCCGGATTTGCAAATTCGGGTCCCGACATAGCTCTAGCATGAAATTTGCCTAGCATAAAGAAAGCAACATTGAGCTCATCATAGGAAGGTACCTCATTTGACTTGCTGTAAAGCTCGTCGTTGCTAATACCATTCACGTTGGCCATGAAGCACATGCTAGTGAAGTCATCACCACCTTGTTCTTCTCTTGCAAATCATCCTCTCCCTCGTCACTCCTTGTTTCAGTGTCGGAGAAGCTGATGTGTCATCGAGGGCGGCGAGGTTGCTGTGGAAGAGATTCTTGTTTTTGAAGAAGTTTTGGTCCTTCTCACTGCTGGGTTCCGAGTTGGAGCGTTCTTATTGGAGCCTTCTTGTTGCGGTACTTATCGGTGTAGTCGATCTTGCCCGAACTTCCATGCTCGTTCTTGCCCTTCTCTATCTTAGGGCAGTTTGCCCGAATGTGGTTGGGGCCACCACACTTGAAGCAGGTGATAACATGCATGTGAAAATTTTCTAGCTAAGCAGGCAAATTCATTATCAGGAAATCTCTCTATCTACTCATCGCTCATCTCACAAAGAGCGAAGAGGGAAAACCAAGAGAATTCTTAGAAATGGATCCAACGGGATTGGTGACCAATGCCATCAGCTGTGACTTCGTCTTATAAGAGATGACATAAATATCATGAGTTTTGAGTCAGGAATAAAGCCCGTCAAGAGTCAGAGTCGATAAGTTGGTGGTGTCCTTGATGGTGGTCACCTTCATCTTCCAAACCTGAAGATCGAGTGCTATAAGAAAATGCTGAGCGTTCTCTGAGTTAGAGTATGTGCAACCTACTGCTCAGAGATCGCTCAAGATCTTCATAAATCGTCCAAACCACTTGTCCAGGGACTCACCAACGTACTGCTCAAACTTGTTATAGTCACGCTGGTACTTATCATGCCTCACTTTTTTTATCTGGGTGGTTCCCTCATGGTAAGCATCGAGGGTCGCCTAGATCTAGTGAGCAGATGGTAGTGGGAGATCCTATCATAATCACTGCGGCTAAGGTCCCATACAAGAATATTTCTTACATTAGCATTCGCCTCAATGTCAGGCATATTTTCAGCATTAATGTTTTCATCGGTAGGAACCTCATACGGGAGCTTTACCTTCTACCAGATCATGAAGCCCTAGGCAGTGATGTACTGTGACACCACGGAGTGTCGTAACCATATAAAATGTGAATGTTGAGGGCAAAAACATTATAAAATTTGAAATTGAAGTGTTAAACTTTGCGGTATGAATTTTGGTCGCGTTCCGGGCCGTTTTCGGGAGTTTGGGCCTCTCCGGGGCGAATTGGGCCTTAGGGGGGACCCCACTTGGGCCGAGGGAGGGTTGCTTTGGCCCATGAGGGGGAGGAGGGCAGCACAAGGCCTCCCATGCCCCCACCTCCTGCCCCTCGTGCGCCCCTCCCCATGAAACCCTAGCCGCCCCCCATTGGCCTCCTCTCCACACCTCCACCTTCCCTAGCCGCCCCCCATTGCGCCCCTTCCCTTCCCATCTCCTCTCCACCACCCTTGCTGCCCTAGGGAAAGCATCTCCACCTCACCATCCCGCAGATCCGTCCATTGGAGCGCTCCGCGACGAGGAGATCCGGTGGATTTGGACCGAGGAAAGAGATCGCGCGAACCGGGAGGAGATCCGTAGGGTTTTCGTTCGTCGGGCGAAGGTATGGCCACGGGGATCCTTGGGGTTGGTCTAGGATCTGTTATAAGGGTTAATATCATATTTTTAGATCAATTGGTGGTGCTGTAATTGGGTAGATTAGATGAAATCTAGAGTTTGCCACGTTCTTTGTTTCGGGCAGCATGAGCAGTCGACCTAGGGTTTGGGTTTTTGCCAATTTAGAGTCGGAATTTGGTCATCCGCCTATTGAAGAAGTTGTAGGTAGCTTCAATACCTTTCAGTGGGTATAACGAACGTCCAATTCCGCCCAGCCGTTTGAAAGTTATGCTCATTTTACCGAACGTATTAAAATCTGTGACGTGATTGGAACAGATCACGGTATTCTGTAGATTAAACCACTTTAGAGTCCGAATCAGTCTTTCCATATACTTAGAAAAAGTTAGGAAATTTCCTAAGCTACGCGAGGATGTACTCGTTTAATTGATTCGGAGTCTTAGAACCCGAGTTATGCCTTTTGGGAGGCTGCTGTCCCGATGGGACAGAACCTCTGTTTTTGGGTTTTGCGAATAGTTTGCGATGTCGGGGTAGAAGAGTGTTTGCATACTGTTTTGTGGACATGATTGTGAGTGTGTGGTACCTATGTGCAGGTGGTGTGACCCCGGGAGTGCCTTCTACTTATCGCCAATCCGTCGCCCGTGGTTGAGGCAAGTGTATTGGAATGGGTAGCGGGTTGTAGTTTGCTAGATTGGTTGAGATTGAAATTGAATATATGATATGTTCACATGCCATGTTTTAATGATTGCCATTGATATGACGAATATGCTTATTATGTTATGATGCCATGTGTTAATGTACAAGTTATTTATGATGTTGGCATGTTTGCATACATGGCATGATACATGGCCCGGGCGGTGAGAAAGTCATAACTAGTCCGGGGAAGGTCGGTGAGAAAGTTATGACTATTCCGGAGAGCCAATGAGTAAGTCCTACATCGTGAATCTATTCACCGCGGTGTATGAAAGCGAGGAGTAGGCACCCTCCATCTTCGGGATGGAAGGGGAGAGAGGGTGCACACCGATGGGTGTGTACTCAACCATACCGGTATGAGTTTCCAGGAGATATGTCCATCGCATTGCATTGCATTATATGAGGATGTTATATGATGATGATATATGATGATGTCAACGATATGCTTACGCTATGAATATGAGATGTGTATGATGTCGTATGTGAAAAGTGGTGATGAAGGTATTAGAATGTATTTTCTTGTTCCATTGCAATATACTTGCTGAGTGATGAACTCACGCTTGTGTTTATGTTGTTTTTCTTAGGTACCATGAAACCGGCATGCGGGAAAGGGAGCTAGTCACACGTCATCACTTAGCATCACACATATAAACAATGACATGTTCCTTCCTTTAATTGTGATGGTTAATTTGTGTGCTTGGTTTCCTCATTTACTTCGTTTGGCTCATGAGATGGTTGGAATCTTTATTCTAGGCTTATACTGCTGCTAGAACCCTGATTATTGATGATTTAGATTTCATTCTTTATAATATATCCTGTGATCTTATTGTTGTTGATTCAATTCATGGAAAAACAAAGGAGATGCTGCCGAAATTTTTGGTTCTAGCATTTACTTCTTTGCTGTAATTTATCTTAATTTATGGTATTTATATGTTGGTTAGCCTATGGTTGGTAGCATTCAGGCATACTAGATGCCGGCGTGTTACAGTTGGTATCAGAGCGGGCTGTAGGTCCTTGGAATGTGCTTTTTTAGTGTCATGCTATAGGGTACAACTAAAATGTGATGTGGAATAACTTAGAAACATGGCTTAGGTCTTAATTAAAATTTTGTCATAGGATAGCAACATTAAAATTTGCAAAAGTGGTATAACTAATCTAAAATTTTACACACAATGGATGCACAGTAGGAAAGGGTATGGGTGTCGTTTCTTTACGCTTAAATGTTGTATTTAAGCTTTGATGTTGAATGCTTCATTTGATAATGCATGTTGCTATGTCTATAAGATAAATGATTGAATTGTTCTTGTGGTTGTGATATAGTGGAGTTGTGATGCCGAAGGGTTTCAGTCACCTCTTTTTGTTCATAGTAAGGGTGTCGTTTGACGGTGTGGCCTGTTAACGCCATCACCGAAGAATTATTAACCCCTGTATGAGAAGAGTGCTCACCTTTTCTGTCATAAGTCGGGTAGTTGACGGGAGTCAAATAGAAGAGATTGGTGGTGGATTCCTATGGATGTTCTTTACCGTTCTGACGGTCAGTTTTGGTTGGTTTGCTTTGTTTTAGTCGATTGAAATCAAAAGAAAAGTATTTGGTATTTGATTTATCGCGGATTATTCCGTAGGCGATTTGTGGTTTTTTCTTCCTTGGTTGAAGACGTAGAAGAAAGGTTTTGTGTTGCGCATCTGTTGGTCGCTAATTTTGCTTTGACACCAGTTTTGTTGGTCATTACGGACTGTCTTGAGGAGGAAATTTTTGTGGTTGTTGTTCTACCTATCTAAGAAAAAGTGTTGGAGTTTTCCCTTGTGCAGGCATTGAGTTGGTGGAGCTAAGTTTAAATCTTTTATCGGAAAAGATTTAATGAACATTTGATTTTCCCTGGTGGATCCTTCTTCCTTCTTGGAAGTATAGATGTTGAGATTTCTTGGAGAGTTTTGTGGGCAAATTTGGGAATTTGAGAGTTGATCTCTCCTGCATTTCTGTCGGAGTTTTGTTTTTCTTCCTTGCCTGGAAAGGAGAAATTTTCTACCGGTGTTCGTTCTGGTTCTTGAGTTGTGGTTATCTTTAAAAGTTGAGTTGCATCCTGTTTGTCAAGAGTTCGTGCCCCATGAAGGTGTTTAGAAAAGTTTATGTCCGTGCCATGTAGCAGGTAACAATGTGGTTTATGGAATGATGTGTTGCTAAGTTAAATTTTGAGTTGAATCAATTCAATGTGATTATCATCTCTAGCTGGAGAATAAATAGACTACTAGTGTTGTAGTTTACTCTGTAGCAAGAATGATTAAATGGGTTAATGTACATGCTTAGAATCTGTTGCCTTGCTTAAAAAGTGCTTATGATCCTCGTTAATGTTAAAAGTTTAAACATTGATGCATAGTTAGAACATTAAGATGATGTAAATTAATGATACTGTTAAAGAAACCTTGCCGGTTGTTTAAAGATGTTCTAATCTAACGGGTTAATAGAGAAATTTAATCATGTTGACTAGTGGCTTTAATTTGGAAGTTGATTAGAGTTGCTATTTATGTTATTGCAAACTACTAGTATATTTGGAAGTATGCAGTTGTGTCTCTACAATGCTAGTATTGATATCAATTGAGAAGACATAAGACTTATTGTTAATGATGTTGTTAAGGGCAGTGTTAATGCTAGTATCAATGTCAATTGGGAAAAAAAACATAGGTCTGGTTGTTGTTTTAAGAACATTGTGCTGATCTAACTTATTAAATCTAATTTAATAATTGGAGTATGTTGTGTAGTGACAATTTTGTTGCAACCTATGTGTAAGGTAGCTAAAAGCAATGTTGTTAATTGATGATTATGCAAAGAATTGATATTGATGCCTTGGTAGTGTTGTTAATTGTTGGAAACCATTGATCCAATAGAAGAAAAGTGTAAACCTGTGGTATTATGTCGAGTACATGTTGTGATGGGATGAACAATGGATAATAATCATGATGCAAGATTTTAATCTTAATGAATGCATATCTTAGAATCCTCTTTACGAATCTTATCTGGTAGATATATTACTTATTTGTTGAAGTCATTTTATTGATTGAACAAGTTTCAATTGTCAAGATTTTGACGTATGGATAATATAAAATTGATAGGTTGACCATGCTCAAGTAGCTGTTGAAGTACTATGTTTGAAATATAGAGTACGTTGATATATGCTTTGGTGATCCGTGAGGATCATGTCAATGTAGTCTTGGTTGGGTGCCTTTTTGATAAGCATCTTAATCCTTAATTAAAAGGTGTTGGGAATGGTAACTAGAGAAATAAATTGTTATGTAAATTTTGTTAAATCCGGTTGGACTCTCTTGATGCGTAAATAGTGATTATTGAATGCTTAAATGGTAAGTGTAGTGGAATACAAGTTATGGTGGGGATTTATGCTGAGCTGGTGTTTAAAACCTTTTGAACTGGTGTGGTTGTTTGCCATTTTGGTTGAATGCCTTCGGTCAAGGTATTCCTTGTGTTGTGTTTCCGAGGTTCCATAAAACCCGTAGCTATTGGTGCCAATCTTTGGTTTTGGCTATTTTGTTTAATTTGTGTTATGAGTATGGATTTACACCAAAAGATTTTGAGTGGATCATGCACCTTCGCGTTCACCCTGAATTATCTTTGGAATAAATTTTAACGGAAGCAGATGGACATAGTGGGTTGTGTTGGAAACTCTTGAGATTTAATTTGTAACTCTTTTTGACTGGAGTTGGATTTATTTGCATAATGTGTGTGATGTTTGCGAGTGCTTCAAAAAGGTGGATTTTATGAATGTTTTATAAAGTGATTTTGTTAGTGAGGTGTTCCCTTTTGGAAATGAGTTTCCCTCTCCTTGAGAAAATTTGTGACGGTTGTGGGAGCAGATGCTCGACTTGAAATTTTGATGTTCTTTTCCAAAATGTTGAATTTGGATGAAATGCAATGTTTTGCAAGTTCAGTTTTCAATTGATGTGGGATGTGATGCGACGTGGTATTTCACTGTCAACTATGCTGCCGTCATAGTCTATATGTTGTAGCCCATCAATGTTATGTGTGTTTCAATCATGTGATACCGAGGAAGAAGTCTTTTGGTGAATGACTTTTCAGTATTGTTGTTACATGATGAGCGAATGGTGAAAACGAAGCATGCCATCTTTATAAATGTTCAATGATAAATGAGTCGGTGAGCCAGGTCGGTGAGAAAGTCATATATGGATATATGACTAATCCGGAGTGCTCTTGAAAAGTGTGCATTCTCGTCATGTATCGAGATTTCCATTTCTTCCTAGTATGAAAAGAAAGAATGAATAAATTGTGGTATTTTGGCTGTGGTGTTAGAGGTTTGAGTTTTCTTTGCGATCTGGTTTAGAAAAATAAAATGTGTGCTCTTTGGATGTTGCCGGATCCTTTCCAAAGTGGTTTTAGCACTTTGGGGTTTGAGTTGTTGTATGTGGACCAATTGGGTTCATGTTTTACGGTTGAGCTTACTCAATGATTGTACTCTTTATCGTGGTCCTTTGAGTGGAAGGTTGTGTATGACTCAATGCAAACCTTCTTGGAGAATTGTGTCGTTGAGGTGTTCCTCAGTAGGGTTGATTAAATTATTAGTGGACCATTTGGTGGTTGCTAGTAATCACTTTTCCTTTTGAAGTGTATTGGATCTTTTTGTCGTTGGGCAACGAGCGAGTTGTGTCAACCGCAGAGGAACGTTCGGTCGTTTCTGTTGCACGAGTCTTACGGATCCTGGATATAAAGTAGGTTGTTCGTTCTGGTGGTAATCTTAGAACGTTGTGTCTCTCCTGTTTCGCGTCGTCTTGAGTACAAGGAACCACAGAAGGGAGGTTGGTACCGTGTTCTTCTTAAGAGTAGCATTAGTTAAAGGGATCGGGCACTTCAATGCCAAGGAATGCATAGAACGAGGAGTATGAGACCGTTTTCTTTTGTGGGTTGTTTGAGGATTTATCTTATCGCTTGGGGTCGTGCTGAGACCATGTGTGAGTACTTTGTGTTTCAATGTTGAGTAAAGTTCACGCAAGTTTTGATTGCGAGTTATCGTTAGAGCTGTTGGTCTTCGAACCTAGGCGTCCTATCATCGAGTCTCGATCGGTGTAAATTCCAGTGGTTTTATTTAGAGAAGCGACCTGGGAGTTGAAGTCTTACGGAGGCGAGCCTTACCCAAAGCTCTTTTCTTCAGGTTTGAACCGCGAAGATTAGATCTCTGTGTGTTGTTGGTTTGGCGTAGTGGTATGTCTTGGATTTGAGGTCGAATCCTGTTGAAGGGGGGCATAATGTGACACCACGGAGTGTCGTAACCTTATAAAATCTGAATGTTGAGGGCAAAAACATTATAAAATGTGAAATTGAAGTGTTAAACTTTGCGGTATGAATTTTGGTCGCGTTCCGTGCCGTTTTCGGGAGTTTGGGCCTCTCCGGGGCGAATTGGGCCTTAGGGGGGACCCCACTTGGGCCGAGGGAGGGTTGCTTTGGCCCATGAGGGGGAGGAGGGCAGCACAAGGCCTCCCATGCCCCCCACCTCCTTCCCCTTGTGCGCCCCTCCCCATGAAACCCTAGCCGCCCCCCATTGGCCTCCTCTCCACACCTCCACCTTCCCTAGCTGCCCCCCCATTGCGCCCCTTCCCTTCCCATCTCCTCTCCACCACCCTTGCTGCCCTAGGGAAAGCCTCTCCACCTCACCATCCTACAGATCCGTCCATTGGAGCGCTCCGCGACGAGGAGATCCGGTGGATTTGGAGCGAGGAAGGAGATCGCGCGAACCGGGAGGAGATCCGTTGGGTTTTCGTTCGTCGGGCGAAGGTATGGCCATGGGGATCCTTGGGGTTGGTCTAGGATCTGTTCTAAGAGTTAATATCATGTTTTTAGATCAATTGGTGGTGCTGTAATTGGGTAGATTAGATGAAATCTAGAGTTTGCCACGTTCTCTGTTTCGGGCAGCATGAGCAGTCGACCTAGGGTTTGGGTTTTCGCCAATTTAGATTCGGAATTTGGTCGTCCGCCTGTTGAAGAAGTTGCAGGTAGCTTCAATACCTTTCAGTGGGTATAAAGAACGTCCAATTCTGCCCAGCCGTTTGAAAGTTATGCTCGTTTTACCGAACGTATTAAAAACTGTGACGTGATTGGAACAGATCACTGTATTCTGTAGATTAAACCACTTTACTCGTTTAATTGATTCGGAGTCTTAGAACCCGAGTTATGCCTTCTGGAAGGCTGCTGTCCCGACGGGACAGAACCTCTGTTTTTGGGTTTTGCGAGTAGTTTGCGATGTCGGGGTAGAAGAGTGTTTGCGTACTGTTTTGTGGACATGATTGTGAGTGTGTGGTACCTATGTGCAGGTGGTGTGACCCCGGGAGTGCCTTCTACTTCTCGCCAATCCGTCGCCCGTGGTTGAGGCAAGTGTATTGGAATGGGTAGCGGGTTGTGGTTTGCTATATTGGTTGAGATTGAAATTGAATATATGATATGTTCACATGCCATGTTTTAATGATTGCCATTGATATGATGAATATGCTTATTATGTTATGATGCCATGTGTTAATGTACAAGTTATTTATGATGTTGGCATGTTTGCATACATGGCATGATACATGCCCCTGGCGGTGAGAAAGTCATAACTAGTCCGGGGAAGGTCGGTGAGAAAGTTATGACTATTCCGGAGAGCCAATGAGTAAGTCCTACATCGTGATTCCATTCACCGCGGTGTATGGAAGCGAGGAGTAGGCACCCTACATCTTCGGGATGGAATGGGGGAGAGGGTGCACACCGACGGGTGTGTACTCAACCATACCGGTATGAGTTTCTAGGAGATATGTGCATCGCATTGCATTGCATTATATGAGGATGTTATATGATGATGATATATGATGATGTCAATGATATGCTTACGCTATGAATATGAGTTGTGTATGATGTTGTATGTGAAAAGTGGTGATGAAGGTATTAGAATGTATTTTCTTGTTCCATTGCAATATACTTGCTGAGTGATGAACTCACGCTTGTGTTTATGTTGTTTTTCTTAGGTACCATGAAACCGGCATGCGGGAAAGGGAGCTAGTCACACATCATCACTTAGCATCACACATATAAACAATGACATGTTCCTTCCTTTAATTGTGATGGTTAATTTGTGTGCTTGGTTTCCTCATTTACTTCGTTTGGCTCATGAGATGGTTGGAATCTTTATTCTAGGCTTATACTGCTGCTAGAACCCTTATTATTGATGATTTAGATGTCATTCTTTATACTATATCCTGTGATCTTATTGTTGTTGCTTCAATTCATGGAAAAACAAAGGAGATGCTGCCGAAATTTTCGGTTCTAGCATTTACTCCTTTGCTGTAATTTATCTTAATTTATGGTATTTAGATGTTGGTTAGCCTATGGTTGGTAGCATTTACTACCGGTGAACAATAATTTCAAGCATATGAACGAAAATCGATGAATCTTTTGATTGGCTGATCGAAAACCCACAAAACTTTGTATGCACCTTCCCAAGAATGTCAGGAACCTATTCCAACCTTCAATAGCAAGGACTGACGTTAAAATTCTAACCTTTTTCCATTATAAATAAGATTGCACCAAAACTGGGCAAAAACAAAGAACTTCCCCCAAAGCTTGCTCATGGGGATTTGATGATCGAGGTCGGTTAGCGAACCTCCAAGGCCCTTGAGCTCATTTACTATGTTGTTTAACCACAAATACATCTCGGTGATGTTTTCATGGGGCAACATAACAAAACTCTCATATTTAATCATAATCATATGTAGTTTGGCCTCTTTGACCGTTGACGTGCCCTCATGAATTTTGAAGAGGGTTGTCCAAATCTCGTGAGTGGTCTCTAAATTGCTCACGCGATTGAAATCATCCGCGTTCAAAGCTCCAAACAAAGCGTTCATCGCTTGAGCATTGAGGTGAGTATTTCGCTCATCTTGATCAAGTGAGGTGGTGGGATCAAGTGACATGGCAAAACCTTCACCAACAATTTTCCTTATGCTAGGACTCATGGCCTTGAGATAAACCATCATCCGTGTCTTCCAATAAGCATAGTTTGTGCCATCAAAAAGAGGTGCTTTTCCTATGATACACCCTCACTAACCATCCTTTTCTCTCTAGATGGTAAAGTGTAAAAATGAGAGACCAAACTCTAATACCACTTGTAGGATCAAAGATAACCGACTAGACGGGGGTGAATAGGAGGTTATAAAAATTTTGGGCTCTAATTGCAATTAATAGACAATTTAAACTAGAATTAACTATTTTCACAAATAAGGCCTAAATCTTCTAGGTTCCGCTAAGTGCACCATCAAGGCTAAGTCTAACCACTCAAATAATTATAGATAATCAATTAAGTCTAAGTATGTTAGAAAAGACAATTTGCACAAATTGACACAAGAAAGAGCAAACCACTATTTGGGACACAAATTTTTATGTTGTGGTATTCGGAGACTTGCCTATCTACCCTAGCCCATGTTGTGGTATCTTGACTCACTTCAAGCTGGCTCCCTTGTGCAATTGAACCTTCCTCATATACTCGGGGTAGCCCTTCCCCACTCCGGTTAGGCGAGCTCCGTGCCACAATCGATCGGGCCTTCTCACAATCTTCATTGAGAAGATCATCGATCCCACGCATCCAAGCCATCTAGGAGGCGGCAACCTCCAAGAGTAACAAACTTGATGTTCACTTGAGGATGTTGAGTGCTTCTAATGGCTCAATGAATGCTATAAACTCGATTCACTCAACTTTTCTCTCTACTTCTCACAAACTTGAGAAAGGAATGCACAAGAGAGAAGAGAGGATTGCAAGGGCTCAAAATGAATTCAATGTGGTCACCAACCAGCCCTTTGATGTAGGTGGGGATGTATTTATAACCCCCTCAAAGAAAATTAGCCGTTGGGGGGTTTTGCTATAAATTCAGCATAGCCCGGCACTACCGCTCTCATAGGGCTGGTAGTGCCGGCCATACTCCAATGGCACTATTCAGTGCATTAAATGCGTTGTCAGTAGCCGTTCGTGCTGAAGAAATAAGTCCGGCACTACAGCAAAGAATTGTCAGTAGTGCCGCTTTCCATTTTTGAACAAAAAACACCCACTATTGTTAAAAAGCAACCGCAGGCATTAGGACGATACTGCCGCTCAGGCCGGTAGTACCGCTCTGACCAAATGCAAAAAGACATGCTATTGTTAAATAACTACCGCAGTGCAACGGGCGGTATTGCCGCTAAAGCCCGGCAGTAACGCTCTATATTTTCGATAGTGCCGGCCAAAGGGTCCAGAAAAACACCCTTTCTGCTAGAAAGCAACTGCTGTCATATGGGAGATACTGCCGCTAGGGGCCAGCAGTACTGTAACACCCCAAATTTTGCTTTTATTAAATTTATTGAGTTACTTGAATTTTTAGAATTTTCTGGGATTTATTTGGATTTAATTTGAATAAGTCCTTTATTGAATTATTTAAATATTTAAAATTTTCGAATAAAGTTTTGTTGGAAATATTTCATTTGAGTCCAAAATGTCCCAAAAGATTTTTCAGAATTTTTCAGGAATTTTTCTGAGCTTTTTGCTATTTTTCTCGATTTAAATGAATTTCTAAAATTAATTTAAATGTTAAAAATGAAAAAAAATCAGAAACCCTAACGGGTTGAGCCTGGTGGACCGGACCTGTTAGCCGCTGAATTGTATCCCGTAAACCCTAATTTGCATCAACCGCGCGCCGTTGGATCTGAATCCATGGGCTGAGATCGCTGCCACGTCATCGTCGTTGCGAACCGCCCGATCGTGGACACGTCGACGCATGTGATGGAGCTGTGTCGCCTGTCCGAGTCCTCATCGGACCGCCGCCGCGTCCGTTAGGGATCCGCGAATTTCATGGACACCGAGGGTAATAAGTACCCCTCTGTATTCGCCCGCGGACGCTGAGCACGCACGCCTAGGTCTTGACCCTTGAGAAGCCGTCGTTCACCCGCAATTCCTCGTCGAAGTTCTTGAGCACCACCGCGGTTTTGCTCTTTCCCCGCTGCTATCAGAGCCGCCCTATCGTTGCCAAGCCCAGATCCAAGTCCCTCCCGCTGAGACGCGTCGAGCGGGACTTTTCACCTCACCGGAAGTGCACGGAAACGCCATTGCCTTGGTCTCGTCCTCAGCCCCGGCCAGCCAACCCCGCCGAGACATCACCGGAGTCATGAGCTTCACCGACCATCCAATCGAGATCCGAGGGCTGAGGTGAGTCCACGTTTTCCATCCCCGTAGAGACTTAGATGCAACGTAGCACCTTGGCAATGCCGTAGATCCGAATCGATCACAACTGTTAGATCCTTAGATGTGTGGCTTGGATCGAGACGCGTAGGTGTGGTGATGGTCCTCCATGTGTCCATGCCGTGTTGATGCTTAGATCTAATCCTAACCGTAGATTTAGTTTTGAACGGCTAGGATTGAATCTTGTAGTTTGGATCGGATTAACTGCAGCCATTCGATCTGGGATGGGCGGCTTAGATTGTGCCACGTAGATTTCAATGCCGTAGATTGGGAGTATTGTGGACCATCGGATTTAGATCGTACGGGCGAGAATAAGCCGCGTAGATCTACACTGTTGTCGAAAATCTAAATATGGGATATGCATGGGCGCTTTGAAGACGAAAATTGTACCATGAATCTCGGACGCTAAGAACCCTATCCCTACGGGAGAATAGGCTAACGGGAAAGGCATCCCTGTGTTTGGAAGGACTCGATCCCACTCCCGTAACGAGGAGACCAGATCGAGTACGACGGACAGATAAGAAAAATCAGTTACCTACGAGGATCTCAGAACGAAGATCCCCAATCGGGAACGATATGGAGTCCTCATCCGGTGACATCTCGAGAAGACGGTGTACCCAGCTATAAATATAGAAGAGATGCATGGAGAAGGAGGACAGAATCCTAAGAGAAGAAGCCATTGGAGATCACATAGAGGGAGGCCCGAGGAGAGCATCTGCTTGTTTCTAGTAGCCAGATTAGATCTAGCAGTAGTTTTTCTCCCATCTTGTAACTAGAGATTACACCCCCAGATCTGTACTCCCTTTGAGCGATCTGATAAGTGCTAAACAACAGGAGAAGGGTATTACTCTGCTCAGAGGCTCGAACCTGTCTAAATTTCCTTGCATCGTTTGTGTCTGTTGATCCTGCGAACCCCGAAGGTACACGATTACAAATTTACCATCAATTTCATAACCTTCGATAGTTGGTGCGCCAAGTAGGGGCCTTCGGCTGCTTTTGCAGATCAATCACGATGATGGCAAGTGTTCTCTATGGAGTCGGCAACGGTGGCAGCGGAATCATCAACTCCAACACCTTCATCAGCCAAGTCCCCGTCATCGGGTCCCAGATCACGTTCGAGTCGATGCTATACCAGTGGGGACCCGGAGGCATGCTCGAACATCTTGGCACCATCGAGTCCCGACATTGGGACCCAAGCCGAGAAGTGTCCTTTCTCGATTTCGATCCTATGGGAGATAATCTCTTAAAGTGCATCGAAATAGATAGCGACAGCTCTTGCGACAGTGAGGACAGCAGCAGCCATGGCAGTAGCAACCAGGTCAGTTTCTACGTATATGTGGCCAGGAACGACAACACCACCTCCGTGGAAAACTCTCAAGAGAAGACTACTCAAGCAAAGGCTGTGGGCAACCTAGGACTCCAAGCTCCTACGGAGGCACCTATGGACCCACTAGCGCCCTTTGCGGCTAACGTCATCCCCCCAGGAACGATGAGCCATCGGTGAGATACCAATGCCATGACCGCGGCCGGGATGACAGCCAACCTGACAACACATTTCGATCAGGTCAACCTGACGACACCTCGCCCCGAGGCAGTATTCGCCAACAAGGTACAAGACCTACAAGGACGCGACCACCCCAATGGGTCAGATCGTGTCACATGGTCAACCTCTCAATGGCATCGTGGCAATGATGTCTTCAGCACCCCTGAAACGAACATCCAGTGTGCACATATGCTATTGAGAACGCTCCCTCCATCGGGCCCTGAGAACCCGATGACTCCCGTGCTCGATCAGATGAGAGATT
Organism: Rhipidocladum racemiflorum; assembly: GCA_036346355.1. Classification (NCBI taxonomy): domain Eukaryota; kingdom Viridiplantae; phylum Streptophyta; class Magnoliopsida; order Poales; family Poaceae; genus Rhipidocladum; species Rhipidocladum racemiflorum. Next base: position 41,147,292 of record CM070591.1, read on the forward strand.
TTCTTGGTGCGACGCAGGCCCAGACTGCTCGAATAACCAACTCAAGACCAGGGCGCTCCCATCAACAGGGTGCATCGAGTCACACGTCGTGACCCTCATATCACAGTCGTCCGAACTCAAGAACCATGGTGGCTGCCTCGAGCCATCACACCTTCGAAACGCTCCAACACAACAACTACCCTAAGCCCCCAGAGGATCTCCGAAACCACATTCCCCATGACCGGTGAGACTTACGCCTCGTACTTCGTGATCGACTGGAAGAACGAGCCCGCGAAGAACGAGAAAGGGAGAGTTTTTCCCCTCAAAGAATTCCAAGTGAATGCTTTCAAGCGGCTGCTCGATCCCCGGTCAGAACCAAAAGTCCTCGACCAGACAGAAGATACCACCGACGGCAGATGCTGCCCGATGACATCGATGAAGGATGCCAGGCCTTCACCCCCAAGCTTCGAGCCGTCAGATGGCCGGACAAGTTCAAGCTAGGACCTGTCGAAAAATACTCTGGTAAGATTAACCCGGTTGAATGGCTGCAGATCTACACTACGGTCATGAGGGCGGCTGGCGGGAATGAGAAGGTGATGGCCAACTACTTGCTCACTACCCTCGACGGTGCAGCAAGATCCTGGCTACTCAACCTCCCTCCTCAATCCATATCCTCATGGGCCGAATTACAGGCACAGTCCCTCGCCAATTTTCAGGGCACGTATGAACGCCTCGGAACCCGCAGCGACTTACATCGGGTGATTCAAGAACCCACCGAGTGGTTGCGCAACTTTATCAGGTGCTTCAGCAGCAAGCGCAACATGATCCCTGACATCTCCGACGAAGCCGTAATAATGGCCTTCGAGAATGGAATCAAGGACCGCGAGCTTAAGGGAAAACTTACTACTCGAAAGATCCGAACGACTCGTGAGTTGTTCGAATTGGCTGATAAGTACACCATCCGTGCCGAGGCCTGCGACTTCCTCAATAACCCCAAGTCTGAGCACGACAAGCCCGAGTCGTCTAAACAAAGGGGCCAAGAAGAACAAGAACCATGGATAAAAGCGGAAAAGTGATTCTACCATAGCTGCAGTTGATAGGAACAAAACATGGAACCTCGGGGCTGGAGCCGAGGTGGCAAAAAATACTGCCCCATTCATCGTTTCAATAAACATGACCTGGACGAGTGTCAGGTCATTAGCAAAAAGATTGAGGAGAGACTGAAGGCCGCTCTGGCCGAACGTGGCCTCGAGCAAACAAAGGGAAAGGCCAATGAAGACGAGCCCGAGTTTCATGAAGCTGAACACAAGGTAGCCCATATCTTCGAAGGATCTACCACATACGAATCCAGATGATAGTACAAGGTAGCCGAAAGGGAGGTTAGTCTGATAACTCCACCTTTTCCCCGATTCCTAAAATGGTTGAAGGCTCCAATCGTTTTCGACCAACAAGATCACCTAGCTGTGATCCCCAAACCTAGTCGATATCCTGTGGTGGTCGAGCCCACCATACTCAACATCCGGGCAGCTCGAGTTCTGATCGATGGAGGAAGTTCGTTGAACCTCATCTTCGCCAAAATATTGGACAAGATGGGTGTCCCCCGAACGAAGATCAGAGCCAGAGCAGAGCCTTTCCATGGCATAACTCTGCATTCATCGTCTATGCCGCTTGGGCAAATCGAGCTACCGGTCACATTTGGCACACCGAAAAATTTCCGTACTGAAGAGCTCCTCTTTGACGTGGCGGACTTCAAAACCGCGTACAACGTGATCTTGGGTCGCCCCATGTTGGCAAAGTTCATGGCAGTAGTACATCACACCTACTAGACCATAAAAATGCCAGCGCCTAAAGGAGTCCTCACCATAAAAGGTGACGCTCGCACTGCGGTAAAATGCGACAAGAAGAGCTTGGAGATGGTCGAAGAGGTTCATCCGAGCAACCCCATCAACCCGGACAAGGGCCAAAAGCACCAGAGTGCCGCCAATGCTCCATCGGTCAACAGCTTCGACAGCGAGCCTGGCAGGAAAGATAGCGGGGAAATCAAGCCCATTCCCTTGGATGCGTCAGAACCTTCCAAAACGGTCAAGGTAGGATCTAACCTTGATCCCAGATAGGAACTCGATCTCGTCACCTTCCTCCGGGCAAACCGCGACGTCTTTGCCTGGCAACCGTCCGACATGCCTGGGGTCCCTAGGGAGGTGATCGAGCATCTACTGGCGGTGGACCCCAAAGTCAAGCCGGTGGTCCAAAAGCAGTGCCGCTTGGCAAAAGACCGCAAGCAGGCTATACAGGAGGAGATCAGCAAGCTCCTCAAGGCTGGCTTCATCCGAGAAGTCCGACATCCTACGTGGCTGGCCAACCCTGTACTCGTCAAGAAGCCCAACGGCAAGTGGAGAATGTGCGTCGACTACACCGACCTCAATAAAGCATGTCCCAGTGATCCTTTCCCCCTCCTCTGCATCGATCAGATTGTAGACTCGACGGTGGGGTGTGAATTGCTAAGTTTCCTAGATGCCTATTCGGGGTATCACCAAATTAGCATGTCCGCTGAGGACGAGGAAAAGACCTCTTTTATCACCCTATTAGGTGTTTTATGTTATGTAAAGATGCCCTTCAGGCTTAAATGCGTCAGGGCCACGTATCAACGATGTATACAAAATTGTCTGAAATCCCAGATCGGGTGCAATGTTGAAGCTTACATCGATGACATCGTAGTCAAGTCTAGAACCAAAAGCTCGCTAGTCGAAGATCTCCGAGAAACATTCGATAATCTCAAGAAGTATTGAATGATGCTAAATCCCGAGAAGTGCACGTTCGGCATTTCGTCCGGAAAGCTTCTCGGGTTCCTGGTATCTAGTCGAGGCATCGAGGCCAACCCACGCAAGATCGAGGCTATCAACCAGATGCACTCGCCACGGACGCTACGAGAGGTACAAAAGCTCACAGGGTACATCGCGGCTCTCAGTCGATTCATCTCTCGGATGGGCGAACCAGGGCTCCCTTTTTTTCCAACTGCTCAAAGAACAAGAAAAGTTGGAGTGGACCAAAGAGGCTGAGGAAGCGTTCCAAGAGCTAAAAAGGTACTTATCTTCTCCCTCTATTTTGGTTTCCCCTAAAGAAGGAGAAAATCTTTTCTTGTATGTTACAGCAACTCCACAAGTAGTAAGCACTGTCTTAGTAGTCGAGCGAGACGACCCCGACAAAAAGATGAAAGTACAGAGACCAGTCTACTATGTGAGCGAAGTTCTGCATGACACGAAGCTTCAGTACCCCTAGATCTAGAAGATGCTTTACGCTATCCTGATGACATCCAAAAAATTATGGCACTACTTCCAGGTGCACAAGATCACCGTGATGACGACCTTCCCGCTTAAAGAAGTAATTCGAAACCGAGAAGCCACTGGACGAGTAGGCCAATTGGCTGTCGAGCTCAAAGAATTCAGAGTTGACTTCGCTCCAAAAACTAGCATCAAATCAGGAATCTTGGTGGACTTCGTGGCAGAATGGATGCATGTTGAGGAAAAGAAGACCAAAACCTCTGACGACTACTGGATGATGTTCTTTGATGGCTCGCTCAGCCTGCAGGGTGCCGACTCTGGCATTTTGTTCAAATCTTCGACAAGTAAGGAACTTAGATATGTCATCCAACTCGATTTTCAAGCTTCAAACAACGTTGCAGAATACGAGGGACTGGTCAATGGGCTGTGGATAGCCGCTTCGCTTGGGATAAAATGACTACTCGTGAAAGGGGACTCATAGTTAGTCGTAAACCAAGTGCAAAAAGATTACCAGTGCATGGATGATAATATGGCGGCATACCTAAGTGAGGTTTGCAAGCTAGAGCACAAGTTTGACGGCTTGGAGGTAAAACACATTCGACGGGGTGATAAAACCATAGCCAATGAACTTGCCAGGCTCACTTCGTCCCGATCACCTGCTCCATTAGGAGCCTTCGTGGAGAAGCTCCTCAAACCTTCTACCTCCCCCAAACAGGAGATAGAAGTCGCCCAACTCGACCAGTAGCCTAGTCGGGTCAGCGAGGCGGAACATGCAGACACGGAAGCTACACTACTCGAACGCGAACAGACTTGGATGACCCCATTCCAAGCCTATCTCGAAGGTCAAGAGGTCCCTGACGATGATGCTTCAGCTGAGAAAATTGCTCATAAATCCAGGCTGTACATGTTGGTAAACGGCAAGCTCTACCGAAAGGGGAGTAACGGAATCTTGATGAAATGCATCACTCAGGAAGAGAGCAATAAAATATTGCTCGATATCCATGGAGGCTTCTGTGGCAATCATGCGTCCAATCGCACCTTGGTTGGAAAGGCTTTCCAGCAAGGGTTCTATTGGCCAAATGCCCTCCAGGATGCTTGCGAGCTGGTAAAAAAGTGTGAAAGCTGCCAATTTTTCAACATGCAAACCACCGGACCAACCCAAGCCCTACAAACTATCCCTTTATCTTGGCCTTTCTCCGCTTGGGGCTTGGATATCTTGGGACCTTTCCCGAGAGCCCAAGGAGGTTACAAGTTTCTTTTTGTGGCCATCAACACATTCACTAAGTGGATCAAAGCCGAACTCGTTAGGAAAATCACCTCAGAAACAGCTAAGAAATTCATTAGGAACATAATTACCCGATTTGGCATCCCGAATTGAGTAATAACAGATAACGGTTCGCAGTTCATGAGCAATGCGAACTCGCAGTTCATGGATATCTTGGGACCTTTCCTAAGAGCCCAAGGAGGTTACAAGTTTCTTTTTGTGGCCATCAACACATTCACTAAGTGGATCAAAGCCGAACTCGTTAGGAAAATCACCTCAGAAACAGCTAAGAAATTCATTAGGAACATAGTTACCCGATTTGGCATCCCGAATTGAGTAATAACAGATAACGGTTCGCAGTTCATGAGCAATGCCTTCACGGTCTTTTGCGAGGAACTAGGAATTAAGCTTTGCTTTGCCTTAGTTGCTCACCCATAGAGTAACGGCCAGGTCGAACAAGCCAATGGTCTCATCCTGCAGGGACTCAAAACCTACATACATGATCTCACTATCATCATAACAGGTAATGAGCACGATCCATACCCACAACTGCATCTAGTCCACAGAAGGCATTATGATAACAAATATAACATTGTCGTCATAACCCGATAACATCAATAATTCTCATATGCACAGTTTAAAAGGAAATCAACATAATCATTTAAACCAAGCCCATATCATCTCCATTCATTCGAACCACAAATGTGCCAAAAGCCCACTCTCAACCAGAATTCATCTAAATTTGCAGAGCAATAAATAAAATAGGAAGCATCACATATTAACTCACGACCATACTCAACATCACGATGTACTTGCCTTTAACCTCGACGATAGACTGATGTCGCGTTTGCGGTAATGGAAATCTCCAACCCTAGAGAACAAACCAATACTAGAAATTCTTTCTTCAAGTTTCAATGGATATTCAAATTCATTAAAATGCAAACCGACCCAGGCACAAACATAACACTCCCATAACTACAAGCAAATACCAGCAACATAATGTACTTAAAGCAAAACGGAGGTCCTCACAGACAACAACCGAATGAAACAGTTGAAAACACGGCTTTTTGAGGAATAACTAGAGCATAAACAATTTTTTTAACCCCCCCCCCTCTCCATTTAAAGCATACAAAACTCTAGCGATCAACATTACTCCCTAACCCAATAATACAAAACACTAACATCATTTAATAAACAGTTATTCATTTTACCAGATATATATATACACTAATCACATTTCACAGGAGGTAAATCTTTTGGATCTTACACACCTCAATCACAAATATTTCCCGGTATAAGGTAGACCAAGTTATCACACCATGCCACCCAACCCAAGAAATTGCTAATTAGCAAATCATCACCAACCAAAGGAAATGGTTTAAACACAGTACATGGCACCGAAATCATCATCTTCCATGTCAATCAAACATCAATGAAACCACTGAAAAACATGCTCCAACTAGATAATCAAAACACTAGAGCCTAATAGCCAGTATGTCAACAACAGCAGATCAATCTCATGTTGAAAATCACAATTGCATCCGTGAATCATCTTGAAGCACAAACAATCAGTACAACTAAGTGATAGATATGATCTCATTGATTAATATTTCACACCAAACCTAGAATGCAACGTGTCAAACTAGTACTCACATACCAATACTAAAAAAACAGTGATACCATAATATGAGCCTTCTAGGCAAAACATCGAACACCTGGCATGCACCACAATAACTCATCTACCACTTACCACAAGAGGGGAGAGGAAGGAGGAGGAGGTGCCAGTTGCAGGGAGGGTGGCGCCGAGCTGGGGGAAGAGCCACGCTAGGCTGGGGGAGGCCGCGAGGAGGGCAGGGGGCGCTCGGCCTGGGTGGCCGCCAGTGCTGAGGGAGGCGCCGCTGCTGAGGAAGCCGGCTGGTGGCGGCATCGATCGGAGGAGGTGGCAGCCGGGGTCGGCAGGGAGAGCCAGGAGGAGGGAGCGGCGCCAGGCTGCTGGGAGGGCTAGGGGCTTCGCTGGTCACAAGGAAAAAAATGGAGGAGCTCCTCAGCTGGGGAAGAGCCAGGGAGAAGAAATGGGGGGCGACGCATGGGCCCAGGAGAAGGAAGGCAGCTGGGTGGGGTTGGGAAGAAGAGAGAGAAAGTGATAAGGTTAGGTGGGGAAAGAGAAGAAAGAAATGCTAGCAATCTCTCCCACACCTAACCTTGAACCTCCCAGATCTCAGGCAGGTCCACCAAACACCCGGACTTAGAACCCAAAAACTTGGAGAAAAAATCGCAGTATTACACCAATTCATACTCCCATTGCGACGAATGGACATCTCGGGCTAAATGAAGAAGGTATATCGGTCTATGATAGGTTCATTACTTTACCTTTGTGCATCTAGGCCCGATGTTATGCTTAGTGTGTGCATGTGTGCAAGTTTTCAAGCCGCTCCGAAAGAGTGTCACTTAGTGGCCATAAAAAGAATCCTTAGGTATTTAGTTCACACACCAAATCTTGGGCTTTGGTATCGTAAAGGATTGAAATTTGATCTCATTGGCTATTCGGATGCCGACTATGTGGGTTGTAAAGTGGATAGAAAGAGCACTTCGGGGACATGTCAATTCCTAGGTAGATCATTAGTGTCGTGGTCATCTAAGAAGCAAAACTCCGTAGCTCTATCCACTGCCGAAGCCGAGTATGTTGCCGCGGGAAGTTGTTGTGCTCAATTGCTTTAGATGAGGCAAACTTTGAAGGATTATGGACTCAATGTGAACAAAGTTCTACTTTTGTGTGACAATGAGAGTGCCATAAAGATAGCCAACAATCCCGTCCAACATTCTCGTACCAAACACATTGACATCCGACATCACTTTCTTAGAGATCACTCACTCAAAGGAGATATCGATATTACCTATGTAAGAAGCAAAAACCAACTAGCTGATATCTTCACCAAGCCTCTAGATGAAAGTCACTTTTGCGAACTAAGGAGTGAGTTAAATATCTTAGACTATCGGAACTTGACTTGATCACTTGCACATATGTTGGTTGTTATTTTTCCAATTGTCTTTGAAATAAAAAAGGTTTGAAAAATAATTGTGTTTTCTTGGAAATTGCTTTAAGTTGGATCTTTAACCGGAGTCAATCTACTTGTGATCATTGTTTTGATTGCTTGATTGCTTGCTGATCACGAGTGGAGCGCATCTAAGTGTTCGCATGACCAAGTGACTCAACCTTCTCTCAAAGATCCTATCTTTCTCCCCTCTTAGCTGGAAAATTCAATGCATCGAAATATCTAATCCCCACTTCAGAACATCCAATTCCTGTCTCTGTTCTCGATCTAGTGGAAGTTTAAACTCATCGGAATATCCGATCTATAAGTCAGAACTTCCCATTTTTGGAAAATCTGCCTGTTCGAAAAATCCAATTTGAATATCGGAACCTCCGATGTTTCTGGTTCTGTGTATGCATCGGAACATTCGATATATTATCGGAACATCCGATAAGTGCGCAATCCTTAAAGAAAGTGATCGGTTCACATTTCTTTTCTTGTACTTTTGCATCCTTCCTCGAGGTCTCTCTCTCTCCACTTTTCATCATTTGCCATTTCTGGAGATTCCAACCATCCGGAACCTCTGTTCCTTGTCAAGGTTGATCCTCCTCCGCAAAGGATTCCATCTTCTCCGTGTGATTTCAATCGCTGTGACTTCAAGGTAACCCTAGAACCCTCTTCATAGATTTCGAATCCATTCACTTCCTTCCTCAAATCCTTTCGGTAGACTTGTTGATCTACATCTGTAGTTGCTTAATCTAGAATTTCATTGAGTTCCATCGGTTCATTCAAAGGAAATCTTGGATTTTTGCTGCTAGGTCGTAAATATCAGAAATTCCGATCGTTGCCATTGAAACTTCCGATATTATCGCAACATCCGACTAACAATTAGAACATCCGATTTATGCAGAGAGCTCAAAATCCAGTTCTTCATTTAGAATCTATCTCTTATCTTCATTGTCTCTCAAATCTTGTGTCAGGCATTGTTGAGATGGATCCAAACCAAGGAGACAATCTGAGTAGAAAGCTCCGATCGGACAATACTCAAACCTATAAAAGAAAGACTCCGACGGGAAATCATACAAAGAGAGCAGCAACCAGAGGAAGACAGGATGGTGGCATAGCAATCAATGAACCCAGTCAAGCTGCTCAAACCATGAATGTAGCTCGTGGAGCTCCCCTGCCCTCCAGAAAAGGCAAAGAGATTGCAGGTTCATCTCAGCCAGCTGCTGATAGGAGGATGCCAATGTTAAAGAAGCCTGAGAGATCTCAAAGGCCGGTGAGAAAGCCAGTGAATTACAAGGGAAAGGCAGCTCAAGTACGGAAGGCACGTGAAGAGGATCCAAGAAGACAACCTCAGTTCTCAACAGACTCTCGCTTTTGGAATTTCTTCAAACAGGACTTTTGTGAGACTGTCATTCTACCTAGGAAGAATCTAGTGACTCCAATGAAGTGGGTTGATTTGGATTGTATGACTGAAGCAGATGATGATACATTCAATGCAGTCATAGCGGCTTATGAGCAGACCATAATTAAAAGGATAATTGGTTTCAAGCATGATTAGAATACCGAGATCATCGCTCAATTTTATGCTACACTTTATATTTCCAGAGCCATAAGACCTACAATGCAATGGATGACAGAAGGGGAATGGCATGAGGTCTCAAACACTCAATTTGATAGAATTCTTGGCTTCACTGAGGTAGATGCTCGTGACAAAGATGAAATTCATAATGAGACTTCCTTTATTTCAACAAATATCAGTTTTCTTTATGAAGAAGATGCAGAGTCTAAGCCAAGTGATACAAGGGGATGAAGCCATATTTTGTTGCTTTGAATAGGTTGTTCAGAAAGACTCTAGCCCCCAAAGAGGGTGATGCATCCCATGTGCACTCGTTCACAAGAAATCTTTTGAGTAGGATGCAAGAGGATCAAGGACCATTTGATGTCTTCGAATTCATTTGGAATGAGATCGGGCTCACTGCACAGGAGCCCAAGAGGAGCTATGGGTATGCTCCCTACACTATGCACATGATTGAGCAAGTCACAAAGAAGCAGTTTGAATGTGATGTTCAGCACACCGGTGTGCAGATTAGAGTGGTCAAGGCTCCAGCTCAGCGAGCTAGTCAGACTACCACCAGACATGGTGCATCTTCATCTGCTGCCACTGCTGAGACTTCAGCTCCTGGTGCATCTTCTTCCTCGCCAGTACTCCGTGCCCTGAAGTCTATCTTCTGCTTACGTAAAAGCAATGCAAAGGCGCAGAAGAAGAACACCAAGAGACTCAAAGAGATTCAGAGGCATCTCAACCTACCTTGTTCAGATGATGAGGAGGACGAAGATGAGATCGAGGATCCTTTTGCCCCGGCTGCTGAAGAGTCTGATTCTGAGGACTACGCCGAGGAGTCTGGATCAGAGGAGTCCGAGTAGATCCTTTATTCTGAAGGAGAACACGGTGCTATGCTTGCTGAAAACAAAACTTTTCTACCGCGAACACCTAGGAAACATGCGAGTCAGAGATCATGGAGCATTACCCTTGGAGCACGTTAGCAGCGGAAGTAGAGTGGGTGAAGCCTCCCCGCGTGCTCTGAAGCACAGTACGTAGTCGAACACGATGTGGTACAACTCCTCCTCGTCGCGGCTCGCCGTCACAATAGCGTCATTGTAGTCGCACAATTGATGTAGCCAATTGAATCGATCAGCGCCGACGCAAGAGCGATGATGCCTCTACGGTATCCACACGTCCGGGGTGGGATCACCGCGCGCTGGTGTGCTAGCACCCACGCGTGTGGCTTGGGTTGTAGGGGTAGTGGGACACAGTGGCAGCTAGGGCTTGTGGTGGGGAGACTATCACTCTGCACGCCCCCATGTCTCCTTTATATAGAGCGCACTAACAGGCCTTCTGTAATAGAAGCGCACTAGGGATCGCACTGATGGATCTTCTACAATAGAAATCCATTAAGACGCTAGAGGATCCAATCCATTAGACATGATCCAACCCATTAAGTGTGTGACCCATTAGGCTCATGTACAAGTGGGCCACGGTCCTGAAGAACCCCTTTTCCAGACCACAAGTCAATAGCGGTACCTAGCAACACATATTAACCCCCGAATGTACACAATGATCGAATCAGCTGAACCTTGATATACTCGCATAGGATCCTTTTGCCACACGATATCAGTCAAGCTCAAGACGAGAAGCGTGCCACCCTTGTGATAGCTCGACAAATTCACTCGTCAATGTAATGGATATAATTCGTGATTAACTCTTTAATCACTTTGGCATGGCCATACACTTTTGCTTATCCATCCGCACTGAGGGTCCCAGAGATACCTCTCCCGTTATCAAGGAGGGGCAAATTCCATCTTGATCTCTTACATCTCACGTCATGTTTCCTGACATACCCGTAAGCTACCTTTATAACTCCCCTGTTAGGGTGAAGCGTTTGATAGCCCCAAAGTATACAATTACACGTGCTGAGAATCAATAAGAATCTCACATGATGAACAAAGGAGTGACATTTATTCATGGAACTGATAAGTACATGAACATAGATGAATGATATAATCATCTCACATGATTGCCTCTAGGGCATATCACCAACAATCACCCACTTGCACTAGAGTGCAACATGCAAGTATCTAATACCCATGGCTCTTGTGTGTGACTCATGCTTTGGCTGCGGAAAAGGTTTTGTCAGCGGATCAGCGACATTCAGATCCGTGTGCACTTTGCAAATCTTCACATCTCCTCTATCGATGATCTCTCGGATGAGGTGATAACGCCTGAGTATGTGTTTGGATTTTTGGTGAGACCTAGGCTCCTTTGCTTGTGCAATGGCACCACTATTGTCACAATAGAGGTCCACTGGACAGAATGCACTAGCGACAACTCCCAACTCAGAAACAAATTTTCTGATCCAAACAGCCTCCTTTGCAGCTTCAGAAGCTGCAATATACTCAGCCTCTGTAGTGGAATCAGCTACTGTCTCTTGTTTGGAACTTTTCCAGCTCACTGTCCTACCATTGAGACAGAATACAAAACCGGATTGCGATCGTAAATCATCTTTATCGGTTTGGAAGCTAACATCAGCGTAACCCTTTATGACGAGCTCTTCTTCACCTCCAAAGACCAAGAACATATCTCTAGTCCTTCGCAAGTACTTGAGAATAGTCTTTACAGCCATCCAATGACTCTCACCTGGATTTGATTGGTATCTGCTCATAACACTTAGAGCATAAGAAATATCTGGGCGTGTACACAACATGGCGTACATGATGGATCCAATAGCAGAGGCATATGGAATGCTACTTATTCTATCCAGCTCATCAGGTGTCGAAGCACACTGAGTCTTGCTAAGACTAACACCATGTGACATTGGCAAGAAACTTTTCTTGGAATTCTGCATTTCGAACCGTTTCAAAACCTTGTCAATGTACGTACTTTGGCTTAATCCGATTAGCCTCCTCGATCTATCTCTATAGATCTTTATGCCCAAAATGTAAGCTGCATCTCCCAAATCTTTCATCAAGAAACTTTTTCTCAGATAAGATTGAACAATTTCTAACATTAGAATATCATTTCCAATTAACAAAATGTCATCCACATACAAGACCAAAAATACAATTGCGCTCCCACTTGCCTTCTTGTATACGCAAGGCTCCTCTTCGTTCTTGATGAAATCAAACTCTTTGACCACTTTATCAAAATGAAGATTCCAACTCCAAGATGCCTGCTTTAGTCCATAAATGGACTTTTGAAGCTTGCATATCTTGCCAACATTCTTAGGATCGTCAAAACCTTCAGGTTGTGTCATGTACACATCCTCACTTAGGTCACCATTTAGGAAAGCCGTTTTGACATCCATTTGATGTATCTCATAGTCGTGAAATGCGGCAATTGCTAGCATGATCCAGATAGTCTTCAGCATGGCTACAGGCGAATAAGTTTCATCATAGTCGATACCATGAATTTGCTTATACCCTTTTACTACCAACCGTGCCTTATAGATGTGAATGTTTCCATCGGCATCTATCTTTTTCTTAAAGACCCATTTGCACTCGATGGTTTTCACACCATCAGGCAGATCAACCAAGTCCCAAACTTGATTATCATGCATAGACTTTATTTCGGATCTCATGGCCTCCAGCCATTTCTCAGAGTCCGGTCCCACCATCGCTTCCGCATAGTTCTTGGGCTCATCATTGTCCAACAAGAAAATGTCGCGCTGTTCCATAACGAGGAACATACACCTCTCGGGAGAGCGGCTTGCCCTTGTAGACCTTCGTGGGACTGGTGCCTCTTCCATCAATTCTGCAACGTTTTGCATCTCCTCATATGGATCAGTGGGAGCTGAAACATTTTCAGATATTTCCCGAATTTCTTCGAGTTGCACCTTGCTCCCACTGGCTCTTTTGAAAAACTCTTTTTCTAAAAAGACACCATTCCGGGCGACAAAAACTTTGCCCTCCTCCCGGTTATAAAAGTAATACCCTACAGATCTTGGGTACTCCACAAAGAAGCACTTGTGTGATTTGGCGTGGAGCTTATCGGACATCGAATGTTTAACATAAGTCTCATAGCCCCAAATCTTTAGGTAATACAAATCAGGATGTTTCCCTTTCCACATCTCATATGGTGTCTTACTTACGGATTTCGATGGAACCCTATTTAAGGTGAACACAGCATATCTAGAGCAAGTCCCCAAAGAGATAATGGAAGATCAATTTGACTCATCATAGATCGAACCATGTCCAACAGAGTTTGATTCCTCCGTTCAGACACGCCATTCAATTAAGGCGTCCCTAGCGGAGTCAATTGTGAAACAATTCCACAACTCTTAAAATGATCATTAAACTCATGGCTCAAATATTCACCTCCACGATCAGATCGCAGAAATTTGGTTGTCTTGCCCAAATGATTTTGTACTTCATTTTGAAACTCCTTGAACTTTTCAAAAGATTCAGACTTATGCTTCATTAAATAGATATAGCCATATCTACTAAAGTCATCAGTAAAAGTAATGAAGTACTGAAATCCACCTTTGGCCACAACGCTCACTGGTCCACATACATCCGTATGTACTAAAGCCAACAATTCACTAGCCCTCTCACTTGAACCAGTGAATGGCGTCTTAGTCATCTTGCCAAGTAAACAAGATTCGCATGTGTCAAATGATTCGAAATCAAATGAATCAAGAAGACCATCTCTATGGAGCTTCTGCACGCGTTTCTCATTTATGTGGCCTAAGCGACAATGCCATAAATAAGTGCGACTAAAATCATTTGTTTTGAGCCTTTTAGCATTAACATTATAGACAAATTTATCTTCAAGTTCTAGCACATATAGCCCATTCAATAATGGACAATGACCATAGAGCATACCATTAAAATAAATTGAACAACGTTTGTTCTTTATTACAAAATCAAAACCATCTTCTTCCAAACATGAAGAAGAGATAATGTTTCCGCTCAAAGCTGAAATGTAATAACAATTATTCAATTCCAAAACTAATCCTGAAGGTAATGATAAGGGATAAATGCCAACGTCCACTGTAGCAACCTTTGCGCCATTGCCGACACGAATTTCCACTTCACCACTTGCACAACTTCTAGTCCTTCTTAGCCCCTGCAACGATTTGCAAGTGTGAATCATCGATCCGGTATCAAATACCCATGACTCGTTAGGACAAGTAGCAAGATTAATTTCTATAACATTAATACCTGAAGTGAAAGCCAAAGTTCCATTCTTTTTATCCTCCATATATTTCTTGTAGTTTCTACGCCAATGACCAGGTTTATGGCAGTAGTGACATTCATCGGAAGTAGCAGGACCACCCTTGGTCTTACCATCATGCTTAAGTTTCGGGTTCGAGATCACATCCTTACCCTTGCCTTTTGCCCCACGCTTCCTTTTCTTACCACCATCCTTTTGGACCATCATCACATGATTATTGCTTTTCTTGATGCTTTCCTCTGTTGTCTTAAGCATCCCATGCAATTCAGACATGTTTTTCTCCATGCCATTCATATGAAAGTTCATGATGAAAGGCTCGAAGCTTGCAGGAAGCGACTGGAGAATCACATCAGTGGCCAACTCTTGGCTTAAGGGGGAGTTCAGTTTCTCCAAGTTCTGAATGTAACCAATCATCTTAATCACATGAGGACTCACCGGACTACCTTCAGTTAGCTTGCACGCAAACAGAGCTTTTGAGATCGAGAATCTCTCAGCCCTAGCTTGGTTCTCAAACATGCTACGAAGGCTTGTGATCATAGCATAGGCATTCGTGTTCTCATATTGCTTCTGAAGCTCAGAATTCATTGTAGCAAGCATGAGACAGCCAACATCAACCTCATCATTGACATGCTTATCATAAGCATGTTGCTCAGCAGCAGTAGCATCATCAACTAGTTCCTCAGGATATCACTCCTCAATGACATACTCCTTTTTCTCTTGCTTGAGAACAATTCTCAAGTTACGATACCAATCAATAAAATTTGTTCCAGAGAGCTTCTCTCTCTCCAGAATCGATCGCAAGTTAAAACCAGAGTTATTGATAGTATTAGGCGCCATCTATAATAGTAAAGCAAAGTTTTAGCACAATGTTCATGTTAACCTTCTATTAAACAATTTTAATAAAAGATGCTCACATTAAAATCACTTTCCCTCTAGTGCATTTCAGTAGGACAAGATCCACAGTCATCCAAAGATCTAGTGCACGGAAGCGACTCCTAGGACTAAGTGACATAGGTAGGTGTGAGAGAGAGCCGCCCAGATCGTCCTCGAGTTGTTGGATGATCGGTCGTTCCCGTCGGATTTGGATCCTAGCAACAAATCACCGGAGGTGATCCTGATGCTATTACCCAAGCCCAATGGAGACCACCCTACGAACGTCCAACGACTCGACAACAACCCCGGTATTCCCCCGGTATGCGATCCGAAACTCGCCCAGGATCCCCACATACCGGTTCCCAAGTCATATCACAACAGTTCCCACAAAGGGGCATTGAACCCAACTCACTACCAGAGACGCACGAACGCGGAAGCAACAAAACACACACGGCACACGGAAGCCCAAAGAACGACCAAACAAACAGGAAGCGAAGAGCCAACAGGTTCCATTACAGAAATAAAAGTGCAACAGTTTACAAAAGTAAAGCCAACTATCCTATACAACAAAAGTAGAACACCCCGGAAGTGTCATACCCTGAACACTTCCGGGCGCACACGCACGACGGCCTCTACTCGGTGCCCCGCCCGGTCACCGATAGGCAGTAGGGGCAGAACTCACACCCCTCTAGATCCTCACCTGCAAAACCACAAAGCAGAAGCCTGAGTACAAAAGGTACTCGCAAGTCTTACCCGTGGTCCATATACGACCGACTCCAAAGGATAGGCATTTGGATGTAACAAGGAACAAGCTGAAGGTAAAATTTGCAGAAATGCTCTTATTTGTGGTTTAGTTACTTAACTACTCAATTCACCACAGTCTTAAGCGGTTGTTACTGCACCTACTTCTAGCATGAATTTTGATCAACATTAATTAAAGCAAACACCACCTTCCAAAACAAGGCTCCAGCCCAACGGCGAACCACAAGTTCAAGTTGTTTACTACGCAGAAGAAGTTCAGATCAAGCTTGCTCATATCCGAGAGCGTGGCAATTCGAATCGCTTTATTAACCCTGCAGGGAAGCATTGATCGCACGACACTTACCACAAGGGCCTAGTGTCAACCCCCTCCCAACCATACCCAATCGCTGAAGCGTCCTCCTGTGGCCCGAAAACCTAGCACCCCCTCGAGCTGCCCCAAGCCCGGCTTGGCGCTCGAGAGTCGGCCTAAGCCTCGCCCTCAACCACGTCCAACCACAGGAAGTTACGGTCCATCGATTCCATATGAGAGAAAGAGTGGCTTACCGTACCATAATCGGGCATGCGACCAACCGGGGTGTGCTCAAACTGATTCCACTTACGGATCGGTCCTTAACTGACACAGACGGGGCTACACATTTGAGTCTCCATACCCAAATGAACCGACTCCCCGCCCGGTCCACAATTCATTTCTTTCCAAAACCTTTCCCAATCCCAAGTCCAACATAACGTAGTATGCGTGATAGTAACAATCGCAAGTGACAGAATCCTCCGTCACTTGGCCCGAACCCAACATCTAAGCATTTCTAAGCGTGGCTCGATATATTACCCATAAGCTAGCTTCAAGGACAGAATTAACAACACCAAGGAGTAAATGCAGCAATTAGGATCTAACCTAACCCACAGTTCAATTCCTAATGCAAATACTTAACCAACAAATAAGCAATTTATTCCCGAAAGTAAATTAATATAGAGGATCAGATATGCTTAGGGGCTTGCCTGCTTCTGCTTGCGGATCGACAGCAACGTGCCCTTCGGCAACTCCCTCAACCACGGCCACGTCAGTCGCCGCGGGATCGTTCTCTACACGGATACAATGCATAATTAAAATGCATGCAATGCATATGAATGAAGTACAACTGAAAAACCCTGAAGAAACAACGCAACCGGACAACTCGACTCAATCGGACAGACCAGCCTAACCCGGACAGTCCGGGTATTTGATCCGGACTCTCCGGACAATCCGGACTCTCCGGCCCATTCGGTCCGGATACTCCGGGCAGGGCGGACACTCCGGACGGGGTGTCCGGACACTCCGAACCTGGCGAGTTTCACCCAATAACTCGACGGATCGAGGTGCCGCCAAGTCCAACGGCAACACGGGGACCCGATCTATGACTTTCCTACACGTGGCAAGGCCGAAGAGGCTTATAGCTAACCCAACTCCACGAGGAACGACACTAACCCATGAAACCACTAGCCAACTCCAAACGACCCTTGGATCGGCATTACTACTACCCGCTCTACCACACTAGCACCCACATTCATCAATCCAAGCCCCACACTAACCCTAGGATCACTACAACCCAAAAACCCTAAAGCTCAAGATCCAACTCCAAGATTTCAAATCTAAACCTAAGCGCTAACTCCCACCATTAATGACCCTAGAACCCAAGAATCCCACGAATCGACCCCCAAGAGAGAGACCTACCTCCAAGGAAGATGGAGGAGAAGCAATGCCGGGTGGAGGAAGGAGGATGCCGGCGCGAGGACGAGCTAGAGGACGCCGGGGAGGAGCCACGGAGGTCGCCGGCCGGTGGGGCTCGCCGGAGTGGAGCTAGGGGGGGTGGTGGGGAGAAGCACCAAGGAGTGTGGAAGGCTAGGAGGTAAGAGGAGGAGTGGTGGGGAGGCTAAGAAAACAAGTGTTTATAGCCCCACCCCGAACATACCGGACACTCCGGACATTAACCCGGAGACTCCGGGTTGGGGTCTTCGGTATAGCCAACCCGGACACTCCGGACATTTGGTCCGGACACTCCGGGTTGGGGCGCTCGGTCAGCCCAATCCGGATACTCTGGACTCTTATCCGGACATTCCGGGTTGGATCCGGACACTCCGGATGCTGATCCGGATACTCCGGATGCTCCAGAATTTTTGAAAGTTTGGGGCCTTGACAAATCCTCCCCCCTTAAAGGAATCTCGCCCCGAGATTCAGAACAGACGCACAGATCGAGAGAAACGTTGGAAGACGGTACAATCGCATACTGATCCACACGCTTCAACTTGCGAAAACGACTTACTAGTACTTACATGGTACCGAAGAACTCAGGATACTCAGTCTTGAGGCGATCTTCGGGTTCCCAAGTAGCCTCATCCTCAGTATGATTACTCCACTGAACTTTGTAGAACTTAAGCGTCCTTCTCCGGGTCTTGCGTTCCGCTTCTTCCAGAACTCGAATCGGATGCTCTTGATAGGATAGATCCGGTTCAGGCGCAACTCCGAGATCATCCACTTCAAGTGACTCTAAAGGAGTACGGAGACACTTCTTTAACTGGGAGACATGAAAGACGTCGTGGACCATTTCGAGGGAGGGAGGTAGCTCTAGCTGATATGCTACTTCGCCGCGCTTTCCAAGGATCTTGAACGGCCCTACGTAGCGAGGTGCCAGCTTTCCTTTAACTCCGAATCGACGGGTGCCACGGAGAGGAGAAACCTTCAGGTAGACGAAGTCGCCAGAGTCGAAGGAGAGGGGTCTCCTACGGCGATCGGCATAGCTCTTCTGTCGCGACTGTGCTACTCTCAGATTTTCTTGGATAGTCTTCACCTTTTCATCTGCCTCCATGACTAGTTCAGGCCCGAGGAATGAACGCTCACCACTCTCGGACCAGTTCAGAGGGGCCCGGCAGCTACGACCATACAGGGCCTCAAAAGGGGACACCTGGATGCTGGTCTGATAGCTATTGTTGTACGCAAACTCGGTGTAGGGGAGGCATTCTTCCCACTTCTTCCCATACACAACACATAAGCCCTCAGCATATCCTCGAGGATTTGGTTGACCCTCTCTGTCTGTCCATCAGTCTGGGGGTGATATGCCGAGTCAGAGTAACCGTGCCGATGCAGCGTCTGAACTCTTCCAATCGGGAGACAAATTGTGAGCCCGATGCGAAACTATACGCTTTGGCACTCCATGGAGGCACACAATCCGGGAAATATACAACTCCGCATACTTTCTGGATTTATAGGTAGTACGAACGGCTAGGAAGTGTGCGGACTTGGTCAACCGATCGACAATCACCCAGATCGAGTCATGACTTGAAGAAGTCAGAGGTAAACCAGTGATGAAGTCCATACTGATATCTTCCCATTTCCAGCTAGGTATGGGTAGAGGCTGAAGAGTACCAGCTGGCTTGAAGTGTTCAGCCTTCACACGCTTACAGACATCGCACTCAGCCACGTAACGAGCAATTTCGCGCTTCATGCGAGTCCACCAGAATTGCTGCTTCAGGTCTTGGTACATTTTGTTGCTGCCCGGATGAATGGTAAGCAAGGAGTTATGTGCCTCATCGAGAACCCTTCGCTTCAACTCCTGGTCATCAGGGACAACTATGCGTTCTCCGAACCACAAGGTTCCCTGATCATCTAGGCGAAACTCAGCAGCTTGCCCCAAATTCACTTTATCCCGGATTTGGGCAACTTCTTCATCCTTCGTCTGTGCTTCTCGAATCTGATCGAGCAATGTAGATCTCAACTCGAGATTAGCTATGAATCCCTGCTCGCCCATCTCCAAGCCGAGTCTCTGGAATTCGGCACAGAGGGAGACACTCGGGGACTAGAGAGTAAGGCAGTTGCATTGAGCTTTGCGACTCAACGCGTCAGCTACCACATTCGCCTTCCCCGGGTGGTAATGCACCTCCAGACTGTAATCTTTGATCAGCTCAAGCCATCTCCGCTGCCTCATGTTCAGATCTGCCTGGGTGAAGATGTACTTGAGACTTTTATGATCAGTATAAATATTGCACTTGTTCCCCAAGAGATAGTGGCGCCAGATCTTCAAGGCATGCACCATTGCCGCAAGCTCCAAATCGTGGGTGGGGTAGTGCTCCTCATGATGCTTCAACTGCCGAGATGCGTAGGCAACGACTCGGCCTTCTTGCATAAGTACACAGCCAAGTCCAATGCCTGACGCATCGCAATACACATCAAAAGGCCTGTGTATATCCGGCTGAGTGAGGATAGGAGCCGTAGTCAGACGTTGCTTCAGTGTCTGAAAGGCGCTCCACGATCCCGACCATCGGAATTCAACCCCCTTCTTGAGTAGCTCAGTCATCGGCTTCGCAATCTTTGAGAAGTCTTGGATGAAGCGGCGATAATACTCAGCCAGTCCAAGAAAACTGCGGATGTCCGTGACAGTCTTGGGTTGCTCCCATTTGAGTACATCCTGTACCTTGCTCGGGTCAACTGCCACGCCTCGCTCAGAAAGGACGTGTCCCAAGAATGACACTTCCTTCAGCCAGAACTCGCATTTGCTGAACTTTGCATACAAGCGGTGCTCCCGGAGTCGTCCGAGAACAACCCGAAGATGCCTGGCATGATCTTCCTTGCTGGCCGAATAGATGAGGATGTCATCAATGAAGATGACGACAAAGGAATCCAGCTCCTCCATGAAAATGGAGTTCATGAGGTACATGAAGTATGCCGGCGCGTTCGTCAGACCGAACGACATGACGGTGTACTCATACAGCCCATACCGAGTGGAGAAGGCTGTCTTCGGGACGTCTTCGGCCCTGATCTTAATCTGATGGTACCCAAGCCTCAAGTCAATCTTAGAGAATACCCGCGCACCAGCAAGCTGATCGAACAGGATATCAATCCGAGGCAGAGGATACTTATTCTTGATAGTAACAGCATTCAAGGGACGGTAATCCACACAGAGGCGCAGAGAACCATCCTTCTTGGTCACAAAGAGAGCCGAACAACCCCAAGGTGAGGAGCTCGGGCGAATGAAACCCTTGTCCATCAACCCTTTCAGCTGGATCTTCAGCTCAGCCAATTCATTTGGCGGCATCCGGTACGGCCGCTTGGACACTGGAGCAGTCCCTGGCTGAAGCTCAACGACAAACTCGATATCCCGATCAGGTGGCATCCCCAGTAATTCTGCTGGGAACACATCGGGAAACTCTGACACCACGGGAATCGAGTCCAGCTCTTCAACTTCTGTCCCATTTAGCGAACATAAGGTGGCCTTGTTCTCATTAAGAAGTAGAGTGAGTCGGCCGCCCTTCGGATTCTGGAGCGACAGGGTACGACTACAGCAATCCAAAACGACTGTCATTGCCGTGTCACCAACTCATCCCTAGGATGACATCTATCCCGAAGATCTAGAAGCGGCAAACTAACAGTGAGCGGAATCCCTCGAATCTGAACTCGCCAGAACCATCACGCCTAACCGTGATCTTCGACCCGGTGCCTCAATCGAAAAGAGGTGACATCACATCGACCCTCATCCGATCTTTGCTCTGCAAACCCCGTGCGGATAAAAGAATGGGAAGCCCCCGAATCAAACAATACCCTAGCCTCATGCCCTTCAACAAGGAACGTACCAGCTAGCACGGCGGAGCCCTCAGGAACCGCCTCGGCGTCGACGAAGGTGACGCTGCCTCGGCTCGACGCAGGCAACGGCGGTAGTGCCGTCGCGCCCTGAAGCCGTGGAGCGCCGGCGGTGCTGCCCTGGCGTGGGAATGGGCAGTCCCGGATGAAGTGGCCCGCACGCCCGCAATTGTAACACGGACCGGGACCGGAACCCGCTGCTGCTCTGGCTGCCGGCGGCGGTAGTGGTGGTCGTGGCCGGGCAGTGGCAACCGACGACCGGGCTGTCGCGACCGACTGAGACGGCGCTGGAGCAGACGGCCTCGGCGGCCGATACGACCGCTGAGCCCGCTGCGAGCTGCCGCCCGCTGAGTACGGCGTCGCCCGCTTCCTCTTCTTCTCCTCCTGATGAGCCCGCATCTTGAGCTCAACAGTGATCGCGCGGCTCACCAGGTCATTGTAGTCGGCGAAGTCGCAGACGGACAGCTTATCCTGCATCTTCGCTGTCAGCCCACTCACAAACCGACCCTGCTTCTTCTGGTCGGTGTCGACCTCTTCTGGGGCGTACTGCGCCAGGTAGTTGAACTCCTGCGAGTAGTCAACCACTGACTTGCCGAGCTGTCGGAGGGCAAGAAACTGCTGCTTCTTCATGTCCATGAGGCCCTTCGGGATGTGGTACGCCCGGAACGCCTCACGGAACTCAGCCCAGGTAAACTGGTGCCCGGCAGGCTGCATCACCCTCAAATTGGCCCACCAAGCACCGGCAGGGCCCTGGAGCTGCTGTGCCGCGAAGTGGGCCTTCTGGAGCTCCCCACAGTCGATAAGAGCAAACTTCTGCTCTATCGTGCGCAGCCAATCGTCGGCCTCCAACGGATCGGCAGCCCGTGAGAAGACCGGTGGCTGCGTGTGCAGGAAGTCGAGATAGCTGGTGGGCCGACCTCGCCCATCACCTCGGCCGCCCTGCTGGACCCGATCCTGGACCAGCATCTCAAGGATTCGGTTGGTGGCCTCCTGGTTCTGCTCCGACCGCATCATGATATCCAGCACATTGGGAGGAGGAGGCGGATCACCACGGCCAGGCTGTGATCGCCCAGCACCATCATCATCGCCCATTCCTCCACGGGTCCTCATACTGTAGTCAACCAAGGCCGGACAACAAGAGTTAGAACCACAGGAGGGAACATGTCCCAACCCGAACAAAACCCGCAAGACAACCCAAGCCAGACTGTAGCACTCCACATTGGAGTCCAACAAGTCTATTACGCCCAAAGGTAAAACACAACTCACACTGCAGGTGGCATGGCACATGCATGAAATAACATGAGATGCACGATTCCGACGCAACTCACACTCACCACTAATAAGCACAGGGCGGGGATAAGTGTTACTTTCTATCTAATGCATTAATGACAATCCTAAGCAATCTCCTAACTGGTCGTCAAGTTGGGGTCCGTCTTTGTGCGCCTTGCTCTGATACCAACCTGTGAGAGAGAGCCGCCCAGATCGTCCTCGAGTTGTTGGATGATCGGTCGTTCCCATCGGATTTGGATCCTAGCAACAAATCACCGGAGGTGATCCTGATGCTATTACCCAAGCCCAATGGAGACCACCCTACGAACGTCCAACGACTCGACAACAACCCCGGTATTCCCCCGGTATGCGATCCGAAACTCGCCCAGGATCCCCACATACCGGTTCCCAAGTCATATCACAACAGTTCCCACAAAGGGGCATCGAACCCAACTCACTACCAGAGACGCACGAACGCGGAAGCAACAAAACACACACGGCACACGGAAGCCCAAAGAACGACCAAACAAACAGGAAGCGAAGAGCCAATAGGTTCCATTACAGAAATAAAAGTGCAACAGTTTACAAAAGTAAAGCCAACTATCCTATACAACAAAAGTAGAACACCCCGGAAGTGTCATGCCCTGAACACTTCCGGGCGCACACGCGCGACGGCCTCTACTCGGTGCCCCGCCCGGTCACCGATAGGCAGTAGGGGCAGAACTCACACCCCTCTGGATCCTCACCTGCAAAACCACAAAGCAGAAGCCTGAGTACAAAAGGTACTCGCAAGTCTTACCCGTGGTCCATATACGACCGACTCCAAAGGATATGCATTTGGATGTAACAAGGAACAAGCTGAAGGTAAAATTTGCAGAAATGCTCTTATTTGTGGTTTAGTTACTTAACTACTCAATTCACCACAGTCTTAAGCGGTTGTTACTGCACCTACTTCTAGCATGAATTTTGATCAACATTAATTAAAGCAAACACCACCTTCCAAAACAAGGCTCCAGCCCAACGGCGAACCACAAGTTCAAGTTGTTTACTACGCAGAAGAAGTTCAGATCAAGCTTGCTCATATCCGAGAGCGCGGCAATTCGAATCGCTTTATTAACCCTGCAGGGAAGCATTGATCGCACGACACTTACCACAAGGGCCTAGTGTCAACCCCCTCCCAACCATACCCAATCGAAGCGTCCTCCTGTGGCCCGAAAACCTAGCACCCCCTCGAGCTGCCCCAAGCCCGGCTTGGCGCTCGAGAGTCGGCCTAAGCCTCGCCCTCAACCACGTCCAACCACAGGAAGTTACGGTCCATCGATTCCATATGAGAGAAAGAGTGGCTTACCGTACC
The DNA here is from genome assembly GCA_036346355.1 of Rhipidocladum racemiflorum. NCBI lineage: Eukaryota > Viridiplantae > Streptophyta > Magnoliopsida > Poales > Poaceae > Rhipidocladum > Rhipidocladum racemiflorum. The sequence goes on from CM070591.1 coordinate 41,171,444, forward strand.
ATAATCGGGCATGCGACCAACCGGGGTGTGCTCAAACTGATTCCACTTACGGATCGGTCCTTAACTGACACAGACGGGGCTACACATTTGAGTCTCCATACCCAAATGAACCGACTCCCCGCCCGGTCCACAATTCATTTCTTTCCAAAACCTTTCCCAATCCCAAGTCCAACATAACGTAGTATGCGTGATAGTAACAATCGCAAGTGACAGAATCCTCCGTCACTTGGCCCGAACCCAACATCTAAGCATTTCTAAGCGTGGCTCGATATATTACCCATAAGCTAGCTTCAAGGACAGAATTAACAACACCAAGGAGTAAATGCAGCAATTAGGATCTAACCTAACCCACAGTTCAATTCCTAATGCAAATACTTAACCAACAAATAAGCAATTTATTCCCGAAAGTAAATTAATATAGAGGATCAGATATGCTTAGGGGCTTGCCTGCTTCTGCTTGCGGATCGACAGCAACGTGCCCTTCGGCAACTCCCTCAACCACGGCCACGTCAGTCGCCGCGGGATCGTTCTCTACACGGATACAATGCATAATTAAAATGCATGCAATGCATATGAATGAAGTACAACTGAAAAACCCCGAAGAAACAACGCAACCGAACAACTCGACTCAATCGGACAGACCAGCCTAACCCGGACAGTCCGGGTATTTGATCCGGACTCTCCGGACAATCCGGACTCTCCGGCCCATTCGGTCCGGATACTCGGCAGAGGCGGACACTCGACGGGTGTCCGGACACTCCGAACCTGGCGAGTTTCACCCAATAACTCGACGGATCGAGGTGCCGCCAAGTCCAACGGCAACACGGGGACCCGATCTATGACTTTCCTACACGTGGCAAGGCCGAAGAGGCTTATAGCTAACCCAACTCCACGAGGAACGACACTAACCCATGAAACCACTAGCCAACTCCAAACGACCCTTGGATCGGCATTACTACTACCCGCTCTACCACACTAGCACCCACATTCATCAATCCAAGCCCCACACTAACCCTAGGATCACTACAACCCAAAAACCCTAAAGCTCAAGATCCAACTCCAAGATTTCAAATCTAAACCTAAGCGCTAACTCCCACCATTAATGACCCTAGAACCCAAGAATCCCACGAATCGACCCCCAAGAGAGAGACCTACCTCCAAGGAAGATGGAGGAGAAGCAATGCCGGGTGGAGGAAGGAGGATGCCGGCGCGAGGACGAGCTAGAGGACGCCGGGGAGGAGCCACGGAGGTCGCCGGCCGGTGGGGCTCGCCGGAGTGGAGCTAGGGGGGGTGGTGGGGAGAAGCACCAAGGAGTGTGGAAGGCTAGGAGGTAAGAGGAGGAGTGGTGGGGAGGCTAAGAAAACAAGTGTTTATAGCCCCACCCCGAACATACCGGACACTCCGGACATTAACCCGGAGACTCCGGGTTGGGGTCTTCGGTATAGCCAACCCGGACACTCCGGACATTTGGTCCGAACACTCCGGGTTGGGGCGCTCGGTCAGCCCAATCCGGATACTCTGGACTCTTATCCGGACATTCCGGGTTGGATCCGGACACTCCGGATGCTGATCCGGATACTCCGGATGCTCCAGAATTTTTGAAAGTTTGGGGCCTTGACAGTAGGCAACCCCTTGCCAATCACATCGTATGTGACTCTTGTTTGTTGGGTGGCATCCAATGCCCCGGCTCCCAACACTGATGCCCCGAGGCCCAAAACCATTTTGATAGCCTTGATAAGTAAACCAATACTATGCGTGTGAAGTTCGACTTCATCCCAATGGTCAAGGAAATTAATGGCACCCTGTTGTATGCTAAAACTACCAATTAACATACATGACCTACAAGACCTTTTGGGCGCAGCTATTGGAAGGGCATCGAACACTTAATTTTTCGAGAGAAACTATTCTATCATATGAAAATCATATCCACCAACTATGAAATATGAAGGAATAGCATGACAGGAATCATCACAAACAATCATATTGACTTGTGAAATGGTATGGCCCGTGGCGTTCCGATCTCCATCAAATCAGGGTATAACTACCATTCCCACAATCTAGCATTCCTACCACGCCGCATCTACCAGCTATGCACACAAGGGTACAACTGGTGGTTTTTAAAAACATACACCGTGCTGGCCTGCTCTACGTGGAAGATCGTCCACTCTTCGGCCTACCAACAAGCACAGCTAACCCCTCACACTTCAGGTACTAGAATAGACTGTCCCATACCAGCTTGCGTGGTTGCGCTGCGTTCCTTTAGAAAGCGTCTCAAGTTCAGTCCTTATAGTTTTTGCCTAGTGACTCAAGCGGGGAACTCCACTTAACTCGCCAACCACTCGCCACCAATGTAACTAGCACATAATATACCTCCCGCCAAGTCTAATTACCGACTAGACATTCCACATTTACCAAAGTACTTTCACAAGTCACGTTTTCAAAACCAATTACCATAATCCATAGTTTTGAGTGTTTGGTAAAAGAGTGACTTTCAGACTCATTCCTATTGCATTGTCTAAGCATGTGCAGTTACTAGATTCGTTTATACCCAATTGACATTTTATTTAATTGTCTAACCCTACTTAAGGTTGCCAATGGATTTGAGGGAATTAAATTGAGGAAATCCACCAAATCAGGGTATAACTACCATTCCCACAATCTAGCACTTTATTGAATTTAAACAATGCATACAGTTTGAGAAATCAAAGTAAACATCGTGAAATATGGGATCAATATGTTCAAAGGAGGTGCTTGCCTTGTTGTTGCTCTTCGGTGATGTCCGGGATGATTTCAGGAGTGCTTGATGCGAATCCTGACTCGCTAGCCTCTAAACGAGCAAAAACAGGAAAAACGACGAAAGCGAAATAAATTAGCGAAAAAGAGAATTAAGTGCATAAACATCAACTTAACATCAAATAAGACTCAAACCAGTGCTCAGAGAGAAAAGAAAAGAGCAAAACGAGAAAAACGGCGAAATTGCGACAAATACGACGGTTTCTACCCTACGCGAATGAAAATATAATAACTGAAGAAAATACAACAAAATTTGGTTAAATACCTAAAAATAGGTATAATAGACCTAAAGGAACTTAGTGGAACTCGTTTGGTACTAAAACGATCAACCGGGAGCTAAAACGACAATTTTTCCGAAACGGCCGAAAACGATCGTTTCGACGGAAATCCGCCAAATGACCACTTTTGCGGATTTTTGCGCAAAATGATTTTCCGACTTCGCAACAAGCTAAAGCAAGATATTTAGGACTTAGTTGGATCGGTTGCAAAGCAATTCCTAATGAAATTGACCAAAATTGAATCAAAACACAAAACCGCGGAGTAATTACCGACAAAAATCGTTTTGAGTCTGTATTGAGTCCAAACGCGATCGAATCCGCGCGTGGGTTCCCGATACGGATTCAAACACTCATTACCTAACTAAAATGCTCGGTAGAAACGCAATTTGCTTTAAATCTTCTAAAACGGCCATAATGACCAAAACGGCTAAAAACGGCTGTTTTCGCCCAAAATGGCAAAAAGGTGCAAAATGCAATAAATGAAGCGGCGACTTTTCTTAGGCTTACTAATAGGTATTTTAGGATATTTAGGACCTATCTAGGCCTTACCCCACTGAAATTCACTTAACCTACATTGAATTCGGATCAAAAGCGTAATTTGGCTCGATAAATGCGCCTTCGATCGCATAAAGTCCGAAAACGGCTCAAACGCGATTCCACTTGCGCGAGAAGCACGTTTTCGACTTCACTAGGCTTAAATGATCCTAAATGACTTATTCCGATAGCTAACTGGCAAAGAAGCACTAAAATGTGGAAAATGGCCAAAATGGCCAAATGGCTTGAAATCGAGTCAAATCACCCAAAAGGGCCATTTTGACTAAGAATGCCGCAAGCCTTGTTTTAAGCCCTCGGCTAGTTGCTTAGGGATACTTATGACCTGTCGGAGCTATTCCCCAACATAGTTGACTTAATTTAGTTGGACTTTTGCTCAATTGCCCGCTTAAACTCGGCAAACACCCGAGAAACGGGAAAAGTCCGAAAAGCGGCTTGAATGCGATCTAAAGCATACGTGAAGCATGCTATCGACCTTAGTGACCTTAAACGAAGCTAAACGAAGCAAAAACTCATTAAATGGCTTTGGTTACTATGATCACTAAAATAAAATGGGTGCTAGGAAAATGCAAAACTAACCCTTCTGAGCTCGTTTACAAGCACCGGGAGAGCTGATAGTGCCGACCATGCGTGCTACAGGCCCTTGGCACTTTATAAAAATAACTGGATCTCGAGGAACAAAATAAAATGCGGGCTAGCAAAATGCAAATCTAGCGATTCTAACTGCTTTTCTAGCCTCTAAGAGAACTAATGGCGCAGTCATTACATGCCTCGGAGCTCTAGGATTTTATAAAAATAAAAGAGACCTAGAGCTGCAAAGTGCATTGAGAAATTGCCGAAACTGAATCTCGACTTTGCTAATCGAGGTTTCACCTCGCAAGGAGGCTATCCAGACTATCCATTTGTTCACCGGACTTCTACAAATTTCCAAAAACAAAGTGACCTAGAGCTGACAACTTGCAGCAGGATTTGACAAAATGGAATTCGACTCTTACGATCGCGATCGGGGCTATCGTAAGAGCTAACGGAGCTATCGTTACATGCTACGGACCTTTGGTATTTCGTAAAAATAATTAACACCTAGACAAATAAAATAAATTTCGGCTTTGTGAAATTGAATTACGATTCCCCGGTGGCGACTCTAGCCACCGTAATTGCTATTGGAACAGTCTATACATGCTATGCACCACTAGAACTCCGACAAATCGAAGACCTAGCGATGGGTTTGAGCGAACATGAAGGTGATCAAAAGCTAGGTCGACTATAGGGTTAAATGAGCCTAACGACGACACGAGTCTAGATTTTAAAGCGAAATTACCATGCCATGTGTCGAATGCATGGCACCTAGATATGACCTAGGCTAGGGCTTGAGGGAACTTGACGAAACGCGAAGCTACGAAGGGGAGAGTCGTAGCTAAGCAAGAAGGGAATCCCGGCAGCCGAGAAATCAAGACAGATTGCAAAAGCACCACGGGAGCTCCAAGAAACGTCGATGAACCTCGACGAAATACTCACTTGAGAGGGTATGGGAGGTGGAGATCGCGATGAGGACGTCGAATCTTGCCTCCAAATCGCCTTCGGTCGAATCGCCTCCGAATGACTGGATTTGGTGCTCTAGGGCTTGGGGCCTCCTTCTCTTGAGCTCTCACGGTTTGGGGAGAGGAATGGCTGGTTTGGGGAGGCTTGGAAATGAGTTGGCACATGTATAGACACTATGCACTTATGAAGGGCATTTTGGTCCAATGCCAAAACTTGAAGATTCAAACATCTAAAGCTGATTTTGAATACTTCTAAGATATTTTGGATAGTTTTTGAGGACTTTTAGACATTTAATTTCCTAAATTTCCAATTTGTCCAAAAGGACAATTACAAACTGCAACTGAACTCAATTTGATTTTGAGTGAGTTTAATTAAGTTGAAGGGTTCTTTTGGATCCCAGTCGAGTCTACTCAGCTCAAAATACAGAAATACACAAACTTGATGTATTATTGAACAACGTTTGTGTACAATGGTACAGTGCTTCGAGTATAAAAATACTCGGGATATTACAGCCTACCCCCCTTACAAAAATCTCGTCCTCGAGATTGCTAAAGCTCTCGAAGGAAATCGGGGTACTCGGCTAGGATATGATCTTCACGCTCCCATGTGGCCTCGCCTTCTGAATAGTTGCTCCACTGGATCTTGAGCATCTTGATAACCGTACTGCGAGTATGACGCTCAGCTTTCTCGAGAATATGAACTGGATACTCTCGATATGAAAGATCAGGCTGCAGATCAAGATTGTCCAATTGAGTAACTTCTGATGAAATGCGAAGGCTTTTCTTCAGTTGGGACACGTGGAACAAATCGTTAACGTCCGCAAGCTGTGGTGGTAGCTCAAGCTGATAAGCTACAGCACCAATCTTCTCCAGAATCCGGAACGGACCGATGTATCGCGGGGCTAGCTTCCCGCGAACCTGGAATCTGCGAGTACCACGGAGTGTTGAGACTTTGAGGTAGACAAAGTCACCCACCTCAAAGCTCAACTCACGGCGACGGCGATCAGCGTAGCTCTTCTGACGAGACTGAGCTTCTCTCAGTCGATCCCGAATCAAACTAACTTGCTTTTCTGCCTCTTCGATTGTGGCTGGCCCGAAGAGTTGCCTCTCACCAACCTCGGACCAAAATAATGGCGTTCTGCACTTTTTGCCATAAAGAGCCTCGAAGGGTGACATCTGAAGGTTGGCTTGGTGACTGTTGTTGTAGGAGAATTCGGCGAATGGCAAGCATTTCTCCCACGACTTGTTGTAGCACAAAGACACAAGCCCTGAGCATATCTTCTAAGATCTGATTTGCTCTTTCCGTCTGTCCGCTGGTCTGGGGATGGTATGCAGTGCTGAAAGACAGTTTAGTGCCAAGAAGTGACTGCAAACTCTCCCAAAATCTGGAGGTGAACTGCGAACCACGGTCAGAGACTATGACTTTTGGAACCCCATGGAGCCGAACAATGTTCTGCAAGTAAAGTTCTGCTAGCTTGGGGCCCTCATATGTGGTACGTACTGGGATGAAATGTGCTACCTTGGTCAGACGGTCAATGATCACCCAAATAGAGTCGTGACCGGTGGACGACTTCGGTAGACCAGTAATGAAATCCATCCCAATCTCTTCCCACTTCCACTCAGGAATCTCTAGTGGCTGAAGTAACCCGGCTGGTCTTTGATGTTCAGCTTTGACACGCTGGCATATGTCGCATCGGGCTACGTACTTAGCAATGTCCTTCTTCATACCCGGCCACCAGAATCGCTCACGGATATCCCGGTACATCTTTGTACTACCGGGATGGATGGAGAGAGGAGAGTCATGGGCTTCATCCAGAATCTTCCCTTTTACTTCTTCATCAGCTGGGACATAGATCCGACGCCCATGCATAATCAGCCCCTCTGCACTCTCAGAGAACTTCAGGAGAGTGCGCTCCTCAGCCAACTGGCTCCTGATCTCAATCACAGCATCATCTTGGAGCTGAGCTTCCTGAATCTGAGACTCTAGTGTGGGCTGTACGGCTAAAGCAGCAATATAGACATACTCAACCACTTCTAGATTGAGCCTCTGAAAGTCTTCAATCAACTGAGGCTGACCAATGACACCCAAGGCATTCACTGTATGCAGCTTGCGACTAAGAGCATCTGCAACAACATTAGCCTTGCCAGGGTGGTAATGAATACCCATATCATAGTCTTTGATCAGCTCTAGCCATCGGCGCTGCCTCAAATTCAGATCTGGCTGGGAGAAGAAGTACTTCAAGCTCTTGTGGTCGGTGTAGATCTCACATATGTTACCTATGAGATAATGTCGCCACAGCTTGAGAGCATGAACAACAGCTGTAAGCTCCAAATCATGAGTCAGATAATTGGCTTCATGCGGCTTCAGCTGTCAAGAAGCATATGCAACCACTTTGCCCTCCTGCATCAACACACATCCGAGCCCAAGGCGAGATGCATCACAGTATACGTCGAAGCTCTTGTGGATGTCAGGGAGGACTAGCACTGGCGCAGTGGTGAGTCTTTGTTTCAGCTCCTGAAAGCTGGTCTCACAATCAGTCGACCACTCAAACTTATTCTCCTTCTTGAGTAGCGCTGTCATGGGTTTAGCAATCTTGGAGAAGTTCTCGATAAACCGGCGATAATATCCGGCAAGACCGAGAAAACTCCGAATCTCTGGGACATTGCGGGGCTGCTCCCAATCAAGTACATCCTGTACCTTGCGTGGATCAACTGCTACCCCGCCCTCTGACAGGACATGTCCCAAGAACTCCACCTTCTCGAGCGAACTTCGCACTTACGGAACTTGGCATACAGCTGATGCTCGCGAAGCTTGCCAAGCACCATATGCAAGTGAAGTGTGTGCTCTTCCTCATCTTTGGAGTATATGAGGATGTCATCAATGAACACAACCACAAATCTATCAAGGAACTCCATGAAGACCTTGTTCATCAGATTCATGAAGGTGGCTGGTGCATTGGTGAGGCCAAATGAAACAACTGTATACTCGTACTGACCATAACGAGTAACAAAGGCAGTCTTCTGGATATCCTCCGGACGGATCTTGAGCTGAAAATAGCCGGATCTCAAGTCTATTTTGGAGAAGACTCGAGCTCCGCCCAACTGGTCAAACAAATCGTCGATCCGAGGAAGAGGATACTTGTTCTTGATAGTGACCTCATTCAAGGACCGGTAATCAACGCACAGGCGAAGAGTGCCGTCCTTCTTCTTGACAAAGAGAACAGGACTGCCCCAGGGAGAAGAGCTGGGACGAATGAACCCCTTCTCAAGCTGCTCCTTGAGCTGTTTCTTCAATTCAACTAGCTCATCAGAAGGCATCCTGTAGGGACGCTTGGAGATAGGAAAAGTGCCAGGCAACAAATCAATGATGAACTCTACATCGCGATCAGGAGGTAGACCTGGCAACTCATCAGGGAACACATCAGGATACTCGCACACTACAGGCGTCTGAGCTGTCTCTGGCACAGCAAGAGCATTGAGCAAAGAATGCTGGGCAGAGGGAACTGATGAGAAGGTCACTGAAATGCCATCAGGATTGACTAATAAGATAGACCTTCTGGCACAGACAATATACCCCTGGTTCTTGGACAACTAGTCCATACCCAGAATCACATCAAGACCTGATGTCTCAATGTTAATGAGATCACCCCAGAAATCTACTTCGTTGATCACAATTCTAACTTCTGGACTTACCAGTTCAGCAACTAAAACAGACCCAGGTGAGTGGATCAGCAAGTACTTGTCGAGGTGGACAGAAGGAATCCCATGCTGATCAACAAACCGGGAAGAAACAAAAGAATGCGATGCTCCAGAGTCAAATAAAACCAAGGTAGGTACAGAATGCACCAACAACGTACCCAAGACCACATCTGGAGCTGTAGCTGCCTCCTCTGCGGTGGCCACGTTCAAACGGCCACGGACCGGGGCCGATAGTGCTCGGGAACCGGGACGTCCTGCCTGACCACCCCCACGCCCACCAGACTGACTCTGGGGATGGGCCGGTGCACTCTGAGCTGCTGGCCGCTGCTGCTGCCTGCTCGGGCAGGCATTGGCGAAGTGCCCCTTCTGGCCGCAGGCGAAGCAAGTAACATGGGCATGCGGGTTCTGGAACCCCGACTGCTGCACTGGGCGGTGGTGTGACTGAGCAGCACTCTGAGTAGGGCGAGGAGGAAGGCCCTGAGGTCGCTGGGCTGGTGGCGCTGAAGACTGCGAGCCCGACTGAGCAGAGGCTCGGCTCCTGGAAGGGCCGCCACTGACCGGCCGCTGCGCTGCCCATTTGCGCTTACGGCTCTCCATAAGCGCTCTCGTGCTCTCCTCAGCGCGAATGGCCTTATCCACCAGTACTTGCATACTGGGGATATCCTGGACAGACAGCACATGCTTAATCTCCTCAGTAAGGTGCTCTCTGAACAAAGCCACCCTCCGTGCCTCGGTGGTCACCTCATCATCCACATACCGGGACAGGTGGTTGAAGCGGTGAAGGTAATCCATCACAGACGAGGATCCCTAGCGAAGATTATAAAACTCCCGCTTCTTCATCTCGACTAGCCCCGATGGGATGTGGAATGAGCGAAAGGCAGCCTTGAACTCTGCCCAACTGGTCACCTGATCTGCTGGTCGAAGAGCTTTGAAGCTGCTCCACCATGAAGTCGCTGGTCCTCGGAGGTAGTAGGAGGCGTCTTGCACCTTCTCATCGTCGGTGCTGACCGACTAGCACCAGCCTTCCCTCTATGTCATTGAGCCAATCCTCCGCCTCCATGGGATCTGCTTTCTTGTGGAGAAGTTAGGCGGCCGAGTTCTGGAACTCGACGACCTAGGATCGCTGAAGCTACCGTGTGGCTACATTTCTTCTTGGCCCTGAATGAGTTGTAACATCAGCTCCATGAGCTGAGTCTGACGCTGCATCATGGCTGCCATGTCAGGGAGAGGAGGAGGAGGAGGGAGCTCCTCATCCTGGGCCCTAGGCTGGGAGCGGACCTCTGCCTGGTCCCCAGCTGGAACATGGGACTGTTGGGTCCCCTGTCTCTGAGATCCCGCTGCTCCAACATGCTCCCCAGCATCACTGGCTGCTGGGCGCGCGCGAGCACCACGCCTCTTTGGCGGCATCCTGAAATGCACAGCTGAGTTAATCAAACCGCACAAAACAGGTGAAAAGAGCTCGATCCTAAAGAATGCAGACAGAATCATAAACATCCCAAAACACTCAACCAAAACTGCACAAGAACAAAGCCATCGGCAAATTAAGGAAATGATAAACAAACCCTAATTACAATCACAAACATCTACTTTTAACCCACTTAAACCAAACCCGTGTTCCTTCTAATCCTTTTGAATAAGATCGAAGAAGAAATCAAATTTTGAGATTTGGATTAAGATCAGATTCATTTTGAAGAGTAGATGAGTGAAAAACTATAGATTAGGCAAGATCAGCATTCTACATTTTTAAATTAGAGTTTGTAACTGAAAATAAATTTTCAGAATAAAATCTGTTCCTAAGTCTACCGACTAGCTAACTAAGTCTTCCTGCAGTCAATGGCTCTGATACCACCGCTGTGAGAGCCCCTTCTTCCTATACCGTACTGTACACCGTCTACTGTAGTGTACGGCATCGTATAGCAACAGGGTTCTCGGTACCGGAAATCTGAACCTAAAAATTTCAATCACCGCAATCGAAATCCTAGCTTCAAACCCGGTACCAGTACGCACCAGATACTGGTTCCCTGGATCAATAGCCCAGTATCGCATACCAACATCGTGAATATCAAAGCACAGAAGCTAACTTAATTTACATAACTGGGTACCGGAAATCTGAACCTAAAAATTTCGATCACCGCAATCGAAATCCTAGCTTCAAACCCGGTACCAGTACGCACTGATCTTGGTTCCTGGATCGAGCTCAAGATCGCATACCAACATCGTGAATATCAAAGCACGAAGCTAACTTAATTTACATAACTGGGTGTATAACTTGCGAAATATAATACAGGCCAAAAGAAGAAGTACGACAATGAAACCCAAAAGAAACACAACCAGCAGTAGCCGCCCACCAACCCTAAGGCTACCGATCGAGGAAGGGCCCATGAAGCCACAAAGCTCACGAAGTGAGGCTCGCCATCATCCAGGACATCGGCAATACCTTCCTCTGGGGAAAAAGGTTAGCAACAAAGACGGTGAGTACACGTATGTACTGCAAGACTTTAGTGTATGGAAATATAATTAAATGCAGGCCGATACAAATGAAATGGCTGCTACACTAGGTCTCATAAAAGCGGCGATTGAAACAGTTCATCGAAAAGTAGTACATAATGTAAAAGACAGTAGCTTTGAATAAAACATATTTACTGAGATATGTAACATTTGAGCTTCTACCGCCATCATCCATGATCGCACTGGGATACGAAACGACATCCATATATACATAAATCCACCAAGTACCATACCGAACCAAATACCTTTAGCTAGACTCGAAGTAACTTTTATTTTTGAAACCAAAACAAATACTATACTCGATCCATTAAGCGAAGAATTGCTCTTAACCGTGAGCACGGCTAATCGATTAGATTTGTTTTAAGACTCTGCAGAGTTTGCACACTTTACCCAAACACAATTCATAATTGCACTCCTGTCGGCCCAGGATACACGCGATACCGAGAGGTACCCGATATGCAAGAATGAACTATTCGTTCCCATCGTTAAGGGTTTAGCCACAACCCAAAGACCGGCATTTAAAACCCCTGCTATGGCGAAAGAGGCCAACTCCACACGAAGGGAGCCACCGGAGAAGAAACCTTGTGACGGCGGCCAAAATACGCATCGCGGCATTTCCCATAGCATGGCGACGCCCGTTGTATCATTTATGAATCGGAGGATCTACCACGCCGCATCTACCAGCTATGCACACAAGGGTACAACCGGTGGTTTTTAAAAACATACACCGTCTTGGCCTGCTCTACGTGGAAGATCATCCACTCTTCGGCCTACCAACAGTACTGACTAACCCCTCACACTTCGGTACTAGAATAGACTGTCCCATACCAGCTTGCGTGGTTGCGCTGCGTTCCTTTAGAAAGCGTCTCAAGTTCAGTCCTTATAGTTTTTGCCTAGTGACTCAAGCGGGGAACTCCACTTAACTCGCCAACCACTCGCCACCAATGTAACTAGCACATAATATACCTCCCGCCAAGTCTAATTACCGACTAGACATTCCACATTTACCAAAGTACTTTCACAAGTCACGTTTTCAAAACCAATTACCATAATCCATAGTTTTGAGTGTTTGGTAAAAGAGTGACTTTCAGACTCATTCCTATTGCATTGTCTAAGCATGTGCAGTTACTAGATTCGTTTATACCCAATTGACATTTTATTTAATTGTCTAACCCTACTTAAGGTTGCCAATGGATTTGAGGGAATTAAATTGAGGAAATCCACCAAATCAGGGTATAACTACCATTCCCACAATCTAGCACTTTATTGAATTTAAACAATGCATACAGTTTGAGAAATCAAAGTAAACATCGTGAAATATGGGATCAATATGTTCAAAGGAGGTGCTTGCCTTGTTGTTGCTCTTCGGTGATGTCCGGGATGATTTCAAGAGTGCTTGATCACGAATCCCGACTCGCTAGCCTCACGAACGAGCAAAAACAGAAAAGCGACTAAAGCGAAATAAATTAGCGAAAAAGAGAATTAAGTGCATAAACATCAACTTAACATCAAATAAGACTCAAACAAGTGCTCAGAGAGAAAAGAAAAGAGCAAAACGAGAAAAACGGCGAAATTGCGACAAATACGACGGTTTCTACCCTACGCGAATGAAAATATAATAACTGAAGAAAATACAACAAAATTTGGTTAAATACCTAAAAATAGGTATAATAGACCTAAAGGAACTTAGTGGAACTCGTTTGGTACTAAAACGATCAACCGGGAGCTAAAACGACAATTTTTCCGAAACGGCCGAAAACGATCGTTTCGACGGAAATCCGCCAAACGACCACTTTTGCGGATTTTTGCGCAAAATGATTTTCTGACTTCGCAACAACCTAAAGAAAGATATTTAGGACTTAGTTGGATCGGTTGCAAAGCAATTCCACCCCACCGATGATGTCACCATGACGTCATCGCCGACGTCACACGCGTGCGGGCGCAGCCACTGACATGTGAGCCCACTGCTCACGTCAGTGGTGACGTCAGCGGCGACCAGCACTGACCCACGCGGCTTTGACTCCCGCACACGTGGTGTGATCTTGACCGTTGATTTGAAATCCGACAGTCACGATTCAATGTAATCTCATGTATAAGGATCTACGTGGCCAAATCCAGTCCGTTCAAATCAGATCGAACGCCCAAGATTCGCTCGGATTTGCCGCATCAAGTGGGGTGACGTGGCATGTCCCGACGTGAGACATGTGGCATGATCTAGACTGTGCAACCTCAATCCAACGGCTAAGAAAAGATCTACACAGTAAAACCTGATCTAATTCGATCTGTACGATCTAAATTCTAAAGTGGAGATCAAATCCAACTCGCAACAGTACGGGCTACGTGGCTAAATCTAGAGTGTTCAATCTAGATCCGACGGTTGGGAACAGATCTACGTGATACTGTTAGATCCAATCAAGACCGTATGATCTACATCTAACTGATGAGATCTAAACCGACTGATGCACAAAGGCGGTGACATGGACGAACCTAGCGCGTCGGATGAAGATCGGACGGCAATCGGAGCTCAAAGATCCCTGTGATGGAGCGGTGACGCTCGGTTGCCAGAGACGAAGACGACAATGATCCCACCGACATTTGGCTGTGAATCCGGCGAAGTGGATGGTCTCCGCCGAAGTGTCTCAACACGTGCACTCCAGATCTGGATCCAGCAACGGCGAACAACGGCGGAACACGGTGGAAAACCCACAGAAACTGAAGTGGCGGCTACCCGAACTACGATGAGAAATTGCGGTGTGCTCGTGGCTCTTCTGCGGATGGCAGCTGGGGCAACACATGCGCGAGGAAAAGACGAACCTCAGGCAACCATCCTGTGAAATCATGTGCTGAAAAATTGGCTTAGAACTGACTTAGAATTGGATTTGCAAAATGTGCTTGTGCATGTGTTTGACAATTTGACAAGAAACAGTAAGTTTCTCTTTGCGCCGGACTAATTTTCAAGTTCCAGAGAGTTGGACGGTTACACCGGACGGATTGTGTTTCAGTCCGTTGTGAACGTGTTTTTGCTGGTCTGATTTCTCGAAGAGACAGATTGTTGGACGTTTGCATCGGACCAACTTTTTGGTCCGCCATGAACATGTATTTGAGTCCTTTTGCATCGGACCAAGTTTTTCAAGTAACCGAGGTTTTGACGTGTACGTCGAACCATTTCTTTTGGTCCGCCGTAAACGTGATTTTGACGTTTTTCCGCCGGACTGTTTTCTTTCAAAAACAGTAAGTTTTACATGTATGCCGGACCGTTTTCTTTGGTCCGGCGTGAATGGCTTTTGCTTAATTAGGGTTTTGAGCGATTTGGAATTGATTTTTGGATTTGAATTTGAGATTATGAAATTTGTGAGAATTTCATGATGCTTGTTTTGAAGTGGAATTTATGCAATGCTCGTGTGAGTATTTGCATGGACTAATGTTGAGTCAAGTCGCGGACTTGTGCTCGAAATTGTTTTGTGGTTAGTTCATGTGCAGGTATTGCTCGAGGGCGAATGTGGTCGATGATGGGACTGGAACTAGGTTCAGGGAGGAACTGAGGTCTTTGTGGTCAAAGATGTCATGCGGGACGTTCGGGCTAAGAGAATGGTGCACATGAAGAATTGTTAGTCACGTGAGAATGGCAGGAGGTCATTCGCGTGCAAAGTGTTAGTCACGTGAGTATGGCAGGTGGCCATACGCGTGCAAAGTGTTAGTCACGTGAGTATGGTAGGGTTGCCATACGCGTGCAAGAGTTGTACTTGGCCAGGTTGGGCCAAGTGGAGTTGTGTTTGAATACATACTCTTTCTAGGATTAGGAGTGGGACTCCTACTAGGATTAGGAATTGTATTCAAGACTCCTTGTGTTGTGCTCCTTTAAATAGGAGGGGTGTCTCCTGTTGAAGGGCAATCAAGGTGAGCAAGGCGCATTGAGAGCCTCAAGCTCAGTTTTAGGGTTTGTACTCTTTTGATGGGAGTACTTTAGACAAAAGAAATAAAGATCAATTCTTCCAAGATCCTTGCGTGCTACAGTAACCACGTTGCTACAGTGTTTCCTGTTTTGGTTCTTGTTTGCATGCTTGTTCTAAATTCTAGATTGGGTTTTGTTCTTTGAGTTTCATCTTGATTTGATCCATCCAAAACCTCTCTAGAGTATTGATTTAGAGTTCCTCAAAGTCTAGTTGATTAATCTTTTGAAGATCTTATTTAATCTTGAAGTTTTGGTTAGATCAATTCTCGTCATATTCTGCCACAGCAAGCTTGCGAGGTTCATAACTTTTGATTCGTAAGTCCGATCGAGCTGATTCTTTTTGATCTTGATTCATATCAGAATCTAGTTTCTTGTGTCCAAATTTTAGATCAATCTAACGGTTGGATCTCCAGTAATTTGCATTTTACCAAACCTCTATAGTTCTGTTTTTGTCTAATACGAGGCAGTTATTTGGTTCCGTTTTGGGGTGAACTTTTATTAGATCAAAGATTTGGTTTTAGCTTCCGCACAATCGTTCACCCCCCCTCTGATTGCTATATTCGTATACTTCGATCCTACACATCCACGCATTAAATATCGGCCCCAACGTCAAGTGAGGCGCAGATTTCATAGAGGTGGTTGGTGGTGGCGGCGGCGGCGTCCGACGGCGATGCGAACGCACACGTACATGTGGGAGAATCTCGATCGTTGGATCTGGATCCGACGGTCGGTGCGTGTCGGGACCCGAATTTGCAAATCCTGACCCTTTGTGTATTCAGCACTAGTCCAGGATCACGCTAGTGCACACAGTCTCAATATTGGTAAATATCACAATCATACTCAATGAAATAGTAGACTACTTTATTTAAATAGCCAAACTGGTTGCTTGGCCTTATGGTCAAGTTACAAAAGTACGCCTCGCAGGGCGAAATCTTATTGAAAGAATAACTGCAGCGGAAAAGAATCATCGTGGCGCCACTCAGTTTACCACAGGCAACTAACTGGCCTCGCTCCCTAAGTAGACGGCTCCTCCTGAAGTTCTTTCTCCAAAGCTGGCGTCGCTTCTTCTTCAACTGATGTTGTATTTTGCAAGGGGTTAGTACTTGGTACTCAGCAAGTCATACATAGAATGCAGAGCTAATATTCTACATACATGGCTTATTACAAAGGATAGTTTCATGGTTCATTTGCAGTAAAGCAGTAAGTGTAAATACAGGTAATAGATTGCAAAGCAGTAAAACAATAATTAAAGATAATAACTTTCGCAAACATTGCACAAGTAAAGCATTTAACAACCTAAGTCCAATTCTCAGTTCCATCCCAACCATTTTCCAATCCAGGTTATTTTCACGAAAGTCTAACCCTTGACTGTAATTCTCGAGTAGTGTCCAATACCGCAGACTCGGCTATTCGAATAGATTTTTCACTCTGCAGAGGTTATATACTTTACCCACAAGATATAGTCAAACACCACAAAGGCGAGTGACCGTAACAAAGCCTTTCGGAAACTTCTACCTTAACAAGTGAACCTCCCCGGTTGCCATACACTATCCCTTCCCTCAGCGGAGGTGAAGTATAGGACCGACATACCGTTGGACGGGTACCATACCGTAGCACCTGGTACGCTCCCCCGTACAACTACACCTAGTATAGTTGACACCCCGAGGTATCACATGTAAGTTATCAGTAACCTACTTAACTAGGTCTGTCCCATTCCAGACATGTGGTTGCATGATGACTCAGTTCAAAGGCTTGCAAGGTTAAGTCCTTAGGTTGACCAGGGCAAGACTACCCAAGTAACAAAACCAAATCGACATTCCCGGTGCCACTCTTGGCCCACTTGAACAATCTTACACATGCCCCAATCTAAATCAGTTAAAACTCCCAGTTGATTACCATGCACCACGTGCCATCAACATCATCATGAATAACACATGACACTTTCCCAAAACATGTTCCATATCTCATTAAGTCAACATTAATATCTGATTACCCGAAAATCATGTCATGACTACGTGGCGGGGCTAAGCATTATACTACAGCGGTCTAATTACCCATGTTGGCAATTTGATAATGTCCAACTTCTTAAACCAAACTAGGGTGAC
This sequence comes from Rhipidocladum racemiflorum, assembly GCA_036346355.1. Taxonomy (NCBI): domain Eukaryota; kingdom Viridiplantae; phylum Streptophyta; class Magnoliopsida; order Poales; family Poaceae; genus Rhipidocladum; species Rhipidocladum racemiflorum. Next base: position 41,188,869 of record CM070591.1, read on the forward strand.
AAGGGTTCATGGCACATAATTAAGTAATCAAGGTGGCATACAACAACTAAGCATTTATCTAATTCCCAAAAATATTTAAAGCATTTTCTAATTAATTTAGCATGCAATAATTTGAATCAAAATAATTTTAAAAGGCAGGATTAACATGATCAAAGCATAACTTGCCTTCAAAAAGTACTAGTTCAGGCTCTTGCACTTGCTCCTGAGTCAAAACTTCACCTTCGAAGCATTCTGGCACTTCAACGTCTACTCGCAACGTGCAAAAATAGCAATAACTAAATAAACAGTAGACAAAAGTGTCTAAAAATTCAAATAAAATTCATCATTAAATAGAGCTCAATTTTACAAAAATTTAGGAACTGGAATCGTCTCAATCGGAGTTAAAACGCAAAAGTTATAAGCGTTTGAAGTTTAAATAAATCAATAAAAGAATGAACCGAATTAATTCATTTATTTTTCTATTGAAAAATCCGATTATGACGTTAGCATTGTAGCAGCAAAGAATTTGAATTTCCACCGAATTATTTTTCTAAAGAAAAATCGAATTATGACGTCATGCTTGCATCATCCGGTCCATGGGCTCGGTCCACGGCTTGGCTCGGGTCCACCGTGGACTCAGTCCACGCGCAGTGTCACTGACACACGGGACCCACTACTGACATTATTGCTGACGTCGGCCGAACGGCTCTGATATGTGGGGACCACCGTGACATCAGCATGACGTCATGGGTGATGTCATCGCACGGTTGGGCCAGACGCTGACACGCGAGCCCATGCTGACATCGCCCGCGTGGACCGCGTCGCCTCTGCTCCTGGCCACGTGGCACGATTTGGGCCGTCGGTTTGAAATCCGACTGTCCAGATTAGATCCAATCTCGCGTGTAAAGGACTTATGCGATCTAATCCGGTCCGTTCAAATTGGATTGGACGGCTCAGAGTGGATCTGAGTTTACCGCGTCATGGGGCGACGTGGCATGACCTGGACGGCGACACGTGGCATGATCTGCGCCGCTCGATCTTGATCGGACGGTCGAGATCGCATCTAGCGCTACAACGTGGGTTAAATCTAACCGTACAATCTAGATCTAACGGATACGATTGGATCTAACATGGTGCGGTCAAAGGGCTACGTGGCTCAATCCCGTGTGTTGGATCTAGATCCAACTGTTGATATTAGATCTAAAACCGTAACGTGGATTTCGTACGGGGTGACGTGGACGCACCTGGGACATTGGATCTTGATCGGACAGTTGACGGTGCTCGCGGAAACCCGGCAATGGCACGGTGGCTTGGGAACGCCGGAGCTGGGGACGACGACCTAAGCAACGGTGTTTCGAGGCCGCTCCGGTGAAGTGAATGGTGTGCCCAGGTTCACCTTGTCGCGGGGGTCCCGGATCTGACCTTGTTTGCACCGGAGGACGGCGGAGAACGGCGTTTCGCACGGAGGACCTTGGCGGCGCTAGCGAACTTCGGCGAGCGATTGCGGCGGCACTAGGGCTCCCCTATAGACGTGGGCTAGCGCAACAGGCGCGGCATCAAACGGCGATTCTCGGGAGAGGGTCCACGCATTAAATAGCGCTGAAGTCGAGTTCGACTTGGCGGCAAAGAGCAATGGCCGCGGTGAGGTTTCATGTCGGAGACGATGACGCGGAGCCATCCACGTGGTGCGATCGACGGCCCAGATCCAATCTGGCGCAGCTTGATCCGAACCGGCCATCGCGGGGCGACGTGGCGCAACGCTGGCCGTTGGATCGAGATCCAACGGTCACACGGGTTAGGGTTTGTGTCGGGACCCGAATCTACAAATCCGGACCCTCTGTTTATTCAGCACTAGTCCAGGAACGCGCTAGTGCACATAGTCTTAACATCGGTAAATATCACAATCATACCACTCGATACTAATAAAGTACTTTAATTAGATAGTCAAACTGGTTGCTCGACCTTATGGTCAAGTTACAAATATACGCCACGCAGGGCAAAACTTATTAAGAGAGAAATAGTAGCAGCGGAAAAATAAGATAACTTCGTGGCGCCATCCAGTATACCACAGGCAACTGACTAGGCTCGCTCCCTAAGTAGACGGTTCCTCTTGGAGCTCCTCCTCCAAAGCTGGTGTAGTCTCCTCTTCAACTGGTGTTGTATTGTGGCAAGGGTGAGAACTTGGTACTCAGCAAGTCATGCACAGAATGCAGCTAATATACTACATGCATGGCTTAATACAAAGGAATAGCTCAGGGTATATTTGCAGTAAAACAGCATTTGACAAGTAGCATAAGTAGATTCGAAAGCAATAGAAACAAGTATAGCATCAATAACTTTTCCAGGAGTTTAATCAACATCTTTCCCATCCTAATCCACATTTCCATCAACATCATTATTTAACCAAACCCAACCTTTCAAGTCCAAGTTATTTTTGAGAAAATCTAACCCTTGACTGTAATTCCCGAGCGATGTCCAATACCGCGGACACGGCTATTCGAATAGATTCTACACTCTGCAGAGGTTATGCACTTTACCCACAAGATACAGTCAAACACCACAAAGGCGAGTTCCCGTAACAAAGTCTTTCGGAAAACTTCTAACAATACAAGTGAGCCTCCCCGGTTATTCCACACTAACCCTTCCCTTAGCTAAGGCGAAGTTTAGGCCAATCAACCGTTAGATGGGTACCTGGCCTCAGCCAGACGGCTCCCCTCCGTACAACTTACACAAAGGGTGTAGTTGACCTCCTGAGGTCCCATAGGTACGTTATTAGCAACTTAGTCAACTAGGTCCGTCCCATTACAGACATGTGGTTGCACGCTTGACTCAGTTCAAAGGCTTGCAAGGTTAAGTCCTTAGGGTGACCAGGGCAAGACTACCCGAAGAACCAAAACAACCTTCCCAGTGCCACAACTGGCCCACCTGATCATTCTTGCCACATGCCCCGGTCAAAAGCTATTTATCAAACCCCTGTTGATTACCATGCACCACGTGCCATCAACATCACATGATACCTTTCCAAAACAGGTTCAATATATCATTAAGTCAATATTAACATTTGTTTGTCCAAAATCATGTCATGAGCACGTAGCAGGTCTAAGCAATATACTACAACGGTCTAAACCCATGTTGGCAATTTTAGTAATGTCCAACTAGTAATCCACAACTAGGGTGACAAGGGGTCATGGCACATATTTAAGTTATCAGGGTGTCATACAGCAACTTGGTATTTATCTAATTCCCCATGGTAAAGCATTTTCTAGTTTAAACTAGTATGCAATAATTTAAATTAAAATAGATTTCAAAATAGGATCAACATGGTCAAAGCACAACTTGCCTTCAAAAAGTACTTGTTCTTGGTATTGAGTTGGATCCTGAGTCAATACTTCTCCTTTGAATCCTTCCGGCACTTCAACGTCTACTCGAAAAGCGTGCAAATAGCAATACACGAATAAAAAATAGGCAAAAAGTGTCCAAAAATCCAAATAAAATCCATAAACAGAGAGAACATAATTTTATGAATTTTTAGGAACTGGAATCGTCAAATTCGGAGTTAAAACACAAAAGTTATGATTATTTAAAGTTTAAATAATCAATTAAATAATATTACAGAGAAAAACTTTAGTCCAAAAATTAAATAAAATTCATCATTAGGTAGATCTCAATTTTATACAAATTTAGAAATTTGAATCACTCAAATCGGAGTTGAAACGCAAAAGTTATAAGCGTTTGAAGTTTGAAACAAAATCTGAAATCATTATTTCGAATTAATAAATCATTTTCTTTTTCGGAAATTAATTATTGCGTCAGCCTGAACACGTGGCAGCCTCTGATTGGGCGGTTGACATCAGCCGGTCCATGGGCTCAGCCCACGGCTTGGCTCGGTCCACGGTGGACTCGGTCCACGGCTCCATGTGTTCTTGGCGGTGGGTCCCTCGGGTGGCGTCGCTGGCGGCGTCGTGAGGCTCACCGCAGTGGCGCGTGAGTGGGACCCAGCGGTAGCGTCATTCTTGGCGTCGATGCAACTCTTGGGACGACCGGCCCGACATCGGGCTGCCATGGCGTCGGCGTGACATCATGGTGCTTGATTTGGGTTTGGGCGGCCCGACATCACGGGCCCAGCGTGTCGGCGTCGCGGCGTGGAAGTCTTGGCTGCGTTGGCCATGGTCGCCTTCCAGGCGCGTGGCGCAATCTCGGCCGTTGGTTTGAAAATCAACGGCCCAGATTAGATCTGGCTCTCACGCATTTGGGTTAACGCGTTTGATCTGGACCGTTGGATCTAGATCCAACGGTCGAGATTGGATCTGGGGGTTTTGGATTGGGATCTTACCGGCGGTGACGTGGCGTGATTTGGAGCGTTGGATCTTGATCGGACGGTGGAGGAAGCTCGAGCGACGGCGATGGCGTCTTGGCGAGCTGGTGGCCGGGCCGAGGGGACGGCGACACGAACAGCGGCGTTTGCGGGCTCCTCCGGCGAGGTGAGTTCTCCTCAGTGCGCCTGCGTCGCGGAGTCGGATCTAGGGTCAACGGCGGAGGGCGGCGGCGGCCAGCGGGGCGAAGCAAAAACATGGCGGCTCCTTAGATCAACTTCTGGCGAGCTCTAAGCGGGGTGGCAGCGGTGGCTCGGCGGCGTGGGTTAGGGCTCACCAGTGCGCCGCAACGGGCTACCCGATGGCGGCGGCGCATTAAATAGCAGCCTCGGCTTCCGTGAATCACACGGAGACCGAGGTCGACACGGCTGCGGCGGCGGATTCCGACGGCGGCACGGAGACGCGACGTGGCTCAACGTGAGCCGTTGGATCTCGATCCAACGGTCGTGTGAGTTGGACTCGGGTCCGGCTCGGCGAGCTGGCTGGCTCGGTCGGACTCGGGCTCGGTGACGTGGCTCAATCGTGGCCGTTGGATCTGAATCCAACGGTCACGCGGTTAGGGCTCGGCCGAGCGGGTTCGGTCGAGTCACGTGGCTCGGGTCGGACTCGAGTCCGACTTCGGACTTCGGTCCGGTCGGATGAAACGATTACTCGACCGACTTGATTTAATTAATCAATTAAATTCTCGAAATTCAATTAAATCATTAAAAATAGCAAAAGACTGAGAAAAATTCGGAAAAATTCTGGAAAATATTTTGAAACATTTTGGACTCAAATAAAATATTTCCAACAGATTTTTATTTGCAAAGTTTAATTCTTTAATTATTTCAAAATGGAATAAATTCAAATAAATTCCAAATAATTCCAAATAAATTCCAGAAAATTCCAAAAATTCACCAAAGTGCCAAATCACACATGAATTTAAGAAAAGCAAAATTTTGGGGTGTTACAGTTTGGGTCCGCCCCGGTCCGGCTCCAACGTGGCTCGGTCGAACTCGAGTCTGACCCGGGTTGGAGGAACAGTGAAACCGATTGGGTTTTTCCGGCGATTTAATAATTAAATTAATTTCTAGAAATTCGAATAATTCAAGAAAAATAGCAAGATGATCAAAAAAATTCTAGAAAATACTTTGAGACATTTTGGACTCAAATAAAATATTTCCAACAAAACTTTATTTAAAATTTTTGATTATTTAATTATTTCAAAAGGAATAAATTTAAAATAAATCCAAATAAATCCCAGAAAATTCTAAAAATTCACAAATACACTTTAAATATAACAAAAGCAAAAATTGAGGTGTTACAGCGCGATAGGGTTATGGTCTGGTCCGACGTGGTTAACGGGTTGGCGGGTTACGGGTTCACGCAGCGTGACCTGTTAGGGTTTTCCAATTTCCTTTTTCCTTTTTAGCATTTAAAATAATTCCAGAAACTCAAATAATTCAAGATAAATAGCAAAATGCTCAGAAAAATTCCAGAAAAATTCTGAAAAATACTTTGAGACATTTTGGACTCAAATAAAATTTTTGTAACAAAAATTTATTTGAAAATTTGAAATATTTAAATAACTCAAGAATGGAATTAATTCAAATTAAATCCAAATCCAAATAAATTACAGAAAATTCCAAAAAATCAACTAACTCGATAAATTTAATAAAAGCAAAAAATTGGGATGTTACAAACCTCCCCCCTTAACGGAATCTCGACCCCGAGATTCAGGGCTAACTGAGGAATAGGTTTGGAAACTTCTTCTTCAGATCTTCTTCACACTCCCAAGTCGCTTCACTTTATGAATGGTTGCTCCACTGGACTCTGCAGAAGCGGGTTGACTTGTTTCTTATCTCTCGATCCATTGTGTCCAAAATATTCACAGGGTGCTCTTTATAAGTCAAGTCTTCCTGCAGCTCAATCGATTCTAAAGGCGTCTATTCATCTGGCACTCGCAGACACTTCTTCAGTTGTGACACATGGAACACATCATGAACTCCGGCCAGTGATTGCGGCAACTCTAATTGATAAGCAACTTCACCTCTACGGCTTAAGATCTTGAATGGTCCAACATACCTTGGCGTGAGTTTTCCTTTTGTATGAAATCTTTTAACTCCCTTGATGGGTGTAACTCTGAGGTATACGAAATCCTCTGGTTGAAAATTCAACTCTCGGCGACGGTTATCAGCGTAACTCTTCTGTCTTGATTGAGCTATCTTTAGTCTTTCCCTGATCATGGTGATATGCTCCTCAGCTTCTTGGAGAATGTCTGGTCCAAAGACATGGTGCTCACCTGTCTCATTCCAATTCAATGGCGTTCGATAGGGTCGACCATACAATACCTCAAATGGTAACATTTACAAACTGGCTTGATAACTAGAATTGTAGCTGAACTCGGCATACGACAGACACTTGTCCCATGAGGTAGCATAAGCTAGGGCACAAGCTCTTAACATGTCTTCCACAATCTGGTTGACTCTTTCCGTCTAGCCATCAGTCTGCGGATGCTAAGCGGTATTGAAGTTCAGACGGGTTCTCATGGCTTCATGCAACTTATTCCAGAATCTTGAGGTAAATTGGGTACCTCTGTCTGACACTCTGTGACACCACAGAGTGTCGTATCTTATAAAATGTGAATGTTGAGGTCAAAAACTTTATAAATGTGAAAATGGAGGTTAAAACTTTACGTTATGCCGTTTATAGCATGTTTTTGGGCCGTTTTCGGGTGTTTGGGCCTCTCCGGGGGACTTTGGGCCTTGGGGGTTGAGTTGGGCCTCCGGTGGAAGGGTTTCGGCCCAAGGGGGGGACTTTTGGGCAGCCAAATCTGGCCCCCACCCCTTGGTGCGCCCCCCACTCCCTCTCCCAACCCTAGCCGCCACCCCCTAGCCCCCCATGCGCCTCCACCCTTCCCCTTCCTCTCCATCTTCCCCCATGGAGCCACCACCCCTCTCCTCCCCTCTCCACCTCCCTTGCTGCCCCTAGGGGAGTTCTCCACCTCACCACCCCGCAGATCCATCCATTGGAGCGCTCCGCGACAAGGAGATCCGGTGGATTTGGAGCAAGGAAGGAGATCGCGCGAACCAGGAGGAGATTCGTTGGGTTTTCATTCGTCGGGCGAAGGTATGGCCACGGGGATCCTTGGGGTTGGTCTAGGTTCTGTTCTAAGGGTTAATATCATGTTTTTAGATCAATTGGTGGTGCTGTAATTGGGTAGATTAGATGGAATCTAGAATTTACCACGTTCTCTGTTTCGAGCAGCATGAGCAGTCGACCTAGGGTTTGGGTTTTCGCCAATTTAGATTCGTATTTTGGTCGGCCGCCTGTTGAGGAAGTTGTAGGTAATTTCAATACCTTTCAGTGGGTATAAAGAACGTCTAATTCCGCCCAGCCGTTTGAAAGTTATGCTCGTTTTACCCAACGTGTTAAAAACTGTGACGTGATTGGAACAGATCACAGTATTCTGTAGATTAAACCACTTTAGAGTCCGAATCAGTTTTTCCATATACTTAGAAAAAGTTATGAAATTTCCTAAGCTACGCGAGGATGTACTCATTTAATCGATTCGGAGTAGTAGAACCCGAGTTATGCTCGTTGCAAGTCTGCTGTCCCGACGGGACAGAACCTCTGTTTTTGGGTTGTGCGGGTAGTTTGCGAAGTCGGGGTAGAAGAGTGTTTGCGTATTGTTTTGTGGGCATGATTTTGAGTGTGTGGTGCCTATGTGCAGGTGTTGTGACCCCGGGGGTGCCCTCTACGTCTTGCCAATCCGTTGCCCGTGGTTGAGGCAAGTGTATTGGAATGGGTAGCGGGTTGTAGTTTGCTAGATTGGTTGAGATTGAAATTGAATATATGATATGTTCACATGCCATGCCTTAATGATTGCCAATGATATGATGTATATGCTTATTATGTTATGATGCCATGTGTTAATGTACAAGTTATTTATGATGTTGGCATGTTTGCATACATGGCATGATACATGGCCCGGGCGGTGAGAAAGTCATAACTAGTCCGGGGAAGGTCGGTGAGAAAGTTATGGCTATTCCGAAGAGCCAATGAGTAAGTCCTACATCGTGATTCCATCCACCGCGGTGTATGGAAGCGAGGAGTAGGCACCCTCCATCTTCGGGATGGAAGGGGGGAGAGGGTGCACACCGACGGGTGTGTACTCAACCATACCGGTATGAGTTTCCAGGAGATATGTGCATTGCATTGCATTATATGAGATGTTATATGATGATGATACATTATGATGTCAATGATATGCTTACACTATGAATATGAGATGCGTATGATGTCGTATGTGAAAAGTGGTGATGAAGGTATTGGAATGTATTTTCTTGTTCCATTGCAATATACTTGCTGAGTGATGAACTCACGCTTGTGTTTATGTTGTTTTTCTTAGGTACCATGAAACCGGCATGCGGGAAAGGGAGCTAGTCACACGTCATCACTTAGCATCACACATTTAAATAATGATATGTTCCTTCCTTCAATTGTGATGGTTAATTCATTGAACTAAACTGTGGTGTTGATGCTTGTTGGTTGCCATGAGTAAATGATTAGTTCATATTTGACATGAGACGGATAGGCTTATATCCTTAGCTGTATGATGGCTGAAATTCCTGTTTTCTCAAGTTATTGCTATCTTGATATGTTAAGATTGTTGTTGCTTCAATTCATGGAAAAACAAAGGAGATGCTGCCGAAATTTTCGGTATTAGCATTTGCTCCTTTGCTGTAATTTACTTGTAATTGTGGTATTTAGAGGTTGCTTAGTCTATGTTTGGTAGCATTCGGGCATATTAAATGCCAGGGTGTTACACACTCTTCTTTGGCACTCCGTGTAGACAAATAATCCTTGACATGTACAGCTCTGCCAAACGGTCTCCTGAGTACGTAGTCTTCACAGGTATGAAATGTGCAACATTAGTTAAACGATCCATTATAACCCATATGGAATCGTATCCACTCTGAGTCTTGGGCAAACTGGTAATGAAGTCCATTCCGATTTCCTTTCACTTCCATTCAGGTATCTTTAGTGGCTGTAGCAATCCAACTGGCCTCTGATGCATTGCATTTACTCTTTGACATATGTCGCATAGCGCGATATGAGTGGTTGGGATTTGATTTCAGTAATGAAGGAACCGATACAAGACAATTGGTGTTAGGAAAACACATATGAGGTTTGGTTTTTTAATTGGCACACGGAAACGGAAAGTGCTCCCTCCCTCATGTGAGCCCTAGGGGCGGGTTGACATGGCCATGAGTCGAGTTGATAGAGGCATTCATTACCTGTTTCGCACCCAACCAACAAGAGTTACATAACATGTAATTAGCAAAGTTGTTGCTTATCTATGTCATTAAATTTCTAGTAGTAATGGAAAAGCTCACTAGTATTTGATGAATATGGATCTTGAATACTTACTATGTGTCCATTAAGGGGACATAAAATAGGAGTGTCTTTTGTTAAAATGTTTAATGAAAGTTCCACATAAACATAGTGCTTAGAAACTTTGCATGTTTTTGTTGTAGTTCAATGGCACCTACTACTCCTACTGTTGCACGTGGTTTGCTTTGAGATCGGTTTTGGAAAGGGAAAAACTAAATGGAACAAATTTTGTGGATTGGTATCGCAACCTTAGAATTGTTCTCAAACATGAAAAGAAAGAATATGTTCTAGAGAGTTTGATTCCTAATGAACCAGCCTAAAATGCTCCTCGCAATTTGAAGGTTGAGTACGAAAAACATGTTAATGCTTCTGTAGAGGTTAGCTATCTCATGCTTGTCACCATGGACTCTAAGCTGCAAAAGCAATATGAGGACCAGGATGCTTACAATATGAATGTGGGCTTGAAAGGCATGTTTGGGAATCAAGCAAGAGCTGAGAGATATGGTATCTTAAAGATTATGTTTGCTTATCCTTAGCGTACCTTGCTCATCCAACTTAAAATCCTTGGCCTTTCCTTCCTCCATTTTGGACTTGATTCTACCGATCTTGTCGTCATCCTTCTGTCCTTCCCTGATCTGGTCTTCTAAGGTAGGTTTCACTTCTAAAATTGCCAAAAATCCTTCGGGCACCACTTCCATTTTCATCTTCTGAAAATCCTTACATAGCTTGTCCTGACTCTCTGCCACTAGCATATTCACAGTGTGGCTCTTCCGACTCAAAGCATCGACTACTACATTAGCCTTACCGGAATGATAATGGATTCCGACATTGTAATCCTTGATTAATTCCAACCATCTCCTCTGCCTCATATTCAGATCCGACTTAGTGAATATATACTTAAAACTCTTATGATCCGTATAAACTTCACATCTATTTCCAATAAGGTAATGACGCCACAACTTCAAAGCATGCACTACGGCAGTTAACTCCAAGTCATGCGTCGGGTAATTCTCTTCATGCGACCTTAATTGCCATGATGCATAAGCAACTACCTTTCTATTCTGCACCAACACACATCCAAGTCCTTGGCGCGATGCATCACAATACATATCAAAACTCTAATGCACATCAAGTAAGGCTAACACTGATGCGGATACCAAACGCTTCTTCAGCTCCTAAAGGCTCTTTTCGCATTCTGATGTCCATGCAAATTTCTTCTCCTTCTACAACAATTGCGTAAGGGGTCTAGCAATCGTTAAGAATCCCTCAATGAATCAACGGTAGTATCCCGCCATTCCAAGGAAATTGCGGATCTGAGTAGCCATCTTCAGTTGCTCCCAATGCAACACTGCTTCTACCTTGCTTGGGTACACTGCAACTCCCTCGGCAGTCATTACATGTCCAAGAAACTCCACCTTACTCTTTCAAAAGTCACATTTGCTAAACTTAGCGAACAATTGCTGTTCTCGCAGCTTCTCCAGAACTAGTCTCAGATGTTCGGCATGTTCCTCTCTTGTCTTGGAGTAGACCAGAATGTCATCAATGAATACGACGACAAACTTATCCAAGTAGTCCATGAAAACTTTATTCATCATATTCATGAAGTATGCTGGTGCATTCATCAAACCAAATGACATAACTGTAAACTCATAATGTCCATATCTCGACGAAAATGCGGTTTTCAACACATCTTCCGATCTAATCTTCAACTGATGATACACTGATCGCAAGTCAATCTTGGAGAAAACTCCAGCTCCTCTTAACTGATCAAACAGGTCATCGATCCTGAGTAATGGGTAATTATTCTTTATCATCACATCATTGAGTGCACGATAATCAGTACACATCCGAAAACTCACATCCTTCTTCTTGACGAACAGGACTGGCGCTGGTACATCTTCTATGCTGACTACCTTCACGCTGTTGACCATCAACTGTCCATCTCGAACAACGGTTGCTTGAAACTCAACTTTTCTACCATCTGGGTTTTCGACTGATACGACTCTTCGTCCACAGTCTAACACATCCTTGTATTTTGACAACCAATCCATTCCTAGCATAACATGTAGGGTCTGGGTATCCAATGTAATAAGGTTCGCTAGGAACTCTACCCCATTTATTAACAACTTTACCCCAGAGCATCCTACATTAGATCGGAGTTCTTATCCAGCGGATTGGACTAGCAACGCATGTCTAAGGTTCACCATTCTTAACCCATTTTCAACAGTAAAATTTCGAGATATAAAAGAATGCGAAGCTCCAGAATCAAACAAAACTGTTGCAGGTACTGAGTTAAGCAGTAACTTACCCAGTATGACGTCCGATGTGTTCTGAACTGTATCTGCAGTGACGTGGTTGATTCTACCTCTCACCGTAGCTTGGGGTGTAGCTCTAGCTTGAGCAGCTCCATAGTTTCCTCCCGGTGCGGGTGTCCTTGCAGGCGTTGTTCTCAGATTGAAGCCGACAACCGTCACACCTTCTCCTCTCTTAGGGCAATTATTGGCAAAGTGCCCTGGCTCGTTGCAACTGTAGCAACGTCTCACTGTCGCTGGCTGGCTTCCTGCTGGTGCAATTCTAGCTTATGTTGGTGTCTTATAACTCTAGCCTGTAGGCCTTGATGCTAGTGATAATGTCTTGGCGACGTTCTGGGGCTGGAATATGAAGAACTGATTGGGTGCAACTCTCAGCCTTTGCGCTCCTGGGCGAGCTCCTTGTTGTGCCATCCTGCGCTTCCTATTATCATCTAGCTCCTTGCGCTTGTCCTCCAGTATAAGGGCTTAATTCACCAGCTCCTGGAAATCTAAGAACGTGTGGGTGATCAGTCCCACCTGCAGTCCTAAATTCAGTCCCTTCATAAAGCGGGACTATCTTGCCTTGTCTGTCGCTATATCTTCAAGTGCGTAGCGAGCTAACTGGGTGAACTTATTCAGGTAATCAGCCACTGATTGGTTGCCTTGCCTCAAAGTTCGAAATTCCTCCTTCTTCAAGTCCATAATTCCTTCGGGCACATGGTATTAATGAAAAATTGTCGTGAACTCTTCCAAAGTGATTTCCTATGGGTTTTCATGCGAAGCACAAAAATTCTCCCACCATTCAGCTACAGTACCTTCTAGCTGATGAGATGCATAAAGCACCCTCTCATTCCTAATGCACTGGGTAATGTGTAGCTTTCTCTCTATTGATCTCAGCCAGTCATCTGCCTCCAGTGGGTTTACATTCCCAGAAAATGTGGGCGGATGGGTCCTCATGAACTCAGAAAGTCTTGAATTCGGACGTTGTCCCTGATTGACTTGAGTATTCTGATTGGTAGCAGCTTGAACAGTAATCTGCTGCATCTGTTGCATCATAGCATGCATCAGCTGTGTCTGAGCGGTAAGAAAAGCTCCAAAGTTCTGCATATCAACTGGCGGTGTTGGCTGGGGCGCAGGTACTCCATCATTGGGGTTTCCTGTGGGGCGAGAACCACTTCCACTTCCTCCGTTATTGCCACGAGTGTTCACCATCTATCGAGTACTCCGAGGTTTTAGAGATGAGAGGGAAACAAGAATAGACAATGAATAGAGAAACTTATGCGGGGTAATGTATGTAACTCAAAATCCAACTTTATTAATTAATCAATAATAACTTGGTATGGTTGCTCACAATGCCTAAGGGCTTTGCAACACATACTACACACACAGCAATCAAGAAAATCCAAATTAAACTATCACAATAGAGTCTAACGCCTAAAGACGACTCTTATTAATCTAAGACATGACTCAACACTAGAGGATTTATGCAGAGAGCTCAAAATCCAGTTCTTCCTTTAAAATCTATCTCTTATCTTCGTTGTCTCTCAAATCTTGTGTCTGGCATTGTCGAGATGGATCCAAACCAAGGAGAGAATCTGAGTAGAAAGCTCCGATCGGACACTACTCAAACCTATCTTTACCCCTACATAATTCACCAGTCATTTCTTTTCTACATGCACACACTATTCTGCCCCCCGCAGAGGATATTTTTCCTTCGTCCACCCTAAAACTTGCACCCAGAAATCGTACTTCCTTAAAATCAATGGCTCAGATGTTTTAACACATCACTTCATCAAAATCAATGGCTCAAAATCAATGGTTCATCCCATCCCGAGCCCCAATCCCCGCGCCTAACGCGCCCCCAAACTCTGCGCTTGCGCCCGCGCCCCAACTCGAACTCATGCTCTGTGCCAGTTCCACGATCGCCGCTCCCGTGCGCCGCCGCCCAAACTCTGCGCCCTGTTCGCTTCTGCCGGTTACCAAGCGCCCGATCGCTTCTAAGCTCGCGCCACGCCACGATCGCCGCTCCGTGCGCGCCGCGCCACACTCGCGCCCGATCGCTTCTGCCAAGCGGCGCTAAGGCCCGATCGCTTCTAAGCGACGCTACCGCGCCTGATTGCCACTCCCATGCGCTTCCTCCCGTACGCCGTCGTAGGCCTACCCGATCCGATCGCGCCCACCGCCCCGACTCCATCACTCAGCCCTCCCCTCCCCTCTCGCTCCGCCCAATGTGAATATATTGCCCGTCGGAGATTATTTCCTGATTTATATAATTGTTCATGGTGCCTGTAATATTTGCAGCACGCGCGTTGTTGTAATTGCTCCATCAGAGAGGAATGGTGTTTGCTCAAATTGATTCGAACCAGAACCACACCGTAATCTTCTGATTCTGTTCTTTCGCTGGTTTACATTTAAAATTCGATCCCACTAGGTAATGATTTCTGTCACATTTTGTGCTGTTTGAACTGTAATTTCAATGCGATAATATTTGAGCATAAGCAAATTCTGTTTAGACTAATTTATAATACATCTTTCATTCACCATGTTGAGCCCCCTATTCATAATAATCTGCTTGATTTTTTTCTTCTGTTTCTCCTAGATTTTTTCCTTTCTTGTGTCCCACGGGTCTATCTAAGTTACTGTAATCTTTGCAGCATGCGCGTTGTTGTAATTCAAACTTTGAGAAGCAATTGGTTTGCACCAGCAAAACTGTGGCCTGCTTGATTTTTTTTTGGGAATGATTGGAATAGTTTAGATCAGATGTTTCATCCATCCGCGCGAGTCATGAATGCAGCAGCTGTTTGTATGGTTACTGATGCTTGTGATTGATGCTATTGTTGATGGTGCCCAATTGTGCCTGCAGGTCAAGCTGTCTGATTACATTGGGAAGAAGTATGTGATTCTCTTTTTCTACCCCCTGGACTTCACATTCGTTTGCCCAACTGGTGCGTCGCCATCTCGTGCTCCTTGAAGGCAAAACTTTATTTGGGTTTGGCATTCTAAAATGCATTTTTAGAATCTTTGCAGAGATTCATGCTTTCAGTGACAGACACGGGAAGTTTGAGAAGATAAATACCGAAATTCTTGGTGTTTCGATTGATAGCGTGGTATGTTAGTTTTCATTCGCATGACTTTCTATGCAGTTTCGGTCAGACTCCAGAGTAGCAATCTTGCTTCATTGCCCTATTGTAGTCAGAATAAAATTAGTATATTGTTTGGATGCTGAGGCCTGAGGGATGTTTTTCTGTCGGTCCACGGAGTCGGTTGATCACATATTACATTTACTATAATTACCTTTCTTATAAGAAAAATCTGCTATACAATTGTTGACCTTTTGCCGTTGCAGTTAAATATTCTTTGGATTGAAGAAATTACAAAGTTAATTGTGTTCTATTTGTCCATTTTTCATGGATGTAAACCTCCTCCACAGGAGCGTTGTGGTCCAATTGGAAGGTCTAGGAGAAACCAAGCCCTTGCTCTTCATTAATATGGTCACGCTGAGCAGAGGGCGATCTGCCCTCAGCGATATATCGAACAGCAACAACACAGGTATATATTTGATGCCTATCTATATATGTTAAATACTGTGTACGACGGCTCAATCAATTTTATGTTGAAAAAACATCGCAACAGCACTGCATATAACACCTTCTGATGAGGCACAGCGTAGGAGGGAAGAAAAGAACAGAAAACAACGTGAATACCGTGCTAGGAAGAAGGCTGAAGCAAACAATCCGCATAATCGGCACGCTTTAAACATCTGTTAACCATGTCTGGGATATGTAATCTCATACCTGCGCTAAATTGTTGTGATCATTGTGAAGCTCATTCCATCAACGACAGTATTGTTTTCTCTGCCACACCAACACAACCCACACCTATTTCCATTTCACAACAACGTAAAAGTGAAAGGGACAAGTACCAGCGAGGTGAAATGTCCGAGGAGCAGAGACAAGAAATGAACAGAAAGCAGCGTGAATACCGAGCAAGGAAGGAGGCTGAATCAAACAATCTTTACAGAGGGAGTGCTGGATCATCAAACCACGCCACACCTACTCTTGGTAATGTTTAATGTGAGATAATGTGAAAATCACAATTGTAACTAATTCACATAAGCAAATTTGTAGGTACTTCGGGCATAGGACAACAATCACCATATGGAACGGCGTATTCAACCCTTTGCCAAGCACCCAGCTTAAGAGACAAGGAAAATGTCGATCCAGATGAGCCCATGGACTGGCTACATAGAAATGATCAATACGTCCGACGATATGACCCCAGTTATGTTACACGTAATTTCAAGTTCTTTGCGTCATTACTCAATATAGATCTTGTGTTGCTAATTAATTTTCCTTTGCAATGATCCCCAGGTAGTTCACGTAAGGACAAACTCCTAATTAACAAGGAAAGATACATCAGCATGGATGAATCCAAGAAGAAAAAATTATTGCAACATGTACGCGAGTACAAGAAGAGGAAAGCTTGTAGCATTGAAAAGCACCAAGAATCGGCAATCCCAGGTGAACACATTTGTCCAATATAATATTTAATACATTGATCTGTTTGCAGTGTAGACAGTATAGATTCTGATTACATCTTATTACAAATGGCGGTGTAACTCACGGTCTAGACGGACTTACTCGAGAGGAAACTATACATGTGCCGCTTCTTCAACAGAAAATTACAGCACAAAATGATATAGAGTTCGACAGTGCTATATTCGAGCCTACATTACTTGATTTTGACGCAGTTTTGTGTAAGTTATTTCATTTATATGTGGTAATCCTATTCTATGTTTATTATAACATTATATGTATGCATGTCTGAAAAAACAGTTGTTGTCTGACTTCGGTCGAGAACCGTGCCGGCGTTCCAAGCTTGATGTCCAATGATTGGCAAAATTATTTGAAAGTTCGCCTAACATGGAACATGACATTTCACATTGCAACAAGGTAAGCTAAGTTTCTTTGTCAATCGTTCGCAAAAATTGTTTTGAATCATTCATTATGTTTTCCTTACATAAATTGTTTTGAATCATTCATACTACACATGAAGGATAGAAGTGTATCTATATTGGACCCACAGCCTATACCGACCTAGTTTAAGGCTCAGCATCCTACCATGTACTACATTCACAAAATACATAAGATTGCCAATAACGTGAAGCTAGCCATGGAAGTAGCCAACCCTATGTGGAATGACGATATTTATGTATGGCGTCGCATATTACCGACATGTGTTCCAAAAACAGAAGACATGTAAATTGCTTACAAATTACACTTAACAAGTTTGTTTGTCTACATAGATGAAACTATGTGTCCTTTTGTAGGGACATCACTGGATATTTTGTAATCAACTTCATGCGCTCTTGGGATGGTATAAAATTACCATCAATTTGCACTGTGAGTACTATTATTTATTTAATTATATTTTGTCTTACCGTAGCACAATTAATATTCTCTGATGATGGACCATCATAATGCATGTATAGGATGGGAATCTGTTGAGGGCTAAGTTTCTCATGAGCCTATTAAACTACAATGAGAATGAAGCGAAAGACAACATTCCTGAAGTTATACGGGAAATTCTAAAACGTATCAGCGATTAGATGGATTTTAATGATAAACAGTTCTTATGTTACTTTATGCACTTGCTTGTGTAATCAACGATATAATAATAACTCTCTGAATCTTTCTTTTGTGCACATCTTACTACACTTTATTACCAAAAAACTTATAACACCTTTTGCTTATTTGAATTGTATTACCAAATATCGCTGTAGCGTTAGCACGGGCAATATACTAGTAAAAGAAAGACTTCGATGGGAACTCGTACAAAGAGAGCAGCAACCAGAGGAAGACAAGCTGGCGGCATAGCAATCAATGAACCCAGTCAAGCAGCTCAAACCGTGAATGTAGCTCGTGGAGCTCCCCTACCCTCCAGAAAAGGCAAAGAGATTGCAGGTTCATCTCATCCAGCTGCTGATAGGAGGATGCCAATGTTAAAGAAGCCCGAGAGATCTCAAAAGGCTGGTGAGAAAGCCAGTGAATTACAAGGGAAAGGCAGCTCAAGTGCGGAAGGCACGTGAAGAGGATCCAAGAAGACAACCTCAGTTCTCAACAGACTCTTGCTTTTGGAATTTCTTCCAACAGGACTTTTATGAGACTGTCATTCTACCTAGGAAGAATCTAGTGACTCCAATGCAGTGGGTTGATTTGGATTGTATGACTGAAGCAGATGATGATACATTCAATGCAATCACAACAGCTTATGAGCAGACCGGAATTAAAAGGATAATTGGTTTCAAGCATGACTGGAATACCGAGATCATCGCTCAATTTTATGCTACTCTTTATATTTCTAGAGTCATGTAACACCCCAAAATTTTGTTGTTCCTAAATTCATGTGTGATTTGGCACTTTGGTAAATTTTTGGAATTTTCTGGAATTTATTTGAATTTATTCCATTTTGAAATAATTAAAGAATTTGACTTTGCAAATAAAATTTTGTTGGAAATATTTTATTTGAGTCCAAAAAGTTCCAAAATATTTTCCAGAATTTTTCTGGAATTTTTCTGAGTATTTTACTATTTTTCTTGAATTAAATGAATTACTGGAAATTATTTTAATTATTAAATCGCTGGAAAATCAAGTCGGGTCAAGTACTGTTCATCCGACCGGACCCGAACTCGAGTCAGACTCGAGTCAGACTCGAGTCCGACCCGAGCCACGTGATCCGGTCAAACCCTGATTGATCCGGACTGTTGGATCGAAATCCAACGGTCGGAATTGGGCCGCACCGATCAAACCAGATCCGGCCCGACGCTGCCGTCGGCGATCTCGACCGTGGATCGGGGCCACGTGGACGGCCACGATTTCGTCGTCTTCCCGAGTCCCGCTCGGACTGCGCCGCCGCGTAGTCGCCGTGTTCGTTAGGGTTTTGCGATTTGCGCGCACGTCGAGGCACTATTTAAAGCCCCGAGGCCACCCCGTTGAAGCTCTTTGCCGTGCGCACCTTTCCCCTCAAGTTTCCGAGCCCTAGCCGCCGCCGTCTAGCCGCAAAAGCTCGCCGTAGTTGCTTCTCTCTTCCACCGCGTTCCTTTGCCGATTCCGCCGACGCCCGCCGTTCTCCGCCGCACCCGAAGGCAGATTTGGAATCCCCGCGACGAGGCGCACCCGTGCATATCACCCATCTCGCCGGAGAAGCCCTCGAGCGCCGTTGGTCGTGTCGTCTTCCCCAGCTCCGGTCCGCTCCCTCCGCCGCGTGGCCATCGACGTCTTCGAGCACCCTCAACCGTCCGATCAAGATCCGACGGCTACGGTAAGCCACGTGCATCTCAAACCCGTCAACCTAGATCAGATCTGGACCGTTGGATCTAGATCCAACGGCCCACGATCACCGTGTAGTTTGTAACGGTGTTAGCCTAGGGTAGATCTGGACCGTCCAATCTAGATCGAACGACCCAGATCGACCGTGTAGTTTTCAACGCGTCAACCTTAGATCTAATCACGGTCGTTGATTTTCAAATCAACGGACACGATTGTGCCACGTGCCCTGGCCGCGCCGTGCGCACACGAGCGCGTGTCTCTGACACGCGGGGCCCGCGTGTCAGCGGGTCAGCCGAACCGCACCGTGACACCACCCCTGACGTCACGGTGGGGCCCGCTTGTCAGTAGCGTCGTCGAGCGTGGTGACGTCAGTGCTGACGTCATCCAATGGGTCCCACTTGTCAGTGGCACACGCGCCGTGGACCGAGTCCACCGGGGACCGAGCCAAGCCGTGGGCTGAGCCCATGAGCCGGCTGACGTCAGCCAGCCAATCAGGAGCCGACGAGTGTCACCCATGACGCAATAAATAATTTCCGAAAAAGAAAATGATTTAATAATTCAGTTTAATAATTGATTTGAATTTCAAAACTTCAAACGCTTATAACTTTTGCGTTTCAACTCCGATTTGAACGATTCAAATTTCTAAAAATTCATAAAATTCAGATCTACTCAAATATGAATTTTATTTAATTTTTGGACTAAAGTTTTCTCTGTAATATTATTTAATTGATTATTTAAACTTTAAATAATCATAACTTTTGTGTTTTAACTCCGATTTGAGCGATTCCAGTTCCTAAAAATTCATAAAATTAAGTTCTCTCTGTTTATGAACTTTATTTGGATGTTTTGACACTTTTTGTCTACTGTTTTATTCATTTGTTGCTATTTGCACGCGTTACGAGTAGACGTTGAAGTGCCGGAAGGATTCGAAGGAGAAATATTGACCCAGGAGCCAGCTCAGGACCAAGAACAAGTGCTATTTGAAGGCAAGTTGTGCTTTGACCATGTTGATCCCATTTTGAAATCTATTTTGGTTCAATTTATTGCATGCTAGTTTAATTAGAAAATACTTTATTTAATTCCGGGGAAATAGATAAATGCCAAATTGCTATATGGCACCTTGGTTAATTAGATATGTGCCATGACCCCTTGTCACCCTAGTTGAGGATTAACTAGTTGGACATTATAGAATTGCCAACTTGGGAATGTAGATCGTCGTAGTGTATTGCTTAGACCTGCTACGTGCTCATGACATGATTTTGGACAATCAAATGTTAATATTGACTTAATGATATATTGACCCAGTTGTGGCACCAGAAACGTTGGTTTGGTTCTTCGGGTAGTCTTGCCCTGGTCACCCTAAGGACTTAACCTTGCAAGCCTTTGAACTGGGTCAATCGTGCAACCACATGTCTGTTATGGGACGGACCTAGTTGAATAAGTTGCTAATAACGTACCTGTGGAACCTCAGGTTGTCAACTACACCGTTTGTGTAAGTTGTACGGGGGAGCGTACCGGGGCTGCGGCCAAGTACCCATCTAACGGTGGATTGACCTAAACTTCGCCTTAGCTAAGGGAAGGGTTAGTGTGCAACACCGGAGAGGACCACTTCTATTTTATTTTCTAAAGATAAAATTTGCCAAGATAATGAATGAATTCTCGACTTACCCCTTTTCTTTCTTGTTCATACCCCTGCTGAGTTCTTTTCGTCTTCCACATTGATTTTTAAAAGTGCTGCGTTCTTACACGAGCGTCTTTTGGCAGATGATGATGAAGAACAACTACACCGAGCGTGAAGGAGGCTATGCCGCCGAGTTGTGGCGTATGCTTCAGTTTCTTGGAGGTTTTGAGAGGCCGCTCTACCGAGGGACTACACTTGTGCAAGCAGGACTGGTCACAGGATGGGACGTCCGGATCACGGTGTATGCCCGAGAGAAGACCAAGTTCAGTCGCCCTTTCCACTTCACCGCCAGGAGGTCTACCTTTGAGATGGGAATCCAGGAAGTGTCACGTCGAGCGAGCAGCAGATCGCCCGCACTTACTCCAGGGAGTTGGAAGGCACAGTGTTCCATCACCACCCACGCCGAGACAGCAGAGCTCAACGGAAGCCGATAGAAGATGAGGATGCTACCATCACTCACTTAGCCAGATTCGTCGCCGCTCAGGAGGAGCTGATCGAAGACACAGTTCAGGAATTGAAGAAGGCTCGTGAGCAGGTCGAGGAGGAGAAGAAGCACTTAGAGAATGCCCGTGAGTATGTCGCTTATGCTGCGGAAAGGATCGCAGAGTTGGAGACTGCACTGTATGGTCAGGGACCCGATCCAGTGTTGGAGTTGGACGCCTGCACCGGAGGAAGAACCAGAAGAGGCGCCACCTGCACCAGCGCCACAGCCACAGCAATAGCCAGATCCAGAGCCAGAGGAGGACGCCGCGTCGTCAACCACAGTTGCAGTTGTGGGGCATGGCGATTGTTTCGCGCCGATGCCGCAGCACCCGTACTAGGCAGTGGAGGTTTTCTCGATGAGTGAGCGTAGGCATTGAGGTTGGGACTCCTTCGTCGAGTCGCGTTATAGAATAAGAGTCACCCTTTAGAGGCGTTGGATTTTCATTGTTTGCTGAGTGTGCAGTATGTGTTGCAAGGCCCTTAGGCATTGTAAGTAACCATACCAAGTTATTACTATTATTAATAATAAAGTTGGATTTTGAGTTACACTTTTCCCCCGCATAAGTTTCCCTGTTACTTGTCTATTCTTGTTCCCTCTCATCTCTAAGCCTTGGAGCAACCGACAGATGGTGAACACCCGTGGAAACCTTGGAGGCAATGGTAGTGGTTCTCGCCCAGCTGGAAACCCCAACAATGGAGCACCTGCACCCCAACCAGCACCGCCAGTTGACATGCAGAATTTTGGAGCTTTTCTTGCTGCTCAGACTCAGTTGATGCATGCCATGATGCAACAGATGCAGCACGTCACCGCTCAGGCCACAGCTAACAAGTCAATCAGGGACAACGCCAGAATACAAGACTGTCAGAGTTCATGAGGACTCATCCACCCACTTTCTCCGGGAATGCTAACCCGTTGGAGGCCGATGATTGGTTAAGGTCAATTGAGAGGAAGCTACACATTGCTCAATGCATGGGAAATGAGAAGGTACTCTATGCTTCTCATCAGTTGGAAGGAACAGCCGCCGAATGGTGGGAGAACTTCTGCGCTACGCAGGAGAACCCTCAAGATATCACTTGGGAGGAGTTTACAGCTGCGTTTCGTCAGTATCACGTGCCGGAAGGAATCATGGACCTCAAGAAAGAGGAGTTCAGAGCACTGAAGCAAGGTAATCAGCCGGTGGCCGAATACCTGAACAAGTTCACACAGCTTGCACGCTACGCACCTGAAGACGTAGCAACAGATAAAGCCAGGCAGTCTCGCTTCATGAAGGGACTTAACTCAGGACTACAGGTGGGACTGATCACCCACACCTTTCCAGATTTTCAGGAGCTTGTGAATAAGGCGCTTATTCTTGAGGACAAGCGCAAGGAACTGGATGAGAACAGGAAGCGCAGGATGCAGCATCAGGGATCGCGTCAGGGAGCACAGCAACGTTTGAGAGTTGCGCCAAATCAGTTTTTCGAGACTCCACCGCAGAATGCAACAAGGACACCGTCACGGCACAAGACCCGTCAATCGTAACTATCGCATCTCAAAGACCAGCCGTAAACGCCGCTTCAGCGATCAACAAGGGACAATGAGACGCTACAATCGCAACGAGCCAGGGCACTTTGCCAACAGTTGTCCCGAAGATAGCGAGAGTGACTGATCCGCTTCAATCTAGGATCCACACCAGCCAGACGCTTGCACCAGGAGCGAACCGAGGACAAAGACAGTGAGGAGCGCACCCTGCATCGTGGTGAGAGGCCGAGTCAACCATGTCACCGCAGATGCACTGCAGAATGCCACGGACGTCGTACTGGGTAAGTTACTTGTTAACTCAGTACCTGCAACAGTTTTGTTTGATTCTGGAGCTCTGCATTTGTTTGTTTCACAAGGCTTTGCTGCTAAAAATGATTTGGAGATTGCAAGACTTAAATGCATGCTTTTAGTTCAAACGCCTGGTTCCGAACTCCGAACGAAAGTAGGATGTTCTGGGGTGAGAATATGTGAGGACCCCTCTTCCTATACCGTACTGTACGCCGTCTACTATGGCGTATAGCACCGTATAGCAACAGAAGCCTCGACACCGAAAATCTGAATCTAAAAAAAATTCGATCGACGATATCGAACCCTTAGCTTCAGACCGGTGCTCAGACGCACCGATACCGGTTCCTGGATCAAGAGCCCAAAGATCGCTGTACCAACAACACGAGTATCAATGCACAAAGTAATGAACTAAAGTTAAATTACATAACTGGGGGTAAATCTTGTACATACACATTACAAAATCCAAAAGTGGAATAATAGCGAAGCAAAAGAAACACTAAACCAAATAAGCTGGCCCGACAACCCCACAAAGCTACCGATCGAGGAAGGACCACAACCGCCGCACAGCTCGCAGAACAAAGGACCACTTGAGCCATCCGGATCACCATCGGAACCATCCTCTGAGACAAGGTTAGTAAACAACAGCAAAGCAACGGTGAGTACACGTATGTACTCGCAAGTCTTTAGTGTATGGAAATATAGTTAAATGCAGGCTATTTCAACAGGAATAAGCTTCTATACTAGGTTGATTGCATAAAGCAGCATTTATTTGTAAACAACATTTAACAACCGATAGCATTAGTAATTGAAAGAGCATTTGACATAAAACATATTTCACAGTATATGTATAATGTATATTATCCCAACCGGTTCGCCATTCCCGCTCGAATGCAACCGATGGGCTAGATTGTCGACTCTATCCATCAAACACTTCCTTTCCGTTCGAGACTCACACTTTTTCAGAAGAAGACACAAAACCAAACTTCTATACTCTCCATACTTATCTGGGCTAGATGCTCTTAACCGTGAGCACGGCTAATCGATTAGTTTTACTTAACACTTCTGCAGAAGTTGCACACATTCCCCACATGGGTCTATCTAGCAAGCGTGTTGCCACGACGCGCGATACTTTTCAGTACCCGACTCTTGCAGATTGACCATGCCGTTCCCATCATCGGTGTCAGCCAGACATCAGCACAATAGCGTGATCCCACCCTGGCGGATTTAGGCGGCCGTACGCTGCAGCGCAACACGGGGTATCCCTTGCCCCGGGCCCCATTACCCCACGAGTGGCACTATTGTTGCAGCGGGAACCCACAACACCCCCTTCTTCTGTCCAATAGATGACAGAAGTCCCTTCCGAGAACCCCGCCAGTTGCAGACCTGTCAACTGCGCAAGTTCTCATCTTGCTCTTAGGCCTACCAACAAATCGGCTATCCCTCAAGTCGGTACATAGGCATTCTCGCTTGATTCAGTTCATGTGGTTGCGCGAGACTCACCCAAAGATTAACTTTGAGTTCGGTCCTTATATTTTTTTTGACTCGGGCAAGGACTCCAATCCTAACCACACCATCACCTTCACATTCTATACCTCCTCCCCGAGTCATTTACACCACTCATTTTTATCAATTAACCATTAACCATTTTGACTCAATTCATTTTGAAATCATATTTTGATTGATGAGTGTAACTGCCAAGGACTAGACTCAAATCTATTGCATTGACTAAGCATATGCATTTATTAACATTTTTTACCCAAGTGACATTTATTAAGTTGCCTAACCTCTACTAGGGCTATCAATGTGACCATGGGAAATAGATTAAGGAAAACCACCAATTTGGGTTATATCTACCATTCCCACAAACTAGCACATTTACTGAAATTAAACGCATGCATATAGTTTGATAAATCAAAGTAAACATCGTAAAATATTGGATCAAGATGATCAAAGGAGGTGCTTGCCTGTCTGCTGCTGCTCTGATGGATCCGGGACGAACTCAGGATTGTTCGAGGTGACTCTGGACTCACTCGCCTCTAATCGAATAAAAACATCAAAAACAGCGAACAGAGAAATAAATTAGCAAAAAGTGACTTTAGAAGCATAAACACCAACTTAACATCAAATAGAACTCATCTAGACACTAAGAAAGCAAAGAAACGAAACAAGCGAGAAAAATGGCGAAATCGCGATTCGAAACGGCGATTTCGGCGAATTTCTCGCCAACTTGAACAAAATGCGCAAAATAATTTAAAATTCAACTAAATTTTGTTAAACACCTAGAATTAGGTATAATACACCTAATGGAACTTACGGGAACTCGTTTGGATTTAAAACGAACAAACGGAAGCCAAAACAGTGAAAATCAATACACAAAATGCTGAAAAATCAGAAAAAAGAAAAACGGCACTATTCACCGTAACGCAAGAGCCATTTCTGTCCAGAATCCATTCGAACGATTTGCGACCGATTCCAGCGACTCCACTAGGTACTTTAGGATGTCTAGGACCTATCTGGACCTTGCCCCTTGAAAATTCACTTAATTTGCATCGAAATCCGATCGAAAGCGCAAATTAAGCCAAGGTTTACGCCTCGATTCGCACAGGGTCCGAAAACGGCTCAAACTCGATTCCACTTGCGCGAGGAGCACGTTTTCGACTCTACTAAGTCTAAATGACCCTAAATGACTCATTCCGACAGCTAACTAGTGAAGAAACCCCTAAATGTGGAATATGGCCAAAATGGCTATTTTGCTCGAAAACGAGCAATCTCGCCCAAAAGGGCCGTTTTGAGCTGAAATGCCGCGAGACTTGTTTTAAGCCCTCGGCTAGTTGCTTAGGGATACTTACGACCTATCGGAGCCATTCCCCAGCATGGATGACTTAATCTTCTCTGACTTTTGATCAATTGCCCGCTTAACTCCGGTAATTACCCGAGAAACGGCAAAAGTCCGAAAAGTGACTTGAATGCGATCCAAAACACGCGGGAAGCATGCTATCGACCTTAGTGACCTTAAACGAAGCTAAACAAAGCTAAATGCCTTAAACGGCTTGTGATGCCTATAATTACTAAAATAAAATGCAAAGTGCTAAAATGCAAATCTAGCGATTCTAACTGCTTTTCTAGCCTCTAAGGGGACTAATGGTAAAGTCAATACATGCCTCGGAGCTCTAGGATTTTATGAAATAAAAATAAATTAAAAGAGACCTAGAGCTAACAACTTGTAGCAGTGTTTGTGAAACTTAATTTCAACTCTTCTGATCGCAACCAGGGCTATCAGAAGAGCTAATGGAGCTATCGTTATACGCTATGGACCTTCGGTCCATTGTAAAAATAGTTAACACCTAAATGAATAAAATAAATTTCAGCTTAGCGAAATTGAATTCCGATTCCTCCGGTAGCGACTCTAGCCACCAGAACTGCTATGGGAAAAATCTATACATGCTATGCACCACTAGACCTCCGATAAATCGAAGACCTAGCGATGAACTTGAGCGAATACGAGGGTGACTAAAAGCTAGGTTGGCTATAGGATTAAATGAGCCTAACGATGATCTGAGTCTAGATTCTAAAGCACAATTGCCATGCGACGTGTCTAACACATGGAACCTAGTTTTGACCTAGGCTAGGGTTTGAGGGACATGATGAAATGCGGAGCTACAGGAGGGGAAACTCGTAGCTACGCGACGAGGGACGTCCCGGGAGCCGAGAAATCAAGTCAGATCGCAAAAGCACCACGGGAACTCCAAGAGACATCGATGAATCTCGATGGAATACTCACTTGAAGGGGTTGAGAAGATGGGGAACGCGATGAGGACGCCAAATCCAGCCTCCGATTCGATTTTCGTCGGTTGAATCGCCCGGAATCCGCGGATTTGGGTGGCCTTCTTCTTCTCTTTCTCCTTCTCCCTTGCTTGGGACGTGTGGGATGGAGGAAATGAGTTTGGCTGTTGGTTGGGGATGGCTAACACATATATACACTATGCACTTATGAGGGGTATTTTGGTCAAGTGACAAAACTTGAAGATTCAAACTTCCAAAGCTGATTTTTAATGATTCTAAGGTATGTTGGAGGGATTTTGGGTCACTTTGACACTTATTCAACTCAATTTGCAATTACTCATGAGAGTGAAATTAATTGAGTCGGGTAGTTTAAATGTGACCGCGATCAAAGTTTACAAGCTCCGATTAAACGGATCCTTAACTCCTTTTGAAGATTTTTAAGTTCCCCACTAAACTAGGCAACTTGTACTTCAGAAGGACAGAGAAGAGAACATTTAAGTCGACGTACAAGATACTTTCGCAAGAGCTCGAAAACTGAATTCAATCACCGAAAACACTTGTCGGCGATCAAATGGGAAATTGATTTTGAGTGACGCTAAATAAGTTGAAGGGTTCTTTTAGATCCCGAACGAGTACAATCGCTCAAGATACAGAAACACACAAGAACAGTGTATTATTGAACAGTGTTTGAGTACAAATGTACAGTGACTCGAGTATAGAAATACTCGGGATATTACAGAATACTAATAGATGGGATAGAGTTCCTGGCGAACCTTATTATTTTGGAGACCCAGACCTTAGATGTTATTTTGGGAATGGATTGGTTATCCAAGCACAAGGCCGTATTGGATTGTGGACGAAGGACTATCTCAGTTGAGAGCCCGTGTGGAAAGAAAGTGGAATTTCAAGCTACCGCCGTTAGAGATGGACAGTTGATGGTTAACAGCACCAAGGCAATCAGCATAGAAGATGTCTCAGTAGTGAATGAGTACCCAGATGTTTTTCCTGAAGATCTACCTGGTATGCCGCCAGACAGGGACATAGAGTTTGTGATAGAGCTTGTACCTAGTACAGCGCCGATAGCAAAGAGACCTTATCGGATGTCCACCGAAGAATTAGTAGAGATGAAGAAGCAACTTGAAGAGTTAATGGAGAAAGGATTTATCAGACCAAGTTCATCGCCGTGGGGAGCGCCAGTTTTGTTCGTCAAGAAGAAGGACGGGAGTTTCAGGATGTGCATTGACTACCGTGCACTTAATGAAGTCACCGTGAAGAATAAGTATCCGCTACCCAGGATTGATGATTTGTTTGATCAGCTGAGAGGAGCCAGAGTTTTCTCCAAGATTGATCTGAGATCGGGATACCATCAGTTGAAGATCCGATCAGAAGATATTCCGAAGACCGCATTCTCGTCAAGATATGGACACTACGAGTTTACAGTTATGTCCTTTGGTCTGACAAATGCGCCAGCATATTTCATGAATATGATGAATAAGGTGTTCATGGAATATTTGGACAAGTTTGTTGTTGTGTTCATAGATGATATCTTAGTCTACTCCAAGACAGAGGATGAACATGCAGAGCACTTAAGGCGAGTTTTGGAAAAACTAAGGGAACAACAACTTTTCGCCAAGTTTAGCAAGTGCGACTTTTGGAAGGACAAGGTGGAGTTCCTCGGACATGTAATGACCGCAGAAGGAGTCGCCGTTGATCCAAGCAAGGTAGAAGCTGTGCTACATTGGGAACAGCCGAAGACCGTGACCCAGATCCGGAGTTTCCTTGGAATGGCAGGTTACTACCGCCGTTTCATTGAAGGCTTTTCGACAATTGTGAAACCTCTTACGCAATTGCTGAAAAAGGAGAAGAAGTTTGCATGGACGCCTTGAGTGCGAAAGGTTTTCAAGAACTAAAGAAGCGATTGACATCAAGACCGGTGTTAGTTTTACTGGGATGTTAATCGAGCTTTGATATTTATTGTGATGCATCGCGTCAAGGACTTGGATGTGTCTTGTCTGAGAATGGAAAGGTCGTCGCTTATGCATCAAGACAGTTAAGGCCACATGAGGAGAATTATCCGACGCATGACCTAGAGCTAGTTGCCGTAGTGCATGCTTTGAAATTATGGCGTCACTATTTAATTGGAAACAGATGTGAAGTATACACGGACCATAAGAGTCTTAAGTACATCTTCACCCAATCAGACCTGAACATGAGACAAAAGAGGTGGTTAGAGTTGATCAAGGACTACAACGTTGGAATCCATTATCATCCTGGAAAGGCCAACGTGGTAGCCGATGCTCTGAGTCGGAAAAGCCATACCGTGAACATGTTGCTAGCCACAAGTCAAGAGGAACTATGTGAGGATTTCCATAGAATGCAGATTGAAGTCGTACCAGAAGGATTCTTGGCCGCATTGGAAGTGAAGCCTACCCTGGAGGATCAGATCCGAGAAGGACAGGAGGATGACGACAAGATCCGCCGGATTAAGTCCAACATGGACGAAGGCAAGGCAGAGGACTTCAAGTTGGATGAACAAGGCACGTTATGGATGAAGGATCGAATTTGTGTGCCAAACAAGAAGGAACTGAAGCAGTTGATTCTTCAAGAAGCCGAAGAACAGATTGCCATGATTAGGGAGAGATTAAAGATAGCCCAATCGCAACAGAAGAGTTATGCTGACAACCGTCGCCGAGACCTGAGTTTCGAACCAGAAGATTTCGTGTATCTCAGAGTCACACCGCTCAGAGGAGTTAAGAGATTCCATGCCAAAGGAAAACTCGCGCCGAGATATGTCGGACCATTCAAGGTTCTCAGCCGCAAAGGTGAAGTTGCTTATCAGCTAGAGTTACCGCAATCACTAGCAGGAGTGCATGATGTGTTCCACGTGTCTGTGATGCCTTAGAGCGTCAGAGCGATTCTAGGGTTCCTTTTCCTGGTTTTGTTTCGGGAGAGGAATGAAGGATTTGTCGGGGGATGAAATAATTGAAGTTTATCCGGCGTATTAATATTAAATTTGGAGTTGTCGGGCTAGAAACAGTGGGCCGAGGAAAACCTGGGCCTGGGCTGCGAATCCCCTCCCCACCTCTCTCTCTTTTCCCCTAGTGGGCCGGCCCACCATATAAAAGGGGTGTCACCCCCCCAAAAGCCCTAGGGCGCCCCCCTTCCTCCCCTAGCAGCCACACCACCCCTCCTCTTCCTCCCCTTGCGTGGTGGCTCAAGATCCACCGCGAAACACGAAGGAGCAAGCGAGAAGAGGATCCGTGGAGGCGTGGAGGACGAGCAGATTTCAGTTTCGGGAATCGTCGCGCGTTTTTCGTGGGTTCTCAAGGGAGAACTCAAGGTAAAATTCCCAATCTTTTACCCCTGTTCTACCTAGGGATTAGGAGTGTATTAGATCTGGTGGTGAGTGATTTAGATGGATCTTGATGGGGGAGAAGGGTAGATGTTCACGTGGTGCTGTTTTTGGAAGGGGAGATTGTGCAGCGCGGATTGTTTCGCGTTTTACGTGGCATATACGATTTTTCCTGCAAAAACCTATAACTAGAAAGTTGTAGATAACGTCGATATATAGCTTCTGTAATTTTTTAAGAATTTTTGGGGCGTCGGTCTGAGAGTTATCGCTGTTTCAAGATGACGGACAGAATCTGGAAACAGATTTTGTCCACTGTGTTGGACGTTTGTTTAGGCATATTTAGCAGTGGAATTGAAATTTATGATCTTCTTGAAAGTTGTAGATCTCATCAATATCTAGCTACTGTAATTTTTTTGTATTTTTTTGATCTGTATAAAAAAAGATACGAAATTGTGAAGAGAGGGTGCTGCTGTTTGACCCGGACAGATTGGGGTTTTTGGCGCTTAAGAAGGGAACGGGGATTAGGAAGCATGTGTTCGAGTTGTGTGATCATTTGTGATGTCGATATGTACTGAAATAATACTTGTACAGGTGGCGCCCCTTCTGGACGCAACTAGGTTCGTCATCCACGTTGGTAAAGGCAAGTGGAAGTAGCGGTCTTGCTAAACTATAACTCGCTATTTGTTTCGTTTTCAATATAAACCTTAATTGTAGCACACCTACATGGTTTAACTACTTGTTTATGAGATTACAATATCCTATCCTGCATTGTGATGTGGTTGTTTGGCTTTTGAATCATGAGTAAGAATGAAGAAAGATGTTGTTTGCAAGATGAATTGTGGAGATATTCTATCTCAATGATGTTCGCATTCTATCCATGTTATTTGATGGTATGCAAGCATGTGAATTCAGAGTGGGAAGTTATGAATGTATTTATGCATGAAGCATTAACTGCATAATCATGCATTGGAAGTTTGTCGACGCCAACAGCACGATCTGCAGTACAACACCGTGTGTTCACGAGAAAGGGCACGGTGAGGAGGATCATGGCATAAGCATGTGCACAATCATATGCATTTTACTGAGGTTGTGTGGACTCTATAATGTGGTATTGGACATGAGGAATTTGGTATGCTAGTTTTACTATGGCTGTGTTATTCGTTAGAAGTTGTTCCGCTTGCTGAGATTACCCAATCTCACCCCTTGTTATTTTGTTGTTTTCAGGTAGTTCTCGCGAGTCGTAAGCTTGAAGGGTGGGCTTAGTAGCACAATCAACCCTCCGGGTCATCACGAATCACTTGGACTAGTGCATTTAATAATTCATTAGATTGCTGAAATTTTATTAATCATAGACCTGTTGTTGTCCTCTTTTGAGCTGTTTTACGTTTATGTTTTTTTTATGGTTGATTTAGACTTGTTATCTCTAGTATTGATGCTTTTATGTTATTCATGTTTATAATGGTTATTATGAATCTTGTTGTCGCTTCCGTTTGTCCTAATTTTAGGAGAGATCTGTCGAAAATTTTCTTGTCTGACAGTTTAGATTTGTAGGGTGTTACATTGGTATCGAGGCGGGCTGTAGGTCCTTGGAATGTCTATTTTTAGTGTCATACTATAGGATACAACTAAAATGTGATGTGGAATAACTTAGAAACATGGCCTAGGTTTTAACTAAAATTTTGTCATAGGATAGCAACATTAAAACTTGTGTAAGTGGAATCACTAATTTAAAATTTGACACACATGGATGCACAGGAGGAAAGGGTATGGGTATCGTTGCCTTATGCTTAAAGGTTGAATTTAAGCTTTGTTGTTGAATGCTACTTTTGATGATGTATAATGCTATATTTATGATAGATTTGATTGAGTTGCTTCATTTGTGATAAAGTGTGGTTGTGGTGCCGAAGGGTTTCGGTCACCTTTTGTTTGTAGTGAGGCTGTGGTTTGACGGTGTGGCCGGGTAGAGTCACCACCGAAGAACTATTAAACCCCTGTAGGGAAAGAGTACTTATCCGTGTCTGTCGTAGATCGGGTAGTGACTGGAGTCAAATAGAAGAGGTTGGTGATGGATTCCTTCGGATGTTCTTTACCGTGCTGACGGTCGGTTTTGGTTGGTTTTCTGGGTATGTGGTTGGTTCAAAACCGAGGAAAATGCTTAGTTTTGAGCACTCGCTGATTTGTCCTTTAGGCGGTTTGTGGTTTTGTCTCCTTTGAGTGAAGACACAGAAGAAGAGTTCTACGTTGCGTGTCTTTTGGTCTCAATTTTGCTTTGGCACCTTATTTATTGTGATGGACTGTCGTTAGGAGGAAATTTCTGTGGTTGTTGTTTCCCCGATTTTTTTTTTAAAAAAAGAAGGGGGTTGGAGTTTCTCCTGTTGCAGATCAAGCTGGATGGAGCTAAGTTTGAATCTTTATCGGAAAATTTTAGTTGGACATTTGGTCTTCCCTTTTGCATCCGTCTTCCTTTGTGGAAAGTGTAGGTTTTGGATTTCTTGAAGAGTTTTGGCTACTATGATTGGACATTTGAGGGTCGAGCTCTCTTGCATTTATGTTTGGATTTTGCTTTTCTCCCTTGCCTGAAAAGAAGAAATTTTTATCGGTGTTTGTTCTTGATCTAGAACTGTGTTTGTTTTTTTAATGTTTGGGATTGCCTCCTGTTTGTCAAGGGTAGGTGACCCATGACGGTGTTTAGAAATTTTATGTTTGTGTTACGTAGTATGTAACAATGTGGTTTATGGAATGATGTACTTCTAAGTTAATTTGTGAGTTGAATCAATTAAAATGTAATTGTTATCTTTAGCTTGAGATTAAATAAACTTCTAGTATTGTAGATTGCTCTATAGCGATAATGATTGAATGTGTTAATGTGCATGCTTAGGATTTATTGCATTATTTTAATGTGCCCTTGACCATGGACAATGTTTAAAGCTTTAAATCTTGATGCGTAGTTAGAACATTCACGATGATGTAAACTCTTTGTGAAGGTAATAGAAAATTAGTGGGTTATTTAGAGACATTTTAATATAAGGTCGGTAGAACAATTTAATTGTAATGGTGGACTACCGATATAGTTAAAGAAACCATCTTTGGTTGTTTAAAGATGTTCTAATTTAATCGTGTTGGCTAGTGACTTTAACTTGGAAATTGATTAGAGTTGATATTTATGACGTTGCAAACTATTAGTAGATTCGGAAGTATGCAGTTGCGTTCCAATAATGCTAGTATCGATATCAATTGGGAAGACATAAGTTTTTGCTATTGCCGTAAGAGCTTTGTGATGATTTCACCTATTCAGTTCACTTTAAAAAAAAAGACTGGAGTATGTCTTGGAGTGGCAATTTTGCTATAACCCGTGTATAGGGTAGCTAAAAAAAATTAAATTTAATTTAGCGTTGTTGTTATAAGAGCTTTGGATGGCTTAAATTATTCAATCTATTTTACATAGTTGGAGTATGTTGTGTAGTGACAGTTTGTCATAGCCTATGGATAGGGTAACTAAAAGCAATGTTGTTGTTTTACAATTATGCCAATTATTGATATTGATGACTTAGTAGTGGTGGTAACTGATTAGATTAATTGTTGAAAACCTTTGTTAAAATGGTGGAAATTGTAACATGTTGTGATGGAGTGAACCAGGGATAGTTAGCATGACGCGTGATTTTGTCCTTAATAAATGTATGTTTTAAACTTCTATTTACGATTGGTGTCTTGTTGAGATGATATTTACTTGTTGAGTCATCTTTTAGGTGAATAAATTTCCATTGTCGAGATGTTGACGCGTATGTGGTATGGAATTTATAGGTTCATCATGCTGAAAGACTTGTTGAAGCACTGCCTTTCAAATTTAGAGTATGATGATATAGGTTAGGCTGCTCCGTGGGGATCTTGATGAGGTAGTGTTGGTTGGATGTGTTTTTGTTAAGCACTGTGAACTTTATTTATAATTGTGGAAAAGGTAATAAGAGTAAGAATTTGTTGTGTAGTTGTTGTTAAATCCTGATGGGCCTTCTCAATGAGTAAATAGGGAATATTGAAATCTAAATGGTAAGGGTAGTGGAATGCTATAGATGGCGGGAGTTATGCTGAACTTATGTTTAAAAATTCATATGGATTGGTTTGTTTGTTTGATATTTGGGTTGAATACTTTCGGTCAAAGTATTCTTTGTGCTGTGTTTCAGAGTTTCCCTAAACTTAGAATGATTCTGCCAAATGTGGGTTAATTTCGAGGCTTAAAATAAGGATAAAATAATGATTAACCTTGAAGTAATTTGTGGAGATTTTGGAATGTTATTCTATTAAATATCGTCATTCATTCATCTTTGATAAGAAAACTAGCTTAAGTTATGAATGCGACATTTATGCTCAAGGATGTATGCTTTGACTGTGTCCGTAGTTTTCAAGGTCGAGTTATCGGTTGCATTGTTGATCAAAAGAAGTAGCTAATCCAATGTAAGATTTGGAACTTCATGATCTGGAAATATTTGTATTTCTATTTTGGGCTAGAGTTGTGTTGTGGTGTGAGGTGTTTGACAGTTTTTGTTTAAGAGACGATTCTTCTGGTTGTGACATGAATGATATTCGTGGTTGAAACAATTTTTCTGTTGGGAAGTGAGTTTGGTTCCTTTTTAAGGAAAAAGAGATGGTGGTTGTGTGGAAGCATTTAATTCCTTGATCGGTTTTTAGAATGGCTTGGCCTTGGATAAAAGTGAGATGATTTGTTTTGGTAAAAGTGAAATGCATTTGCAGAAGACTTTCACGGTGTTTCTCTTTTGAATAGAGCTTCTCCCCGAAGAAATTTTTTTTTGGTGGTTTTGGTTCTATGGAGTTCCTCTTCCAAGTTGAGTTCCCGTGTATGTGAATTTCAGCCCTTTGGTTTAAAGGTGGTGATTGTCGTTCGTTGTGTTAGTGAGAATTAAGATTTCTTTTACGTTCAAGCTTGGGGTAAGAAAATGAATGTTTATGTTATGGTTGAGTATATTCAAGGATTGTACTCCTTGCCCTGGTCCTTGGGTGGAAGAATGTGAAGGCGAAACCTTCTTACAAGGGAAAACTAGTGTGGGTCGCTGATCGTAAGTAGTTTAAAAGTGAAGAGTAAAGGAAGGTTGTGTATGACTCAATTCAAACCTTTTTTGGAGAATTGTTTTCATTGATGTGTTCCTCGGCGGGGTTGCTTAATTTAGTAGTGGACAACTTGAAAGTTGCAGGTAATTACATTAATTTTTTGGAACTTTTGTCATTGGTTCGGCGAGTTTGTGTCAACCGTAGTGATTGTGTTCGGTTGTTATTGTTTCATGGATTTACGGACCTGGTTGTAAAGTAGGCTATCTCTGTCGTTGGTAAGGGTGGATATTGGTTCTTTTTGTAAAAGATCAATCACTTGTAGGAGATAGGAGTTTGTGTTTGGGTTGATTTAGAGACTTACCTAGAGCGTTGTGTCTCACATGGTTCGCGTCGTCCAGAATGCGAAGAACTGTGGTAGAGGAGTTGAGATTGGAATGCGGAGTTTCGCGATCGGGTTGAAGAGAGAAGTGGGAGTTGAGATTCCAGATCGATACCAGATTCACCTAATAGGTGTCCTTTATTTAATAGGGGAATAGTTCGTGTTCGTGTCCAATGAAAGAGGTGTGGACCAATTAGTCTGAGCTGGATGCAACTTGGGAACTGAAGGACCAGAGGCGGAAGACGTATCCTACACTCTTTGAGGATGCTTGAAGGTAAAGTGTTGATTACCATTTTGCCTTCCTTTTTTAAGGTTCCGTAGCAAAGAGGAGTAGATTCGGGGACGAATCCTTTTAAGGAGGGGAGAATGTGATGCCTTAGAGCGTCAGAGCGATTCTAGGGTTCCTTTTCCTGGTTTTGTTTCGGGAGAGGAATGAAGGATTTGTCGGGGGATGAAATAATTGAAGTTTATCTGGCATATTAATATTAAATTTGGAGTTGTCGGGCTAGAAACAGTGGGCCGAGGAAAACCTGGGCCTGGGCTGCGAATCCCCTCCCCACCTCTCTCTCTTTTCCCCTAGTGGGCCGGCCCACCATATAAAAGGGGTGTCACCCCCCCCCAAAAGCCCTAGGGCGCCCCCTTCCTCCCCTAGCAGCCACACCACCCCTCCTCTTCCTCCCCTTGCGTGGTGGCTCAAGATCCACCGCGAAACACGAAGGAGCAAGCGAGAAGAGGATCCGTGGAGGCGTGGAGGACGAGCAGATTTCAGTTTCGGGAATCGTCGCGCGTTTTTCGTGGGTTCTCAAGGGAGAACTCAAGGTAAAATTCCCAATCTTTTACCCCTGTTCTACCTAGGGATTAGGAGTGTATTAGATCTGGTGGTGAGTGATTTAGATGGATCTTGATGGGGGAGAAGGGTAGATGTTCACGTGGTGCTGTTTTTGGAAGGGGAGATTGTGCAGCGCGGATTGTTTCGCGTTTTACGTGGCATAGACGATTTTTCCTGCAACAACCTATAACTAGAAAGTTGTAGATAACGTTGATATCTAGCTTCTGTAATTTTTTCAGAATTTTTGGGGCGTCGGTCTGAGAGTTATCTCTGTTTCAAGATGACAGACAGAATCTGGAAACAGATTTTGTCCACTGTGTTGGACGTTTGTTTAGGCATATTTAACTGTGGAATTGAAATTTGTGATCTTCTTGAAAGTTGTAGATCTCGTCAATATCTAGCTACTGTAATTTTTTTGTATTTTTTTGATCTGTATAAAAAAAGATACGAAATTGTGAAGAGAGGGTGCTGCTGTTTGACCCGGACAGATTGGGGTTTTTGGCGCTTAAGAAGGGAACGGGGATTAGGAAGCATGTGTTCGAGTTGTGTGATCATTTGTGATGTCAATATGTACTGAAATAATACTTGTACAGGTGGCGCCCCTTCTGGACGCAACTAGGTTCGTCATCCACGTTGGTAAAGGCAAGTGGAAGTAGCGGTCTTGCTAAACTATAACTCGCTATTTGTTTCGTCTTCAATATAAACCTTAATTGTAGCACACCTACATGGTTTAACTACTTGTTTATGAGATTACAATATCCTATCCTGCATTGTGATGTGGTTGTTTGGCTTTTGAATCATGAGTAAGAATGAAGAAAGATGTTGTTTGCAAGATGAATTGTGGAGATATTCTATCTCAATGATGTTCGCATTATATCCATGTTATTTGATGGTATGCAAGCATGTGAATTCAGAGTGGGAAGTTATGAATGTATTTATGCATGAAGCATTAACTGCATAATCATGCATTGGAAGTTTGTCGACGCCTTGGCGGCGCGACCGTGCAGTACAACACCGTGTGTTCCTGAGAAAGGGCACGGTGAGGAGGATCATGGCATAAGCATGTGCACAATCATATGCATTTTACTGAGGTTGTGTGGACTCTATAATGTGGTATTGGACATGAGGAATTTGGTATGCTAGTTTTACTGTGGCTATGTTATTCGTTAGAAGTTGTTCGGCTTGCTGAGATTACCCAATCTCACCCCTTGTTATTTTGTTGTTTTCAGGTAGTTCTCGCAAGTCGTAAGCTTGAAGGGTGGGCTTAGTAGCACAATCAACCCTCCGGGGTCATCACGAATCACATGGACTAGTGCATTTAATAATTCATTAGCTTGCTGAAATTTTATTAATCATAGACCTGTTGATGTCCTCTTTGGAGCTGTTTTACGTTTATGTTTGTTTTCTGGTTGATTTAGACTTGTTATCTCTAGTATTGATGCTTTTATGTTATTCCTGTTTATAATGGTTATTATGAATCTTGTTGTCGCTTCCGTTTTGTCCTAATTTTAGGAGAGATGCTGTCGAAATTTTCTTGTACGACAGTTTAGATTTGTAGGGTTTTCTTGGAGCTGTCCCAAAATTTTGCTGTCCCAAAATTTTCTTGGAGCTGTCCCAAAATTTTGCTGTTCCTAAATTCATGTGTGATTTGGCACTTTGGTGAATTTTTGGAATTTTCTGGAATTTATTTGGATTTATTTGGAATTTATTTGAATTTATTCCATTTTGAAATAATTAAAGAATTTGACTTTGCAAATAAAATTTTGTTGGAAATATTTTATTTGAGTCCAAAATGTTCCAAAATATTTTCCAGAATTTTTCTGGAATTTTTTTGAGTATTTTACTATTTTTCTTGAATTAAATGAATTACTGGAAATTATTTTAATTATTAAATCGCTGGAAAATCAAGTCGGGTCAAGTACTGTTCATCCGACCGGACCCGAACCCGAGTCAGACTCGAGTCCGACCCGAGCCACGTGATCCGGTCAAACCCTGATTGATCCGGACCGTTGGATCAAAATCCAACGGTCGGAATTGGGCCGCACCGATCAAACCAGATCCGGCCCGGACCCGTTGCGCCGTGCGATTTCGGCCGTGGATCGGGGCCACGTGGATGGCCACGATTTCGTCATCTTCCCGAGTCCCGCCGACTGCGCGCCAGCCAGTCGCCGTGTCCGTTAGGGTTTCGCGATTTGCGCGCACGTCGAGGCACTATTTAAAGCCCCGAGGCCACCCCGTTGAAGCTCTTTGTCGTGCGCACCTTTCCCCTCAAGTTTTCGAGCCCTAGCCACCGCCGTCTAGCCGCAAAAGCTCGCCGTAGTTGCTTCTCTCTTCCACCGCGTTCCTTTGCCGATTCCGCCGACGCCCGCCGTTCTCCGCCGCACCCGAAGGCAGATTTGGAATCCCCGCGACGAGGCGCACTCCGCATATCACCCATCTCGCGGAGAAGCCCTCGGCGCCGTTGGTCGTGTCGTCTTCCCTAGCTCCGGTCCGCTCCCTCCGGCGTGGCCATCGGCGTCTTCGAGCACCCTCAACCGTCCGATCAAGATCCGACGGCTACGGTAAGCCACGTGCATCTCAAACCCGTCAACCTAGATCGGATCACGACCGTTGGATCTAGATCCAACGCCCACGATCACCGTAGTTTGTAACGGTGTTAGCCTAGGGTAGATCTCGACTGTCCGATCTAGATCGAACGGCCCAGATCGATCGCGTAGTTTTCAACGCGCGTCAACCTTAGATCTAATCACGGCCGTTGATTTTCAAATCAGCGGACACGATTGTGCCACGTGTGCCACTGGCGCGGCGTGCGACACGGCGCGTGTCTCGACACGCGAGGCCCGCGTGTCGGTCACCGAATCAAGACTGCCGTGACGCCACCCCTGACGTCACGGTGGGCCCGCTTGCCAGTAGCGTCGTCGAGCGTGGTGACGTCAGTGTTGACGTCATCCAATGGGTCCCACCTGTCAGTGGCACACGCGCCGTGGACCGAGCCAAGCCGTGGGCTGAGCCCATGAGCCGGCTGACGTCAGCCAGCCAATCAGGAGCCGACGCGTGTCACCCATGACGCAATAAATAATTTTCGAAAAAGAAAATGATTTAATAATTCGGTTTAATAATTGATTTGAATTTCAAAACTTCAAACGCTTATAACTTTTGCGTTTCAACTCTGATTTGAACGATTCAATTTTCTAAAAATTCATAAAATTCAGATCTACTCAAATATGAATTTTATTTAATTTTTTGACTAAAGTTTTCTCTGTAATATTATTTAATTGATTATTTAAACTTTAAATAATCATAACTTTTGTGTTTTAACTCCG
The DNA here is from genome assembly GCA_036346355.1 of Rhipidocladum racemiflorum. Classification (NCBI taxonomy): domain Eukaryota; kingdom Viridiplantae; phylum Streptophyta; class Magnoliopsida; order Poales; family Poaceae; genus Rhipidocladum; species Rhipidocladum racemiflorum. The sequence continues at coordinate 41,228,917 of CM070591.1, forward strand.
ATTTGAGCGATTCCAGTTCCTAAAAATTCATAAAATTATGTTCTCTCTGTTTATGAACTTTATTTGGATGTTTTGACACTTTTTGTCTACTGTTTTATTTATTTGTTGCTATTTGCACGCGTTACGAGTAGACGTTGAAGTGCCGGAAGGATTCGAAGGAGAAATATTGACCCAGGAGCCAGCTCAGGACCAAGAACAAGTGCTATTTGAAGGCAAGTTGTGCTTTGACCATGTTGATCCCATTTTGAAATCTATTTTGATTCAATTTATTGCATGCTAGTTTAATTAGAAAATACTTTATTTAATTCCGGGGAAATAGATAAATGCCAAATTGCTGTATGGCACCTTGGTTAATTAGATATGTGCCATGACCCCTTGTCACCCTAGTTGAGGATTAACTAGTTGGACATTATAGAATTGCCAACTTGGGAATGTAGATCGTCGTAGTGTATTGCTTAGACCTGCTACGTGCTCATGACATGATTTTGGACAATCAAATGTTAATATTGACTTAATGATATATTGAACCTGTTTTGGAAAGGTATCATGTGTTATGATTGTTGATGGCATGTGGTGCATGGTAATCAACTGGGGGTTTGATAAATAGCTTTTGACCGGGGCATGTGGCAAGAATGATCAGGTGGGCCAGTTGTGGCACCGGAAACGTTGGTTTGGTTCTTCGGGTAGTCTTGCCCTGATCACCCTAAGGACTTAACCTTGCAAGCCTTTGAAATGGGTCAATCGTGCAACCACATGTCTGTTATGGGACGGACCTAGTTGAATAAGTTGCTAATAACGTACCTGTGGAACCTCAGGTTGTCAACTACACCGTTTGTGTAAGTTGTACGGGGGAGCGTACCGGGGCTGCGGCCAGGTACCCATCTAACGGTGGATTGACCTAAACTTCGCCTTAGCTAAGGGAAGGGTTAGTGTGCAACACCGGAGAGGACCACTTGTATTGTTAGAAGTTTCCGAAAGACTTCGTTACGGGAACTCGCCTTTGTGGTGTTTGACTGTATCTTGTGGGTAAAGTGCATAACCTCTGCAGAGTGTAAAATCTATTCGAATAGACGTGTCCGCGGTATTGGACATCGCTCGGGAATTACAGTCAAAGGTTAGACTTTCTTGAAAATAACTTGGACTTGAAAGGTTGGGTTTGGTTTATTAATGATGTTGATGGAAATGTGGATTAGGAATGGGAAAGATGTTGATTAAACTCCTGGAAAAGTTATTGATGTTATACTTGTTTCTACTGCTTTCGAATCTACTTATGATACTTGTTAAATGCTCTTACTGCAAATATACCTTGAGCCACTCCTTTGTATTAAGCCATGCATGTAGTATATTAGCTGCATTCTGTGCATGACTTCTCGAGTACCAAGTACTCACCCTTGCCGCAATACAACACCAGTTGAGGAGGAGACTACACCAGCTTTGGAGGAGGAGCTCCAAGAGGAACCGTCTACTTAGGGAGCGAGCCCAGTCAGTTGCTTGTGGTATACTGGATGGCACCACGATGTTATCTTATTTTCCGCTACTATTATTTCTCTCTTATTAAGTTTCGCCCTGCGTGGCGTATATTTGTAACTTGACCATAAGGTCGAGCAACCAGTTTGATTATTTAATTAAAGTACTTTATTAGTATCGAGTGGTATGATTTGTGATATTTACCGATGTTAAGACTGTGTGCACTAGCGCGTTCCGGGACTAGTGCTGAATACACAGAGGGTCCGGATTTGCAAATTCGGGTCTCGACAAGTCATAAGACCTACAATGCAATGGATGACAAAAGGGGAATGGCATGAGGTCTCATACACTCAATTTGCCAGAATTCTTGGCTTCACTGAGGCAGATGCTCGTGACAAAGATGAAATTCATAATGAGACTTCCTTTATTTCAACAAATATTAGTTTTCTTTATGAAGAAGATGTAGATTAAGCCAGTGATACAAGGGGATGAAGCCGTATTTTGTTGCTTTGAACAGGTTGTTCAGAAAGACTCTGGCCCCCAAAGAGGGTGATGCATCCCATGTGCTCTCGTTCACAAGAAATCTTTTGAGTAGGATGCAGGAAGATCAACGACCATTTGATGTCTTCGACTTCATTTGGAATGAGATCAGGCTCAGTGCTCAGGAGCCCAAGAGGAGCTATGGGTATGCTCTCTACATTATGCACATGATTGAGCAAGTCTCAAAGAAGCAGTTTGAATGTGATGTTCAGCACACCGGTGTGCAGATTAGAGTGGTCAAGGCTGCAGCTTAGCGAGCTAGTCAGACTACCACCAGTAATGGTGCATCTTCATCTTCTGCTACTCCTGAGACTTCGGCTCCTGGTGCATCTTCTTCCTCGCTAGTACTCCGCCCCCTGAAGTCTATCTTCTGCTTATGTAAAAGCAATGCAAAGGCGCAGAAGAAGAACACCAAGAGACTCAAAAAGATTCAGAGGCATCTCAACCTACCTTGTTCAGATGATGAGAAGGACGAAGATGAGATCGAGGATCCTTTTGCCTTGGCTGCAGAAGAGTCTGATTCTGAGGACTACGCCGAGGAGTCTGGATCAGAGTAGTCCGAGTAGATCCTTTATTGTTCTTTTCCTTCCCTTTTGTGGTGCTTAATGCCAAAGGGGGAGAGAAAAGCTTACTATCTATCCCTGGTCTCTTGAGAGTTAGTCGTCTGGGTCGTGTGGTCATGTGAACTCTTAGTTGGAATCTTTCGAACTTTGGTCATTTGTAATGCTTTATGTTGCTTATTATCTCTGCTGCATTTATTTGGATGAGTTAAGATTGATATTTGTCATAATTGCTTACTATGTCATTTATGTGTGTTTACATGCCATATTATATTTATGTAACTTGTCAATTCTCCTCGAATGCAAGGATTTAGGGGGAGCTCTCCCAAATTCTCGCTAAAATGTGCATATGACTTCCAATCATATATTTAAGTGCACATATTTAGGGGGAGCTCACCATATCTCATTGCATTCTCAGTTTATTAATATTCTTATCCTTTGTAAGCTTTAACCGAGTTGTCATCAATCACCAAAAATGGGGAGATTGAAAGTGCATCTAGGCCCCTAAGTGAGTTTTAGATGATTAATGACAAACGATTAAACGGACTATCAATGAGTTAATGAACAGGTGAAAGTCCCAAAGTGAGATCATCTACGAACGATGGCGACCCTACAAAATGAGAAGAAAGAAAACGACATTATTTCGGCTTGTTTTTGTATTCATGATTGAGTCGATAGGTATGCCGTACTGTTAAGAGGGATGCAAAGTAGTTGATCAAGGTTATATCTCTATACTCAGATGAATACTAGCTTAGTTAGTTGAGAGACACGAGTCACAACACTTACACCGAGTGGTTTCTTTCTCTGTCTAGATCGCATGTTCAGATATTTTATCAGATGTTTCGATCCATCGAACTTTCTGGTGTGTTGGTTTTGTGCACTCTCTGGATAAATCGGATACTCCGATCTGTGCATCGGATGTTTCGATGAGGACTTAGAAGTTCTCTAGGATTTCTCTGTTTAGGGTACTCTCTGGACACTTCGGACATTCCGATATTTTTATCGGATGTTCCAATCAGTGTAAAATCCATAAGGGGTGCTTTCTGGACAAATCGGATATTCCGATCAATAGGATCGAACATTCCGATTAGGTCAATTTCCAAATTGGGTGCTTTTTGGACAGATCGAATGTTTCGATCTGTCGGGTCGAACATTCCGATTAGTGTTAAATCAAAAAGGGGCACTCTCTTGATAGATAGGATGTTCCGATGTGTATATCGGATGTTCCGATCGTGTCTTAGAAACTTCTTAGGAAAACTTTTCAAAGTGACTCTCTGGACACACCGGACACTCCGATCGTGAAAATCGGATGTTCCAATGGGTGTTTTTCGACCGTTGAGGTCAGTTGTTTTCTAAAAGTTTAGACATATCGGATGTTCCGATGTTAATGTCGGAAGTTCCGATATGTGGCTGAGTGGAGGCATAGCGGTTAGTTTTTGTCCAAACCTATAAATACACCACCACCTCCTCATTAGTGAGGTTACACTTCTTGAGCTGAACACTTGAGCTTTCAATACACATTCTTGAAGTATACTTTCTCCTCCTTTTTGATCTTAGTGATCTTTTAGAGAGTGAGGTGTGAAAGAGAGATCTAGTGCTAAGAAGAATAGTTAGAGTCATTCATCTTAAGCATTAGAGTACATCTCCAAGATCGATTTCACATTGCATTTATTACTCTTGGAGGTTGAGGACTCCTAGACGGCTAGGCGTCACTCATGAGCCCCCACAGGTTGTGGGTGGTCGTGATAAGTTTGTGAAGGCCAGTTTCGCCTCCGAAAGAGAATAAATCAAAAGTGAAACCAAATCTCAAGTGTGACCGATGTTTGGGATGAAAGGGTTGGAAAAGACCCGGCTCTTTATGAGCTTCCTCAACGGAGACGTAGGATCTCTCAAGGATGCGAACTCTGGGAACAAATTCTCTCGTCTCTTTGATTCGCTTATTTATTGGTTATTGTGCATCTTGATTTAATCTCTTTATTAGAGCCCTACTCTAGTTGTTAGTTCTGTCGAGTTCATTTATTTTATCTTGCACTAGCTTGGAGTAGAGATAAAATTGTAGTTTGCTACATTTTGCTACTTCTTTCTCTGATTTTTGCTCTGATCGGATATTCCGATAGTTAATCGGAAGTTCCAATCTCCTCATCAGAAATTCCGATCTATTTTCCGCTGGAATTAAGTTAGATTAAAATTTAAAAAGCCTATTCACCCCCTCTAGGCTACTTTCACAACTTTCATAGTGTTTCACCCACACATTAAGAAATCAATCCAAGTCTGGATGGATATGTATGACACGCTGGCCTAGTAGCTATACCACCTCTATGTCATAGTCGGCCATAGGGAGATGGAAAGCGTTGATTAGCCACCTGTCTGGTTCAATTCGAGAGTAGCACAATGGTGGCTTGCGGGGTTGGGGCTCCGCCGCAGATGAATGTCGGATGGGGAGAAGAACATGAGGAGGCAAAGCTTTGTGTACGGCTCGAGAAGGCAGCGCACAGAGGTCAGCGATGACGACAGCGAGCAGTCGAAATCGGACGGCGTCCGCGTTTGCATATGGAGGCAGATAGTTGGGAATGTTGGGGTGGGGTGGGGTGGGGGTGGTCTTCGTTCTTGCGATGGCCTTTTTCTTCCCACGCGCTCGGCCAACGGCCCATGCCCACGGGTTGCATCACGAACCAATAGACAAGCGGAGCGAGAGAATGCATGTCGAAACCGAAAGAGGGAGAGCCACAAGGCGACGTAAGTGTGTTGCCTGAGCAGAAAACCCCGGGTTTAGACCCTGTTTGGCAGAGCTCCAGATCTCAGCTCCACCTCAGATCTGAAACATGTAGGCTAAAATAAAGTGAATTCAGTTTTTTTATTCTAAAATGTAAATAAGATGACCCACCTAAATACTCTTAATATATCCACAGCTCCTGCACCACAGATCTCGTGAAGCTAGGAATACCATTTTCACCAGCTCTACGGATCTAATAAAATTAGAGCTCCGTCATACCGAACCTTAATATATTAAAACTATTCGCCGCGTCAATTCCCAAATAATAATCTCTTCCCCTTCCATAAAAACTTTTCTTCTGTTGCCTGTACCCCAACGGCTCGACCTTTAATTGTGTGTTTGGTTGGAGAGTGAGGTGGAATGGAATGGTTCTATCCCAGATTTCAGGGATGGAATGGCTCCATCCCAGATTTCAGAGATGGGATGGTTCCATCCCAGATTCTCAGACAGGGCCCACTGTCACTCTCACGTTCCAAGTGGGATGGCTGCGTTCCAGAAAATTTGTAGAACCTGGCTGTCCCGAATCTAGAGAGAATATTCTCTTTTCTAGAACCAAGTCATCCTCAGCTCTCCAACCAAACACTAGACTTGGTGGGATGGGGTGGTTCCATTCCACTCCATCCCACTAACCAAACACACAATAATTTGCTCGCCCGTCGTCGTCCTCCCCCTCTCCCCCGAAGACCCCCTTCTCCGGGGGAATTCCGTCTCGATTTGTATGTCTCGGGCTGATCTAAACCCCGCCGCCTCCCTCTCCGACGCCCCCCTCCCCGTGGTCGCCTCTTGCTCGCTCCCCACCTACCCGGTGCCGTGCTCTGCAGGCTGAAGAGACCAAGGAAGGGTAGGTCGTTTCTTGATTCCACGTAGTTTTACCTTTCTTTGTTAGGGATTCTTGGACCTGCATTTTCGTCCTAACAGCATTCTTGGGGCGGTTTTAATCTGTGTTGGTTCTTGGATTTTATTTATCCTCTTGTTGGTGTTCGATCTGTTCTCGATTTTGCGTTCGATTCTTTTCTCTCTTTTGGGGTCTTTGTGGATTTTGGGGTTTAATCTTCGCTTGTGTCTGTTCTCTATTCTTGATCGTGTTGTTCTTGGTTCTTTAGGAGATTTAGGTATTCTTTATGACAGAGTTGCTGCGAGGAGACAACCTTGTGAGCCAAGAACAGTGGTGAAGCAAAGGTGAGAATGAGATGAAGATTGATTAATCACGAAAGGGTTGTTTTTTTGTTTTTGTTTGGGCTCTCTGTATGATGATGCCTTTCTTATTCTTTTGTTTGGGTTCCTCATGCTCGCTCCAAGCCTCCATCCCGTTCTCCCACTACTCCCAAAATCCAACCGCTCCATGCCCCCCAATTCTACCCTGTGGTCGCCTCCACGCTCTTTCACCCCATGTTATCTTGGATGTCTAAATGTCCTTGATAACATTGGAAACGTTGAATCACTGATGTGAATTTTTTATGATCAATTGTATCTAAACAATTTTCTTTCAGCTACAAGATACTACTGAAAATGACGGGAACAAAGGAAGCGGGGAGGAGAATACAAGTGAGGGCGTCTAAGCTAACTTAGGGAACCTAAAATTAAGTATCTTCCTAGCTTAATTTGCCTTCTCAAAGATTGGCTTGCTTATGATAGACATTTTTGGACATATTGGTAGTTGCAACCATATGATAGTCAATTTTGTAAAAAAGTTTTTACAAAAAAGTTTTTGTTGAGATGCTACGATCTGCACTTAATTAAATGCCAATTTTGTAAAAAAGTTTGTTAACTTGTGCCTTTCCCACCCTTTTCAGTTGGATGATAATCCGAAAATTCATGATAAAAGCAGAGGTGACAAGGAGGAAAAGATTGTAAGCAAATATTTATTGGATAGCTAGAGCAGATTGGCAATGATAGCTCTTGTTTCTGTTTTGGATTTCGAGAACTGTCAAACACTGATCTGTGAATACTTTCCTGAACAATTGAGAATGTTGAATTTCTAAAATTTAGCATGGTATCTGTTATTTGTTCTCCAAATGTAGCATTATCACTATTATCTTGGATGTCTAAATGTCCGTGATAACATAATAAATGTTAATAATTGCTGTGAACTTTTAATGTTCAATTGTATCTAAACATTTTCTTTCAGCTACAAGCTATTGAAAATCACAAGAACAAAAGAAGCAGGGAGGATAATACGAGGGTGTGTCAGCTAACTTAGGGAACCTGAAAGTAAGTATCTTCCTAGCTTAATTTGCCCTCTTAAAGATTGACTGGCTTATGATAGAAATTTTCGGATATATAGGTAGTTGCAACCATATGATAGTGAAATTAACCTAACAATGTTACTATGTTAACCTAACAATGTTTGGATTTTCTTATCTATCCATAGTGAAAAATCTTCATAGATTACTTTGCCAGCTTTTTGTGCTTTAATGTTTGCTTTTGCTAAGGACCATTGCTCTAAATATGCATTGAGAAGCAAATATATTTTATTTGTGATGCTTCTGCAAGATTCATGTATGAGCAATTTCATCATCATCCTCCCTAAACCAGTGGTCCTTGCCTCCTTACGCCAAGATAGATATCTCTTAACTAATAAAAGATAGAGTTTACCCTGTTTGTTCAACTCAGCCGACACGCTCAACCCCTCCGTCGTCTCCCAAACTACCCCACACGATCTCCTTTCCGGTTTTCTTTTCCCTCTCTTGATCTCCCATTACCCCATTCCCTCCATTCTCCTCTCACCCAGTCCCCTCCCTGTTGCGCCTCCTCCTCCCTAGAACCGTTGCCCCAGGCCCATTGCCCTTCTCCGCCAATGTCGCCTCCTCGAGATCTACAGTCGCCGCTCAACACTCGCCTCCTGCCACCCCTCTCCCCTGGCTATGCTTGTCACCCCACCGATTGTTGCAAGATCCGTCGTCACCTCCTCGAGATGTACCGCCGCCACTTCCTCCATGTTCGCCACCAAACCTCCACAATGTGTCCGCCATCGCTTCTCCTCGGCCTACCACAAGCAGGGGCCGCAACGATGTTTCGTGCGATGTTCTTCCACCTCAAGATGTGTGCGCGAGCACACCACTATGGACAGCTGACCCCTCTGGTCATCAACCTGCTTTGCAGCAATGAACCCTTGGACATCGTCATTCTTACGGCTGGGTCGAGGGGCCAGTGGTTTTTTGTGGTCCGACTTCCCATTGTTCTGTCATCTATGTAGGACTAACTATCTGCTTCCCTTTTGGTGACAAATTGTCGGGACCCCGAATTTGCAAATCCGGACCCTCTGTGTATTCAACACTAGTCCAGGAACGCGCTAGTGCACACAGTCTTAACATCGGTAAATATCACAATCATACCTTTCGATGCTTAATAAAGTACTTTTATTTAAATAACCAAACTGGTTACTCGACCTTATGGTCAAGTCACAAATGTACGCCTCACAGGGCGATACTTATTAAAAGAGAAATAGTAGCAGCGGAAAATCAAATAAGGTAACATCGTGGCGCCATCCAGTATACCACAGGCAACTGACTGGGCTCGCTCCCTACGTAGACGGATCCTCTTGGAGCTCCTCCTCCAAAGCTGGCGTAGTCTCCTCTTCAACTGGTGTTGTGTTGAGGCAAGGGTGAGTACTTGGTACTCGACAAGTCATGCATGAATGCAGGCTAATATACTATATGCATGGCTTGGTACAAAGGAATAGCTCAAGGTATATTTGCAGTAAATAGCATTTGACAAGTAACATAAGTAGATTCGAAAGCAGTAGAAATAAGTAAAGCATAAATAACTTTTCAAGAAGTTTGGTAAACATCTTTCCCATCCTAAACCACATTTCCATCAACTTCATTATTAATCCAACCCAACCTTTCAAACCAAAGTTATTTTTGAGAAAATCTAACCCTTATTTGTAATTCCCGAGCGATGTCCAATACCATGACACGGCTATTCGAATAGATTCTAAACTCTGCAGAGGTTATGCACTTTACCCACAAGATCTGATCAAACACCACAAAGGCGAGTTCAGTAACAAAGTCTTTCGGAAACCTCTAACAATACAAGTGGTCCTCCCGGTTATTGCGCAAGACTAACCCTTCCCTTCGCTAAGGCGAAGTCTAGGCCAATCAACCGTTAGATGGGTACTGGCCTCGGCCAGACGCTCCCCGTACAACTTACACAAAGGGTGTAGTTGACCTCCCGAGGTCCCACAGTAATGCACGTTATTAGCAACTTAGTCAACTAGGTCCGTCCCATTCTGAGACATGTGGTTACACGTTAGACCAGTTCAAAGGCTTGCAAGGTTAAGTCCTTAGGGTGACCAGGGCAAGACTACAGAAGAACCAAATCAACACTCCCAATGCCACAACTGGCCCACTGATTACTCTTGCCACATGCCCTGGCCGAAAAATCGTTTATCAAACCCCGCTTGATTACCATGCAACACGTGCCATCAACATCACATGATACCTTTCCAAAACAGGTTCAATATATCATTAAGTCAATATTAACATTTGATTGTCCAAAATCATGTCATGAGCACGTAAGCGTGTCTAAGCGTTATACTACAACGTCTAAACCCATGTTGGCAATTTAATAATGTCCAACTAGTAATCCACAACTAGGGTGACAAGGGGTCATGGCACATACTTAAATAATCAAGGTGTCATACAGCAAATTGGTATTTATCTAATTCCCCATGTTTAAATAAAGTATTTTCTATTTGAACTTAGCATGCAATAGGTTAAATCAAAATAGATTTCAAAATAGGATCAACATGGTCAAAGCACAACTTGCCTTCAAAAAGTACTTGTTCTTGGTCTTGAGTTGGATCTGAGTCAATACTTCTCCTTCGAATCCTTAAGCACTTCAACGTCTACTCGTAAAGCGTGCAAATAGCAAATACACGAATAAACAATAGGCAAAAAGTGTCCAAACATCCAAATAAAATCCATAAACAGAGAGAACATAATTTTATGAGTTTTTAGAAACTGGAATCGTCAAATTTGGAGTTAAGGCTTAAAAAGTTATGATTATTTAAAGTTCAAATAATCAATTAAATAATTTTACAGAGAAAAACTTTAGTCCAAAAATTAAATAAAATTCATATTTAAGTAGATCTCAATTTTATACAAATTTAGAAATTTGAATCACTCAAATCGGAGTTGAAACGCAAAAGTTATAAGCGTTTGAAGTTTGAAACAAAATGCAAATCATTATTTCGAATTAATAAATCATTTTCTTTTCGGAAATTAATTATTGCGTCGGCATGGACACGTGTCAGCCTCGATTGGTTGGCTGGCGTCGGTGGTCCATGGACTTGGTCCACGCTCGGCTCGGGTCTCAGTGGACCGATCCACGGCCACGTGAGGCCCGACATGTGGGACCACTCGGGTAGCGTCATCGGCGACGTCGTGAGGCTCGACCTGCGGTCGGCGGCAGTGGGTCCATCCGATGACGTCATGGGTGGCGTAGCGGTGCGATCGGCCCGACACGCGGGCCCAGCGTGTCGATGACTCCACGCTGACGCCGCGTGGCGGCGGTTCGACTCCCTGGACACGTGGCACGATCGTGGCCGTTGGTTTGAAAACCGACGCCAGGATTGATTTGGGCCTCAAGTGCTTGGGCGCACGGGTTGATCTCGGGCCGTTGGATCTTAATCTAACGGTCGAGATCCAATCTAGCCTGGTGCGATTCCGCCACGTGGCACGACCTAAGCCGTTGGATCTAGATCCAACGGTTGAGATTAGATCTAGGATTTTCAACGGAACTCACCGGCGTGGCGTGGCGCGATCTCGAGCCCTTGGATCTTGATCGGACGGTTGGTGGAGCTTCGGGTCGGCGATGGCTTCACGGCGGAGTTGTGGCTGCCGTGGCGACCAGCGACCACGAGCAGCGTTTGGGGCGTGCTCGGCGAGATGAAAGGTCTCTTCGGTGCGCTGGCTTCGGGTTCGGATCTGGGGTCAATGGCGGCGGGGCGGCGGACGGGCGGAATCAAGCGAAACGCGGCGGAGGGTGCTATGACTCCGGCGAGCGATTCCGGCGGATCTACGGCGGCGAGGCTCGGTGAGATAGAGGCAGAGAGTGCAGCTGGGTCACGGGCGGTCCTGGTACCACCGTATTTAAATGCCCTCGGCATGCGCAAGACGGACGGAGCCCTAATCCCACAGCGGCGGCGGCGGAGTCCGGCTTCCGGACTCGGCGGGGACGACGACGCACGGCCGTCCCACGTGGCACGATCAACGGCCACGATCGGCGTGGACGCGATCGGATCCGGGCCGGATTCGACCGAAGCGGTACGGGGAAATCCTGACCGTTGGATCTTGATCCAACGGTTGGGATCGATTAGGTTTTGGAGTTGGTTCGGTCGAGTCACGTGGCTCGGGTCGGACTCGAACTCGAGTCTGACTCGGGCTCGGTCGGATGAACAGTACAAACCCACTCGCATTTTCCAGCGATTTAATAATTAAAATATTTCCCAAAAATTCATTTAATTCATTAAAAATAGCAAAATACTCAGAAAAATTCCAGAAAAATTCTGGAAAATATTTTGGAACATTTTGGACTCTAATAAAATATTTCCAACAAAATTTTATTTGCAAAATTAAATTCTTTAATTATTTCAAAATGGAATAAATTCAAATAAATTCCAAATAAATCCAAATAAATTCCAGAAAATTCCAAAAATTCACCAAAGTGCCAAATCACACATGAATTTAAGAAAAGCAAAATTTTGGGGTGTTACACAAATGTTCCTGAGTATATATGCTCACAGTATCTTTGAAGTCTTGAATTTGCTGTGCACATTGCACAGAGATCAGTAGACGTTGTTGCTGCATGTACATGATTTATTTAGTCTTATTTTAGTAAAGTGACCTTTTGTGCCTCAAAAAAAAGTATACTATGTTTGGTTGGAGAATTGGGAATATCTGAAAACTGTTGTAGATAAGTATTTATAGTCTGCCTTGTGGATTATCATTCTGTGTATAGCTGTTAAAAGATGGTTTGAAGATATGGTTAATTGGGAAACATCATTTTGTAGTCACATACTCACAGTCAATCTTGATATTAAAATGACTTGTTTCATAATCAATTCTAGAGGTAGAGGTGGCAGCGCGATAGTACCTGCAGCACAATGAGGGGACGTGGACTCGCTAGCTCTGGAATTTTGGTATGCCCGAATTGCTCTAGGTTTTTTTATACTACTACAAATTTGATATGTTCTTAATTTACATGCAGTTCATTTTACTAGAGTCAAGTTCTTAATTTAGCTTACAAAATATTGTTTTTGTACCATGACGTTCACATGGTCATTACTGTCTTTTCATCATAATTTGAAAATGATAAAATTGCAAGTAGGATCCAATTTGAAAACGATTATCAAAATTGATGAAAATTACTGATGCTGGGCTCACTCGCAGGACCCTAGAGGAAGAGGTGGTTGATGCTGGGCTGAATTCCCAAACCATATCAGAGCTCGTTGTTGTATGATAGATATGATTCTTCCCAATATTTTCTTTTCCCTCATCTTAATTCTCAATTGATAACTCACAATTTTCTATATTGCAAAGAAGGAATTTTCATGGCTGCTCCATGTTTTCATATCTGCATTTACTGGAATAAATATGCGCTAAACTTCCTTTGTATCTAGCTGGCTGTCTACCTTTGCCTTGTTTGCGTAGAACAAAGGCATCACCATTATTATTTTGGAAAATTAATCAGTAGTAAACACACATCTGCAATGTATCAAAGCAAAAGTATGGAGGTTTGTCTTCACTCTATTTGAACATACAAAACCAAAAAACACTCTATTTGAACATACAAAACCAAAAAACACACATCTGCAATGATTTTTTTGTGACTGGATGGAGCAAGTCATAACCTAGATGTGATAGCATGCAATTATTTTCTACCTTATAAATTTATTACATTTACGTGAATTTGCCCAAATATCATCTTTGTTGTACCACTCCCCTCTAGTTATAAGATGCTGACATTTTCTCATGATACATCCAGTTGTATTCAATATTTGAATATAGCGATTATTAAATACTTATTTTACTTAGCTGATATGTCACTTGTAAGCCTACTCATTTGAGCTATTGCCTCACAATATTCTAAGATGATGATGTTTTTTTGCATGTATATGTGTGTGTGTGTGTATTGCAAAGACTCTAGCTTTGATATGGTTGATGCATTTATATATCATGGACTATTACAAATATCTTCCGGTTGTAGTTTTTGACTACTTTTAATTGTTCCATGCAGTATGTTAGATTCCTCTCTAATTTTCTTACAGAAGTTGGCGTTATCATCAAGAGTTAGGTAATAAGATTCATTCTCTCCATAACATGGGCTTTTGCAAAACTCGCACATTGGTTGCACTATAAAATCACTATTCTCAACTTCTGAGCCATCCACCTTCGAATCATCTGTTTTTATGTGCTAATTTAATTAAGGCCTTGTATAAAGTTTCTACTCACAAATAAGTACCTTCTCAAGAGAACAAATAGTTCAGGAACCGGTTGTATAAAACACAAAATTCTGGAACATGTATTTCCATTAATAAGGCTACAAGCAAGTGTTCTATCATCTTAACCAGGACAGACGTTCATTCAAATATATTCTACAATACTGTTTAAAATGAAAAAAAAACTAAAGGAAAACATGCACAAATTTGACAGTTACATCCATTATGCCAAACATTAATAGCAGTAGGGAACATGTCAAACATTTAATCATTGTGCATCATGTTGAAAAATACAGTGCACCACTAGGCAGAAAAGTGAGGGAACTGATAAGGTAAGAAAATTGGGGCTATTTGACTAAATACATGTTGTTTATCGTGGTCTTAATGAGATTGAAATGTACCAGGTGGCCAAAAACAAGGGATGGGATGCTTATCATGGTTTCTAACTTATTGATTTGCTCTGCAGACTAAAATTAGTATGAAAGCTCATAGTAAGGTTGAAAGAGAGAAAGGGCCTCACATGTTTGCAATTTCATTAGTGTGCTCTAGCAAATAATTTTATTTGTAACTTATGAAATTTTAGTATGTTATCAATTGTATGATTTGGCTCATGGTTTATGATATGTATCATTCTCTTTTGAGATTCCGTTGCAACGCACGGGCACCCTACTAGTCTAAACTAATAAAAGATTGAGTTTACCCTGTTTGTCCACTCCCGTCAGCTTAGTTTCGTCCATGTCCGGTGCCTTTCACCCCCATGTTCTCCCTAACCGCGCTCGTCGCCCACTCGCCCATCACGCCCTCACCCATCATGCCATCGCCCCCGCCCCCTTCTCGCCCCTCATGCAATCGCCCCTGCCTATGCGGCCGTTGCTCGCCCCATCCTCTCCCCCCTAGCGCCCTGCCCGTTGCTGCCTGTGTGCATCACCCTCCCATTCCTCCTCCGGTGTCCGTGCCGTGGACCGATCACCGGACACTAGGTCAGCCTGCGGCGGCAACGACGACGGTGACTGGGCAGAAGGACAGGAAGGAGCTACTCCCCATCAGCTGCATCAGGCTCAACCCTGCGGCTACGGTGTCGTCCACGGCCTAGCGCAGTGGCTCAATGCCGCCTCACCGTTGTGGAGGATGAGTCCAGTCCAGGTAACTCATCGGAACCTACAAGTGTTCCTGTGTCATCTTCATCGCTGACACCTACAAGCGCTTCACCTTCCCCATTCATTTCGTTTCCATTTGAGATTTATGACCAAAATCTTGAGCCACCGACAAAAAGTGAGGGCAAATTCAGCAAAAGTGAGATAACCGACGAGAGAGCGGTCAATCCAGAGCCGGTGAAGCCTCCTCCAGGTAGAGTACCATTCCTTTCTTGGTTCACTTCAATTTTGCACTTTGTGTTGCTATGAAGACAAGAATATCATGGTCCTGCATGATCCAGAGAAGAAACAAGCTGCGATGGTTGATCTCTAGGCGATGAACCCATAGCTCATCTCATGACCCCTCCTCCGTAGATGCAAGACCTATCCTAATTCGGGTGGATTTTAGCCTATTTTGCTAAATGATTCGATTCTCCTAAACTGCAGTGGAGAAAAGGCCAACTCTGATGGTAATTCACCACATGATGAATGCAGAGCCAGTGAGACCTCCAAGTAACTTTGACGCACTAAAAATGATGAAATCAAATCGAATGCAATGTTAGCATTTCCTGAGTTACGGTTAATTGGTAACTTCAATTTTGTATTTTTGTTTCTTGGCTTATTCAAAGAATAAAGCTTTGCCGGTAATTGGTCACCGGATTCCAAAGCAAGAGTCCGTCAATACTCCTCCTGGTGAGTGCCATTTGCCTACTGGGATATTCCTTGTGTGTTCTTGGTCTCCATCTTCTCTGGTTACTTTTTGATGGATTTTTTTTAAATAATATTTTTTTAAAAGGAATTGCGGTTTTAATACTCGAAAAATCAAAATTGCAAAATTAATATGTAATCGCCAGACCGTACGGCGAATACCCTATTTTCGCCATACCCTACGGCGAATACCCTATTTTTGCCGAACCGTGTGGCGACGATACACTAAATCCGCAGTTAATCTGCTACACGGGAATCAAGGCTATTTTCGCCGAACGGTATTGTGAAGACCCTATTTTTGCCATACGGTTTGGCAAAAATAGGGTATTTTCGCCATATGGTACGGCGAAAATACTATTTTCGCCATATGGTTTGGCGAAAATAGCCTTAACCAAACAGCCGACGGTTAATCGACTTTAATCAGGTAATTAGGGTATTTTCGCCATACCATATGGCGAAAATAGGGTATTCGCCATACCATATGGCGATTACATATTAATTTTACAATTTTAATTTTTCGAGTATTAAAACCGCAATTCCTTTTAAAAAAGGTATTATTTAAAAAAAAATTCCTTTTTGATGCATTGAGGTTTTTGGTCCTGAAGTGGAAGAGTATGAGGAGATTCAGGGCAGTCCATCAGCTCCCAGTAGAAGCAATGGGAGAATGCAGAGCATTGGTTACTGTTTTATGGCCTTTTAAGTTTACCAATTTGGTGCTTTTTTTTAGGTTTAAGAAATTAGGATTTATGGTTTTTTAATAATTGCATGATCCAGTAACAAATCTTCCTTTGTGGCATATGGATTTGGAGATGATCCAAATGTAAGCTAACTCCTGACCAATTCTCTTTGGTTCCTTATTTTTTGTTTGTTAGGAATTCTGTGAAATAGAATGCCGTTAGTGCATTTTGCAAGAATCATGATAATTTGCAATGAACAAATGAATTTTCAATGCAGATATATATTGTTGAAATATCTTTTATGCAAGGAAAGAAAGATATGTTGTTCTCCATTTAAAGTTGACATATTCTTGACTCCATGATGCCAATGATATGCAATCTATTGGTTTTGCAGCAACTTGCCAAAACCGATGCCCTTGATGACATGTGTCTGTGAATGTAGAGTACCATCAGTCGAACATGAGCAAGCTAGGGAAATCCCCACATATTTTTATGAATGTCTCATTATATATAGGGCTCTAATTTTGCACACAAATTCACATGTGGTATAAATTTATTGCTTGTTAATAAGAAATACCACAATCTATTTGAAGTTTGGGTGGCAGGTGTTGTAACATATGATTAGCATCTATGTGAGTGTGTTAGTGGGTTCACCTTTTATTTCTTCCTTTCAACTTTTCTGTGAAATAATCTGTTGATTTGTTGTCTGGTGACATCCATTTCTAGATGCACGCAAGGCTATTTCGAGGTCATTCAGAATGCTAAATGAGAAACTGTACACTTGCAGGTTCATATTCCTTCCATTGAACACATCTTTTTGGTTAGATTGATTTGTTGGTAGGCTCAAACTCTTTCCTTTCTCTCATCACATAGCATAGTTTTAGTTCAATAATTAAGTATAAGAACATGGTGGTGCTTCTATTTCATATCATGATTAACTGATGCCTAAAAAAGGGACTACCCTCTCGTTAGCAAAGCATGCTTTTCTTTCTGACTTGGATTACTTAACGTGCCTCTACTCCTGGAATTGGAACCCATGGGAGTTCAGAGCTTCATTTTTGCATATTTCACACTTCCATTCATATGTGGTTTATCTTTTTCGGTGGGCAGGATGCATTTGACTACTTCAAAAATGAGCCCAAGCTTTTTGATGTGGTATGCTATATATTATTCTTCTATATTGTTAATGTTGTCATATTCAACAAGAAATATTTTTATCTTGTCAGCATATTGGTTCTTGGCAACACATTTTAGGCTCTCATTGGAGTGAGATGTTGCATATTTGACATCATCAAACCCATAAGTTCACTGCCCATTGTTTGAATTATTCTATGCTTCCATCTGTACAGACTTCATTGTATTAGTCTATTATTTTTTTAAAAAAATAATTCTTGCTCGCATATTCCATCTAGGGAAAATGCATTGTAGTGATCAATGTGCAGAGATTTTCTTTGCATAGCTGCAGTCAGGCCAATAATTCACACAGAGGTATATCAGTTGATATGGGGAGGTGTATCAGTTGACAAAATATAGTTGTCTTACTATTTTTTATATGACACAACATCCTCTAGCCTGTAGAAAGCACTCACTGGCTTTTAGAAAATCGAAATGTTTTTTAACAGTCGGCAATACAATTAAGTCCGATGGTTTGTTGTTTCAACTGATGGTTCTGTCCCGGGTATTAGACTTCATCAAATGTGTTCGTATGAAATTCACACTTTTTAGTTTATTTTGATATGCAATCATATGTTGTGTTCCCTCATAAAACAAAATTTATAGATATAAAAGTGTTTAAATCCAAATGTATAAAATAAACACCAAAACCTCTCTTTTGGTAACTAAATTGTTACATCAACTAAATGTCTTGTCATTTCTATAGACCCCATTGGAGCCATCCTCTGTAGATGTTTCAATATTTTGTCTTGCTTTGTTGGAAACCAACTATCCAAGTTCAGGTTATTTACAAGAATAGCTTCATTGCTTTGCTTGATATATGTGCAAGAAAAATTAATGCTTATGGTATAATTTGATATGGTTTGATGATATTATATTTTTTTGGATTCCGTTGCAGCGCACGGGCACCTTACTAGTAAAGTAACAAAAAAGGGAGTTTACCCCTACACAAGTTGGATCGTCCAACATCCGACGGCCCAACTTCGGCCCAAATCCGAAGCGCCGGCCCCATCTTTGAAGCGTGCGTGGTCCAACTCGAAGCTGCGCTTCTTATTCCATGCTGGGGCATCTTCCGCTGCCCCTTGTCCCCGGGCCACTGCCGACCCGCTCGCCCTCGCGTCATCCGCTCAGCCCCCACTCACCCCTGCTGCCGGCCTCGTCCATGGCGCGCCACACCCGCCGGAATCGCTCGCCCCCGCCGCAGCCCCGCCCGTACTGCTGGCTTCGTCCATGGCGCACCATCCCTGTTGCGGAGCCGCTGGAATAACTCGCCCTACCACCCGACAGGGCCGCTGAAATCACTCGCCCTTCCACCCTTTGCTGTTTCCATTGCGCCCCCGCCTTGTTGCCCTCAGATCCGGTCGGTCGACGTCATGTGGAGCATCATCATCCTCCTGCTTGTTTACATTGTTTCCAGGAACTCCCACCTCTTACCTAAAAAAGGAAAAAAAACCCTCCCACCTCTTTGTTGTAGTCTCTTGTAGCTGCTTTGTCTATTCAACGTTGGGACACAATAGCTGGAAATGTTCGGTATTGCTAACATAATCGGCAAATTGCTTTTGTAGGTTTTCAAGTGCCATGATTCTGTTATCTACATGTTTGCACCATTGAAGTATGCTACTGTGTATGGATGTTCTGATGGTACTGTTGTTCTTGGTGCTAATGGCAAGGTATGCATGTCATTCGGGCATTCCTCACTCCCTCTGTTCCCATTGTTGCGGAATTGATTGCCTTTGTGATTGATCTGCTTTATTGTAATGTAGATTTTTTTCTAGAAAGATTCTACATGTTTTGATATGTTTTTGTCTTGGTATATAACAGATGACATGCCATTGATATGGTTATGTGTAAAATGTTAGATTTGATATGTTCAGATGCTATAAAGATCATGACTGCCTGGGCATTACAGATTTGTTGTTCTCAATCACTGGTGGACAGCAGTTACCGGTTTCTACATTACGGTTGCAGCCCTGCAGGAATTAGATTGTAGCAGAAGCGAGGAATTGTTCTCTTTGTGCCTACAAATTGATGAGAACCCTACCAGCTAAAACTAGATACATGAGTATTAAGTATTTTCCACATACAGAAGGGGAATGGAAATAGAGAGTGGACCGCAAACTGATGTGCTATTCTTATGCAGCCTGCATTCCTGGATTTTTTTTTTATGAAATAGATTAAAAGAGTTGGGTTGTCGGATATGATCCTAGATATGCTGTATTGTATATCAGCAAAGAGGAAAACATGATTTAACGAGACGGTAACAAATCTTTTCAATTCGTAGTATTTGTGAATTATTACATCTCTATATGCCACGGCAATAAATTACTAACTAGGTTTGTGTGGATTGAAATTCTTTAATATGTCAAAATGGCTTCAAAAGGTCAAAATGCACTACACATGTCTTCAAAACATCAAAATGCTAAAATTCTACTCAAGTTGATTAAGTTTGATGTCTCAGTTATACATTTGAAAGATAATAAGGGGAACAGACCATTGCATGTTGCACCTCCAAAGGGCAACACCATTGTAGGTGACCATATCTCAGCAACATCTATTTTTGACCATCCTTTCAGTCTCCATGTTAGCAGTCTTATTTCTGATATGATCACGCAAACACTTGGTCCTATTTTTGCAGAATACAAGGTCCACTCACACAACAGAAATGGTCCTTGTGCGGTGGCATTTATGGACGATCACTATCCTGTACGAGGTGCATTTTCACTTCTGAATAAGGTATCTAAGATTGTTCTGGAAATTACTGTATTGCATATCTTTGAATTCGGCCTAGGATGATTTCATCAACTATAAATGGACTATTTCGTCAAACTATTAGTAGAAAAAGATAATCACGAATGAGTACACTATAAGCTGGTTGCTTGCCACTGTCAGAGTTGTCCTCAACAACGTCTGAGATTTTGTTCATTATCAGACAGGTTTCAACAGTAACTTCTTGAAAACCAGTGACAACTATCTATATTCATTTTCAAAATTCTGCATTCAACTTCAATTATTCATTGTATTTTTATTAACACCCTATTGCCGGAACTCGTAAAGCAATGGAGGTTGTAACTCATCCTACGGCCTCCTTTTAACGCAAGTAGCTACTATTGTGGCTTGATAGTAGGGATTGACAAACCATACTCACACTATCCTTCCCTGACTCTGAAAACACCGATATAATAACTGTTTGATATTTGATTTCAATAAATTGTATAGTTTCTTTTATTTACTGCAGCTCTTCTGGGTCTTATATGCATGTGTGTATTTGATTCAAGCCTATGTAGTGGACCCCGCTGACCATTATCCTTCTCATCGCCATCCTCTACCCACCATAATAACATAACATAAGCGCAAGCCAACTGCTCCATCAGATTTTCTTTACCACTAAAAATACAACAGCCATTTCCCATCCACTTGCAATTTGAGGATTTTAATTAGCAAGATACTTTTCTCATGCATAGAATGATATCACAATTATATCTGAAAGCATTTGAAAGGAGTTTTGCAATTATGATCAAAGAAAGCTTGCCTGGAATAATACTGGTAGGTACGTCTTCGCTTGAAAATAGGGGTGGTTGATCTGACGGGTTCTGCTTTGGACCTGACAAGTACGAAGTATTAAATCTACAGGCATGGCCCATAGCAATCCTTCTGCCCGAACCCTGCGAGTAGAACCACTTTTTAACTAAACCTGTTACTTAACCCGTATTTTAATATTTTAGCAGCAATAAACACTCCCTCGAGCAGTCCTCCCTCAGTCGCCTCTTCGGTCTCCCTTCACCCGGCCGACTGCCGCCGCCGGCTGACGTCGCAACAGCGTCGCCGCGACTCCCTCCGCCGGTTCCTCTCCTCCCCTTTCTCCTCTCTTGTCGACGTTTGGGAAGCGGATCCTGCGTCGAGCTTACTTTTGATTGAGGGATCAACACAACCCCTTGCTCATGAGAGGGATTACGTCTGAAGGATACCCGTGCGTTGGGAAACTTGGAAAACATACAATCGGGTTTATCCTGGTTCGGGCCTCTCACCACGGAGATAATAACCCTACTGCAGTGGTATTACTATGGTGGATGAATTCATGCAAGAGAATTCGGATGTTACAATGGATGTCTATTCTATTGTCCCCTCTCCCCTTTGTTTGTATCACCCAGGGGTTTTTGTAGTCTCTTCCGGATTAATCGTGGTCAGATACCGCGTATCTCACTACACAAACCGTGATTGGAACTGTCTCTTTGATTACCATCATGTTCCCGTTATGGGCTGTAAATTATCCTAGATCGTGGTGCAATTACCGTTATTTAAACTGGGTAACCCAATCTTCCGACCATGCAAAATGATCTCTCCAGCTTTGACCAAGTCCTGCACTCCTCTGAGCTTGCATGCTCGTGGTCGAGCTCGGTTGCTCGGGTACATGGACTATGCCCAAGTCGATCGGTTAGGCTTACTGGCTGGAGCATTCAAAGGTCCTCGTCGGGGAACATCATCCAAGGGCATGTATGGTCGGCTGAGAATAGCTGCTGGGGTAAAATGGTCATTATGAAAATTACCCAATCCCCGACAGCTGTTGGATGATGTTCGGCTAAGAATAGCTGCCGGGGTAAAATGGTCATTATGAAAATTACCCAATCCCCGACAGCTAGCCCCCGAGGCTCAAGTGGAAAACTATTTGGTGGGGCCTTCCCCTTGAGCCTTTAGACTTGTTAGAGAGATTTACTTTCCCTGTTGTACGGCTGATATCTCTGCCTTCTATTTTCTATTGATAGCTTACTATATCTTGTTGTAGCTAAACATGGTTAGTTCTGATCTGTTGTAACTTGCTATACTTATCCCTTGAGGATGATTATAAATATTTGCGCCTGCCATCCTAGAGATGTGCGGTAGCAATTCCCATTCTCTATTCTCTTCTACATGGTATCAGATTAGATCCGATCCTCTTCCCCTCCGCTGCCTGCCATGTCGTCGTCCTCTGCGACCTCTACTGTGACCTCTGCTGCGGCGATCTCTTCTTCCCTGGCCGGCTCTGTCTCTGGTGTGCTGACCTATCCTCTTCTCGGGCGTCTCTACCGGTGCAGCTTGACCTAGCCGCTGGAAACTTCACTAAGTGGGACATCTTCCTCCGCGCCCTGCTTGGGCGTCATGGTCTTCTCCAACACATCGATGACACTCCCAATCCTCTCCCCAATGACGCCACCTGGGTCTCTGATGGCTACACTATCCTCTCCGTCATGTACAGCTCCATCTCCCCTGAGGTGCTCGACATCATCGTCGATAAGCAGCAGAATGCTCGAGCGCTCTGGGTTGCCGCTGACACCCTGTTTTGCGGTAACAAGGAGAGCCGCGCCATTGTCCTCCTCAACGAGTTTCACGGTCTTCAACGAGCAAAAGCGGCTTGCTGATGCTCTTCGTGACGCCGATACGCCCATCGACGATCGTCTGCTGGTGCTGAATGTTCTCCGCGGCCTCAACAAGACCATGTCCCATGCTGCCATTGTTATCGCCATGACAACACCTCTGCCAAACTTCGTCACCACCAGGTCCGAACTTTTGAAGGAGACGCGCCTCGGTGTTGCTGCAAAGCTAAGGCTGCCAGCGCCCTTCTCACCACCACCAACAAGACCTCTTATTCTGGGCAAAATTGTCACGGTGACAGCCGCGGCGATGGCGCTTCCTCCAACAAGAACAAGAAGAACTGGAAGAAAAAGGGCAGCAACAGAGGCAGCGGGTTCTCTTCTATACCCTGTCCGTCATTCCCCTCAGGGCCCTGGATCTGCTACAGCCCCAACCATGGACAGTGGGTGCATGGGCAATGGGCGCCCCCCTCAGGTCTCTCTCTTGCGCCCTCTCCAGGCCGTGGCGCACTGGGCATTCTCGGTCCACATCCTCCTCAGGCTTTCGTCACTACGGCTGCACCTTCCTTCCAATCCCAGCCATCTACAACGACTCCTGCCTCCTGGGATAGTGCTGACCTTATTTCGGCGCTGAATAATTTCTAGCTTAGCAGTCCTGGTGGTTGGGTCATGGACTCCGGCGCATCTGCCCACCTGACTCCTGACGATGGTAACTTGCATTGTCCCTCTCTTATCTCTCCTCCATCTCATGTAACTGTTGGCAATGGCTCCCATGGTTATCAAGGCGTCGCCTAGGCAACGCCTAGGCGTCCGGTCGCTGGAGGTGAGCCGCCATGAGGCTTCGCCTCGCCTGGACGCAGCAAGTCGGTCGCCTGGACGTCCCAGGCGTCGCCCAGGTCGTCTAGGCGTCGCCGGGCGAGCCAGGCGGCGCGACTGGCGTGGTCGTTTGGCGACGCAGATCAGGAGAGGGAGAGGGAGAGGGAGAACCGGAGAAGCCGATCCGCTGTCACGCCTCCACCTTCGACGGTCGCGCGGTGTCAGGATCCGCCAGTTGCCAGCTTTGTCGCCCACGCGCCTCCGCCGTCGCCCACGCCGTGCTATGCTCTCGCCGTCGCCGCTCTGTCTCGCGCGCGGAGGAGGCGCGGGGGCGACGAGCGAGAGGGGGAGGGGCGACCGGCGAGGGGGGCGACAGGGGAGGAGGCAAGGGGGCGACAGGGGCGGAGGCGAAGGGGCGACGGGGGAGGAGGCATGGGGGCGCTGGGCGTGCGGGAGACAGGAATCGGAAGAAATAGAGAAAATAAGGGAAGCAATGGGAAGTAAGGAAAGGAAAAATAGGAAAGAAGAAAAAGGGAAGGAAAAGAAAAAAAAAGGGAAAGGGGGAGAAAAGAAAAGGAAAGAAAGGAGGAAAAGAGAGAATGGCTGGAGTCAGATCTTTTTTGGAGATATACTGATATTGGTGATATACTAATATTGCTTATGTAATAATATTGCTATATTATTTTTGGTAGCCTAATCCTCGCCTAGGCGTCCAGGCGCTCGGCTAGCGCCTCGCCTCGCCTTGTCGCCTTGATAACCTTGATGGCTCCACGGTTCCCATTCATCATGCTGGTTCCTGTACCATTCGCTCCCCGTTAGGATCTTCCTTTCAATTGAATCGTGTTCTCCATGTTCCTTGATTCGCAATCTACTGTCAGTTTGCCAATTTACCCATGATAATGCTTGTTCTATTGAATTTGATCCTTTCGGCTTTTCTGTCAAGGACTTGCGCACGAAGGCGATTCTCCATCGCTGCAATAGCCGAGGAGACCTCTACATCTTTCCTGCAGTACCAGCCAGCTCCACTACCAATTTTGCTTCCCTTGCAGTTTCCTCGGAAGTGTGGCATCGCCGTCTTGGTCATCCTGGACGTGACTCCACCAATCAAATTCGTCATCTTAGCGCCACCAAAATAAAGCTGTCTCGTTCTTATGTCATGCATGCCAACTTGGCAAAAGCGTTCGTTTACCCTTTGATTCTTCCCGCAGCGTGTCTAGCAAACCCTTTCAATTAATCCATTGTGATTTGTGGACCCCTCCTGTCGAAAGCATGTCTGGTTGTCAGTACTATCTTGTTATAATGGATGATTTCTCTCATTTCTATTGGATTTTTCCGCTCCACCATAAATTTGATGTTCTGAATAAACTGCAGATCTTCTTTGCCTTTGTTCAGACTCAATTCGGATTTCCTATTTGTGCTCTTCAAACTGATAATGGAAAAGAATTTGTCAACTATGCCGTTCTTTCTTTCTTGGACAGTAAAGGAGTCATCCTTCGTTGTTCCTGCCCCTATACCTCCCCTCAAAACGGCAAGGCTGAGCGTGCTCTCAGAACTATTAATGATGTTGTGCGCACTCTCCTTCAGGCCCAACTTCCACCTCGCTTCTGGGCTGAAGCTTTAGCAACTGCAACTTACTTGCATAATCGTCGTTCTAGTACCACTCTTTCCCATAAGACTCCATTCCAGGCTCTTTACAACATAGTCCCGTCCTATGACCACCTTCGTGTCTTTGGTTGTCTATGTTTCCCAAACACCACAGCTACTACAACAAATAAATTTTAGCCACGATCCACTCCTTGTGTGTTTCTTGGGTACCCGCCTAACCACAAAGGCTATAGGTGCTATGATCCAAAGAGCCGCCGCATTATTATCTCCCGCCTTGTAATCTTCGATGAGTCGACATTTCCCTTTGTCTCACTCACCTCGTCTCCGCCTACTTCGGCGCAAGATCTTATGTTTTTACAGGACGATGTCGCTCTACCTTGGCGCACACTGCCACCCAAACCGACGTACGCTCGGTCTACTCCCGGTGTCCTCTTGCTGCAACACCACCGCCACCTCCTGCTCCTGTACCAGCGCAGGTCTCCCATGCTGCCCCTCCAATGGCTCGGCTTGGCATTGGTCCTCATCCCATGAGGACGCGGGCCAAAGACGGGATTGCGACTCCTGTCCGTCGCTACGGCTTCTCTGCTTCAACATCCACTGCTGCTCCTGCTTTGACTCCAGCAGCTGTTGCTGATACTACTGTGCCTGCTGCCTCCCCAATTCCGAAGTCCTATCTGACCGCCTTGAAGGATCCTCAGTGGCGACATGCTATGGCTATGGAATTTCAGGCTCTTGTTGATAACGGTACATGGGTCCTTACTCCTTGCCCTCCAGGTGCTAATAGTCTCCGGCAAGTGGGTTTTCAAGCACAAGTTTCGCTCTGACGGTACTCTTGCTCGCCATAAAGCCCGTTGGGTTGTCCGTGGATATTCTCAACAACCTGGTATCGATTATGATGAGACCTTCAGTATCGTCGTCAAGCCTGCTACCATTCGAATTATTCTCAGCATTGCCATTTCTCAGGCTGGTCTATTCGGCAATTGGATGTAAAGAATGCTTTTCTCCATGGGGACCACCATGAGACCTTCTGCGTCGTGCCGGTATGAGTGACTGTCATCCAACAGCCACTCCTATTGATACTTAGTCCAACCTCTCCGCCACTGATGGTGCTCCGGTCTCTGATCCTTCGAATTGTCGTAGTCTTACTGGGGCTCTACAGTACCTTACTTTTTCTCAGCCAGATATTCAGTACGCTGTTCAGCAGGCTTGTTTGCATATGCATGATCCAAGAGAGCCTCATCTTGCTCTTGTGAAGCGCATTTTGCGATACATTAAGGGCACTATCGACAATGGTTTGCATCTTCATGCATCCTCCTCTGATTTGATTGCATATTCAGACGCTGATTGGGCCGGCTATCCCAATTCTCGGCGTTCCACCTTCGGCTTCTGTTTTTACCTTGGCGATAGTCTCGTCTCTTGGTCCCCAAGCGGCAACCCACCGTCTCATGATCTAGTGCTGAAGCCGAGTACCGTGCCGTGGCTCACGTTGTTGCTAAGTGCTGCTGGATCCGCCAACTTCTTTAGGAACTCCATCTTCCTCCTCGCAAGGCCACCGTTGTCTACTGCGACAATGTTAGCACTGTATACATGTCGGCTAATCGCCTAATCCTATCCAGCACAAGCGCACCAAGCATATTGAGATTGATATCCATTTTGTGCGTGAGAAAGTCTCCCTCAGTCAAGTTCATGTGCAACATGTTCCTTCTGCCTTACAATTTGCAGACATCGTGACTAAGGGTCTACCATCCCAGCTGTTCCTGGATTTTAAGTCCAGTCTTGGCGTTCGCCAACCTCCTGCAGCGACTGCGCCGGGGGGGTGTTAGAGAGATTTGCTTTCCCTGTTGTACGGCTGATATATCTGCCTTCTATTTTCTATTGATAGCTTACTATATCTTGTTGTAGCTAAACATGGTTAGTTCTGATCTGTTGTAACTTGCTATACTTATCCCTTGAGGATGATTATAAATATCTGCGCCTGCCATCCTAGAGATGTGTGGCAGCAATTCCCATTCTCTATTCTCTTCTACAAGACTCATAGGAGGGATTGGAGTCTTGCACTACCGTAGCATCAGTGCATGTTATGCTCACAGACGAGCACGTTTGATGGGGAACGAACTTCTTGCTCGGTTCCTGATCAAGAGAAGCTTGGGCAAAAATTGAAAGGTCACGTCGGTTCCTTCTCTGAGATGCCTCGCTGCAACGGTTTGGACAACCCTTATTGGTCAGTTTCGGTAGTAACAGGCACGCGCCGGTTCATGAACGGTCGTGGGTGGCAGTAAAAGCAACGTTTCACCGGCTTTTTATAAACTCGAACATCAGCGGTGAAAAATTCTTCACTTGCATTTGCGCTTGTGCCCTCGAGAATCCTCAATCCCCTTGCCTTCCTGAGCCCTTCCAACCTCATCGAATCCACGACGAAGTTCAGGGCGAGCAAGATTAGCAAAGAGAGGCTTCGAGCACTTGTGGAGCTTGGCCATCTCGACGCGGACTCATGGCGCGTCCCAGACAGCGACGGGGCTCCAGTGCCGCAGGAGGGAGATGTCGTCTCCTGCGAGCTATACTCCATCAACGGGCTTCGAATGCCCGAGAGTGAGTTTCTTGACTCCGTACTCGCACAATGCGAGTGCGAAATTTCTAATCTAAATCCCAATTCCATCCTTGTTTTGGCGATCTTCTCATATCTTTGCGAGGGATTCGTGGGCGTTATGCCCACGACAAGCCTATTTTTTCATTTTTATTCCTTGTTCCGCACCGGTGGGACTTCTCCCACCGATTGCATCTATTTTTGTCTTCGGACTTCGGTTCAACCGACCATACGAGTACTCGAGCCTTTCGCTCAAGGACTTAGTGTCGGGTTAGGCTGACCATTGGTTTTATCTGAAGAAGGCGGAGGGAAGCTCTCTATGCTACACCGGAGAAGCAGCTCCGGAGGTCGACACCCCGCGCCCCTTGGTGCAGGCCGAGAAGGAGCGGGTGCTGACGCTGATCAGTGAGCTTATAAACATGGGGCTCACTGGTCGGGACATCGCTCGGGACTTCCTCAGGAATCCGGTGATGTCGCTGAGGAGGGAGCTCCCTTCTACGAGATCATGCCGCTGAGTCGGTTAAGCTTTCATGATCTTTTCAATAATTTCCCATTCTTCAAAAGTTTAGCTTGCTCGAACTGATGTTTGTCGAACTACAGCCCCGAGCAAGGATTGGGTCGAGAAGCGGGTCGCCGAGATGTTCGGCGTCTCGAAGGGCGAAGAGCTCGAGCCCAAAAGACAGGTCCCGAGCAACGTGCTCGAGCGGGGCGAAGCGGTAAGTGCTCTTGCACACCTTGCTCAGGGAATTACATCCCGAGCACTTCTGACTTCGCAATTTCTTCTTAATCAGGAGAGGGTTGCCCTTGAAGCTGCGGTGGCTGAGATCCAACCACTGTCGGGCAACCCCGCGGATGTCGTCCCTAAGTATGAGGATCAAAAGGACGACGAGTCGCAAGCAGCGGGCGCCACCTCCTCCACCGTCCTCTCCCAAGTGCCTCAGGGGGTGGGCGGCCCCGAGCAGGAGCCCCCCCTCGGCAACATTTGGAGTACACCGACAAGGTGGAGGTAAGAGATCTCAAATTATGGATGGCTTGCCTGCACCAGCTCACGGAGGAGGAAAAGAAGGCGAAGGCGGCGGCAGAGAGCTCCACGCGCAAGGAGCAACTGGAGGGGAAGATTGCCGCCCTCCAGGCCGAGCTGGCACATGAGTCTTCGGGTGCCGCGGCGAAAGAGCCCGAGGAGGAAGATGAAGACCCGGTGCCCTTGGTCCTGAAGCGCCAGAGGTCGTCGGGTGCGGCATTGTCCCGTCCGGCGCGAACTTTGGTGGAGGTCGACATGAAGTAGGTCGACCCCCCGATCGCAAGGGCCAGCTAAGCAGCCGCGATAATGTCCGAGCTCGTGGTCGGTGCCCGAGCTTCTGCGGAAGAGATTCCCGCAATGGAGGCCGAGGACGCCGAGGAAGACGGCAGGGTCCTCAACGAATCTAATTTTTTTATTTCTCCCCCTTTTTATTTTTCCTTCTCATATTTCTCGAGCTAATCCCATTTCGCCGATGTGGGTGTAATAGCTTATAGGGGAGCTTTGGATATTAGAGGGATGGCTGACGAACTCCTGACTTTGTCGTGGACAAGGAGCTCAACCGCATCGTTGATCTTATGATGGCCGAGCCCTACGACCAGTAGGTCGTAGAGGCGAATCCTCTCGCCCTGGAGGAAGGCGTTCTC
This sequence comes from Rhipidocladum racemiflorum, assembly GCA_036346355.1. Classification (NCBI taxonomy): domain Eukaryota; kingdom Viridiplantae; phylum Streptophyta; class Magnoliopsida; order Poales; family Poaceae; genus Rhipidocladum; species Rhipidocladum racemiflorum. The sequence goes on from CM070591.1 coordinate 41,258,406, forward strand.
CAGGGCGGCCAGCAGCTCATAGCCTTTGAGCCGAGCATTGCTGATGGTCGGGACCGCTCCCCGTGGAAGGAGGCTGCTCGGGAGTTTGCCTTGATGCTCCGAAGGAAGAGCGTCCCTTGGAGGAGCGTCTCCTGGAGGAACCTACCCTGGAGGAAGTGTGTCCCCAGGAGGAACCTGCCCTGGAGGAAGTGCATCCCCAGGAAGGACTTGTCCTGGGGGAAGAGCATCCCCAGGAGGGACTTGCTCTGCCAGAGCTGGCCCTCGTGGTACCGAGCATGATGGATGCTCAGGGCCAAGAGAGATTCGATCCTACCCCAAGTGAAGCGCTTGCTTGGGAGGAAGGTGACCTTTACCTGCCGAAGGTCGACTTGGGGGATCTCACTGACTTTCGGCTAGAGGACATCCTTCAGCAAGTCCGGGACAACTTGCGCAACCGCCTCCGCTTGGTAAGGCTTCCTAATTTCTTAATGTTCTTTTGCCTTTTTGATGAGCAAGGGCTAATGCACTCTCTCGCAGGTGCTCGATGCTGTTAAACTAGTCTTGTGTAGGGTGTTATTTGCTATTTTACCCTCTATTGTACTGTACATATTTTTGGCCCATTGGTCCAATTGGATGCTATGCCACTATTCTAACATGGTATCAGAGCTGCAGCTCTAGCTAGGGTTTTCCCAGCACTGTAGCCGCCGCCGCAGGCCATCCTCGTCGGTGACGCTACCGCCGTCGCCGCAGCTCCCTCCGACGGCCCCCTCCTCTCTTCTTCTCTCCTCTACCTTCGGCTCGAGGCAGAAGACGGCGTCGCTCGACCTCCTCTGCTCCTGACGCGCCCGCCGCGCGTCCGCCGCGGACACGCCCGCCGTTCGCCCGCTCTTGTGTGGCGCGGCCGCGATCGCCGCTTCGCTCGATGGCGTCGCTCGACCTCCTTTGCTCCAGACGCGCCCGCCATCCGCCTGCCCGCCGTCCCCCCGCTCTTGCGCGGTTGCGGCCGCCATTCGCCCGCTCTGCTCCTGCTAGCCCGCGTTGCTTCGGTCGGCCTCCGTCACCGACTGAGCCGCCCGTCCGCTCGCCCCTGATTGCCGTGACCGAGAAGCACCCGAGAGAGCCAGCTCCAGTCAACGATCAGGCAAGGCGCAGCCTCCCTTCGATCCCCTTCAGCGCCGGCGTCCTCCCTGCATGTTCACTCCTTCGGTTCTCTGAGATGGCCATCGCATCTCGTTCCTCGGGACCGATGCCTCTCCCGCCCATCATGTTTGATGGGACCAACTTCCGGGAGTGGTCCACAATGCTCCAGGTCTCACTTGACAGCCATCGTCTATGGGGTCACCTCACTAGAGCTGGTCCTCGCCCACCAGTTCCGGTCCTCCCAGTTCAGCCTGTGGTCGGGCCGGATGGTGCTCTGGTCCCGCAAATGTTCTAGCAACATATGAGCAGGACACTGATCAGTATGTCGCTGATCTGCAGACTCTTGAGGGCTGGCAGATGGATGAGGCTCGTGCTGTTGCTGTCATCTTAGGCAGCATTAAGGTTTGAGCTTGCCATGGATCTGGCCGCTCTTCCTTCTTCTTAGCTGATGTGGGAGCGTGCGCAGGCTCAGTTTCAGCCGAGTAGCGATGCTCTCTACACCTCTACACAGGAGCTGGCGAGCTCTCTTCGTCAGTTGGACTCCACCGTCGATGCCTTCTACTAGCAGATTACCGATGTGTGGCGTCAGCTTGACTCCTTGGAGCCTCCCTTCCCAACCTGCGACTGCTGTGGTCTTCATTGGGACCACAAGAGTGCTGTTCGCCTCTTTGAGTTCCTCCGCCGACTTCGCCTGAAGTTTGAGCAGCTCTGTGCTCAGCTGCTGGCTCACTCGCCGCGACCGTCCCTGGTTGAGGCGCTCACCCTGGTCCGTGTAGAGGAGACTTGTCTTCGTGGCGTTCTCTCATCTTCCTCATCGGTCCTGATCACTTCCATACCTCCTACGACAGCTCCTATAACTGCTCCTTTCCCAGCACCGGCAGGAGGCTCGGTTGCTGTGGCGAACACCGTTGGTGCAGTGGTTCGTTGTAACTACTGCATGAAGACAGGGCACACCATTGAGCAATGCAGGAGGCGGCCTCAGAACCGCAAGGCTGGAGGTGGTGGAGCTGGTACCTCTCGCCCACTTGACGCCCTCCTAACAGCTATACAGGATGTGACTCAACTCCTTGAGCGCATGGAGCGTCGTTTGGGGGCGACTCCTTCTGCAAGACCGTCTGTGCCAGTCTTCCTTTAGGTATTAGTTGCCTTGGATTCTTGACTCTGGGGCTTCTTTTCATATGACACCTGATTCCACTCACCTTGGCCCACTGAGCTCTTTAGCCATCCCTATGTCTGTCAAAACGGCTGATGGTACTTCCCTTTCAATTGCTGGTCGGGGCACTCTCCACACTTCTTGTTTTCATGTTCCTTCTGTTTCACATGTTCCTCGCCTCGATTTGCAACTGATTTCTGCTGACCAACTTGCAGACCTTGATTGTCGTATCATTCTTGAGGCTGACTCTTGTTCTATTTTGGATCGTCTCACCAGGACCCTGGTTGGTACTGGCCGTCGGGTCCGTGACTCAGCGTCTTTGGGAGCTTGACTAGCTTCGCCTTTCCTCCGCTTCCGTCACGTACACCTCCAGCAGCCAATCGACTGCCGTCTCTGATGTCGTTGTCCTCACCACCCCTGCTTCCGCCAGTTTTGCTTAGTGGCATCATCGTTTAGGTCACATGTGTGGGTCTCGTCTTTCTTTGTTAGCGAGTCGTGGTGTTCTTGGGAAGGTTTCTGGTGATACCTCCCTATCTTGTATGGGCTGTAAGCTTGGGAAGCAGCCACAACTACCCTATCCCACCAGTGATTCAGTGTCTCTTCAGCCATTTGACTTGGTTCATTCTGATGTTTGGGGCCCAGCTCCCTTCGTTTCGAAAGGGGGTCATCGCTACTATGTGATTTTTATTGGTGATTTCTCTCGTTACACTTGGATCTATTTTCTGACCTCCAGGCATCAAGTGTTGTCTGCCTACCAGGCCTTCGCTGCCATGGTCCGCACACAGTTTGACTTGCCTATTCGTGTCTTCCGAGCTGACTCTGCTGGCGAGTACCTATCCACCTCTCTTCGTCAGTATCTCCTCGAGCAGGGTACCCTTCCTCAGTACTCTTTTACTGGTGCTCACACTCAGAATGGTGTCTCTGAGCGCAAGCATCGTCACCTTCTTGAGACTGCTCGAGCGATGATACTGGCTTCCTTTGTTCCGCCCCACTTCTGGGCTGAGGCTGTCTCTACTGTTGTCTATCTTGTGAACCTTCAGCCTTCTACTGCTCTTCGGGGTGCCACCCCTGTAGGAATCGAGGATGTCTCTTTGACAGGACCCCTCAGAACAGTTACCTTCGTGTGTTGGGTGTGTTGTCTTTGTGCTTCTTCAGCCTCGTGAGCGGACAAAGTTGACTGCTCAGTCTGTTGAGTGCGTTTTTCTTGGCTACGATGCTGAGCGCAAGGGTTATCGATGTTGGGACCCTGTGGCTCGCAGGATCTGGGTCTCTCGAGATCTCACCTTTGATGAGTCTCGATCCTCCTTCACCCGTGATCCTTCCTCTAGCCCGCACTCTACTTCTGATTCGCTCTCTTTCCTCACTCTACCTGATGCTTCCTCCTATCGACCACCATCTCTTCCATCCCTATCTTTACCTCTATCCTTGCCACCATCACCCTCACCCTTCATTCCTGTCCCTTCGTCCGCTGCTCCACCCTCTCTCCCGTCACCTCAGCAGCCTCCCTTTTCGCCTCACGTCCGTTTCCACTACACTCGTCATCCACCTCCTCCCAGTTCCTCCCTTCTAGATCCGGCTCCTACTCCCACTTCAGAGTCCTCTCCCTCTGCTCCTACTTTAGAGTATCTCTCCTGCTCCACCGCGGTACGCTCTTCGTGATCGGAGTACGATTCCTCGTCCCGATCGCTACGGTTTCATTGCTCCTGCTACCGTTTCCTCTGAGCCTACTTCCTATCGCGTTGCTGTTACTCATCCTGAGTGGCAATTCGCTATGGCTGAGGAGCTTGCTGCTCTAGAGCGAACTGGAACTTGGGACCTTGCCCCTCTTCCCGCTTCTGTCACTCCTATCACGTGCAAGTGGGTCTATAAGATCAAGACTCGCTCTGATGGCTCTATTGAGCGCTATAAGGCGCGCCTCGTTGCATGTGGTTTCCAGCAGGAGTATGGGTGTGACTATGAGGAGACCTTCGCTCCTGTTGCTCACCGGACTACTGTGCACACATTTGTGGCTGTTGCTTCTGTTCGCCGATGGACCATCTGCCATCTTGATGTGAAGAACGTTTTCTTCATGGTGAACTACGTGAGGTCTACATGCACCCACCTCCTAGCTATTCTGTGCCAGATGGCCACGTGTGTCGCCTTCGTCGTTCTGTCTATGGGCTCAAGCAAGCCCCTCGTGCTTGGTTTGAGCGCTTCACCTCTGTTGTCACCACTGCTGGTTTTGTTGCTAGTGAGCACGACCCTGCTCTCTTCGTTCACACTTCTCCTCGTGGTCGTACTCTTATTCTTCTTTACGTGGATGACATGCTCATCACTGGTGATCATCCTTAGTACGTTGCCTTTGTGAAGGCGCGTCTCAGTGAGCAGTTCCAGATGTCTGATTTGGGTCCTCCTCAGTATTTCCTTGGGGTTGAGGTCACTTCCGCGCCGAAGGGCTACTACCTCTCCCAGCGGAAGTACATTCAGGATCTACTTGATCGGGCATGTCTCACTAATCAGTGTACTGTTACCACTCCTATGGCGCTTCACCTTCAGCTTTGTCCTATTATTATCACTCCAGTTGCAAGTGCAGCAGTAGGTGGTTGCCCTTCAGTATGTGCCTTTCGAGGTTCAGATCGCAGATTTCTTCACCAAGGCACAATCGAAGGCATATCATGATCTTCAACTCTCCAAACTCAATGTTGTGGATCCACCTTGAATGGGGGGGTGTTAAACTAGTCTTGTATAGGGCGTTATTTGCTATTTTACCCTCTATTGTACTGTACATATTTTTTGGCCCATTGGCCCAATTGGAGGGTATGCCACTATTCTAACAGATGCAACCATGGTCGACTTCGAGGCGGCGACCATTCCTCCTGAGATCTTGGCCCGGCACAGCGCTGAGCAAAACGCCAGGATGGCTGAGCTCGAGCAAAGGGTGGCCGGGCCGAACGCTTCGATCAAGGAGATGCGTCACAAGGGCGAGGAGTTCGTCGTGGATTATAAAGAGCAACTCTTCCAGAGTGGGCTTGCTAAGTCGGCCCTGGAGAAGAAAATAGAGGAGCTAGAGCAGAAGGTAGAGGAGCTGAGCCGGATTGCGCAGGAGCCACCGAGTCGGCCAACTAACACAAAGAATAGGCTAAGCGACTCCGCCAAGGTGCAGCCGAGGGGCGCGCAGCTCGGCGGCGGGTGCTCGACCTTGAGGCTGAGCTTGACGCAGTGTGGGAGGAACTCACTATCCTCCAAGAAGTGAAGCTCAGCGGGGCGTAGCCCTCTGTAAAAATTGCTTTGAATGAACGATAGAAATCTTTTGTTTGAATGACTTGTCCTCTTTTTCGCTTTTGCCTTCTCTTTGTCCTGAAAATTTCCCTTGCTCGTCATCGATGAATGTCCTGGATAGAAACAAGCAAAACAAACGAGCAGAACAAAGAAGACAGATATTCGAATAGTAAAGGACGAAAAGTAGAGACGAGTGCGTATTTTTTAGAAAAACACGGTAGTTCGTCCCTACTATGCCCCCGCTGCGAATGAAGGTCGTGCACCTAAGTAGCGGGCACGAGTTTGTTCGTAGGAGAGTTAGAAAAAATCACGCATGCCCTTACGCTAACGACCTAACACCATTTGCCCTTACACTAACGACCTAACACCATTTCTCTGAGTTGCGAGCATGGGTTAAGTCGTGAAAGAAACGCGCGCGGCTCCATTCCCCCACACGTCTTGACCCATGCCCCTACTTTGCGAGCATAGTTTCAACGTGGATGGGAAAATGTGCGTCCGACAATGCTTGTGACGACCAAACGCCTGGGATCAAACTAGAACTCTGGACCATCCGAGAGGATGTCTGTATGCGATCGTAACTTGTAGTGGAGTACTACTGCGAACAATGATCGGCTTATATAGACTGGGTCCTCTGGTGGCGAGTTTAGCAACCTAGCGGCGGTGTCATGCTGCTTTTGTCGTTCTAACGCACGCCAGCCTATCCTTAAGAGAATAAGACTGAAGCGAATGTTCTTGCCCTCACATGCTCATCCTATCATCTAAGATCGTGAGGAGGGGAATGTGCCCTTGTGGGAGGCTGGGTCGGCTTATCAACGGGCAGGGGCTCCGAAGACATTCACAAAATCTTGGGAAGAATGGAAATCACGGGGACGAAAGAACCAAATTTTATAAAAAAAATCCGCTGATCTTGCGTAAAAACATGCAATAACGAATGAACTAGACATAAAACTTACGTAGTTGGTCGATGTTCCAGGTGCTGCCGAGCTCTTGACCATCCTCCATCGCTAGGCGAACAGCCCCCGGGCGTGTTGCTGAAATGGCTGTGTATGGACCCTCCACCTGGGGTCAACTTGTTAGCTTTCGACAAATCCTGAACTCGATGTAGAACAAGATCGTCAACTTGCAGGGTCCTCGGTGGAACCGATTTTGCCACGTGCCTACGAAGAGTCTGTAGGTAAACCGCGGATCGTAGCAAAGCCTGTTTGCGTGTTGCCTTGGCGAGGTCTACATCTAGGGAGACACTCGCCTTCTTGGTCGATGTCGCTAACCAGGTGCACTCATGGAGAACCCAGCACGATTTTGGCGGGCAAGATGGCCTCTGCATCGTAAACAATTTGGAAGGGGGTTTCACCCGTAGCCCAACTAGTCGTGGTGCAAACCGACCAAAGGACGGAAGGAAGCTCGTCCACCCATGCTTGCCCGTGCTTGTTGAGGTGTTTGAAAACCCTCTTCTTTATTCCCTGCATTATTTGACCATTTGCTCGCTCGACCGCTCCATTGCTCTATGGATGTGCCATAGACGCGAAGCAGACCTTTGTCCTGATGTCTTTGCAATAAGCCTGAAATAGTTCACTGGTGAACTGAGTGTCGTTGTCCGTGATGAGGCAATTGGGGATACCAAAGCACGTCACCATGTTATTGCGAAAGAACCTCCTGGCTGCCTGAGCCGAAATGGTCGACAGAGTTCAGTTTCGATCCACTTAGTGAAAGTGTCGATAGCCACGAGAATGTACTTGCAGCCCTTTTGACTTCGGGGAAAAGGTTCAAGAATATCGAGCCCCCAAGTCGAGAATGGCCATGATAAACGCATGGTTTGGAGCACGTATGCCGGCTGATGGACCTTGCGAGCATGAAACTGGCATGCTTTGAAAGTCGTCACAATCGAGCGTGCATCGGCTAAGGCCGTTGGCCAGTAGTAACCCTGTCGGAAGGCTTTGCTCACTAGCTTCTGAAGGACGAGTGAGCTCCGCACATTTCTTCATGAATATCTCGAAGAAGGTACATGCCCTCTTCCGGTGAGATGCACTTGGAGAGGACTCCTAGTCATGGTTATCATGGCATTGCCTAGGCGCCGCCTAGGCGTCCAGTCGCTGGAAGGACACCGCCGTGCGTGCTCTTCCACGACCCCCCGAGGGGCCCTGTAAAAAAAGGAAAGCTCTTCCTTGAATTTACTTTCGCCTGGACGTTCCAAGCGTCGCCCGGGCCGTCCAGGCGTGGTGCGGGCGTCCGACTAGGTTTAGGGGAAGCAGGGGTTAAGTGAAGGGAGGCGCCGGCTGGGGGACTCGAGCTCGTGTACCTCCGTGGCTCTGTCGGCTGAGGGAAAGGGGATTCGCGCCTACATCGCCGTCGGCCGCCACCACCTCCATCGCAGCCGGCGCTGCAAATCGGTAAGTTCCACTCCGCGTTGCTCCCGTCCGCGCCGCTCCTCTCGGACTGCAGTCGGCCTCCTCTGCGTGCCCATCGTGACGCAGACCAGAGAGGCGGCGCGGCGGTGGGAGCCTCGTCGCCTCGGTGCGCGGAGGAGCCCGGCCGCCGCTGCTCTGCTCGGAGGAGGCCGCTGCTCTGCTCGGAGGGGATCGATTCGCTCGGAGGCTTGCTGCTGCTCTGCGTGGCAATGTGCTCTGAGGCTAAGTTCGTGAGATAATTATGCCGAGCTGATGGTTGATGTTGGATGTTGAGGACCGAGCCGATGCGTGGCGATGCGCTCGGCTGCTGGATGATGCGTTTTGCGTGGCTTAATGCTTGATGTTTGATGCTGGATGGTGTGCTGGCGATGCTTAATGCTTAATGCTTGATGCTTGCTGTGCTATTTTACATTATATCCTAGTTGTCTTACTAGTTGTCTTTTACATTATATCCTAGTTGTTAACATTTTACTAAGTGATTAAAGACTATACCTGCAAATTAGTTCAAATTCCAATGGTCGCCTAGGCGGGAGCCTAGGCGTCCAGGCGCCCTGGAGGCGATTCGCCTCGCCGGGGCGCCGTGATATCCATGCTCCTAGTGCTCCCTTGCGGTATAAGGCGCCCTCGATCAACTTGTAGGGAGAAGATCGCCTTATAATCTGGGAACGCTCATCTTCTTCCTCGGGCATTGTCCTATGTGCGAGATATTGAACGAATGGCGTCATCCAATTCGCACCGTGCTCGAGAAGAGAGACGTTACCGCACGCCTCTGGTGCCTCCTCTAAAGAGGGAATGGAGGGCTTGTGTAGGTGTTCAATGAGCACCCCCGCCGGAGCGGGAATCTGGGAGGAACTGACATTTGACAGGTGGTCGTCCAGGGAATTGTCCTTCCTGGGGATGTAAAGCACCTCGAAATTAAAGTACTTTTCCGTCTTCCTTACTTTAACCAGGTAAAGCACTATTGAGTTATCGGAACACTGATACTCATTAACCTGGTTCATGACCAACTCCGAATCGCTTTTCACAGTAAGTCGCTGGACCCCGAGCGCTTTCCATGTGCGTAGCCCTGCCAGGAGGCCTTCATATTCTGCCGCGTTATTGGTCGCGGTGAAATGTAATTGGACCGCATACTGAAGTTGTTCTCCTTGGGAGGAGACTAGCACAACTCCATCCCCCGAGTGCTCATAGGCTCGAGACCCATCGAAATACATGGTCCAGCGGTCTTCTTCATGTTAATCGAGCTCGGCAGCGGGTGGAGCTGGATTCGTCCACTCCGCTGCAAAGTCTACCAAGATCTGGGACTTAATCGCCGTATGAGTTGATAATTCTATCTCGAACTCGGCAAGTTCCATGGCCCACTTTGCTATTCGGCCACTGGCGTCCTGGTTTCTTAGGATCTCCCTATGCAAAAAGCTTGTCGGGACCGCAATCTTGTGGGCCTAAAAATAATGCTGTAGTTTCTTGGAAGCTACGAGCAGTGAGTACAAGTGCTTTTGGACCTCAAGGTAACGCTCTTTTGGTCCATACAAGACTTTACTGATATAGTAGATTGGTCGCTGAACCCTCTCCTTTTCCGCCGTTAAGACTATGCTTTTTACGACAGGTGGACTGAACAGGTATTGTTTCAGCTCTTTGAAAGAGTGGTTTGCTTCTTCAGTCTAGGCGAAACAATCGTGCTTGCGGAGTGCCTTGAAGAAAGGCAATCCTCGCTCGCCCAACCGGGAAATGAAGTGAATTAAAGCCGCCATCCGCCCAGTCAAGGCTTGGACCTCCTTCACAGAGTTAGGTGGTCGCATGTTTTCGATGGCTTCAATTTTTTCTGGGTTCGCCCCGATGTCTTGTGGGCTGACCATGTAGCCAAGCACCTTGCCCGCCCTTACACCGAAAACACATTTTTCTGGGTAAAGCTTTATTCGATGCCTATTGAGGTTACAAAAGGTTTCCTCAAGGTCGGAGACATAACTTGAAGCAAGTTTGCTTTTAACTACTATGTCATCCACATAGACTTCTAGATTATGACCTGTTTGGTCCGTGTAGGTTTTCTGTACAAGGCGTTGGAAAGTTGCTCCAGCGTTCCGAAGACTGAAAGACATGGTTGTTTAGCAGAATGTGCCGAACGGGGATGAAGGAAGTCTTCTTTTCATCTTCAGGTGATATGCTGATTTGATGGTAGCCCGAATATGCATCTAAAAACCTCATAACCTAGGACTCCGCTGTCACGTCGACCAACTGATCTATGAGTGGCAGCGGGAAATTGTCCTTGGGATAGGCGGTGTTTAAGCCCGTATGGTCGACACACATGCGCCATTTGCCCCCCTTCTTGACAATGATCGGACCTATCTATGAAGAAAAACGATAAATAAACTTGGTGTCCGAGCACCAAGAACTCCTCGAGACCACGCGCTTGAGCACGCTATGAACCACGCGTCCAAGAACGCCACGGACAATGTGTCCGGGACCGTTTCCTTGTCATTAGCTCCTCTTCTGATTTATTTAATCTGCTAATTATATAGATAGATAGTCATATACACACAATTGTGCAAAAGAATGTAAGACATGCATTACTAATTAAATGAAGTGCATCTAGTATGAATATTAAATTCAATTTCAATGATCATGAGACATGGCAGCATGTTAGTCTTACTCTAAATGCTCATTCTAGTGATTTGAAAAGATGCAGAACAGGTGCGCAAAAGTAAGTACAAGTCTTACTTAAAACATGGTAATCAAAAAGGAAATGCAACTTAACTAGGCTCACATGCTATTGTGGACAGCAAGCATGAATATAACAGGATGCACATTAATAAAGAGCAGTACATTAATTAACTATTACAATTAAAACAGTACAAATACATTTATTCATACGTGGAAATTTAAAGAATTAAACAGATATGCTAGTGCAATGGAGCAATCCTATCCTTAAATCTATATGAATGCAAGCATTACAATTACATGCAATAAGAATAATGCACATGCGACATTACCTAGCCTGAAGAGGGCACCTATACAACAATATCAATACAACTAACACCTATAACCTCATTCAACAAAGAAACTAAATGCGCTTCCCTATCCCGATTTACTTAATATTATTAGTCTGACTATTATCCTCAAATTACTAAGGTTGAACCTGCTATTAACCATTTAATAAGTTGAGAGTAATTAATAACAGTAGTGCAATATAGCAGCGAAAATCTTTTTTCTTAGGTTTTATACTGGTCTCTAATTATTTAATTGCGTGGTTCTCGTAACCATTGCTCTGATACCACCTGTGGCGACCTGTGCAATTAGCCGCAAAGATAATCACTCGGATCTCGGCACAGTGGCTAGCAAATCATTGGGCATCCCAATACTTTATCAGCTACTACACCGTATTCAGTGTTACAGCAGAACTATAATTAGAGATTTAATGGTACCTTTATTACAACCATCATGCCACGCAGGGCTATAAGTCCAAAAGTTTAATTATACAACCGACCGATACACAAAAGTATAATACAATTTTATTACCCCGGGGAGCTCTCAGGACGAGGCATCGGTCCCCTGGGGAACGATCCTCCCGGAGCTAGTCCACTAGACACCCTAGTCCTCTTAGTAGTAGGAGTAGTAGTAGGAGGAGGAGGAGTAGGACTCACCTTCTAAGCAGGGGGGTTTAAGCAAGAGTGAGTACGGAGTACTCGGCAAGTATTAATAGGAAGGAATGCATTATATGAATTTTTCTCTCATGATTATTGTAATCCACCAACTATCACTTCCCTCCAACTAGCTTTTTATAGAAGATAGTTTTGTTAAAGAGTTGTTCATTTTATCCTTCTAAAGACACTACTAACACTGTATATGAGACAGACTTAGCTTCTGTAGTCTTCAATCCAAGAGACTGGCATGAATTCATGATTTTACCCTACGCAGGTTTGTATCACTTTACCCATAGTGACATTATGATGCCCAGTACATTTATCACTGATCTAGTATTATATCTCCATCCCTGCACTCGAGTTGGGAATACCAACCCAGGCTGCCCACAACTCATAGATACAGTTGTTACTCCGATTACCATGACAGTAACCCACTGGCTTCAAATATACCGCCGTCCAATTGGCCTCAGTCCTCTGGGCCTACCAGCATATCCCAGAGGTGTGCCCCTTAACTAACCATGGTGGAAATATTAATATGTTCCTAGGACAACCTTTTCTGACTGAAATTTCACACTATGGTTGATACTCATTTACAGCTTATTGCCCAAGTGTTAGATTGTTGACATTATATAATAACCTATGTAGCGGATCCCACCGGCCTATAACCTTCTCATTGGCATCCTCTACCCACCAATATTATCCCAACTTAATAATCTAGTCATTCCCGTTCAACCCATTCATTTTTCCAATATCATTAACCACCATCCGACCAATCAGCAATCCAGTTTCCAATTGCCCAAGTTTCATTATTTCATTTATAACATAGATTTTCCCATGCAAGGATGACATTTATAATACGAAAGCATTTGGAAAACAGTTAGTAAACACATGATCAAAGAAACTTGCCTGGTGTAATACTGGAATGTACGTCCTCTCAAAGGTTGGTTCTGGGGTTGATTTAGGTCCAAATCTAAAAAAATTACCAACTATTAGTTTTGCTATTATTTGCATTTTGAATCTGATTGGTGGCGTCCAACCACTTCGTGACAAGAGATGTTACTAGGCTTAATTAAGTTATTCATGTGACTACACCTATGGTTTAGCCCAAACTCATCTTTTCTCCCCTTCTCTTTTTCTCTTTTCTTTTCTCTTCTTTCCTTTTCTCTTTCTCTTCTCTCTTTCCCTCTTTTTATTTCTTTCTCTCCCCGCCGACTGGGCCTTCGGCCCAATCTCTCTCCTCTTTCTTTCTTTTCTCTTGGCCAAGCGCTCGGTCTCTTCGCCTCCTCTCTTCAGTCTACCCGACGCCTCCTTCCCTTTCTCTCGCGATCCTCCCCTCTACTCCCAGTCCTGCACGGTGTCGGTTACTCCGCACACGAGCTCCCTCTCAGCGATTCCCCTCATGGCCGAGCTCTCCTCAGCGCCTCCCTACAGGCTCTCCCCAACCGCCAGGTGGCCTTGCGCCGGAGTTCACCAGCCGCAATCCACCGGCTCAGGCTAGCCTTTGGCCCAGCCGGGCCCCTACAGCTTTCTCTCCATCTACTACTGTGCTTTGGCCCTAGGGTTCTTGGTTGCTTGCGGGATTTTTGGGGGATTGGTTTACTGATCCGGTTCTAGGGTTCTTGGTTGCGAGTTGTTGGGATTCGGTTCTCTGATGCCTTGTGCTTGGATCTGGGCTTTTGTTTGCCGATCTACCTATGGGTTGCTTGGTTGAACTTCGAATAATGGTGCTCTACGGTAAGTCTAGGTCGATGATGATTCTTGGGGTGAGATGACTTAGGTTTGGGGGTGTGGTGCCAAGATCAACTGGGCGGCTCTCTGGTGAGGCTTGGGAATAGTTGGGACGAATCACTCGAGCCCCTAGGTAACTCCCCCTACTGAGACCATGAGAAAGTACTCTGATCTACACTTGTTTCTACTAGATCTATGCGTTCTTCATGCTACATTTTACTCTATCTACTACTTGCTGCTTGCTATTGCTACTTGTGCACCTGGTTCGATTGTTGCGGTTCGGAGATGAAGAAGATGTTGGGGAAGAGGTAGCAGGGCCTTGAACTCCTCGTTTGGTCTTTTGCTCGATCCTCCTTTCCTCCTTGGCTCGATTAGGGTTCGGCTGGGGGTGGAGGTGGCCGATCTACTCCTGAATCACTCCCCTCGGTCGGCTCTCCTTCCTCCTCTGGCTCTTGCTCCTCTTGCTTTCTCTCCCTGTCTCTCGGCTAGAAAGGGCGATGGGCAACTGGCTCTAGCTGCCTTGGTTGAGAGTTTGTACATTTCTCTGAATATATACATTAAGACTGTCCTAACAACATCCACTACTACGAAACAACATATATGTGACCCCCTATTTGTGGCGGTTCTTGGAACCGTCACAAATAGAATTGTCAGTGACGGTTTTAAAATTCAAAATGGCAGGAAGACTATTTATAACGGTTTTTGTTTAAAATTGCCACAAATAATTCATTATATGTGGCGGTTTTTCTTTGGAACCGCTACAAATACTTTTGGAACTATTTGTGGCGGTTTAAAAAAAACACCACAAAAAGTCCAATTATTTGTGGAGGTTTTTAGCGAAAACCGCCACTGATAATGATGAGTATTTATGGCGGTTTTATTCATAACATACCCTCCCGTCTCTCCCAAGCGCTGAGCGGCGCGCCCAGCCCCGCCTCCACCCTCCCGTCACCGCCCTCCATTCCCGAGTCCCGCCCCCCTCCAGCCTCCGCCCCCCGAGTCCCGCCGCCCTTCGCTTGCTACGTCCCTTGGTGCCGCCCTCTGCTCCCTCCTCCACATGCCCTCCGCTCCCTCTGGATCTAGCTCGACGACCACCGCCTCTGACTCCCTTGCTTTCCCCTCCGAGCGGCCTGCTACCAGTCTACGAGCCGCCTACTAACCTGTCGGATCCCGGAATAACACCTCCGAAATCCTTTGTGTATTAGGTAGTAGTCCAGGAAATGCTAGTACACAATAGAAATGAAACCATAGCATATCTAGCGTTCTTTATTAAATAATAAGTATTCAGAATTACAAATGAAAAGGCACACATGCCAACAAAGAAATAGATGACTAAATAAAAACAGCGAAACCGAAGAATAGTAGATAGAGCCCAATTATTTTGCCACAGGCAATTGACTGGGGACATGGCCTAGTCCAACTGGTCCTCACCATCGTGGTACACCTCTGAAGTAGTAGATTAAGCAAGGGTGAGTACAAACATACTCAGCAAATCACAACGGAAAATGCAATATAATGCACAGGCAACAAAGGAAGGTTATATGGTTCATTTTCGCACAAAGCAGCAGTTTTCTGAAAAATTCTAAATAGTTTCAAATTGCATATTTTGAGAACGTTTAACCTTTAAACATTTTCAACACAAGAATCACTCCTGAAATTATCCAAATATTTTTCATGATGGACTCACTTCATCCCAACAATATTTTTGGTAAACCAAATTTTAAAACACCAAAGTCTAATATGAGAATGACTTGCTCGGCATGCCCATAACCGTTGGTGCGGCTAATCAATTAGTTTTACACTCTGCAGAGGTTGTACAACTTTACCCACAAGACATGATATTCCCCATGTGTCAGTACACTTCCTTTGGTGAACGACTGAGAATCATGACAAGGCCCCTATAAATACTCTTCCATGTAATCATGCCCGTTAAGGTTTCACTGATGAAAGATTCCCTCTATTCAGAAGCCCCCTTTTGCGCCAGAGTGGCGGCCTCACGTTTTCACCACACCACTACCTCCAAATGGCATGACTGTCCATGGTAAAATTTAATACAGCTAACCAGGTTTGTTCCATTCCAGACTTATGGTGGTACGGTTAGGCTTTACATTCAGCGAAACTCAGACCGGTCCTTAATTGACTAAGCGAGACTTTATACTGACCCAGTACCACACCACTATCCAACCATTTCTCGCCCGGTCTGAATCACATTTCATTTTTAACCTTACCATCAACATCATAATTCTCATTTTTAATGAAACATCATTTTGTCATAAATTCCCCAAAATTTTCCTAAGTCAGGTTCTAAGCATGTCTGAGCATTTTCTAAGTACCATCATATCTTAACTAATAAAAGAAGAGTTTACCCTGTTCGTCCAACCCGTGTGCTGCACGGCTATTCCCCACGATCTCTGCGTCGGTTCCTTCCCTGCCCCCACCGAGAAAATTGATAATTTGCCACTCCAAAGAAGAGCCCTTGCCCAAATGCCACTACGGTCGTGGATCACTTTAAAACGCCACTTGAAATGAGGCCTTCTCGCCCACTATGCCATTCCGGGCATTTTGGCGCATATCAAATCGTTTATGATGATTTTGCCCCTCAGTCAAGTCGTGCTTGAGCGACTTGGTTGGACCGAGTACTCTCGAGCTCTCCAGTCTCCAGTCGTTCTCCTCTCTCGCTCCTGTTCCTCTCTTCTCCGAGACCGGCGACGGAGATCACGGTGAGCTGCGCACAGGCTGGCGGATGTCGCAGAGGAGCATGTCGGTCCATTCTGGTGTGAGGGGTGCTTCTTCGATGCTGCAATACGGCCCTAGCGGGCTGCCACTTGTGGATTGCCCTAGGTGCGGCGACCGTATTTTGGAGCTCGTGTCCCGATCGAAGAAGAACCCAGGAAGGACTTTCTTCAAATGCCGGAGGAATGAGCAAGAGGTCAGTCCAGATCATGAACGCTTATTGGTTTTTTAGGGTTTGTGGGAGAGATCGGTTTGTGGCTTAATGTGGTTGTTGGTTGTTTTGATGATGACAGATCCCTGGGAGGTGTTTATTTTACATGTGGCGTGAGCAATATGCTGAATTCATCGCAAACGCAGCTGTCACAGAAGGCCTGAATGATGCAATGGATGAAGGGGCATGTACTGATAGTTTCAATTTGGATTGTAGGATGGAGAAACGTGTTAACCATGTTGCTGATAAGAACATGTTAGAGTTGCTCCAAATGTGTCGTATTCTTGTTGTGAGCAATGTACTTATTGCAGCATTGGTTTTGTTGGGTGTGGCTGTGATGCTAGTTAAGTGAGTAACATAATGTAGTATTTGAACTCCTGTGTGAACTCTGAATTGCGAAAGTTATTAGAACTCTGAAGTTTGCTCCTGGAATGTGAACTCCTGTGTGAACTCTGAATTGCTCCTGGAATGGTTACATAAGGTTATTAGAGCTCTGAATTGTGAACTCTGAATTGCTGAATTGTGAATCTATTGATATCTTGCATACGAGGCAAAATCACATGAAGAAGCCAGCTCCGAGTAAACCAGATAAAGCTCACCCCAAAATCCAACTTTTCCAACACAATTCGCAATGACAGAGATTACAAGGTACAACCAGAGAAAGAGAAAGACAGTCCATGCCAACTAGCACATACAGCCAGCAATTAGCTTAAAATCACTGTCAGGAAAAAAAGTTGTTTTTGTTGCTATAGGTCACTCCAGATAGCCAAAATAAATAAACATGGATCGCATCTGATGATTTCATATGAATTGCGTAAAAAAGGTTGGGAAAGGTATTGTCTGCAGTTGAAAGTATTATGAAGGTACAGAACGTAACAAAGTTTAGAGGTTTACATCAGACATACGCCCTGACACAAACTGCTTAAATGGAACAAAAACATCTAAACTTCACACACTGCCCTGCTTACATCAGACATATGCCCTTACTCAAACTGCTTAAATGTAACAAAGACATCCAAACTCCACACACTACCCTGCTTACATCAAACATCTAAACCCTGGGATGGAGGAGACCAAGTGGAAACACTACCCTGCTTACATCAAACATATGCCACTCCTTATATGGAACAAAACATCTAAACTCCACACATCAGACATATGGAACAAAAACATCTAAATCCCATCGAAACAAAGACATTGAGATGCTTGTTTTTTTAGTAGTAGTCTGAGACATTGCCAATGCTTGCATCAGGCCTTCTTTTTCTTCGGGGTCATCTTCTTCCTGGGTTGGGTCTTTTTTTTAGGAGTAGTCTAAGATGCTTGTTTCTCTTGTGTAGGAGTAGGCGCAATTGTAGTGTTGTTCAACCCACTATACATGCTGCAAAAGACAGTTGAAATAAGTTTAGATCATAGATTTGCAAATGGCTTAGAATATATTCATAGCATACCTTCTTGTGACCACTCCAGGGTTGTCATGCACAGTGGTTTGTTTATTAGGGGTGCTGCCATACATTTTACTCCTGCTCTTTCTCTTCCTACAACAGTTCATGCATTCCATTACAAAACAGTTCAAATAATTAGAAAACAATTCAAATAATTAGTAAAGATTACCTTTTCTTAGTGCCATTTAGTGGACACTTGTAGCTTGCTTGTCTATGACCAACCTCCCCACATCTCTTACACTTCATTGGGCCTCTGATCACTGTTTTCTCTTTTCCATTGTTCCTCGCTTGGCACCAGAGCTATCGCCACCTTCAAGAAAACCTTTCATCCTAAGCTTTCTTTGCCTTCCAACCCCCCTTTTGCCCAGTGGTGCTCCTACTTCATATAATAATTCTACCTGTGGCCATTGTGCCTTGTCAGGCATGGGTTCTATGCGGCCAGCATATGCATCCTTAAATTTGGCAACAGTATAGTAGTCATGCACATAGTCTTCCATGTTATACACCCTATGGGTAGTGATACTTGCAAGTGCATGGTCACAAGGCTTGCCAGTATGCTGCCACTCACGGCAGGTACATTGATGTTCATACTCATTGACCACATGCCTCTGACCACAACTATTGTCCCACACCTCTGCAGCTACCCTATCTGCTTTGACTACTCTTATGTGTCCTAGGCCTCTAGTTCTTGCCTTTAGATGAACTATCACTGCAGGAAGTATTCTGCCATCCAACCTATCAGCAATCCTCTTTCTTTTCGCCCAAAGAACCATTATCATTTCCCTTAGCTTGTCTGCAAGGTCAACAACAGGGAGGTCCTTGATGTCCCTGATCCAATTATTAAAACATTCGGCTAAGTTATTATTGATGTAGTCACATTTCACCTCTGTGTTGAACATACACCTCATCCACTTCAACCTATGCCATTTATTCAAGTAGTCAGATACCCTAGGACATTGCTGCTGAATTGACTCCATATGTTTATCATGCACATCAACCTGTATGCCCTTGTCGCAGGTACATTCCACTAAAAGTGCCACCATGGAATTGCTTTACAAAGTTTTGCATCAGATGCCTAAAACACTCCCTCTTCTCTGCATGAGGGAATACCTTGCTAACAGCGTTTTCTAAGCCTTTACATGCATCTGTACATATGGCTAACAGGGGAAGTTCTCCTAATGCCTTGTCAAGCTGAGTCATCCACCAAGTCCAATTATCTTCAGTTTCAGAATCAAAGAACCCAAAAGCTACAGGGTACATCCAATTATGGCCATCCAAAGTCAGAGCTGACCAATTGACCATTCCACCTTCCATTAAGGGCAGTGCTATCAATGCTAAGGTATGGTCTACACCCATTGACAAACCCCTCAATGCATGGTCTCAGTGCACAAAAAAACCTATGGAAATACACACTTCCATCTACACATCTAGTGCCTATCTCTACAACACTTCCAGGTGACCTCTTTATGACCTCTGCCTTCCATCTATAAAGCAATTGAAATGATTCCTCCCAACTACCATACATTTCCCTAAGAGCTCTTTGTTGCCCCTTCCAAACAGTGTCATAAGCTATGGATCTGTGGTATTGACCTTCTAGTTTTTTTTGCAAGTCACGAGCACCAAGAGTAGGGTTACCTCTAAGAATAGGAACAACCCTTTCGGCAACCCATGATTGAGTTGTTGTAGTTCCGCTAACTCTGCTGCTAGAAGCGCATGTGTGTGCCCCTTTCAATACTGACACCTGCAATAAAGACATACAAGCACATTAGATGCATAAACTTGAAACCACAATTTACACATTTCATGACATAAATAACATGTTTGCATGTAAATAATATAAGGTTGATACCATTATCGTTTTCATATCATTTCTCCTGCGTCCAACAATCCTCCAAGGACAACCTTCAGCTTTGAAGTACCCTCTGAATCTAGCCTCGATCGCTTTTTCAATTCCCAACTCAAACTCTTCATTTATTGCAACCGCCTCGATACCTAGCCTGAACTCTTTCATGGATGGATATAGGGTGCCTAGTTCCATTTTGGGGTGGTCCTTGTCATAGGAAATACACACTTCTTCTGGCATGGAGTCATCAACAACAATGGCAGCATCTTGGAGAGAATGTCGAGCATCAGTTGAGTTTCTAGATCCTCCCCCTGCACTTTGCCCCTCATCAGTCCTTACCCTATCATCATTGCTTCTCCTTGCATCCTCCTCTCTTAATCCCAGTAAAACATACAACTGATCCTCAGTCATCTGTTCTATTCTACCTTCCTCATCTTGAAATTCTTGAATCCTTAGATTATCCCAGTCAATTGCCTCTCCACTTGATATATCGGTACCACTACCCAACACAAAGGCCAATGCATCACGACGCCCATTGCATCTACATTAGTAGCCATTGTATCTGCAACACCTGCCTCTTGTTCACCACTGCCCAATTCGTCATCTTGCGATTCTTGCATCCTTAGATTATCCCAGTCAATTGCCTCTCCAACTACAACTAAAGGCTGGTCTAATGGTCCACTTGATACACCAAAGAGCACTAACATCATCATGCAGTGGAGGAGACAGTGGAGTGCATGGAAGTGACCAATCTACTGTACTATCTATCCATGCATCTAATCTGTCCACGCCCTTGGGGTTCATCTCGCCGAGCTCACCGGGATCCCGCGAGAATCACTCCGCTAGGGTTTCATGCACAGAACAAAAGAATAAAACCAACATATCAAAACAAGAGAAACCGAGATCTCAGAGAAACCCCAGTGGGCAGTATGAGCCTTCTTCTCAAAGGGAAACATGGTCTCACCTTCGCAAATCGGCGCCGCCGCCACTCCGACAAGCTCGTCGCCGGTCCCGGCGAAGACAGTCATGTGCAGGGGATGAGAGGGGGTCACTCGTCACGGAGGGGATCTGAGAGACTTGAGATCTGAGATTGAAATCCCAGTGCAGAATAGCAGGCGCAGCTCACCGTGATCTCCGTCGCCGGTCTCGGAGAAGAGAGGAACAGGAGCGAGAGAGGAGAACGACTGGAGACTGGAGAGCTCGAGAGTACTCGGTCCAACCAAGTCGCTCAAGCACGACTTGACTAAGGGGCAAAATCGTCATCAACGATTTGATATGCGCCAAAATGCCCGGAATGGCATAGTGGGCGAGAAGGCCTCATTTCAAGTGGCGTTTTAAAGTGATCCACGACCGTAGTGGCATTTGGGCAAGGGCTCTTCTTTGGAGTGGCAAATTATCAATTTTCTCGCCCCCACCCCCGCGCCCTGCATCTATCGCTGTCGACAGCGCTCCTCCTCCAACCACCATCCCCATGATCCAGTTCTTCTCATGCCTCCCGCGCGCCCCGTCGCCTCCTTCTCCGTCGGCCCCCTGTCCACGCCCCACCGCCTCCCTCTCCGTCGCCCCCTGGCCACGCCCCCGTCGCCACACCCTGCCATCCAACTAAGCCCCCGTGACCCGTAGTGCGCGCACTGCTTCTCTCCACGATGTTCTTCATCGATTTTCTTTTCCCCTCTCTTTCCATCTGCCCCTTCTCATCTTGAGCTCCCTCAAACGATCCCCACTCCCCTGGTCTTCGATCCCCACTCCCTTGGTCTTCAATCTCACAGTGGATTTCTATGGCACCGAGCTGCCAACCCTTTGCTTCCCAGCCTCGCCTGCCTCCACCTTGCTCTGCATCTGCTTCTGATCCACTTATTTCCTAGGGTGAAACCCTAGACAGCTGTTGATGTTCCTCGTGCCATTGTCCCCTCTCCTTCGTCGTGGTTGGTTCTTCTTCGCGAGTTGAATGGAGGAGTGTCCAGGAGGGTGCTAACAAGCATGTATTGACAAGCATGAGTTCATTCTATTAGTTATTTAATTTATTTTTTTAGGATAATGATTTTAGTGGGTTGCTTTTAATGTATTGACCAACAATTCCTTTTTCTTTTTCTCAAGGGAAAGCACTCTGCGTCGCTCTTGCACAGAAGGGTCTATTTCTCACTGTTGTGATTTCTCTGAAGAAAATGTAAGAGAAGTTGCTTCATTAGTTCAAAAGGAAAACAAAAGGTTTCATGGAGATCTTGAAGTTCCATTTGCTATATTCATTAAGTGTGATGTTACTAACGCAGGTAATAGTATTTTTTAAAGGAAGCAGGTTAGGACAATTAATTTGATTGAGTACCTAATTTTTCAAACCACACATATAGCTACTTGTTGAAACAAAAAAATTTCAGCGGCAATGCACAGCACATTAGAACTCAAGTAATTGAATGTCAAATCTCATAAGACTGGCAAAGTGTTTATTGTAATGCTGACAATTTTGTTTCTTGATTGTAGAATTCTTGGCACATAATCTTTTAGTTTATGCCTCATGTTTTAAAATCAGCTTTGTTTGATTTCAATTGGACCCAAATATAAGCTATCTGTGTTAGTACAGATTCATTTCAACCAATAACTGAATTAAGATGTGTCACTTTTGTATGTGCGATTGGCTAGAATTTTAGACCAATAGAATTATAGTTGTGTTTGTTGCTGCTTTTGTGGATTTAAGACCTTCATTGGTCCCATAAAGGATTTACCTTTACATGGGATATTGGGATTTTGCTCTGAAAATTTTAGCTGTTTTACTTTTCATTGTGCTTAGTCACTTAGTCTACCATGGGAGCATGATGATCAAATTTGATTGTAACTTTTTATAACTTCTCGTAAAACTATTGCTCACTAGGGTAGGTTTTAATATGATCATGTTTTTTCCTGTACCATGTGTTATTGCCACTTCATTTTGGTTGGTTAGAATTAGTTTTGTTCTTGTTAGGAGGGATTGATTCAGTACGTGCTACCTTTGTCCATTGCCCTTGTTCTCCCAAGAGGAGTCTGATGTGAAAATGATAATAATTCATGCTTTGCTGCATGTACAAATTCTATTAGAATTGCCATTGCTACAGACTTTGAAATTATGCCTATCTTTTCTTAGGAGACTCTTTGTTAGTTTTGTTTTGTTTTTTCTGGACTGAGTCTCCAGATGGCTGCCCTCACGTTAATTTATTCTCTCGTTTCTTAATTTGATCTTGATATCTGAGTTTTTAATATTTGAGTATAATTAGTGTGCTTATTTTGTTTGTGTAGAGCAGAATCCCTACAAAACTTGGATATAAAATACAGCTTTACGAAATGGATGGTTTCCATCTGACATTAGTCGTTCCTGTGGCTGCCGAATACTTTTGTGCCATATGAAGGTATGGGTCCCTCTAATAACACTCATCCTTATTAGTGTGATGTTCACTCTTGCAGAGCTCATGGTGTTCCAATGTCAATTGTTCTTGTTAGATTGTCTTTCAGATTGGCTGTGGATGGAGAGGAGACGTGACCGTTTTGCAAACTTTGGTCATTACCAATTCCCAAAGACATAGGTTGGTTGCGGCATCTCTTTCATCGAATGGGAAGTACTACAGGCTTTGATATTGCATCCTTCTAAAGCTATTATTTCTTGGGAAATAACACAAACTTTGTCTGTGTGAAGGAGACTCAAGAGAACGATGAGTTCATAAGTGAAGGTAGTCTCCTGAATCGCATGTTCTTTTGAAAGAGCCTCGAATCGCATGTTCTTAAAATTACAATGAAACGACAATGGTTTTGTAAGAATTCTCATAAAATTCTTCAATTTGATTTATATAAATATAGGGTTATGTGGATGGGAAGCCACGTAGATCGATCTTGTTTTTCTAACTTGAAGATAAACAAGAATGGGAGTATTTACGAGCAATGGTTCGACAAAGGAGGCAACTGATGGATTTTCTATTGCATCTGTGATTTTGTTTTTAATTGCCGGTGTGTAATATGATGGTAGCTTCACCAGCTCTGCCACTTTATGTCAATTTTTATTAGTAGAGTGCTGATCCAGGGCACATCACTAGATAAAATTAAAATTCCTTGCTCTCGGTCATTTGCACGGAAGGTATTCTTGTATGATTATGGCTAGCTTCTATGCTAATTGCCGCATGCAGCCTAACAGAAAGAATTTTACATGTTTTTATGAATACAAATGTGTTCCTTTTATTTCTGGAATGAATCATTCCACTGTTTGTCAATATATCAATAAATGTTGTTATGCCAATCGCAATAGCCGCAAAGATGTCGGGATGTGAGGATACACTAATTGTGTTTTTGCAGCCCATTAGGATCTGGATTACTAACTATTCTAAATTTGCTTTTCTCATTGCAAGGCCACACCTCTACTGTATATCAGTAGAGCATGATATGCCCTTTTGCTGCTCCTCCTCATAAGGTTAGGTGTTTGCTATTGATAATTCATACTATAATTTGTTTAAAGACATGCTTGCTTGCCTGGTATGAGGTGAATACATCCATGTTTAAGATCCATGCTGTGACTTGTAACAGCCACCTTTTATTTTTATTTTTACTCTGTTGGATATATATTTGTAATTAAATTAAAGCAGGAACTCTGTACAAAACCTAAGCAAAAAATTGAAAGAGGGGTAATAAAATGGGGAAAGAAATTTAGAGTGACCAAGCAGATATAATGATGGTTTTGTATGTAAAATTGTCCCTAAATTTTGTATGGAATAGGAAGAAAAGAGCATTCATGCTCAAACTGTGTATTGTATTTTTCTTGTTTTCTCTCTTTTTCTTTTGAGGATGTTCTTTTTTATGTGCGTGGCAGGGAGATAAAAGATTTGTATGAGGGCTAGATGCAGATACTCAAGAAGGAAGTGCAATGTATGTTGAAAGGGTTCATCGAGGAGGACCGCAAAACCATTCAGAGAGAGATACAATAATTTTACCAAATTCCCAATTGCAGCTCAATGAATCTATCACTGAGCAAGATAGGAGGATGCAAGAGACTTACCACCAGAATTCTTAAGCTAATATGGGAGCAGCTTAACGCCTTAATTTTGGTAAGCATTTACTTTCATGGTACAATATTTAAATATGGTATGTAGTTGGTATGCAGATAGAATGCGATTAAATTCGATTATTCTTTATTGAAATCTTCTAGGTCTTCTTCCTTCTATTCTTAGTCTATGCACACTGCCAACAGACGGTGCTTTTTGAGAATGCAATCGATGCTAACACCAACGGCTACAAGCCAGCAAAGCCGCTAACTAGGTTATTGAACTGAAACTAACGATGAAAATCGTACTATGCTAAGCTGTTAGGACTAATGATATGAATCAAGGAACAACCCAGTTTCAAATCAACTAATGTGTTGATTATCTTTCGTAATATTTAAAATTTACTTTTGTAAATCCTTTCTGTACTCCTTTTGATTTATAAATATAATTGTATATAGTAGGATCCTTTCCCACTGTTGTCCTTAAAAAAATCTAATGTGTTGATAGTCACATGCTATTATATATAATGGGAATTTTATGGAATGAAGCACATGCTTAACTTCTTATAAGTCATTTACTTGAAAGATTGGAAACAAATCAAACTAAGAAAAATAATTACATACTTAAATGTGTTGAAAAGCTTAGAATCATTAATGAGCGGAATTTGTTTGTAGCTCTTTCCGACTAATGATGGTAAGTTTGTTTGTGTGACAGGAGATTTTTGCCTGATCTTTTGACAACAAAGTGTGTGGTAGGCCTCTTATGTTTTTATTTGGACAGCTGTAAAGATTTTTAAACAATCTTAATGTGATATTCACTTGAGAATAGATGTACCTGTCACTTGATTAGTTGATTCGTTTGATATATGTATAAAAGAAAGTGCTATTCACTGTAAGGTTTAGGATTCCGTTGCAACGCACGGGCACCTTACTAGTAATAATTAATATTTTACTTAGGGTTACAATTAGGGATGTAAGTGGGCTTGTTTGCGGTGACCCGCATCACCCGCTTCAAGAAGACCAGGAAGTCCACTGCGCTGCTCGAGGAGGGGAACGAGAAAAAGAATATGATAATCGGCATGGCCTGTCTCATGATGCTCCGGTTCCGCGAGTTCCCAGTGGTTGTCACCTCCTCCCTAGATACCGCGTGGGAGATCATGAGCAGTGTTGTGGACTTCTTGGTATTCCTGAAGCGGGTGATGCGGGCCACCTCGAACAAGCCCACTTACATCCCTAGTTACAATGGAATAATAATTCAATTTTCAAAGGTAGCATAACAAGTCAGGGTGTAACTATGAATTTAAAATTAGGATAGAAATTACATTTACAACACACAGGCATGCAATAATTTAAAATTCAACATACAAGTTCACAAACTGGGAGCAACATGTTCAAGGTGGTGTGATTTGCCTGGTTCGGTGAGTTGCTGCACGAAATTGTCGCACGGATACTCCTAGGACTCACCATAATCTACGCGCGAAAAACAACCAAATTCAAATAAAATTCAAATAAATTCAAATTAAATACCAAACTAGCACTAAACTTAAATATAAGATTTTAGATGAATTTAGGAAGAAAAACGGAGCCAAGCGGAGTTCGAACGGGCGAAAACGAGCTCCTGGAAGTTCAAAGACAAAATAAAAAGAGAAAAAGAATTTTTCTGGATTTTTGAAATTGTTTTTCTAAAGGAAAATCCGAATCATTGCGCATGCTGATGTCAGCGGCCGAATTTCGGATTTATTTTTCAAAAGAAAACCGAATTATGATGTCAGCGCTGACGTCATAATTGATTTTTGGATTTGTTTTAAAATGGGAAAAGGATTCTTCGGCTAACAGGTGGGGCCCTCTTGGGGTGGACTCGGTCCACAGCCGAATCGGGTGCACCATGCACCTGGTCCACGGGCACGGTCGGGGCGGCGCAGGGCGCACCGGGAGTGGGTGGCGACACCGGCGGCGAGGAGCGAGGCGTGACGTTGCGGAGCGGACGATGCCGGAGGGAGGTGGGGCAGCGCGGAGAGGTGGTCGGCTGGAGAGGAGAACGAAGGCGGCGGAGCGGCCGGGAGCGAAGGGAGGGAGAAAGGGGAGAGTGCAAGGGGAGCTCGAAGGGGGGGGGGGTTATAAATAGGGAAGGGGGAGGCGGTCGGTAGCGCAACATGAACTCTATCAGGTCGTGCCGGCGCGAGGAAAAGGGAGGAGGGAGCGGCGGCGGTGGCAGCACCGCGCGCCGGTTAGGGCGGAGAGGGAGGCGGGGGCACGGCGGTGGCGCTCACCGACACGGGGGGAGGAGAAAGAGAGCGGGACGAAGAAGACGCGCGCCCCCCCTTTTTTTTTGAAAACCCGGGCGTGACATGAACTCTATTAGGTATGGTACTAGTTTGGATTTTATTCAACGGTATGATGGTAACCCTCCTTCTGAGATTTCCATTTTGTAGGAGTTGCTTTCCAGTTGTTTCTGTGTCGAAAACCACATTATATAGCCTTCCTCCAGCTGCAACCTGCATTATTTGACTATGAATTGAACTAATACGGCTAGAACAGCTACTTCATTGAAAGAAAATGTTAACTTTAGAACCAAATGAGGAGTTTGCAGAAACAAACCTCCAATGCCGTTGCTGTTGAGCTATCCTTTATTTTAGTAAGCTGTGCAATTACTCCTTTCACTTTTGATCTGCCAAAATTCTTTACCGCAATGGCCGAAGTGAACATTTGCCAGCTCACCAGAAAGTGCGCGCACTTTGTTTTTCAATTTTTGAACCACTTCTAACTTTATAGATCGATCCTGGGAATGATCTTGAAACACAAGAATAGTAATGGGAAACAGTTCACAACCATGGTCTAGTTTTCTGCAAGAATATCTAATTGGCACCTTCTATGCCACAGTAATGTTTTTAGCTAGATTCATGCATACTTTTTGCAATACTTCCATCTGGCCCTCTTCATAATTTATAGATCCCATGGATGCCTTGATAGCTTCCATGTCTTTTGTCCTAGCTTTCAACTCATTCTCAGCTGCAGTAGCTTCATCACGCTTGGATACCAACTGAGCTTTCTTCTTTTTCAGCTCATTCTTTGGGTGACTTATTTTTGTCGTCAACTGCTTTAGTCCAGATTCTGCCTCTCCAACAGCAGCTTTTGAATCTCTAAGTTGATCTTCTAGGCATTTCTTCTCGTTTGCACTGCTTTTTCCTGCTAGCACACCCTGGGTAAAGTAGAATTTAATATCCTGGAATGCATAAAGTCTCTTTGCTAGTCATTATATTATATGATGTGCAAACATTTGCATACCTAATATTCTTTCTTGCTCTCATCCAGCTCCTTTGTCAGATCCTCTTCTCTCATTTTCATATCAGATGTGCCATCCTCTATGTTTTTTTACAGCTGCATCCGTCTCAAGGATAGATCTTTTGATATCCTCAATGTTCCTATGTAAGTATGTATCTATATGTGAATAATGTAAAAGTACACATTGTAAGCAATTTGAAATAAATTATGAAGTTGGTCGAGCCGCTTGAGCGCATCGTCGACAGGCTTGAGGTCACCCGGGGCATGGTCGACCACCTTAAGGCCGTGAAGGACTCCTCCGACCTCCGTGCCGCCGTCGAAGATGTCTAGGTACACTACTCCTACAATGGATCCATCCAATCGCCACTCCTGTCCTCCCCTCCTAATTACTTTACTTGGATTCATAATTTATTGGACCAAGTCTCTCACAGCAAATGCATCTAAATAATATATTCTTCTGTGCGAATGCGGTGGTGGTTTATTTGTACGTCGGGACATCTCAACTATGCTCTTTCAAATTTGCTCTGATGCTGGATGAATTGTAAATAATTAGCACTGAGGTCTTAGCAAATAAAATGTTACCTGACCTCATCTATCTTTTCTCTGTTTTCTTGATGAACCAATCTACTAGTACTCTGCTCCTATATGTTTCCAGGGCCATGCAAATGCTTCAGCTGAAAATGGAACTTGGATCATTAAAATGCTTCAGCTAAAAATGGACCTTGGATCATCACATTGGATGCACCAAGCTATATTCCTGTTATGCAACATGCTCGGAACAGAGCTCTTCATGAAGAAGTTTATCGTGCCTATTTAACCCATGCCTCTAGTGGTGATCTTGATAACACCAATATCATAAGTCAGATTCTAAAGTTGAGGCTAGAGAAGGCTAAATTACTTGGCTACAAGAACTATGCTAAGGTGGTTGTGCTTATCTTCTTCTCCACCACATTTAAAACAGTGCACTTTATTATTGTGTTCTAACTAATTGATGGCAATCCTGAAGGTAAGCATGGCTCAGAAAATGGCAACTGTTGACTGTGTAGAAGAGCTTCTTGAGAAACTTCATTCTGCTTCCTGGGATCATGCTGTTAAAGGTACCAGCCAAATAAATGTTTTTGTTCATGTTGTAATGTTCTTTTGCACAATGAGGAATGGCTATGTGCATTCATGTATATCTTGTTTTGCATCACTGTCACTTGCATTATGGTTTGTATCAAGTTGTTCTCATCGATGTTCTTTTCGACAGATCCCATATCCTGTTTCTAACTTGTAAGCCAGAATTCCAGAATTTAGCCTATTTTATTACAATCTTCTGAAGTTGTGACATCCAAAGATGCAAGAAGTTTGGACTCTATGTTATTTATGTTTGAGGTTATATTCCTCATTTTTGTACTGTTATGGTAACAGTGTTACCTCTATTTTTACTCTCTTGAGAGCCCCCAAACAGAAGGAGCAACCATCTGTTATCATGATATCTCTGTCAGAAAATATTTTTTCTCATAGATCTTTTTACGAATACTAAGGACTATCTGGACTTATTTTCAACCAGAAAATCTGAACTGCTGATTTATGTATGCAGATATGGAAGATCTAAAGGTCTTTGCGAAAGATTCTGGTTCTCCAGGAGCCAATGATCTGACTCACTGGGATCTTACCTTCTGGAGTGAACAACTGCGGGAATCTAAATATGATATCAAGGAGGTTCTTTCTTCGCTGTATAGAAATACTTCGATGTTTTCTGCTGCAAGATGATAATTCTCTCTGCTCCAATTACTGTTTTGATGACATTCCTTTGGTCATATATATCGCAGATACTTATCCAATACGTATTTGCTGAATTGCCATTGAATTTGTTCTCTCTTAGAAAGAAATTAGTGGCTACTGCACATGGTAATGCTGGGCCGTTGGACTGATTTTAGCACTGCCATTGCAGGAAGAACTGCGTCCTTAATTTGCACTACCCAAGGTTGTGGATGGCCTCTTCGGTCTTGCAAATAGGCTCTTTTGTGTAAGTGTTGAACCTGCAGATGGAATGGCTCCTGTAAGTATTTGTTCACTTTTCTTCACAAAACCACATGTTCTGCAAATGTTGACCACCGACTACCGTTTCAGGTTTGGAAGGGTGATGTCAAATTTTATTGTGTCAAAGATTCTTCCAATAGCCCTGTTATTTTTACTACGATCCATATTCAAAACCATCTAAAAAGCGTGGTGCGGCTTGGATGAATGTGGTTTTGGCTCATACGAGTATCAGTGGCTAAAACCACCAATGATAATATGAGTATTTGTGGTGGCTTTAGCCAAAAACTGTCACTGATAATATAAGTATTGGTGGCGGTTTTTGGCTAAAACCGCTGCTGATAATAAGATATTTGTGGCTGTTTTAGCCAAAAACCGTCACTGGTAGTATTATCTATGGTGATTTTTGGCTAAAATCGCTACTGACAATAGAAGTATTTGTGACGGTTTTAGTTAAAAACCATCAGTGATAGTATTATCTGTGATGGTTTTTAAATCGTCACTAATAATCCTCAATTATCAGTGGTACTTAATCAACCGCCACTAATACCAATTAAAAACCACCACGAATGATGATTTATGTACTACCTTATTTTACTTGACAAACAAGTACATCAATATATAATTCTCAACTCCTTTTTCCATTTGCCATGTTATTATTCTATACATTAACCTTATCTATTCCATGGCAACAGGGTAGCATGATGGAAGCACAAATTCTAGAACACCATATTTCAGTGCTTCGTCCAATACTCAAGGAAGATTCTGTATATTACATACAGTACTTCGAAGTTGCTACTGCTCGCCAAAGCTATTGCCCTTTTCGGAATTCTTTTATGGCTAGATTCACTGCACACACCAAAATAAAAGATGTACTTCCTGTCCCAAACACATTCCCTACGTATGCAAGCAACATTGTTTCTTTTCAGGTGTTTTTTCGGAGGGACCGTTCACGAATGTACGGAACTACGGTTTTTTTTACAAAATAACCGATAGAAGGACCTATATGTAATTTTATTTTTTTTGAATGATGTTTTCGCGAAGGTGGCCACGTGGCCGGTTGGCTGAGCGGCATCCCCCCACCCCCAACACACACACATAATATAGTATATATCATGTCTTTATATGCTCTACCATTTCAAAATATACATACGTAGACGCCATCAGAGTTGCGACGACTGTTTCTCATCTCAAAGCGGTTAACGTCAAGGGTATACCAAAGCCACTTCGAAGCACTAGTTTGTATTTCGTTCGATCATAAATAGTTACTATTTTGAATATTGATATAGTATCAAAATACAGTTCTAATCACTAATTTATATTATTGGACTATCCATATACCTATTAAATATCATACTATAACTACTCAACCATTTGTTCTTATATTGATGCTATAGAGTGCAAAATTGCAATAACTATAGTTTTTTCTTTCAAAATTGCAATAACTATAGTTTTTTCTTTCAATGAACTTGGATATCTCGTAGGACATCTTAACAACAGGGACTTATATTGCGGGACATAGAGAGTATACTTTTTAGGGCATGTACATTTAGGACATCTTAACAACAGGGACTTATATTGCGGGACATAGAGAGTATACTTTTTAGGGCATGTATAATTAGGCCACCTTAACTGGCTTTTAACATGTGCACATTAGCTTTGGTCTATATAAAAGAGTGAGAAAAGAGGAGAGAGAAGAGAGCTGACTCTTAACCTGTACACATCAGCTTTGGTCTATGCAGAAAAGTAAGAAGAGGAGAGAAAAGTGAGCTGACTATTATTTAAGAGCCAGCTTTGCACAAGAGCATAAGTAGATTTAATTTTTATGTACAAGAGAGAAGATGTAGTTATTGCATAACACATCTAGAAATAACTTTTAGAGATAGTTATTATACAAATTGGTTTTTAGGTTACTATTAGCTTATAGTGGACTTTACTATTGTACTTGCTCTTGTAAGCGAAGGTTGTGGACCAATGCATGCTAAAAGCTCTCTTGTTCATACAACCAGCCTCAGCAACCGAAACACCATGCATAATTGAATATCGAAAAAAAAACTACAACACATCCATTTTAACGTTTTTCTCAAGGCTATGCAAGTCATTAACACAGTTGTCCTTAAAGCTCAGGAATTGAAAGATCATATGATCAAACATCGAAAAATCTATTATAAACTGAACTAAAATATTTGCTGGTACAGTTTAAACCATGGCCTTTAGCCACACGACGAGAGTACGATACCATCAGACTAGCAATTGGTTAACCTCAGAGACTCCTTTTAATTGCAGAAATATGAGTTACTAGGTAGGATCGCGCGCGATGCCGCGCCGTACAAAATTTGGTCTGTTTTTTTTTAAAGAAAACGGTAATAGGATCTAAACGCAAATTTGATTTTCTTAGCGGATTTTTTTAAAAATGTGTTGAGTAGAAGTTGTTGGCAAATTTGTATAACCACGGGTCTCCCTTTTACAAAAAAGGAAATATCTAGACTTAGCATCATCAGAAATGACTGGATATAAAAATAGGAAATAGTTCCCGCGTTACTAAAGACATGGTTTATAATCTTCTCACTCTATTAGTGAAGAAGATACATTTATATCACTTTTTCCCTACATACCTATACCTCAATGATTGAAATTTACCTTTCCATAAGAAAACTAATATTAAATAAAGCTATCAAGGTCATTCTCCCTGATGACTTTGTCCCCGTGGTAGATGCTAGAATAGCATGTATTTAGTAACAAACGAATTATCTTTTACTTTAGCGTTGCTCAATCGATGTATAAGGTTATCATTCAACGCAATAACAACTATTTAACAAACTCATAGTTACGATCACAGAGAATAGAATACGCGCCATTAGCATCATCAGAAAAGACCTAAGACAAAAATATGCAATAATCTGAACTAATAGTGAAAATCAGACAAACCTTGAAAGCTACATATTCATTGGATTTGTTAACCAGACGGTGGCGGCACAGCGCACGGGCCGCACTCTCCACTCCTCCATGAGGATCGCCTTCGCCTGCTTGCACAACCCTATGCTGCATAATTGGCACAAAAATGATGACCTATTTCTAAACTATTCAAAGATTTGAAAATAAGATCATTCTGTAATGCTAGTTGGCACAATATGATCTGTGTCACTGTCACAATCTTCTAAGGGTTGTATAGCACCCATAATCAATTTTGCTTTGATATTGAGCATGTCTTCATTTACCGTTACTTAGAACATAGATTCCTAATTTCCTAATGCCATCAGTAACCACCCTTCTACCTTATAATGAAATAAGGTTGGTTGTTGCCATAGCAAATGATAAAGGATCTGAAACTTCCAGCTTGCCCTATCAATATAGGCTTCCATAGCTTCTTGGGTATGTCTTTGTAGCTTACAATAAAGATAGAAAACTTAATACCTTGTAACCGAAAATATAGACAGAAAAGTTCATAGAACAAAGCTTTGAATTAATAAAATAAAGTTACCTCTTACACGTAAGCAAGCTGATCAGAAATAGGAGCTAGTTCATAATTAATCTCATCTTCTACATAATCTTGCACCATAAGCTACCTTTTCCCGTTCTACAAATAAAATGAGAAGAAAATTACAATTTAGCTAACTGTAGGCGATTAAAAGACAGGCCAGTGATGTCACTAATCTTGCATATTTTTCTTAGTTGAGGGACCTATCCATAAATAGAATATCTGGAATTGTGGAAAAGTGTCAAACTACTAAACATTTGAACTAATCGGACTTTTTTATTATCAAGCTTCTAATAATAAAAGGGAGGTGCTACTGAATGGATTATCAATTCAATAGGCTGAAAGAGTGCATTCATTTGCACTATCAGTTCACCATCAAAATAACAATATGACCTAAAATAGCACATAACACATATATGAAAGATCAGACCTCAAATTTCATCATTTAATAATTTTGATAACCTGAACTTTCAGCGGCTATTTGAATTCGCACATAAAAACCTGAACCTAGCATTAACTGAACATTATAGCAACAATATAAGTTTCACATACATAGATCTCTTTCAGCTCTAAACATATACAATTATTCCGAAGTATTAATGAGAATAATAATTGACAAAACATGAAAATGTCGAACCATCCATTATCATCTTCTCAAATTTTTGAAACCTTGTAACACATTCATAACGAACCAGTGAAACACTCTAATTGCAGTGATCTTAAACCTTAATAACCTGCATAGGAGGTTACATCAGAAAGGTTAGTCACTACAATCAATAAATACAGAATGCTCATCTGTTGGTCCAAATTCCAAACCAAATCATGTAGTAGAAATTAAACTCCAGATCGGCAGAGACTGGTAGAAAATAGAGACGAAAAGAGGGAAGAACTCACCAGCGCAGCCTTAACTCCATCCCCAAATCAACATAGGGTGCTAAAACTAAACTCCAGATCGGTAGAGACCTACGAAAAATAGAGAGAGCCATGGTAAGAATGTACCATCCACTAAAGCTTTAAGGGGAACTCAAAATTTCCCAATTAATAAGACGTCAATCCCATACTGTGATAGCAGGCACATCGCCTTGATTGAAGCACATACACTTGAGCTACCAACTTCTTAATGGAAAGCTAGAATGAATGTGCAGATGGAATAACGAAACCTACAGGTGCAGGCCCTGGGAACCGATTGAGCTATTAGGCCCATGCCGCGGGGGGCACAGGCGCATAGCGGCAACTTAGGACGGTAGTGTCAACAAATTGGATGTCATCTGCCAAATAGCAATTGCCTGCAAGAATGGAACGATGTTGAAAAGGAAAAAATAACAGAAAACCAGACCAAGGGATAGCTGGGGCACACTGGAACAGCCATTGATGGCAGAGGGGCACGGCATGACGGCGAGCGATGCCATGTCTGGTTGCAGCAGGGCATCGATCTTCACGTCGACATCACGATTGCAAGGATGGAGCGGCGTAGGCGTCGCGTCTGAAATGAAACATGGCCAAGAGCTGCCTCCTATGTCGGCGACGCGAGCAGTGTCGCCAAAGAAGCGCCTGGCCTGGACGGCGGAGGAGGGGTGGGCTACGCCAGCGCTAAGCGAGGTCACCGAGGTAACGGAGCACGGCGTGGAGGGCGGATTTCGAAAGGCCAGGCGCCTGGACGCTGGGCGAGGTGCGATTGGCCGTCGGGAGGAAGATGGGAGCTGGGGCGGCGGTTTTGGAGTGTAGGAGTGATGGTGGCGGAGACGATGGAGGCGCTTGGAGGAAGGGCTGGTGAGACCGCCGCTGAAGGGCTCGCGAAGATCACTCGCTTGACAGCGGAAAAGCGCAAGCGGGCCAGCTGCGGAGGTGAGGGCGGCGGCGATTCCCACGAGAGGAACAGCGGAGGGCGAGGACGACGGGAATAGAGGGGCTGGTTCTCGATGGCTCATGACGGCGATTTCTTGGCGATGTACGTGCGGTAGCTGGTACGCGTGGGCGCCGGATCCGCACCACCATGAAAGATGAGCGGTGAGTCGACAACCTGGACTCAGACGCAAATAGCAAAATTTGGAGGGCCTTTCCACTCAAAGCGCTGACGTGGGTAGGCTGAGGGCTCGCCAATTCTTTGCACTATAAGATAGTTAATATTAATATTGGCTCTTCATTTCTTTTTAAGACGGATGCTTTGAAGCTAGTTAGCATCAGTGAACTAGTGATCAATGCACATGTTTGGTGCATTGATCACGCTTGGGTGATTGTTTCTTTACATAAGTAGCCGAAAGCTATAGGGGTCGACGTTTATTATCTCTTATGTCTGTTAGGTACAGTCACTCCTTTTCTTTTTGAAGCAGTTATGAGCTCAAATTGAGTCGATGAACCAATTAATTATTGGTTTTCCCAACTACTAAGGGCATGTACATTGGTATAGACAATAGTCTATAATATACTTCTATGTCATCTATAGACAATTTAAAGATAACTTATACAATGAGTTGTCTATATAGTCGTCTGTAATAACCTTCGTGCAACTAATATATTGTATATATAATAGTAGAAATAGTCTAAAACCGTCTATAAGACCGTCTATTAAGTAACAGACAACACGTTTCTCTCTCTTCCTTCTCTCTTCCACATCCTCTGAAATCCTATATGGTATTAGCTTACAGACAATTGACATGTACTATTGTACGTGCTCTAACAGCAGGTTATAAGACAGGGTAGGATATGCATTCCAACCATCACAAGTTCGAGAGCAAGTTCGACTGGAGGCAGGTCGCTCCTCGCGACACCTACATCTCGAATCTCCTCAACGTGCGTACATGTAGTATCGCATACGAGCAGTACTATCGATCTAGGTATATGGGCTTCATTTCAGATGATCAGCTCGCGTGTTTTCGCCAGGATCTGGGGGAGGCACTGGCGAGGTCCAACGCGACGTGGAAGATCGTCGTCGGCCACCACACCATCAGCAGCGGCTGCGAGCACGGCAACACCTCCGAGCTCATGCAGCAGCTCCTCCCTACAGCGTTGTGGTATAAATACATGCACGCGCACCCTCCTCGTTTGGAGTCACCGCCAACTAGCTAGCTCCTCCTATTCTCCTCTCTCCCTCTACTCAAAGTGATTGGAGTACGTCGCCAACCATGGTGATGCCCCAAGGCCTCTCAGTAATCATGGCTCCGATCGCCGTCGTCGTAGCGGCGATGATGCAAGGCCGACCCTGAGGCGGGGAGAGCGAAATTACCGGGGCCCCTCCGTGACTCTGTCCTAGCGTGAAGACTGCACGGCTACGTTGTTGGTAATCAGCCCAAAAACTAGATGCCAGCGATAAGTTTTCTGTTCCTTGTCTGAAAATGCTCGGCCGAAATGCTTCGGCTGAAACGTTCGTGTGCAACTCTTGGCTGAAACGTTCTAGCAAAAACTTCCGACTTGAACACTGTTTTCAGAGTAAAAACAACAATTAAACTAAAACTACTAAACAGACTGCTCACGTCTTTTCTAATTTCATTACAATATATGAACTCAATTACAAAAGTTTTGTTGCTTCACATCAAAGTAGAAATCGAAACAAAACTGGATTGGACTTCTATTTTCCATCGGAGGTATTGTAGCACATTCGAGACAGACACCAAACACAACACGCAATGTCTATCTAAAAACTGAAAAACTGTGCAACTACTATGGAATTGTTGCTTATCGGATCTTATTTACTATGCCGGTAACTATGGCATCAGCTGAAAGAAGATTTTCAAAGTTGAAATCGGACGGCGTCCGCGTTTGCATATGGAGGCAGATAGTTGGGAATGTTGGGGTGGGGTGGGGGGTGGTCTTCGTTCTTGCGAGGGTTTCTTGGCCTTTTTCTTCCCACGCGCTCGGCCAACGGCCCATGCCCACGGGTTGCATCACGAACCAACAGACAAGCGGAGCGAGAGAATGTATGCCGAAACCGAAAGAGGGAGAGCCACAAGGCGACGTAAGTGTGTTGCCTGAGCAGAAAACTCCGGGTTTAGACCCTGTTTGGCAGAGCTCCAGATCTCAGCTCCACCTCAGATCTGAAACATGTAGGCTAAAATAAAGTGAATTCAATTATTTTTATTCTAAACTGTAAATAAGATGACCCACCTAAATACTCTTAATATATCCACAGCTCATACACCACAGATCTCGTGAAGCTAGGAATGCCAATTTCACCAGCTCTACGGATCTAATGAAATTAGAGCTCCGTCAAACCGAACCTTAGGGCCTGTTTGGGAGAGCTCCACTCCAAAAAAATCAGCTCCATTCCACCAACTTCACCATAGAGTAGCTCCATCATAAAGTTGAAGTGGGGAAGTGAGGTGTTTGGCTTGCAAATTAGATCTAGCTTCAAGAATAGATGGGTTTGATGTGGATACCCATTTGTGCCCTTGGGTGTTTAATGGAGGTGGGTAATTACCTCATATGTGTAACTAGTGGCAAAGGTGGGTAATTACCTATGAACTTCACGAGTGGGTATGAAACAGTGTTTCTTGGAGATTCTTGAGGAGCTCCACAAAAACCATGAAGTAGCTCAGATTCGCATTTTTCCGGAGTGGTAGCCTGAGATGTTTGTGGCCACAGTTGGGAAATGGAGCTGAAAATTGAGGAGCAGAGCTCTCCCAAACAGACCCTTAATATATTAAAACTATTCGCCGCGTCAATTCCCAAATAATAATCTCTTCCCCTTCCATAAAAACTTTTCTTCTGTTGCCTGTACCCCAACGGCTCGACCTTTAATTTCCTCGCTTAAGAAGGCTCCCTGGCAAAAAGAAAAAAGGATCCGCTTAAGAAAGCTCCCTAGCAAAAAGAAAAAAGATCCGCCGAGAGGAAAGAAAAGATTGAAGAATTCGTTTCATTTTGAAGGAAAGGAAACCGTCGTCAGCTGCTGTCGGACTCCGACGAACGCCATGGTGGAGATGGATCAGAGCTCCAACGGCATCGGCCGCATCAGGGGCGGCAAGCGCCCGTCGTCGTCCTCCCCCTCTCCCCCCAAGACCCCCTTCTCCGGGGGAATTCCGTCTCGATTTGTATGTCTCGGGCTGATCTAAACCCCGCCGCCTCCCTCTCCGACGCCCCCCTCCCCGTGGTCGCCTCTTGCTCGCTCCCCACCTACCCGGTGCCGTGCTCTGCAGGCTGAAGAGACCAAGGAAGGGTAGGTCGTTTCTTGATTCCACGTAGTTTTACCTTTCTTTGTTAGGGATTCTTGGACCTGCATTTTCGTCCGGAACGCATTCTTGGGGGGCGGTTTTAATCTGTGTTGGTTCTTGGATTTTATTTATCCTCTTGTTGGTGTTCCGATCTGTTCTCGATTTTGCGTTCGATTCTTTTCTCTCTTTTTTGGGGTGCTGTGGATTTTGGGGGGTTTAATCTTCGCTTGTGTCTGTGTTCTCTATTACTGATCGTGTTGTTCTTGGTTCTTTAGGAGATTTAGGTATTCTTGATGACAGAGTTGCTGCGAGGAGACAACCTTGTGAGCCAAGAACAGTGGTGAAGCAAAGGTGAGAATGAGATGAAGATTGATTAATCACGAAAGGGTTGTTTTTTTGTTTTTGTTTGGGCTCTCTGTATGATGATGCCTTTCTTATTCTTTTGTTTGGGTTCCTCATGCTCGCTCCAAGCCTCCATCCCGTTCTCCCACTACTCCCAAAATCCAACCGCTCCATGCCCCCCAATTCTACCCTGTGGTCGCCTCCACGCTCTTCAGCCCCACCTGTTATCTTGGATGTCTAAATGTCCTTGATAACATTGGAAACGTTGAATCACTGATGTGAATTTTTTATGATCAATTGTATCTAAACAATTTTCTTTCAGCTACAAGATACTACTGAAAATGACGGGAACAAAGGAAGCGGGGAGGAGAATACAAGTGAAAGCCTGTAAGCTAACTTAGGGAACCTAAAAGTAAGTATCTTCCTAGCTTAATTTGCCTTCTCAAAGATTGGCTTGCTTATGATAGACATTTTTGGACATATTGGTAGTTGCAACCATATGATAGTCAATTTTGTAAAAAAGTTTTTACAAAAAAGTTTTTGTTGAGATGCTACGATCTGTACTTAATTAAATGCCAATTTTGTAAAAAAGTTTGTTAACTTGTGACTTTCCCACCCTTTTCAGTTGGATGATAATCCGAAAATTCATGATAAAAGCAGAGGTGACAAGGAGGGAAAGATTGTAAGCAAATATTTATTGGATAGCTAGAGCAGATTGGCAATGATAGCTCTTGTTTCTGTTTTGGATTTCGAGAACTGTCAAACACTGATCTGTGAATACTTTCCTGAACAATTGAGAATGTTGAATTTCTAAAATTTAGCATGGTATCTGTTATTTGTTCTCCAAATGTAGCATTATCACTATTATCTTGGATGTCTAAATGTCGGTGATAACATAATAAATGTTGAATAATTGCTGTGAACTTTTAATGTTCAATTGTATCTAAACATTTTCTTTCAGCTACAAGCTACTGAAAATGACAGGAACAAAGGAAGCAGGGAGGATAATACAAGTGAGGGTGTGTCAGCTAACTTAGGGAACCTGAAAGTAAGTATCTTCCTAGCTTAATTTGCCCTCTTAAAGATTGACTGGCTTATGATAGAAATTTTCGGATATATAGGTAGTTGCAACCATATGACAGTGAAGTTAACCTAACAATGTTACTATGTTAACCTAACAATGTTTGGATTTTCTTATCTATCCATAGTGAAAAATCTTCATAGATTACTTTGCCAGCTTTTTGTGCTTTAATGTTTGCTTTTGCTAAGGACCATTGCTCTAAATATGCATTGAGAAGCAAATATATTTTATTTGTGATGCTTCTGCAAGATTCATGTATGAGCAATTTCATCCTCCTCCTCCCTAAACCAGTAGTCCTTGCCTCCTTACGCCAAGATAGATATCTCTTAACTAATAAAAGATAGAGTTTACCCTGTTTGTTCAACACAGCCCACGCGCTCAACCCCTCCGTCGTCTCCCAAACTACCCCACACGATCTCCTTTCCGGTTTTCTTTTCCCTCTCTTGATCTCCCATTACCCCATTCCCTCCATTCTCCTCTCACCCAATCCCCTCCTGTTGCGCCTCCTCCTCCCTAGAACTGTTGCCCCAGGCCCATTGCCCTTCTCCGCCAATGTCGCCTCCTCGAGATCTACAGCCGCTGCTCAACACTCGCCTCCTGCCACCCCTCTCCCCTGGCTATGCTTGTCACCCCACCGATCGTTGAAAGATCCGCCGTCACCTCCTCGAGATGTACCACCGCCACTTCCTCCATGTCCGCCACCAAACCTCCACAATGTGTCCGCCATCGCTTCTCCTCGGCCTACCACAAGCAGGGGCCGCAACGATGTTTCGTGCGATGTTCTTCCACCTCAAGATGTGTGCGCGAGCACACCACTATGGACAGCTGACCCCTCTGGTCATCAACCTGCTTCACAGCAATGAACCCTTGGACATCGTCATTCTTACGGCTGGGTCGAGAGGCCAGTGGTTTTTTGTGGTCCGACTTCCTATTGTTCTGTCATCTAAGTAGGACTAACTATCTGCTTCCCTTTTGGTGACAAATGTTCCTGAGTATATATGCTCACAGTATCTTTGAAGTCTTGAATTTGCTGTGCACATTGCACACAGATCAGTAGACGTTGCTGCTGCATGTACATGATTTATTTAGTCTTATTTTAGTAAAGTGATCTTTTGTGCCTCAAAAAAAAAGTATACTATGTTTGGTTGGAGAATTTGGAATATCTGAAAACTGTTGTAGATAAGTATTTACAGTCTGCATTGTGGATTATCATTCTGTGTATAGCTGTTAAAAGATGGTTTGAAGATATGGTTAATTGGGAAACATCATTTTGTAGTCACATACTCACAATCAATCTTGATATTAAAATGACTGGTTTCATAATCAATTCTAGAGGTAGAGGTGGCAGCGCGATAGTACCTGCAGCGCAATGAGGGGACACGGACTCGCTAGCTCTGGAATTTTGGTATGCCCGAATTGCTCTAGGTTTTTTTTATACTACTACAAATTTGATATATTCTTAATTTACATGCAGTTCATTTTACTAGAGTCAAAGTTCTTAATTTAGCTTACAAAATATTGTTTTTGTACCATGACGTTCACATGGTCATTACTGTCTTTTCATCATAATTTGAAAATGATAAAACTGCAAGTAGGATCCAATTTGAAAACGATTATCAAAATTGATGAAAATTACTGATGCTGGGCTCACTCGCAGGACCTCACTCGCAGGACCCTAGAGGAAGAGGTGGTTG
Organism: Rhipidocladum racemiflorum; assembly: GCA_036346355.1. Classification (NCBI taxonomy): domain Eukaryota; kingdom Viridiplantae; phylum Streptophyta; class Magnoliopsida; order Poales; family Poaceae; genus Rhipidocladum; species Rhipidocladum racemiflorum. Next base: position 41,299,969 of record CM070591.1, read on the forward strand.
ATGCTGGGCTGAATTCCCAAACCATATCAGAGCTCGTTGTTGTATGATAGATATGATTCTTCCCAATATTTTCTTTTCCCTCATCTTAATTCTCAATTGATAACACACAATTTTCTATATTGCAAAGGAGGAATTTTCATGACTGCTCCATGTTTTCATATCTGCATTTACTGGAATAAATATGCGCTAAACTTCCTTTGTATCTAGCTGGCTGTCTACCTTTGCCTTGTTTGCGTAGAACAAAGGCATCACCATTATTATTTTGGAAAATTAATCAGTAGTAAACACACATCTGCAATGTATCAAAGCAAAAGTATGGAGGTTTGTCTTCACTCTATTTGAACATACAAAACCAAAAAACTCTCTGTAGTCTTTCCTTCATGTTTTGTACTCAAATTTACCCCAAATCATATGTGGTACTATAGTTACGATAAAACTCATGGAAGACAGGAAGAGATCATTAGTCTATGTTGTTTTCTTCTTGTTTTTACTCAAATTTATCTCAGAATCATATGTAGTACTATAATTATCATACAACTCAAGGAAGAGATCATTGGTAGTTTGCATGTATTCATCCAAGTGTAGTGGAATGACTCTTGTAACATCAGATTATTGAACTCTAATGCATGCAGGACCTTGACCTTACAAGACCTGCAGCCCCAAAGAACACTCCTAGACCTCAGTTTGAAACAACTACAGAGGAGGTTTTGAGGTAGGCTGATTTTATGGTGAGTACATCAGCTTGACAACCTATGTAAATTTGCTACAGTTTTTGTTTAAAATTAATTTGTGGATTTTGCAGTACTTTGGCAATTTTTAAATTATAGAACTTTTAGCAAAAATGAAGTTTCAGGAACACAATGAGGCTTTGCTAATGCCCCGAAAATGATTTTTTTGTGACTGGATGGAGCAAGTCATAACCTAGATGTGATAGCATGCAATTATTTTCTACCCATAAATTTATTACATTTACGTGAATTTGCCCAAATATCATCTTTGTTGTACCACTCCCCTCTAGTTATAAGATGCTGACATTTTCTCATGATACATCCAGTTGTATTCAACATTTGAATTTAGCGATTATTAAATACTTATTTTACTTAGCTGATATGTCGCTTGTAAGCCTACTCATTTGAGCTATTGCCTCACAATATTCTAAGATGATGATGTTTTTTTGCATGTATATGTATGTGTGTGTGTGTATGTATTGCAAAGACTCTAGCTTTGATATGGTTGATGCATTTATATATATCATGGACTATTACAAATATCTTCCGGTTGTAGTTTTTGACTACTTTTAATTGTTCCATGCAGTATGTTAGATTCCTCTCTAATTTTCTTACAGAAGTTGGCATTAACATCAAGAGGAGTTAGGTAATAAGATTCATTCTCTCCATAAAATGGGCTTTTGCAAAACTCGCACATTGGTTGCACTATAAAATCACTATTCTCAACTTCTGAGCCATCCACCTTCGAATCATCTGTTTTTATGTGCTAATTTAATTAAGGCCTTGTATAAAGTTTCTACTCACAAATAAGTACCTGCTCAAGAGAACAAATAGTTTAGGAACCGGTTGTATAAAACACAAAATTCTGGAACATGTATTTCCATTAATAAGGCTACAAGCAAGTGTTCTATCATCTTAACCAGGACAGACGTTCATTCAAATCTATTCTACAATACTGTTTAAAACGAAAAAAAAAACTAAAGGAAAACATGCACAAATTTGACAGTTACATCCATTATGCCAAACATTAATAGCAGTAGGCAACATGTCAAACATTTAATCATTGTGCATCATGTTGAAAAATACAGTGCACCACCAGGCAGAAAAGTGAGGGAACTGATAAGGTAAGAGAATTGGGGCTATTTGACTAAATACATGTTGTTTATCGTGGTCTTAATGAGATTGAAATGTACCAGGTGGCCAAAAACAAGGGATGGAATGCTTATCATGGTTTCTAACTTATTGATTTGCTCTGCAGACTAAAATTAGTATGAAAGCTCATAGTAAGGTTGAAAGAGAGAAAGGGCCTCACATGTTTGCAATTTCATTAGTGTGCTCTAGCAAATAATTTTATTTGTAGCTTATGAAATTTTAGTATGTTATCAATTGTATGATTTGGCTCATGGTTTATGATATGTATCATTCTCTTTTGAGATTCCGTTGCAACGCACGGGCACCCTACTAGTCTAAACTAATAAAAGATTGAGTTTACCCTGTTCGTCCACTCCCGTCAGCATAGTTTCGTCCATGTCCGGTGCCTTTCACCCCCATGTTCTCCCTAACCGCGCTCGTCGCCCACTCGCCCATCACGCCCTCACCCATCATGCCATCGCCCCCGCCCCCTTCTCGCCCCTCATGCAATCGCCCCTGCCTATGCGGCCGTTGCTCGCCCCATCCCCTCCCCCCTAGCGCCCTGCCCGTTGCTGCCTGTGTGCGTCACCCTCCCATTCCTCCTCCGGTGTCCGTGCCGGGGACCGATCATCGGACACTAGGTCAGCCTACGGCGGCAACGACGATGGTGACTGGGTAGAAGGACAGGAAGGAGCTACTCCTCATCAGCTGCATCAGGCTCAACCCTGCGGCTACGGTGCCGTCCACAGCCTAGCGCGGTGGCTCAATGCTGCCTCGCCGTTGTGTAGGATGAGTCCAGTCCAGGTAACTCATCGGAACCTACAAGTGTTCCTGCGTCATCTTCATCGTCGACACCTACAAGCGCTTCACCTTCCCCATTCATTTCGTTTCCATATGAGATTTATGACCAAAATCTTGAGCCACCGACAAAAAGTGAGGGCAAATTCAGCAAAAGTGAGAGCCACCGACGAGAGAGCGGTCAATCCAGAGCCGGTGAAGCCTCCTCCAGGTAGAGTACCATTCCTTTCTTGGTTCACTTCAATTTTGCACTTTGTGTTGCTATGAAGACAAGAATATCATGGTCCTGCATGATCCAGAGAAGAAACAAGCTGCGACGGTTGATCTCTAGGCGATGAACCCATAGCTCATCTCATGACCCCTCCTCCAGGTGAATTCCCTCCTCCGTAGATGCAAGACCTATCCTAATTCGGGTGGATTTTAGCCTATTTTGCTAACTGATTCGATTCTCCTAAACTGCAGTGGAGAAAAGGCCAACTCTGATGGTAATTCACCACATGATGAATGCAGAGCCAGTGAGACCTCCAAGTAACTTTGATGCACTAAAAATGATGAAATCAAATCGAATGCAATGTTAGCATTTCCTGAGTTACGGTTAATTGGTAACTTCAATTTTGTATTTTTGTTTCTTGGCTTATTCAAAGAATAAAGCTTTGCCAGTAATTGGTCACCGGATTCCAAAGCAAGAGTCCGTCAATACTCCTCCTGGTGAGTGCCATTTGCCTACTGGGATATTCCTTGTGTGTTCTTGGTCTCCATCTTCTCTGGTTACTTTTTGATGCATTGAGGTTTTTGGTCCTGAAGTGGAAGAGTATGAGGAGATTCAGGGCAGTCCATCAGCTCCCAGTAGAAGCACTGGGAGAATGCAGAGCATTGGTTACTGTTTTATGGCCTTTAAGTTTACCAATTTGGTGCTTTTTTTTAGGTTTAAGAAATTAGGATTTATGGTTTTTTTCTTTCTTTTTCTACCTGGTTTATCCAGTGGATTTGGTGATGTGGAGAGATGTGTCAAAGTCTGCACTTGTGTTTAGATTAGAGCCGTTGTTACTGATCTCCTCATCTTATGCCAAGGACCTAAGCTTCAAGTAAGTAATTGTCCAATATTTACTGCACTGTTGCTTTGTTATATTTTACAAAGCAGTTAAGATCTAAATAGTCAAAATCAGCTAAGATTCCCTTCCAAATCTCTAAACTGCACAGCACAATGACAGCAGCTTCATATCTTCCTTTGCAAGTCAATACTCAACAGGTAACCGATTGCTCCAAATTACCTGCATAGCCACATAAAAAATGCTTTTGATTCATTTCCCCTACCTATGGTTAAAACATTAGGTTTTGGGTGTTAGTTATCCTGGAGTTAAAAGATTTGTGGATGGATCATAATAATAAGACTTAGCTTGTAATGATACGAAATAGTATCTCAAGCAAAGATTGCAGCATGTTTCTCATAGTCTTGTCCATGGACTTGCTTGTGTTACTGGTTGTTACAATCTTTTGCTTGACATCAATCGGATTTTGTTAATTAACTAGGTTGGTTGAGCTTGCTCTGTCAGAACCGATAGCCTCTGAAGGTTGAAATCAGAAGGGCTGAAGTGGAAGTGGGCGTTCACGTATGAAATTAGTTTGATTCTCCTCTATGAAGGTTGTCAGTGAAGTAGAGATCATCTTATGCCTTCTTTTTGTGAGAGCTATTCAACTGATGGAATTGTCGATTTGTTTAGTAGCTTCTTATGTCCATATTTAGCTCCAGGGAGAATATGCAAGCTCTACACCATTGTTTTAGCTAGCTAATGTTGCACGATTTGCAAACAAATAAAATTAAGAAACTATTATTACGACAAGCCTACGACTAAAATTTCAATTGATTATTCATCTTAAAAAATCTTTCCATTCACATTTTCTTTGCGTTTCCTATAATGCTGGAGAACTAAATAGTAGCTGATAGAATGTAATCTAGGCTTGCGGTACAAGTAGTAACATTTGATGCAGGTGATAATATTACTACCAAACACATCTTTATTTTAAACATGAGCACTGATACTTTTTTTGTTATATAGCATTTCAATAAATTTTCTTTTGTTCATTTTCTCATCCTTGCATCAGATGGTTGCTTATGTAGATTTTGTCATATTTGAAAATCAAATGATAGGTCCACCAAGAGGTTTGAGTTATTTATAACTTTAGCTATAAATATAATTCTGAAATGTCATGCTCATCCAACATTACCGAGAGCGGCTTTCTTGAAGAAAAGTACCAGAACACAAAGCAACTATACAAATATTTTATTGTATGTTTTGCCAAATTTTTGCCTGTTGTTAATAATACACTCTCAAGGTTATCAGTTTTATTGTATGTCGTATCAGCTAATTGTAAAATTGTTTGGTTCATTGAAAAATTTATGACCTAGAGTTAAAATGGGTTAGGCATGAGCGTTTATGTTACTTTTCTGGTGCTTTTGGCAAAATACCCTGGTTCAGATTTGTAGTTGATATGGTTAATTTAAGGTTCTTTTGCCTTAACGGTTACCATTTTGGGTATATTAAATGAGGCAACTCTATTTAACCTCCCTATTGGGGCATATTTAACTTCGTGTTAGAAAGATAATTTGATGGCCATTTTAAATTTAGCTAAAAGTTTAGCTTGGTGGTATGTATTTAACCCATTCATGTAAGAATGAACAGTGGAGTAATGTATCCTGTCAATAGCAATATCTATAGGTTTATCGGGACATTGATTAGATCCTTATGGGCCATGGCATTTCTATTCCATTATATTGGTTCTACAGCATAGGCATTGCAAATCCTTATATTGTAGTGATTTGCTATGCATGAATGTCTGTCTTTTGTTGACTCTCTGATGTATCATCTGCTTTGCATGGAGTTTTTTTTTTTTTTTTTATAATGTCAAACAATGGCAGGTCTGCAGGACAGACCTTGCCCACTGGATATGGCTACTCTTCATGGAAAGTTGGGGATCGTGGAGAAATGATTGTAGTCCTATATCATTTTTAGTGAGTGAAAGTATCTATAATTTTTCTTTGTTATATTTGTGCAAACCTGTATCTGAGGTCAAGTTTTTTAATAATTGCATGATCCAGTAACAAATCTTCCTTTGTGGCATATGGATTTGGAGATGATCCAAATGTAAGCTGACTCCTGACCAATTCTCTTTGGTTCCTTATTTTTTGTTTGTTAGGAATTCTGTGAAATAGAATGCCGTTAGTGCATTTTGCAAGAATCATGATAATCTGCAATGAACAAATGAATTTTCAATGCAGATATATATTGTTGAAATATCTTTTATGCAAGGAAAGAAAGACATGTTGTTCTCCATTTAAAGTTGACATATTCTTGACTCCATGATGCCAATGATATGCAATCTATTGGTTTTGCAGCAACTTGCCAAAACCGATGCCCTTGATGACATGTGTCTGAATGTAGAGTACCATCAGTCGAACATGAGCAAGCTAGGGAAATCCCCACATATTTTTATGAATGTCTCATTATATATAGGGCTCTGATTTTGCACACAAATTCACATGTGGTATAAATTTATTGCTTGTTAATAAGAAATACCACAATCTATTTGAAGTTTGGGTGGCAGGTGTTGTAACATATGATTAGCATCTATGTGAGTGTGTTAGTGGGTTCACCTTTTATTTCTTCCTTTCAACTTTTCTGTGAAATAATCTGTTGATTTGTTGTCTGGTGACATCCATTTCTAGATGCACGCAAGGCTATCTCGAAGTCATTCAGAATGCTAAATGAGAAACTGTACACTTGCAGGTTCATATTCCTTCCATTGAACACATCTTTTTGGTTAGTTTGATTTGTTGGTAGGCTCAAACTCTTTCCTTTCTCTCATCACATAGCATAGTTTTAGTTCAATAATTAAGTATATGAACATGGTGGTGCTTCTATTTCATACCATGATCAACTGGTGCCTAAAAAAGGGACTACCCTCTCGTTAGCAAAGCATGCTTTTCTTTCTGACTTGGATTACTTAACGTGCCTCTACTCCTGGAATTGGAACCCATGGGAGTTCAGAGCTTCATTTTTGCATATTTCACACTTCCATTCATATGTGGTTTATCTTTTTCGGTGGGCAGGATGTATTTGACTACTTCAAAAATGAGCCCAAGCTTTTTGATGTGGTATGCTATATATTATTCTTCTATATTGTTAATGTTGTCATATTCAACAAGAAATTTTTTTATCTTGTCAGCATATTGGTTCTTGGCAACACATTTTAGGCTCTCATTGGAGTGAGATGTTGCATATTTGACATCATCAAACCCATAAGTTCACTGCCCATTGTTTGAATTATTCTGTGCTTCCATCTGTACAGGCTTCATTGTATTAGTCTATTTTTTTTTAAAAAAAACTAATTCTTGCTCGCATATTCCATCTAGGGAAAATGCATTGTACTGATCAATGTGCAGAGATTTTCTTTGCATAGCTGCAGTCAGGCCAATAATTCACACAGAGGTATATCAGTTGATATGGGGAGGTGTATCAGTTGACAAAATATAGTTGTCTTACTATTTTTTATATGACACAACATCCTCTAGCCTGTAGAAAGCACTCACTGGCTTTTAGAAAATCGAAATGTTTTTTAACAGTCGGCAATACAATTAAGTCCGATGGTTTGTTGTTTCAACCAAGGTTTCAAATCTCGTTTTGAGTCAAATCTCGGAGGTTCCCGAAATCCGAAATTTCGGCGAGATTTGGAAATTTCGGACAAAATCCGGACGAATTGCAAAAACCAAATTTTAAATCCGTTTTTTTTTCTACCGGGAAATTCGAGATCTCGGACGAAATCACCGAGATCTCGGCCAAATTGAACCGGCTCAAAAATGGTTCAAAATACGTCAAAAAATTTTGAATTTTTTTTTGATAGTCCTAACACATCACTAATGTTTCCATAAAAATTTGAGATGATGATCAATCATGAGGAATTTTTAAAAAATCTAACAGTGGTAAAGTCGTGATAAAAACCGTATATAAAATCAGTTTTTGATTTTTCAAAATGTAACAAATGAACTTCAAGTCATTTGAAAAGTTTTATATATATTCCTATGTATTAAGGGGGGTTCTTTCTTTGAAACCACCTGCAGTTCTGAGGGAGATTCTTTTTTTGAAACCACCTGTAGTTTTGAATTTTGACCAGTAAGAAAAGATCAATGCCATAAATATGAGCGCTGATCATGTATATGTGAATCCCCGCCCATATATACATAGGTGAGTTAGTACTGTACCCATTTATAAATACATGTTATCTTAGGTTTTAAATTTTGTTTTTCAATATATGTCATTCAATAATTTTGAAGTGGGTTTTGTACCACTGTTTCCACTCCACTATTCTCAGTCATACACAGATTGATTCCAACTATCAATGTCAGTATCAGATATCATTTCTCTCTGCTGTTTCAATGCACTAGAAAAGTTCCTATGTATTAAAAAAGTTCAAACCACTTTAGAAAATTTTGAAATTTTTTGTGAATGGTCCTAACACATCCATAATATTCCCATAAAATTTTCAGAAGATAATCAATCTTGAAGAATTTTAAAAAATTCAGAAAGTCCTAACCGACATATTGAACCGACCAAAAAATGGTCAAAAACATGTTAAAAATTTTTGAAATTTTTTGTGGATGATCTTGATCCTAAACCCAAGCAAATACAATGCACAAAAATCAAAATCCGGCAAAAAAACATCAAATCTCGCCCGAGATTGCCGAGATTTCGCCCGAGATTGCCGAGATTTCGCCCGAAATTGCCGAGATCTCGCCGAGAAATCCGAGATTTGAATTTTTTGGGATTTTGAATCTCGGAGGGGTCCGAAATCCGAGATTTCGCCGAATTTTGGACCCTTGGTTTCAACTGATGGTTCTATCCCGGGTATTAGACTTCATCAAATGTGTTCGTATGAAATTCACACTTTTTAGTTTATTTTGATTTGCAATCATATGTTGTGTTCCCTCATAAAACAAAATTTATAGATATAAAAGTGTTTAAAACCAAATGTATAAAATAAACACCAAAACCTCTCTTTTTTGGTAACTAAGTTGTTACATCAACTAAATGTCTTGTCATTTCTATAAACCCCATTGGAGCCATCCTCTGTAGATGTTTCAATATTTTGTCTTGCTTTGTTGGAAACCAACTATCCAAGTTCAGGTTATTTACATGAATAGCTTCATTGCTTTGCTTGATATATGTGTAAGAAAAATTAATGCTTATGGTATAATTTGATATGGTTTGATGATATTATCTTTTTTTGGATTCCGTTGCAGCGCACGGGCACCTTACTAGTAAAGTAATAAAAAAGGGAGTTTACCCCTACACAAGTTGGATCGTCCAACATCCGACGGCCCAACTTCGGCCCAAATCCGAAGCGTTGGCCCCATCTTTGAAGCGTGCGTGGTCCAACTCAAAGCTGCGCTTCTTATTCCATACTGGGGCATCTTCCGCTGCCCCTTATCCCCAGGCCACTGCCGACCCGCCCGCCCTCGCGTCATCCGCTCAGCCCCCACTCTCCCCTGCTGCTGGCCTCGTCCATGGCGCGCCACACCTGCCGGAATCGCTCGCCCCTGCCGCAGCCTCGCCCGTACTGCCGGCTTCGTCCATGGCGCACCATCCCTGTCGCGGAGCCGCTGGAATCACTCACCCTACCACCCGACATTGCTGCTGAAATCACTCGCCCTACCACCCTTTGCTGTTTCCATTGCGCCCTCTCCTTGTTGCCCTCAGATCCGGTCGGTCGACGCCATCGAGTCCAATCCAAAGTGCGCCGTGGCCGCCGCTCTTCTCCTCGCCGTTGCTCTGCTGCTCCACCGGAGGACAACGGCCGTGAGGTGCCGCACTGCCGCCTTTGCCTGCGCAGTTGGTGCCTTGCAAAATTGCCACTTTTCTTTGTGTGACAGCCGCTGCTCTGCTGCTCCATCGGTGGAAGACGACCGCCAACTGCCGCTTTGACCTTTCAGTTCGTGATGGCAAAACCGAGCCCCACTTCAATGCGCGACGGTTGCACGAAAGACTGAGATTGGGCGGTTGCCTCTTGGAGCGATACAAGAGGTTACTTCATCTTCCTTTTCTGCCACTCCTCAAAAAATTGGGACGACATAGGTACTTTCATCTCTATATTTCCCTCTGTTTCCAGGAACTCAAAGATGTTCACCTCATTTCCCTGATTTTCCTGTCAGTACAAGAAATTGTTGGAGTGAGGAAAAGAACGACAACAGAAAGGTGAGTCATATTATGTGTTGTTCATGTGTTATTTGAGCATGACATCGATTTGGTGATCTTTTAAGCAGAGGAATGATATTAAAATGAAGCAAGATCGCATTTCCAATATACTGTAATGTCTGTATTTTCTAAATACCATATACTATTATGTTTGTGTTTCACAATTTTTCAAATTCACAATTTTTCAAACACTACTTAAGTGTAGCACCCTAGCGATCTAGCAAAGAAAGAGCAATGTAGTATATGCCATATATTGTTATCGAATGGCAGAAAGTATTTTCATTGACTTCGGTTCATTCAGTGCTTGCACCAATCACATGGTGCCGAAGACCACTGATATAATTAGCAAGCTCAATAAAGTAAGCACCATGGTTATCACGGCGCCCCGGCGAGGCGAGTCGCCTCCGGGGTGCCTGGACGCCTAGGCGACGATTAGGCGACCAAAAATACTAGTAATAAAATTGAATTTGCAGCCATATCACATATATGTATATAACAATAACATATATACCTTGTAGGAATACAAATAAATAGCACAACAAGATGACAATTAAGTAGAGAAGCAAATATGAGTATTACACAAATAAATTAAAACATTATCAATGGCTCAATTTATAGTTTTAGTTTTTTCCTAAATCTTCTTTCTTCTTTTCTCTCTTTTTTTCTCCCCTTCTCTTTTTTCTTTTCTCAACCTCTCCTTCGGTCCTATTAGAATATACTGTACATATTCCTAGAATATGGTAGCCTAGACACAATCCCTTATTGGTTCATTCCTTATTTAGCTTTTCTTGGGTAGCTTGATACATATCCTGTACATAGTCTAGACACAATCCCTTGATTGGTTCATTCCTTATTTAGCTTTCCTTAGATAGCTTGAAACGTATCCTGTACATTCCTCTTTTAGCTTTCCTTAGATAGCTTGATACGTATCATGTACACCTTGTATATGGCTTGGTGTCCCATGAATGGAATATCATCTATTCTCCCAATCCTTTCATTCTCACAGGTCCTTCCTCCTCTACTCCCTCTCTCGCTCTCTCTCTCTGCCGGGCCACCTCTGCCTCGGCCGCTTCGCCCCTCGCCGGACCGTGCCCGCCCGCACCCCAGATGGCTCCCTCCCCTGGCGGTGCCTCCTCCCCGCGCTCCCTCCCCTGGCGGCGCCGCTTCTCCTCGACGACTCCTCCCCTGGCGGCACCGCTTCTCCTCCCCAGGTGGCGTCGCTTCTCCTCCCCTGGCGCGCGCGTGGCAGAGCGGCGACGGAGGTGGAGGCGCGGCGTCAGATCAACTTCCCCTCTTCCCCTCTTCGCTGCCGCTCGATCTTGACCTCGCCGACCGTCGGAGGTGGAGGCGCGGGCCGCGCGGCAGCAGATCGGCTTCTCCGATTCTCCCTCTCCTGATCTGCTCGATTTCGGTCCCGATCGCGCCGCTTTGGCTCGCTCGAGACGCTGGGCAACTGGGCGCTTGAGCGACCGACTTGCCGCAGCCAGGCGAGGCGAAGCTCCACGGCGAGACTCCTCCATCGACCGGACGCCTAGGCGTCGCCTAGGCGACGCCATGATAACCATGGTAAGCACAATCATGCCCTCTCTTTCTTTTCACATGAAACATAGATTTTACGCATTACGTTGTGTGCAGGCAGTTTTGATGCACTGAAGTATTTTGGAAACAAAATCCATACGAAAGCACACTATAGAAACATCCATAGTCATTCACCTTACATTATACAGGCAAAGCAGTAGATGAATAGAATGTCTCTTGGTATTCTCATTTAATTGAGCAATGCCATTTGCAACAGCCTGAACATCTTTTGGATTTAATTGTCCTTCCAGTTTCTCCTTATGTCCTACAGGTTTAGCTTCAAATGTTCTTTCATGTGGAGCATCATCATCCTCCTGCTTGTTTACATTGTTTCCAGGAACTCCCACCTCTCACCTAAAAAAGGAAAAAAAAAACCTCCCACCTCTTTGTTGTAGTCTCTTGTAGCTGCTTTGTCTATTCAACGTTGGGACACTAGCTGGAAATGTTCGGTATTGCTAACATAATCGGCAAATTGCTTTTGTAGGTTTTCAAGTGCCATGATTCTGTTATCTACATGTTTGCACCATTGAAGTATGCTACTGTGTATGGATGTTCTGATGGTACTGTTGTTCTTGGTGCTATTGGCAAGGTATGCATGTCATTTAGTCATTCCTCACTCCCTCTGTTCCCATTGTTGCGGATTTGATTGCCTTTGTGATTGATCTGCTTTATTGTAATGTAGATTTTTTTCTAGAAAGATTCTACATGTTTTGATATGTTTTTCTCTTGGTATCAGCTATATAATAGATGACATGCCATTGATATGGTTATGTGTAAAATGTTAGATTTGATATGTTCAGATGCTATAAAGATCATGACTGCCTGGGCATTACAGATTGGTTGTTCTCAATCACTGGTGGACAGCAGTTACCAGTTTCTACACAGCCTTGCAGGAATTAGATTGTAGCAGAAGCGAGGAATTGTTCTCTTTGTGCCTACAAATTGATGAGAACCCTACTAACTAAAACTAGATACATGAGTATTAAGTATTTTCCACATACAGAAGGGGAATGGAAATATAGAGTGGACCGCAAACTGATGTGCTATTCTTATGCAGCCTGCATTCCTGGATTTTTTTTTATGAAATAGATTAAAAGAGTTGGGTTGTCGGATATGATCCTAGATATGCTGTATTGTATATCAGCAAAGAGGAAAACGTGATTTAACGATACGGTAACAAATCTTTTCAATTCGTAGTACTTGTGAATTATTACATCTCTATATGCCACGGCAATAAATTACTAACTAGGTTTGTGTGGATTGAAATTCTTTAATATGTCAAAAAGGCTTCAAAAGGTCAAAATGCACTACACATGTCTTCAAAACATCAAAATGCTAAAATTCTACTCAAGTTGATTAAGTTTGATGTCTCAGTTATACATTTGAAAGATAATAAGGGGAACAGACCATTGCATGTTGCACCTCCAAAGGGCAACACCATTGTTGGTGACCATATCTCAGCAACATCTATTTTTGACCATCCTTTCAGTCTCCATGTTAGCAGTCTTATTTCTGATATGATCACGCAAACACGTGGTCCTGTTTTTGCAGAATACAAGGTCCACTCACACAACAGAAATGGTCCTTGTGCGGTGGCATTTATGGACGATCACTATCCTGTACGAGGTGCATTTTCACTTCTGAATAAGGTATCTAAGATTGTTCTGGAAATTACTGTATTGCCTATCTTTGAATTCGGCCTAGGATGATTTCATCAACTATAAATGGACTATTTCGTCAAACTATTAGTAGAAAAAAAGATAATCACGAATGAGTACACTATAAGCTGGTTGCTTGCCAGCCTGATTGTAGTTGTCCTCAACACTGATACAGTATTTTGTTCATTATCAGACAGGTTTCAACAGTAACTTCTTGAAAACCAGTGACAACTATCTATATTCATTTTCAAAATTCTGCATTCAACTTCAATTATTCATTGTATTTTTATTAACACCCTATTGCCGGAACTCGTAAAGCAATGGAGGTTGTAACTCATCCTAGGGCCTCCTTTTAACGCAAGTAGCTACTATTGTGGCTTGATAGTAGGGATTGACAAACCATACTCACACTATCCTTCCCTGACTCTGAAAACACCGATATAATAACTGTTTGATATTTGATTTCAATAAATTGTATTGTTTCTTTTATTTACTGCAGCTCTTCTGGGTCTTATATGGATGTGTGTATTTGATTCAAGAATATATTATGATCGTGCTTATAGTATGATTTACTATCGAACTGCAATAACTTTGTTATTGCGCTACAGCTTTATATAACTTTTGTGAGATTCAGTTATCGATATGATTATTGTATGAAGGTACTTGATGAATACCATAAGGCTTTTGGGGACTCTTGGAAATCTGCTACAACAGATGCTACTCAACAATGGCCTTTCTTGACAGACGCCTTGGCAAGATTTCAGGTTTACAACATTCTATGAAACAGAAGCACTTTATGTTTGTGTGTTCATTGATAGGAGCTAAAAGAAGTATCGATGTTTATTTTGTGAGCTGTTACCTCGGCCTATTTCCTATCCTCTTCGAAAGGTCAACTAAATCAGTTCAATCGTAGTCTTTAACAAGAAACAAGTTTCTGACATCTTCATTGAAACCTACCAGGCTACCATGCTTGTTTTTGGATGAGAAGAAATAAACCATATTTAAGCTATTGGTGCACTTTGTGGGTTTCTCAGAAATGGATTATACGTTTTGGCAGGCTTGTACTCTATTTTGTTTGTCATTTCTCAATCCAAATTGTCATAATTCGCAAGGAACAAAGTTTCTGACACTTTGACTGCTAAGGGGTTATTTAATTAGTTGTATTGCCGAGGGCTTCCCACATCCTTCAAACAAAGGAGCATATTAATTCTGCTTGTCATGTTTGTGGCTAAATGAACTTTGGTAGTAGGAATAAAGCCTTTTCTCGTTTTTTCGTAAGCATAATTGTGCAACTGACACTGATTTGTGCCTGCATTGGACATTTATCCTCTCTCGCTCATAAGAAAACATGTTCTCATTTAATTCTTCATTTTGTAGGACCCTGCAGAGGCTGACAAGTTAATGAAAATCCAGAGGGACTTGGATGAAACAAAAATTATCCTGGTCAGTGTTACTTATCTGAATTTTCTTTGTATTAAGAACTTTTCAGTTTACTTATCTGGATGAAACAAAAGTTGTAACCATTCGTAATGGTAGAAGAGCAGTTAGATATGAAATACAATTTCCTGTTATGAAATTTTCCATGCTGTGATATGAAAAAATAACTCTGTTTATTGGACGTTTGTAGTTCCTTATTTACAACAGTGACAAGCTGTTTAGAGAAACTAAAAATTGTCCAGGTATTTATTCATATATGTGTATTGCATGAAAATGGTAATTTCTGGAGCAACAGTGCTAGTTGCCTTGCTTTAGTTATCAGATAAGGACATGTACTTCAAAACAGAATGCTCTAAAAAAATGTTCTTAGACTATTGGAGTGGGAAGTAATCGCAGTCCTCCTAAATATGTCAATCCCGGTAATTCCTTTTTGATCATGTTGTCTTGTATGCTCAAAGTTTATCATCTGATTGCACAAAAACTCGTGTCCTCCCAAATAATGTTTAGGCCCTCAAAGTTTATCACACAACAAACTTTTCTTGGTCTTCCAAGTACAACAAAAATATATATTACTACTCTAATTACCCCGAATACCGCCTAACATCAGGTGACGGTCTCCTTGGTCTCCTACTCCTGATAGTGGTTGTAGAAGTAGTAGTAGTCATCCGCTGATAGATCCTGGTCCTGGGAATCGTCCTCGCCATAAGCCTCGGTAGCAGATCCATATTGCTCACGTTCTAAGCAAGGGGAGATTTAAGCAAGATTGAGTACAGAGTACTCAGCAAGCATTAGTAACGAAAGCGATACATGATTTTCTCTCCTTTTCACAATCTAGCTCACTTCTTCTCAAATTCTGATTTTTGTTAAAATAGGCTTTGATCTTCTTTAAGAGTTGCCCATTTTAATTAAAAAGACTGCTAACACCCGTATATGAGGTAGACTTAGCTTCCGTAGCCTCCAATCCTCATGATTTTAGACCCTGCGTAGGTTTGTACCATTTTACCCATAGTGACCATCCAACTAAACTCGCAGCTAACAGTTGTACTCCATATGGTGGTATTACTCCCCTGGCTTTACATATAGCGCCATTATGGGCAACTCCAGTCCAACGGCTGAGTTCCCATTTCGCACGGTCTCTTCGGGTCTTCCGGCATCTCCGGATTTTATGCTCTAGTAACTAGCTAACCATCATGTGAAGATCACAATACTTTCATAGGACAACCTTTTCTGTTTGTTTGCAAGCATCATGGTTGATACTGAAAATACGGCTCATTGCCCGAGTATTAGTTGTTTATCCTTGTATTCTAGCCTATGTAGAGGACCCCGCTGACCATTATCCTTCTCATCGCCATCCTCTACCCACCATAATAACATAACATAAGCGCAAGCCAACTGCTCCATCAGATTTTCTTTACCACTTAAAATACAATAGCCATTTCCCATCCACTTGCAATTTGAGGATTTTAATTAGCAAGATACTTTTCTCATGCATAGAATGATATCACAATTATATCTGAAAGCATTTGAAAGGAGTTTTGCAATTATGATCAAAGAAAGCTTGCCTGGAATAATACTGGTAGGTACGTCTTCGCTTGAAAATAGGGGTGGTTGATCTGACGGATTCTGCTTTGGACCTGACAAGTACGAAGTATTAAATCTACAGACATGGCCCATAGCAATCCTTCTGCCCGAACCCTGCGAGTAGAACCACTTTTTAACTAAACCTGGTACTTAACCCGTATTTTAATATTTTAGCAGCAATAAACACTCCCTCGAGCACTCCTCTCTCAGTTGCCTCTTCGGTCTCCCTTCACCCGGCCGACTGCTGCCGCCGGCTGACGTCGCAACAGCGTCGCCGCGACTCCCTCCGCCGGTTCCTCTCCTCCCCTTTCTCCTCTCTTGTCGACGTTTGGGAAGCGGATCCTGCGTCGAGCTTACTTTTGATTGAGGGATCAACACAACCCCTTGCTCATGAGAGGGATTACGTTTGAAGGATACCCGTGCGTTGGGAAACTTGGAAAACATACAATCGGGTTTATCCTAGTTCGGGCCTCTCACCACGGAGATAATAACCCTACTGCAGTGGTATTACTATGGTGGATGAATTCATGCAAGAGAATTCGGATGTTACAATGGATGTCTATTCTATTGTCCCCTCTCCCCTTTGTTTGTATCACCCAGGGGTTTTTGTAGTCTCTTCCGGATTAATCGTGGTCAGATACCGCGTATCTCACTACACAAACCGTGATCGGAACTGTCTCTTTGATTACCATCATGTTCCCGTTATGGGCTGTAAATTATCCTAGATCGTGGTGCAATTACCGTTATTCAAACTGGGTAACCCAATCTTCCGACCATGCAAAATGATCTCTCCAGCTTTGACCAAGTCCCGCACTCCTCTGAGCTTGCATGCTCGTGGTCGAGCTCGGTTGCTTGGGTACATGGACTATGCCCAAGTCGATCGGTTAGGCTTACTGGCTGGAGCATTCAAAGGTCCTCGTCGGGGAACATCATCCAAGGGCATGTATGGTCGGCTGAGAATAGCTGCTGGGGTAAAATGGTCATTATGAAAATTACCCAATCCCCGACAGCTGTTGGATGATGTTCGGCTGAGAATAGCTGCCGGGGTAAAATGGTCATTATGAAAATTACCCAATCCCCGACAGCTAGCCCCAAAGGCTCAAGTGGAAAACTATTTGGTGGGGCCTTCCCCTTGAGCCTTCAGACTTGTTAGAGAGATTTACTTTCCCTGTTGTACGGCTGATATCTCTGCCTTCTATTTTCTGTTGATAGCTTACTATATCTTGTTGTAGCTAAACATGGTTAGTTCTGATCTGTTGTAACTTGCTATACTTATCCCTTGAGGATGATTATAAATATTTGCGCCTGGCAACCTAGAGATGTGCGGTAGCAATTCCCATTCTCTATTCTCTTCTACATGGTATCAGATTAGATCCGATTCTCTTCCCCTCCGCTGCCTGCCATGTCGTCGTCCTCTGCGACCTCTACTGTGACCTCTGCTGCGGCGATCTCTTCTTCCCTGGCCGGCTCTGTCTCTGGTGTGCTGACCTATCCTCTTCTCGGGCGTCTCTACCGGTGCAGCTTGACCTAGCCGCTGGAAACTTCACTAAGTGGGACATCTTCCTCCGCGCCCTGCTTGGGCGTCATGGTCTTCTCCAACACATCGACGACACTCCCAATCCTCTCCCCAATGACACCACCTGGGTCTCTGATGGCTACACTATCCTCTCCATCATGTACAGCTCCATCTCCCCTGAGGTGCTCGACATCATCGTCGATAAGCAGCAGAATGCTCGAGCGCTCTGGGTTGCCGCTGACACCCTGTTTTGCGGTAACAAGAAGAGCCGCGCCATTGTCCTCCTCAACGAGTTTCACGGTCTTCAACAAGGCGATCTCTCCATCACCGCTTATTGCAAGGAGCAAAAGCGGCTTGCTGATGCTCTTCGTGACGCCGATACGCACATCGACGATCGTCTGCTGGTGCTGAATGTTCTCCGCGGCCTCAACAAGACCATGTCCCATGCTGCCATTGTTATCGCCATGACAACACCTCTGCCAAACTTCGTCACCACCAGGTCCGAACTTTTGAAGGAGACGCACCTCGGTGTTGCTGCAAAGCTGAGGCTGCCAGCGCCCTTCTCACCACCACCAACAAGACCTCTTGTTCTGGGCAAAATTGTCACGGTGACAGCCACGGCGATGGCGCTTCCTCCAACAAGAACAAGAAGAACTGGAAGAAAAAGGGCGGCAACAGAGGCGGCGGGTTCTCTTCTATACCCCGTTCGTCATTCCCCTCAGGGCCCTGGATCTGCTACAGCCCCAACCCTGGACAGTGGGTGCATGGGCAATGGGCGCCCCCCTCAGGTCTCTCTCTTGCGCCCTCTCCAGGCCGTGGCGCACTGGGCATTCTCGGTCCACGTCCTCCTCAGGCTTTCGTCACTACGGCTGCACCTTCCTTCCAATCCCAGCCATCTACAACGACTCCTGCCTCCTGGGATAGTGCCGACCTTATTTCGGCGTTGAATAATTTCTAGCTTAGCAGTCCTGGTGGTTGGGTCGTGGACTCCGGTGCATCCGCCCACATGACTCCTAACGATGGTAACTTGCATTGTCCCTCTCTTATCTCTCCTCCATCCCATGAGGACGCGGGCCAAAGACGGGATTGCGGCTCCTGTCCGTCGCTACGGCTTCTCTGCTTCAACATCCACTGCTGCTCCTGCTTTGACTCAGATTTGTCGATACTCGTACTGCTTGCCTCCCCAATTCCGAAGTCCTATCTGACCGCCTTGAAGGATCCTCAGTGGCGACATGCTATGGCTATGGAATTTAAGGCTCTTTTTGATATACTCCTCGCCCTCCAGGTGCTAATAGTCTTCGGCAAGTGGGTTTTCAGGCACAAGTTTCGCCCTGACGGTACTCTTGCCCGCCATAAAGCCCGTTGGGTTGTCCGTGGATATTCTCAACAACCTGGTATCGATTATGATGAGACCTTCAGTCTCGTCGTCAAGCCTGCTACCATTCGAATTATTCTCAGCATTGCCATTTCTCAGGCTGGTCTATTCGGCAATTGGATGTAAAGAATGCTTTTCTCCATGGGGACCTCCATGAGACAATCTATTGTGAGCAGCCTTCGGGATTTGTTGATTCCCGTCATCCCCATCATGTGTGCAAGCTCATCAAATCCCTCTATGGTCTCAAACAGGCTCGGCGGGCTTGGTACCAACGGTTTTCCGCCTACCTCACCAGTTTAGGTTTCACCGCTGCGGCCTCGGACACCTCCCTGTTCATTCTGCGCTCAGGAGATCAGCTTGCTTATATTTTGCTCTATGTGGATGACATTATTATCACTGCCTCCACTGACGCTCATCTCCAGCGGCTGACTGCCTTCCTTCACTCTGAGTTTGCGATGACCGATCTCGGTGATCTACACTACTTCCTTGGTATTTCAGTCACCCGTTTAGCCACTGGTCTGCTCGTCCCAGCGGCAGTATGCTTTGGACCTTCTGCGTCGTGCCGGTATGAGTGACTGTCATCCAACAGCCACTCCTATTGATACTTAGTCCAAGCTCTCCGCCACTGATGGTGCTCCGGTCTCTGATCCTTCGGATTATCGTAGTCTTACTGGGGCTCTTCAGTACAGTACGCTGTTCAGCAGGCTTGTTTTCATATGCATGATCCAAGAGAGCCTCATCTTGCTCTTGTGAAGCGCATTTTGCGATACATTAAGGGCACTATCGACAATGGTTTGCATCTTCATGCATCCTCCTCTGATTTGATTGCATATTCAGACGATTGATTGGCTATCCCAATTCTCGGCGTTCCACCTTCGGCCTGTTTTTACCTTGGCGATAGTCTCGTCTCTTGGTCCCAAGCGGCAACCCACCGTCTCATGATCTAGTCTTTGGCCGAGTATCGGCCGTGGCTCACGTTGTTCTTAAGTCTTTGATGGATCCGCCAACTTCTTCAGGAACTCCATCTTCCTCCTCGCAAGGCCACCGTTGTCTACTGCGACAATGTTAGCACTGTATACATGTCGGCTAATCCTAGGGGTGAAAACAGGTCGGATACAGGCGGGTAATAAGTTATCCCATATCCTACCCTTAAATTTTTTTCCCGGATACGGGCAGATGCAGGTAATGAAAATACGGGGCGAATGCAGATACGGGTATTTATAGAACGGGTAAACAACGGATATCGGGTATTAACGAGCGGGTAAAAAACGAGTATCGGATATTTTGTCGGATAGTACGCGAAATAGGTAGAATGAGAACAAGTGATGAAACATATAGTTCAATAATCATGTAGTTTAACATATAGCAGTCCAAGTAAAACATAATCCAACATAGAGTTCAACAAGACGCATAGAGTCCAATTAATACATAACCCAACAAGACGCATAGAGTCCAACAAAGACGCATTAGAGGTTAGGAATTTTAGGGTTAGGCGCAGGTGAGTAGGACTGGAGGCGTAGGCTATTGGGCCTGCCGGCCTGGGGGTCGGCCTGGTTTTCTGTTGGGCCTCTTTCTGATAATCGGGTACCCGAAAATGCAAAAAAGATCGGGTACCCGTATCCGACCCGTTTTATCTCGGATAGTACCGGGTATTGCTCATCCCGTATCCTACCCGTACCAATATGCATCTGATCGGGTATGGGTACGGATACTACCCGTTTATTTTCGGTACGGGTACTACCCGTCTGTTTCGGATAGTTTTTCCTTCAAATACGGATACGGCTCGGGAATTACCCGATCCGTTTTCACCCCTAGCTAATCCTATCCAGCACAAGTGCACCAAGCATATTGAGATTGATATCCATTTTGTGCGTGAGAAAGTCTCCCTCAGTCAAGTTCGTGTGCAACATGTTCCATCTGCCTTACAATTTGCAGACATCATGACTAAGGGTCTACCATCCCAGCTGTTCCTGGATTTTAAGTCCAGTCTTGGCGTTCGCCAACCTCCTGCAGCCGGCTGGCAAGTGGGGTGTTAGAGAGATTTGCTTTCCCTGTTGTACGGCTGATATATCTGCCTTCTATTTTCTATTGATAGCTTACTATATCTTGTTGTAGCTAAACATGGTTAGTTCTGATCTGTTGTAACTTCTATACTTATCCCTTGAGGATGATTATAAATATCTGCGCCTGCCATCCTAGAGATGTGCGGTAGCAATTCCCATTCTCTATTCTCTTCTACAAGACTCATAGGAGGGATTGGAGTCTTGCACTACCGTAGCATCAGTGCATGTTATGCTCACAGACGAGCACGTTTGATGGGGAACGAGCTTCTTGCTCGGTTCCTGATCAAGAGAAGCTTGGGCAAAAATTGAAAGGTCACGTCGGTTCCTGATCAAGAGAAGCTTGGGCAAAAATTGAAAGGTCACGTCGGTTCCTTCTCTGAGATGCCTCGCTGCAACGGTTTGGACAACCCTTATTGGTCAGTTTCGGTAGTAACAGCCTGGCACGGTTCATGAACGGTCGTGGGTGGCAGTAAAAGCAACGTTTCACCGGCTTTTTATAAACTCGAACATCAGCGGTGAAAAATTCTTCACTTGCATTTGCGCTCGTGCCCTCGAGAATCCTTAATCCCCTTGCCTTCCTGAGCCCTTCCAACCTCATCGAATCCATGGGGAAGTTCAGGGTGAGCAAGATTAGCAAGGAGAGGCTTCGAGCACTTGTGGAGCTTGGCCATATCGACGCGGACTCATGGCGCGTCCCAGACAGCGACGGGGCTCCAGTGCCGCAAGAGGGAGGTGTCGTCTCCTGCGAGCTATACTCCATCAACGGGCTTCGAATGCCCGAGAGTGAGTTTCTTGACTCCGTACTCGCACAATGCGAGTGCGAAATTTCTAATCTAAATCCCAATTCCATCCTTGTTTTGGCGATCTTCTCATATCTTTGCGAGGGATTCGTGGGTGTTATGCCCACGACAAGCCTATTTTTTCATTTTTATTCCTTGTTCCGCACCGGTGGGACTTCTCCCACCGATTGCATCTATTTTTGTCTTCGGTTAGGGATGGCAACGGGTATATACCCGGCGGGTATCACCACCCCGTACCCATACCCGTGGTAGCAAAATCCACCCGCTACAATACCCATACCCGCATACGGGTACAAAATTTACCCGTACCCGTACCCGTGCGGGTAACGGGACTCCATGAGTAACCCGCACCCGAAAGTCAGGACTTAGGTTTCGTGACAAAAGTTCTATTTTGTTTGTATATAGTACTCATATTTCGAAGGGTTACACAATATGATTGTATACAATATATAATATGCTGGGCCCGGTAAGATCGTATGCTATCATATTGACTGTACTAAGACAAAGTTGTGCATGCTTTCGTTTATGTCACCTAGCTACTGTATTAATTGATGGTATGTGATCATGTAGAACAAAGGTAGCTAACAGATTTAGCAACACCCATTGGTTAACACCAAATGCTTGACAAATGGGCCGTAGAGATCCGACCCCAAAAAACATTTCGTCGATCTCTTGTCTAGTTAGACAAGCAATGACTAGCAACTTTTTCCCTCTTGTTCACACCTATATATACATGAAATATTCCATATTAGCCACCCATATGTAACGGGACCATGGTAGCAATGATGAGTACGGACCCGTGCAGTTCTACTCCATTGGGTAATAGTTTTTGCCCGTTAATATACCCGCGGGTATGAAAAACGGTTCATACCCGGCCCCTAATAGAGTAAATACCCATCGGTTTTCGGGTTTCGGGTCCCCGTTGCCATCTCAGACTTCGGTTCAACCGACCATACGAGTACCCGAGCCTTTCGCTCAAGGACTTAGTGTCGGGTTGGGCTGACCATTGGTTTTATCTGAAGAAGGGAGGGAAGCTCTCTATGCTACACCGGAGAAGCGGCTCCGGAGGTCGACACCCCGCGCCCCTTGGTGCAGGCCGAGAAGGAGCGGGTGCTGACGCTGATCAGTGAGCTTATAAACATGGGGCTCACTGGTTGGGACATCGCTCGGGACTTCCTCAGGAATCCGGTGATGTCGCTGAGGAGGGAGCTCCCTTCTACGAGATCATGCCGCTGAGTCGGTTAAGCTTTCATGATCTTTTCAATAATTTCCCATTCTTCAAAAGTTTAGCTTGCTCGAACTGATGTTTGTCGAACTACAGTCCCGAGCAAGGATTGGGTCGAGAAGCGGGTCGCCGAGATGTTCGGCGTCTCGAAGGGCGAAGAGCTCGAGCCCAAAAGACAGGTCCCCGAGCAACGTGCTCGAGCGGGGCGAAGCGGTAAGTGCTCTTGCACACCTTGCTCAGGGAATTACATCCCGAGCACTTCTGACTTCGCAATTTCTTCTTAATCAGGAGAGGGTTGCCCTTGAAGCTGCGGTGGCTGAGATCCAACCACTGTCGGGCAACCCCGCGGATGTCGTCCCTAGTATGAGGATCAAAAGGACGACGAGTCGTAAGCAGCGGGCGCCACCTCCTCCACCGTCCTCTCCCAAGTGCCTCAGGGGGTGGGCGGCCCCGAGCAGGAGCCCCCCCCCCCTCGGCAACATTTGGAGTACACCGACAAGGTGGAGGTAAGAGATCTCAAATTATGGATGGCTTGCCTGCACCAGCTCACGGAGGAGGAAAAGAAGGCGAAAGCGGCGGCAGAGAGCTCCACGCGCAAGGAGCAACTGGAGGGGAAGATTGCCGCCCTCCAGGCCGAGCTGGCACATGAGTCTTCGGGTGCCGCGGCGAAAGAGCCCGAGGAGGAAGATGAAGACCCGGTGCCCTTGGTCCTGAAGCGCCAGAGGTCGTCGGGTCGCGGCATTGTCCGTCCGGCGAACTTTGGTGGAGGTCGACATGAAGTAGGTCGACCCCGATCGCAAGGGCCGATAGCGGCCAGCGATAATGTCCGAGCTCGTGGTTGGTGCCCGAGCTTCTGCGGAAGAGATTCCCGCAATGGAGGCCGAGGACGCCGAGGAAGACGGCAGGGTCCTCAACGAATCTAATTCTTTTATTTCTCCCCCTTTTTATTTCTCCTTCTCATATTTCTCGAGCTAATCCCATTTCGCCGATGTGGGTGTAATAGCTTATAGGGGAGCTTTGGATATTAGAGGGATGGCTGACGAACTCCTGACTCTGTTGTGGACAAGGAGCTCAACCGCATCGTTGATCTTATGATGGCCGAGCCCTACGACTAGTAGGTCGTAGAGGCGAATCCTCTCGCCCTGGAGGAAGGCGTTCTCCAGGGCGGCCAGCAGCTCATAGCCTTTGAGCCGAGCATTGCTGATGGTCGGGACCGCTCCCCGTGGAAGGAGGCTGCTCAGGAGTTTGCCTTGATGCTCCGAAGGAAGAGCGTCCCTTGGAGGAGCGTCTCCTGGAGGAACCTGCCCTGGAGGAAGTGTGTCCCCAGGAGGAACCTGCCCTGGAGGAAGTGCATCCCCAGGAAGGACTTGTCCTGGGGGAAGAGCATCCCCAGGAGGGACTTGCTCTGCCAGAGCTGGCCCTCATGGTACCGAGCATGATGGATGCTCAGGGCCAAGAGAGATTCGATCCTACCCCAAGTGAAGCGCCTGCTTGGGAGGAAGGTGACCTTTACCTGCCGAAGGTCGACTTGGGGGATCTCACCGACTTTCGGCTAGAGGACATCCTTCAGCAAGTCCGGGACAACTTGCGCAACCGCCTCCGCTTGGTAAGGCTTCCTAATTTCTTAATGTTCTTTTGCTTTTTTGATGAGCAAGGGCTAATGCACTCTCTCGCAGGTGCTCGATGCTGTTAAACTAGTCTTGTGTAGGGTGTTATTTGCTATTTTACCCTCTATTGTACTGTACATATTTTTGGCCCATTGGTCCAATTGGATGCTATGCCACTATTCTAACATGGTATCAGAGCTGCAGCTCTAGCTAGGGTTTTCCCAAAGATCAGAGCCGCCGCCGCAGTTATCCTCGTCGGCCGACGCTACCGCTGCCGCCAGCCTCCTCCGACGGCCCTCCTCTCTTCTTCTCTCCTCTATCTTCGGCTCGAGGCGTAAGACGGCGTCGCTTCGACCTCCTCCTTCGCCTCGACGCGCTTCGCCGCCGTCGCCATGGACACGCCCGCTGCTCGCCGCTCTTGCGTGGCGCCGCAGCCGCCGCTCGCTTTCGATGGCGTCGCTCGACCTCCTTTGCTCCAGACGCGCCCGCCATCCGCCGCTTTGCCGCCCCCGCTTGCGCGGCAGCCGCCATTCGCCGCTTCGCTCTCGCTAGCCCGCGTTGCTTGATCGGCCTCACATCGATCGAGCCGCTTCGCTGCCGCACTTCGATTGCCGTGACCGAGAAGCACCCAAGAGAGCCAGCTCCAGTCAACGATCAGGCAAGGCGCAGCCTCCCTTCGATCCCCTTCAGCGCCTGCATGTTCACTCCTTCGGTTCTCTGAGATGGCCATCGCATCTCGTTCCTCGGGACCGATGCCTCTCCTGCCCATCATGTTTGATGGGACCAACTTCCGGGAGTGGTCCACAATGCTCCAGGTCTCACTTAACAGCCATCGTCTATGGGGTCACCTCACTAGAGCTGGTCCTCGCCCACCGATTCGGTCCTCCTGGGCCACTGTGGTCGGGCCGGATGGTGCTCTGGTCCCGCAAATGTTCTAGCAACATATGAGCAGGACACTGATCAGTATGTCGCTGATCTGCAGACTCTTGAGGGCTGGCAGATGGATGAGGCTCGTGCTGTTGCTGTCATCTTAGGCAGCATTAAGGTTTGAGCTTGCCATGGATCTGGCCGCTCTTCCTTCTTCTTAGCTGATGTGGAGCGCGGCGCAGCTCGGCCACCGAGTAGCGATGCTCTCTACACCTCTACACAGGAGCTAGCGAGCTCTCTTCGTCAGTTGGACTCCACCGTCGATGCCTTCTACCAGCAGATTACCGATGTGTGGCGTCAGCTTGACTCCTTGGAGCCTCCCTTCAGTCCAACCTGCGACTGCTGTGGTCTTCATCGGGACCACAAGAGTGCTGTTCGCCTCTTTGAGTTCCTCCGCCGACTTCGCCTGAAGTTTGAGCAGCTCTGTGCTCATTTCTTTGGCTCGCTCGCCATGACGAGTCCCTGGTTGAGGCGCTCACCCTGGTCCGTGTAGAGGAGACTTGTCTTCGTGGCGTTCTCTCATCTTCCTCGTCGGTCCTGATCACTTCCATACCTCCTACGACAGCTCCTATGACTGCTCCTTTCCCAACACCGGCAGGAGGCTCGGTTGCTGTGGCGAACACCGTTGGTGCAGTGGTTCGTTGTAACTACTGCAAGAAGACAGGGCACACCATTGAGCAATGCAGGAGGCGGCCTCAGAACCGCAAGGCTGGAGGTGGTGGAGCTGGTACCTCTCGCCCACTTGACGCCCTCCTAACAGCTATACAGGATGTGACTCAACTCCTTGAGCGCATGGAGCGTCGTTTGGGGGCGACTCCTTCTGCAAGACCGTCTGTGCCAGTCTTCCTTTAGGTATTAGTTGCCTTGGATTCTTGACTCTGGGGCTTCTTTTCATATGACACCTGATTCCACTCACCTTGGCCCACTGAGCTCTTTAGCCATCCCTATGTCTGTCAAAACGGCTGATGGTACTTCCCTTTCAATTGCTGGTCGGGGCACTCTCCACACTTCTTGTTTTCATGTTCCTTCTGTTTCACATGTTCCTCGCCTCGATTTGCAACTGATTTCTACTGACCAACTTGCTGACCTTGATTGTCGTATCATTCTTGAGGCTGACTCTTGTTCTATTTTGGATCGTCTCACCAGGACCCTGGTTGGTACTGGCCGTCGGGTCCGTGACTCAGCGTCTTTGGGAGCTTGACTAGCTTCGCCTTTCCTCCGCTTCCGTCACGTACACCTCCAGCAGCCAATCGACTGCCGTCTCTGATGTCGCTGTCCTCGCCACCCTCGCTCGCCGCTTGATTTGCTTAGTGGCATCATCGTTTAGGTCACATGTGTGGGTCTCGTCTTTCTTTGTTAGCGAGTCGTGGTGTTCTTGGGAAGGTTTCTGGTGATACCTCCCTATCTTGTATGGGCTGTAAGCTTGGGAAGCAGCCACAACTACCCTATCCCACCAGTGATTCAGTGTCTCTTCAGCCATTTGACTTGGTTCATTCTGATGTTTGGGGCCTAGCTCCCTTCGTTTCGAAAGGGGGTCATCGCTACTATGTGATTTTCATTGGTAATTTCTCTCGTTACACTTGGATCTATTTTCTGACCTCCAGGCATCAAGTGTTGTCTGCCTACCAGGCCTTCGCTGCCATGGTCCGCACACAGTTTGACTTGCCTATTCGTGTCTTCCGAGCTGACTCTGCTGGCGAGTACCTATCCACCTCTCTTCGTCAGTATCTCCTCGAGCAGGGTACCCTTCCTCAGTACTCTTTTACTGGTGCTCACGCTCAGAATGGTGTCTCTGAGCGCAAGCATCGTCACCTTCTTGAGACTGCTCGAGCGATGATACTGGCTTCCTTTGTTCCGCCCCACTTCTGGGCTGAGGCTGTCTCTACTGTTGTCTATCTTGTGAACCTTCAGCCTTCTACTGCTCTTCGGGGTGCCACCCCTGTAGGAATCGATTTGTCTCTTTGTGAGACCCCTCGAAACGATTACCTTCCGTGTGTTGGGTGTGTTGTCTTTGTGCTTCTTCAGCCTCGTGAGCGGACAAAGTTGACTGCTCAGTCTGTTGAGTGCGTTTTTCTTGGCTACGATGCTGAGCGCAAGGGTTATCGATGTTGGGACCCTGTGGCTCGCAGGATCTGGGTCTCTCGAGATCTCACCTTTGATGAGTCTCGATCCTCCTTCACCCGTGATCCTTCCTCTAGCCCGCACTCTACTTCTGATTCGCTCTCTTTCCTCACTCTACCTGATGCTTCCTCCTATCGACCACCATCTCTTCCATCCCTATCTTTACCTCTATCCTTGCCCCCATCACCCTCACCCTTCATTCCTGTCCCTTCGTCCGCTGCTCCACCCTCTCTCCCGTCACCTCAGCAGCCTCCCTTTTCGCCTCACGTCCGTTTCCACTACACTCGTCATCCACCTCCTCCCAGTTCCTCCCTTCTAGATCCGGCTCCTACTCCCACTTCAGAGTCCTCTCCCTCTGCTCCTACTTTAGAGTATCTCTCCTGCTCCACCGCGGTACGCTCTTCGTGATCGGAGTACGATTCCTCGTCCCGATCGCTACGGTTTCATTGCTCCTGCTACCGTTTCCTCTGAGCCTACTTCCTATCGCGTTGCTGTTACTCATCCTGAGTGGCAATTCGCTATGGCTGAGGAGCTTGCTGCTCTAGAGCGAACTGGAACTTGGGACCTTGCCCCTCTTCCCGCTTCTGTCACTCCTATCACGTGCAAGTGGGTCTATAAGATCAAGACTCGCTCTGATGGCTCTATTGAGCGCTATAAGGCGCGCCTCGTTGCATGTGGTTTCCAGCAGGAGTATGGGCGTGACTATGAGGAGACCTTCGCTCCTGTTGCTCACCGGACTACTGTGCACACATTTGTGGCTGTTGCTTCTGTTCGCCGATGGACCATCTGCCATCTTGATGTGAAGAACGTTTTCTTCATGGTGAACTACGTGAGGTCTACATGCACCCACCTCCTAGCTATTCTGTGCCAGATGGCCACGTGTGTCGCCTTCGCTGCTCGTCTATGGGCTCAAGCAAGCCCTCGTGCTTGGTTTGAGCGCTTCACCTCTGTTGTCACCACTGCTGGTTTTGTTGCTAGTGAGCACGACCCTGCTCTCTTCGTTCACACTTCTCCTCGTGGTCGTACTCTTATTCTTCTTTACGTGGATGACATGCTCATCACTGGTGATCATCCTTAGTACGTTGCCTTTGTGAAGGCGCGTCTCAGTGAGCAGTTCCAGATGTCTGATTTGGGTCCTCCTCAGTATTTCCTTGGGGTTGAGGTCACTTCCGCGCCGAAGGGCTACTACCTCTCCCAGCGGAAGTACATTCAGGATCTACTTGATCGGGCATGTCTCACTGATCAGTGTACTGTTACCACTCCTATGGAGCTTCACCTTCAGCTTTGTCCTATTGTTATCACTCCGGTCGCAGGTGCAGCAGCAGGTGGTTGCCCTTCAGTATGTGCCTTTCGAGGTTCAGATCGCAGATTTCTTCACCAAGGCACAATCGAAGGCATATCATGATCTTCAACTCTCCAAACTCAATGTTGTGGATCCACCTTGAATGAGGGGGGGGGGGTGTTAAACTAGTCTTGTATAGGGCGTTATTTGCTATTTTACCCTCTATTGTACTGTACATATTTTTGGCCCATTGGCCCAATTGGAGGGTATGCCACTATTCTAACAGATGCAACCATGGTCGACTTCGAGGCGGCGACCATTCCTCCTGAGATCTTGGCAAGACAAATACGAGCAAAACGCCAGGATGGCTGAGCTCGAGCAAAGGGTGGCCGGGCTGAACGCTTCGATCAAGGAGATGCGTCACAAGGGCGAGGAGTTCGTCGTGGATTATAAAGAGCAACTCTTCCAGAGTGGGCTTGCTAAGTCGGCCCTGGAGAAGAAAATAGAGCTAGAGCAGAAGGTAGAGGAGCTGAGCCGGATTGCGCAGGAGCCACCGAGTCGGCCAACCAACACAAAGAATAGGCTAAGCGACTCCGCCAAGGTGCAGCCGAGGGGCGCGCAGCTCGGCGGCGGGTGCTCGACCTTGAGGCTGAGCTTGACGCAGTGTGGGAGGAACTCACTATCCTCCAAGAAGCGAAGCTCAGCGGGGCGTAGCCCTCTGTAAAAATTGCTTTGAATGAACGAAAGAAATCTTTTGTTTGAATGACTTGTCCTCTTTTTCGCTTTTGCCTTCTCTTTGTCCTGAAAATTTCCCTTGCTCGTCATCGATGAATGTCCTGGATAGAAACAAGCAAAACAAACGAGTAGAACGAAGAAGACAGATTTTCGAATAGTAAAGGACGAAAAGTAGATACGAGTGCGTATTTTTTAGAAAAACACGGTAGTTCGTCCCTACTATGCCCCCGCTGCGAACGAAGGTCGTGCACCTAAGTAGCGAGCACGAGTTTGTTCGTAGGAGAGTTAGAAAAAATCACGCATGCCCTTACGCTAACGACCTAACACCATTTGCCCTTACACTAACGACTTGACCCATGCCCCTACTTTGCGAGCATAGTTTCAACGTGGATGGGAAAATGTGCGTCCGACAATGCTTGTGACGACCAAACGCCTGGGATCAAACTAGAACTCTGGACCATCCGAGAGGATGTCTGTATGCGATCGTAACTTGTAGTGGAGTACTACTGCGAACAATGATCGGCTTATATAGACTGGGTCCTCTGGTGGCGAGTTTAGCAACCTAGCGGCGGTGTCATGCTGCTTTTGTCGTTCTAACGCACGCCAGCCTATCCTTAAGAGAATAAGACTGAAGCGAATGTTCTTGCCCTCACATGCTCATCCTATCATCTAAGATCGTGAGAAGGGGAATGTGCCCTTGTGGGAGGCTGGGTCGGATTATCAACGGGTAGGGGCTCCGAAGACATTCACAAAATCTTGGGAAGAATGGAAATCACGGGGACGAAAGAACCGAATTTTATAGAAAGAATCCGCTGATCTTGCGTAAAAACATGCAATAACGAATGAACTAGACATAAAACTTACGTAGTTGGTCGATGTTCCAGGTGCTGCCGAGCTCTTGACCATCCTCCATCGCTAGGCGAACAGCCCCCGGGCGTGTTGCTGAAATGGCTGTGTATGGACCCTCCACCTGGGGTCAACTTGTTAGCTTTCGACAAATCCTGAACTCGATGTAGAACAAGATCGTCAACTTGCAGGGTCCTCGGTGGAACCGATTTTGCCGCGTGCCTACGAAGAGTTTGTAGGTAAACCGCGGATCCTAGCAAAGCCTGTTTGCGTGTTGCCTTGGCGAGGTCTTCATGTAGGGAGACACTCGCCTTCTTGGTCGATGTCGCTAACCAGGTGCACTCATGGAGAACCCAGCACGATTTTGGCGGGCAAGATGGCCTCTGCATCGTAAACAATTTGGAAGGGGGTTTCACCCGTAGCCCAACTAGTCGTGGTGCAAACCGACCAAAGGACGGAAGGAAGCTCGTCCACCCATGCTTGCCCGTGCTTGTTGAGGTGTTTGAAAACCCTCTTCTTTATTCCCTGCATTATTTGACCATTTGCTCGCTCGACCGCTCCATTGCTCTATGGATGTGCCATAGACGCGAAGCAGACCTTTGTCCTGATGTCTTCGCAATAAGCCTGAAATAGTTCACTGGTGAACTGAGTGCCGTTGTCCGTGATGAGGCAATTGGGGATACCAAAACACGTCACCATGTTATTGCGAAAGAACCTCCTGGCTGCCTGAGCCGAAATGGTCGACAGAGTTCAGTTTCGATCCACTTAGTGAAAGTGTCGATAGCCACGAGAATGTACTTGCAGCCCTTTTGACTTCGGGGAAAAGGTTCAAGAATATCGAGCCCCCAAGTCGAGAATGGCCATGATAAAGGCATGGTTTGGAGCACGTATGCCGGCTGATGGACCTTGCGAGCATGAAACTGGCATGCTTTGAAAGTCGTCACAATCGAGCGTGCATCGGCTAAGGCCGTTGGCCAGTAGTAACCCTGTCGGAAGGCTTTGCTCACTAGCTTCTGAAGGACGAGTGAGCTCCGCACATTTCTTCATGAATATCTCGAAGAAGGTACATGCCCTCTTCCTATGAGATGCACTTGGAGAGGACTCCTAGTCATGGTTATCATGGCGTTGCCTAGGCGCCGCCTAGGCGTCTAGTCGCCGGAAGGACACCGCCGTGCGTGCTCTTCCACGACCCCCCGAGGGGCCCCGTAAAAAAAGGAAAGCTCTTCCTTGAATTTACTTTCGCCTGGACGTTCCAAGCGTCGCCCGGGCCGTCCAGGCGTGGTGCGGGCGTCCGACTAGGTTTAGGGGAAGCAGGGGTTAAGTGAAGGGAGGCGCCGGCTGGGGGACTCGAGCTCGTGTACCTCCGTGGCTCTGTCGGCTGAGGGAAAGGGGATCCGCGCCTCCATCGCCGTCGGCCGCCACCACCTCCATCACTGGCCCGAAATCGGTAAGTTAAGCTCGCGTTGCTCCGTCACCGCTCTCTCGGATCGATCGGCCTCCTCTGCGCGCCCATCGTGACGCAGACCAGAGAGGCGGCGCGGCGGTGGGAGCCTCGTCGCCTCGGCGCGCGGAGGAGCCCGGCCGCCGCTGCTCTGCTCGGAGGAGGCCGCTGCTCTGCTCGGAGGGGACCGATTCGCTCGGAGGCTGGCTGCTGCTTTGCGTGGCAATGTGCTCTGAGGCTAAGGTCGTGAGATAATTATGCCGAGCTGATCGTTGATGTTGGATGCTGAGGACCGAGCCGATGCGTGGCGATGCGCTCGGCTGCTGGATGATGCGTTTTGCGTGGCTTAATGCTTGATGTTTGATGCTGGATGGTGTGCTGGCGATGCTTAATGCTTAATGCTTGATGCTTGCTGTGCTATTTTACATTATATCCTAGTTGTCTTACTAGTTGTCTTTTACATTATATCCTAGTTGTTAACATTTTACTAAGTGATTAAAGACTATACCTGCAAATTAGTTCAAATTCCAATGGTCGCCTAGGTGGGAGCCTAGGCGTCCAGGCGCCCTGGAGGCGATTCTCCTCGCCGGGGCGCCGTGATATCCATGCTCCTAGTGCTCCCTTGCGGTATAAGGCGCCCTCGATCAACTTGTAGGGAGAAGATCGCCTTATAATCCGGGAACGCTCATCTTCTTCCTCGGGCATTGTCCTATGTGCGAGATATTGAACGAATGGCGTCATCCAATTCGCACCGTGCTCAAGAAGAGAGACGTTACTGCACGCCTCTGGTGCCTCCTCTACAGAGGGAATGGAGGGCTTGTGTAGGTGCTCAATGAGCACCCTCGCCGGAGCGGGAATCTGGGAGGAACTGACATTTGACAGGTGGTCGTCCAGGGAATTGTCCTTCCTGGCGATGTAAAGCACCTCGAAATTAAAGTACTTTTCCGTCTTCCTTACTTCAACCAGATAAAGCACTATTGAGTTATCGGAACACTGATACTCATTGACCTGGTTCATGACCAACTCCGAATCGCTTTTCACAGTAATTCGCTGGACCCCGAGCGCTTTCCATGCGCGTAGCCCTGCCAGGAGGCCTTCATATTCTGCCGCGTTATTGGTCGCGGTGAAATGTAATTGGACCGCATACTGAAGTTGTTCTCCTTGGGAGGAGACTAGCACAACTCCATCCCCCGAGCGCTCATAGGCTCGAGACCCATCGAAATACATGGTCCAGCGGTCTTCTTCATGTTAATCGAGCTCGGCAGCGGGTGGAGCTGGATTCGTCCACTCCGCTGCAAAGTCTGCCAAGATCTGGGACTTGATCGCCGTACGAGTTGATAATTCTATCTCAAACTCGGCAAGTTCCATGGCCCACTTTGCTATTCGGCCACTGGCGTCCTGGTTTCTTAGGATCTCCCTATGCGGAAAGCTTGTCGGGACCGCAATCTTGTGGGCCTAAAAATAATGCTGCAGTTTCCTGGAAGCTACGAGCAGTGAGTACAAGAGCTTTTGGACCTCAAGGTAACGCTCTTTTGGTCCATACAAGACTTTACTGATATAGTAGATTGGTCGCTGAACCCTCTCCTTTTCCGCCGTTAAGACTACGCTTTTTAGGACAGGTGGACTGAACAGGTATTGTTTCAGCTCTTTGAAAGAGTGGTTTGCTTCTTCAGTCCAGGCGAAACAATCGTGCTTGCGGAGTGCCTTGAAGAAAGGCAATCCTCGCTCGCCCAACCAGGAAATGAAGCGACTTAAAGCCGCCATTCGCCCAGTCAAGGCTTGGACCTCCTTCACAGAGTTAGGTGGTCGCATGTTTTCGATGGCTTCAATTTTTTCTGGGTTCGCCCCGATGTCTTGTGGGCTGACCATGTAGCCAAGCACCTTGCCCGCCCTTACACCGAAAACACATTTTTCTGGGTAAAGCTTTATTCGATGCCTATTGAGGTTACAAAAGGTTTCCTCAAGGTCGGAGACATAACTTGAAGCAAGCTTGCTTTTAACTACTATGTCATCCACATAGACTTCTAGATTATGACCTGTTTGGTCCGTGTAGGTTTTCTGTACAAGGCGTTGGAAAGTTGCTCCGGCGTTCCGAAGACTGAAAGACATGGTTGTTTAGCAGAATGTGCCGAACGGGGATGAAGGAAGTCTTCTTTTCATCTTCAGGTGATATGCTGATTTGATGGTAGCCCGAATATGCATCCAAAAACCTCATAACCTAGGACTCTGCTGTCACGTCGACCAACTGATCTATGTGTGGCAGCGGGAAATTGTCCTTGGGATAGGCGGCGTTTAAGCACGTATGGTCGACACACATGCGCCATTTGCCCCCCTTCTTGACAATGACCGGACCTATCTATGAAGAACAACAATAAATAAACTTGGTGTCCGAGCACCAAGAACTCCTCGAGACCACGCGCTCGAGCACGCTATGAACCACGCGTCCAAGAACGCCACGGACAATGTGTCCGGGACCGTTTCCTTGTCCTTAGCTCCTCTTCTGATTTATTTAATCTGCTAATTATATAGATACATAGTCATATACACACAATTGTGCAAAAGAATGTAAGACATGCATTACTAATTAAATGAAGTGCATCTAGTATGAATATTAAATTCAATTTCAATGATCATGAGACATGGCAGCATGTTAGTCTTACTCTAAATGCTCATTCTAGTGATTTGAAAAGATGCAGAACAGGTGCGCAAAAGTAAGTACAAGTCTTACTTAAAACATGGTAATAAAAAAGGAAATGCAACTTAACTAGGCTCACATGCTATTGTGGACAGCAAGCATGAATATAACAGGATGCACATTAATAAAGAGCAGTACATTAATTAACTATTACAATTAAAATAGTACAAATACATTTATTCATACGTGGAAATTTAAAGAATTAAACAGATATGCTAGTGCAATGGAGCAATCCTATCCTTAAATCTATATGAATGCAAGCATTACAATTACATGCAATAAGAATAATGCACATGCGACATTACCTAGCCTGAAGAGGGCACCTATACAACAATATCAATACAACTAACACCTATAACCTCATTCAACAAAGAAACTAAATGCGCTTCCCTATCCCGATTTACTTAATATTGTTAGTCTGACTATTATCCTCAAATTACTAAGGTTGAACTTGCTATTAACCATTTAATAAGTTGAGAGTAATTAATAACAGTAGTGCAATATAGCAACGAAAATTGTTTTTCTTAGGTTTTATACTGGTCTCTAATTATTTAATTGCGTGGTTCTCGTAACCATTGCTCTGATACCACCTGTGGCGACCTGTGCAATTAGCCCAGGTAATGAACAGTTGCACTGTTATTACGCAAAGATAATCACTCGGATCTCGGCACAATGGCTAGCAAATCATTGGGCATCCCAATACTTTATCAGCTACTACACCGTATTCAGTGTTACAGTAGAACTATAATTAGAGATTTAATGGTACCTTTATTACAACCATCATGCCACGCAGGGCTATAAGTCCGAAAGTTTAATTATACAACCGACCGATACACAAAAGTATAATACAATTTTATTACCCCGGGGAGCTCTCAGGACGAGGCATCGGTCCCCTGGGGAACGATCCTCCCGGAGCTAGTCCACTAGACACCCTAGTCCTCTTAGTAGTAGGAGTAGTAGTAGTAGGAGGAGGAGTAGGACTCACCTTCTAAGCAGGGGGGGGGTTTAAGCAAGAGTGAGTACGGAGTACTCGGCAAGTATTAATAGGAAGGAATGCATTATATGAATTTTTCTCTCATGATTATTGTAATCCACCAACTATCACTTCCCTCCAACTAGCTTTTTATAGAAGATAGTTTTGTTAAAGAGTTGTTCATTTTATCCTTCTAAAGACACTACTAACACTGTATATGAGACAGACTTAGCTTCCGTAGTCTTCAATCCAAGAGACTGGCATGAATTCATGATTTTACCCTACGCAGGTTTGTATCACTTTACCCATAGTGACATTATGATGCCCAGTACATTTATCACTGATCCAGTATTAAATCTCCATCCCTGCACTCGAGTTGGGAATACCAACCCAGGCTGCCCACAACTCATAGATACAGTTGTTACTCCGATTACCATGACAGTAACCCACGGGCTTCAAATATACCGCCGTCCAATTGGCCTCAGTCCTCTGGGCCTACCAAAGATATCCTGCAGGTGTGCCCCTTAACTAACCATGGTGGAAATATTAATATGTTCCTAGGACAACCTTTTCTGACTGAAATTTCACACTATGGTTGATACTCATTTACAGTTTATTGCCCAAGTGTTAGACTGTTGACCTTATATAATAACCTATGTAGCGGATCCCACCGGCCTACAACCTTCTCATTGGCATCCTCTACCCACCAATATTATCCCAACTTAATAATCTAGTCATTCCCGTTCAACCCATTCATTTTTCCAATATCATTAACCACCATCCGACCAATCAGCAATCCAGTTTCCAATTGCCCAAGTTTCATTATTTCATTTATAACATAGATTTTCCCATGCAAGGATGACATTTATAATACGAAAGCATTTGGAAAACAGTTAGTAAACACATGATCAAAGAAACTTGCCTGGTGTAATACTGGAATGTACGTCCTCTCAAAGGTTGGTTCTGGTCTGGTTGATTTAGGTCCAGATCAAAAAAACACTATTAGTTTTGCTATTATTTGCATTTTGAATCTGATTGGTGGCGTCCAACCACTTCGTGACAAGAGATGTTACCAGGCTTAATCAAGTTATTCATGTAACTACACCTATGGTTTAGCCCAAACTCATCTTTTCTCCCCTTCTCTTTTTCTCTTTTCTTTTCTCTTCTTTCCTTTTCTCTTTCTCTTCTCTCTTTCCCTCTTTTTATTTCTTTCCCTCCCCGCCGACTGGGCCTTCGGCCCAATCTCCCTCCTCTTTCTTTCTTTTCTCTTGGCCAAGCGCTCGGTCTCTTCGCCTCCTCTCTTCAGTCTACCCGACGCCTCCTTCCCTTTCTCTCGCGATCCTCCCCTCTACTCCTCCCTGCACGGTTTGCAGCCTGCATTCAAGACACGAGCTCCCTCTCAGCGATTCCCCTCATGGCCGAGCTCTCCTCAGCGCCTCCCTACAGGCTCTCCCCAACCGCCAGGTGGCCTTGCGCCGGAGTTCACCAGCCGCAATCCACCGGCTCAGGCTAGCCTTTGGCCCAGCCGGGCCCCTACAGCTTTCTCTCCATCTACTACTGTGCTTTGGCCCTAGGGTTCTTGGTTGCTTGCGGGATTTTTGGGGGATTGGTTTACTGATCCGGTTCTAGGGTTCTTGGTTGCGAGTTGTTGGGATTCGGTTCTCTGATGCCTTGTGCTTGGATCTGGGCTTTTGTTTGCCGATCTACCTATGGGTTGCTTGGTTGAACTTCGAATAATGGTGCTCTACGGTAAGTCTAGGTCGATGATGATTCTTGGGGTGAGATGACTTAGGTTTGGGGGGTGTGGTGCCAAGATCAACTGGGTGGCTCTCTGGTGAGGCTTGGGAATAGTTGGGACGAATCACACGAGCCCCTAGGTAACTCCCCCTACTGAGACCATGAGAAAGTACTCTGATCTACACTTGTTTCTACTAGATCTATGCGTTCTTCATGCTACATTTTACTCTATCTACTACTTGCTGCTTGCTACTGCTACTTGTGCACCTGGTTCGATTGTTGCGGTTCGGAGATGAAGAAGATGTTGGGGAAGAGGTAGCAGGGCCATGAACTCCTCGTTTGGTCTTTTGCTCGATCCTCCTTTCCTCCTTGGCTCGGTTAGGGTTCGGCTGGGGGTGGAGGTGGCACATAATCTTTTAGTTTATGCCTCATGTTTTAAAATCAGCTTTGTTTGATTTCAATTGGACCCAAATATAAGCTATCTGTGTTAGTACAGATTCATTTCAACCAATAACTGAATTAAGATGTGTCACTTTTGTATGTGCGATTGGCTAGAATTTTAGACCAATAGAATTATAGTTGTGTTTGTTGCTGCTTTTGTGGATTTAAGACCTTCATTGGTCCCATAAAGGATTTACCTTTACATGGGATATTGGGATTTTGCTCTGAAAATTTTAGCTGTTTTACTTTTCATTGTGCTTAGTCACTTAGTCTACCATGGGAGCATGATGATCAAATTTGATTGTAACTTTTTATAACTTCTCGTAAAACTATTGCTCACTAGGGTAGGTTTTAATATGATCATGTTTTTTCCTGTACCATGTGTTATTGCCACTTCATTTTGGTTGGTTAGAATTAGTTTTGTTCTTGTTAGGAGGGATTGATTCAGTACGTGCTACCTTTGTCCATTGCCCTTGTTCTCCCAAGAGGAGTCAGATGTGAAAATGATAATAATTCATGCTTTGCTGCATGTACAAATTCTATTAGAATTGCCATTGCTACAGACTTTGAAATTATGCCTATCTTTTCTTAGGAGACTCTTTGTTAGTTTTGTTTTGTTTTTTCTGGACTGAGTCTCCAGATGGCTGCCCTCACGTTAATTTATTCTCTCGTTTCTTAATTTGATCTTGATATCTGAGTTTTTAATATTTGAGTATAATTAGTGTGCTTATTTTGTTTGTGTAGAGCAGAATCCCTACAAAACTTGGATATAAAATACAGCTTTACGAAATGGATGGTTTCCATCTGACATTAGTCGTTCCCAGGGCTGTCGAATACTTTTGTGCCATATGAAGGTATGGGTCCCTCTAATAACACTCATCCTTGTTAGTGTGATGTTCACTCTTGCAGAGCTCATGGTGTTCCAATGTCAATTGTTCTTGTTAGATTGTCTTTCAGATTGGCTGTGGATGGAGAGGAGACGTGACCGTTTTGCAAACTTTGTCATTACCAATTCCCAGCACATAGGTTGGTTGCGGCATCTCTTTCATCAGAATGGGAAGTACTACAGGCTTTGATATTGCATCCTTCTAAAGCTATTATTTCTTGGGAAATAACACAAACTTTGTCTGTGTGAAGGGAGACTGAAGAGAACAGTAGTTCATAAGTGAAGGTAGTCTCCTGAACTGCATGTTCTTTTTTGAAAGAGCCTGAACTGCATGTTCTTAAAATTACAATGAAACGACAATGGTTTTGTAAGAATTCTCATAAAATTCTTCAATTTGATTTATATAAATATAGGGTTATGTGGATGGGAAGCCACGTAGATCAGTGCTGTTTTTCTAACTTGAAGATAAACAAGAATGGGAGTATTTCTGAGCAATGGTTCGACAAAGGAGGCAATCTGATGGATTTTCTAGCTGCATCTGTGATTTTGTTTTTAATTGCCGGTGTGTAATATGATGGTAGCTTCACCAGCTCTGCCACTTTATGTCAATTTTTATTAGTAGAGTGCTGATCCAGGGCACATCACTAGATAAAATTAAAATTCCTTGCTCTCGGTCATTTGCACGGAAGGTATTCTTGTATGATTATGGCTAGCTTCTATGCTAATTGCCGCATGCAGCCTAACAGAAAGAATTTTACATGTTTTTATGAATACAAATGTGTTCCTTTTATTTCTGGAATGAATCATTCCACTGTTTGTCAATATATCAATAAATGTTGTTATGCCAATCGCAATAGCTGCAGCATGTCGGGATGTGAGGATACACTAATTGTGTTTTTGCAGCCCATTAGGATCTGGATTACTAACTATTCTAAATTTGCTTTTCTCATTGCAGATTACTAACTATTCTAAATTTGCTATTGATAATTCATACTATAATTTGTTTAAAGACATGCTTGCTTGCCTGGTATGAGGTGAATACATCCATGTCTAAGATCCATGCTGTGACTTGTAACAGCCACCTTTTATTTTTATTTTTACTTTCTGTTGGATATATATTTGTAATTAAATTAAAGCAGGAACTCTGTACAAAACCTAAGCAAAAAATTGAAAGAGGGGTAATAAAATGGGGAAAGAAATTTAGTGACCAAGCAGATATAATGATGGTTTTGTATGTAAAATTGTCCCTAAATTTTTTATGGAATAGGAAGAAAAGAGCATTCATGCTCAAACTGTGTATTGTATTTTTCTTGTTTTCTCTCTTTTTCTTTTGAGGACGTTCTTTTTTATGTGCGTGGCAGGGAGATAAAAGATTTGTATGAGGGCTAGATGCAGATACTCAAGAAGGAAGTGCAATGTATGTTGAAAGGGTTCATCGAGGAGGACCGCAAAACCATTCAGAGAGAGATGCAATAATTTTACCAAATTCCCAATTGCAGCTCAATGAATCTATCACTGAGCAAGATAGGAGGATGCAAGAGACTTACCACCAGAATTCTTAAGCTAATATGGGAGCAGCTTAACGCCTTAATTTTGGTAAGCTTACTTTCATGTTACAATATTTAAATATGGTATGTAGTTTGTATGCAGATAGAATGCGATTGAATTCGATTATTCTTTATTGAAATCTTCTAGGTCTTCTTCCTTCTATTCTTAGTCTATGCACACTGCCAACAGACGGTGCTTTTTGAGAATGCAATCGATGCTAACACCAACGGCTACAAGCCAGCAAAGCCGCTAACTAGGTTATTGAACTGAAACTAACGATGAAAATCGTACTATGCTAAGCTGTTAGGACTAATGATATGAATCAAGGAACAACCCAGTTTCAAATCAACTAATGTGTTGATTATCTTTCGTAATATTTAAAATTTACTTTTGTAAATCCTTTCTGTACTCCTTTTGATTTATAAATATAATTGTATATAGTAGGATCCTTTCCCACTGTTGTCCTTAAAAAAATCTAATGTGTTGATAGTCACATGCTATTATATATAATGGGAATTTTATGGAATGAAGCACATGCTTAACTTCTTATAAGTCATTTACTTGAAAGATTGGAAACAAATCAAACTAAGAAAAATAATTACATACTTAAATGTGTTGAAAAGCTTAGAATCATTAATGAGCGGAATTTGTTTGTAGCTCTTTCCGACTAATGATGGTAAGTTTGTTTGTGTGACAGGAGATTTTTGCCTGATCTTTTGACAACAAAGTGTGTGGTAGGCCTCTTATGTTTTTATTTGGACAGCTGTAAAGATTTTTAAACAATCTTAATGTGATATTCACTTGAGAATAGATGTACCTGTCACTTGATTAGTTGATTCGTTTGATATATGTATAAAAGAAAGTGCTATTCCTT
Source organism: Rhipidocladum racemiflorum (assembly GCA_036346355.1). Taxonomy (NCBI): domain Eukaryota; kingdom Viridiplantae; phylum Streptophyta; class Magnoliopsida; order Poales; family Poaceae; genus Rhipidocladum; species Rhipidocladum racemiflorum. The sequence continues at coordinate 41,341,219 of CM070591.1, forward strand.
TGTAAGGTTTAGGATTAGTTGCAACGCACGGGCACCTTACTAGTAATAATTAATATTTTACTTAGGGTTACAATTAGGGATGTAAGTGGGCTTGTTTGCGGTGACGCATCACCCGCTTCAAGAAGACCAGGAAGTCCAGCTGCTTATTTGCTCGAGGAGGGGAACGAGAAAAAGAATATGATAATCGGCATGGCCTGCTCATGATGCTCCGGTTCCGCGAGTTCCCAGTGGTTGTCACCTCCTCCCTAGATACCGCGTGGGAGATCATGAGCAGTGTTGTGGACTTCTTGGTATTCCTGAAGCGGGTGATGCGGGCCACCTCGAACAAGCCCACTTACATCCCTAGTTATAATGGAATAATAATTCAATTTTCAAAGGTAGCATAACAAGTCAGGGTGTAACTATGAATTTAAAATTAGGATAGAAATTACATTTACAACACATAGGCATGCAATAATTTAAAATTCAACATACAAGTTCACAAACTGGGAGCAACATGTTCAAGGTGGTGTGATTTGCCTGGTTCGGTGAGTTGCTGCACGAAATTATCGCACGGATACTCCTAGGACTCACCATAATCTACGCGCGAAAAACAATCAAATTCAAATAAAATTCAAATAAATTCAAATTAAATATCAAACTAGCACTAAACTGAAATATAAGATTTTAGATGAATTTAGGAAGAAAAACGGAGCCAAACGGAGTTCGAACGGGCGAAAACGAGCTCCTGGAAGTTCAAAGACAAAATAAAAAGAGAAAAAGGATTTTCCTGGATTTTTAAAATTATTTTTCTAAAGGAAAATCCGAATCATTGCGCATGCTGATGTCAGCGGCCGAATTTCGGATTTATTTTTCAAAAGAAAACCGAATTATGATGTCAGCGCTGACGTCATAATTGATTTTTGGATTTGTTTTAAAATGGGAAAAGGATTCTTCGGCTAACAGGTGGGGCCCTCTTGGGGTGGACTCGGTCCCACCGAATCAGTGCAGTGCACAGTCCACGCGCAGTCGAGGCGGCGCAGGCGCACACCGTGGCAAGGCGAGGAAGCGGTGACATCGGCGGAGCCGGACGATGCCGGAGGGAGGTGGGGCCGCGCGGAGAGGCGGTCGGCTGGAGAGGAGAACGAAGGCGGCGGAGCGGCCGGGAGCGAAGGGAGGGAGAAAGGGGAGAGTGCAAGGGGAGCTCGAAGGGGAGCTCGAAGGGGGGGGGGTATAAATAGGGAAGGGGGAGGCGGTCGGTAGCGCAACATGAACTCTATCAGGTCGTGCCGGCGCGAGGAAAAGGGAGGGAGCGGCGGCGGTGGCAGCACCGCGCGCCGGTTAGGGCGGAGAGGGAGGCGGGGGCACGGCGGTGGCGCTCACCGACACGGGGGGAGGAGAAAGAGGGCGGGACGAAGAAGACGCGCGCCCCCCTTTTTGTTTTTGAAAACCCGGGCGTGACATGAACTCTATCAGGTATGGTACTAGTTTGGATTTTATTCAACGGTATGATGGTAACCCTCCTTCTGAGATTTCCATTTTGTAGGAGTTGCTTTCCAGTTGTTTCTGTGTCGAAAACCACATTATATAGCATTCCTCCAGCTGCAACCTGCATTATTTGACTATGAATTGAACTAATACGGCTAGAACAGCTACTTCATTGAAAGAAAATGTTAACTTTAGAACCAAATGAGGATTTTGCAGAAACAAACCTCCAATGCCGTTGCTGTTGAGCTATCCTTTATTTTAATAAGCTGTGCAATTACTCCTTTCACTTTTGATCTGCCAAAATTCTTTACGGCAATGGCTGAAGTGAACATTTGCCAGCTCACCAGAAAGTGCGCGCACTTTGTTTTTCAATTTTTGAACCACTTCTAACTTTATAGATCGATCATGGGAATGATCTTGGAACACAAGAATAGTAATGGGAAACAGTTCACAACCATGGTCTAGTTTTCTGCAAGAATATCTAATTGGCACCTTCTATGCCACAGTAATGTTTTTAGCTAGATTCATGCATACTTTTTGCAATACTTCCATCTGGCCCTCTTCATAATTTATAGATCCCATGGATGCCTTGATAGCTTCCATGTCTTTTGTCCTAGCTTTCAACTCATTCTCAGCTGCAGTAGCTTCATCACGCTTGGATACCAACTGAGCTTTCTTCTTTTTCAGCTCATTCTTTAGGTGACTTATTTTTGTCGTCAACTGCTTTAGTCCAGATTCTGCCTCTCCAACAGCAGCTTTTGAATATCTAAGTTGATCTTCTAGGCATTTCTTCTCGTCACTGCTTTTTCCTGCTAGCACACCCTGGGTAAAGTAGAATTTAATATCCTGGAATGCATAAAGTCTCTTTGCTAGTCATTATATTATATGATGTGCAAACATTTGCATACCTAATATTCTTTCTTGCTCTCATCCAGCTCCTTTGTCAGATCCTCTTCTCTCATTTTCATATCAGATGTGCCATCCTCTATGTTTTTTTACAGCTGCATCCGTCTCAAGGATAGATCTTTTGATATCCTCAATGTTCCTATGTATCTATATGTGAATAATGTAAAAATACACATTGTAAGCAATTTGAAATAAATTATGAAGTTGGTCGAGCCGCTTGAGCGCATCGTCGACAGGCTTGAGGTCACCCGGGGCACGGGCGAGATGTGTGGTGGTTGGAGGTTCGGAATATGGTGGTTTGGTTTGGTTTGATTTGGTATTAGTTTTGGAATACAAGCAAGGGCTTGTTGGTCGGTTTCCTTACTATGGGGAGGTTTGGGCTAGTGGGAGTTCCGTGGGGCCGCTAGTGACCATCCTCTGTGGCCATAGTAAGTGGTTTTGAAAGATCTCACCTGAGTCACCCTAAGGACTGAACTTGATGCTATCACTAAGTCAAAGCGTGCAACCATATGTGACAGTATGGGATGGCCTTGACTTAGTAGATCGGGGAGGATTTGGTCTTGCACTTTGGAAAGCAGAAGAGTACGGACACACTTGTGGTCTCGGTGTGTTCTAGGGACTCCCTCATTGAGGCATCGAGGTGGGAGTTTACCGATACAACGGTAAATGCCTTGCTATTGATATCGCGAGGGCGATGCGTCGTGGACCATCGTGTGGCCTAAGAGCCCTCTGTGGCCGTAGTAAGGGATGCACATTACCAGGCTGGTGCAAGGGTTAAATCCTAACCTTTTGAAAAGTTTTGTCACAGTCTAGCAAAATGGATACGATGAGTATCGCGTGGCATGGATGACATGATTGCTAGAATGCGTCATATGGGTAAAGTGTACAATCTCTGCAGAGAAATAACCTAATCAATTAGCCGTGCCCACGGTCATGAGCAGCTTGGAAAGTACTGTCAAGTATATCTCTAATATTTTTCGAAACATGTATTATTACTTGGTGTTCACATAGAGTGTTAAACTCGACAAAAGAAGGTTAAAATATCTAGTATTTTTCAGAACATGTATTATTACCCGGTTAACACATTGAGTGTTAAACTCAACAAAGAAGATTGATCGGGTGATAATAGTGTTAACCAAATTCGTCAAAAGAAATATGTGTACAACTCTTATCTCTATATTTTTTTAACTCGATCTCTAATATTTTTCGAAAAAAGAAGTATGTGTACAACTGTGTCTCTATAGTTTTTTTTGTAACTCAATCTATAATATTTTTCGAAACATGTATTATTACCCGGTGAACGTATAGAGTGTTAAACTCGGCAAAAGAAGATCCTTTCTCTGTATTTTTCCGAGAAAAAACATATTCGCCAAAAGAAAATGTGCACAGTTCTATCTCTATAATTTTTTTGTCAACTCCAAATTTAATATTTTTGAGACATGTATTATTATTATTTTTTCAAAAAGACTCGTTGTTATGCCAATTCGTCGACGGTTCCTATCTAGCTTATTTTTTAAAAAAATTAAGAGAACCAAAAAAGCTTAGATCCTCTACTTTTTTTTTTTTGAAAAAAACTAGATCTGATTTTGCACGGCGCAACACTACCCAGTAATGCTCGGAATTTTTAGTGAAATAAATCATATTAAATTGAAAATTTATGAAATAACCCATAGCAATTCGAAATTCCGTGAAAGCTGTTTAATTCCGCCAGATGGAATGGCTCCACCATGTGGTATGGTTTCCGCCACGTGGGATGGTGGAAGCCATGGTGGCGGAAGCCATGGTTTCCGCCACACCGTATGGCTAAAGCCATGTGGCACGGCGGAAGCCATGGTTTCCACCACACCGTATGGCTAAAGCCATGTGGCACGGCGCCCACTTCGCCAGACTGCTGCAGCCTCGGTGTCAGCGCTAGTTTCCCGCCTGATGCCATCCAATAGGGGTTTGGTGGAGATACAATTTATTATTTTTGAACAGATCATATAAATTATCACTTTGTAATAATTTTTTTTTGAGACTTCGTGTAGTTATTCTCAAAGATGTCAAATATATGTACAGTACACTCTACCGATAGATGGGCAGAAATAAGAATCTACTGAATTACATACGGCTTACAAATGCTAAACAACAATGGCATGTACGGCACACTCTACCGTGTTTACCGGACTATACCTAACATGCCTTAGGGAAAGGGAACAACAACAAGGGCCCTTCTCGTACACTTTACTGAGTGCACCGAGGATATTTTCCCTTACGCAACCCTTCAGCTCCTACTGCCCTCTCACGCTTTCTCTCGCACTCAGCCTCCCTCTCCGCGGCCTGGCGCTGCCGTTCGGCCTCCCTCTGTGCACGCATATGTTCCAGATGCTACTTGCGCTTCTCCTTCTCATCCTGCTCACACAATTGCTGCTGCACGATAGCCCTCCGATGCGAGTACTCCCAATTCCGCATCCTCTCCATCTCGGGAGTTTGTTCCGTGTCGTAGAATCGGATGAACTCGCACAGTGGATGATGCAATTGGTCACATCACATGGTGTTAGAACATGCAGGTTCGATGCAACACCAAATGTGAGTACGAACATACCGGGCTTCTCCGCCGCATCCGTATCCCCAGCGTTGGCTCAGAGTCGTGGTTGCGGCAGCTCAAGTACCTCATACCGTATGTGTATGAGTTGTCTACAGACTGCCGGAAGCGGCAAGGATCCCCGCATAGGCACATGGGGACCTCCGTGCCTTTGGGGATGGTTTCGACAATGCTGTGCCTTGGGGGCGAGGGAAACTCCATTGGTGCTGCTCGTTTGGATCGACGGGGATGGTTCTCTTTGTTGTATTGGAGCCGTGGTTTGGTTGATGCAATGCTGGGAAGGCAGGAAGAGGGTTAAATAGCCAGCATTGATAGAGCGACAGACTTGAAGGAAGAAGGAATCCGCGAGCATCGGATTCCTTTGCAGCTCTGCCTGTGCTTGATAGCCACAAATGCATGCAGCTTTGTAGCTGGGAGGGAGGGTGCTGACGGGTGAACAACATATCCTAATCCACTATAAATATTCCATCCTGCAAATGGGCCAGGCTGCGGTGCAGGTGGTAGTGGTGTCTGGTCCAACTGTGAACCACCTGTCGAAGATAACCAGTTAGACCCTCCAGCCTGGTCAGGATGAGTCACCAGGGGTATGTCATAAAAGGCGTTTGCAACAAGCTAGATAATCCATATTCAGCACCAAATGCCTCAGTGAACGCACTGTCAAAGGCCTGCCAGTTTCCTTCATTTTGGGGGGGGAGCGTTCTGCCCGTATCCAAATGTCTGCTGGGAGCTGAACATGTCGTCGTCCATCCCGATCGGTGGAGTCACTGGACGATTAATATCCAGGCCCTGTGACGTCTCCCCTGTTGGATGGGGCCCGGTGACCGGTGTGAACGTTGAGCGCCGTTGGCTATCAGCACCATGTGCTGATGTCGATGCCCGTGCCGGATGTGGAGGGGCCGCCTGGGAAACTGGTGGAAGATGCCTCCCCATGTACATTGTCCTCAAGGGTGGAGACGAATGCTTGGGGGTTGGATCGGCCGGCTCATCATAGCTTCTTCGTGTGCCCGACCGGTGGCCTCCAACTGCCCGTATGGCAGATCGCAAGCGATCCCCCGCCCTGCGAAAGAAACTACGCGTAGGATTTCCCTTGTACGGACCCTGATGCTCGGTTTGCGTTAACATTTCGTCCGCCTCATCCTGTATGTTTCCCGACTCCTGAGTCTGCGTACGAAGACATCGTTCTGTTAATAGATATCGATGTCCAAGCTGTACATGATATCAAAAGTATTTAAGCACATATGGGAGTCTGTACACGTACCAGCCTGTGAACTCTCTCGGCATAGTTCTCCACGTAGTTTTGTGCTTGTTCGCGGGCTTTCCGTGTAAGAAGAACACACCTTGTTCGAGGCCTATACCAGTCGAGGTAGGCTCAGTATTCAGTGGCGTTGTAAGGCCCAGTTGGCTTGTACACATCGTCTGTAGCTGACTCTAACCATCGTGTGATGTGTGCTTGATGTACGGCTCTCCAGTCGTAGTTGTGGCCTTGTGCGCTCCTCCTGAAAATTTAGCGTACATGCCGTTAGTCCAGGATGATGATAACTATAGTGGGACTTCATAAAAGTAATGTTGATTTTAGCTTACCCATGCGACGGACCGGCAGATCGTGGGGGGGGGGGGTGGAGGAATCAACTGTCGACGACCAAACTGTCGTTGCACACGCTCTGGTGAGTACACCTCGACAGCATTCATGCACACTATGCGGCATTGCGTGAGCCAGTACGCTTCGTCTTGGTTGCATGCAAATGATATGTGTCCTCCTGCTACTACGTGCATGCGGTTGTAGGAGAACGGGTCCCAATCGACGTGATCCTGCGTCAGAAAGTCCAGGTCGGCGACGACACACATGTACGACCCGCAATTAACTTCTTGCGCCCAGCGCAACCTAGCGTGCATGTATATGTAACCAAATGTTGGACGCAGCGGCTGGGATACGTCATCATCTATAGGCACTAGGTAGTAAGGCCTTTCAACTCTTGGACGAGACATAGGAAGGTAAAACCATGACCATAGCTGCAGAAGATACGGACAACCCGTCAAGATGGAGTTTTGTGATGTCCGCTTGCACGCGTCACACAAGGCAAGATAGGTGTCCGCAAGAACCGCAGATCCCCAGCTGAAACCTTGTGGTGTGTCCCCGTTTGCCGCATCCATGGCTAGCTGCTGGGCAACCCACACAGGATGTGGACGGACGTTGTCTCCATTTGTGTGCCTGAACATCACACCCCCCATGAGTCCGAGTAGGTACACTTTGTAGTGTCTGTTCATGGTTGCCAGGTCCGTGTCTACTGGGCAAGCTTGGAACTCTTCCAACTGTCGCAACCATGAGAATGACACCCCCTGGTCACTCCCATGGTACTCCACCCCGAATCTATAGTTTCGTTTAATCATGTAAGGCCTTTAAAATTTTGATTGTGTGGTGCTGATTAAATGCAATATGTGTATGTTACATGTTCTCTAGGTAGTGCTACCATGCCACTCGCTCTGGCTTGCTAACAACAAATGATTGGCCGGCAATGGGAAGCCCTGTAATCAATGCCACGTCTCATAGGGTGATAGTCATCTCCCCAAGTGGAAGGTGGAAAGTATGAGTCTCTGGCCGCCAATGATCAGCAAGGGCCATCAACAGTGGAGCGTCTAAAGCCAGAAGAGGAGTCTATCTTCCACCGCCCATGTCTGCACATTCATAAGCTTCGCAAATGGGAGCAGCTCGCAATGTGCAAGTGGGACATGGAATCTGCCGTCAAGAATTTTCAGCTGCCGGGATCCCCTTAGACGCATGGCATGAAGCTGCAGAAGAAGATGGTATATCAGACGAAAAATATTAATGAGCATGAAAACCATGAATTTATGTAGTGTGTCTTACAACCTCTTCACGTGCGGCCAATTTCCTGGCCCTATGCTTTGAGTCGATTTGTTCGTGGAGCAACTCTAGGAGTGCCATTTTAGTGGCCGATTCACGTTAGCTTCAAGAAAAATAAAGACAGGATTACTCCATAAGAAATAGTTTATCATCATCTTATTGAAATAAGAAGGCACCACAATGACATAAAAAACTTCTCCATTTATTTACTAGTTCATACGCAAGCGCCACCAGACATGGACATAAGTTCACACTTATACAATATTCGAAATAGCTCAATGCCGACATTAAGCCCTATTAGGGCATGCTCTGCAGTCATGGCTCGGCTGCCTGCATTTTCCACAAAGCCGCAGACCAACACCACCTTGTGAAGCATCCATGTCACCCCTAAGTCGCGATGAAAATGGCCTTCCTGGTTGATCCCGCTTCGTCGAAGGGAACGGATACCACGAACAGGGGGCCACCATGTCCCTGTAACTACAATCACCAAAGTTTCTCATTTTTTGCTGCCATGTGTTCCGTATAGTTTGATGTCAGATTGGACGACTCTAAGGATTGTCTAGGCTATGAATTTGGCATCCATGGTTTTGTTCATGCTTATCACCCCCTCCGCACAACAGGTGTGCCCCGTGTAGCATGAAATGGCAAACTGGCTCTCATTCTTTGGTTGGTGCGCCCGTACACGGTACGGGCATTCTTTGATCTTAGTGCATCTAACCTCATAGAGTTCCGACCCTGACTTTGCAACATAGTGCTCACGCCGGGTCATGATGGCATAGCTGCTAATGAAGTGCACCACCTCACTTTTATTGGGGAAGAACTGTTCTACCTGTATGTCGCTATGCTGGTACCCCCAGCTGGAAAGCTGTGAGTAATCAGCAATTACGCACTGATCCGCATCTAATTGGCGGAAATACGCGACAGCAGACCCCACATCATCCTCGCCATCCTCTGTGCCTTCACCCGTGGCGTCAAGGCCTTCATCTTCCATGACCTCCACATCAACCTCCTCTGCGACCACATTAATCCCGTGCTCTCCCCCCACACTCTCCCATACTTCTGTAGTATGACCCCGAGATGACCCTCCAACCTCTAACGTGTTACCGGCAATACTAATGTCGCCCTCTACAGGCACCGACAAGGTTGCCCCTGTGCCTTCCTCCTCGCTTGATTGATGTGGTACCATCTCAGCGTACACACCAATCTGAAAAGATTCATCCACGGCCTTTGCAACGCATGGTCCCAGAACTTCGCTTTGAAGCTCCCACAGGTTGCACACTACTTGTGAGCTGTTCGGCACCAAACAGGGCCGAACCACTTGTAGGCGCAGTTTATATCTTCTCCGGTCAATACCTATTGTTTGAGCTACTATCCCTATCAGGTCTTTAGGTCCAATAGGAATATCTATTGCGGCCTGCATGTGCATACAGCTCTGCATGCTAACAAAAGGTCCGCGCACTTCTGTGGGAGCATCCCCATGTAAATATGTAGTGTTGTACCCATCAAAATCTGTCCATGCGTCATTAAATTTAATTGTCATTTAGTAATGCATGGTAGCATGCAGAACAAAAGTGTATTATTATGTAAGCCATTATTTCACAAAAAAAAAACAATTATTAAATTTGATCATTTACTGTCGTACTAATGTTCATCACGCAAACCCTTTTTTTCCACCCTAGATTCGTGGGTCATTTCAACTCTTGATTTTTCCAAACTTTTTGACTAAGTTAAGGGATAAGTTTGCCACCTTCAGTAAAAATTTAGGTTAAAATTATTTACGGCTATTTTATAAAAATTCTGACATTACCTGCTGCACGGTTAAATTTATTCGGTTTTTCAGTTGTTTAATGGTTTAGATGGACATATTAATTTTTAAAACTTTTACTGGAAGTGTAAATCTGCATGATAGTTCTGCCATAAAAATTTCAGAACAAAAATCATAGTATTTATTTTATTAGAATTCTTTTACTACTTTTTGCAGAATTTCAAAATAGCAATGATTAAGTGAAAACAAATAGCTAAACTACTTATTATTTTTTTAACATTTTACTGACTGAGGATAATGGTAAGACCTACTTACAGTAAAAATTTTGAGGTCTAGAGTTCTCTCTAGATTTCTCCATAATTCTTTTACTATTTAGGTCAGCTTTAACTTTTACTCCCAAAAATTTATCACTTCATGGTTTAATGATGTTCACACTATTTTTCACCAACCTAGGTCATCATCCAAGGTACTTTAGGGTTAGACAAAATTTACGAAGGTAATTCTTTTTATTTTACCGTTTTACCATTTCTTATTTTCTCTTTTTCCTTGCTTTTATCTATTCCAACAATCATTTACTCGTCCAACAATTCATTAAATGCACGCAAAATCATAAAATACAGCAAACAAATGACTTCGTATTTTAATATTCGATTTTAAGCTTTTTATTAAATTGAGGATGTTACAACACAACACGAATATTAAAACATCGTATACAAGACAAAGTAAAAACCCATTCACACCACCTAACAGGTCGACATCCCTACAATAATTTTTTTCCTTTTACACTACACCTCGTAAACACCGTACAAATTAATTACGTCAAATTTTTTACATTTCAGTAAACACCGAACGTAAACTAATAGCATGTAAAACTACGTACCACTCAAGCACCTTCTGTTATCATCAAACAACGAACTGTGCTTATCATCTAGCCTACCATTTTATCACTAATTACTATGCTTGTGGTACATCAAACAATAACCATTTTCAGTAAACAACCAACTAAATTTAATAGCATGCACTACCACATAGCACAAAAAAAAGGTAGCTCACCCACATCAAATATAACAATTTAAATTATTTCTACACATTTAATAAATTTTATAAATAAATATCTGATGGACACCGTTGCTACAATAATTCTTGACTTCCACTACAATGCGCAGCATCCAACTTATGTACATAAATTTATATAATCATTACCAAATAAACATGTTTTTTTAATCACATGAAATGACAACAACGTGTACAACACAAAGATTAAATTACCTTCACAGCACCGAACAGATCGACACTCCTATAATAAGTCCTTTCCTCGTCCACCAAAGCACCTTGCAATTTATTTACATTAAAATATAAATTTATGTATGTACCAACCACCCAAAGTAATGCATGAAGCACAATAAAAACCTAGCTCACCTGCATCAAATATAACGATGGTACATATTACTACACGATTAATAACTGTGCTAAAACAATTTCTTATCAACACCCCTACTACAACAATTCTTGCCTTTCACTACAGCTCATAATCACCTTCTATTTTATTTACATAAAATAATGTCGTAATTACCAAATATGCATGTTTATTTCAAAAAAATAATATTGACATTTTCTAAACAATAATGATGTTCACTAAAGCGCACTATTTTACTAATTCCTTAATAAATCATCATAAATCAAATGTAAATAGATGTTACAAACATATACAAAGAATGCGAAGAGAGCGCACCTGACAAAGTGGAGTGAGAGCAAGAGCGATGAGAGAGCGTTGCCCGGACCACTGCCCATCATTATATAGACGTAGCGATGATTACTTTTGTGTTGATTATATTACACTAAGCGAGTCATTTTTTATTAATTTGTACTTAAGCTAGTCATTAATTAATTAAATCACAAGACGACATTGAAACTTTTGGTTCATGTGGCCACCTGCAGCCAAAAAAAAAAGATTCAGATGCTTTCACTATGAACATTGCTTTCGGTGCATTTGGGCATGTGTGCGCTTTCACTTTGGACATTGCTTTTGGTGCCCAAATGCGCGCGCTGGCGAGCCGGTTTCCGCCACACCGTGTGGCAGAACAGGCTGATTCCGCCGGGTAACATGGCGGAAGCCACATTTCCGCCATTTCGTGCGGCGGAAGCCACATCAGCTGGCGGATTCGAGTTCTATTCACCGCATTTCAATTTATTGCATGTTATTTTCTCAATTTCGATTTAATTGCGATTTATTTACTCAATATTTTTGTAATGCTCATGCCGCTGGAATCACCGGCCTCCCACTGCGTCCACGTCATCATGCCGCGTCGGTGACCAATAGCGCCTCTCCTTGCGTCGTCGTCCCACGCGCCCATGTCCACGACCGATCGCGCCTCTCCGTGCATCGTCATCACGCGTCAATCGCGTGGCCGGGCGATGGCTCTCCGAGCACCATCGATTCGCACACCTCTCGTTCCTCGCCCCTCCTCGCGCGCACCGCTCGGCAGCCCGTACGCGCGGCTCCCTCCGCCAGCGCGCCCCTCCCCTGCCTCGCCCAGGTGCTACGAGGCCGTGCGTGAGGACTCGAGGAGTCACTCCCTCCCGCTTGCCTGCACGCGGTCGCGTCACTGCCTCCTCCGCCGTTATTCCCGAGCCCTCACGCCGCCCCCTCGCGTCCTTGACTCATCCTCCTCGCTCGAGCCCTCGCGCCACCTCCCCCACCCCCGTCACGCCCGCGCGATGAGCCCGAGGCGGAGGCGCTCCCGCCGCCCATGCAGCTGGGGGAGGTCACCGAGGAGGAGCTCAGCTCAAGAAGGGCGCCCGCAAGGCCGAGCCGATGACCCCTTCTCGGCCTACTACGGCGACATCCCCGTCGAGGAGATCCAGTACAAGGCCATCTCCGGCCGGTCCTGTACCAGGGTCGGCGACCTCGACGAGTCCGCCGAGGGACGGTCTGTCCTGATCTGCCCACAAATGATGTATGGTTCATGAAGGTAAATGCTAAATGCGATAGTCTCACATGGTCAACGCAATACTGACTTATTAATTTAGATTACCATTACAATTTTTTAGGAATGCAATGCATGGAAAAGTGTTTGGTGGGTCTCTTGCCTGCGACAGACGCACAAATGTGCCAAATCCCAGTCTACATTGTTCTTATCAGGTAAATGGGCTTAAACTTTCCAGATTATTTGTTGTGACTTAGATTGTTTTTTACGGCCATTATGGTTTCGTCTTCAAATTGCTGGTCAAATATTTCTAAAATATATATCTATTGGTAGCTATGTGGGGTTGACATTACTCTGCATTGATTTGATACTTGTACTGAATTTTGATTCAGGTAGCACGGTAATGAACTTGATGAACTTAATGTGGGTGTTCAAAGGATTGGAATTTATAAGTGTATGGCTTACTGTACTGATAGGTAACTGTTTAGTATTAGTTGCTGGACCTGTTCATGTTGTTTACTAGAGAGTGAAAGACTTTCATTATGGGGTGACACAAGCTTTGATGATCTATGTTTCACAGATTCAATTTTGCCTTTAGCTGTTCAAGTGCATTTTCACAGAATGTTTTAGCCATTTTGTTTGCTGGAGGTGTATCGTTATAAAAAAGAGTATGGCGAATAAAATAACTGGAAATCATATTTACAGGATCCTAAATGGGCTAAGGACAATGATGGAGACTGCTTCAAGTAGGCTTGCCTTTGTGCAGGTTAGTTCTTATTGTCTAAAAGACATACTTAATTTAAACATGCTACAATCTGCACATCTATCTACCTGCTAGGACGCTAGGGTTTGCCCTGTTTTATTACTCTAGAATTCAATTACTGGAATGAACTCCATCAAGGAGTGTGGTGCCATAGTTGTTTTGTTAAACATGTATGAAATGTTCACAGGTTCTTGCAAAGTAATGCTCTGAGAAAGCTATTGCAAAGTATAGCTTTGGTATGATGTTCTCCCAGTTTTTGTTGCAGGAAACAGTGGCGATGGTAATGATAGGACTAGCATTAGGGTGGCTCATCAAACAAAGTTTTTTTGTTGCAGAAACAGTGGCGATGGTAATGATAGGACTAGCATTAGGGTGGCCCATCAAACAAAGCTTTTGATTCTTTCAATGATTTCGAGTAGTACATTTGTTGAATGATCATCATCATCCCCTTTAGCAGCGTTCTAGATTTTAGGTCCTGTCGTAGTTAGATATCATTGGCGTACTGACTGTAATCTTTTTCTTGATTTTTTTGTGTGCAGATAATGGGCATTGTTTTAGTCATGAAGTTATAACAAAATTTAAAGCTTGCTATTGTCATCTACATGCTGTTGTCTCATGAAATTGAAACCCTAATCTTATTGACAATTTTCCAGCATTGTCTATATCTTATTGTTACGGTTTTATTGACATTTGAGAATAGAAAAAGGGCACATCTGAGACGAATGACCTGTGATAGTGGTTTGTCATCTGCCAAAAGCCTGAGATAAATACCTTGCATGTATTGTCATCTGGAAGAGCTTGGGATGAATAAATACCTTACGTCTCTATGGTTTCTTTACCATTAATTTTTGTTTGTTAATTTTTAGAGCTGTTTTTATGTTTTTGTTTTTAAAAATTGTATAAATATTAAAACATGAATGAATGGTAGATGGTGATTACTTACCTCTTTGTTTGCTTTAAAATTTATGCAATTTGTATTAAGAGGAAAAGCATAGAAGCACTACTCTAATTTTTATCATGTGATCAGTACGGTTGTTATTTGTTTGTTGAAAACTGAAGAAATCACATGCCTAGCTAGCTTGCTTTGATGTCAATTTGTACTTCTTTTCCTCTTTTTTTTTTTAGCGTAGTGCGCCGAATGCTTGGAGAAAAATATTGATATGTCCCTAGCATAGCAATAGGCGTTTATTGGTCTATAATATATCACTTTTTCCGTACTTTTATTTAAGATATCTCTGTCCATCTACAATCTTTAAACTCTATATTCTATATCTATATGTCAATGTAATGATCAACCGTCGATGTGATACAATTGTCATGCTGTAGTTAGAACGGTGCCTTGCTAAACTAATGATCGTTTCACGCCAATATTTTTGCAGATTTATCTCACGAGGTACTGTATGGACGTAGCGTAGTGCCCCCTCTCTATCTAGTTTCTTATACGCCATCAAGTAAGGTAGAAATCATTGACAATCACAACAAGAATCACCACACCTTCGTAATAGACGTGATAAACCACAGCACACCCTTGGCCAACATTTACAACTTACAAGCCATAACTATTGGCGAGTGACCAACATAAACATCATAATCCATCGTAAGTAATAATTTCGACACATCAACTTGTGATGGTGGACAACCAGTATGAAAAAGTGATAAGTGATTACATTTTTATTATTCTAAAACTATGTTAATCTATAGTATGAGTATGACACACTAGCTCTAGGTTTATAAAGGAAAACTAGATCAGATTATTATCAAGGATGGCATTACCTACTTAAGCAGGATCATTCCAAAGTAATTGATAACAAATAGCATTCGAAAATAATGCAAGAAATAACCCATACGTAATATACCCAACTAATAGGAATTTAATATGATTAAGGATTGTTGCTTGCCTCTTGTCGGGTGTAGTCGACCTGTCTACTCAATCCTTTGACTAGCTGCACTTGGATCGACCTGTTGTCTTGTCCAAATTCGTCAATCAGTCCAGCTAAACCTTCTGGATCCAATTTGATTCCAGTTCCTTCATAAGCTTCCAAATCTCACTTGGTCTAGCTTCTCTCTCTCTCTCTCTTTCATAATCTAAAGTACACACATGACACAACAGCAAATAAATCCACTAGCAAAACTACAAACTCTTACAAAAGAAATGAAGAAAAATAAGCCAAAGGCTATCGAGCAAGAGAGCGGTCATCGGAAGGCCTTCGAATAAGAAAAACTAATAAAGGACCATGGGTAGCGCTATTTGGTGATGTCACTAAAGTCCACAGATAGTGCACATGCGGAGGACCGGACAGAACACGATCGCAGGGCTCATATTTCATCGAGAAATAGTATCCTTGATTTTAGTAATATAAAAATATTTTTATCTATTAATTGCAAAGACATATGTTAAGTATATAATCAAAATATTTCTTCAGTTGCAAAGATGGCGTATACATGATATATAATAAAAATAAGCGATCCGGTTGCAAATATGATTAATACATGATATATCCCCTCAAAAACTAATACATAATATAATCAAAACATGTGATCCAGTGCAATGTAAGATGTCTAGCATATGGCATATCCTGATATCAATGATATAAGAGAGAAAGAGAGGGGGGGGGAGAATAATTGTAGAGGTGGTCCCAGGTTCCATATTCCAAAAGCTAGACCATGCTAAATGAGAGCCATCATATACCATTTACCACCTGCGAATTTAAAATAAACAAACCCATCACTTAAAACAATTTCTTCTCACATTTCTAGATGCAAAGACATCGATAATGGTATCTATATTACTCTGATCTAACATAGCCTTCTCAGTGCATAAAGTGGCCAGACCATTCAACCTTTCTTGAGACATTGTTGGCCTCAAATAATTTTTTAATAATTTCAACTTTGAAAAGCTTCTTTTAGCTGATGCTACAGTAGCTGGTATAGTAAATAATATTCGATAAGCAACTAAAATATTTGGATAATAATCTACATCTCTAGTGAACTTAAATATTTCAATAGCAGTCAAAAGCTCATCTGGCAAAGTCATTTGCAACCCTCCATGACTATATATGTGATGTATACTTACATGAGCCGGGGCCACTCCTCATCATGGGCCCTAGGCGACGGCACCTGTTGCACCGGCCTAGGAACGGCCCTGCACGATTGGAGTGCTCCTAAGAGAGAACCGGTGAAGAATCAACTTTGGATAGCTTTGAACCAATAAGGGATGGTAAGTGTTACGAAACTTAGTTGTTCACCTATACTAATTGACACGCTAACACAAACACACGAACAAGAGCTGAAGCACACACAAAAGTAAGGGGTAAAGCTTTGTCTCTTTATTAGATTGATTTTTCTATACAAAGAGGTATCCAATAAATAGCAAATCCAACTTGTAGATAATTTCAGGTTCGCCCACCAATGGATAGAGTCCTTCCATACATGGACATGGATTCTATCTATATCATAACACTCCCCCTTAAGCGAATACTGTATAATACACGTCTCATTAGAAACTCCTCCCAAATACCCAATATGAAAAAAGGGATGGAGAAAAGAGTATATTGCACTCGCACTCCGTGTTACACTAGTCTCACTAAAAACCTTCATGTGAGAAACTTAGGAAAACTCACCAAAGGAAAAAGAGTACAACTTATAATCTTCAGGATATAAAATATGATTTTCAGGATCATGCAAAAGGGGTTATAGTTCAGAGATTTGCTACATCTGAACTTATCAAATCTCTAAGTCGCTTTATTCCAATACCATTAACACACATTTGAAAAGTAGACTTTAGCAAAGATTTTGTGAACAAATCTGCTAGATTTTCACATGACTTAATTTGCATTATTTTTACCTCACCATTCTCCTGGAGTTCGTGAGGATAGAAAAAATTAGGGGCAATATGCTTCGTGACATTGCTCTTTACATAACCCATTTGCATTTGTGCAACACAAGAAGTATTATCTTCATAGATAATGGTGGGGGTATTAACGGTATTAAGACCACATGACTTCTGGATATGATTAATTACATGTCTTAGCCAAATACACTCACGTGAGGCTTCATATAAAGCTATAATCTCTGAGTGAATGGTAGAAGTTGCTAACAAGGTCTGTTTAAAAGACCGCTACGAAATGGCTAAACCACCGTAGAGAAACACGAAACTAGTCTGAGATTTGGCACTGTGAGGATTAGATAGATAGCCAGCATCCATATATCCCACCATGGTTAAGTCTTGGTTCTTCCGGTAAAATAAACCAAGATCTTAAGTACGTTGGAGATATTTGAGTAAAGTCTTGACACCGGCCCAATTTCTTCTAGTTGGGGCTGCACTGTGTCTTGCTAGCAAATTTAATGCGAATGCAATATCAGGCGTTGTGCAATTCGTAAGATACATAAGTGTACCAATAGCACTTAAGTATGGGACTTCAGGTCCTAAGACTTCCTCATTTTCCATCGTTGGTCTAAATGGGTCTTTATCCGCTTCAAGGGATCTCACAATCATGGGTGTTTTAAAAGGATGAGATTTATCCATATTAAAAATTTTCAATATCTTCTTGGTATAGGCAGACTGGTATACAAAAATTCTTTCTAAGAAATGATCAAGTTATAGGCCTAAGTAAAATTTGGTTTTACCCAAATCTTTCATCTCAAACTCCATCGTGAGGTAAGAACTTGCTTTCTTTATCTCCTCTGTGGTTCTGATGGTATCCAAATCATCGATATATACTAAGATGATACAGAATTCATCCCGAGATTTCTTTATGAACACACAGGGACAATCATCATTATTTGAATATCCTTTCTTTAGGAGGAATTCACTAAGTTGGGTGTACCACATTCTTCCTAACTGTTTTAATCCGTATGCGATCTCTACAGTTTGACTTTATATATTTGCAATTATTAGGATCTAGAACTTTGACTCCTTCAGGGGCTCATATAAATATGCGGTCACTACATCTATCAACTGCATTGTTAAATTTAAGCTTGCTGCCATTGATATTAAATATTGAAATGTTATTTCACTCATTACAAGAGAATATGTTTCATTGTAATTGATGCCAGCTCTCTGCGTGAACCCTTGTGCTACAAGCGTCACTTTATATCTCACCACTTTGTTATTTTCATTTCTCTTTCAGATGAAAACACATTTTTCTCCTATAAGGAGCATTTTAGGAGGTGTTCGATCAACAGGACTAAAAACTTTCCTCTTATTAAGCGAGCACAATTATGCCTCAATTGCTTCTTTCCATTTGACTTAATATGAGTGCTTTTGGCACTCTGCCATGGATTTTGGTTCTGGATCCAGTTCAAGAGTTTTAGCAATTTTAGAGGCAAAATAAATGTTGATAATTGTAGTCTTTCTTTTATATAATTCTTCTGAATCCACATAATTGGTAGATATTTCTTCATTTGTTTCTTCCAGCTCCTTGTTATTTCCCATAACGATGGAGTTTGGGTGTTCTGATTTTCCAGCATTAGATTGTGCATGCAAATTTATGCTAGGATTACCATCTTCATGGTGGTTCACTTCAAGGATATTACCATATCCAAGATGGCTCACTTTAGAGATTTTCTCAATATCAGGTTGAGCTTCTTGCCTTGTCATATGTAGTAATATTATTTGATCGGTTTTCTATTTCTGCTGATATCTCTGCGAAATTGAGTCCCGTGCACCTAGAGGCCTCCCCTTCTTTTTATCATGAGGGGCAAGAGTGGGTTCAATATCCTTCAGGGGTATTTTCATTCTTTCAGGTGCATTTACTACATGTATATGAGATTTTTGTCACTCCATTATGCTGAGTGAATGCATCTGACAGACTGTTAGCTATTTATTGCAGATTTATTATCCTCCAAACTTCAAATTCAATTTCTTTAGTGCTTGGATCTAAGGACCAAATGCCATTGACATTCCAATCAATTTCCCAGTATTATTTAATGTGGTACTTATCTCCCCCTAATACAGAAAAATTATCCTTATCAAAAATACAATCAGCATACCGAGCCGTGTACAGATCCTCTGTCATAGGCTCAAGGTATTTAATTATCGACGGAGATTCATAACCTACATAGATCCCTAACTTTTAGTGAGGGCCCATGATGGTACGCTGTGGTGGAGAGATTGGCACGTATACATCATAGCCAAATTTACGCAGATGGAAAATACTTGGTTCTTTTTCATGCACTATTTGCAAAGGGAAAATTTCATGATATGCAGTTGGTCTGAATTGAATTAATGCCGCAACATGCAGCACTACGTGGCCCCAACAGCTGGTGGGTAGCCTATTATTCAGCAAAAGTGGCCTAGCAATGAGTTTTATTCTTTTAATTAATGACTCTGCAAAGCCATTTTAAGTGTGGACATGTGGTACATAATGCTCTACATTAATGCCTAGAGCCATACAATAATCATTAAATGATTTTAAGGTAAACTCACTAGCATTGTCCATTCAATAGACTTGATCCTTTCTTTTGGAAAAGAGGCTCTTAACTTAATAATTTGGGCAATTAATTTAACAAAAGTATGGTTCTTAATAGATAAGAGACAGACGTGGGACCATCTAGTAGAAGCATCTATCAGTACCATGAAATATCTGAAGGGACCCAATGGAAGCTGAATAGGTTCATAGATATCTCCATGAATTCTCTCCAGAAAATTCAGGGATTCCTCCCTAATCTTTGGGTAAGAGGTCTAACTATGAGCTTTCCTTTGGCATAAGTAGGGTATACAAAATCTTCAGGTTTAGGAAAGTTGATAGTTTTTTATGCTATGACCTATAGAATTATTAATTATTTTTCTCATCATATTCAACCCAGGATGTCCCAGTCGATCATGCCAGATCTTAAATATTTATGGATTTTTAAGAATAGTTTTTATCGTAACATAAACTTCAGATTTTATATATATGTAATATAACCCAAAGGAGAAGGAAGGGAATTTTTCAACCACACATTATTGCACCCATTAAACTTGGTCATAAGAAGGTATTCGGTACCATTCTCATTATCAGTTTTCATATGGAAACCATTAAGACGAATGTCTTTAAAACTTAATAGAGTACGATTGGACTCAAGGAATAATCGGTATTTTTAATTATTATATGAGTGCCTATAGGGAGAACTACAATGACTCTTCTAGTGCCAGCTATAAGTGCATCGTTTCCGATGATGGTTATAATATTTTCAGTTTTCTTAGTCAAAGTCCGAAAATATTTAGTCTCCCTAAAAATAGAATTTGTGGTGCAACTGTCTATAAGACATATTTCCTACTCTGCCATTGGATTATATAATTGTATCGTTCCTTCAGGGAATTCCACAGTGCCAGTGGATCCTCCTCCATCAAGTATTCGACCTTTAGATCCGGATGGAGATGGTGCCTTAAGAAATGCAAAGCATCACATTCTGCAGGTTCGCGAACAGGATGAACACCAACTCCAGGTTGGGTAATAGCAGCTCCAAGTACATGAGCTGCCAGGTTGATTTTGACATCCATTGCCCAAGTGAGGTAATTGTTGACATCTAGAGCAAACTCAGCAAACTCCCTTTTTACGATGTAAGATATATCCTGTGTGCAAACAATATTGAATTTTACTACTGGTAAAATATTATATTGCATGCATCTCATTAAATTAGTAAATTTTAGTCTATATCTATTCAGTAGATAATTATCTAAAATTTTCCAGAATTTTTCTAGCATTTTTGTATTTTTTTTGTTAAGTATTAAGCAATTTTCAGAATTACTAAATAACACAAAAGTTAATTCTAACATAAATTAAACATGGAATAATGCTAAAAAAATTAATCCAAAGACACAAAGCTCATAATGTGCTATCTAGAATTTTTTATAATTTTTCTAATATTTTTCATGATTTTCTGTTAATTACCAAGCAATTTTTAGAATTACTTAACAATAGAAAAATAAGTTCTAGCACAAATTATACATGAAATAATGCTAATGAAAATAAACCAGATATATGATGTAATCAATGTATCATACATAATTTTTTAGCATTTTTCACAATTTTTTGTGAATTATTGAGCAATTTGCAGAATTACTTAAATGATATAAAATCAAATTCTAGTGCATATTATACATGAAATAATGCTAAATAATAAACATAGGTTATGGAACTTCCAATGTGTGCTAAATATTAAATTTTTACCAAATTTATGGAAGTCCATATAACTAGAAATCTAATTTCTAGTATTTAACATCAATTTTCAGAATTTATTAATCGATTTTGGAAATTATTGAAAATCTAAGGGGCAAAACTATAAATTTCCATTTTATTGTAATTTGAATTTTTTTTCAAAAATTGAACGGACCGTATCATTTGGGTCATATGGCCCATTAATTGTCGCATGCCCATTCGGCCCAAGCCAGCCTCCAACAAAACCAGTGGCTAGGGTTTGGAAAACCGTAGTAGCCACTTTCTTTCCTCACGGTGCCTTTGGCCACCCGGCATAGTCGGCATAAGAGCGGGCCGACTGGCGGCAGCGCTATAGCAGACCGCGGAGGAGGGGTCAGCGGCGAGCGCGCGGTGGAGCGACGATGCGCGGCTTCGGGCCACATGCAAGGAGGCTGACACAGGTGCGTGGTTACGTGATGACGGGGCACGCGTAAGCCAAAGCGGCACGCTGAGTGGCGACAGCTGCATGCGCTGGGACGGTTGGCAGCGGTAATGGGCCATGTGCGTGGAAGCCAAGGGGCACGCCAACCAGGCGCGCGTCGGTCGCCATCAGCAAAAGAGGCACATGATATTCAGGACTGACCTCCCCTTTTTTAATTTTTTTATCAACAGTAATCCATAATGAACATTAATTAGAGTTTACTGCCGATTTAGATTAGACAATTTGATCTGCAACTATGATGTGATATTATACAGGATAAAACATGTACAGATGCAATTTATTTTACGTAAATCGAACTTACATCGGGCTTGCTGCAATGCGATCGCGTGTCGCATGGTGAACTCAATGCAATGTCAATCGATGCAGGTAGACAACATCAATGGCCACACATAGAATGATCGTACTGATAACGTGTTATGAAACGTTGTCGTTCACTCACATCTAGGGATGGAACTGGTACGGATATTTTTTGACCGACAGACCGAATTGATTTGGATGATGATTTGGATAGTTTCACAGATATCCAGTTGATTTCTCGGATAAGGATATGGATACAGATAATTTATATGGATACGGATATGGATATGGAACATTGATTATCCGACGGATACGGAATATCCGAGTTTTTGTTCGGATAATATCCGAATATGACATACGGATATTATCCGAATAACACGTTTCAGAGAGGCGAGACTTGACACTAAAGGTCTATTAGACTATCACTATTCACTAGAGACCACTACTTATAAATTTGAGTAGTTTTCATAGTAGATTAAATAAATTTGATGGTGCATTAAAAACAAATTTTAAATGTAATCTCTACTATTCTAAAGCAGCACTTGGTGGCAGTGGTCCATTCTTCTCACGTTATTAATTGCCCTGCTTAATTGCCCTACTTAATTGCCCTGATTAATTGCCCTACGCAAGAAACGAAGCGTTGCTTTAATTAGCCAGCTTTCGCAAGAAACGAAGCGTTAAAGATAGATGTTTGATTTTGTGAAATAGTTTTTTTTTATTTTTTAATCTTTATTTTTTGTTATCAATTTTGTTTTTCGTAGCAACGCACGGGCATGTAACTATTTATTTTTAAATACTAGTTGGAATTTAAATGAAATTCTCAAATTTTTGATTGATCTTTCTCCTAATTTTCAATTTAAATTTAGAAATTTTGAATTTGTACTAATTTAAAAATATTCGTGCACAATTTTTTTTAATTTTGACATTTTCTTATTTCTTAAAATTCCTAATTTTCAATTTAGATTTGGACCGATTTTTGAAAAAAACCGAAATTGGATTTTAAAATATCCGACTAATATTATTCGTATCCATGTTGATTCCGATCCGTATTTGATCTGCATTCGTAACCGATATTATCCTGTATAATTCGTATTCGATTTTGTATTCAACACTATTCATATTCGATTCTGTATTCGATAAAAAATACGGATACGGATACGAATAGAACGATATTCGACCGTATCCGATCACATCCCTACTCACATCAATTAACAACACACCAACACAATCACATGAACAAAAAATGGAGCACACACAAAAGTAAGAGGCAAAATTCTCTCTTTATTAGATTGATTTTTCTGTACAAAAGGGTGTCCAATAAATAAAAACGCTAACTTACAGATAAATTCAGATACACCTATCAATGAATAGAGTCCTTTTATACATAGATAAGGATTCTATCATAACAGTAAGCAGTGGTGTTTGGAGGATCCGACTAGAGTTTGCCGAGTATAACCTTTTCTAACTCGGTGGAAATCGGGCAGGAACGGGCAGAATTGGTGATGAACCGGTGTAAATCCGGTAGAATCGATCTAAAAAAGGTATAGAATCGGTCTTAAATATTTTTAAATTTTCACCCTACTATTTTGAAACTTGTTTAGTGGTCATGCTGACATGGTTGCCATGTCACAATAACAAGCTTATATCAAAACCGCTTCCACGTTGGTGCCACCTCAGAGCAATATAAACGGTATTGAGAGTTGAGGGTTATCAAACATCTATTTTTGCAGTTCAAGGTTGAAACTTAAGACTTTCGCCAGAGTTCACATGGTTCAAATAGGCTTATTCCTAAATATAATGATTGAGTTGTTGTGAAATCATGTGCTGAAAAATTGGCTTTGAACTGAAAAATTAACTTAGAATTGGTTTTGCAAAATGTGCTTGTGCATGTGTTTGACAATTTGACAAGAAACAGTAAGTTTCGTTTTCTGTATGGGACCAAGTTCTTAAAAGACAAGAAGTTTTACATGTACGCTGCACCAAATTTTTTGGTCCGTCGTGAATGGCTTTTTGCTCGATTAGGGTTTGTGCAAATTTGGACTTTGAATTTTGATTTGTTTTTGAGATTATGAAATTTGTGAGAATTTCATGATGCTTGAAGTGGACTTTATGCAATGCTCATGTGAGTAGTTGCATGGATTGACATTGAGTCAAGTCGTGGACTTGTGCTCGGATTTGTTTTGTGGTTTGTTCATGTGCAGGTATTGCTCGAAGACGAATGTGGTCGATGACGGGACCGGAACTAGGTTCATGGAGGAACTGAGGTTCGGGACTAGGTTCAGGAGGAACCGAGGTCTTGGTGGTCAAGGATGTCATGCGGGACGTTCGGGCTAAGAGAATGGTGCACATGAAGAATGGTTAGTCACGTGAGAATGGCAGGAGGTCATTCGCGTGCAAAGTGTTAGTCACGTGAGTATGGCGGTGGCCATACGCGTGCAAAGTGTTAGTCACGTGAGTATGGTAGGGTTGCCATACGGCGTGCAAGAGTTGTACTCGGCCTGGTTGGGCCAAGTAGAGTTGAGTTGGATACGGATTCCTTCTAGGGAATAGGAATCGTATTCGTAACTCCTTGTGGGTTGGTGCTTTAAATAGGTGGGGGTCTCTGTTGAAAGGCACCAAGTAGAGCTGAGCGCATCAAGCTTTGAGCTTGGTTTTAGGGTTTGTACTCTTTTGATGAGAGTATTTTAGACAAGAAATAAAGATCAATTCTTCCAAGATTTTTGCGTGCTACAAGTAACCACGTCGCTACAGATTTTCTGTTTTGGTTCTTGTTTGCATGCTTGTTCTAGTTCTAGATTGGTTTTGTTCTTCAAGTTTTATCTTGATTTGATCCATCAAAACCTCTCTAGGTATTGATCTAGTGTTTCTCTAAGTCTAGTTGATCAATCTTTTGTCGTTCTTGTTTAATCTTGAAGTTTTGATTAGATTGATTCTCGTCAAGTTCTGGATCAGCAAGCTTGAGAAGCTCATAACTTTTGATCCGTAAGTCCGATAGAGCTGATTCTTTTTGGGTTCGATTCGTATTGGAATCTAGTTTCTTGTGTCCAAATTTCAGATTGTTTCGACGGTTGGATCTCCGGGAATTCTCGTTTTACCAAACCTCTGTCATTCTGTTTTTGTCGAAAACGAGGCAATTATTTGGTTCTGTTTTGGGGTGAACTTTTAATAGGTCAAGAATTTGGTTTTAGCTTCCGCACAATCATTCACCCCCTCTGATTGCTATATTCGTATACTTCGATCCTACAAGTGGTATCGAGCAAGGTTTCTCTAATCTATCTTAACCGGTGATTAGATCAATGGATCGTTATTCGACAAAACCATGTGTGTTCGATGGTGTTGATTTTCAGTTTTGGAAGGCCAAGATGGAGGCGTTCATCCAAGCACAGGGCTTCACAATTTGGGAGAAGGTCTACAAGCCATATGAAGTCCCCGCAAACGACAACGTCAACGACACCAATCGCACACATGTTGAAGCAAATAGCAAGGCACGCAACTTGATCATCCAAGGCTTGGGACACAAATGACTTTGATCGCGTGGTTCATCTTCGATCCAAGCATATGAGGTATGGAAATCTCTTTGTGATTACCATGAGGGTTCTAACATCACAAAGAGGTTCGCCAAGATATTTACAAAAAAAAGAATACATGCGTTTTGAGATGGAACCTAGTGAATCAGTAGATGACTTCTTTGCGTTTCAATAAAATTCTTAGCAATCTACGTCTTTGTTGGAGTTAGCTACACCGATGCTGAAAATGCTCGACAATTGCTTAGTGCTTTGGACATGTCCGTATGGGAGATGAAAGTAACATCTATACAAGAATCTACTACCATGAGCACACTCACATTAGATGTTCTTTACTCTAAGTTGAAAACTCATGAGTTGGATGTTCTTGCCAGGAAGGGTAACATTAAATCAATTGCTTTGATCTCTAACCCTAACATGTCAAATGCAAATTCTTCTTCTAGCTTTGCCTTGTCTTCCATGTCTTCTTTAACAGATGAGCAACTTGAAGAGTTTCCTGAAGAAGATCTGGCACTACTCTCTTCTCGCTTTAACAAAGCTTTGCGGAATGTGAGAATGAGAAAGAGAGGTGGTCCTCCAAGATGCTATGAGTGTGGTGACCTCAACCATATTCGCACAAATTGTCCTAAGCTTGCAGGAAAAACATCAAAGGAGGAGAAGGACAACGGAAGGAATGAGAAGAAAAGGTTCTTGTCAAATGATAGGAAGAAGAAGAGCTTCATCAACCGCAAGGTGGTTCACCGAGTTCTTTCCGCTCTTGAACAAGTCAATTTGAGCGATGTGGACTCGGAGAGCAGCGAAGATGATGCAACTCCAAGCAAGCATGATTTGATAGGATTATGTCTCATGGCAAGCAGCAAGGATAGCTTCACCGAGGACGACCACGACAGCGACTTCAATGAGGTAGATCCCTCTTATGATGAATTAGCTATTGCTGTTGCTCGTCTTGGAAAATTGCTTGACAAACGTGATAAGAAAATTAAAAAACATGATTTCATTATTGAATCATTGAATGCTGAAATTGCTAGACTTAAGACTTTGATTCCTAGTGATGATACTTGCAAATCATGTGACTTAATTTACAATGAGCTCACCTTGCTTAGGAAAGAACATGCTCTTTGTTGCATCTAAATGAGAAAAATGAGAAACATGTTGTACATGCTAGCTGTTCCAATCGATGATTTGCATAGTTTAACTTCTTGTTCTAAATGCTCAACTCTTGAATTAAAATTAAAAGATGCAAATGCTAGGGTTTCTCAATTGGTGATGATCTGCTTACACATGAGGTTCTTTCATGCTCAACTTGTCGTAAGCAAAAAGGAAAAGTGAATGTTCCTTGCAATAATTGTTTAACTCTTTCTCGAAAAGTTGATTACTTGGACAAATCATTAGAACGTTTCACTAAAGGAAAGAAGAACCTAAACATGATTTTGGATCAATCAAAAGTCAGCACTCATAACAAAGGTTTAGGTTTTGATTCTTATGCTCATCATAAATCACATGCTCCCACTGTTGTTAAAACACTTGACGGAGGAAAATTTGAAATTGTCAATGAGCCTAAGAAAACTGTCTTTAAGTCTGTTTGGAGTGTTATCTTCTACTATGATGAATGCAAATGTTGCTTCTACTTCTAAAGCCAAACATCCTGTTAAATACACTTGCACTCATTGTGGTAGAGATGGACATTTAGTAGATTTTTGCTTTAGACTAGCCAAACAACAAAAGAAAGAAAGAGCTAAGGCTAGGTCTAATTTCAGAAAGGCACGCTTTGCTTCTCACTACGTGCCTAGGGTGATGCAAGCACCTTTTGTTGCTAGAAACACGGGAACAGGCAAATTTGATTTTGTGCATAAGACTGCTTGTGTTGTGCCTACTGTTGTCCGTCGTGTGTCTCAGTACTAGATTCCTAAACATCTTATTTCTAACCCCAGTATCGAGACCTCGACACTTTCTGCTTCTATGTAGGCTTCTCACGCGAGGAGGGAGAACATGTGGCTAGTGAATTTCGGATGCTCACTTCATATGTTCATGGATAAGATTTGGTTCTCCTTCACTCGTGCATCTCATCTTTGAAAGTGTTGCCTTTGGAGATGCTTCTTCCGCTTCTGTTTTTGCAAAAGGCACTAGTTCAAATGATGCAGGTACAAGTGCATATGTTCAGGGGGAGAGTGTCTTTGTTCATAAAGATGATGATAATACTGTTGAGGACGAGATAATTAGAGGTTTACATGAGAGACTCTTCCCACGTGCTTGTGTGTGCTTGTTTTCAAGCTTCCCACGTGCTTCACATCGACAAGCTATCAAAAGGATTTTCAGGTATCTTCATAGAACTCAAGATTTTGGCATTTGGCTTTCTGCTTCCTCATGGATTAGTTTAAGAGCTTTTTCTGATGTTGACTTTCGAGGATGTTGATTTGATTTGGTTCGTGCCACCTCTTGAGTAATCCCCTTTCTTGAGCATATTGATACTGGATTTCACTTTCTTAGAGATCATGTTGAAAAAGAAAATATTGTGCTTCATCATGTGGATACTGAACATCAATTGGCAGACTTTTTTACAAAACCTTTGTCTTCTTCTCGTTTTGCTTTCATTCGGGGAGAACTTGGGATTGTTCATCCAATGGGTTTGTTTTGAGGGGGAGTTTCCTTGCCAAGTTCTTTCACTTGATGAGCTCACTTTATCATATTTCTTTATATGTTATGTAATTGAGCTAATATATGATAATCTAATTGCCTCACTTGAACTAAAAATGACATTGCGGAATTCCCTGGACTGATTGCCTATAGCTAAATACTCTGTGATATCTTACTCTTCTAGGCTTGATATTGAATCTTCTTGACAAATTTGGGCTATGAAGCAAGTGTGTTTTAGCTTTACTCTTTCATAAGACCTTTTAATCACTTTTGCATGTTTATAATCAAAGAAAAATGAAAAGAAAGGGAATCAATAAAAAAAAGGGTTGTTAAAAGCAAAAGCCTCAAGTTATGAGCTTCAGGAATGCTTTCCCTAAAAAGATAAGATGTATGCTCCAAGCATGCCATTCCCTCAAAGACAAGATGTATGCTTCAAGCATGCCACTTCAAGGAAATAAAAGAAGTATGCTTCAAGCATGCCACATGCAGTTTACTGTTTTAAAGATTAAATTGGTTTTACTAGATTGGAGTTGATACTACTTGCTCGCTTGAGTTGTTAGTTGCTTCAATTTTGAGCCTTTGTTTTTCTACTAAAGGTTTTGCTTAGTACTTGGCTATAGTTGACTGAATTGAGGTTGAGA
This sequence comes from Rhipidocladum racemiflorum, assembly GCA_036346355.1. NCBI lineage: Eukaryota > Viridiplantae > Streptophyta > Magnoliopsida > Poales > Poaceae > Rhipidocladum > Rhipidocladum racemiflorum. The sequence continues at coordinate 41,370,209 of CM070591.1, forward strand.
TGCATGTCATTCTATAACTTGTTAAAATCACATCAAGATCATGTATTTTGCATATTATGTGATATATAAGGTTATATGATCGAATGAGCTCATCTTTTCTTATCTTAGCACTCCTTGTTTCTCCTTGTGAAATCTTTGCTACAGGGAAAAATTTTGAACCTGTTCTCTCTTTTGTACTCTTGATGAATCCATTGTCAAAGGGGGAGAAATTTGGGAATCGTTGAAAAGTTTAAGGAAAAAGGGGGGGAGAAGAAAAACGGGGAGTTGTTTGAGAATTTTGGGAGAAGTTTGGAGAATTTTGAAATTCTTGGGCACATTGCACATTCACACACATTTTCCTTCTCGGGGGAGATTTTGTTTTGCATTTTGGTCAAAGGGGAATTCTGTGTTTTCTCTTTTGGTCCTTGATCCTTTGGATTTCAAAATCTTTTGTAAAGTGAATGCCAAATGTTCATTTCTTAGTGGTGTTGCCAATGTTTTCATCAAGGGGAGATTGTGAAATCATGTCTTTGAAAAATTGGCTTTGAACCGAAAAATTAACTTAGAATTGGTTTTGCAAAATGTGCTTGTGCATGTGTTTGACAATTTGACAAGAAACAAGTAAGTTTCGCTTTTACTGTGACCAAGTTCTTAAAAGACAAGAAGTTTTACATGTACGCTGGACCAAATTTTTGGTCCGTCGTGAATGGCTTTTGCTCGATTAGGGTTTGTGCAAATTTGGACTTTGAATTTTGATTTGTTTTTGAGATTATGAAATTTGTGAGAATTTCATGATGCTTGAAGTGGACTTTATGCAATGCTCATGTGAGTAGTTGCATGGATTGACATTGAGTCAAGTCGTGGACTTGTGCTCGGATTTGTTTTGTGGTTTGTTCATGTGCGGTATTGCTCAAGACGAATGTGGTCGATGACGGGACCGGAACTAGGTTCATGGAGGAACCGAGGTTCGGGACTAGGTTCAGGAGGAACCGAGGTCTTGGTGGTCAAGGATGTCATGCGGGACGTTCGGGCTAAGAGAATGGTGCACATGAAGAATGGTTAGTCACGTGAGAATGGCAGGAGGTCATTCGCGTGCAAAGTGTTAGTCACGTGAGTATGGCGGTGGCCATACGCTGGCGTGCAAAGTGTTAGTCACGTGAGTATGGTAGGGTTGCCATACGGCGTGCAAGAGTTGTACTCGGCCTGGTTGGGCCAAGTAGAGTTGAGTTGGATCACGGATTCCTTCTAGGGAATAGGAATCGTATTCGTAACTCCTTGTGGGTTGGTGCTTTAAATAGGTGGGGGTCTCTGTTGAAAGGCACCAAGTAGAGTCGAGCGCATCAAGCTTTGAGCTTGGTTTTAGGGTTTGTACTCTTTTGATGAGAGTATTTTAGACAAGAAATAAAGATCAATTCTTCCAAGATTTTTGCGTGCTACAAAGAACCACGTCCGCTACAAGATTTTCTCGCTTTTGGTTCTTGTTTGCATGCTTGTTCTAGTTCTAGATTGGTTTTTGTTCTTCAAGTTTTATCTTGATTTGATCCATCAAAAACCTCTCTAGGGTATTGATCTAGTGTTTCTCTAAGTCTAGTTGATCAATCTTTTGTCGTTCTTGTTTAATCTTGAAGTTTTGATTAGATTGATTCTCGTCAAGTTCTGGATCAGCAAGCTTGAGAAGCTCATAACTTTTGATCCGTAAGTCCGATAGAGCTGATTCTTTTTGGGTTCGATTCGTATTGGAATCTAGTTTCTTGTGTCCAAATTTCAGATTGTTTCGACGGTTGGATCTCCGGGAATTCTCGTTTTACCAAACCTCTGTCATTCTGTTTTTGTCGAAAACGAGGCAATTATTTGGTTCTGTTTTGGGGTGAACTTTTAATAGGTCAAGAATTTGGTTTTAGCTTCCGCACAATCATTCACCCCCCCTCTGATTGCTATATTCGTATACTTCGATCCTACAGTTGTTGTAGATAGCATTTAGACTTTAGGGCATGCCACATTCCTCAACAAGCTTATGTACAATTACATAATACACCATGCCACTGTCACTCATAAAATCAGATAAAGACCACTGTACAGATGTATTACACACACAAAGACGTCCTAATAGCTACTATGCCATCCATTTGCCCTAAGAAACCTCATCAAGTCGACATAAACATCATCTCTCGCCTTCACGCTCATAATGAAATCAATGTGGCCATAGTCATCAATGTACAATAGTTCTGGCGTAGATCTCAGCTCTTTGACAGTACGCTGAACATCTGTTACATCAGCCAATGCATCAAGACCTCCATATCCCATCCACATTGGTAGTGATTCTGGTATGCTGCTTAGGTCAAATGGAGGAGGACGCAGCTGGCCGTAGCGCCTTAGGTTTCCCCACAATCCATAGTCATACTTTGCGAAAGTGCCTTTCCTGATCACTGCACGAGGGAGCAAAGAAATCCTTGTTTTAGAGTGACTAAAAAGATTGTTGTAAGTGTCCAGTGGTTCTTTCTAAAAGTAATACTCCACTCTAGTAGCAAGGAAAAAATTACATTTATTATCCGACATCTTGCACTGGGTGGAAGTTATGTTTGGAGAAACAGCTAAATACAATATAAATAGAAACAAAAGAAAGTTTCACTGAACTCGAGAAATGGAAGTTATGGGTGGAAGTATTGTACACTGAACTGAAGAAAACATGAGGTATCATCTTTATCCTACTCTCATAAAATCATCTTAATTTTAACAACGAAGGAAGTTTCAGGATACTCTATAGAGTTGCCTAAGCTAATTCACACTTGATATTTCGATCCTGGTCCAAGTACAAAGATCACATATAACTGGATTGAAGTTGAAGTATTTGGAGGTGTACTTCAGGTTGTAGCAACAGAAACTCATGCAGTTAAACTTTTTCAGCCAGATTAATCATTTCACACCTTTCTGTACCGTGGACTTCAGTACACAATACAGGTTTGAATGATTTGTCAATGCAGGAGTCATCCTTTCTTTGTCCAAATTTTCAAATCCATCAATTCCTCAGCTCAGGTGTTCTCTATGAACTTCAGTCCTTAATCTGCAAAACTCTCATCTTGTTCTCAAAGTTTTAAGCTTGCTAGCTACTCGGCCATGGAAGAGCAGTTGGGAAAGCGGTTGAAATCAATCATCACCAAGTCGATGGTCCTGCAAATCCACTCGTTCCAGTGGCCTTGGAGGTTATGCACCCTCCAGTACATCTCATGAAATCAGACGACAGATGGGGTCCCTAGTGTTTTCATCGCAAGCTCTGAGTTATACTAGCTGGGGCAACGATGGCCCATGGAGGAGGTTCAACAGATGCCACTTTAAAAACCACTCTCTTTCAAGTTCCTACAGCTCTGAAGCACTCCACATTGGCACTAACTTGCCTGCAAGCTACAATTTTAAGAATATGGAGAAGGATGACCATCAGGAAGATCAAAAGTCATCACAGGCAAGCATCGGACATTCGAAAGGATTGAAGAACTGGAGGTAAATGTTGACTTGTTTGGTGCAACCCTCGGTCACAACTTATAAAATAATGTTCCAAGACCATCCTGCCTAAACAACTAAGAATTAGACGAGAAAACATACTCTGAAAAAGATGATGCAAATTTTTGGTTGATGATGGATGAGGTTCATACTCCAAATAATAGTCAATCCTTGATGCATTGAAGCAACAATTTTCCCCTGAAAGAAAGTATGTAAATTAAATCCAAATAATAATAATGTTGTTCAAATATGCCAGAGCACATAAGCAACCACAGCTAAATGTGTTATTCATCAACACCCCTTTGATGTGATCTATTTGAATTTTTGTGATAATAATATTATGTTAATTTGTGTGTCACCATATGTTAGGTAAATGTAGATAATATTATGTTAGTAGATTCTTCCATTGTTCCTTATTTAAAGCAAGGATAGACTCCTCTAACTGAAAGAGAGCAGATGACAAATTGAAAAATGCTCTCAGCTTCAAACATGACCAAGCATAATGTCATGAATTGTAGAACAAAAACTGCTCCAGGTCCACACATAAGATTGTTGACATGCCTTTTTTGAACACCTAACCTTATCGTGCTTCGCCAATCACCATCGAGTCTGTGTGGCTGACTACAGTTATATGGGAACAATGAGGTGTAGATATGATTGTTCATCGGATGCAGCAATTCAACTTTTAAGTAGTGATATTTTTGCTAACTAGACATCTTTTGCATTCGCAGCAGCATTTAGGGTGACAGTTCTCAAGTTGCACTCCCTTGTAGTGGCATGTATGGTGTTACCTAATTTTACCTACTTAACGATTATCATCGATGGGACATGGGAGTTCTTTTTTTAAAAAATATATATATATATATAACTAGGCAATAGTCAGCAAGGGTTGTACCTTACTTGAACAACATTTTTCTGGAAACTTATTTAACAAGGAAAAGCAAATCTAATTCTTAAAGGATAGTTTTTATGACAGATTGACAGCAGTATTGGGAAACAGGGATGGTAACATATTTAAGCTTAGTGTTACAGACAAACATGCTTGGTATTTAGGTAATAATTACTGCTAAAGATGGCCTGATAATGCCTTTTCATCAAGTTCGTTAACAGGCTATGTTAATGGTCTGCCACTGTAAGCACATTTATGTGTTCTGTTCGCGGTAGCTTATAACAGATGTTGTTTCAGTATCTAAATTAATGGGGAATGGTTATATTCTAGTGTGTATAGTGTATGCTTGGACAGTGGAATTCAATCAATATCAAATGCAGATAACATGTCAGATTCAAATTTGAACCATGCAGGGCAATCTCATTTTTCTTTTATGGCAAACACAGAAATATAACAAATAAATAAGTAACTTATTTAGCAATGAAAAACCTGTTATTGAAGACAGCAAATTGTTGCAGTCCACACGATCATCATTGCACAAAGAATCTACTATTTGAACCCCCAGATCACTGCTAATCAAGTTTGTTAATGACAATTACAATTTACAATCACATCCAAAGGAAAAAAGTCAGGCAAAGAAGTGCCATACCTCCGGAAGTTCAGCTGATGGATGCCCATAGTAAGAAGCATCTATGGCAAAGGGCACCATAAGTCAGTTCAGAAGTTACTGGCATTTATTTGGTGGATTTCTTCAAAGAACAGTATATTACCTGGTCAAGATGCATGCTGACTGCTCTCAGAACAAAATTAGCACTAACATGATCCAGGTAAGAAATAGGGCAAAGAAGTGCCGCAGAACTAATCACCTTTACTATTTCGGGCATTGTAAAAGCAGCCAAACCCATGATAGTTCCCTACCAAAACAAATGTTAGCAATATAAAATTTTGGGACCATAATAGGCAATCCTTTCTCATTCGAACCCCAAAACAGATTTACCTGTGAATGCCCCACATATAGGATTTTGGACTGTGTAACTGTATACACATAGCTTAACATTGCCAGAAGGTCATATTCAGCTAGCTCTTGCCAGCTCCAATCCCAGAAAAGCTGCAAAGTTGCCACAGGATTCGGTAAGAATCAAACACTAGGACCAGTTTGCAGTTGTTGTGCTGTGCTGCACAATGGAATCTAATTAGTTCCAAGAATCTTTATTTCCAATAGGATTTTGCTTTTATGGCTAAAAAAATGCTTTCAACTTACTAATATATCCAAAAGTAAATAAGTGCTTTGGAAAAGCCACAGCAATGCGAAACAAAGCCTAAATCATAGGGATCATGGTTAGAAAGCACTTTATGCTTTGTGGTTGTGGATTAAAGCGCCAACTGCAGGTAGTCTATACAATTTCATCCAAATTATAACAATGCAGGCCTTCATTTTGAATGACTTCCAGGTTCCAATAGAGGTCCAATCCACACTATTTTTGCTACCATGCAAATTGGGCGAGTGGCCAAGTAAAAGGGTTTACTGTACATATCCTATATATTCCTCATTTGCAGAGAGCCAGAAAATTTTATATTGTAACTTCCTCTCAAGTATATTCACCTTATCATGAACAGAGAAAGTTGAGTGGCCTTTACTCCAACGTGTTCCGCGGACATTTCCAATCCAAACATCAAAACCATTATCAGCAAGGATATATCCAAGTGACTGTTCAGCAGAGTTTATGAACCATGTGTCTCCTCCCTGTCCAGGATTTGGATAAAGCAAAACAATTGAAAATGGAGACTGATGCCAGGAAAGTGAAAAGTGATGGCATATATATATTGAAGCTAAAAACTCCATTATTCAAATAAAAACATACAGATATGAAACCAATTGTGATCTTAACATGATGATATCGAGAGCTTAAAAACATACACAGTTGTAATAAGAAAAAAAAACCTGAAAAAGACCATGTTGAAGAAAAACTGGAGGTCCAGTATTATCTGCATTTCTATTTTTGCCATGTCGAATATGCTGAAGAGACAAAAGAAAGCCGTCGTTTGTTTCAACCTGCAATGAAGCTAAATTAAGATCCTTATACAAAAGAGCAGCATCTATACTAGACAGATCAGTAATAGAACAATCTTCTGTTATAGTTCATACTTATTAGCGTACCCAATGAACTTCAATAGCAGGAATGACAAGAAAATGACGATCATAATAATAAGGTTCACGGCGATTGGCAAACTTTCTTCAAGATAAATTAAGCTAAATCCACACAACAACACTTTAGTTCTGATCAGTTACAGGCTTACATGAGATCCGGGATAAAGGTAAGTTCCCCCACCAAACAAATATAAAATACAAATACTGAGGAAAAAAAACTACCACATAGGTCGAACGCAAAATTAACCCATGGGGTGCTACCAACATGTATTTTTGCATCCCCCCTCCCTTCCTCTCCTAATAAGTCTAAAAATTACACAGTTGGTTCCCTTATTTTCTTAGAAGCTAATAGAAAGGACAGAGTTTAACACTACTCAATGAAACTAACACGATATGACCATTGATTAACAAAGCACAGCCTAATTCATCTCTTTATGTTAGACAGGCCCATAGTACCAGTATATACATACAAGTACACAATAGTAGTCCAAAGTCGGCCTAGAGGAAAACTCCACATCCATTGTAAAGAATTGGCTAACAATATATCGCTCCTAGTATTGTTTATCACAACTCAGCTCCAATGGAAGTATGTTTGAGGCAGCATATATTCATTTATTCTATTGGCCAACTTTATTGTGTAATATGACTCGATTATAGAACCCTTAGGTGGCACCAGTAAACTGCTTCAGAGAAGTTTCAAAGAATGAACAATGAACATAGAATTATAAAAGGTGTATGAGGCAACATGGAATCTAACAGATAGCACACACGAACATATAGGAGATGGATGTGATCTGACAAGTACTATGCTCATGGTGCACAATTTTGCACATGTATGTGCAATTGTACATAGTGATGTGAATTGTTATCGTGCAAAGCCTGTTGTGTCCTGAAACTAGGCCTGATAGTAGAGGTGTAAACACAATCAGTCAGTAAGCTTGTCCTTTGCTTGGAGTTGAAACAAAGGATATGAGTTACTTTGCTCGAGAGAAAACAAGCTTCATGACATGAGTAGTTCTTGCTCCATTTGACTTGAGACACACACTTGTATATAACTTTTGTTTACGAAGATTGCCATTTGTTTTTCTTTTTCTTGGAAAGGAACGTAAGACACACTCTTTGCTGACCCTACGCAACTCCAACTGGAAATGGAACAGTATTTCCACCATTTCCCCGAGCTTGGGCTGATTATCCAGCAAGAACATAGAAGAACATTGCCATGTAAGCACAAGCAACCCTAGGTATGCATGCGTTACCACCCGGCCGATCTTGGTTGCTAAGAATTCGATTCGATTGTGGCTGAACTCCAAGTAACTAAACTAACCGTTATAATAATCCACGAAGTAATCCTTCTCTTCCCTTCGCCTTGGATGTCCGGCCTAGGCCTAACCACCAGAGGAATTGAAAGGGGAAGCGAAAGATTGTATGAATATAAAACAACAGGGAACGTACGTACTGTGTGCTCAGTGCACGGGTAGCCCAGCGGCAGGAGCAGCTGCTCGCAGAGGCCGGCAGCGCCGGCGCGCGGGTCAATGCGGCGGAGGGCGTCGGTGGCGGAGGAGGAGCCGTGGGCCGCGCCGGCGACGCAGGAGCAGTAGAGGAGGAGGTGGAGGACTACGGCGAGCACGCCTGCCTCACCTACTCCCGGGCTCGCCATCTCCGCCGGCCGGGCGGGCAGCGGTGGGGTGGGAAACTGGGAAAGGGACGCGACGGTGCGACGTTTCTTGAAGAGAGAAAAGAAAAGGAGGTTTAAGTAGCTGACGGCGGCCAAATGTTTTGGATTTGGGTCGATTATATGAGATTAAATTTAGACGGAGAAGTGGGCAAGTTACCTAAAGTTAATTCGGTCGGCAAGCTAAGCTGTTACCGTAGTCGGAGACTGGGAAGACTTTTTCTTTTCTTTTCTCTGGTTAGATACTACGCGTCGCTATGAAAAAAAAATAATTCGGCATATCAAGCTATCATCATCAGGTTTATCTTATGTTATGTTTGGATATACAACGGTGCCTCCTAATCAAGCTTTGGCTCGCTTGCATTGCACCTCTACCACCATGCTCAATTTGTACTACTAGGAAGATTTGCGCGCCTACGCCGCGCCGTGCGAAATTTAATCTAACTTTTTATTTGTGAAAAAAGGCAGGAATATTCAAGATAATACACGTTTTGAAAAATATTAGAGATCGCTCTGGACAATATTAGATTTTGAGTTGCAAAAAAAATTATAGATGCGAGTTTAACACCCTATGCGTTCACCGGGTAACATAAGAGATCGAGCTGGAAAAAAAATTATCTCCCTTGATTTTTCACAGGGAAAAGCGAGGAAAAACGGAGAAGCGACGTACGAAAAACGATATTTTTGTTAAGCTCTTTAATTAATATTATATCCCAAACCACAAAAAAAAACCTATAGTCGCCGATTTGGGGGGAAACAGCCAACGAAAATATTTTTTCCATGGTCTGGAGAAAAAACGGATCGCGAAAATATATTTTTCAGGCAAAATGGAGAAAGAAAACGGTCTCACATATTTTTTTTGGAGGAAATAGCCACAAAAAACATTTTCCCTATGCTTCGGAGGGAAAACGGATCACGAAAACATTTTTTCCGGGCAAAACGGAGAAAAAGAACGGTTTTCCATTTTTTTTTTGGAAAAACGGCCAACGAAAATATTTTTCCCATGCTCCCCCATGCTCCGGAGGGAAAACGGATCACGAAAACATTTTTTCTGGGCAAAACGGAGAAAGGAAACGGTTTTTCATATATTTTTTTTGGAAAACGGCCGCCGAAACTATTTTTCGCATGCTCTGGAGAAAAAACGGACCCCGAAAACATTTTTTTCAGACAAAATGGAGAAAGGACCCGAACGTAAAGCGCGAGGACCTATTTGTTATAATTTTGGACCTGTTCGCTATTTTCAAAAATTAGAAAAGGGCTCACTCGCGATTCGTACTTAACGGGAGGTCCTCCATGCAAAACGACAAATCAGAGACCTAAACGTGAACCGGGAAAAATATTTTCCTCTCACATAAAATCGCGCAAGGACCTTTTTGTAATTTGAATAAATCCGAGGGGCTTTTCGCAAAAAACCAGGCCGCCACGTGGGGTGGCCGGCTGGGCTCCAAAGCCAGCAGCTATAAGGGGTTTACTATACCCTCCGCTCTGCCATAGCCCACATCGTGTCTACATCACTATGCCTAGACCGCACCACACGCCTAATTCCACCTGCATACCATGACATCATCCTAGCATCGCTCCACTTTTTGATCATGAGCTCCGCCCTAATCCGCATTGCGCCCTCTACCACAATGCTCAACTTGCACTATACCTTCTGCTCTGCCATATATAGCCCACATCGGGTCTACATCACTATGCCTGGTCCGCACCACACGCTTGATACCACTTGCATACCATGATATCATCCTGGCATCGCTCCATTTTTTGATCACGAGCTCTACCCTAATCTGCATTGCGCCTGTGTTGCCATGCTCGACCTATACATCACCCTAGCTACCTGTTTAACATTATGCAGTTTTAGATCAATAATTATGGTAAATTAAGCACATGTCAACGGTAGAAGTAAACTTGAAATGTTGATAAGAGCAGTCCCCCACAGTTTTGTTACTTTATATGGTCGTAGATAAAGAAAGGAGTGGATGGAGAGGAGTTACAGTCGAGTCACTAGCCAGGAAGCACTTTTCCCAATTCATGAGGATTTTGTATATAGGACATGGCCTCATTACCAGTTCTCTTAGCATCTAATCTTTTTTCAAATATAGTTCACACAAAACCCTTAAAAGGGCGGCAGCAATTGCAGAAAGCCTGTTTGTAGCAACACATCCATAGCTATACGTGCTAGTACTCAATTTCTTTGTGATGAAGTGAAGACACTACACACTAGAGTAGAAAGAAAGCGCACGTAAGCAAGCGCACTAGATTAGACAGCAGCAAATAGCGAACCAAACCTTCTACTCTGTCGGTCTTCCCGCCCTTATACAGCTAGTTTTAAATTGAAATTTGTGAGAGTTCAAGTCAAGTCCCTCTATCCCCAATAAAAAGCCCATTTTACTTCCTAACTATTGTACCAACCTCTATTTTTCATTAATGGTTCAAACAAGATTCGCTATCTTTCTTATTCTACTCTTTCACAAACGAATCTGAACTGATTTTTCTTGCAATTATGCGAACTTTGAATGCATCATTTCCTCCATTTCTCGGAACTTATCGTGGAATCTAGGCCCACTAGGACTCGGTGGGATTTTTGGTAAATCAAGTTCTCTTAGGGGTGGAAGCTATATATATGAAGCCTTTTCCATACTCTTGGGAGTACGTATTCCCACCTCCAGTATACCACGTAAATGAATGTGTTATACTCCTTTATCACTTTCGGTATACCCCAATAATAATTCTAAGATACTACAATGCAATATTGTTGAAAAAAATTCATCGAAGCCCTTTATTATTTTTGCTATATATCCTTTTCCATATGTAGAAAGAGTATATAAACAAATTATGCTATAAATAGTGGACTTTGATGAAATTTTTCATGAAACTCACTTTGGAGTATCTTATAATCGGTATTAGAGTATACTCAAAAGGACTCTTTATCCTTTTGAGTATACTCTAATACCGATTATAAGCTACTCCAAAGTGAGTTCCACGAAAAATTTCACTATTTATCTTATAATCGGTATTAGAGTATACTCAAAAGGATAAAGAGTCCTTTTGAGTATACTCTAATACCGATTATAAGATACTCCAAAGTGAGTTCCATGAAAAATTTCACTCTTTATCCTTAATTTTGAGCATACTCTAATACCAATTATAAGATACTCCAAAGTGAGTTCCACAAAAAATTTCATCAAATTCCACCATTCATAGCATAAATTTGTTTATATATTCCCTTTACATATGGAAAAAGGTATCTAGCAAAAAATAAATGGCTTCGATAATTTTGTTTCAACAATGTCACATTATAGTATCTTAGAATTATTATTGGAGTATACTGAAAGTGATAAAAGGGTATAACACATCCGTTTTAGTGGTATACTAGAGGTGGGAGTACATACTCCCAGGAGTACAAAAAGTCTTCGTATATAAGATTTTCATATATAGGAAGCCTTTTCCGTACTCTCAGGAGTACATACTCCCACTACTAATATACCACGTAACTCAGCAGTCCGTTGCGCTGATTAATGCGTTGCATAGCTCGGTCGGACTGAGTTAAATGGCCCGAGCGTACAATAAGCTATTCTACACGCAAGTACAAAATAGCATATATATATATATATATATATATATATATATATATATATATATACCCTCCCTGGTCACAAATAGTAGTCGGTTTGGGATACGTTGAAAGTTTAGCTAATAATATCTTTTTAAATATTTATATTGGATGGATGAAAATCATATGTGTAGATTCATCTTGAAACGTACTTTCATAATATTATAATTTTATTGGATTTTTTAAATATATTACAATAAAAATTAGTGGTCAAAGTTGAATTTTGGGGACTGTGTCGATGTCCAAAATGACTACTTTGTGACCGGAGGGTGTGTGTGTGTGTGTGTGTGTGGGACAATTACCTGGGGCACCATGATCCAAAATAAGTATCCCCATATCTATTTGCATGCCAAAATTTTTGAAATTTTAGGATGTTGAGTTTAACTAGTTTACTAACTAGTTCAAACAAGTTTGAACTGAAATTCAAACTAGAGTTTCCTTTTCTGATGGCCATCCTGCAGCTCCCACTCGATGGCGCTAGCCCCGAAGGCCAATATGTTATTTTACTGAATAGCAGACTTTACAATTTTGTAACTATTTTCTTATACAACCCTAAATATAGCAAATCATAGTATCTGTGAAATCTAGGGAAACTTATCTAGCTTTCTATAGTTATGGAAATAATTTAATTCGCACTACTACAAAATGGTACAACACTATCCCTTTATTTAGGTCGGTTCCCATCTTTTCAGAAAAAAACGATTGTGATAGATGATTCGGTGATCAAGGTGTAATATAGTGGGGAATCATCAGAACCAATTGTGATGTACACGTGTATATCATAATTGATTCTTAGGTGAGAACCGATTGTGATGTGCATGTGTACATCGCAATTGGTTCTAATCTCAGAACCGATTATGATGTTGTAACACCCCAGCATCTAGTATGCCCTGGATGTCACCAACATAGCAAGAATAGGAACTAAATAGCACAATTAAGAATAAATTACAGCAAGGGTGTAAATGCTTGAAATGAAATTTTGGCAGCATATACTTTGTTTTTCCATAGATTTCAGCATCAATAATCATAGCATGGCAAGATAGCATAATAGAGAACAATTCTAATACGATAGCTAAGGATTTCATCAACCATTCAAGTCCATCACATACTTTACCCATCACATAAACCAATTATGAATAAACATTGAATCATGGGCATCGACGAGGCAATTAACCATTATAACATTGAGCCTAACGACCAACATAGTTGAGGGAAACGTTTGGTGGTGTTTATTTGAATAAAGTTATGTGTGGATGTGCATCTAGCTCCCTTTCCCACATGCCGAACTCAAGGTACCTAAAAAAAACTTCAAACAACAAGCGTGAGTTCATCACTCAGCAAAGTGTACTGCAATGGATTAGAGCATCAACATTAATCAATAGCATCATTATTACATATCATAACACATCGTCATAAGCATCTCATAGTACAACTTCATAAACATCTCATAATCATCTCCATGAACATCTCATAATCATCTTCATTTATGCAATGCGATGCGATGCACATGTCTCTTTGAAGCACATACCGGTATTGCCGAGTGCACACCCGTCGGCGTGCACACTCTTTCCCCTTCCATCCCGTAGATGGAGGGTGCCTACTCCTCGCTTCCATTCACAACTGTAGATGGAATCACGAGGTAGGTCTTACTCAATGGCGCTCCGGATTAGTCATAACTTTCTCACCGACCTCACCGGACTAGTTATAACTTTCTCACCGTCCTGGCCAATCCTCATGCCATGTATGCAAATATGCCATAAACATAAACATAAACAACTTGCACATAAACTCAACTAAACATGGCATAGCATCATATTAAACCATTTTCATCATATCGCAAGTAAGAGTCAATCATGGCATCATAACATAAAACATGTGTAAACCATCTCAATATCAAACATTACGGCTCCCTAAGCCACAACCACTACAATACACTTGCCTTAACCCTTCGGAACAGTGTGGCGAGATGATGATGCCACTCCTGGGGTCACACCACCTGCAAATACATGTTTTCCACTCAATATCATACACCCGAGCAAGTACAAAACTCAAAACACAACGATTCTACCCGAAACCCCGAAAACCTCAAAAAACAGACCAATCTGTCCGTCGGGACAGCGGGCTTCCAACAATCATAACTTGAGTTCTAAGACTCCAAATTAAGTAAACGAGTACATTTTATCGTATCTTAGGAAATTTCCTAGCTTTTTCTAAGTATTGGGAAAAACTGATTCGGCCTCTAAAATTTCCTAATCTACAGATCGACCCGATCTGTCCCAATCGCGTCACAGTTTTGAACACGTTCGGTAAAACAGCCATAACTTTCAAACGGCTGATCGGAATTATGTGTTCTTGGTGTTCACTGAAAGGTAATTGAAATTATATACAACTTTCTCAACATACGGATGCCCAGAAAAAGGCCTCTAAAATTGCGAAATCTTAAGCCCTAGGTCGGACGCCCAAACTACCCGAAACAGAACACCATGCAAACTCTATATTTCATCAAATCTAACCAATGGCAGCACAACCTTTTGATCTAATAGCATGAAATCCTCCATTAACGTAGCACCTAATCCACCCCAAATGTTTCCCATCCCCATACCTTAGCCCGACGAATGAAGAACCGACGAACACGCCTCCCGATCGCCCGATCTTCCTCCACGCGCCAATCCCGCCGGATCCTCTCGTCGTGGAGCTCCCCAATGGCAAGGGCAACGGCATGGAAGAGCGTGGCAGCAAGGGGTGGGGGTGGAGCTCACCTAGGGCCGGCTAGAGGTGGTGGGGAGGAAGGGGAAGGATGGCCGCATGGCATGGGGTGGGGGAGAGAGAGGGTGGCGGCTAGGGTTTGAGGGAAGTGGGGTGGGGCGCAATGGGTAGGGGCAGCAGGGTTTGCTGCCCCAAAACCCCCTCCACATGGGCTAGATTCCCCCCACCTTCGGCCCACAATGATCTCCCCAAAGCCCAAGCCCCCCCGAAAGGCCCAATTCCCCCCAGAAAGGCCCAAACTTCGGAAACGGCCAAAAAACACGCTACAAAAATCATACCGTAAAGCCACAAACTATAAAATCACAATTTATAATGTTACATTTTTAAAAATCATGTTCTGTAGTGTTACAGATGTGCCTCTCCGCTAGGTTATATAGGGCCTGTTTGGTTCATTATCCATATGAGCCATTCCAAAATTTTTGGCGGGCGCACAAAACGTTCATCAAAGAAACCCTTCACCACAATGCTAGCAGTTGGCTGCACCTCCCTTCATCGCGATAAAGAAGCTCTTCCTCACTTCAACTCCCCTCTGAAGCACTAGCTAGGGTTCCCTGATGAGGACATCACTGCCATGGATACGGCCACGCCTACACATCCAAGTGAAACCAATGATGTAATATAAGGACCAATTATTCGAGCTCGTGCACGTCAATTCAATTGCCAGGTGAATGCGTCCTCGGGTTGCACACAAATATTTTAATGGATGGAATGCTATTTAATCTTTATGATGATTTTATTATCCTTAAGAACCAAGGAGAAGGACCTCCAAACGTCAAGCATGAAGCCAATTCTTCCAGTGCACAAGATCTACTCGGATTCGGCCTCCTGGATAGCACCAACTTAAAACGACCATAAATTTTAATCCACAAGGATGTTTGGGGTTTATGAGTACTGGTTTGAAAGGTTTCATCATCCTCTTTTGTCGGGACCCGAATTTGCAAATCCGGACCCACTGTGTATTCAACACTAGTCCAGGATCACGCTAGTGCACACAGTCTCAACATCGGTATATATCACAATCATACTCTACGAAATAGTAAAGTGCTTTATTAAAAGGAAAATATAACTGGTTGCTCGACCTTATGGTCAAGTTACAAAACTACGCCTCGCAAGGCTAAAGTCTTACTCGAATAAATTTGCAGTGGAATATAAAGAAAACGCGTGGTGCCAACCAATATGCCACAGGCAACTGACTAGGCTCACCCCTAGTTCGTAGGCTCCTCCTGGAACTCCTCCTCCAGAGCGGGCGTCGATTCTTCTTCAACTGGTGTTTGTATTGTGGCAAGGGTGGGTACTTGGTACTCAGCAAATCATGCACAGAATGCAAGCTAACTTTCTATATGCATGGCTTATTACAAAGGATAGGCTAACAGGTATATTTGCAGAAAAGCAGCATGTGTAAATACAGTAATAGATTGCAAAGCAGTAACACAATAATAAATGTAATAACTTTCGCAATAATTGCACAAGTAAGCATTTCACATCCTACATCCAATTTCCAGTTCCAACCCAACCATTTTCCGAAGCCAAGTTATTTTCATGAAAGTCTAACCCTTGACTGTAATCCCCGAGTAGTGTCCAATACCGCGGACTCGGCTATTCGAATAGGTTTCACACTCTGCGGAGGTTATGCACTTTATCCACAAGATACAGCCAAACACCACAAAGGCGAGTGTCCGTAACAAAGTCTTTCGGAAGCCTCTAACTACACAAGTGGACCTCCCCGGTTGTTGCGCACTAACCCTTCCCTTAGCAAAGGCGAAGTCTAGGCCAACCAACTGTTAGATGGGTACCTAGCCATCGCCCTGGTACGCTCCCCCGTACAACTACACAAAAGGTGTAGTTGACACCCCGAGGTTCCACTAGCAAGTTATCAGCAACTTATTCAACTAGGCCCGTCCCATTACAGACATGTGGTTGCACGTTTGACTCAGTTCAAAGGCTTGCAAGGTTAAGTCCTTAGGGTGACCAAGGCAAGACTGCCGAAGAACCAAAACGACATTCCCGGTGCCACTCATGGCCCACCAGATCATTCTTGCCACTTGCCCCGGTCTAAATTTATTTATCAAACCCCAATTGATTACCATGCACCACGTGCCATCGACATCATCACCAATAACACATGACACTTCTTCAAAACATGTTACATATCTCATTAAGTCAATATTACCATTTAATTATCCAAAATCATGACATAACTATGTGGCAGGTCTAAGCATTATACTACAATGATCTAAATACCCATGTTGGCAATTTAGTAATGTCCAACTAAATAATCCACAACTAGGGTGACAAGGGTTCATGATACATAATTAAATAATCAAGGTGTCGTACTGCAAATTGGGCAATTATCTAATTTCCCAGAAATATTTAAAGCATTTTCTACTTAATTAAATATGCAATAATTTGAATTAAAATAATTTTCAAAAGCAGGGTCAACTTGATCAAAGCATAACTTGCCTTCAAAAAGTACTTGTTCAGGCTCTTGCACTTGCTCCTAGGTCAAAACTTCACCTTCGAAGCCTTCGGGCACTTCAACGTCTACTCGTAACGTGCAAAAATAGCAATAAATAAATAAATAATGGACAAAAAGTGTCCAAAAATTCAAATAAAATTCACCATTAAAAAGAGCTCATTTTTATAAAAAATTAGGAATTGGAATCACCCAAATCGGAGTTAAAACGCAAAAGTTATCAGCGTTTGAAGTTTGAAAAATCTAATAAAAGAATAAACCGAATTAATTCATTTATTTTTCTATTGAAAAATCCGATTATGACATCAGCATTGCGTCAGCGTGGATTTTGAATTTCCACCGATTTATTTTTCTAAAGGAAAATCGAATTATGACGTCATGCTTCATCATCCGGTCCACAGACCCAGTCTACAGCTCAGGCTCGGTCCACGGGTACACGCGTCACTGACACGTGGGACCCACTCGGATGACGTCATCACAACTTGGCCGAACGGCTCTGACAGCTGGACCCCACCGTGACGTCAGCATGATGTCACAGATGACATCATCTTGCGGTGGGTTGAGCCACTGACACGCGGGCCCAAGACTGACATCACGCGTGACGTCAGTGACGATCGGGCGACGCCCACGCTGACCGTGATGGCTTGGCTTCTGCACACGTGGCACGATCTGGGCCATTGGTGTGAAATCCAACGGTCCAGATTAGATCTAACCTCGCTACTGTGGGATCACGTGGTTCAATCTGGACCGTACGATTTGGATCGGACGGTCGGGATTGGACCTGGTTTTTGCATCACCGTGGGGGTGACGTGGCATGTCCCGGTGCTTGACACGTGGCTCAATCTACACCGTTCGATCTCGATCGAACTGTTGGGATTGCATCTAGCGCTACAATGCGGATCAACTCCAACCATACGATCTAGATCTAATCCTAGCATGGTGCAGTTAAGGCTACGTAGCTCAATCTGAGACGTTGGATCTAGATCCAACGGTTGATATTAGATCTAAAAACCGTAACGTGGAAATTACTCACGGGTGACGTGGATGAATCTGGGCCGTGCGATGAAGATCCAACGATGAAGGGAGCTCGCGGTTCCGGTAATGGCGCGGCGGAGCAGAGGTGGCCAGAGACGAAGACGACGACCAACCAAACGGCGTTTGCGTGGCTCTCCGGCGAAGTGAATGGTACTCCCAGGTGTGCCTCGTCGCGACGGTCTCGGATTTGACCACCAACACGGTGGAGGACGGTGGACGGGGGCGAAAACTTGCCAAAACCGAATGCTAAACCTAATTAACTACGGCGAGCAATCACGGGCGCAAGAGAGCTCTACGGGCGACGGCGGCTAGGGCAACAGATGCGCAAGGTGAAGTCGATCCTCACGCACGCACCCGCGCATTAAATACTGGCTCGGACGTCGAGATACGTGCGGATTCCGCGGCGAGGCGGTACGGGACGGCGGAGTCTGGCTCGGAACGGAGAGGCGACGTGGCGCAATCTGAGCCATCCACGCGGCTCAATCCGACGGCCATGCGCGCGGACACACGAGGACACGGGCACAGTCGTTGGATCCCAATCCAATGGTGCAAGGCACGTGCAAACGTGACTCAATCCTAACCGTTGGATACCGATCCAACGGTCGCACGCGAATAGGGTTTTGCTCAGTTGGTCCGGCTCGGGTCGGACTCGAGTCAGACTCAAGTCTGGCTCGGGTCGGATGAACAGTAAAACCCAGTTGGGTTTTTCCAGCGATTTAATAATTAAATTAATTTCTAGAAATTCAAATAAATCGAGAAAAATAGCAAAATACTCAGAAAAATTTTGGAAAAACTTTGAGGCATTTTGGACTCAAATAAAATATTTCCAACAAAACTTTATTTAAAATTTTAATTATTTAATTATCTCAAAAGGGAATAAATTCAAATTAAATCCACATAAATTCCAGAAAATTCCAAAAATTCTCAAAAGTGTGAAATACCATTTAATACACGAAAACAAAAAATTGGGGTGTTACAAACCTCCCCCTTTAACAGAATCTCGACCTCGAGATTCAGGGCTTACTAAGAAATAGGTCTGGAAATTCTTTCATAAAATCCACCTTTTGAAGCACTTGCAAACACCACACATATTTTCCAAATAACTCCAACTCTAGCCAAATAGAGCTACAAATTAAATCCCAAGAATTTCCAACACAACCCACTATGTCCATATGTTTCATTTTCAAATTTATTCCAAGGATGATTCAGTGCGAACGCGAAGGAGCGCGATCCACTCAAAGACTTTTGGGTGTAAATCCATACTCACAACACAAACTAAACAAATGGGCCAAAACCAAAGATCGACACCAAACACTACGAGTTTTGGGGAATCTCTGAAACTCAACATAAGGAACACCTCAACCGAAAGCATTCAACCAAGATAGCAAACAACCAAACCAGTCCAGAAGGTTTTAAACACCAGCTTAGCATGAGACCCACCATATCTAGTATTCCACTATCCTTAACATTTAAGCATTCAATATTCACTATTTATTCATCGAGAAGCCCATCATAATTCAACCAAAAGCTACATAACCAATCTTCCTCTAGTTACCTTTTCCAACACTTATAAATAAAGTTCATGACGATTATCAAAAGACAACTAACTAATACTACCTCATAAAGATCCCCACAGACCAACACATCATATAACAACGTATTCTCTATTTCAAACATGGTACTTCACCAGATACTTGAGCATGATCAACCTAACAATTTTATACAATCCATACGTCAATTTCTCGACAACAAAACTTACTCAATCAATAAATGACTTCAACACATAAATGTTATCTCTACAAGACAAAATTCGTGAGTATGATCTAGGATATACATTCATCAAGAATAAAATCCTACATCATGTTAATTATCCATGGTCCACTCCATCACAACATGTTACAATAACCTCCATTTTTAACAAGGATTTTCAACAATTAATCTAAGCCATTACCACCACTACTAAGTCGTCAATATCAATAATTTGCATAATCATCAATCAACAACATTTCCTTTAGCTACCCTATACATAGGTTATAACAAAATTACCACCACACAACATACTCCAACTATTTAAAATAGATTGAATACTATCATTAACACTGCCCTTAACAACATCATTAACAATAAGTCTTATGTCTTCTCAATTGATATCAATACTAGCATTGTATAGACTCAACTGGATACTTCCAAATATACTAGTAGTTTGCAACAACATAAATAGCAACTCTAATCAACTTCCAAGTTAAAGTCACTAGTCAACACGATTAAATTTCTCTATTAACATGTAAAATTAGAGCATCTTTAACAACCAGCAAAGTTTTTTTAACATTATCAGTAATTTACATCATCTTAATATTCTAACTATGCATCAGGGTTTTAAACTTTAAACATTATCGGGGGTCATAAGCGCTTTTATAACAAAGCAACAGATTCTAAGCATGTACATTAACACATTCAATCATTCTCGCTAAGAGTAAACTACAACGCTAGTAGTCTATTTATTCTCAAGCTAGAGATAACAACCGCATTGAATTGTTTCAACTCACAACTTAACTTAACAATACGTCATCCCATAAACCACATTGTTACCTACTACATAGCACGGACATAAACTTTTCTAAACACCTTCATGGGGCACGAACTCTTGACAAACATGATGCAACTCAACTTTTAAAGATAACCACAACTCAAGAACCAGAACGAACACAGATAGGAAATTTCTCCTTTCCAGGCAAGAAAGAAAAACAAAACTCCAACAGAAATGCAGGAGAGCTCAACTCTCAAATTCCCAAATTTGCCCACAAAACTCTTCAAGAAATCTCAAGATCTATACTTCCAAGAAGGAAGAAGGATGCACCAGGGAAAATCAAATGTTCATTAAATCTTTTCCGATAAAAGATTCAAACTTAGCTCCACCAACTCAAGGCTTGCACAAGGGGAAACTCCAACACTTTTTCTTAGATAGGGAGAACAACAACCACAAATGTTTCCTCCTCAAGACAGCTCGTAATGACCAACAAAACCGGTGTCAAAGCAAAATTAGCGACCAACAGATGCGCAACACAAAACCTTTCTTCTACGTCTTCAACCAAGGAAGACAAAACCACAAATCGCCTACGGAACAATCCGCGATAAATCAAATACCAAACACTTTTCTTTTGATTTCGATCGACTAAAACAAAGAAAACTAACCAAAACTGACCGTCAGAACGGTAAAGAACATCCATAGGAATCCACCACCAATCTCTTCTATTTGACTCCAGTCAACTACCCGACCTATAACAGAAAAGGTGAGCACTCTTCTCCTACAGGGGTTAATAATTCTTCGGTGATGGCGTTAACAGGCCACACTGTCAAACCACACCCTTACTATGAACAAAATGAGGTGACCGAACCCTTCGGCATCACAACCCCACTATATCACAAATAACAAGAACAATTCAATCATTTATCTCATAGACATAGCAACATGCATTATCAAATGAGGCATTCAACATCAAGGCTTAAATACAACATTTAAGCGTAAAGAAACGATACCCATACCCTTTCCTATTGTGCAGCCATGTGTGTCAAATTTTAGATTAGTTATACCACTTTTGCAAGTTTTAATGTTGCTATCCTATAACAAAATTTTATTTAAAACCTAAGCCATGTTTCTAAGTTATTCCACATCACATTTTAGTTATAACCTAAGGTATGACACTAAAAATACACATTCCAAGGACCTACAGCCCGCTCTGATACCAACTGTAACACCCCGGCATCAAGCATGCCTGAATGCTACCAAACATAGGCTAAACAACATCTAAATACCATAAATTAAGATAAATTACAAAAAAGGAGTAAATGCTAAAACCGAAAATTTCGGCAGCATCTCCTTTGTTTTTCCATGAATTGAAGCAACAACAATATGATCATAGGATATAGTATAAAGAATGACATCTAAATCATCAATAACAAGGGTTCTAGCAGCAGTATAAGCCTAGAATAAAGATTCCAACCATCTCATGAGCCAAACGAAGTAAATGAGGAAACCAAGCACACAAATTAACCATTGCACCAAGTTGCATGGCACTACTCTTATTATCATGACCAAGATGAATAAATTGTCTATAAGTGTGGAGCTACGTGTAGATGTGTAGCTAATGCCCTTCCCCGTATGCCGGTTTCATGGTACCTAAAACAACAAGAAAGCACAAGCGTGAGTTCAACACTCAGCAAGTATATTGCAATGGTACAAAAGAACAATTACATGGCTACAACAACTCACATCATGTCTATCATCTCATTCATGATCACATATCATTATCATCATCATCATGTATGCAATGCGATGCGATGCACATGACTCCTGGAAACTCATACCGGTATGGTTGAGTACACACCCGTCGGTGTGCACCCTCTCCCCCTTTCCATCCCGAAGATGGAGGGTGCCTACTCCTCGCTTCCATACACCACTGTGGATGGAATCACGATGTAGGACTTACTCATTGGCTCTCCGGAATAGTCATAACTTTCTCACCGACCTTCCCCGGACTAGTTATGACTTTCTCACCGCCCAGGCCATGTATCATGCCATGTATGCAACCATGCCAACATCATAAATAACTTGTACATTTACACATGGCATCATAAGATAATAAGCATATTCATCATATCAATGGCAATCATTAAAGCATGGCATGTGAACATATCATATATTCAATTTCAATCTAAACCAATCTAGCAAACTACAACCCGCTACCCATTCCAATACACTTGCCTCAACCACGGGCGACGGATTGGCTAGAAGTAGAGGGCACTCCCAGGGTCACACCACCTGCACATAGGTACCACAGACTCACAATCATGTCCACAAAACATTACGCAAACACTCTTCTACCCCGACATCGCAAACTACTCGCAAAACCCAAAAATAGAGGTCCTGTCCCGTCGGGACAGCAGCCTTCCAAAAGGCATAACTCGGGTTCTAAGACTCCGAATCAATTAAACGAGTACATCCTCGCGTAGCTTAGGAAATTTCATAACTTTTTCTAAGTATATGGAAAGACTGATTCAGACTCTAAAGTAGTTTAATCTACAGAATACCGTGATCTGTTCCAATCACGTCACAGTTTTTAATACGTTCGGTAAAACGAGCATAACTTTAAAACGGCTGGGCGGAATTGAACGTTCTTTATACCCACTGAAAGGTATTGAAGTTACCTACAACTTCTTCAACAGGTGGATGACCAAATTCTGAATCTAAATTGGCGCAAACCCAAACCCAAGGTCGACTGCTCATGCTGCCCGAAACAGAGAACGTGGCAAACTCTAGATTTCATCTAATCTACCCAATTACAGCACCACCAATTGATCTAAAAACATGATATTAAACCTTAGAACAGAACGTAGACCAACCCCAAGGATTCCCGTGGCCATACTTTCGCCCGACGAATGAAAACCCAACGGATCTCCTCCCGGTTCGCGCGATCTCCTTCCTCACTCCAAATCCACCGGATCTCCTCGTCGCGGAGCGCTCCAATGGATGGATCTTTGGGTTGGTGAGGTGGAGAACTCCCCTAGGGGTAGCAAGGGAGGTGGAGAGGTGGTGGAGGGGGTGGTGGCGCAATGGGGAGAGGAGAGGCGCATGGGGGTGGCGGCTAGGATGTGGAAGGGAGGGGAAACCCTAAGGCTAGGGGGGTGGCACCCAAGAGGGCTAGGGGGGCGCACAAGGAAGCCCAACCTGCTCCCTCCCTCTCTCATGGGCCCAAACTCCCTCCCACCAAGGCCCACGACTCATCCCCTTAGGCCCAAACTCCCCCGGAGAGGCCCAAACTCCCGAAATCGGCCCGGAACTGCGATTAAACTGCATAACGTAAAGTTTTAACCTCCGATTTCACATTTTAGAATGTTTTGACATCCCGTAGTGTCACAACCTTGCATAATCTTCAGTTATCATATCATATTATCTTATGACATTGAGTTAGGGATTCAAAAACTTTGTTCATACTAGTGTTGGCCGAAAGTCACCAAAAGAAAGAAAAGGGAAAGAGCCAAAAGGCCAAAGAAAAGAAAAGAAAAAGAGCAAAAGAAAAGAGTGGCCGGTCACACTACATTGAGAAAAACCCTAATTTGTGTCGTTATTTTTAGATTGTGCAATGTATTAATTAGTGAGCAATCTTTGTGCCCTTTTTACATTCTTGAAGCAATAAATTAGCGTCTCTCTTTGGCTTGTGCAATAGAGATTTTAGTTCTTCACTTATATTTTATAGCTCATTCCTTGATTGCATAAGTGCATTTATCTTTGCGTGTGTGTTGTCTTGAAATTCGCTTATAGCTTTAAGATCGGCAACTAGGGCCTGTGAATTCTAGTTTGGATTATTACTTATCATTACAATAACTAAAATTACCAAATTGCATAGGAAATAAATATAGCCTATCCAAGCTCTACATCCTACCCCGTATGTTTGTTCGGTCCCATGGCAATCGCTTTATCCCAGCTTCAGAGAACTTTTGACCACGCCAACGGCCGTCAACACCCGCTGCACGGTAAGAACTTGTAAGAGCTTTGGTAATAGGCTTGAGTGTTGAGAGACTTGCCACCACCTCCTGGTAGTTAATAGGAAATTATACCTGTGATTTTTGTTTTCTTATCTTCTACTAACCATGTCAGGTGACGAGAGTTCGCTGCATCACTCTCCATGCACGAAGGGAATTGTTGCTCGAATGTCGCTGCAAGAAGACCGCCTCCGGTCTATCGAGACTGCTCAAGGAGTTGCTAACACTACCCTTGCTACTATTTTGTCTAGACTTGATACGCTTGCAGGTATTTGTAGGGGATACGGGTAGGCTACGCTAGCAACAATCAAAAATTTCTACCGCGAACACCCAAGATCACATGCAAGTAGGGGATCATGGATCGTAACCCTTGATGCGCCGATGCAGCGGAAGCAGATGTGTGCGCGTAGAGGAAGTAGTGGTTCACGTGCCGATCAACGCCGAGTGGTTCCCGACCTTCTCCGAGTGGTTCCCGATCTCGTCCGAGTGATCCTCGATCTCCTCCAAGTGGTTCCCGATCTCGTTCGAGTGATCGCCAACCTCTGCCGAGTGGTCACCGGGTGGTCGCCGACCAGCGCGTCTGCGAGCGGCAGCACCTCTACTGGTATCCACACGTACCGAGCAGGAACGCCGTGCGGGGTGTGCTAGCACCTCGCCACACAGCTAGGGTTTCTGGGGAGCAGGAGGGGTGCGAGACGGCTGAACGTGGTGAGGGTTCTCATCATCTATCTCGCACTGTTCCGGGCCTCGCCTTTTATAGACACGCTAGTGGGCCAAAGCCCGCTAGGTTTCCATCTCCAACACGGATCTCATCCACGCACAAACCCGTCAAACTATTCCAACTCGTTAAGTGTGTGACCCGTTAGGTTCAGTGCAAGTCGGACATGAATCCGGAAACCTGTTTCCAATTCATTGATCAACAGGCGGCACCTAGCAGTACGTACGCCTTCTCAAGGGGACCTCGCGCGATGGATCGATAAGATCGATCCTATGGAAACTGAGGCATTCTGATGACTCGAAATCGGCTTGATTTGATAAATCCGATTGAATTTCCATAGCGTTTTCATAGATGCGATCAATCCCTTTGCCTCACGATACCAGTCAAGCTAAAGGCGAGATGCGCGCCACCCTTGTTGATAGCTCGACCACTTCACTCGACAGTGTGATGGATACAAACTATGACTAACTCCTTAGTCACATTAGCACGGCCGTGCATTTTCCCTATCCATCCACACGTGGGGCCCAGAGGTATCTCTCCCGTTATCTAGGAGGGGCAAATTCCATCTTGATCATCACACCCTTGGTGATGTATCGTGGCATACCCAGTAGTCATCTTTATAACTACCCTGGTACGGTGTAGCGTTTGATGATACCAAAGCATACAAGTTTACATGCTAGGTATCCATGACAATCTCAGGTCTAAGGACCATATAGGCGTACCACTCGAGACTATACGCTGATGGCACTATAATAGATAACAACTCACAGCGTCTCGGAGTGGGTCTTGTCCGACTACCCATGTTCTCCGACATATGTCCACATTTATTGGTTCGATATCTCCATATCTATGGTATGTGAAACATTACCATCAACCAATACATGTGCTGATCAAATCATCACCGCTCCTCGTAATGATATGGGTCAGGGACCCGTTTAGAATAATGTCGCTTGACAATGTGTTTCACAATCAGATCGTATCCAATGAACAAAGTCGTAACATATATTCAGGGAACCGATAAACAAAGTTATCATTATTACATGAACAAAGACGTATTACAATCATCACTATGATTCATCTAGGGCATATTCCCTTCAGTATTGCTCCAGGAACTTCCAGTTCTCCACCTCGTCTTCTAAGCAACAAAAATGGCATACTACATGCTCAGGTGCATGTTGATGATGATTCCCTAGGTAAGGTTAAATTCGCCATTCCACCTTTTGATGGTCAATATGATCCTGATGCCTATATTAATTGGGAGATAGCAGTAGACAAAGAATTTGGCAAGTATGATTTGTCTGAAAATGAAAAGATTAGGATTGCTGCTAGTGTGCTAAATGGATTTGCATTAACATGGTGGAAGCATATTTGTAGAAAAGAGAGAAAACCTAAAAATTGGATGGCCATGAAAAGACTTATGAGAATTGATTTTGTTCTTGAATATCATACTGAATTTTTGTATACTAGACTCCAATACTTGAAACAAGGAAATAAATGCGTTAAGGAATACTATGAACGATTGCAAACTCATTTGTTGCGTTGTGGTTTAGTTGAATGTGAAGAAGAAACAGAGCTTAGGTTCATACGTGGACTTAATCATGAAATTCAGGATGCTCTTGTTGATGAAACATATTGTTCTTTTTTAGAATTGGTTGTATGTGCTTGTAGAGTTGAAAATATGCTTGCTGAATCCTTGAAAGAATCATTAGCTTCATTTGAGGCGCCCATTGTTGCACCTTTTTTTGTAGATAACATTTTGCAGAAAAGTGAGCACCATCGAGAGAATGATGTATAAGAGCATATGGATTAAGAAACGATCAGTACTACCCCATGTGTAAGTGAAGAGATAATAGTTTAAGAAACGCCTACAACAACTGATGAGAACTTACAAGGTAATGTAACAGGTATGGACTCTACACATGGAGAAAATAATTTTGAAGAGTTAAAACAGTCCACAAATCATGCTATCGTTGAGTAACTATTAGTGGAATAAATTGCTAATTTTGTTTTGTTACAAGATGATTTGCTTGCTATTTCTTGTGATAAAGAAGAGTTGTGTGATAATACTTCACTTATATCCATGACACAACTAGTGAATGGATATGTTACTTTTGTTAACACACTAGATCCTTAGTTGTATGGTGGCTAAAATTCCTGATTTATCATGTTATTGCTATCGTTCATTATGCTATCTTGATATGTTATGATTGTTGTTGCTCCAATTCATGATAAAACAAAGGAGATGCTGCTGAAATTTCGGTTTTAGCAATTGCGCCTTTGCTGTAATTTATTTTCAAGTTGTGGTATTTAGGTGACATTTAGTTGCCGGGGTGTTACAGGCTCTAACCGGCCACACTGTTAAACCATAAGCTTCCTACGAACCTTGCTTAATCACAATAATAAGAACTCAATCAATTATTTCATAAGCATAGCAACATACATTACTTAATATAGCAACATACATTCATTATCAGAGCTTAAATATAACATTTAAGCGTAAGGCAACGATACCCATACCCTTTCCTACTGTGC
Organism: Rhipidocladum racemiflorum; assembly: GCA_036346355.1. Classification (NCBI taxonomy): domain Eukaryota; kingdom Viridiplantae; phylum Streptophyta; class Magnoliopsida; order Poales; family Poaceae; genus Rhipidocladum; species Rhipidocladum racemiflorum. Next base: position 41,398,070 of record CM070591.1, read on the forward strand.
ATCCATGTGTGTCAAATTTTAAATTAGTTATTCCAATTACACAAGTTTTAATGTTGCTATCCTATGACAAAATTTTAAGTATAACCTAAGCCACGTTTCTAGGTTATCCCACATCAAAATTTTAGTTGACCCTATAGTATTTCACTAAGTTCATACACCATGGACCTGAAGCCCACTCTAATACCAACTGTAACACCCCAGCATCTAGTATGCCCTGGATGTCACCAAACATAGAAGAAACAGCAACTAAATAACACAATTAAGGACAAATTACAGCAAGGGCGCAACTGCTTTCAACGAAAATTCGGCAGCATCTCCTTTGTTTTTCCATGGTTTGAAGCAGCAGTAATAATATCATAAGCAATAACATTGTAACACCCCAGCATCTAGTATGCCCGAATGCTACCAAACATAGACTAAACATCACCTAAATACCATAAATAAAGACAAATTACAGCAAAGGCACAAATGCTAAAAACCGAAATTTCGGCAGCATCTCCTTTGTTTTAACATGAAATGAAACAATAGCAATATCATGGCAAAATATATCATAACATAAGACATCTAAAGCAGCAATATATAATGGCTAAAGCATCATCATAAGCCAATAAAACCAAATCCAACCACTCCATAATCTATAGCTAAGCAAATAAGGATCACAAGCACACTAAATTATTCCATACACCAAGTTCATGGCACTTATTATGATCATGACTAAACAATGGTAAATGTGGCTGGAACTATGTGAAGATGTGTAGCTATTGCCCCTTCCCACATGCCGGTGTCATGGTACCTAAAAACAACATAAAACACAAGCGTGAGTTCATCACTCAGCAAGTATATTGCAATGGACCATAAAAACAATTTATTGTAACCATCACTAAATACCATGATCAACACCATGAATACCATATCATTCTCATGTCTCATCATCATTGTACGCATTTCATCATCATCATGTATGCAATGCAAATGCTCATATCTCCACGAAGCACATACCAGTATTGTCGAGTGCACACCCGTCGGCGTGCACCCTTGTAACACCCCAATTTTTGCTTTTCTTGAATTTTAATGTTATTTTGCACTTTTGTGAATTTTTGGAATTTTCTGGGATTTATTTGGATTTATTTGGAATTTATTTGAACTTATTCCCTTTTTAAATAATTAAAGAATTTAATTTTACAAAAATAAAATTTTGTTGGAAATATTTTATTTGGGTCCAAAATGCCCTAAAATATTTTCCAGAATTTTTCCAGAATTTTTCTGATTATTTTGCTATTTTTCTTGAATTATTTGAATTTCTAGAAATTAATGAAAATATTTAATCGCTGGAAAATCAAACCGGGTTTTACAGTTCCCCCGACCGAGCCCGAGTCGGACTCTAGTCTGAGTCCGACCCGAACCACGTTCGAACCGGACCGAGCCGGACGGAACCCTAACCGCCCGACCGTTGGATTTAAATCCAATGGCCGAGAGCGAGCCACGTCACCCGAGCCCGACTCCGACCGAGCCAGCCAGGTCACTGAGCCGGACCCGAGCCCAAACCCCATGACCATTGGATCTTGATCCAGCGGCCGAGATTGCGCCACGTCGCCCTCTCCGAGTTGCCGTCGGACTCCGCCGCCCCCCGTGCGTGGGCCCTCGTTTTCCACGCGTTTCACGGACGTCGAGGGGGTATTTAATGCGCCGCCACCCGTGTCGTAACCACCTCTCCCGTGCGCACCCGTAGCCCTAACCCATCGAGCTCAAGCCGCCGTGGTTGCGCTGCAATCGCTCACCGCAGTTGGTCGTGCGTTCCGCCGCGGTTTCTTACAAATTCCGCCGCCGTTGTGGCCAGATCCGGACTCCTCGCGTCGAGGCGCACCCGGAGGTACCATCCACTCCGCCGGAGGAGCCCCGCAACGCCGTTGCCGTGGTCATCGTCTCCGTCCCCGGCCAGCCCAGCTCCGCCGTGCCATTGCCGGACTCGCGAAGCTTCTCCGCCGTTGGATCTTCATCGCACGGTTGAGATTCGTCCACATCATCCCCGGGTAATTTCCACGTTTTAGTTTTTAGATTTGTTTCCAACCGTTGGATCTAGATCCAACGGTTTAGATCGTGCCACATAGCTGTAGACTGCACCGTGCTAGATCCATTGCCAGCCGTTAGATCTAGATCGTACGGTTAGGGTTAGCCGTGTTGTCAGCGTTTGATTGGATCTCGACCGTCCGATCGAGATCGAACGGTCCGGATGGACCGTGCTGTTCGCAACGTGTGAGACCCAAATCTGACCTGGGCCGTTGATTTTCAAATCAACGGCCGAGATCTAGCCACGTGGCCGGAAGGATGACCGTCACGGTCGGTGATCGCCGCTTCGATCGCGGCCCGACGTCACGGTGGGGCAGCGTGTCGGCGGCTCGACCAACCGCACCATGACGTCACCGCCGACGTCCGCGGTGAAACCCGGTATCGGCCGTCCTCAGCGGCGTGATGACGTCACCGGCCGACGCTATCCGAGGGGTCCCACATGTCAGTGAGACATGAACTCGTGGGCCGGGTCCACGGTGGACCCAAGCCGAACCGTGGACCACGTCCATGGACCGGCTGACGCAATAATCCGATTTTTCAATAGAAAAATAATTCGGTGGAAAATCAAATTCCACGCTGACGTCATGCTGACGTCATAATCGGGTTTTTCAATATAAAAATAAATGGATTAATTTGGATTATTGTTTTATTTGAATTTTGAAACTTCAAACGCTTATAACTTTTGCATTCTAACTCTGATTTGGGTGATTCAAATTTCTAAATTTTTATAAAATTAAGATCTACCTAATGATGAATTTTATTAAATTTTTGGACCAAATTTTTTCTCTATAATATTATTTAATTGATTATTTAAACTTTAAATGCTTGTAACTTTTGCGTTTTAACTCCGATTTTGACGATTCAAATTCCTAAAAATTTATAGAATTATGCTCTATCTGTTTTTGAAGTTTATTTGAACTTTTAAACACTTTTTGTACTGTTTTATTTATTTATTGCTGTTTGCACGCGTTACGAGTAGACGTTGAAGTGCCCGAAGGCTTCGAAGGTGAAGTGTTTACCCAGGAGCAAGCTCCAGATCAAGAACAAGTACTCTTTGAAGGCAAGTTGTGCTTTGACCATGTTGATCCCATTTTCAAATTAATTTGATTTAAATTATTGCATGCTAGTTAAATTAGAAAATGCTTTAATTAATTTTGGGAAATTAGTTAAGTGCCAACTTTGCACTATGACACCTTGATTATTATTTATGTGCCATGACCCCTTGTCACCTTAGTTGTGGATTATTAGTTGGACATTATTAAATTGCAAACATGGGTAATTAGACCGATGTAGTATGCCTTGCCACGTGACATGTTTTTGAAAATTACATGATAACATTGACTTAATGAGATATGGAACGTGTTTTTGAGAAGTGTCATGTGTTGTTGATTTTGATGTTGATAGCACGTTGTGCATGGTAATCAACTGGGGTTTGATAAATAGATTTGGACCAGTGCAAGTGGCAAGAATGTTATGGTGGGCCAGTGTGGCACCGGGCAAAGCTCGTAACTATGATTCTAAGACATACAATCATTAAGGATAAAATTCTACATCATGTTAATTATCCATGGTCCACTCCATCACAACATGATACAATAACCTCCATTTTATCAAGGATTTTCAACAATTAATCTAAGTAATTACCACCACAACTAAGCCATCAATATCAATAATTTGCATAGTCATCAATCCACAACATTGCTTTTAGCTACCCTATACAAAGGTTGCAACAAAATTGTCACTACACAACATACTCCAACTATTAAATTAGATTTAATAAGTTAGACCTTCATGAAACTCTTACAATAACATCAAACAACAAAACCTATACCTTTCCAATTGACCTCGATACTAGCATTTTAGGAACACGGCTGCGTACTACCAATCATGCTAATATTTTGCAACAACATGAATAGCAACTCTAATTAACTTCCAAGTTAAAGCCACTAGCCAGCACGATTAAATTTCTCTATTAACCCGTTAGATTAGAACATCTTTAAACAACCAGCAAAGTTTCTTTAACAATAACAACAGTCTACATCATCTTAATGTTCTAACTATGCATCAGGGTTTAAAACTTTAAACATATTCGGGGGTCATAAGCACTTTTAAAACAAAGCAACAGATTCTAAGCATGTACATTAACACCTTTAATAATTCTTGCTATAGAGTAATCTACATCACTAGAAGTTCATTTAATCTTAAGCTAAAGATAAAAATTTACGTTTATCTAATTCAACTCACCAATTAACTTAGGAGTACATCATTTCCATAAACCACATTGTTACCTACTACATAGCACGGCTTTTCTAAACACCTTCATGGGGCACGAACTCTTGACAAACAGGATGCAACACAACTTTTAAAGATAACCACAACTCAAGAACCAGAACGAACACCGATGAAAATTTCTCCTTTCCTGGCAAGGAAGAAAAAACAAAACTCCAACAGAAATGCAGCAGAGCTCAACTCTCAAATTCCCAAATTTGCCCTCAAAACTCTTCAAGAAATCTCAAGATCTATACTTCCAACAAGGAAGAACGATGCACCAGGGAAAATCAAATGTTCATTAAATCTTTTCCGATAAAAGATTCAAACTTAGCTCCACCAACTCAAGGCCTGCAAAAGGGGAAACTCCAACACTTTTTCTTAGATAGGGAAAACAACAACCACAAAAGTTTCCTCCTCAAGACAGTCCGTAATGACCAACAAAACCGGTGTCAAAGCAAAAATAGCGACCAACAAATGCGCAACACAAAACCTTTCTTCTACGTCTTCAACCAAGGAAGACAAAACCACAAATCGCCTATGGAACAATCCGCGATAAATCAAATACCAAACACTTTTCTTTGGATTTCGATCGACTAAAACAAAGAAAACCAACCAAAACTGACCGTCAGAACGGTAAAGAACATCCATAGGAATCCACCACCAATCTCTTCTATTTGACTCCAGTCAACCACCCGACCTACGACAGAAAAGGTGAGCACTCTTCTCCTACAGGGGTTAATAATTCTTCGATGATGGCGTTAACAGGCCACACCGTCAAACCACACCCTTACTATGAACAAAAAGAGGTGACCGAAACCCTTCGGTATCACAACCCCACTATATCACAAATAACAAGAACAGTTCAATCGTTTATCTCATAGACATAGCAACATGCATTATCAAATGAAGCATTCAACATCAAAGCTTAAATACAACATTTAAGCATAAAGAAACGATACCCATACCCTTTCCTACTGTGCATCCATGTGTGTCAAATTTTAGATTAGTTATACCACTTTTGCAAGTTTTAATGTTGCTATCCTATAAAAAATTTTATTTAAAACCTAAGCCATGTTTCTAAGTTATTCCATATCACATTTTAGTTGTAACCTAAGGTATGACACTAAAAATACACATTCCAAGGACCTACAGCCCGCTCTGATACCAACTGTAACACCCCGGCATCTAGCATGCTTGAATGCTACCAAACATAGGCTAAACAACATCTAAATACCATAAACTAAGATAAATTACAGCAAAGGAGTAAATGCTAAAACCGAAAATTTTGGCAGCATCTCCTTTGTTTTTTCATGAATTGAAGCAACAACAATATAATCACAGGATATAGTATAAAGAATGACATCTAAATCATCAATAACAAGGGTTCTAGCAGCAGTATAAGCCTAGGATAAAGATTTCAACCATCTCATGAGCCAAACGAAGTAAATGAGGAAACCAAGCACACAAATTAACCATTGCACCAAGTTGCATGGCACTACACATATTATCATGACCAAGATGAATAAATTGTCTATAAGTGTGGAGCTACGTGTAGATATGTAGCTAATGCCCTTCCCTGTATGCCGGTTTCATGGTACCTAAAATAACAAGAAAGCACAAGCGTGAGTTCAACACTCAGCAAGTATATTGCAATGGTACAAAAGAACAATTACATGGCTACAACAACTCACATCATGTCTATCATCTTATTCATGATCACATATCATTATCATCATCCTCATGTATGCAATGCGATGCGATGCACATGTCTCCTGGAAACTCATGCCGGTATGGTTGAGTACACACCCGTCGGTGTGCACCCTCTCCCCCCTTCCATCCCGAAGATGGAGGGTGCCTACTCCTCGCTTCCATTCACCGCGGTGGATGGAATCACGATGTAGGACTTACTCAATGGCGCCCCGGACTAGTCATAACTTTCTCACCGACCTTACCGGACTAGTTCTGACTTTCTCACCGACCCGGCCATGTGTCATGCCATGTATGCAAACATGCCAACATCATAGATAACTTGTACATTAACACATGGCATCACAACATAATAAACCATATTCATCATATCAATGGCAAACATTAAAGCATGGCATGTGAACATATCATATATTCAATTTCAACTCAACAAAACTAGCAATCTACAACCCGCTACCCATTCCAATACACTTGCCTCAACCACGGGCGATGGATTGGCGAGAAGTAGAAGGCACTCCCGGGGGCACACCACCTGCACATAGGTACCACACTCTCACAATCATGTCCACAAAACAGTACGCAAACACTCTTCTACCCCAACATCGTAAACTACTCGCAAAACCAAAAAACAGAGGTTCTGTCCCGTCGGGACAGCAACCTTCCAAAAGGCATAACTCGGGTTCTAAGACCCCCGAATCGATTAAACGAGTACATCCTCGCGTAGCTTAGGAAATTTCCTAACTTTTTCTAAGTATATGGAAGGACTGATTCGGACTCTAAAGTGGTTTAATCTACAGAATACCGTGATCTGTTCCAATCACGTCACAGTTTTTAATACATTCGGTAAAATGAGAATAACTTCCAAACGGCTGGGCGGAATTGGACGTTCTTTATATCCAATGAAAGGTATTGAAGTTACCTACAACTTCTTCAACAGGCGGACAACCAAATTCCAAATCTAAATTGGATAAAACCCAAACCCTAGGTCGACTGCTCATGCTGCCCGAAACAGAGAACGTGGCAAACTCTAGATTTCATCTAATCTACCCAATTACAGCACCACCAATTGATCTAAAAACATGATATTAACCCTTAGAACAGATCCTAGACCAACACCAAGGATCCCCGTGGCCATACCTTTGCTCGACGAATGGAAACCCAAGGGATCTCCTCCCGGTTCGCGCGATCTCCTTCCTCTCTCCAAATCCACCGGATCTCCTCGTCGCGGAGCGCTCCAATGGACGGATCTTCGGGGTGGTGAGGTGGAGAAGCTTCCCTAGGGCAGCAAGGGTGGAGGAGAGGGGAGGGGAGGCGCACAAGGTGGGGAGGAGGCGTGAGGGAGGGAGGGGCGCAAGGGAGGAGAGCAAGGGGTGGCGGCTAGGGTTTCTCTAGGGGAGGCGCAAGAGGTAAGGGTGGGGCGCACATGTGGGCTGGAGGAGGCCCCCAACCAGGTCTCCTACTCCTAAATTGACTCAAACTCCTCCCCACCAAGGCCCACGACCCTTTCCCCTAGGCCCAAACTCCCCCAGAAAGGCCCAAACTCCCGGAAACGGCCCGGAAACACAAATAAACCTCATGCCGTATGGTTTCAACCTCAAATTCCATATTTCATAATGTTTTTGACCTCAACATTCATATTTTATAAGGTTACGACACTCCGTGGTGTCACAATTATGATATAACTTGTGAAATTATTGTTGATGCTCCGTACCATGTAAAAACAAAGGAGATGTTGCCGAAATTTTCGGTTTTTGCATGTACTCCTTTGCTGTAATTTACCTTTAGATGTGGTATTTAGATATTGTTTAGCCTATGTTTGGTGACATCCAGGGCATACTAGATGCCGGGGTGTTACACAGGTATTGCCCCTTGCCCCCAACAAATCAATACTGATCCATGCATAGTCCATCACACAAATCTAGATAGGATTTAGTGAAAACCCGACACTGAATCATGTTCAATAATCATCGGGAATTCATAACACATAACACAAATGCATGTTAATCTATTGCTCAGTGACCTTGATTTCACAATTACAGTGTGTTATAAGTTGCAGAAAGGAAAATAGCAGACTAACAAAGAGAAGGGGGGAGGTTAGTGGCACTTAGCTTGCAGCATAGAGGTTGAGGCAGTCATTGCTGTAGCCTTAGGAGCGAACTCGGTGGCTGGCTTGGGACAGCCACCTGACTCTCTCACTTCCCTTGCCAAACACGCCATGTTCCCCTCTTCCCTACAAAAGAAAGTGAAAATCATGAGTTATTACTACTCCCTCTGATGCATCCCTCCCGGGTGCCCACTGCGTTCTTCGCGCCCAAATTGTATGGCGACGTGCCTCGCCTCGGCGAGCGGATCGCCTAACTGCCTGTGGGTGTGGGCCTTGGACCACGAGAGAAATACACACCTTGGCTGCCATAGCCAGGCTATAAGAGTCACATGTGGCCCCCAAAAGACTAGTCTGATGGGGGGAGGGTTGCTCTCCCTTTTAAGGTGGTATTCTCTCCCTTCCACAAGCAAGGTGGTACTATCATTCTCACCCTCTTGTTTCGGGACCTTGCTCTGATACCAACTGATGCATCCCTCCCGGGTGCGCACTGCTTCCTTCATGCCCAAATTGTATGGCAAGACGTGCCTCGCCTCGGCGAGCCGGATCGCCTAACTGCCAGGGTGTGGGTCTTGGACCACGAGAGAAATACACACCTTGGCTGCCATAGCCAGGCCATAAGAGTCACATGTGGCCCCCAAAAGACTAGTCTGATGGGGGGAGGGTTGCTCTCCCTTTTAAGGTGGTATTCTCTCCCTTCCACAAGCAAGGTGGTACTATCACCCTCCCATTAAAAATCAACTACAGAATAAATAACATAAGCTTCTGAGGATTCATATTATTCACATCTCAAGCTAATACTCTTAACCATGGTTAAATACTAGCTTATGTGCAGCAGTGACATTCAATAGATTGCCCAAAGACATGAACGCAGGTACTAAATAATAACACAACTATCTGTCTTCAGCTTATACCCCCCAGCAAACCCACACTAACTACAACAAAGAGCCAATATCATGCATTGCAGTGAAAAATTGGCCATGGTAGAGCATTAAAACACTCTAACTACACACCTATATACTACTCTGTCACTAAAATTCATAACATCAGTATACCTACGCTGGTATTAACCTCTGAACCATGCACATCTAAATCACAATAGTTAAAAACTCAGAACATAGTTAAACCTCTGCTCAATGTGTCTAATTCGCACTTGATTATTAACACAAGTTATCATCATACAATTTAACCACTGATCACCGGATGCATGCATAATACAACAACTGTCATAAGCATCAACATTAGAAACATCGACCGAACATCATCATCAAACTCAAAGGTGCAAATACTAGCAATCTTCCCCTTCAACATTAGATCATCTCAGCAGTTAATTATACGTGCAGAATATAGGAACCTGGTTTCTAAATCATAACCACATGACCACCAGAGAACCAAAGATGTAAGAATATGAAATTCAAAATAGTATTCCACATCCAACAGCACAGGTACTACCACGAGTACTAAGCTAAATTGAAACCTCACCAACAAATCAAGAGACTATATTAGCATTCCACAACAACCAGCAGCGTATGACTTCATAGTACATAAACTCATATTTGAACCAAGGAAATCACTATCCACAGCACAAGTATCGTCATAAATCCCTAAGCGATTTTGATATATTACCAATTAACCAGGATATCATTGGATATATGAAATCACATACAACTATCCTAATAATATGAGAACAGAAGAGGGTAGATCGAAGCACTTAGCTTCAGGTATGACCGTAGCCAAGGCTGGTGGAGTAGCCACCCGAGCCCCGAGAAAGAGGGCCGCTGGCCGGGGTCCTCGCTGCCGGAGTCGGGGAAACAGATGGCCCAAAAAAAATAGAAAGGAGAGTGAGTAGGGAAGGGGAAGGAGAAGTAGAAAGAAAGAGAGAAGGGGGTACTTAGCTCGGCCGGGAGAGGCGTCGGCGTCGGCAGGGACCGCTGTGTCCAGAAGGTGGCGCGATGCGGCACAGTAAGGGGGGATCAGAAGGCGGCGACCGCCACCCGACCTGGCTGGTCTGGGCGATGGCGAGAGGGAGGAAAGGAAGGAGGAGACGTGGAGGCCTCGGCGTCGGTTGAGGGAGAGGGCGGCGGCGCAGTGGCGGCTGGCACTCAGAGCCGAGGGGCGTAGGTGGTGGCGCCGCCTGGAACCAGAGAGGAGGAGAGGAGGCGGCGGCTGAGAAGCGGTGGCGGTGACTCGGGAGGATGGCGCTGGAGAAGGGAGAGGGAGATGCCTGCGAGAGAAAGAGAGCTTGCGGCGGCGAGAGGAGGAGAAGAGGCGGCAGCGTGAGAGAGGGAGGTGTGTCGGCCGAATGAGTGGGATGGGCAAGGGTTAGGTAGTTAGGGTTAGGTTTAGGGGGAGTGGTCGGGCCGGTGGGCCGAAGCCGGCTGGGCTGGCAAAATAGTAAAAAAAAATACATATAGCAAAATAACTATACATACACAAAATAATAATGTACATACAGATAAAATAATATATATATATATCTCAACCGATGCTAGGAATAAAAGAAAAAGGAAATAGGTAAGAAAGAGCTGTAGAAAATAAATTTAGTTTTATTTTCTTGTTTTTCTCTTTTCTTTTTTCTAAATTTAATCATAAGCTAATTCATGTCATATTCTCCCCAACTAAATGTATAATTTGAAGTTCACCAAACAAACTGCAAACAACACATTAATAAATTAGTTCATAAATGCATGGTTGAAAGATTACATTGTATCTAGAATACTATTGAGAAAATTCTAAATACTAAAGAATCATAGTTTTTTTCTAGAAAATAATGTCCGAGAGAAATCTAATACATTAAAAGCCAACTACTATTGTGGACAAGTCAAGACAAAATCCTTTATCTTTTTTTTCTTTTCTCCCTTGACAATTAAGTTTTAACTGCTTTAATTACTTATTTCATTTATACCATTAAATAACTTTATGTAACAATTTAACATGAGTGACTAAGATTGTGCAAAATAATTGCATTTAAAATCCTATCAAATAAGAAAAATACATATGTATGACCAATGTCTTTGCATCATGTCTTAGGAACACACATGTTTAAGATATTGCATCATGCTTAGGGTATACATAGGAAATGAGTTAAAACTTAAATTGAATTATTGCAAACAGTCATCTCAAGAGCTGTATAGGACACATAGGAACGTTTGTCAACACTGGCAAGCTGGACAGAGCTCACTCAAGCAAGTCACCCTTCGATCATGTCTTATGAACTGTTTTTGTGGGTTGTGGATTGTTTGAAATCTTTGCATGTGAACCAAAAAGTTGACTTCTAAATAAATTAAAATATGTCAATTGGATCGGTAGATCCATTGAGCAATTTTGATGAGATTGGACCAGAGAGGTCCAGTGTTAAACCATAACCCAGGCAGGGTTGTGGAGATATTTGGTTGGTAGAGGAGTTCAGGGAACAGCAACCCAGGTAGGGTTGATGTGAGTGTCAGGACTCCTCTACATAGCATATCACTTAAGGACATAACCAAAGTGACGCTTACTTCAGAAGCGGCGCAAACCGTGCTGACCATAGTCCTGGAATGGGATAAGGCTAAACTAATTAACCAACAAGTAGCTGACTCTACTACAGGTGAGAAGGTGATTGCTGCTAGGGGATGAGCAATCACCCTAGGGCGAGACGTCAAGGGAGGAGTCTCGACCCGCAAGCCTTTGGTGAGGCAAGGTGGTACTTAGGCAGAGATCAGAGTACGGTTGGCCAAAGGTTCTGTTTCCTTGGCTTAGCTGTGCGCCAAAGGTAATGCATACTTTGGGCAAACGTTATAAGCCAAGTAATGCTATGGGCAAAGCAGTACACCTCTGATCAGATTTAAAATGTGATATCACTCCTAGCTTCCAGGTTTTGGAAGTGCGTCGTGTGGGTTTTCCTCTAACACAAGTTGTAAGATCCCACGTTGCTCTACCGTCAATAGATTTCTAAATTAAAACTTGACACTTTTCAACAAATGGGTAAATGATGGTTATTTTGGATAAAGAGTTACCTCGGAGTTACGGCCTGGTGGCCAAAGGTATATAAATACATGGCTTGGTGGCCAGGAGAGTATATTTGAGTATATAAATTCATGCATCAACTTTCTGCGGCTTGCTGAGTACTGGAGTACTCAGCCTTGCTTTGTTGTTGTTTTTCAGACAGGTTATCCATGCTAATTATATTGGAATAGAGGCTGATGTTCATTGATAAGTGGATGTTGTTGATGCTGCTGATGGTGGGCTACAAGTAGGGGAAATTTGAGACCATGACTTGTGGAGTCAAAAAACCATCAGGATGGAGGTGCTAGAGTTCTATATCTGAATAAGCGGGCGGTGTAGTCTACACCGTAGTCAGACCGAAGGAAGCACTATATGTGCTATATAAATAAGGTACCGTCTACTAAATGGTGAAGTTATTTTGGCGCATGCCGCTGTTTTCCTTAGCTGATTTTGGCGCAACTCTGTTTTGCAATGGTCCCCGCCGTGTTTGACCCGGTCTGGCATGGTGGGGGCGTCACATCGGCCTTGCACACAACCGTACACGTTGATGCTAATATGTAATGTTTTAGTTTTATGCAGGCAAAGTATAGAGACAAGTAAAGTTTCTCAATTGGCAGATACCTAGTTTTAGCATCAGTCAACCGTTGGCTTATGTAAAATATTGGTTGTTCCTTGCTGCCCATTTCCTGCATTAAAACTGCTCCGATTCTTGTCTCTTCTGTCGATATGTATAATCTGAATGGCATCCCTTTCCATGGTGCCATCAACACTGCAGGTTTCGACAAAAATCTCTTGATATCATTGAAAACTCTTCGTTGATTGACTCCCCATATGAAATCATTGTTTTTTTATCCTTAGCAATGGGGTGAATGCATTAATCCGACCAGATAAGTTCAAGATAAACCGCCTTAAGTAATTGATCTTATAGGTCAACTTTTGGAGATACTTTTTTATTTTTTGGTGGTTGTGTATTGTGGGGGCTCCGGTCTTTGTAACAGTAACTCAGTTACTTACTGTTGCATCGGACTGGTATTGATGCAACCTGTTAGTAAGCCGATTACTAAATACAAACCGTACTCGGATTGAGGCCAATCAATCGGCATGACACACTCTGCTCGTGGTCGTATGACAATCGATTGATTCCAACCCGAGCTTCCCCGAGATATGTGTCTAGTGCTAGTTCCCTGGATCAGTAGCCTAGCACCCACATATTTCCCACAATAAGTCGCATCTCAACACTTAATAATAAAATGATTACAATAGCGCTGGTTTAATTACAATGAAATAATAATACAAGAAAGAAAATTCTGCCGATTGGCTACCACAACAAAAGAAAGAACCAAATCTGCAGCAACGGTAGCGGTGTGCCTTCCCATACCCAAAGGCAACCGACTGAGGGTGAAAATCCCAGATAACCGCTCAAACTCGACAGCCGCATCGAGGAACTCGTCGACCGACGCGTCTTCATTTCCTTCGACGCCGTCCTCTATGCATGTTGTTAATATAGAGCAAACGGTGAGTACACGTATGTACCCGCAAGACTTTAGTGTATGGAAACATTAATATAAATGCAGGCTATAACAAAGAATACAAGTTTCTACACTAAGTCTGTTTTGAGCACAAAACAAGATTTATTTGCAATAACATAATACATTCGAAACATTCGCAATTTGTAAAGCAATTGTAAAGAGATTGTTTTAATGAGAACAATAAACATAAACATTGATCCATAAACCAAGTTTTCCAACCATTCCATTCCCACGAACCAATAACCAAACTAACCTACCAAGCCAAAACCATTTTCCAAAACCAACTTCCGACCATTCCCATTAACCAATTCAACACCCAACCAAGTTCCAACCAAAACCGTTAACAGAACCGAACCAAGACCAGACAGAACCAACACCAGAAATTCTATACATTACAGTACTTCCCAAGCTGCTCATGACCGTGAGCACGGCTAATCGATTAGTTTATTTATATCTCTGCAGAGATTGTAAACTTTACCCACATGACACGTTCTAGCAATCATGTCAACCATGCCACGCGATACACAACGTACCCGTTTTGCTAGACTGTGATGAGACCTTTCGATAGGTTAGGATTTAAACCTTGCACCAGCCCGGTAATGTGCATCCCTTTCTACGGTCCCAGAGGATGGCCACTAGTGGTCCCTACGGCCCCCACTAGCCCATAACCTCCCCAAAGAAGGCATTACCATTGTATTGGGCAAACTCCCCCTCGATGCTTCCACGAGGGAGTCCCTAGAACACACCGACACGGCAGGTTTGTCCATACACCCCCGCCTCCTAATGATGCAAGACCCCAATCCTTTCAATTTACTATGTCAAGGCCATCCCATACTGGCACACGTGGTTGTACTGTTTGACCCAGTAATAGCATCAAGTTCAGTCCTTATGGTGAGTCGGGTGAGACCTTCCATACCACTTGCTATGGCCATAGAGGATCGGCGCTAGCGCCCCCTCGGAGCACACACTAACCCGCAACCTCCCCATAGCAAGGAACTAACCGAAACCAAGCCTCAGGCTTGCAATCCAATCCAATAACCATTCCAAAACCAAACAAACCAACCAAACCAAACCAAACCAACTAGACCAACCAAACCAAATTCCGAACCACCAACCACCATACAACTCGCCCGTGTCTAAATAGTCCTTTTCCATTTTTCAAAAACACCAACACGGCCAATTTCCAAACCAACACCCAACTCCGAACCATGGACCAATCCAACCAAACCGACCTTTTCTAGGAAAAATTGTAATTGATTGAGTTGTAATGTCATATAATACATTCTACGGCGTAACTAAGCATATGCGAATATTATTCATTATTACCCGAGTGGCATTTACTTTTATGCTTAGAATTAGCCTAAGGTTCAACAAGGTTCATAGATCACTTAGGATTAAGGAAATCCACCAATTCTAGGTTTATCTACCAATACCCACAACTAGCATCTTTATTCAACATACACGCATGCATAATAGTTTCGGCAATTCAAAAAAGAATTTGCAATTATAGGATCAAAATGGTCAAAGGAGGTGCTTCCCTGTTTGCTCTTTAACAACGTCCGACCCGGAACGTGGTCGGAATCGTCGTCTACCGAATCGTCAACGCCTGACAAAAAGGCAATGAGAACCATCAATGACGAATCAAACCAAGCAATTAAGAACCAAATACAAAAGTGAATCAAATATGAGAAACTAAGATCAAAAGAACTTGAAAAAGGGTTTAAACTTCACAGCTCACGCCGACAATATCGACACACAATTCCCGGTATTACAATTCAATCAGCAACACTGACCTTACGGCAGTACTACCGACCCCCAGTAGTATTGTAACAGTGGGACGATAATCTCGACGGCCGAGAATCAACATGGGGCGCCCTGGAAAACATCTACCAGAGTGTTGCTCACAGTACCACCGCTCGAGCAGCAGTATCGGTCCCAATCCTCCAGTAGTGTCGGGGTTCCAAAGGCCACAATTAGCACACTCTGGAAAAATACCTATCGGAATGTTGCACACAGTACTACCACTAGAGTGGTAGTGCCGGCCCCAACCAACGGCAGCACCGCGGCTCCAGAGGCCAAAGGTAGATCACTCTGGGGAAACAACCACCGATAAAATTAACCACGGTGGTACTGCTCAAATAGCAGCACTGGGATTCCCTCAGAAAGCTAAACCTACAACATTGAATCAAATAGGCAAAGGAAAGACCCAATACAAATCCCGGAAAACGAGGACTCGACGAGCGAAGGAAATCTAAACTTTTTCCATAAATCCGATAGTACCGGCGGCAAATGTGCGGTAGTACCGCCCTAGGCCGGCAGTACCGCACTGCTAACCCGGTAGTGCCGCTGGTCAGGGATCGAAATGGATGCTCTCTAGAAAAAAAGGCACCGGGGTTACCTCCGGTACTACCGTGAGGGCGGCAGTACCGGCCTCACAGCCCGGTAGTGCTAGCCACCTAGAGGTCGCAAGAAGCACTCTCTGGACTTTAACTGCCGACGTTGTGGCCATGGTAGTGCCGCTCGGGCGGCAGTACCGGCCCCACAACGGCGGTAGTGCTGGCCTACAGAGAAACCCAAAACTGTGAAAAGGAAAAATTGTGCAACCGAGTTCAAGACTTCATGGCAAAGGTGTGCCTAGGTTCCTAGCGATGCCAGGGACCTATTCACATCGGCCACGACAAGTTTCGAGCTCATTTGCCCGAATTTCCCCTTTTTGACCTAATGAGAAACAAAACAACAGAAAATCGGATTTCAACTCAAAAGGAATCCAAATTCAATTTTCATCGTGGTAATGGAACCTCTGTGGCCTTAGGGACCAATACAAGCCAGCTACATGGATTTTGGAACTTCGGAACATGGAACTATCCCGAGGGCCCAAAATGCACCTCTTCGCAAATCGAGTCGAAATGAATGATTTGCGACTAGGGTATTGGTTCCTTTTGCACAATATGGTTCCATGCAACCTAAATTGTAACTATAGGCTCGACACATGACGATGAAACTCTTCGCATGACGATTAGACCCTTTGAACTTGAAAATCCCAATTGACGCCAAATTCGATTCTAAACCCGAATCGAGTTCAAAGTTGGTTCTTCGATGAGAATCAAACCTTGCCGGTATCGAATATATTCGAGTGTTGTTTCCTCAACTTTTTGGAGTTAGGATATCAAAGGGTACTCCAAAAATTCAGAAAAATGACCGTTGGACGAATAAATCCGATGGAAAGCTGATTAAGGTTTTCGGATCGAATCGATCATACTATCTAAATCTTCTGAGCTTGCACTGGGTCTGGCAACCCAGGCAATCGAAGATTGACCTCATGAACTAGGGTTTCTAGGGTTAGAACAATAGGGAAAAGAAAAGAGAAAAAAGAAACTCTAAGGTTTTGAGATCAAAACTTAACAGATTGACCTCGGAATTGAATCCACCGGTTGAGAGGCTTGATTAGGGTTCCAATAACTCGATTGACACCTCAAGCAACCATTTGTAGAGCTAGCAATCAGAAAGCAAGAAAAGAAAGGAGAAGAAAAGAATTATGGTTTGAGCTCAAAACCTTGTGTATCGAATCAAGGGCTGAATCCACCAGTCTTCAGGCTTGATTAGAGCTTGATGAAGCTTCCCACACCTGGATCTAACCTTCTCTTTTTGCTCTTGGCTCCAAATTCCACCAGAGAGGGAGAGGGAGAGAGAGGTCGGGTGGGAGAGGGAGAGAATGGGAGAAGAGGGAGGGAATGAGTGAGGGAGAGAAGGAGGAGGCCCTCCCTAGCTTGATGAGGGAGAGAGAGGGGGCAGGGCAACGTGGAAGGGGGTATTGTGACACCTCGGAGTGTCGTATCCTTAATTTTTGAACATGATAAGGTTAAATACAGTATGAGATGTGGAAATAAGGTTAAAATCATAAGGATCGGGGGTTAATAACGTTTTCGGGCCGTTTTCGGGCCGTTTTCGGGGTTTTGGGCCTTCCCGGAGGAGTTTTGGGCCTTGGTGGGCTTTGGTGGGATGGATTAGGACTCCGTAACGGACTAGGATTGGGTTGAGGGCTGGTAAAAGGGGCTTCCCCCAGCCCCCTTGCGCCCCACCTCCCATATTGCGCCCCACCTCCCCTCTTGCGCCTCTCCTCCCTCCCCTCTCCTAAGCCCTAGCCCCCAAAACCGTCGCACCCCCTCCCTTGCCTCCCCCTCCACCCCACCTCCCCTCCCCCCCGCGCGGCCCTAGGGTGGTCACCCCACCCCTGCACCTTGTGGAGTCATCCCGTGGAGCGAGGAGCGAGGAGCGAGGAGCGAGGAGCGAGGAGCGAGTAACGTGGAGCGAGGAGCGATTCGCGAGGAGATTCATTGGAGTTTTGTGCATCGGGCAAAGGTATGATCTTGGGGATCCTTGGGGATGATCTAGGTACTGTTATTAGGGTTTTTATCAAGTTTTTAGATCAATTGGAGGCGCTGGTTTGAAGTAATTTGGGTTAGATCTAAACTTGTCCACGTTTCTGTTTTCGGGCAGATTGAGCAGTCGAACTAGGGTTCGAGTTTCCGTTGATTTAGAATCCGAATCAGACCGTACGGACTTCTAGGAAGTTGTAGATAATTTAATTATCTTTCCGTGGACGTAAAGCACGTTAATTTCCGATCAGCCGTTTGAAAGTTATGGCTGTTTTACCGAGCGCCTAAAAATCTGTGACGTAACTGGAACAGATTGTGGTAATCTGTAGATTAAACAATTTTAGAGTCCGAATCAGTCTTTCCCTATAACTAGAAAAAGTTGGGAAATTTCCTAAGCTTCGCGACGGTGTACTCGTTTATTCGATTTGGAGTCCCAGAACTCAAGTTATGCCTTTTGCAAGGCTGCTGTCCCGCCGGGACAGAACCTCTGTTTTTAGGTTTTGCGAGTAGTTGGCAATGTCGGGTTAGATGGGGGCGTGTGTACTGTTTTGAGGTTATGATTGTGAGTGTGTGATGCCTATGTGCAGGTGGTGTGACCCCGGGAGTTCCCTCTTCTTCCCGCCAATCCGTTGCACGTGGTTGAGGCAAGTGTGTTGTGATGGATAGCAAGTTGTAGGTTGCATGTTGAAATTAGATGGAATTGCCTACATGATATATGTCCACTTGCCATGTTTTAATGATTGATATGATATGATGAGCATGTTCAACATATTATGATGCCATGTGTTAATATGTGAATTAAATATGATAATTGGCATGGTTGCATGCATGTCATGAGATAGGGCGAGGGCGGTGAGAAAGTCTTAACTAGTCCGGCAAGGTCGGTGAGAAAGTTATGACTAATCCGGAACGCCATTGAGTAAGTCCTATGTCGTGATTCCATCCACGTGGTGTTTGGAAGTTTAGTAGGCACCCTCCATCTTCGGGATGGAAGGGAGGAAATGGTGCACACCGACGGGTGTGTACTTCCCATACCGGTATGAGGTTCCAGAGGGTCAGGAGCAATGCATTACATCGCATACAAATTGATGATGATATTGATAAGTATTCATGAATGAGATGTTATACATGATGAAAGATGTTATTGACTTGTTGTTATGCTTGTTGTCCATTGCAATATGCTTGCTGAGTTTTCGAACTCACCCTTGTGTTTTTTTTTTGTTGTTTTAGGTACCATGAGAACGGCATGCGGGAAAGGGGAATAGTCACACGCTCACACGTTGTTTCACCTTAATGTTTCCCCAAGTCAATTCATTTAGTTGGATAATAAATTGCGTGTGATGGTCTTTAAAATTAAGTCTTAGCTTGGTTAATGAGAGTGCTATTGTTTGTTTGACACTTGGAACCCTAAGAGCTTAATGTTAGTCTTTTATTGTCGTTAAGACTTTATTTATTGCTGTTTTAGATGTTTCTCTTATTGCCATATAATGCCATATTATTGCTGCTCCTTAAATTCATGATAAAACAAAGGAGGTGCTGCCGAAATCTCGGTTTTTAGCCTATGCACCTTTGCTGGAATTTTATGTTAAATATGGTATTTAGTTGTTGTTTAGCTTATGTTTGGTAGCATTCGGGCATATTGAATGCCGGGGTGTTACAGGTCTGGCCGGCGACGTGCAAAACAGGGGCTTATCCCCCACGCCCGCAACCCTCGGCCGGTAGTACCGTTCGGATGGGCCGGTACTACCGCTCAACCAGTAGTAACGTGGTTTAGCCAGCGGTACTGCCGTTCCAGCAGTTGAAACTTCCCGGTTTCTTTGCAATCATTTACTCCAACTTCGGAATTGATCCTCGGGGATCCAAGGGAAGGGTTTTAGGGTTCCAAAGGAAAGTTTTTGGGATTAGGTTTACTAACGACTTCGAAGGATTTTGAATGGACTTGAAACTCAGGGTTTCAGGTCAAAATCAATCGAAATGGCTCGAACGAAACGACAAAACACTCCGAAAACAAATAACTCCAAATTAAGATCCAAACAACAAATTAGAGCGTAATCAAATGATCAATTAGCTTAGCTAAGTCTAATTATTCTTAATTACAAATTCAGGGTGTTATAATCCCACCCTCCTTATAAAAATCTCGTCCTCGAGATTTGCCAGGCTCGGCAAAGGAGGAAGGAAATTCGACCCTGAGAAATCTTCATGTTCCCAGGTGGTTTCATCTTGGGCGTGGATGTTCCGTTGGACTTTGGTCAACTTAATAACGTGGCTGCGGATATAGCGCACCACATCATCAAGGACGCAAACATAACGTTTGCAAGAGATAGATCCTAGTAGAGATCTATCATGTCCAAAGGAGTAAGTTCAGTGGGACTCCGAAGGCACTTCTTCAGCCACTACACACAGAATTCATCGGTTACCTTCGAAAAATGAGGTAAAGACTCTAGCTGAATAGCTACCTCATTTATCTTCACAAAGGAAGATTTGGTACGGACCGATGCATTATGGTGCAAGCATCCCACGAACTCGCAATCGTCAAATTGCATCACAAGTTGAGACTTCGAAGCAGACGAAAATGTCAACTTTGAAGTTCAATTCACGGCGACGATTGCTCAAAAATGGGTGCGATTCCGAGTAGCGATTCAATATTAACTCCAGAACTCTGTCAGGAAATAGTCTCGACAACTCCGTAGGGAAGGTGTCGGGATATTCCCAAACTACCGACACTTGGCACACATCTTACACAAGAAAAGAGTGGAGATATGGCTCGCACTGGTGAAATCACTAGAGAAATAATTGATTTGACTGCCAATCGGACCGACTAAGAGAATAGGACGATTAGCATAGTCAATGCTCTCCTGGTCCTTGAACTCTGGTTCAAACCAAGGATTACATCGAGTCCTAGGTATCTATTCAAATCATTCGCTACGGGAATTAACTTCCTTGATGAATAATAAGAATTTCTCCTAGGCAAGAGTGCTAAGTTCCAAAACCACGCCAGGCAATCAAATTAACATCTCATCGCCTAGACAACAAATCTCAACTTCCGTTTGCACAGAACTCGAGAACAAGGGCGATTAAGAAGCTCCAGAATCAACCAAAGTCATTGTGAGAGCTGAATGTACGGGAAATGTACCATGCACTACACCAGACGCATAGCTTGCATTTTCAGCTATCGCAAGGTTTGGCCGACAACGGCTAAGACTCTGGGCTGATATAAGACCTGAGCGACCACTTTGATGTCCTCTGCGTCTACTGACGGAATCTTGCGGACGATCTGAGGCACTCTGATCTTAGGGACGAGTTATTGCAGGTCGTAAGTTCGGATAGTCCTTGACAAAATGACCTTTCCCACGACATGCGTAACAAGTGAACGTAGCCATCCGGTCTTGTCTCCCACAAGATCACTTTCCGCGGTTAGAAGACTAAACCGCAGAGGGAGAAGGTTGAGAAACACTCCCTTGGGATCTTGAGCGTGGAGACACAACCGACTGATCTTTAGCGGCTGGTTTCGCGAATGACTCCGAAGGATCAGCGCTTGCTGACCTCTAGGCCAACCACCTTCGCTTTTGGCTTTTCTGGACTGCATTCGCGCTGTCTTCAACGCGAATCGCTTTGTCAACCAACACTTGCATGTTGGGGATATCGTGAACCGCGAGTGAAAACTTGATCTCCTCAATGAGATGCTCCCTAAAGAGAAAGACTTTCCGGGCTTCACTCGTAATCTCATCTGCGACATAGCGAGTCAGGTAATTGAACTTATGGAGGTAGACCACAACTGACATGGACTTTTGCTTGAAATTAAAAACTCTCGCTTCTTTATCTCTAACAAGCTAGAAGGGACATGTGCTGCTCAGAAAGCTTCTTTAAAGTCTCCCCAAGTAACGACTTGGCCAAGTGGACAAATAGTTTTAAAAACTATCCCACCATGTAGCAACAGCACCTAGAAGACAGTAGGCAGCATACTACACTTTTTTATACATCTGTACACTTCGTGAGATCGAGCTTGGACTCAATAACATGAAGCCAATCATCAGCAACCAAAGGACTGGTGTCGACGAAAAGTTCAGTGGACTTATTCGCTGGAACTCAAACAGACTAGACCTTATCTGTGCAGCTGCCAAACCATCGAAAACTGCAGCGCTAGAATTCTCTGTATTCTGCACCAATCTTTCCAGCAAAAGGGTCTGCGAGGCCAAGACTTGTGCTAAAGACAAAGAAGACGGCAGTTCTTCTCCCTGCGCTTCTTGCCGGATTTGGGATCCACTAGAATCACCCACTGGCGCGCTGGAAGGTTGAATTTCAAGGATTGAAAGTCCCAGGTTCAGTGAAACAGAATACACTGGGTTCGGCACATCTTCGGCTCGACTGTGGCTTCCTTGAACATAGCCACACGCTAAGAGTGCACGCAAGGAACAACTCTTCAACATCCTTTTGCACATGAGAATTAAACAATCATGCACAACAGAACAACCGAGAATCAAGGCAAAGCACAACAAGATCTGCACAAGGGCATTCACCTTTAGAACAGAATCGAATCTAAGAATGCAAACGCAAGGATAACCCAACATAGCGATAGAATTTGAGATGACAACTTAGTACATCCTGGTGTACAACAGCAGGTTAAAATAGAACCATCATCTACCGTTATCGCACGACCCCATTACATTCTTTATAAGGCAAAAGTAAAGCAGCGACTGGCTCAAATTTACAACAAAATGAGCACTAGAACTACTTTTTCTTGTAATGAACATTTAGGGATGATCAAGATCTTCAGACTTAGGGACGAGCAACGAACAGACAGTTTCTGGCATAGTGTCCTCTTCGATCACAGGCGAACCAAGTGAACGTGGCGGCTCGGCCCCGAACTCGGGAAGTTTCCCCTTCGTGACTATACAACTGAGCCACTTGCAGAGAGGGATGAGGAGGAACAGGCGGTGAAGAAGGTTCAACCAGCATCATCAACCTGTACTCATGAGTACCGAAGACGATGGTCCTCCCACGGTCCACACTTGAAGAACTGGGGTTGGTCGTCGCAGAGCAAGACCCACTGCTTTCCACTGGCACCCGAGTGCGATGAATAATTCGACGATAGGTTCCATATGGATGCAGGAGTTCCTCTGCTGGCTCCAGGGCATCATGCTCCCCATACACGATCTCTGTCGTGAAAAGGCCATTGTTGAGGAAAGGCACCATATGGCTCTCGAGCACAGAGATGCGACGACGGGCACGAAACAGCTCGTCATAGAGACGTCGAAGATATCGGTCAGGAGATCCTACCAGCCTGACCTGCCAGGCAGACGCAGGGTCCATTGACGCATCCAACGTCACATAGATGCTCTCCAAGCTGTCTGGCTCAAGAGAGGGATAGTTGGGGAACAGCCGAACCATCTTTGGAAGATCGAAATGGAGACAGAAGATCGCAACGTAAGCTCTGTCTAGCAACATCTGCGAGCGAACTCAGAGCCATTCTAATGTAGCGACGAGTCGGCTCTCCACCATGTCGACCATGGATGGACACTTCCGCCGCAAACAATGAAGAGGCTGGGATGGT
This sequence comes from Rhipidocladum racemiflorum, assembly GCA_036346355.1. Lineage (NCBI taxonomy): Eukaryota > Viridiplantae > Streptophyta > Magnoliopsida > Poales > Poaceae > Rhipidocladum > Rhipidocladum racemiflorum. The sequence continues at coordinate 41,421,656 of CM070591.1, forward strand.
TCCGGCGTGAGAAATTAGATACTCTGGCCACTCCGAAAAGCCAGCAAGGCGTATCATATCCCAGAGGGCTACTTGAATAGAACCCTCCAAAATTGCGATGGTGAAAAAGCACGGCTCCCAGTGACAAACATCTAAGAATAAAGAAAAGACACGGTTAGCAAGACCTTATATGGATAGAATTCAACCAACCCTCATAAGAGCAACCAAACCCCCAAACAAACACACCAAGCACACCAACTCTTGTCTTCCTTAACCTAACTTCTATTTAATACGTATCTAACTCTTGAAAGTAGATAAGATTTCCAAAAGTTATCCCGCAAGGAGATAATTCAGAAAGAGATGAGAAACAAGAACTCTAGACCAATCCTTAACCCTTTTGGCCTTAATTTCTTTTATTCAAAAGTTATTCCCACGATTTGAAAAACGAAAAAAACAGGACAATTCAGTTTCAGACCTCCATTCTTTTTTAGAGAAATCACTGTTTGAAGTTTTAGGGGAGAGCGAGTCATTTTGAAGAATAAATCAATATAAGAGGCTGCAGATGGATAAGATCAGCAATCTACATTTTTGTAATTAAGAGTTTTATAGCCAACATAATTTTCAGAGGAAAATTTATCCTTAATTATATCAACCAGTCTATCTAGGCTTTCCCTACAGTCAAACAGCCTGCTCTGATACCACCTCTTGTGGGGGCTCCGGTCTTTGTAACAGTAACTCGGTTACTTACTATTGCATCAGACTGGTATTGACGCAACCCGTCAGTACACCGATTACTAATTACAAACCGTACCCGGATTATGGCCAATCAATCGGCATGACACACTCTGCTCGTTGTCGTATGCCAATCGATTGATTCCAACCCAAGCCTCCCCGAGATATGTGTCTAGTGCTAGTTCCCTAGATCAGTAGCCTAGCACCCACATATCCCACAATAAGTCGCATCATAACAATTAAATATAAAATAAAAATGCACAAAAGAAAACTTTGTCGATTAGCTACCACAACAAAAGGAAGAACCTAATCTGCAGCAACAGCAGTGGTGTGCCTTCCCATACCCAAAGGCAACCGACTGTGGGTGAAAGTCCCAGATAACCGCTCAAACTCGACACCCGCCTCGAGGAACTCGTCGACCAACGCATCTTCATTTCCTTCGATGCCGTCTTCTATGCATGTTGTTAATATAGGAAATGGTGAGTACACGTATGTACTCGCAAGACTTTAGTGTATGGAAACATAAATATAAATGCAGGCTATAACAAAGAATACAAGTTTCTACACTTAGTCTGTTTTGAGCACAAAGCAAGATTTATTTGCAATAACATAATAGATTCGAAATATTCGCAATTTGTAAAGCAATTGTAAAGAGATTGTTTTAATGAGAACAATAAACATAAACATTTATCCATAAACCAAGTTTTCCAACCATTCCATTCCCACGAACCAATAACCAAACTAACCTACCAAGCCAAAACCATTTTCCAAAACAAACTTCCGACCATTCCCATTAACCATTTCAACACCCAACCAAGTTCCAACCAAAACCGTTAACAGAACCGAACCAAGATCAGACCAGAAGCAACACCAAAAATTCTATACTTTACTGTACTTCCCAAGCTGCTTATGACCGAGCACGGCTAATCGATTAGTTTATTTATATCTCTGCAGAGATTGTAAATTTTACCCACATGACACGTTTAGCAATCATGTCAACCATGCCACGCGATACACAACGTACCCGTTTTGCTAGACTATGACGAAACCTTTCGATAGGTTAGCATTTAAACCTTGCACCAGCCCGGTAATGTGCATCCCTCGCTACGGTCCTACGGGATGGCCACTAGTGGTCCCTACGGGCCCCCAATAGCCCATAACCTCCCCATAGAAGGCATTATCGTTGTATTGGGCAAACTCCCCCTCGATGCCTCGACGAGGGAGTCCCTAGAACACACCGACATGGCAGGTGTGTCCATACTCTCCCGCCAACTAATGATGCAAGACCCAAATCCTTTCCAATTTACTAAGTCAAGGCCATCCCATACTGGCACATGTGGTTGCACTGTTTGACCTAGCAATAGCATCAACTTCAGTCCTTAGGGTGACTCGGGCGAGACCTTCCATACCACTTGGTATGGCCATAGAGGATCGGTGCTAGTGACCCCTCGGAGCACACACTAACCCGCAACCTCCCCATAGCAAGGAACCAACCGAAACCAAGACTCGGGCTTGCAATCCAATCCAATAAACATTCCAAAACCAACCAAACCAAAACAACCAGACCAACCAAACCAAATTCCGAACCACCAATCACCATACATCTCGCCCGTGTCTAAATACTCCTTTTCCATTTTTCAAAAACACCAACATGACCGATTTCCAAACCATCAGCCAACTCCGAACCATGGACCAATCCAACCAAACAGACCATTTCTAGGAAGAATTGTAATTGATTGAGTTGTAACATCATACAATACATTCTACAGCATAACTTAACATATGCGAATATTATTCATTATTACCCGAGTGACATTTACTTTTATGCCTAGAATTAGCCTAAGGTTCAACAAGGTTCACAAATCAACTAAGATTAAGGAAATCCACCAATTCTAGGTTTATCTACAATACCCACAACTAGCATCTTTATTCAACATACACGCATGCATAATAGTTTTGGCATTTCAAAATAGAATTTGCAATTATAGGATCAAAATGGTCAAAGGAGGTGCTTGCCTGTTGTACTTTAACAAGGTCCGACCCGGAACGTGGTCGGAATCGTCGTCTACCGAATCGTCAACGCTTGACGAAAAAGCAATAAGAACCATCAACGACGAATAAAACCAAGCAATTAAGAACAAAATACAAAAGTGAATCAAATCTGAGAAACTAATATCAAAAGAACTTGAAAAGGGGTTTAAACATCTTAGCTCATGCCAGCAATATCGACACACAATTCCCGGTAGTATCGTTCAATCAGCAGCACTGACCTTATGACAGTACTACCGACCCCCGGTAGTACTGTACCATCGGGACGATAATGTCGACGGCCGAGAATCAACATGGGGCGCCCTAGAAAACATTTCCCGGAGTGTTGCTCACGGTACCACTGCTCGAGCAGCAGTATCGGTCCCAATCCTTCGGTAGTGTCGAGGTTCCAAAGGCCACAATTGGCACACTCTGGAAAAATACCTATCAGAATGTGGCACACAGTACTACCACTAGAGTGGGAGTGCCGGCACTAAACACCGGCAGCGCCGCGGCTCTAGAGGCCAAAGGTAGATAACTCTGGGGAAACAACCACCGATAAAATTATCCACAGTGGTACAGCTCAGATAGCAGTACCGGGGATCCCTCATGTCAACGACTAACGGAAAGCTAAACCTACAACATTGAATCAAATAGGCGAAGGAAAGACCCAATACAAATCCGAGAAAACAAGGACTCGACGAGCGAAGAAAATCTAAACTTTTTCCCTAAATCCGGCAGTACCGGTGGCAAATGTGCGGTAGTACCGCCCTAGGCTGGCAGTACCGCACTACTAACCTGGTAGTGCCGCTGGTCAGGGATCAAAATGGATGCTCTCTCGAAAAAAGGTACCGGGGTTACCTTTGGTACTGCGGTGAGGGCGGCAGTACCGGCCTCACGGCCCGGTAGTACCGGCCACCCAAAGGCCGCAAGTAGCACTCTCTGGATTTTAACTGGCAATGTTGTGGCGGCGGTAGTGCTGCTCGGGCGGCAGTACCGGCCCCACAATGGCGGTTGTGTCGGCCTACAAAGAAACCCAAAACTGCGAGAAGGAAAAATTGTGCAATCGAGTTCGAGACTTCGCGGCAAAGGTGTGGATAGGTTCCTAGCGACGCTACGGACCTATTCACGTCGGCCACGTCAAGTTTTGAGCTTGTTTGCCAGGATTTCCCCTTTTTGACGTAACAAGAAACAAAACGACAGAAAATCGGATTTCAACTCAAAAGGAGTCCAAATTCGATTTTCGTCATGGCAATGGAACCTCTATGGCCTCAAGGACCAATACAAGCTAGCTACATGGATTTTGGAACTTGGAACATGGAACTATCCCGAGGGCCCAAAATGCACCTCTTCGCAAATCGAGTCGAAACGAACGATTTGTGACTAGAGTATTGGTTCCTTTTGCACAATATGGTTCCACGCAACCTAAATCGTAACTAAAGGCCCGACACACGATGACGGAACTCTTCGCATGATGATCGGACCCTTCGAACACGAAAACCCCAATTGACGCCAAATTCGATTCTTCAAACTCGGTTCTTCAACGAGAATCGAACCTCGGCGGTATCAGACATATTAGAGCGTCATTTTCTCAACTTGTTATAGTTAGGATATCAAAGGATACTCCAAAAATTCAGAAAAATGACCGTTGGACTAATAGATCCGATAGAAAGCTGATTCAGGTTTTCGGATCGAATCGATCGTACTAGCTAAATCTTCTGAGCTTTCACTGGGTGTAGCAACCCAGGCAATCGAAGATTGATCTCATGAACTACAGTTTCCAGGGTTAGAACAATAGAGAAAAGAAAAGAGAAAAAGGAAACTCTAAGGTTTTGAGACCAAAACTTAACGGATTGACCTCAGAATTGAATCCACCGGTTGAGAGGCTTGATTAGTATTTCAATAACTCGATTGACACCTCAAGCAACCATTTCTAGAGCTAGCAATCAAAAAGAAAGAAAAGAAAGGAGAAGAAAAGAATTAGGGTTTGAGCTCAAAACCTTGTGGATCGAATCAAGGGATGAATCCACCGGTCTTGAGGCTTGATTAGAGCTTGATGAAGCTTCCAACACCTGGATCTAACCTTATATTTTTGCTCTTGGCTCCAAATTCCACCGGAGAGGGAGAGGGGGAGGAGGTCGGGTGGGAGAGGGAGAGCAAACGGGAGAGGAGGGAGGGAGAGTGTGGGAATGAGTGAGGGAGAGAAGGAAGAGGCCCTCCCTTGGCTTGATGAGGGAGAGAGAGAGGGGGCAGGGCGACATGGAAGGGGGTATGGCCGGCGACGTGCAAAAGAGCGGCTTGTCCTCCACGCCCGCAGCCCTCGGCCGGCAGTACCGCCCGGATGGGCCGGTACTGCAGCTTGACCGGTAGTACCGCAGTTTAGCCAGCGGTACTGTCGTTCCAGCAGCTGAAACTTCTCAGTTTCTTCGTGATCCTTTACTCCAACTTCGGAATTGATCCTCGGGGATACAAGGGAAGGGTTTTAGGGTTCCAAAGGAAAGTTTTTGGGATTAGGTTTACTAATGACTTCGAAGGATTTCGACCGGACTTGAAACTCAGGGTTTCAGGTCAAAATCAATTGAAACGGCTCGAACGAAACAACAAAACACTCTGAAAACAAATAACTCCAAATTAAGATCCAAATAACAAATTAGAGCACAATCAAACACTCAATTAGCTTAATTATGCCTAATTATTCTTAATTACAAATTCAGGGTGTTACATGTATCGGTTGTGGCCTTGACTCATTCTTGGTTTACTTCGATTCCCTTTTTGTGCACCATGAACCCAAGAAACTGCCCAACCGATACCCCGACGCACACTTTACAGGATTCATCTTCAAATAGTGTGCTCACATTTTCTTGATTACTGCTTCTAAGTCGGCCAAATGTTGATGTTCGCACGTCGATTTTACGACAACGTCATCAATATATATTTCCACGAAGTGGCCGATTAATTCATGAAAAACTAGATTAATGGCTCTTTGATACGTAGCTCCAGCATTTTTCAAGCCAAATGTCATGATAACCTATTCAAATAACCCCAGCGTTCCGGGGCATCGGAAAGCTGTCTTATGAATATCAGCTTCAGCCATAAATATCTGGTTGTATCTAGTATTTCCTTCAAGGAAACTAATGATCTTATTTCCCGATGCAACATCGATGAGCATATCGGTTGTGGGCATCAGGTACTCATCTTTGGGCGTAGCCTTATTTATGTCTCTAAAATTGACGCACACCCTAAGTTTGCTGTTCTTCTTCATCACCAGAACGATGTTGGAAACCCACTCAGCATACCGACAAGTCCTAATGAACTTGGCCTCTAGCAGTCATTCTATTTATTCCTTTATTTTATCGTATATAGCCGGGTTAAACCATCGGGGAGACTGTTTAAATGGTCGAAACCTGGCTTTATCGGTGGCCGATAACCTGGCTTTATCGGCAGCCGATGTTCGACAAGTTGTCGGCTTAGCCCTGGCATCTCATGATATTCCCAAGCGAAACAATCTCTATATTCTTTTAACAATTTAACAAGCTCTTCTTTATATGTAGTAGGTAGTCTAGAGTTAATAAAAGTTGGTCTTTTCGATCACCATCACCTATGTCTACTTCTTCTAGCAGATCGGCTGACGTGAACCATTGCCCGAGTTTCTCGATGTCCTAGAAATCTTCGATGGCTTCATGATTATTGGCTGTTTGCCGATAACCCCGCGCCTTCCCTTGCAACAATTTCACCACTGACTCGGTCTCCATCAGCGCAGAATCTCACTTGTCCGATCAAGTGTGCTTGGTCTCATGCTGATCGGACTAATCCCAACTTGGTTGACGCAGACGAAGTTGTAGTCCTCAAGTGTCTTGCCCGAGATACACCTTGCTCCTTCGTGTGGCCAATTGGCCTCTGGGCTAGCCATAGCGATGTGAGCTGAAGTATTAGCTTCCACAACTTCAATTGCATCGCCATTCCATCATATCAACTTTTGGTGCATGTCGACGGGATACAACAATTAGCGTGTATCCAATCTCTCCCTAGTAACACACTGTAACTTCCCTTTGCGTCGACCACGAAAAAGGCAGCCAGTAAAGTTTTGCTGCCAACTGTTAGTTCCATCACCATGACGCCTCTAGCTTCCTTGGGATCTCCTATAGAGTCATTCAACGCCATATTGTTCTTGATGAGATCCTCGTCGGACTTACCCAACTTCTTGCAAGTTGAGTATGGCATCAAGTTGATAGTTGCTCCATTGTCCACCAACATCCTGGATATCAGCTTGCCATTGATGTGGCCTTTCAGGTATATCGTCTTCAGGTGTTGATGATCTTCTTTGGGTTTCTCAAAGATGGCTTCTTGTGACCCCAGGCACAACTATAAGCAGGGCTCTTGGGTCGGCGTTGTCTGTGCCCTGAACTCAGTCAGCAAGGCAAACACCATATTGACATCCATCGGAGGTGGTGTATCATCCCGCACTATTGGAGAATCCATGTCGTCGGATGAGTTTGACTCTTCCCAAATGACCTCTTTCATTCGCCACTCCTTTCTTGCTATCTTTGTGGGGTGCAGCTTGTTTAACACTTCGTCCCTCTATTTTTCTTATTCGGCTTCGTGTAACTCCTGTGTCTTGAGGTGCTGAAGCCGACGCCTTTATGACTTAGTTAATCCTGAAGAACACCATCGCAATTTTGGTTCTATCGGTTCCTGAATTTTTCCAACCAACTCTGATATGCTAGATTCTTCACACTTCCTTTCTAGCTGTTCTTTTGTTCAAACCGGTCTGGTGATCCTCTCATGGACCGGCCTTCTCTGATTTTCCAGATGTCGGCTCGGGTGTGGTTCCGACACCTATCTTCTGGGAGCTGGCCCGTGTTCTTGATCCTGCCCCAAGTAGTGTTGCATTGGGCAAACATAAGGGGGTGGTAATGCCAGTCCTCGTTCCTAGCAAAATTTCTAGAAAGGACATCGCTCATGAGCCTTTTCGGCGACTGTTGGCCGATAAGTTTCTATGGACGTTGCCGGGGTCTATCCTATTATTTCCGACTCCTTTACTCTTATTTGGCTAATAGCTGGGAAAATGTTAGCCTAGCTTTTTAACTGCTTCCTTGGCGACACTAGCCTTACAACCTTATACCACTTTCTGACCTTGGGCTCCCCTTTTGGCTTGACTGTCCTTGGATGCTTTCCTTTGCGTTCAACCTCAATTTGGATTGAATCGACCGAGATCTGTATCGTTTCCTTGCCACTCCTTGTCTCTACATCGGCTTTACGCCTTGCTATAGCCGATGATGATAGTGAGCAGACCTCGTCCCGCACCAACTCTTTCCCCTTGGATGAGCAGCTGACCATGTTGACCGAGAAGGGCTTGGTGTCCACCTGCAATGCTTGTTCTTCTACAAACTTTAGTCGTTCGTGTTCTATGGTTGACTGTATCTATTGGCGAAAAATATTGCAATCGTTAGTATTGTGCGAAAAGGAATGGTGCCACTTGCAATACCTGCGTTTCTTGATTTCATCAGCCAATGGTATAGTATGTCCCTCGGGAAATCGCACCAACTTTTCTTACAAATAATAAGTCGAAGACGCGATCGCATTTGGTTACATCGAAGGAATATGTAACTTCCGCTTGGATTTAGTCGGTTTGAGCCAAGAGCACACTAGGGATTTTTTATTCCCTTTAACCTACTCGACTATGTTAATATCTATTTCCCCTTCATCGATCGACTCTTCTAATTCGTATTCAACAAGATTGACCTTGGGTCTCTCCTTATCTTTACCGTTCTTGAATTTATCTTTAAACCCTTTATTTTCGAAGAATCGGCGTGTGAAAGTTTTCTCAATCTTCTCCTCGTTAGTGATCTTCTTGCCACATAGAGAGATTGGTACAAATTTTGTGCAAGGTAGAATTATACTCGGCAACTGTTTTGTAGTCCGCGAACCTTAGGCGAATCCAATCTTGCTGTGCTTGGGGCAAGATTGTGTACTTGAGCTTCTCGAAGTGTTTCTGAAGTGCAGTCCATAGCTCAAGCGCACTCCCCTCAATCATATATTCATTTTTCAAAGTGGCTGAGAGGTGATGCTTGTGGAAATGCAAAGTTTGATAGTTTTGCTCGATAGTAGGTTTCTCGTCCTTCGAGGACCCTAAGCCGATGACAGCTCATAGCTTCTTGCTCCTAAGCACGATCTTCACATCTGATGCTCATGTGAGGTAGTTCTGGCCATGCGGGGCCAGACATCTGCATATTCACAAGATTCCTTCATTGGATTACTTCATGCAATCTAAGAGAAAGTGGTTGCTAGATTCAAATAAAGATACATGCATAAATTCTCATTAATTTTTAGTAAAAGGAAAACAATAATTACAAGATACACAAAATATTCATACAAGCTGCAAAAGAAGGCTAATGGAAAATAAAACCAGAGTCAAAAGATTTCCTATAATTTTCTAACAATTTTCATAATTTTACGTCAATTTTTGTAATCAATTTCCTAAATTACTACTCATTTTTGAAAAAAAGAGAAAAATAAATAAATAAGGAAATTTGGGTGGGGTAATTTCCCACCTTCATTAGCACCGATCGAGGGCATGGTGTGCGGCCGACCGGAGTGGCGGTAGGCTACGACGGGTGGCAGCGGCTACGTGGCTGGGTGTCGGGCGGGCTACGGCGTCTTCGAGCTGGGTGCCAAGCGGACAACAGCGGCTTCGCGCGTGGGCCGAGGGAGGCTGAGGCGTCGTAGGCCGGCGGGATCCGCGAGGCGGCCTACATGGCCGGATGCGGCGGCGATGGCTTCGGGCCATGCGGCAGGGAGGCGGCGACGCTTTCGACAGCGGTGGTGGCACTGTGTGTGCTGGAGCCGATGGCGCAGCGATGCTTAGGGCTCGCGCGGAGCAGGCCAGCGGCCTCTTCGGCAAGGAGGCGGAGGTCGGCCACGGGGCATGTTGCGGGCGAAGGCCGACCGACGGCAGCACTTTGTGCGCGAGCTGAGGGAGGCCAGGTGGCGGTGGTGGCTTTCGGCCAGCCGGCACGCAGTCAAGCCTCGACGACGTCTTCAGACTGACGACTTTACGCGCGGGGAGGCCGAGCTAGTGGCAGCTCTTCGTGCGCGGGGCCGAGGCCTCGAAGGCCGAGGGTTTCGGCCGGCCGGCTGGTTGCACAGTGCTTGATTCGTAGACTAGATGCATACATGAGATTCATATGAGAGATTAGATCAATCCCCGTATCTCACATTTTCAATCTGTCTCGTCGGTAGAGCTTTATGTTGATAATGTGTTAAGGAACCGCGCTACCACGTAGTCCAGGGTTCCCGAATAGATAGAAAAGTGGAGAACAGAGAGAGACACAATATGAAAGGAATAAATTAATCTATTATTCTTTCTAATTGCCTGTACAATAGGAAAACCCCTTCTCCTTGTATAACCTACAACAAAGGTTTTAGCAAAGAACCATAATGGACCTTCATGGCCAGATAGTCTCCCAACCAGGGTTCACAAAACCGTCGAAAACCGGTTGAAAACCGCGGTTCTCAGCCGTATCGAGCTGGTTCAAATCCCTAAAATAGTCGGTAAACCGGTTCAATTAAAAAATTTTAAAAATTCAAAAAATTTAGAAAAATTTATGCGATGTAAACCGATCGAAACCCGGTGAAAACCGAGTGGTTTTTTGAGAAAACCAATGAAAGCCGCTCAAGAAATTGATGCTCGAAAGCTCAACTCGCCGATCGGTTTTTCGACAAAACCGACTAGTTTTGTTTTTTTTTTTAAAAAAAATTGTTTTGAAATTTTTTGTTCAAACGTTCGGTTCCGAAACTCTTTGATTTTTAATAATTTTTAGTCGATTTTCATGAAAAATCGGTTCCAAACAGGATCTGATCTTCAAGCTCAAAACGATTTTGTAAATTTTTTTTTCCTTACCCGAAATCCTGCTCCGCCCACGAGACCCGACTGAACCCGAGAAAAGAGAACCAACCGATTCAAAATGAAAATTCGGATGGCCACGCTCCACTTTCCATTCTTCGCCCTTTCGCCTCGTCTTCTCCACCGATTGGGATCGTCTGCCTTTTCCACTCAAAATGCACGGTGCATTTTGACTTGCATTTTGAGTAGCAAAAGCTACAAAAATTTAGGAAAAAAAATTAAATTGCTACAGTATTCGAGATTTTGATAAGTTTCATTGAAATTTCGAATATTTTGATTAAAATTCATATTTTTAAACTAGATTTTCCGAAAATAATGTAGCAATATGATTTTTTTTTAAAAATTTTAGACTCTGCTACTCAAAATGGAGGTCAAAATGGACGGTGCATTTAAAGTCAGACGACCCCAATCGCTTCTCCACCACCGTCCTAACCCCAAATCCCTCCTCCTTCCAAGAACCCTCGCCCTCCTCTCCCCAACCATGACCTCGCCTTCCCCCTCCCGCTCCCGGGCGAGCCCGCCTCCGACGTGGTCATGCGCGCTGTGCACGCTCTTCAACCCACGGACCTCCGTTACCTGCGCCGCGTGCAGCGCCCGGCGCCCCGTGGAGGTCCACTCCGACGATGCCCTGGACTTTTCCGCCGTCGCCGGCGCCGCGTTCCTCCCTCTCCGGCGGTGCTTGAGGAAGAGGGATCGCGCGGCGGCGATGGACGTTGTCGAGCTGTCCGCCGACGAAGCCGACGTCGCTGGCGAAGGGGATAAGGCGCCCGCGAAGAAAGGTTTATTTACGGTTTTATGTATTTGCGGACTAAAATATTGCTGTTTTTTCTGTTTGCGTTGTTGAATCTGCCAAGAATCGCTTCTCCATTTCTTTCCCAGCGGCGTTGTTTTCGTGATTGATGCGGTCTTTCCATCTGAATCTTTTCTGTCGTCTTCTTTTGCAACATTGGAATTTTCGGGGGTAAACACGATGTTATTCTTGCTTTTCTGCTGTGTTTGTTGTACTTATGCTACAATTTGCGGGTGAAAAATATTGGGACGCTATACAAATTTCAGCCCGTCGTATCAATAAATATCGACAATTTGGCTATAATCAATGAGAATTTAAGAAGAGTAGTGTCTCGGATTCCCCTCAAATTGTTTGCCAATGGACTGGAACAAACTGTACGGTGTGCTAAAATAAATCTGAGAGTAATAGGGAACGAGTAACAATGTTAATGACATCTGGAAACAGGCAGTAATTTCGCATCTGCAGTACATGGTGATCCACCTACGAAAATAGATGTATGATGAGGAATGCACTTGGTTTTTGCGCTAACTTACGTTGTGTTCATTGTGTTGAGCATTTTACTAGGTTGCTATGCTACAACTTTAAGTTTGCAGTTCCTGCCTAAATGTACTACTTCCTTGATACAAAAATACAAAATAATATTCACTTTGTTTGTTGTGTCTATTTTCTTATACTAAATGACCTTGCTCATGCAAATTCTATTCCTTCAGTGCTCCACCCTACTTAATGATCTAATTTCTGTTGCAAAACACTGTTTTTCCTTCAGTTATAAGATGTTTAGGTAAATTTTCTTGGCTTAATATGGTTATCCTTTTGTACTTTTTTATGTACAGAAGTCTTGTACTAGTGTTATCATTTTCATCTCCCTTCGTTCTTAGGAGCAAAAAGTATACAATTATGATGTTCTTGAGGACATGGTGCATTCATGGAGTTTGTTTACCTATCGTCTTGCTAGCTTTTGAGATGATGGTTATTATATCATGCTTGAGAAATTTGGCCATCAGTTATACTGTGTTGCCATTTTATCTGTTTTCCTGTTAGATACCGGTATTCAGAATTCATCTAACTTTAGTTTCTCCTTTCGGCAGTTATGATTTTAACATTGCTTACATACTAACGGCATGTTGGTGATAATGGCATTGATGTTTGTTGATGGCAAATCATACTGTTCTATTGACTGAAAGTTTGATATTCAATTCTTTTTCTGTTATCCACGAATATAATTCATCTTGATGCTTATACACGTTTCTAACAGGATTATGTTACGAATATTTTCAAAACCATTGCACTCTTAATTCTGTTGTTTGTTTAAACTGATCTACAAAACAACTGTTTGTCATATCTTTGTGGTTAGCTACTTTATGCAAGTTATAGGCTTGTTTCATATTTCAAGCTGTGGTTAATTTTTCTATGCCTCTGGTTTGGTGTGGTCACATTACAATAATGTCTTTCCACAGGAAATTCTGAGACTCGTTTGGATAAGAAGACAATCAAAATCATGACATACAATGTGTGGTTCAGGGAGGATTTGGAACTACGCAGAAGGATGGATGCTCTTGGAGATCTTATCAAGCACCACAGCCCAGACCTTATATGCTTCCAGGTCCAGAATTTGAACTGTGTTATTTTCTTTTCCCATTCTCTCTGGGCCTTATATGCAGAACTGCAGGAGGTTACACCGAACATATATCTGCTTCTGCAAAAATCTGACTGGTGGCAAGAATACAAAAGCTCATTGTCAGATACGATGGCTATGCACAGACCATATTACTGCATGCAGGTATAATTTTTCTCTTAAACTTCATATATGCCATGAGTCCAAGCAACTGGGAAGATTGTTTTACTCATTCTCTTCTGACCTGCATGCAAATAGAAACTTGTACTCCCCATTACAAATAAAGAGTTTTTTTGAACTTTTCATGGTCTCTAAGATGCACCTTTTGACCATCGCTTTATATAATTCTATTAAAAAAAATGAAAAAATATAAGATTATGAAAGTAGTAGCGACAGAAAGATCGATAACTTCCTCATATATGGTCAAATCCAAATGCTTTTAATTATATTTGTGGTCAAAGTTCAAAGAGTTTAACTGTGTGTTTTGTGTAACTTCACTTATTTTGTAACATAGGGACCAAGCGAGTATGTTCTGTTGTAATTTTTCTGATGTTGTGGCTTTAATACTGGATGTAGTTACCACCTCAATTTTGTAGGTGCTACTTTCTACCTCAAGGGGGTTTCAATTATGTGAACTAAATCACTATATATCCCATAGTTCACGATGCTAGAAATGTTAGCTATCCTGTGATGCCCATCTTAGCTCTGCATGGATAACCTGGTGGCCGGTGCGACTACGTTGCTTAGTACTTTTGAGACACGCTGACATGCAACGATGGATGCACAGGCACACGGGCACTGATTGACTTACTACTTCTGTTCACATTGCTAAAAGTCCATCATAAAAAGGTAGTCATGTGGAAGCTCATAAAGTGTCTTTTATTAATTGTGGAGGTGTTTGATTTGAATCCTTGGCACCATCATTCTTTTTCGTGCTTAGTCTAGGTGGCTGAGCTGGTCTCCCGCGGAAGTGCTACTACTTTTATTTTGCTGTTCCTTTTCAGTTTAAGACATTATATCCTGTTTTCTGTAGACCATTTATATTTTGTAATGTGATTCGATTGCAAGCAAATGCAGATGAGCAAATTGCTTGTGAATTCTTTTGAGTGCATCCCATTTGCTAACTCAATAATGGGAAGGGAACTCTGCATAGCTGATGTCAACATTGGAGGTGTGATGAAGTTGGTGTTGGCTACAAGCCACCTAGAGAGTCCATGCCCTGCACCTCCTCGGTGGGATCAGATGTACAGCAAGGAACGAGTAGCCCAGGCAAATGAATCTCTGAGACTTTTGGGAGACTTTCACAATGTAATATTTTGCGGGGATATGAACTGGGACGACAAAAGTGATGGTCCCTTCCCTTTACCAGATGGCTGGATTGATGCTTGGGCTGAGTTGAAGCCAGGTGAAAATGGCTGTACTTACGATACAAAAGCTAATGGTATGCTATCAGGCAACCGTAATATGCAGAAGAGATTGGACCGGTTTGTGTGCAAGTTAGCGGATTTCAAGATCAACAGCATCGAGATGATTGGGAAGGAGGCTATACCTGGAATCTCGTACTTTAAGGAGAAGAAAGTCCGCAAGGAGGTTTGCAAACTGGAACTACCTGTATTACCTAGTGACCACTTTGGGCTTGTTTTAAGTATTACCCATCAGGCTGAGAATATCTGATCAGAGTGGTCCTGCAATTACTCGATATAGGTCCTCTTTTTGTAGAAGCATCACAACTGTTTCATGGATACTAAAGTATGTGTGTTTGACTGATATAGATGACAATGTTAGGCCTGTGCCTATCTGGGTGCCCCTAATTTTGTGAAGTTTAGCAGAGGTATCCGTTTGCTATATAGATATGCCAACAGGGGTTATTCCACGTTGATTGCTTATTGCTACATGTGTTGACAATTGGTAGCTTCTTTTTCTACAATGAAATTGTGGATTAGGAGTTTGTATAAGCCACGCATTTCCAACTTGTGCTTCATTGCATACTTGAAATGGGTGGACTTGAGTGACAACATTCGAGGCCCAATGCCCGACTACTAGGGTCGTTCGATGACTTGATGTGGTCCAGACGTTCCATTGTTTTGCAACCGATCGATTGTCACTGAACAGCTCTGCCTCACCAAACATTACTACTTGAATTCTCAGTTTCCAATGAAAAAAAAACTACTGTGCTTCTCCTCTGCCATTAGCTGCATCTCCTACTTCGGGTGCTAACCCCTAATTGTATGTACGTTGACGCAATGTAGATGAACTTAGAAATTTCATGTGATTTAATGTCATAACCAATAGAGTATAATGCCATGCATCAAACTTTTTTTTTTCTTCTTGGTCCTTATATGTACTATCTTTTTTTTTTGACAAAAACAAGTATCTATAAGGACCAAGCCGAAAAAAAAAGTTTGATGCATGGCATTATTTAGTATGGGATGTATCCAATTATATACTCAAATGTGTGGGGTAAGAAGTTCTTCATTTGAAGGGCTGGCTGGCAACTGACCTGCGTAACCAAAGCAGGGTTCTCAATGCCCGACGATTTTCGAGCTTACCGACCAGTATCGAAAAGCAATTTCGTTCGGCTTTTCGATTAAATTCAAAAAAAATAAAAAATTTGACAAAAATTTATCCAAAATTTTTCTATAATTAGTATTAATAGTCTTATAACCTCTGGTGCAAATATTTTTGAAGAAAATGAAGTTCGGAGACGTTTTTGAAGCGTTCAAAATATAGAAAATAGAAAAAAAAATAATAAAAAAGAAATTAGAAGTATTTTTAATAGCAATATTTGTTCAACTATGTCAAGTAGCAATATTTGTTCAAGTATGTCAAATAGTAATAATTAGTATCATTTTTGCATCATTAAACATATTCATTGTTGGACTAATTGCTAATAAGAATTAAAAATTTCGAATCTTGAAATGTATGGATGCTTTATAAAAGTCAATGGAGTAATAAATGATCTTTTAGGGGTGAAACCGTCAAAGTGTATTTAATATGTTAATGTTATCTTGCTATGATATATTTTAATATTTCAATTATGTGAATGCCATGGTATATTTGTACATCACCAAAGGAGAGCGTTGCAACTAAGAATAGAAGAGCCACCTGAGCTAACTAAACATGGACACTACTTGCTACTAATTGAAAGGACCGGAGATATAACCTAGAGGGGGGGGGGTGATAGGCAAATTAAAAATTTTCAGCGGAAGCAATAATCCCGAGGGGATCAACCCGAACTATCCGAAATTTATCTGGATACTCCGGGTTATCCGGAATATCCGGAGATATGGAGCGGATACTCCGGATTGGCTGTTCGAAATGGGATTTCAAATCCCTCCAACTTTTAAGCAATCTACTTGAATACAACGTACTTAATCACTACCAGGTACCTTAAGTAAGTGTAGATCTAGAGCCAAACACAATAATGAAGTAGATCAAGGCTTCAAAGATCCAACTCAAAGAACTTTTACCAAAAGTGAAGTAGACCATGTAGACGCTGATTTTTGTCCGAAGTTCGGATTCTTGAAGGGAATCCTACGACTCCGTTGTGGTGGCACAAAGCCTTGGTCCCTCTTGACCAATATCCACTCGGTGTTGCACCAAGCACTCGCCGGTTTCACTCCTTGTCTCTTTCCTTATGGAGGTGAGACACGCCTTGACAAACTTCAGGGGCTCACCACAAGCTTGATTGGAAGCTCCCGGCGACTCCTTGCAGTTAGGAGCCCTTCAAACTCCAAGGGTAACAAACACGCCGCGAAATCGCCTTGGAGGATGAACTAGTGCTCAAGAATGGGAAATGCACAAGCAAGCACTCAAATCCCCTTCTCACTATCAAAGATTCAAATCACTCTTTTTCTTTAAATGGAGAAGGAGCTAGAACTCAAAGTGGATGAAGATTGAATGCTTGAGAGCTTGGCAGGTTGGAATGGAGTTGTTAGACTAAGTTGGAGTGGAGTGAAGGCTTATATATGGAGCTTCAAAATCCAAACGTTGTGAGGGGTTGCGCATAACCCGGAGTATCCGGACATTTACCCGGATAGTCCGGGTTGCAAAAAATGCAACCCTTACCGAGAACCCTAATCCAGAGTGTCCGCACTCAAACCTGGATACTCCGGACTCAACCCAGATACTCCGGATAATTCGGCTTGCTGGCTTGGTCAGCTGTGAGACAAACAGGGAAAATGCAGGTGTATTTGAGGTTTTGCAATGCAATTTTCATTCATTGAGCACAAAGCTATCCTACGAGCAATTTCCCGTCGTATCCCCCTTAATAGTACTACCATCCTTAGACTCAAAATAAATAGAAACAATATATCTAAAGTCTTGATGCCATCTCCACAAATTAAATATACGTGGGGGTGTCTCATTGTTTTCTTATCTTGATAAATCATCGATCCTTGCACAAAATCTTACTTAAACTATTAGTCCTCTCTAATTGTGTTTTCATTAATCACCAAAACTGTCATAGGAGCCTAGATGCACTTTCAATCTCCCCCTTTTCGGTGAATTAATGACAACACAATTAAATGTTTAAAAGATAGCAAGAATTTGACTTTCTATGATGAATGCAAAACATATATTGAAGCTCCATCAAAGTGTGCATTAGATAGTTGGAAATGAGGTTTATACTGCACATTTTGAGAAATTTTGCAAAAGCTCCCCCTATATCCTTGCATCCGAGGAATTTATACAAGAGATATAACATGAATAACATGAACACAATGTAATGACAAGATGTTGCAAAATAGACAACACAATAAAAGTAGCATGATCAAGAACAACGAGTAGCAGTTACGATAAGATAGCGACATCATAATCAAAGAAGCAGCAATAGAATAAGCTAACACAAATAAGTCCACAAGGTCACAACCACAAGATAAATGAAACGACACGACACATCACGACACAAGACACACTCCCCCTTTGGCATCAAGACACCAAAAAGGAAGTGACAGAAGGCATATCACTCATCATCGTCGTCGTCAGGCTAGGACTCGACCTCCTCGCTATCATCATAATCATCATCATCATCATGATCGTCATCACTGCCATTTCCGCTGCCACTGGGCTGAGCATCAGGAGACGGAATATCAAAAAGCTCAAGAGTGGCTGGGTCCACACCATGCTCATCGGAAGACTCCTCTCACTCACTGGCAGGAATATTCTCGCCCTGCTGGCGACGATAAGCATGGAACTCGCGGTGATGCTCACGTATCTCATGGTGAGTCTCCTTAACCTGAGAGGAGATGCCTCGACACAGGTAGAAGATACACCTGAGCATCCTCTTGAAGGAATCACTTGAAGAGCTAGGAGAGCTCGGGCCAGAAGCTGAGGCTGCGAAGGCGGCGCAGAAGTGCTGGCACGAGAGGTCTGATGCCTGGTCTGCCTACCAGCTGAAACAGCAAGAGCTGAAGGAGTTGAAGGAGCTCGCACCTTGTAGGAAAGGTGCTCCACATCCTTGACAAAACCAAGACCAGTAATATCCTCAATCAGGGCCATGATGAACGGTGCATATCCGCAGCTGCTGACATTGCTCATGGAGTTATGCCTGATCGCCTCCCATAAGAAATCCACCACATCAAATCCGTGGGAGCGCTCCACCAGATGAAATAGCAAGTTTCTCCCATAAGAGTAGATGGAAGAAGCATCACCCTCATTGGGCCAAAGAGTGGCCCTGAGCATCCGGTAGAGGACAGCAGGCACATCCTTCAGATCCTTAATAGTGCCAACTGTGAAGCGCTGAGAAGTGTCATACAGTGCCTCGATATGGTCTAGAGATAATGCCTTCTTGTCGTGGAGCTTGGCATCTCCAGGATGTGACTGGAGCTGCAAAACTCTAGAAAATGCTTCTTGGTCGGCACATACCAGATCTCATCATTCATCCACCAAATGGCATCCTAGTTCTTGTCAAAGTACAGGGTGGAGTAGAACTGCATGATTACTGAAGGAGAATGCGGTGCTACACTAGCCGAAAACAAAACTTTTCTATCGTGAACACCCAGGAAACATGCGAGTCAGAGATCATGGAGCATTACCCTTGTAGCACGTTAGCAGCGGAAGTAGAGTGGGTGAAGCCTCCCCGCGTGCTCCGAAGCACAGTACGTAGTCGAACACGACGTGGTACACCTCCTCCTCGCCGCGGATCGCCGTCACAACAGCTTCGTTGTAGTCGCACAGTTGATGTAGCCGATTGAATCGATCAGCGCCGACGCAACAGCGATGACGCCTCTACGGTATCCACACGTCCGGGGTGGGATCACCGCGCGCTAGTGTGCTAGCATCCACGCGTGCGGCTAGGGTTTAGTGGGACGCGGTGGCGGCTAGGGCTTGTGGTGGGGAGACAATCACTCCGCACGCCCCCACACCTCCTTTATATAGAGCGCACTAACGGGCTTTCTGTAATAGAAGCCCACTAGGGCTCGCACTAATGGATCTTCTACAATAGAAATCCATTAAGACGCTAGAGGATCCAAATTCACATAAACCCACTAATGGATCCGATCCATTACACATGATCCAACCCGTTAAGTGTGTGACCCATTAGGCTCATGTACAAGTCAGCCGCGGTCCCGGAGAACCCCTTTTTCCAGACCACAAGTCAATAGCGGTACCTAGCAGCACATATTGACCCCCGAATGTACACAATGATCGAATCAGCTGAACCTTGATATACTCACATAGGATACTTTTGCCACACGATATCAGTCAAGCTCAAGGCAAGAAGCGTGCTACCCTTGTGATAGCTCGACAAATTCACTCGTCATTGTAATGGATATAATTCGTGATTAACTCTTTAATCACTTTGGCATGGCCATGCACTTTTCCTTATCCATCCACACCGAGGGGCCCAGAGATATCTCTCCCGTTATCAAGGAGGGGCAAATTCCATCTTGATCTCTTACATCTCACGTCATGTTTTATGGCATACCCGTAAGCTACCTTTATAACTCCCCTGTTATGGTGAAGCGTTTGATAGCCCCAAAGTATACAATTACACATGCTGAGAATCAATAAGAATCTCAGGTCAAAGGATCATATAGGTATACCACTCGAGACTACATCCTGATGGCACTTCTTAAGATAACAATCTCAGCAGTGTCTCGGAGCGGGTCTATCCAACCCCATGTTCTCGATGTGCCCACATTATTGATTTGATATCTCCATATCTATGGTATGTGAAACATTACCATCAATCAATATATGTGCTGGTCAAATCACTATTGTCCCACATAATGATATGTGACTAGGGATCATTTATAATAATATCATATAACCAATGTATTTCACAATTAAGTCGTACTCAATGAACAAAGGAGTGACATTTATTCATGGAACTGATAAGTACATGAACATAGACGTATGATATAATCATCTCACATGATTGCCTCTAGGGCATATCACCAACAATCTCCCACTTGCACTAGAGTGCATCATGCAAGTATCTAATACCCATGGCTCTTGTGTGTGCCTCATGCTTCGGTTGTGGAAGAGGTTTTGTCAGCGGATCGGCGACATTCAGATCCGTGTGCACTTTGCAAATCTTCACATCTCCTCTATCGATGATCTCTCGGATGAGGTGATAACGCCTGAGTATGTGTTTGGATTTTTGGTGAGACCTAGGCTCCTTCACAGTGCAATGGCACCACTATTGTCACAATAGTGGTCCACTGGACAGGATGCACTAGCGATAACTCCCAACTCAGAAACAAATTTTCTGATCCAAACAGCCTCCTTTGCAGCTTCAGAAGCTGCAATATACTCAGCCTCTGTAAGCGGAATCACATCGTCTCTTGCTTGGAACTTTTCCGACTTCGCCCTACCATTGAGACAGAATACAAAACCGGATTGCTATCGTGAGTCATCTTTATCGGTTTGGAAGCTAGCATCAGCGTAACCCTTTACGACGAGCTCTTCTTCAAATCCAAAGAACAAGAACATATATCTAGTCCTTCGCAAGTACTTGAGAATAGTCTTTCTGACCATCCAATGACTCTCACCTGGATTTGATTGGTATCTGCTCGTAACACTTAGAGCATAAGAAACATCTGGGCGAGTACACAACATGGCGTACATGATGGATCCAATAGCAGAGGCATATGGAATCCTACTCATTCTATCCAGCTCATCAGGTGTCGAAGCACACTGAGTCTTGCTAAGACTAACACCATGTGACATTGGCAGGAAACCTTTCTTGGAATTATGCATTTTGAACCGTTTCAAAACCTTGTCAATGTACATACTTTGGCTTAATCCGATTAGCCTCCTCGATCTATCTCTATAGATCTTTATGCCCAAAATGTAAGCTGCATCTCCCAAATCTTTCATCGAGAAACATTTTCTCAGATAAGATTGAACAGTTTCTAGCAATAGAATATCATTTCCAATTAATAAAATGTCATCCACATACAAGACCAAAAATACAATTGCGCTCCCACTTGCCTTCTTGTAAACGCAAGGCTCGTCTTCGTTCTTGATGAAATCAAACTCTTTGACCACTTTATCAAAACGAAAATTCCAACTCCGAGATGTCTGCTTCAGTCCATAAATGGACTTTCGAAGCTTGCATTTATCTCATTGACATAGCAAAAAGAGGTGACCGAAACCCTAATTATGAACAAAAAGAGGTGACCGAAACCCTTCGGCACCACAACCCCACTCCATCACAACAACAAGAACAATTCAATCATTTATCTCATTGACGTAGCAACATGCATTATCAAATGAAGCATTCAACATCAAAGCTTAAATACAACATTTAAGCGTAAAGAAACGATACCCATACCCTTTCCTACTGTGCATCCATGTGTGTCAAATTTTAGATTAGTTATACCACTTTTGCAAGTTTTAATGTTGCTATCCTATGGCAAAATTTTAGTTAAAACCTAAGCCATGTTTCTAAGTTATTCCACATCACATTTTAGTTGTACCCTATAGCATGAAACTAAAAATACACATTCCAGTGACCTACAGCCCGCTCTGATACCAACTGTAACACCTCGGCATTTAATATGCCCGAATGCTACCAAACATAGACTAATCAACCTCTAAATAGCATAAATTAAGATAAATTACAGCAAAGGAGTAAATGCTAAAACCGAAAATTTCGGCAGCATCTCTTGAAGCAACAACAATAAGATCACATGATATAGTATAAAGAATGACATCTAAATCATCAATAATAAGGGTTCTAGCAGCAGTATAAGCCTAGAATAGAGATTCCAACCATCTCATGAGCCAAACGAAGTAAATGAGGAAACCAAGCACACATATTAACCATCACAATATAAAGGAAGGAACATGTCATTGTTTATAAGTGTGATGCTAAGTGATGACGTGTGACTAGCTCCCTTTCCCGCATGCCGGTTTCATGGTACCTAAGAAAAACAACATAAACACAAGCGTGAGTTCATCACTCAGCAAGTATATTGCAATGGAACAAGAAAATACATTCTAACCACCTTCATCACCACTTTTCACATACGACATCATACACATCTCATATTCATAGCGTAAGCATATCATTGACATCATAATATATCATCATCATATAACATCCTCATATAATGCAATGCAATGCAATGCGATGCACATATCTCCTGGAAACTCATACCGGTATGGTTGAGTACACACCTGTAACACCCCGGCATTTAATATGCCCGAATGCTACCAAACATAAGCTAAACAACATCTAAGTACCACAATTAAACATAAATTCCAGCAAAGGTTCATATGCTAAAAACCGATATTTCGGCAGCATCTCCTTTGTTTTTCCATGAATTAACACAATCTCAATATCATGGCAAGATATATATCAAAGCACACGACATCTAAAATAACAACATAAATGGACATAACATCAAGTTACGCCAATAATACCACGCTTAACCACTTCATAAACTATAACGAAGCAAATAAGGATTCACAAGCATGCTAGATTAAACCATACATTAAGTTTAGGGCACAACTCTTAATATCATGTCTCCAAGTGGTTAATTATGGACTATGATGGTGGAGCTACGTGTAGAAGTGTAGCTAGATCCCTTTTTCCCGCATGCCGATCTCAAAGTACCTAAAAACAACATAAAACACAAGCGTGAGTTCGAAAACTCAGCAAGCATATTGTAATGGACAACAAGATCATTTACAAGACAATAATACCTCACATCACATATAACATCTCATACTTGAGCACATAACAACATCATCATCATTAAAAAAAATGTATTGCAATGCAATGCAATGCAATGTTATGCTCATATCTCCATGGAAACTCATACCGGTATGGTTGAGTACACACCCGTCGGTGTGCACCCTCTCCCCCCTTCCATCCCGAAGATGGAGGGTGCCTACTCCTCGCTTCCACAACCCACGGTAGATGGAATCACGATGTAGGACTTACTCTAATGGCTCTCCGGATTAGTCATAACTTTCTCACCGACCTTCCCGGATTAGTTAATGACTTTCTCACCGCCCGGGCCATGTAACATGTCATGCATGCAACTATGCCAATTATCATATTTCACATGTACATAAACATATGGCAACTCATCATGACAAATATAAACACATGGCATCGAACCATGATAATCATACTCAATATTTCATTGGAAAACAGCAAGCATGGCAAGTGAGCATAGCAAGTGTTCAATCTTTCACCCAATATCAACAAACAACCTACAATCCGCTATATATTACAACACACTTGCCTCAACAGCTGGGCGCATTTAATTTGTGGGACGTAGAGGGCACTCCCGGTGTCACACCACCTGCACATAGGCATCACACACTCACAATAATGCCTGCAAAACAGTACACAAATCCCCACCTAACCCGACATTGCCCACTACTTGCAAACCTAAAAACAGAGGTTCTGTCCCGGCGGGACAGTAGCCTTGAAAAGGTCATAACTTGAGTTCTGGGACTCCAAATCGATTAAACGAGTACACCATCGCGAAGCTTAGGAAATTTCCTACCTTTTTCTAGTTATACGGAAAGACTGATTCGGACTCTAAAATTGTTTAATCTACAGATTACTACGATCTGTTCCAATCGCGTCACAGATTTTAACACGCTCGGTAAAACGGCAATAACTTTCAAACGGATGATCGGATTTTAACGTGCTTTATGTCCACGGAAAGATAATTAAATTATCTACATCTTCTTTTAAGTCCGTACGGACAGATTCGGATTCTAAATCGACGAAAACTCGAACCCTAGCCCGTCTACTCAATCTGCCCGAAAACAGAAACGTGGCAACGTCTAGATCTAACCCAAAGAACTCCAATCCAGCACCACCAATTGATCTAAAAACTTGATAATCACCTTAATAACAGTACTTAGATCAATTCCAAGGATCCCCATGATCATACCTTTGCCCAACGAACGAATCTCCAATAGATCTCCTCGCGGATCGCTCCTCGCTCCACGCTCCTCGCTCCTCGCTCCTCGCTCCAACGGATGGATCCACAAGGTGCAGAGGTGTGGATACCACCCTAGGGCAGCAAGGGGGTGGAGGAGAGGTGGTGGAGAGGTGGGGAGCAATGGGGCAAAGGGGGAGGTGGAGGCGCACAAGAGGGAGAGGGAGAGGGGGTGGCGGCTAGGGCTTAGGAGGGGGAGGTGGGGGCGCCCAAGGGCAGGGGGAGCACGCCCAAAAGGCTGGTGGGGAGCCCTTTTACCAGCCCCCACACCCAATCCTAGTCCGTTACGGAGACCTACTCCACCCCACCAAAGCCCACCAAGGCCCAAACTCCCCCGGGAAGGCCCAAAACCCTGGAAACGGCCCGGAAACGCCCCAGAAAAGCTATTAACCTCCATATCCTATAGTTTTAACCTTAATTCCACATCTCATAATGTTATTAACCTTATCATGCACGTTAAATAAGGTTACGACACTCCGTGGCGACATAACACTTCAACCGGCCCAAAAACGCGAGAAAACCCTAAGCCGAAAGGTTTTATTCTCTAGTTTCACCTTCTATAACGTCACACCAAACCATAGTGTCACAACACCCGTCGGTGTGCACCCTCTCCCCCCTTCCATCCCGACGATGGAGAGTGCCTACTCCTCGCTTCCGTTCACCGCGGTGAATGGAATCACGATGTAGGACTTACTCATTGGCTCTCCGGAACAGTCATAACTTTCTCACCGACCTTCCTCGGACTAGTTATGACTTTCTCACCGCCCGGGCCATGTAACATGCCATGTATGCAAACATGCCAACATCATAAATAACTTGTACACTAACACATGGCATCATAACATAATAAACATATTCATCATATCATTGGCAATCATTAAGGCATGGCATGTGAACATATCACGTATTCAAATTAAATCTCAGCCAATCTAGCAACTACAACCCGCTACCCATTCCAATACACTTGCCTCAACCACGGCGACGGATTAGCGAGACGTAGAGGGCACTCCCAGGGTCACACCACCTGCACAAAGGTACCACACACTCACAATCATGTCCACAAAACAGTACGCAAACCCTCTTCTACCCCGACATCGCAAACTACTCGCAAAACCCAAAAACAGAGGTTCTGTCCCGTCGGGCCAGCAGCCTTCCAAAAGGCATAACTCGGGTTCTAAGACTCCAAATCGAATAAATGAGTACATTCTCGCGTAGCTTAGGAAATTTCCTAACTTTTTCTAAGTATACGGAAAGACTGATTCGGAATCGAAAGTTGTTTAATCTAGAAAATACCGTGATCTGTTCCAATCACGTCACTGATTTTAATACGTTCGGTAAAACAAGCATAACTTTCAAACGGCTGGGCGGAATTGGACGTTCTTTATACCCACTGAAAGGTATTGAAATTACCTACAACTTATTCAACAGCCGTACGACCAAATTCCTACTCTAAATTGGCGAAAACCCAAACCCTAGGTCGACTGCTCATGCTGCCCGAAACAGAGAACGTGGCAAACTCAAGATTCCTTCTAATCTACCCAACTACAGCACCACCAATTGATCTAAACACATGATGTTAACCCTTAGAACATATCCTAGACCAACCCCAAGGATTCCCATGGCCATAGCTTCGCCCGACGAACGAAAACCCAACGGATCTCCTCCCGGTTCGCACGATCTCCTTCCTCACTCCGAATCCACCGGATCTCCTCGTCGCGAAGCGCTCCAATGGATGGATCTGTGGGATGGTGAGGTGGAGAACTCCCCTAGGGCAGCAAGGGGTGGTGGAGAGGTGAGGAGAGGGGTGGTGGTGCAATGGGGAGGAGGGAGGAGGAGGGAGGCGCACAAGGGGGAGGGTGGCGGCTATGGGAGGGAGAGGAGGAGGTGGGGCGCATGGGGGAAGGGTTTGGGGCGCCCTAGGGCTGGTTGGCTGCCCCCTCCTCCCCTCATGGGCCCAGAAGCCTCCACTTAAGGCCCGAAAAGACCTCACCAAGGCCCAAGTTTCCCCGGAAAGGCCCAAAACACCCGAAAACGGCCCGAAAACGCGAATAAACCCCATACCGTATGGTTTCAACCTCTAATTCCATATTTCATAATGTGTTTGACCTCAACATTCACATTATATAAGGTTACGACACTCCGTGGTGTCACATGATCTTTATTTCTTTTGTCTAAAGTACTCCCATCGAAAGAGTACAAAACCCTAAAACAAATCTCTAAGCTCTCAATGTCTGGGTTGCATAAACAGGAGGCGCCTCCCCCTATTTATACAGACCAAACACATAGTCCTGAATACAATTCCTACTCCTAATCCTAGAAGGAGTCCCACTCCTAATCCTAGGAGTATGTATTCAACACAACTCCACTTGGCCCAACCTGGCCAAATACAGCTCTTGCACGCGTATGGCAGCCCAACCATACGCACGTGACTAACAACTCTTGCACACGTATGGCCACCATTCCATACTCACATGACTAATCATTCTTCATGTGCACCATTCTCTTAGCCGGAACGTCCCGCATGACATCCTTGACCACCAAGACCTTAGTTCCACCCTGAACCTAGTCCCGAACCTCAGTTCCTCCATGAACCTAGTTCCGGTCCCGTCATCGACCACGTTCGCCTTCGAGCAATACCTGCACATGAACAAACACAAAATTTTTCAAGCACAAGTCCGCGACTTGGCTCAACATTAGTCCATGCAAATACTTACACGGGCATTGCGTAAGTTCAAAACATGCATTATGAAATTTAAAAAAATTTCACTACCACAGATCAATCACCAAAAAATTTTCAAAATCACAAAAATCAACATCGAGCAAAAAAATATTCACGCCGGACGAAACATTGGTCCGGCGCAACTCACTGTGACACTACGGTATGGTGTGACATTATAAAATGTGAAATTAGAGAATAAAACCTTTCGGCTTGAGGTTTACTCGCGTTTTTGGGCCTTATGAAGTGATGTGTCACCACGGAGTGTCGGAACCTTATAAATGGTGCATGTTGAGGTAAAAAACATTATGAGATGTGGAATTAAGGTTAAAACCATAGGGTATGGAGGTTAATAGCGTTTCCGGGCCGTTTCCGGGGTTTTGGGCCTTCCCGGGGGTGTTTGGGCCTAAAAGAGGGGGTTGTGGGCTTTGGTGGGATGGAGTGGGAATCCATTTAGGATTAGGAACAGGTGTGGGGGGCTCGTAAAAGGCCTCCCCCCTGCCCCCTTGCGCCCCACACCCTGCCCTTGGGCGCCCTCACCTCTCCCTCCTTGCCCTAGCCGCCACCCCCACATCCCCCTCTCCCTTGCATGCGCCTCCACATCCCCCATTGCTCCCCTTTGCTCCCCACCTCTCCACCACCTCTCCTCCACCCCCTTGCTGCCCTAGGGTGGCCTCCCCACCCCCTGCACCTCGAGGATCCATCCATTGGAGCGAGGAGTAAGGAGCGAGGAGCGAGGAACGAGGAGCGAGGAGCGAACCGGGAGGAGATCCATTCAGATTTCGTGCGTTGGGCAAAGGTATGGCCATGGGAATCCTTGGGGTTGGTATAGGTACTGTTCTAAGGGTGTTTATCAAGTTTTTAGATCAATTGGTGGTGCTGGATTTGATTAGATTAGATGGATTCTTGAGTTGGTCACGTTCTCTGTTTCGGACAGCATGAGCAGTGGACATAGGGTTCGATTTTTCGCCAATTTAGAGTCCGAATATGGTCATATGTATGTTGAAGAACTTGTAGATAATTTCATTATCTTTCCGTGGATATAAAGAACGTTAAATTCCGATTAGCCGTTTGAAAGTTATGGCTGTTTTACCGAGCGTGTTAAAAACTGTGACGTGATTGGAACAGATCACGGTATTTTGTAGATTAAACAACTTTAGAGTCCGAATCAGTCTTTCCTTATACCTAGAAAAAGTTGAGAAATTTCCTAAGCTACGCGAGGATATACTCGTTTAATTGATTTGGAGTCTTAGAACCCGAGTTATGCCTTCTGGAATGCTGCTGTCCCGACGGGACAGAACCGCTGTTTTTGGGTTTTGCGAGTAGTTGGCAATGTCGGGGTAGATGAGGGTTTGCGTACTGTTTTGTGGACATGATTGTGAGTGTGTGGTACCTATGTGCAGGTGGTGCGACCCCGGGAGTGCCTTCTACTTCCCGCCAATCCGTTGCTTGTGGTTGAGGCAAGTGTATTGTAATGGATAGCGGTTTGTAGGTTGCTTGTTGAGAATAGATGAAATTGGATATATGATATGATCACATGCCATGCTTTAATGATTGCCAATGATATGATGAATATGCTTACTATGTTATGATGCCATGTGATAATGTAAGAGTGATTATGATGTTGGCATATTTGCATACATGACATGGCATGATACATGGCCTGGGCGGTGAGAAAGTCATAACTAATCCGGGGAAGGTCGGTGAGAAAGTTATGACTATTCCGGAGAGCCAATGAGTAAGTCCTACATCGTGATTCCATTCATCGCGGTGAACGGAAGCGAGGAGTAGGCACCCTCCATCTTCGGGATGGAAGGGGGGAGTGGGTGCACACCGACGGGTGTGTACTCAACCATACCGGTATGAGTTTCCAAGGAGACATGAGCATCGCATTGCACTTCATACATATTGATGATGATGATAATATGTGACCATGAATGAGATGGTTTACGTGATGTGATATTATTGCTATGTAATTGTTTATGTTCGTACAATTGCAATATACTTGCTGAGTGATGAACTCACGCTTGTGTTTATGTTGTTTTCTTTTAGGTACCATGAATCCGACATGCGGGAAAGGGAGCTAGTCACACGTCATCACTTAGCATCACACATTTAAACAATGACATGTTCCTTCCCTTATGGTTATGGTTAATTCATTGAACTAAACTATGGTTTCGATGATTCGTTGGTCGTTATGAGTAATTGATTAGTCCATATTTGTCATGTGATGGATAGAATTTATATATCCTTAGTGGTATGGTGGCTGTTTTTTCGTTTGATCATGTTATTGCTATCGTTCGTTATGTCACATTGACATGTTATTATTGTTGTTGCTTCAATTCATGTTAAAACAAAGGAGATGCTGCCGAAATCTCGGTTTTTAGCATGTGCGCCTTTGCTGGAATTTATGTTTAATTATGGTATTTAGATGTTGTTTAGCTTTTGTTTGGTAGCATTCAGGCATAGTAAATGCCGGGGTGTTACACTCACGACGGACCAAAAACTCGGTCCGGCGTACACACAAAATTCTCGGTTTCATGTCAGCACAAAACGTTCAAAACAATGTTCATGGCGGACCAAAAAGTATTTGGTCTGGCGTACATACAAAACTTATTGGTTTTGGAAATTTTGGTCTGGCACAAAGAGCTTGAAATCACGTTCTCGATGGACCAAAAATATCGGTCCGGCGTGACGGTGAAAAACAGTCCGGTGAGAGCACTCAACTCATGTTCACCACGAACCAAAACAACATTGGTCCGGCGCCAATGCAAAAACACGTTCCAATGGTCCGATGCAATATGCGTTCACGACGGACCAAAGATTTGGTCCATCGCAATAGTCCGGCGTAAGATAGAAACATACTGTTTTTGCCCAAAGTTTATCCGGCGCAAATGTCTCCAAACGCATGTTTACGACAGACAAAAGATTTGGTCCGGCGCAAACATAAAATCGGTCCGGCGCAGATGGGAAACTTACTGTTTTCGAGAATTTGGTCCAGGGCATGAAAAAACACACTGTTTCTTGTCAATTTGTCAAACACATACACAAACACATTTAGCAAATTCAATTCTTAAGCTAATTTTTCAGCACATGATTTCACAATCTCCCCCTTGATGAAAACATTAGCAAGACCACTTAGAATTGAACATTTGGCATTCACTTCACAAAAAGATTTTTGAACAGACCAAAGAATCTCCCCCTATGACCAATATGCAAAGTAAAAACACTCCCTGGGTGAGAATACGAAAAATCTCCTCATAAGAAAAAAAAATGTGTGTGAATGTGCAATGTGCCCAAAAACTCCAAAATACTCTAAACTTCTCCCAAAATTATCAAAATTCCAAAAACTTCTCCCTCTTTTTCTTTAAACTTCTCCCCCTTTGACAATGGATTCATCAAGAGTACAAAAGAGAGAACAACATGTCCAAAAATTTCCCTGTAGCAATGATTTCACAAGGAGAAATAAAGGAGTGCCAAGATAGGAAAAGATGAGCTCATTCGATCATATAACCTTATATATCACATAATATGCAAAATATATGAACTTGATGTGATTTTAACAAGTTAGGAAATGACATGCATCTCAACCTCAAGTCAGTCAACTATAACCAAGTACTAAGCAAGACTTTAGTAGAAAAGCAAAGGCTCAAAATTGAAGGTACTAACAGCTCAAGGCTAGCAAGTAGTTTCAACTCCAATCTAGTAAACCAATTTAATCTTTGAACAATAGACTGCATGTGGCTTGCTTGAAGCATACTTCTTTTATTTTCTAGGAGTGGCATGCTTGAAGCATATATCTTGTCTTTGAGGGAGTGTCATGCTTAAAGCATACATCTTAACTTTTTAGGGAAAGCATGCCTGAAGCACACAACTTGAAGCTTTTGCTTTTAACAACCCTTTTTTTTACTGATTCCCTTTTCTTTTCTTTTTCTTTAATTGGACTAGTGCCTTTTGGGAAAACAGAGGTGAAAGAAGCATCTTCAAAAATAACACTTTCAGCAAGAGATGCACGAGTGAAGGAGAAGAACCAATTCTTATCACCGGACATGTGGCGTGAGCATCCGGAATCCACTAGCCATATGTTCTCCTTCCTCGCGCGAGAAGCCTACATAGCAAAGCATGTCGAGGTCTCAGTACTAGGGTTAGAAATTAGATTTTTGGGAATCCAGTACTGAGACACACGAGCAACAAAGTAGGCACAACACGAGTATTTTTATGCACAAAATCAGATTTGCCCTTTCTCGTGTTTCTAGCAACAAAAGGTGTTTTCTTCACCCTAGGCACATAATGAGAAATGAAATGTGCCTATTTGAAATTAGACCTAGCCTTGTTCCTTTCTGTCTTTTGTTGTTTGGCCAGTCTAAAGAAAAAATCTACTATATGTCCATCTCTACCACAATGAGTGCAAGTGTACTTAACATGATGTTTTGCTTTAATAGTAGAAGCACATTTTGCATTCATCATAGTAGAAGATAAAACTCCAGCAGACTTAAAAACAGTTTTCTTAGGCTCATTGACAATTTCTAATTTTCCACTTTCAAGTGTTTTAACAATAGTGGGAGCATGTGATTTATGATGAGCATAAGAATCAAAACCTAAACCTTTGTTTTCAGTGCTGACTTTTGATTGATCCAAAATCATGTTTAGGTTTTTCTTGCCATTAGTGAAACGTTCCAAAGAATTTTGCAAGTAATCAACTTTCTTAGCAAGAGTTAGACAATTATTGCATAGAATGTCAACCTTCCCTTTTTGCTTACGACAAGTTGAGCATGAAAGAACCTCATGTGTAAGCAGATCATCAGTCAATTGAGAAACCCTAGCATTTGCATCTTTCAATTTCAATTCAAGAGTTGAGCATTTAGAACAAGAAGTTGTATCATGCAAATCAATGGTAAAACAGCTAGTATGTTTAACAAGTTTCTCATTTTTCTCATTTTCAGCATTCATTTGCTCTAACAAGGAAGCATGTTCTTTCCTAAGTGAAGTAAGCTCATTCCAAATTAAGTCACATGATTTGCATGTATCATCATCAGGAATCAAAGTTTTAAGTCTAGCAATTTCAACATTCAATGATTCAACAAGAAAATCATGTTTCTTAATTTTCTTATCACGTTTATCAAGCAATTTTCCAAGACAAGCAACAGCAATAGCTAATTCATCATAAGAAAGATCTACCTCATTGAAGTCGCTATCGTGGTCATCCTCGGTAAAGCTGTCCTTGCTGCTTGCCATGAGACACAACCCCATCAAATCATGCTTACTTGGAGTTGCATCATCCTAGCCGCTCTCCGAATCCACATCGCTCAAATTGACTTGTTCAAGAGCGGAAATAACTCTGTGGACAACTTTGCGGTTAATGAAGTTCATCTTTTTCTTATCACTTGGAGAGAACTTTTCTTTACTTCTGTCGTTGTCCTTCTCCTCCTTTGATGCTTTTCCGGTAAGTTTAGGACAATTTGGACGAATATGGTCGAGATCTCTGCACTCATAGCATCTTGGAGGACCACCATTACCTCTCTTCCTAATTCTCGCATTCTGCAAAGCTTTGTTAAAGCGAGAAGATAGTAGTGACAAGTCTTCTTCTGGGAATTGCTCAATCTGTTAACCGGTTAGTTGTAACATCCTGGAATTTGTAATTAAGATTAATTAGGATTAACTAAGCTTAATTAAGCTAATTGTGTGCTTGTTTGTGTGTTGAGTGCTATTGGATCTTAAATTGGCCCTTAGTTGGTTTTGGTTGCGTCGGTATTTTGTCGTTTGAGTAGTTTCGACTGATTTTGTTTCGAAACTTTGAGTTCGAAGCCGGTCGAAATCTTCCGAAATCTGTAGGAGCCTAAGTCCTAAAACCTTCCTTTGTGGTCCCAAAATTCTTCCCTTAAGTTTCCCGAGGTTAAACCCAAAGATTGGAGAGAAGTTTGAGAAGTAACTCAGAGTTTTCTGCGGAGGCGGCGTCTGCAGCTAGGGGCCAGTGCTGCCGGTCGGGCGGCACTACCGCTCGGCAGGAGCGGTACTGCCGACCGAGTCGTGCGGGTAGGGGTTGGAGCGGTCGTCGCTGCCCGTTGCCCGGCCACCTCACCCTCTTTCTCGATTCTTCCTCTCCTCTAAAGCCCAGCCGGCTTACCCCTCTCTCTCCTCACTCCCTCACTCGTTCTCTCCCCCTCAGGAGCTCTCTCCCTCCCTCTCTCTCTCTCCATTTCCCTCTCTCTGGTTTCTCTCTCTCCCTTCGGTTCTCTCTCTCCCTCCTCCTCTCTGGTGCATGTGGACCTCAAGGAGCAGCAAGAGGTCAAACCGCGAGACGTGGAGGATCTTCCTCAAGCCCTAGAGCAGCCTCAAGACCGGAGGAATCGTGTTCCAGTTCGATCCCCGAGGTTTTGAGCTAAACCCTAAGTCCCCCTCTCATCTCTATTAGTTTCTCTTTTGGTTTAGTCTTGAAACCCTAACCCTAGAAGTGCTTCAACGTGTTTCTTTCTTGCTAGACCTAGGTTATCTCAGTAGATTAAGTTAGCGTGGACGATTCGATCTGAAAACCCTAATCGGTTCTCTGTTGGATTTATTCGCCCAAAAGTCGTTTTCCCGAATTTTTGGAGTTCCTTTGAACCCTAACTTCGAAAAGTCGAGAAATTAACCTTCGAGTACATCTGACGTTGTCTGAGTTCGATTCCTGTGAAAAGATTCGAGTTTGAACTCAATCCGGACCTGGAATCGAATTTAGTTCCAATTGAGGGTTTTGAGTTCGGATGGTTCGATCGTCGTGCGAAGAGTTTTTGAGTGTGAGTTAGACCCTGTGGAACCCTTACGTGCAAAAAGAATTAATACGTTAATCGCAAATCCTTCATTTCAATTCGATTTGCGAAAAGTGCATTATCGAGCTTTTTGGGGCGTCTTCGAGTTCCGAAGCTCCAAAAATCCCGAGAGTGACTCGTATTGGTTCTTGGTGCCCTAATGGTTCTATTTCTGGAAAAAGATCGAGTCGAAAACCCTGATTCGGAGTTTATCGGATTTGTTCTCAAGCCGAGTCAAATTCTCGAGTTTTGGAGTTTTCCTTGAACCCTAGCTCCAAAAGCTGAGGATATGACTCTAGAATATATCTGATGTCGTTAGAAGTCGACCCTCGCGAAAAGAATCAAGTTTGGACTTGATTTGGATCGAAAGTCGAATTCTAACGGTAATTAGGGTTATCGAGTTCGAAAAGGTGGAAATTAGGTTAAATGAACTCGAAACTTGGTGAGACCTGCATGGATGGGTCCCTGGCATCACCGGGAACCTAACCATGCAATCGTCGCTAAGTTTCGAATCCGTTTGCGCAAAATCCCATTTTGCGAAACCCTAATTTCTCCCTGAGGCCGGCACTACCGATGTTATGGGGCCGGTACTACCGCCCGAGCGGCACTACCGTAACCACCACGCCCGGCTAATTTCTGTGAGCTTCTCCTTTGGTCTCTGGAAATCGGCACTACCGCCCTCCTGGCCTGCAGACGCCGGGTAGCCGGTACTACCGCGTGTTTAACGTCGGTACCTTTTTTCCAGAGAGTGCCCTTTTGGGTCGTCGGCCGGCACTACGGTCCTCGTGGGCTTGCATCGAGCTTGAGGGCGGCACTACCGTGGTTGTACCGCCGGTACTGCCGACTGCACTGGCCGATTTAGGTCTTCTTTAGTCCCCTTTTCTTCGTTGTTTCTCCAATTGGTTTAGTCGTTGTCCTTGCTTCTTAGTTGTCTTATTTGATTCTTGATCGCCCTGTTTGTTCCGAGTTTGACCGTTTTGTTGTCGTTTTGTTGTCGCTCGTTCGCGTAGATGTTGACGTGGTGGTGGGCGCCTGCGCGGTTTTCGATCTCTTTCCCGGAAGTGTAATCAGTACAAAGCAAACAGGCAAGCACCTCCTTTGACCATATTGATCCCATATTTGCAAATTTAATTTGAATTGCCAAAACTATTATGAATGCTTTAGAATTGGTACAAATGATAAATTGTGGGCTTTGGTAGCTAAACCTGGATTGAATGGTTTTCCTCGATTATCAGTTACGTAGTGATCCTTGTAAATCCCTAGGATAATGGTAGACACCGTATTACGTGTCAATTGGGTTATATGTCTAATAATTGCATACGCTTAGCCCAGCGTTAGTACAATTGATTGTTGATCGGTGGACCCAGTCAATCAAATTCTTTTGGAAACTTAATTAGGATTTTGAAATGGTGGTTTTGGTGGAAAAAGCTATGTTGGTAAAAAGAGAAAAAGGAAAAAGGTGAAAGGTGGTTTTATGCCGGACGGATGGGTGGAGGTCTCGTCTGTGCAACCCTAAGGACCGAACTTGATGTTGTTAACTGAGTCAAATCGTACAACCACATGTGTTAGTATGGGATGACCTGAACGTAGTACAGGAGTGAATGACTGGTCTTGCGCCGTGGTAGGTCGAAGTAGTTGGACAGTCACCGACGTGCTGGCGCTGTCTAAGGGTCTCCCTCACCTCGCACAGGTGTTGGAGTATACCGTCCCAATACGGTACCGTTACAATGGTGACGGCCTTGCTATGGGTTGTGAGGCGATGGACGGTAATCGTAAACCATCGTGAATTGTTGTAAATGTTTTGTGTGTGGGGCTGATCACCCGCCATAGCAAGGGGTGCACTTCACCGGGGCTGACGCAAGACTAGAAACTCGCAAGTGGAACGATTCCGTCCGCGATCTAGCAACACGGGTACGTGTCGTATCGCGTGGCATGGTTGACATGATTGCTAGAGTGTGTCATGTGGGTAAAGTGTACAATCTCTGCAGAGAATAAATCTAATCGATTAGCCGTGCTCACGGTCACGAGCAGCTTGGATAATTATTGTCAAGTATAGTATTTTTGGTTTTGTTTTGGAAAACATTTTGGCACCGGTAGATCTTTTAAATGTTGGGTTATATCATGCAAAATGTTGAGTCGTTGGACTCAGAGACTGATTGGATTGGTAATTCGATTGTGCTGGTGGTGATTCTTGATGCCATACGATGGTATGTTGGATATTCGATTGTGCTGGTGGTGGTTCTTGATGCCATGTGATGGTGGTGTTGGATAAATTGGAGGAAATTGAATGTGGAT
This sequence comes from Rhipidocladum racemiflorum, assembly GCA_036346355.1. Lineage (NCBI taxonomy): Eukaryota > Viridiplantae > Streptophyta > Magnoliopsida > Poales > Poaceae > Rhipidocladum > Rhipidocladum racemiflorum. Next base: position 41,457,916 of record CM070591.1, read on the forward strand.
ACTGAATGAATTATACAATTATGTATTGAATTACATTCTTTATCAATTGCTTTTGTAAATCGAGCATCTTCTGAAATCTATTATTCTATTGCAAATAAATTTAGCTTTATGCAACTCTGAACTGGATTAGCAGCCTTTTTCATTGATTAACCTGCATACTTATTATACTTGCAAACACTAAAGTCTTGCGAGTACATACGTGTACTCACCGTTTGCTTTAAAACTGTTTACCAAGCTCAGAAGACAGAGTCAAGTGTGAGAAGGCGAGCTAGGCGAGGATCGCTTCGATTAAGAGATCGTCGGGTTTTGCAGCTGTAGATTAGGTTTTCCTCTCGGTCGCAACTCGGCTACTGCCTTTGGGTTTGGGAAGGCACTCTGCTGCCGTTGCTGTACTCTAAGTCTCTTTTCAGCTTTTGTAGCCATTTGGCAGAATTTCTTTCTTGTATTACTATCTCGATGTAATCAAACCTGTACTACTGTAACCATTTTGTTAATGTAAGTGTTTTGATGCAACTTATTGTGGAAATATGTGGGTGCTAGGCTACTGATCCAGGGAACTAGCACTAGACACATATCTCGGGGAAACTCAGGTTGGAATCAATCATTTGGCATATGACCACGTGCCGAGTGTGTCGTGCCGATTGATTGGCCTCAATCCGGGTACGGTTTGTAATTGGGATTCGGTTTACTAACAGGTTGCGTTAATTCCAGTCCGACGCAACAGTGAGTACCCGAATCACTGTTACAAAGACCGGAGCCCCCACATTAGTGAAGACATGAAAGATAGAGCAAAACTTGAAGTAGCACCATTATGAGATATGCTAGATTGATATGTCAAAGCAATTGATATATGATCGTTCTTTCTAGGAAGAACATCTAATTCATGAGTTTTCAACTTAGAATAAAGAACATCTAAAGTAAGTGTACTCATGATAGTTGATTCTCTAATGGATGTTACTTTCATCTCCCAAATAGACATGTCTAATGCACCAAGCAATTGTCTAGCATTAGCAGCATCATCAAAGCTAACTCCAACAGCACGCAAATTTCTAAGAATTTTATTAAAGCGTGCAAAGAAATCATCTAGCGACTCACCAGGCTTCATCTCAAATTGCATGTATTCCTTTTTGTAAAGATCTTGATGAACCTCTTTGATAGTATTAGAACCCTCATGGTAATCACAAAGAGATTTCCATACCTCATATGCGGATCGAAGATGAACCACACGATCAAAGTCGCTGCATCCCAAGCCTTGTATGATCAAGTTTTGCGCGTTGCTATTTGCTTCAACATGTGCATGATTGGCGTCGTTAACGTTGTCATTCTCGGGAACTTCATATGTCTTGTAGACCTCCCAAATCGCGAAGCCCTGTGCTTGGATGAACGCCTCCATCTTGGCCTTCCAAAACTGAAAATCAACACCATCGAACACACACGGTTTTGTCGAATAGCGATCCATTAGTCTAATCACTGGTTAAGGTAGATTAGAAAAACCTTGCTCTGATACCACTTTGTAACAGTCCCAAATTTAATTACGAGTAATATTGTGCATGGCATGCTCATATCATTCATATTAGTGGCACAATTAACACTTAATTAATGTTATATAAATGTTAACATCAAATTAGTTAAACGAGTATGAATTTATAATGTCCATGACACCTTTAAAAGTTGCTACCCATTTATACCCAAACTTCATCCACCTTAGTCAATGACAAGTGGACTCAAATGTAAGTGAGAGAATAAAATTCTGCACACCTAACCTACTTTTTCCACCTGTCCTACTCCATACCCACTCCCTTACCTCTCTATGACATGTGGGACCTAGCCCCACATGTAAGCAATGGTTGGGCAGCCATATAAAAGGGTTCCTCCCCCTTGGTTTCTCCTCCACACCCCCATTTTCAGCTCACCTCATTTCTAAAAATAGCAAAGGAGGAGAGCAAGCACCCCCATTCACCCTTCCATTCATCCCCACAAAAACCATCCAAGGATTTAGCTTGAGCTTGAGCATGCTACACCATTGGATTCTCCTCATCAAGAGCTTCAATTCCATCCAAATGGATTGTTGATGAATCAAGTATTAGGTGAGTTCCAATCCATTCTTTACGCATCCATTTTTTGAAATTTTGGTGGCATTGCGCTCATTCCATTTCTCTCTATAAAAATCATCTCCAAGTTGAGAATCGGATCGTGCATGTTGCGTTGCAAGCTTGAGGAGGAGAAGTTGACACTACTACAAGCTTAAGAAGAGAAGGCATTGCTTCCTCAAGCACAGAGAAGGAGTCGATACCGGGAGAACAAACGAAGATCACAACCTTAACGCCATTCCTCATCCCATCGACGAACTGGACTTCCCCTAAGTACAAGGACACCCTAGAAGTGGTAAGGCTATACCCAAGTTATCGTTTTTGAAGTATAGGAGCACATGCACCCATACTTATTTTTGGACAGTGCAGTCAACCCGGATACTCCGAGGTTTTAGTCCAGATACTCCCGATCCGTTAGTGCATATGAGTAAACTGGGATCGAGCAACCCGGTCCAGAGGGTCCGGGAAGTTATTCGGACACTCCGAACGGGTTGGAAACATTGAAACCGAGAATGCCAACCCGGACACTCTGGGTCATGTCCGGACACTCCGGACGTGTCAGGCGAAACCAGAAAAAGTAACAGAGCGACCCAACCCGGATACTCCGGGTATTTAACCCGGATAGTCCGGTATACCCAGATACTCCGGATATATAACCCAGATACTCCGGGTTAGTCAGCAATAGGGTACCGAGAGGATCAACCCGGATACTCTGGGTTAGAACCCGGATACTCAGGACATCTATGGATAAAGTGTTTCTCACATCCATGCTAGGATTAGAGATGTAATTACGATGCATTTCGTGCATGATTGTGCATATTCTCGTATTGTTTATTGTTGGTTTCTTGATTGGTGTTCCCTTGGAATTGGATTTCTCGTTAGGTGTCGACGCTTTAGAGGACAACCCGGAGTACGACTACGCCTACGACGTCAAGAGCGAGCAGCAAGGCACTACTTTACTCCTTGAACATGATTGCTCCTACAAATTGCAATTATGCTTTGAAGTTATTTTACAAATTGCATGCCTACTTTCAATTATATTTATGTTGGGGTAGAATGCTTAGTTACTACCTTGTTGACATGTTATCTTTTTACCCTGTTCCTTCGTATACCATTGTCGCCCTAGGTGGTTGGTTTATTATTATGTATGGGTTCGTAAGATTTGCTTAGCCATGCTTAGAACATCGTTAGGAACCGCGATAGATGGACTTAGTCCATCAGTCGCGATGATAAAAAATGATTATGATAATGATGGTTCAATTATGGTTATTGTGTAGCAATGTTGGTTAAGGATCTTAAGGATCAAATCCTGGTGACGTCTCTTTAAGTAACTATCGTGCGAACCACACGCCATTTATGGGACCGGCTTAGCCAAGTTCTTGTGTATGACTAGGGCATTTAAACCACATGCACTCGGAATTCCTAGAGCTTTGTAGAGTGTCAAGGAATGTCCGCGGGAATTTCTCGAACTTTGTGGAGTGTCAGGAATATCCTTCGAAATCCCTCGAACTTTGTGGAGTTAGGGATGTTCAATAACGGGTGTACTCCTTGGTCCACACACACGGAGCACTGAGCACGCGGGATCAAGGGTCATAGTCACCCGGGTGGTTTAAATACACTACCATGCATACTGGAAAATGGATTTGTCACATTCACCTCGGCCGGCACATCAAAGGAATTGTTCTCATAGCTTGGCTTACGAGTGTGGCGTGTTGTGTGGGTAAAGTCGTACCTCTGCAGAGTATAAACTATTCGAATAGCCGCATCCATGGTCAAGGACGATCACTTAAGTTGTCAGTCACTGGGCGAGTGTTAAGGACCGGGTAAGAATGGATGGTTTGGGAAACCAAGTCGCATGAGTATTGGAGTACTCATGAGGAGAACTTCGCGAGTATTGGAGTACTCGTGGAAGGAGCTTCACGGGTATTGGAGTATCCGTGGGCGTAAGCGAACATGAGCGTCGAACTCATGGTTTGGAGAATGCTTGAAGGCATGAGATGAAGATGATTATGATGATGTTATATTATGTATTAGACTTTGTAAATGTTTAGCAAACAGCAGTTTCAATCTATACGTGTCTATGTTTTTACTCCAAATATTGCTTTATGCTGAAATTAACCTAGTGCCTTTCTTGTGATGTAGCCACCACATGTAGTTAGAACTCAGCATACAACTTATATTATTGTGCGAGTACACTCTTCGTACTCAAACGGATGGTCCACTTGCTGCAGGTGAGGATGAGGCACTGCCCGGAGACCTTTATCGGGCAGATTCCGATGATGCTAACGTTTAGGGGCACGTTCTTACTTCCAGTCAATTGCTTGCGGGCTATGGCACAATACGCTGGCCTTTTGTTGTTTAATTATGTTTCCGCTGCTTGTTGATGTAATAACTTTAAATATGTCGTTTTGGACAGCAGTCCTGCTTTTGTATGTATATATGTTTGTGGTTCCGTTATTGTATATGTGTTGTGGTACAAACCGTCATGCATTGTCGTGCGTGTTGGTGAAATTTCCTGGGACCAACACGGGCATATATGCGGGCCGCTCGAGGTTCCCTTGATTTACTTGGGCTATGCGATACTACCGAGTGAATAAGTGGAATCCCGGGGACGGGTCCCCAGCACACTTGTAGGATCGAAGTATATGAATATAGCAATCAGAGGGGGGTGAATGATTGTGCGGAAGCTAAAACCAAATTCTTGATCTACTAAAAGTTCAACCCAAAACAGAACAAAATAATTGCCTCGTACTCGACAAAAAATAGATTAATAGAGGTTCGGTAAAAAGTGAATTTCTGGATATCCAACCATCGGATCGATCTTAAATTTGGACACAAGAAAGTACATTCCAATACGAATCTAACCCAAAAAGAATCAGCTCGATCAGACTAACAGACAAAAAGTTATTAACCTCGCAAGCTTGCTGTGATAGAAGATGACGAGAATTAATCTAACCAAAACTTCAAGATTAAACAAGAATGACAAAAGATTAATCAACTAAACTTTGAGGAACCCTAAATCAATACCCTAGAAAGGTTTTTGATGAATCAATTCAAGATGAAACTCAAGGAACAAAAAACAATCTAGAATTAGAACAAGCATGCAAACAAGAACCAAAACAGGAAACACTGTAGCAACGCAGTTACTGTAGCACGCAAGTGTCTGGAAGAATTGATATTTATTTCTCTTTTCTAAAGTACTCCCATCAAAAGAGTACAAACCCTAAAACAAAGCTCTAAGCTCTCAATGTCTGGGTTGCATAAACAGGAGGCTCCCCCTATTTATACAGAGCAAACACATAGTCCTGAATACAATTCCTACTCCTAATCCTAGAAGGAGTCCCACTCCTAATCCTAGAAGGAGTATTATTCAACACAACTCCACTTGGCCCAACCTGGCCAAATACAGCTCTTGCACGCGTATGGCAACCCAGCCATAAGCACGTGACTAACAACTCTTGCACACGTATGGCCACCATTCCATACTCACGTGACTAACCATTCTTCATGTGCACCATTCTCTTAGCTGGAACGTCCCGCATGACATCCTTGACCACCAAGACCTCAGTTCCCCCTGAACCTAGTCCCGAACCTCAGTTCCTCCATGAACCTAGTTCTGGTCCCGTCATCGACCACATTCGCCTTCGAGCAATACCTGCACATGAACAAGCACAAAATTCTCTGAGCACAAGTTCGCGACTTGACTAAACATTGGTCCATGCAAATACTAACACGAGCATTGCATTAGTTCAAAACTTGCATTATGAAATTTAAACAAATTTCATAACCACAGATCAATCACCAAACAATTTTCAAAATCACAAAAATCAACCTCGAGCAAAAAACCATTCACGCCGGACCAAAACATCGGTCCGGCGCAACTCACGACAGACTAAAAACTCGGTCCGGCGTACACACAAAATTCTCAGTTTCATGCCAGCACAAAATGTTCAAAACAACGTTCACAGCGGACCAAAAAGTATTTGGTCCGGCATATACGTGAAAACAGCCGTCAAAAACCAGTTCACGACGAACCAAAAAATTTGGTCCGGCGTACATACAAAACTTACTGGTTTTGGAAATTTTGGTCCGACACAAAGAGCTTGAAATCACGTTCTCGATGGACCAAAAATATCGATCCGGCGTGAAGGTGAAAAACAGTCCGGTGAGAGCACTCAAGTCATGTTCACCACGAACCAAAACAACATTGGTCCGGCGCCAATGCGAAAACACGTTCCAATGGTCCAGTACAATATGCGTTCACTGCGGACCAAAGATTTGGTCCGGCGTAAGATAGAAACATACTATTTTTGCCCAAAGTGTGTCCAGCGCAAATGTCTCCAAACGCATGTTTACGACAGACAAAAGATTTGGTCCGGCGTAAACATAAAATCGGTCTGGCGCAGATGGGAAACTTACTATTTTCGAGAATTTGGTCCGACGCATGAAAAGAAACACTGTTTCTTGTCAATTTGTCAAACACATACACAAACACATTTTGCAAATTCAATTCTTAAGCCAATTTTTCAGCACATGATTTCACAGAGGCATATTGGCACTGCAGTGAGAGATCTTCCGGACAGCGTGCCTCTGATTCTTGGAAGAAGAACTGTAACACCCCGGCATTTAATATGCCCGAATGCTACCAAACATAGACTAAGCAACCTCTAAATACCACAATTACAAGTAAATTATAGCAAAGGCACTAATGCTACAAACCGAAATTTCGGCAGCATCTCCTTTGTTTTAACATGAATTAAAGGAAATACAATAGCATAGCAATATAAGGCAATATGTGTCGGGACCCGAATCTGCAAATCCGGACTGTCGGGACCCCGAATTTGCAAATTCGGACCCTCTGTGTATTCAGCACTAGTCCAGGAACGCGCTAGTGCACACAGTCTTAACATCGGTAAATATCACAATCATACCAATCGATATTATCAAAGTACTTTATTTAAATAACCAAAGGGTTACTTGACCTTATGGCCAAGGTACAAATTTATATGCCTTGCAAGGCAAAAACTTATTCAGAGAAAAATAATAGCAGCGGAAAATCAAATAAACTTCGTGGCGCCATCCAGTATACCACAGGCAACTGACTGGGCTCGCATCCCTAAGTAGACGGATCCTCTTGGAGTTCCTCCTCCGAAGCTGGCGTAGTCTCCTCTTCAACTGGTGTTGTGTTGAGGCAAGGGTGAGTACTTGGTACTCAGCAAGTCATGCCTGAGAATGCAAGCTAATATACTATATGCATGGCTTGGTACAAAGGAATAGCTCAAGGTATATTTGCAGTAAACAGCATTTGAAAGGTAATATAAGTAGATTCGAAAGCAGTAGAAATAAGTAAAGCATAAATAACTTTTCAATACGTTTAGTAAACATTTTCCCCATCCTAAACCACATTTCCATCATCTTCATTATTAAACCAACCCAACTTTTCAAATCCAAGTTATTTTCAGAAAATCTAACCCTTGACTGTAATTCCCGAGCATTGTCCAGTACCGTGGACTCGGCTATTCAAATAGATTCTACACTCTGCAGAGGTTATGCACTTTACCCACAAGATACAGTCAAACACCACAAAGGCGAAGTTCCTCGTGAATAAAGCCTTTCGGAAGCCTCAAACAACACAGGTGGTCCTCTCCGGTTCGTGCTCTACACCATCCCTTCCCTTAGCCAAGGCGAAGTATGGGACCAACACACCGTTAGATGGGTATCTGGCCACAGCCACGATACGCTCCCCCGTACAATCACACAAACGGTGTAACTGACACCCTGAGGCTCCACAAGCGAGTCCTTAGCAACTTAGTCAACTAGGGCCGTCCCATTCCAGCCATGTGGTTGCAAGTATGACCCAGTTCAAAGGCTTGCAAGGTTAAGTCCTTAGAGTGACCAGGGCATGACTACCCGAAAAACCAAATCAACATCCCCAATGCCACAACTGGCCCACCTGATTACTCTTGCCACATGCCCCAGTCGAAAATCTGTTTATCAAACCCCAGTTGATTACCATGCACCACGTGCCCTCAACATCACATGATACTTTTCCAAAACAGGTTCAATATATCATTAAGTCAATATTAGCATTTGATTGTCCAAAATCATGTCATGAGCACGTAGCAGGTCTAAGCAGTATACTTCAACGATCTAAACCCATGTTGGCAATTTAATAATGTCCAACTAGTAATCCACAACTAGGGTGACAAGGGATCATGGCACATACTTAGATAATCAAGGTGTCATACAGCAAATTGGTATTTATCTAACCCCCATGTTTAAACAAAGTATCTTTCTAATTGATCTAGCATGCAATAGTTTAAAGCAAAATAGATTTCGAAATAGGATCAACATGGTCAAAGCACAACTTGCCTTCAAAAAGTACTTGCTCTTGGTCTTGAGTTGGATCCTGAGTCAACACTTCTCCTTCGAATCCTTCCGGCACTTCAACGTCTACTCGTAAAAGCGTGCAAATAGCAAAACACAAATAAACAATAGGCAAAAACATCCCAAAACTCCAAATAAAATCCATAAACAGAGAGAACATAATTTTCTGGATTTTTAGAAACTGGAATCGTCAAATTTGGAGTTAAAACGCAAAAGTTATGATTATTTAAAGTTCAAATAATCAATTAAATAATTTTGCAGAGAAAAACTTTAGTCCAAAAATTAAATAAAATTCATATTTAGGTAGATCTCAATTTTATACAAATTTAGAAATTTGAATCACTCCAATCGGAGTTGAAACGCAAAAGTTATAAGCGTTTGAAGTTTGAATCTAAATTTGAATCAATATTTCGAATTAATAAATCATTTTCTTTTTCGGAAATTAATTATTGCGTCAGCATGGACACGTGGCAGTCTCTGATTGGTCCACAGTGTTTTGCTGACGTCAGCACCGAACGGCTCCCACGATGACGTCAGCATGACGTCATCATGCCACGTGGCATCACCCGGGTGATGACACGTGTCCCGTACTGTGCTGTGGACTGGGCGCACGGCACGCTTGGTCCACGGTGAATCCGGTCCACCGGACCGTGTCACTGACATGCGGACCCCACTTGTCAGCGGCTTGGGCTCATGCTGGCGCGGGCGTGGCTGACGCGTGGGCCCCCCCTGAGACGCGGCCCCGCGTGTCAGAGACACGCGCTCGCGCGAGTGTACGCAACTAGAGTACACGTGGCGCTATCCTGGCCGTTGGTTTGAAATCCGGCGGCTCGGATTGGATCTAGGCTCATGTGTTGGAAGCGGGCGTGGCGATCGTGGGCCGTTGGATCTTAATCCAACGGTCGAGATCCGATCTGGGTTTCGAGGTTTTGGTTACACGTGGCTCACCTGGATCGTTGGATTTCGATCGGACGGTTGACGTGCTTCGGGGTTGACGATGGTGTTGCGGCGGCGCTGCTCCGTCGGAGTCGGGGAAGGCGACCTCCCACACGGCGTTTGAGGGCGTCTCCGGCGAAGTGACTGCTACTCCCAGACGCGCCTCGTCCTTGCGGTCTCGGATCTGGCCACCAACACGACGGAGAAGCGGTGGGCGGCGAACGACGCCAAAACCCTAAATTAACCCTAATCAACTCCGGCGAGGAATCGTGAGCACGGAGGAGCTCTCCGAGTGGCGGCTAGGGCAAAGGTGCGACGGTGACGGTGATCCTCGCACGCACTCACGCCTTAAATCTGGCTCGGGCGTCGAGATGCGCGACGGTTTTCATGGCGGCCATGCAGGCGGCGAGTCGGCTTCCGGACACGCAGCGGCGGCGGCTCAATCCTAGCCGTCCACGCGGCGACGGACGGCCCACGATCGCGCGAACGCGAACGGGTTCGACTCGGTCTCGACTAGGGCAACGTGGCGCAATCACAACCGTTGGATCTTGATCCAACGGTCGCGTGGCTAGGGTTCGGGGCGAGCAGGTCCGGCTCGACCACGTGGCTCGGGTCGGACTCGAACTCGAGTCTGACTCGGGCTCGGTCGGATGAACAGTACAAACCCACTCGCATTTTCCAGCGATTTAATAATTAAAATAATTCCCAGTAATCCATTTAATTCATTAAAAATAGCAAATGACTCAGAAAAATTCCAGAAAAATTCTGGAAAATACTTTGGATCATTTTGGACTCAAATAAAATATTTCCAACAAAATTTTATTTGCAAAATTAAATTCTTTAATTATTTCAATATGGAATAAATTCAAATAAATTCCAAATAAATCCAAATAAATTCCAGAAAATTCCAAAAATTCACCAAAGTGCCAAATCACACATGAATTTAAGAAAAGCAAAATTTTGGGGTGTTACAAACCTCCCCCCCTTAATAGAATCTCGTCCCCGAGATTCAGGGCTTACTAAAGGAATAGGTTTGGAAACTCTTTCCTCAAATCCTCTTCGCGCTCCCAAGTAAGTCGCTTTCTTCATGGTTGCTCCAATCGAACTCTCTGAAGCAGGTTGACTTGTTTCTAGTTTCCCGATCCATTGTGTCTAGAATCCTCACGGGATGTTCCTTATAAGTCAAGTCCTCTTGCAACTCAATTGACTCTAGTGGTGTCCGTTCCTCAGGAACTCGGAGGCACTTCTTTAACTGGGACACATGGAATTCATCATGTACTCCTGCGGCGATTGTGGCAACTCCGGTGATAAGCAACCGCCTCTGCGGCTCAAAATCTTAAATGGTCCAACATAGCAGGGTGCAAGTTTCCCTTTGGCATGGAACCTCTTAACTCCCCCGAGAGGCGTAACTCGAGGTATACAAAGTCTTACGGTTCAAAACTCAAATCTCGGCGACGATTGTCGGCATAACTCTTCTGTCGAGATTGGGCTATCTTCAACCTTTCCTAATCATAGCGATCTGCTCTTGACCTCTTGAAGAATATCAGGCCCAAAGACACGGCTCGCCGGTCTCATTCCAATTCAATGGCGTCCGGCGAGTCGACCATACAAAGGCCTCAAAAGGTGACATCGTAAACTAACCCGATAACTATTGTTGTAACTGAACTCGGCATACGGCAAACTCTTATCCCAAGAGGTAGCATAAGCTAATGCACAAGCTCTCAACATATCCTCGAATCTGGTTGACTCTTTCGGTCTGTCCATCCGTGCATGGATGATAAGGTATCTTGAAGTTCAAACGGGTTCCCATGGCTTCATGCAACTTATTCGAACCTTGAGGTAAATTGGGTACCTCGTCCGATACAATCCTCTTTGGCACTCCGTGCAAACAAACAATCCTCGATCATGTACAATTACGCTAATTTATCTCCGAGTAAGTGGTCTTCACGGGGATAAAATGGGCTACTTTAGTCAAGCGATCCACTATAACCCATATGGAGTCATAACCTCCTTGAGTCTTCGACAAACCGGTAATGAAATCCATTCCGATTTCCTCCCACTTCCACTCAGGTATTTTCGGTAATGTAGCAATCCTGCTGGTCTCGATGCATTGCCTTGACTCTCCGGCATACGTCGCACAATGCAACATGCTCGGCAACTTCTCGTTTCATACTCGGCCACCAGAATCTCTCCTTTAGATCCTGATACATCTTGGCGCTTCCAGGATGAATTGAATACTTAGAGTCATGGGCTTCTTCTAGAATCAGTTGCTTTAACTCCTTTTTGTTAGGCACCCAAATCGATCCTTCATCCACAACGCGCCTGCTCATCCAACTTGAAGTCCTCTGCCTTGCCTTCCTCCTTTTGGACTTAATCCTACGGATCTGTCATCATCATACATCCTTCTCGGATCTGGTCCTCTAAGGTAGGCTTTACTTCCAATGCGGCCAAGAATCCGCTAGGTACAACCTCAATCTTCATCTTTTGAAAATCCTCACATAACTCATCACGACTTGTGGCTAGCAACGTACTCACGGTATGGCTTTTCCGACTCGAGCATCGGCTACTACGTTGGCCTTCAGGGATGGTAATGGATTCCAACATTGTAGTCCTTGATCAACTCTAACCATCTCCTTTGCCTCATATTCATATCCGATTGGGTGAATATGTACTTAAGGCTCTTATGATCCGTATATACTTCACATCTGTTTCCAATCAGATAGTGACGCCATATCTTCAAAGCATGCACTACGGCAGCTAACTCTAGGTCATGTGTCGGATAATTTTCCTCATGCGGCCTCAACTGCCTTGATGCATAAGCGACGACCTTTCCATTCGCATCGGCACACATCCAAGTCCTTGGCGCGATCGTCACAATAAATATCGAAGCTTTGAGCAACATCCGGTAGAACTAACACCGGTCTTGGCGTCAATCGCTTCTTCACTCTGAAATCCTTTCTCACATTCTCAAGCGTCCATGCAAACTTCTTTTCCTTCTTGACAATTGCGTAAGAGGTTTCAGCGATTGTCGAGAAGCCTTCAATGAAACGGCGGTAGTATCCTGCCATTCCAGGGAAACTCGAATCTGGTCACGATCTTGGTGCTCCCAATGTAACACAGCTTCTACTTTGCTTGGATCTACGGCGACTCCTTCTGCAGTCATTACATGTCCAAGAAACTCCACCTTGTCCTTCCAAAAATCACACTTGCTGAACTTGGCGAAAAGTTGCCGTTCCTCGGCTTTTCCAAAACTCGCCTTAAGTGTTCGGCATGTTCATCCTCCTGTCTTGGAGTAGATTAGGATATCATCTATGAACACGACAACAAACTTGTCCAAATATTCCATGAACACCTTATTCATCATATTCATGAAATAATTTGGCGCATTAAATCGACCCAAAGGACATAATCAGAAACTCGTAATGTCCATATCTTGATGAGAATGCAGTCTTGAATATCTTACGATCGGATCTTCAATCGATGGTATCGATCTCAGATCAATCTTGGAGAAAACTCCGGCTCCTCTTAAGCGATCAAACAAATCATCAATCCTGGGTAGCGGATACTTATTCTTCACGGTGACCTCATTGAGTGCACGGTAGTCAATGCACATCCTGAAACTCCCGTCCTTCTTCTTGACAAACAAAGCGGTGCTCCCCACGGCGGCGAACTTGGTACGATAAATCCTTTCTCCATTAACTCTTCCAAATTGTTTCTTCATCTCTACCAACTCCTCGGTAGACATCCGATAGGGTCTCTTTGCTATCGGTCTTGTGCAGTACAAGCTCTATCACAAACTCTATGTCCTGTCTGGCGGCATACCAGGTAGATCCTCGGGAAAAACATCGGGTACTCATTCACTCTTGAGACATCCTCTATGCTGATTGCCTTGGTACTGTTAACCATCAAGCTGTCCATCTCTAAGCTGCAGTGGCTTGAAATTCCACTTTCTTCCCACACGGGCTCTCAACTGAGATAGTCCTTTGTCCACAATCCAATACGGCCTTGTGCTTGGATAACCAATCCATTCCCAATATAACATCTAAGGTGCGGGTCTCCAAAATTATAAGGTTTGCTAGGAACTCTATTCCATCTATTAGTATTCTCACCGGAACATCCTACTTCCGTTCGGAGTTCGGAACCAGGGGTTTGAACTAAAAGCATGCACTTAAGTCTTGCAATCCTTAAATCATTTCTAGTAGCAAAGCCTTGCGAAACAAACGAATCTGAAGCTCCGAGTCAAACAAAGCTGTGCAGTCTTGAGTTAACAAGTAACTTACCCAAGACGACGTCCGTAGCATTCTGCGGTGCATCTGCGGTGACATGGTTGACTCGGCCTCTCACCACGATGCAGGGTGTGGCTCCTGGCCGGGCGTCCTAGCTGGGTGGTTCCTAGGTTGAAGCGAATCGGGTCGCTCTGCTGTCTTCTTTGGACAAGCTGTTGGCAAAGTGTCCTGGCTCGTTGCGGTTATGCAGCGTCTCACTTTGTTCCTTCTTTTGCACGGGGTAGCGTTTCTAAGCGGGTGGGTGCAGTAGTTTTGATTGGCGTGTCTTGGTGCTGGGGATGGTGTCCTTGTTGCATTACGTGGTTGGAATCGAAGAATTGATTTGGTGCAACTCTCGGTATTGCGTTCACTGGCGTGATCCTTCTTTGTTGCATCCTGCGCTTCTGTTCTCATCCGGTTCCTTGCGCTTGTCCTCAAGAATAAGCGCTTTATTCACCAACTCTTGGAAATCTGGAAAGGTGTGGGTGATCAACCCTACTTGCAATCTGAGTTGAGTCCCTTCATGAAACGAGGTATGCGGATTTATCTGTCGCTACATCCTTAGGTGCGTAGCGTTCTAGCTGTGTGAACTTGTTCGTAGTCGACCACCGGCTGATTACCTTGCTTGGCGCTCTGAACTCCTCCTTCTTAAGGTCCATGATTCCTTCAGGCACGTGATCTTGTCGAATGCGGTGTGAACTCTTCCCAAGTGATATCTTGAGGGTTCTCTGCGTGGCACGAAGTTCTCCCACCATTCGTGTTTGTTCCTTCCAACTGATGAGAAGCGTAAAGTACCTTCTCATTCCCTATGCATTGAGCTATGTGTAGCTTCCTCTCAATTGATCTTAACCAATCATCGGCCTCCAATGGATTGGCATTCCCAGAGAAAGTGGGTGGGTGAGTCCTCATGAACTCGACGACCTTGTATTCTCAAGCGTGGTCCCCGATTAACTTGATTAGCGATGGCCTGAGCGATGACGTGCTGCATTTGTTGCATCATAGCATGCATCAATCGAGTCTGAGCAGCAAGAAAGGCTCCAAAATTCTGCATATCAATGGCGGTCTGGTGCTCCATCATTGGGTTTTCTGTTGGGCGAGAACCACTCCCATTGCCTCCAAAGTTTCCACGGGTGTTCACCATCTGTCGATTTGCTCTAGGTTTAGAGATGAGAGGGAAACAAGAATAGACAAGTAATATGGAACTTATGCGGGGCGAAAGGTGTAACATTAAGGTCCATCTTTATTATTAATAACTTGGTATGGTTGCTTACAATGCCTAAGGGCCTTGCAACACATCTGCACACTCGACAAACAAAGCAAATCCAAATCGAACTAACTCGAGTCTAACGCCTAAAGGGTGACTCTTTATTCTATGACTCGACTCGTGAAGGAGTCTCACTATAGAACCTATGCTCACTCATCGAAAACCTCCACGGCCTGGTGCGGGTCTTTGTGGCATAGGCGTAACGATTGCCATGTCCAGCAAGCTGTGTCCTCTATGGTAGTCGAAGAAGCGGTGTCCTCATCGAGATCGACTCCTCTGGATCGGCTCGTGTAACTCAATCTTGGCTCTGGAGTGCAGTCCGTACAAAGTCATCTCCAACTCGTCAATCCTTCGTAGAAGGTGTGCCACATACTCTTGAGCTTCCCGCCATCTATTCTTCTCTCGCCGTGATCTCCTTGCGGGCCTTCAGTAGCTCCTTGCTTGTATTATCTAGTACATCCTCCTGGCGGCGACAAATCGTGCCAACCGTGTAACCGTGGCATCCTCATCCCGAATCTTCTTGGTCAAGAAGGTTATCGCTGCGCGGATGATAACGGAACACCGTGCTCTCAATTCTCTGGCGTGAATACGGGTAATGTGCCGCATTGCGGCGTCGTGATACTTCTTGGATACCCATCTGCATTGTAGATCTCTGGCGGTCACGGTGTATCGAGCGATTGCACTGGCCCTTCTTCCTAGCAGTACCTCAATCTTCACATCACAAGCCTTGATCAATCACCTTGCACGATCACTTCCACTTGGTATTGGGGCTTCTCAAAATCTCCGAGAGTGTAGCATATGCCAAAGTTCCGCGGGCGTGACCAACTCCCGAGATCAACGTAGTTGAACTCTTCCTCCATCTGTCACCAGAGTGCTTTACGTAAGAACTCGGAATTTTTAAATTGTGACAAGGTAAGGGAAAATTTCAGCAAGAGACAAGAAAAGAGAGAAGGGGGTAAGTCGAGATGTCATTTCTTGTCTTCACAAAATTTTTTTAGTTTTAGAAAATAGGTTTTATCCTCACTACGACCATTCTAGCTTAGGGTTGAGCCTACGGTCAAGTATGGCTCTGATACCACCTCTGTCGGGACCTCGAATTTGCAAATCCGGACCCTCTGTGTATTCAGCACTAGTCCAGGAACGCGCTAGTGCACACAGTCTTAACATCGGTAAATATCACAATCATACCAATCGATATTATCAAAGTACTTTATTTAAATAACCAAAGGGTTACTTGACCTTATGGCCAAGGTACAAATTTATATGCCTTGCAAGGCGAAAACTTATTCAGAGAAAAATAATAGCGGCGGAAAATCAAATAAACTTCGTGGCGCCATCCAAAGATACCACAGGCAACCGATCGGGCTCGCATCCCTAAGTAGACGGATCCTCTTGGAGTTCCTCCTCCGAAGTGGCGTAGTCTCCTCTTCAAGCGGTGTTGTGTTGAGGCAAGGGTGAGTACTTGGTACTCGACAAGTCATGCCTGAGAATGCAAGCTAATATACTATATGCATGGCTTGGTACAAAGGAATAGCTCAAGGTATATTTGCGATGCTTGACATTTGAAAGATAATATAAGTAGATTCGAAGCAAAGAGAAATAAGTAAAGCATAAATAACTTTTCAATACGTTTAGTAAACATTTTCCCCATCCTAAACCACATTTCCATCATCTTCATTATTAAACCAACCCAACTTTTCAAATCCAAGTTATTTTAGAAAATCTAACCCTTATTGTAATTCCCGAGCATTGTCGATCGTGGACTCGGCTATTCAAATAGATTCTACACTCTGCAGAGGTTATGCACTTTACCCACAAGATACAGTCAAACACCACAAAGGCGAGTTCAGTAACAAAGCCTTTGGAAGCCTCAAACAACACAGGTGGTCCTCTCCGGTTCGTGCTCTACACCATCCCTTCCCTTAGCCAAGGCGAAGTATGGGACCAACACACCGTTAGATGGGTATCGGCCCACGACCACGATACGCTCCCCGTACAATCACACAAACGGTGTAATCGACACCCTGAGGCTCCACAAGCGAGTCCTTAGCAACTTAGTCAACTAGGGCCGTCCCATTCCGACCATGTGGTTGCAAGTATGACCCAGTTCAAAGGCTTGCAAGGTTAAGTCCTTAGAGTGACCAGGGCATGACTACCCGAAAAACCAAATCAACATCCCCAATGCCACAACTGGCCCACCTGATTACTCTTGCCACATGCCCCAGTCGAAAATCTGTTTATCAAACCCCAGTTGATTACCATGCACCACGTGCCCTCAACATCACATGATACTTTTCCAAAACAGGTTCAATATATCATTAAGTCAATATTAGCATTTGATTGTCCAAAATCATGTCATGAGCACGTAGCAGGTCTAAGCAGTATACTTCAACGATCTAAACCCATGTTGGCAATTTAATAATGTCCAACTAGTAATCCACAACTAGGGTGACAAGGGATCATGGCACATACTTAGATAATCAAGGTGTCATACAGAAAATTGGTATTTATCTAACCCCCATGTTTAAACAAAGTATCTTTCTAATTGATCTAGCATGCAATAGTTTAAAGCAAAATAGATTTCGAAATAGGATCAACATGGTCAAAGCACAACTTGCCTTCAAAAAGTACTTGCTCTTGGTCTTGAGTTGGATCCTGAGTCAACACTTCTCCTTCGAATCCTTCCCAAGACTTCAACGTCTACTCGTAAAGCGTGCAAATAGCAAAACACAAATAAACAATAGGCAAAAACATCCCAAAACTCCAAATAAAATCCATAAACAGAGAGAACATAATTTTCTGGATTTTTAGAAACTGGAATCGTCAAATTTGGAGTTAAAACGCAAAAGTTATGATTATTTAAAGTTCAAATAATCAATTAAATAATTTTGCAGAGAAAAACTTTAGTCCAAAAATTAAATAAAATTCATATTTAGGTAGATCTCAATTTTATACAAATTTAGAAATTTGAATCACTCAAATCGGAGTTGAAACGCAAAAGTTATAAGCGTTTGAAGTTTGAATCTAAATTTGAATCAATATTTCGAATTAATAAATCATTTTCTTTTTCGGAAATTAATTATTGCGTCAGAATGGACACGTGGCGATCTCGATTGGTCCATAGTGTTTCTTGGCGCCAAGACTGAACGGCTCCCACGATGGCGTCGGCATGACGTCATCATGCCACGTGGCATCACCGGGTGATGACACGTGTCCCATCTTGTCTTTGTGGGCGGGCAGGCGCACGGCACGGCTTGGTCCACGGTGAATCCGGGTCCACCGACCGTGTCACCGACATGCGGACCCCACTTGTCGCGGCTTGGGCTCATCTTTGGCGGGCGTGGGCGACGCGTGGGCCCCTCGAGACGCGGCCCGGCGTGTCGAGACACGCGCCACGCAGCGAGTGTACGCAACTAGAGTACCGCGTGGCGCTATCCTGGCCGTTGGTTTGAAATCAAGCGGCTCGGATTGAATCTAGGCTCATGTGTTGGAAGCGGGCGTGGCCGATCGTGGGCGTTGGATCTTAATCCAACGGTCGAGATCCGATCCGGGTTCCGAGGTTTTGGTTACACGTGGCTCACCTGGATCGTTGGATTTCGATCGGACGGTTGGCGTGCTTGGGGTTGACGATGGTGTTGCGGCGCGCTGCTCGTCGGAGTCGGGAAGGCGACCTCCCACACGGCGTTTGAGGGCGTCTCCGTGAAGTGGCGCTACTCCCAGACGCGCCTCGTCCTTGCGGTCTCGGATCGGCCACCAACACGACGGAGAAGCGGTGGGCGGCGAACGACGCCAAAACCCTAAATTAACCCTAATCAACTCCGGCGAGGAATCGTGAGCACGGAGGAGCTCTCCGAGTGGCGGCGGCTAGGGCAAAAGGTGCGCACGGTGACGGTGATCCTCGGGCACGCACTCACGCCTTAAATACCGGCTCGGACGTCGAGATGCGCACGGTTTTCATGGCGAAGCCGGTACGGGCGGCGGAGTCCGGCTCGGACACGGCGAGGCGACGCGGCTCAATCCTAGCCGTCCACGCGGCACGACGGACGGCCACGATCGCACGGGCACGAACGGGTTCGACTCGGTCTCGACTAGGGCAACGTGGCGCAATCACAACCGTTGGATCTTGATCCAACGGTCGCGTGGCTAGGGCTCGGGGCGAACGGGTTCGGCTCGACCACGTGGCTCGGGTCGGACTCGAACTCGAGTCTGACTCGGGCTCGGTCGGATGAACAGTACAAACCCACTCGCATTTTCCAGCGATTTAATAATTAAAATAATTCCCAGTAATCCATTTAATTCATTAAAAATAGCAAATGACTCAGAAAAATTCCAGAAAAATTCTGGAAAATACTTTGGATCATTTTGG
Source organism: Rhipidocladum racemiflorum (assembly GCA_036346355.1). Classification (NCBI taxonomy): domain Eukaryota; kingdom Viridiplantae; phylum Streptophyta; class Magnoliopsida; order Poales; family Poaceae; genus Rhipidocladum; species Rhipidocladum racemiflorum. Next base: position 41,477,224 of record CM070591.1, read on the forward strand.
ACTCAAATAAAATATTTCCAACAAAATTTTATTTGCAAAATTAAATTCTTTAATTATTTCAATATGGAATAAATTCAAATAAATTCCAAATAAATCCAAATAAATTCCAGAAAATTCCAAAAATTCACCAAAGTGCCAAATCACACATGAATTTAAGAAAAGCAAAATTTTGGGGTGTTACAAACCTCCCCCCCTTAATAGAATCTCGTCCCCGAGATTCAGGGCTTACTAAAGGAATAGGTTTGGAAACTCTTTCCTCAAATCCTCTTCGCGCTCCCAAGTCGCTTCGCTTTCTTCATGGTTGCTCCACTGAACTCTACAGAAACGGGTTGACTTGTTTCTAGTTTCCCGATCCATTGTGTCTAGAATCCTCACGGGATGTTCCTTATAAGTCAAGTCCTCTTGCAACTCAATTGACTCTAGCGGTGTCCGTTCCTCAGGAACTCGGAGGCACTTCTTTAACTGGGACACATGGAATACATCATGTACTCCTGCTAACGACTGTGGCAACTCCAGCTGATAAGCAACTTCGCCTCTGCGGCTCAAAATCTTAAATGGTCCAACATAACGGGGTGCAAGTTTCCCTTTGGCATGGAACCTCTTAACTCCCACGAGGCGTAACTCGAGGTATACAAAGTCTTACGGTTCAAAACTCAAATCTCGCGACGATTGTCAAGATAACTCTTCTGTCGAGATTGGGCTATCTTCAACCTTTCCTAATCATAGCGATCTGCTCTTGACCTCTTGAAGAATATCAGGCCCAAAGACACGGCTCGCCGGTCTCATTCCAATTCAATGGCGTCCGACAGTGGTCGACCATACGATGCCTCAAAAGGTGACATCGTAAACTAGCACGATAACTATTGTTGTAATCGAACTCGGCATACGGCAAACTTTTATCCCAAGAGGTAGCATAAGCTAATGCACAAGCTCTCAACATATCCTCCGAATCTGGTTGACTCTTTCGGTCTGTCCATCCGTCTGTGGATGATAAGGCATCTTGAAGTTCAAGCGGGTTCCCATGGCTTCATGCAACTTATTCCGTAACCTTGAGGTAAATTGGGTACCTCTGTCCGATACAATCCTCTTTGGCACTCCGTGCAAACAAACAATCACGATCATGTACAATTACGCTAATTTATCTCCGAGTAAGTGGTCTTCACGGGGATAAAATGGGCTACTTTAGTCAAGCGATCCACTATAACCCATATGGAGTCATAACCTCCTTGAGTCTTCGGCAAACCGGTAATGAAATCCATTCCGATTTCCTCCCACTTCCACTCAGGTATTTTCACGGTGTAGCAATCCTGCTGGTCTCGATGCATTGCCTTGACTCTACGGCATACGCCGCACAATGCAACATGCTCGGCAACTTCACGTTTCATACTCGGCCACGAGAATCTCTCCTTGAGATCTGATACATCTTGGCGCTTCAGGATGAATTGAATACTTAGAGTCATGGGCTTCTTCGAATCGATTGCTTTAACTCCTTTTTGTTAGGCACCCAAATGCGATCCTTCATCCACAACGCGCCCTGCTCATCCAACTTGAAGTCCTCTGCCTTGCCTTCCTCCTTTTTGGACTTAATCCTACGGATCCTGTCATCATCCTTCTGTCCTTCTCGGATCTGGTCCTCTAAGGTAGGCTTTACTTCCAATGCGGCCAAGAATCCGCTAGGTACAACCTCAATCTTCATCTTTTGAAAATCCTCACATAACTCATCCTGACTTGTGGCTAGCAACGTACTCACGGTATGGCTTTTCCGACTCAGAGCATCGGCTACTACGTTGGCCTTCCCGGGATGGTAATGGATTCCAACATTGTAGTCCTTGATCAACTCTAACCATCTCCTTTGCCTCATATTCAGATCCATTGGGTGAATATGTACTTAAGGCTCTTATGATCCGTATATACTTCACATCTGTTTCCAATCGAGATAGTGGCGCCATATCTTCAAAGCATGCACTACGGCAGCTAACTCTAGGTCATGTGTCGGATAATTTTCCTCATGCGGCCTCAATCGCCTTGATGCATAGCGGCGACCTTTCCATTCTGCATCGGCACACATCCAAGTCCTTGGCGCGATCGTCACAATAAATATCGAAGCTTTGAGCAACATCCGGTAGAACTAACACCGGTCTTGGCGTCAATCGCTTCTTCAGCTCTGAAATCCTTTCTCACATTAAGGCGTCCATGCAAACTTCTTTTCCTTCTTGAAAGCAATTGCGTAAGAGGTTTCGTGATTGTCGAGAAGCCTTCAATGAAACGGCGGTAGTATCTTGCCATTCCAGGGAAACTCCGAATCTGGGTCACAGTCTTGGTGCTCCCAATGTAACACGACTTCTACTTTGCTTGGATCTACGGCGACTCCTTCGCAGTCATTACATGTCCAAGAAACTCCACCTTGTCCTTCCAAAAATCACACTTGCCGAACTTGGCGAAAAGTTCTTTGTTCCTCAGCTTTTCCAAAACTCGCCTTAAGTGTTCGGCATGTTCATCCTCTGTCTTGGAGTAGATTAGGATATCATCTATGAACACGACAACAAACTTGTCCAAATATTCCATGAACACCTTATTCATCATATTCATGAAATAATTTGGCGCATTAAATCGGCCCAAAGGACATAATTGTAAACTCGTAATGTCCATATCTTGATGAGAATGCGATCTTGAATATCTTACGATCGGATCTTCAGCGATGGTATCGATCTCGAGATCAATCTTGGAGAAAACTCGGCTCCTCTTAATCGATCAAACAAATCATCAATCCTGGGTAGCGGATACTTATTCTTCACGGTGACCTCATTGAGTGCACGGTAGTCAATGCACATCCTGAAACTCCCGTCCTTCTTCTTGACAAACAAAACTGGTGCTCCCCACGGCGACGAACTTGGTCTGATAAATCCTTTCTCCATTAACTCTTCCAAATTGTTTCTTCATCTCTACCAACTCCTCGGTAGACATCCGATAGGGTCTCTTTGCTATCGGTCTTGTGCAGGTACAAGCTCTATCACAAACTCTATGTCCTGTCTGCGGCATACAGGTAGATCCTCGGGAAAAACATCGGGTACTCATTCACTCTTGAGACATCCTCTATGCTGATTGCCTTGGTATGTTAACCATCAAGCTGTCCATCTCTAAGCTGCAGTGGCTTGAAATTCCACTTTCTTCCCACACGGGCTCTCAAGCGAGATAGTCCTTTGTCCACAATCCAATACGGCCTTGTGCTTGGATAACCAATCCATTCCCAATATAACATCTAAGGTGCAGGTCTCCAAAATTATAAGGTTTGCTAGGAACTCTATTCCATCTATTAGTATTCTCACCGGAACATCCTACTTCCGTTCGGAGTTCGGAACCAGGGGTTTGAACTAAAAGCATGCACTTAAGTCTTGCAATCCTTAAATCATTTCTAGTAGCAAAGCCTTGCGAAACAAGCGAATGCGAAGCTCGAGTCAAACAAAGCTGTTGCAGTGTATCGAGTTAACAAGTAACTTACCCAAGTCTGACGTCCGTAGCATTCTGCGGTGCATCTGCGGTGACATGGTTGACTCGGCCTCTCACCACGATGCAGGGTGTGGCTCCTGGTCTTTGGCGTCCTAGGTGGGTGGTTCCTAGGTTGAAGCGAAGGGGTCGCTCCTGCTGTCTTCTTTGGACAAGCTGTTGGCAAAGTGTCCTGGCTCGTTGCGGTTGTAACAGCGTCTCACTTTGTTCCTTCTTTGCCTGGGGTAGCGTTTCTAAGCGGGGCTGGGGTGCAGTAGTTTTGATTGGCAGGTCTTGGTGCCGGGGATGGTGTCCTTGTTGCATTACGTGGTTGGAATGCTGAAGAATTGATTTGGTGCAACTCTCGGTATTGCGTTCCTGGCGTGATCCTTCTTTGTTGCATCCTGCGCTTCTGTTCTCATCCAGTTCCTTGCGCTTGTCCTCAAGAATAAGCGCTTTATTCACCAACTCTTGGAAATCTGGAAAGGTGTGGGTGATCAACCCTACTTGCAATCTGAGTTGAGTCCCTTCATGAAACGAGGCTATGCTGGATTTATCTGTCGCTACATCCTTAGGTGCGTAGCGTTCTAGGCTGTGTGAACTTGTTCGGGTAGTCGGCCATCGGTGATTACCTTGCTTCAGCGCTCTGAACTCCTCCTTCTTAAGGTCCATGATTCCTTCAGGCACGTGATCTTGTCGGAATGCGGTGTGAACTCTTCCCAAGTGATATCTTGAGGGTTCTCTGCGTGGCACGAAGTTCTCCCACCATTCGTGTTTGTTCCTTCCAAGCGATGAGAAGCGTAAAGTACCTTCTCATTCCCTATGCATTGAGCTATGTGTAGCTTCCTCTCAATTGATCTTAACCAATCATCGGCCTCCAATGGATTGGCATTCCCGGAAGAAAGTGGGTGGGTGAGTCCTCATGAACTCGCTGACCTTGTATTAGCGTGGTCCCTGATTAACTTGATTAGCGATGGCTTTGGCGATGGACGTGCTGCATTTGTTGCATCATAGCATGCATCAATCGAGTCTGAGCAGCAAGAAAGGCTCCAAAATTCTGCATATCAATGGCGGTCTTTGGTGCTCCATCATTGGGGTTTTCTGCTGGGCGAGAACCACTCCCATTGCCTCCAAAGTTTCCACGGGTGTTCACCATCTGTCGATTTGCTCTAGGTTTAGAGATGAGAGGGAAACAAGAATAGACAAGTAATATGGAACTTATGCGGGGCGAAAGGTGTAACATTAAGGTCCATCTTTATTATTAATAACTTGGTATGGTTGCTTACAATGCCTAAGGGCCTTGCAACACATCACTGCACACTCAAAGAAACAAAGCAAATCCAAATCGAACTAACTCTGGAGTCTAACGCCTAAAGGGTGACTCTTTATTCTATGACTCGACTCGGCGAAGGAGTCTCACTATAGAACCTATGCTCACTCATCGAAAACCTCCACGGCCTGGAGTACGGGTCTTTGTGGCATAGGCGTAAACGATTGCCATGTCCAAAGAATCGTGTCCTCTATGGTAGTCGAAGAAGCGGTGTCCTCATCGAGATCGACTCCTCTGGATCGGCTCGTGTAACTCAATCTTGGCTGCAGTGCAGTCCGTACAAAGTCATCTCCAACTCGTCAATCCTTCGTAGAAGGTGTGCCACATACTCTTGAGCTTCCCGCCATCTGTTCTTCTCTGCCGTGATCTCCTTGCGGGCCTTCAGTAGCTCCTTGCTTGTATTATCTAGTACATCCTCCTGGCGGCGACAAATCGTGCCAACCGTGTAACCGTGTGGCATCCTCATCCCGAATCTTCTTCGGTCAAGAAGGTTATCGCTGGCGCGGATGATAACGGAACACCGTGCTCTCCAATTCTCTGGCGTAGATACGGGTAATGTGCCGCATTGCGGCGTCGTGATACTTCTTGGATACCCATCTGCATTGTAGATCTCTGGCGGTCAGTGTATCGAGCGATTGCACAGGCCCTTCTTCCTAGCAGGTACCTCAATCTTCACATCACAAGCCTTGATCAATCCTGCTTGCCTGATCACTTCCACTTGGTATTGGGGCTTCTCAAAATCTCCGAGAGTCTGTAGCATATGCCAAAGTTCCGCGGCGTGACCAACTCCCAGATCAACGTAGTTGAACTCTTCCTCCATCTGTCACCAGAGTGCTTTACGTAAGAACTCAGAATTTTTAAATTGTGACAAGGTAAGGGAAAATTTCAGCAAGAGACAAGAAAAGAGAGAAGGGGGTAAGTCGAGATGTCATTTCTTGTCTTCACAAATTTTTTTTTTAGTTTTAGAAAATAGGTTTTATCCTCACTACGACCATTCTAGCTTAGGGTTGAGCCTACAGTCAAGTATGGCTCTGATACCACCTCTGTCGGGACCCCGAATTTGCAAATCCGGACCCTCTGTGTATTCAGCACTAGTCCAAGAACGCGCTAGTGCACACAGTCTTAACATCGGTAAATATCACAATCATACCAATCGATATTATCAAAGTACTTTATTTAAATAACCAAAGGGTTACTTGACCTTATGGCCAAGGTACAAATTTATATGCCTTGCAAGGCGAAAACTTATTCAGAGAAAAATAATAGCAGCGGAAAATCAAATAAACTTCGTGGCGCCATCCAAAGATACCACGCAAGCGATCGGGCTCGCATCCCTAAGTAGACGGATCCTCTTGGAGTTCCTCCTCCGGAAGGCTGGCGTAGTCTCCTCTTCAACCGGTGTTGTGTTGAGGCAAGGGTGAGTACTTGGTACTCGACAAGTCATGCCTGAATGCAAGCTAATATACTATATGCATGGCTTGGTACAAAGGAATAGCTCAAGGTATATTTGCGAAGAAACAGCATTTGAAAGATAATATAAGTAGATTCAAAGCGGTAGAAATAAGTAAAGCATAAATAACTTTTCAATACGTTTAGTAAACATTTTCCCCATCCTAAACCACATTTCCATCATCTTCATTATTAAACCAACCCAACTTTTCAAATCCAAGTTATTTTCGAAAATCTAACCCTTGATTGTAATTCCCGAGCATTGTCGATCACAGTGGACTCGGCTATTCAAATAGATTCTACACTCTGCAGAGGTTATGCACTTTACCCACAAGATACAGTCAAACACCACAAAGGCGAAGTTCAGTAACAAAGCCTTTGGAAGCCTCAAACAACACAGGTGGTCCTCTCAGGTTCGTGCTCTACACCATCCCTTCCCTTAGCCAAGGCGAAGTATGGGACCAACACACCGTTAGATGGGTATCGGCCACAGCCACGATACGCTCCCCGCACAATCACACAAGCGGTGTAACTGACACCCTGAGGCTCCACAAGCGAGTCCTTAGCAACTTAGTCAACTAGGGCCGTCCCATTCCAGCCATGTGGTTGCAAGTATGACCCAGTTCAAAGGCTTGCAAGGTTAAGTCCTTAGAGTGACCAGGGCATGACTACCCGAAAAACCAAATCAACATCCCCAATGCCACAACTGGCCCACCTGATTACTCTTGCCACATGCCCCAGTCGAAAATCTGTTTATCAAACCCCAGTTGATTACCATGCACCACGTGCCCTCAACATCACATGATACTTTTCCAAAACAGGTTCAATATATCATTAAGTCAATATTAGCATTTGATTGTCCAAAATCATGTCATGAGCACGTAGCAGGTCTAAGCAGTATACTTCAACGATCTAAACCCATGTTGGCAATTTAATAATGTCCAACTAGTAATCCACAACTAGGGTGACAAGGGATCATGGCACATACTTAGATAATCAAGGTGTCATACAGCAAATTGGTATTTATCTAACCCCCATGTTTAAACAAAGTATCTTTCTAATTGATCTAGCATGCAATAGTTTAAAGCAAAATAGATTTCGAAATAGGATCAACATGGTCAAAGCACAACTTGCCTTCAAAAAGTACTTGCTCTTGGTCTTGAGTTGGATCCTGAGTCAACACTTCTCCTTCGAATCCTTCCGGCACTTCAACGTCTACTCGTAAAGCGTGCAAATAGCAAAACACAAATAAACAATAGGCAAAAACATCCCAAAACTCCAAATAAAATCCATAAACAGAGAGAACATAATTTTCTGGATTTTTAGAAACTGGAATCGTCAAATTTGGAGTTAAAACGCAAAAGTTATGATTATTTAAAGTTCAAATAATCAATTAAATAATTTTGCAGAGAAAAACTTTAGTCCAAAAATTAAATAAAATTCATATTTAGGTAGATCTCAATTTTATACAAATTTAGAAATTTGAATCACTCCAATCGGAGTTGAAACGCAAAAGTTATAAGCGTTTGAAGTTTGAATCTAAATTTGAATCAATATTTCGAATTAATAAATCATTTTCTTTTTCGGAAATTAATTATTGCGTCAGCATGGACACGTGGCAGTCTCTGATTGGTCCACAGTGTTTTGCTGACGTCAGCACCGAACGGCTCCCACGATGACGTCAGCATGACGTCATCATGCCACGTGGCATCACCCGGGTGATGACACGTGTCATCTTGTCTTTGTGGGCGGCGCCGCACGACGCTTGGTCCACGGTGAATCCGGTCCACCGGACCGTGTCACTGACATGCGGACCCCACTTGTCAGCGGCTTGGGCTCATCTTTGGCGCGGCGTGGGCGACGCGTGCGGCCTCTCGAGACGGCCCGCGTGTCGAGAGACAGCGCTCGCAGCGAGTGTACGCAACTAGAGTACACGTGGCGCTATCCTGGCCGTTGGTTTGAAATCCGACGGCTCGGATTGGATCTAGGCTCATGTGTTGGATCGGACGTGGCCGATCGTGGGCCGTTGGATCTTAATCCAACGGTCAAGATCCGACCGGAGTTCCGAGGTTTTGGTTACACGTGGCTCACCTGGATCGTTGGATTTCGATCGGACGGTTGGCGTGCTTCGGTTGACGATGGTGTTGCGGCGGCGCCGCTCGTCGGAGTCGGGAAGGCGACCTCCCACACGGCGTTTGAGGGCGTCTCCGGCGATTGCTACTTCCCAGACGCGCCTGCCCTTGCGGTCTCGGATCGCCACCAACACGACGGAGAAGCGGTGGGCGGCGAACGACGCCAAAACCCTAAATTAACCCTAATCAACTCCGGCGAGGAATCGTGAGCACGGAGGAGCTCTCCGAGTGGCGGCGGCTAGGGCAAAAGGTGCGCACGGTGACGGTGATCCTCGGGCACGCACTCACGCCTTAAATACCGGCTCGGACGTCGAGATGCGCACGGGTTTCATGGCGGCGATACGGCGGCGGAGTCCGGCTCGGACACGGCGAGGCGACGCGGCTCAATCCTAGCCGTCCACGCGGCACGACGGACGGCCACGATCGCACGGGCACGAACGGGTTCGACTCGGTCTCGACTAGGGCAACGTGGCGCAATCACAACCGTTGGATCTTGATCCAACGGTCGCGTAACTAGGGCTCTGGCGAACGGTTTAGGCTCGACCAAGTGGCTCGGGTCGGACTCGAACTCGAGTCTGACTCGGGCTCGGTCGGATGAACAGTACAAACCCACTCGCATTTTCCAGCGATTTAATAATTAAAATAATTCCCAGTAATCCATTTAATTCATTAAAAATAGCAAATGACTCAGAAAAATTCCAGAAAAATTCTGGAAAATACTTTGGATCATTTTGGACTCAAATAAAATATTTCCAACAAAATTTTATTTGCAAAATTAAATTCTTTAATTATTTCAATATGGAATAAATTCAAATAAATTCCAAATAAATCCAAATAAATTCCAGAAAATTCCAAAAATTCACCAAAGTGCCAAATCACACATGAATTTAAGAAAAGCAAAATTTTGGGGTGTTACACGGACCCTCTGTGTATTCTGTACTAGTCCAGGATCACGCTAGTACACACAGTTAAACAGGGATGAAGTACCACAATCATACACAACGGAATTAATAATAAAGTACTTCAAATATTAAATAAACTGGTTACAAGACCTTAAGGTCACCTTATAGATAGTCTGTCACGCAGGGCTTACAATAACAAAAGTAAATAAACAGCAGCGGAATGAAGAACGTTGGTGACTCCCATCAATATGCCACAGGCAACTGACAAGGTTCAACTCCTAGATAACTGCCTCCTCGTGGAACTTCTCCTTCTTCGAAGTTGTAGTCTTCTCCTCAACTGATGATTGTGTTGAAAGCAAGGGTGAGTATACAACATACTCAGCAAGTCATGAACAGAGGTGCAATCCTATTACTATATGCAGGGCTTCTTCCAAAGGAATGTCTTAAGTGGTTGTTTTGCCTCAAACAGCATTTTGCTTTAATTAAATAACCTTAATAGATTCAAAAGCAGTAAAACCATATTATATAGTAAGTTATCAATCTCTTTTTAAACAATTCGGCTCAAAGCCCTAAATCACTTTAGCAATTATCTCTGGCATGCAGCCACCCTTTCCCACACTTTTATTTTAGAAAAATCTAAGCCTTGACTGTAATCCCCGAGCGTTGTCCAGTTCCGTGGACTCGGCTATTCGAATAGATTTTTACACACTCTGCAGAGGTTATGCACTTTACCCACACGATACAGTCAAACACCACGAAGGCGAGTGACAGTAACAAAGCCTTTCGGAAACTGCTAACTATACAAGTGGACCTCTCCGGTTTTTGCCATAGACCATCCCTTCCCTTAGCAGAGGCGAAGTATGGGACCGATATACCGTTGGATAGGGTACATAGCCGTAGCACCGGTACGCTCCCCCGTACAACTACACAAAAGGTGTAGTTGACACCTTGAGGTACCAAATGCAAGTTATTAGCAACCTACTCAACTAGGTCCGCCCCATTACAGGCATGTGGTTGCATGGTTGGCCCAGTTCAAAGGCTTGCAAAGTTAAGTCCTTAGGGTGACCAGGGCAAGACTACCCGAAGAACCAAAACGACTTTCCCAGTACCACTCATGGCCCACCCTATCATTCTTGCCACTTGCCCCGGTCTAAATCTATTTATCACCCCAGTTTGATTATTGTGCAACGCATGCCAACAATAATATCAATTATCATGTAGAACCACAAGGGTACTTACACTTCACATCATCACGTGGCAAGATTACACTAATTCCAAAACTCATTCCATATAACATTAGTCAATATTATTTTGCCATTTGAAGCACATTTCACGTAAGCATAGCTAAGCAACTAATCACGGTCTAGCCTCCCGTGTTGGCACAATATAACATCCAACTATTTAAACCCAACTTATGGTGACAATGGATACATGGCATACAATATTAATCATCAAAGTTGGAATTAACAAATAGGTTGATTAGCTATTTTACCCAAATTAAATTATTCACTTTAATCAATATAGCATGCATAATTTAAATCAGAATACATTTCAAAAACTAGGAGCAATATGGTCAAAGCACAACTTGCCTTCGCAAAGCAGCGAGTCTTGGTCTGGAGCTTGATCTTCGAAATCCGTGTCCTCATACAGCTCGACTTCTACGCGTAACAGATAAAGAACCAGATAAACACGCAAAACAACGTACAAATACACATTCGGGAAAAATGCTACAAATCAAACTAACTCGTAACTTCATGAAAATTTCCAGATAATTAGTCTAGCATTTTCTAAGATTTATAAAATTTATTTTGGAATTTTTGAACGCATAGTTTAAGAGCTACAAAATTCAAAAGTTTGGACTTTCCGTGAATACTTTAACAGTATAGATTTGATAATAAAATTTCAGAAAAATTAGCGTAGCTAGGTATTAATATTTACTAATTAACAAAATTCGTTGCCAGCGATTCGCACTTAGAACGAATTTGTAGCGAAAAAGAGAAAATTCGCAATTCCGGGAAAAACGCAGATACAACTCACTCTCCACTTTCCTTGCATGGCACTATTCACGTTGTATACATGTATCCTTCTTGTTCGGTTGACTACGTGAGGAACCGAAGCAACAAAATAAATTACGTATTTAAATACGTATACCTCCTAATACAACCTTATAAATGCATATAGAAAATTTATACTTGCGAACCGGTCGAATATACATATTCAGAGCTGACGAATATATCCATACGTATACATACTACTAGCGTCTAATAACAGAGAGTACCGAATCAATATGCTACGATATATATTTTTACATGCGTAGCATCCGAGTATATCTACGCGCGACTATATCTACACATGAATCGGCCAAGTATACCTACATGCAGACATGTATATGCGCAGGCTAAAGAATACATCCGCCTAACCTATACATATATACTAACATATATATACATGATTACGCGTCGACAGGATCAATCAACCGGTAGAAATAGAACGCGCGCAAAGGAGAGAACAAAAAGATACCGATCGGCGGCGGCGACGTCGACAGCAATGGCGACGACAGAGACGATGACGACGGCGATGGCGATGATGATGGCACCGGCGACGACGGCAACGGCGGTCGGTCAGTCGAACGTCGGAGTACAGTCGGTGATAGCAGCGCAGGTCGACAAGCGCGGAAAGAGACTTGGCTAGAGAGTGTGTCGACGGCGACGACGCAGCCAAACCAAGAAAGGAAAATAGAGAAACGTGGAGAGGTGAGGAGGGAATAGACACAATCTGGAGGACTGGAGGTAGCAGTGTAGAGGTAGATGAAGGGGTATCTAGGTACTAGTGACTGCTTGCGTTCAGGATGGAGAACGGCTGGAAAAATTAGAGTCATGAAGGGAGCAGCTGGAACGACTTAAGGAAACGGCTGGAGAGTTACTCGTGCATGAGTTGGAATTGGAACGGCTGGAAAGAATGGAATGACCACGACGCTTCAGTGGAAAAGAAAAAGAACTCCACGTTTCATGCATGGGAAAGCTTGCAACACTTCATGCGTGGCTACTTGAAGCCATTCCTGAATCCATCCAAGCATGAAACGTTCCTGTCCTATTTACTTGGAATTGGTTAGAAATCAAGGGAAAGAGAAGTGACGGGAAACGGCTGGAGTGAAAGCATACATCCACATGTTTGTATATACACGTATATATACATATACGTTCAAAAAAAACGTTTTGAGAAAAAAAAAACAGAGAGGTTCCAAAAATCTAGAAAATTCCTCTAAAATACTAGGAACTATTTGGAACTTAACAAAGTTGGTTTCGCGATTTTTTGACGTAAAGATTTTTCACAAAAATTCTTTTAGTGAAATCAGACACCTGTACAGATTTTTATAAAATCAACGACTGAGGTTATACAACATGTTTTTCGAGAATATTCGAAGCGAACACTCTCGTCTACCAACTATCTTAATTATCAACAAAATTTTAGATTTTACGCTTATTCGAAAATGCATGATCCTTATTTAATACGAATAGTTCAATAGATTGGAGTTCAGATTAACCGCGAGGCCTCCAAATAAATTCCGAAAAAAGAAATTTAAATAAACCCAGAAACACACTAAATATATTAGAAGCATATTTTGGGATGTTACAATATGAGAGACATCTAAAATAGCAATAATTAAATGCATGACAATAATATAAGTCTAATTCCAAGCATTCAATGTCTCCATGAGCCAAACAAACAATAAGACTCTCATATCGCAAAGCTAAATCATAAAGCAATAAGCATCACACTTAATTTATTGTCAAAGCCTAATTGAATGTCTTGTGGGACACATGAGTGAAGCTACGTGTAGAAGTGTGACTAATTCCCTTCCCTGCATGCCGATCTCATGGTACCTAAAACAACAAGAAAACACAAGCGTGAGTTCAACACTCAGCAAGCATATTGCAATGGTACACAAGAACAAACACATGGCTACAACAACTCATAACATGTTTATCTTCTCATTCATGATCACATATCAATAACATCATCATTATGCATGCAATGCGATGCGATGCTCATGTCTCCTTAGAAACTCATACCAGTATGGTTGAGTACACACCCGTCGGTGTGCACCCTCTCCCCCCTTCCATCCCGAAGATGGATGGTGCCTACTCCTCGCTTTCGTTCACCGCGGTGAATGGAATCACGATGTAGGACTTACTCATTGGCTCTCCGGATTAGTCATAACTTTCTCACCGACCTTCCCCGGACTAGTTATGACTTTCTCACCACCCGGGCCATGTAACATGCCATCTATGCAAACATGCCAACATCATAAATATCTTGTACACTAACACATGGCATCATAACATAATAAACATATTCATCACATCATTGGCAATCATTAAGGCATGGCATGTGAACATATCATGTATTCAAATTCAATCCCAACCAATCTAGCATCTACAAACCGCTACCCATCCCAATACACTTACCTCAACCACGGGCGACGGATTGGCGAGAAGTAGAAGGCACTCCCGGGGTCACACCACCTGCACATAGGTACCACACACTCACAATCATGTCCACAAAACAGTAAGCAAACCCTCTTCTACCCCGACATCGCAAACTACTCGCTAAACCCAAAAACAGAGGTTCTGTCCCGTCGGGACAGCAGCCTTCCAAAAGGGATAACTTTCAAATGGCCAGGCGGAATTGGACGTTCTTTATACCCACTGAAAGGTATTGAAATTACCTACAACTTCTTCAACAGCCGTATGACCAAATTCCGAATCTAAATTGACGAAAACCCAAACCCTAGGTCGACTGCTCATGCTGCCCAAAACAGAGAACGTGGCAAACTCAAGATCCCATCTAATCTACTCAATTCCAGCACCACCAATTGATCTAAAAACATGATAATACGCCTTAGAACAGATCCTAGACCAACCCCAAGGATCCCCGTGGCCATACCTTTACCCGACGACCGAAAACCCAGCGGATCTCCTCCCGGTTCGCGCGATCTCCTTCCTCGCTCCAATTCCGTCGGATCTCCTCATCGCGGAGCGCTCCAACGGATGAATCTTTGAGGTGCTGGGGTGGAGAGGCTACCCTAGGGCAGCAAGGGTTGGAGGAGAGGTGGTGGAGAGGTGGGGAGCAATGGGGGCGCACGGCAAGCATGGGGCGGCTAGGGCTAGGGGGAGGGATCAAGGGGCAGGGTGGGGGCGCAAGAAGGGGTAGGGGGAGGCCCCTAACCAGGACTCCCACTCCCAATTGGACTCAAACTCCATCCCACCAAAGCCCACTACCCTTTCCCTAAGGCCCAAACTCCTCCAGGAAGGCCCAAATCCCCGGACACGCAAATAAACCTCATGCCATATGGTTTTAACCTTAATTTCACACTTCATAATGTTTTTGACCTCAACATTCACATTTTATAAGGTTTCGACACTCCGTGGTGTCACAAGAACCCTGCCCAGACGAACCAGGCGGGACAATGTCGTCAGATGGATGCTTGCCGGCGCCCGAACCACCCGGAGAGGGATCCATCTAAATAGGACAAACAAAGGAGATGAAGAATGACTCGAGAACGACAGTAGATCACAACGGATATTGATTGGCCGAGGTGGGTAAGACGGATACTCCGGGATGTTTTATCCGGAGTGTCCGCATAGTCCGGATACTCCGGGTAAAATATCCGGACAGTCCGGGTTTCCCAGATCTAAGCTCTAAAACCCCCAACCCGCAAATCTACCCAATAAAACTAAGAGCCATTCACAGGACATGATCACAGGGTGATACTAAGGCAATCTATTGCAGAGATTTTGAGGCAAACGAAGAGAAAAACTGAAAAGAGGGTAACTTACCTCAAAAGAATGAAGAAGAGGTGAAAGCAGGAGATGGAGGCGAGGCCCTAGTCCTTGAAGATTGATCCGGAGTCTTCGGAGGGAGGAGATCGCACCGGGGAGGGGAGGAGGACTGAGGGCGCCGCCGGTGACGAGGACAGGAGAGAAAGCGACAGGTGAAAAGACTGTGTGGGGAAAAAGGTTCCCCACGCAGTAACTAAAATAGTAACCGTCCGCTCAACCCGGATAGTCCGGATACTCCGGACAATCCGAAGAGTCTAGATACAAATCCCGGATACTCCAGGTTGGCTCTCTCGGGAGACAATTAGGAATTTGAAGAGGAAGATCTGGAAACCGTCTTGTAGAAGGAGATAAGAGGCCCTAGAAAGCCTACATACTCTGTGACTAGCGAACAATCAATCAAACAAGCTATAGTCACAAAGTAAGTAGCTAGATCCGAAGATCAAAGATGCAAGTTAACATGAGAAGTTCAAAGAAATGTTTTGAAAAACATTTTTCAACCATCACACAATTTGTGAGCACCTCTCAAGCCACAAACCGATAATCTAAAATATTCAGACCACTTCTTAGGGCACAGAACCTCTTCTCATCTAGGGGCTTGGTGAAGATATCGGCTAATTGATCATTTGTGCTCACATGTTGAATATCAATATCGCCTTTGGTAGAATGATCTCTTAGGAAGTGGTGGTGAATATCGATATGTTTTGTACAGGAATGTTGGACGGGGTTGTTGGCAATTTTTATGGCGCTCTCATTGTCACAAAGAATAGGAACTCGGTTGTAGGTTAGGCCATAATCATTTAGAGTTTGCCTCATCCAAAGTAACTGGGCACAACATCTCCCAGTTGCAATATATTCGGCTTCGGCAGTGGATAGGGCTACTGAGTTTTGTTTCTTGGATGACTAAGAGACAAGGGATCTTCCAAGGAATTGACAAGTCCCTGAGGTGCTCTTCCTATCCACTTTGCAACTATCATAATCCGCATCGGAGTAGCCAACTAACTCAAAGGAAGATCCTTTCGGATACCAAAGCCTAAAGTGAGGAGTGGCCACTAAATATCTTAAGATTCTTTTTATGGCCACCATGTGGCACTCCTTAGGTGTGGCTTGAAACCGTGCACTCAAGCAAACACTAAGCATAATATCAGGCCTAGATGCACATAAGTAAAGAGAAGAGCCGATCATTGAACGATATACCTTTTGGATGACCAGTTTACCTTCTTTATCAGAGTCTAGATGGCCATTGGCTTGCATGGGTGTGTTGATTGGCTTGGCGTTCTCCATGCCGAACTTCTTCAACATGTCCATGACATACTTTGTCTGGCATATGAAGGTTCCTTCCTTGAGTTGCTTGATTTGAAAGCCAAGAAAAAACTTTAACTCGCCCATCATAGACATTTCAAATCTTTTGGTCATTATCTTGCTAAACTCATTACACAAATGTTCATTAGTAGATCCAAATATAATGTCATCAACATAAATTTGTCAGACAAATAGATCATCATCAATGTGCTTAGTAAATAGAGTGGTGTCGGCCGTTCCGACTACAAAACCTTGTTCAAGGAGAAAATCTCAAAGGCATTCGAACCATGCTCTTGGAGCTTGCTTGAGTCCATATAGAGCCTTATGTAGAAGATATACGTGATCTGGATATTCGGGATCTTCGAATCTGGGCGGTTGCTCAACATAGACCAATTCGGAGAGCGGCCCATTCAAGAAGGCGCTTTTCACGTCCATTTGATTAAGCTTAAAATCATGGTGAGTAGCAAAGGCAAGTAATATTCTAATAGATTCAAGCCTAGCTACAGGGGCATATGTTTCACCAAAGTCCAAACCTTCGATTTGCGTGAAACCTTGAGCAACCAACCGAGCCTTGTTTCTTGTCACTATCCCGTGTTCATCTTGCTTATTCCGAAACACCCACTTTGTTCCTATCACATTCTGCTTGGGCCGCTCGACAATCTTCCAGACTTGGTTTCGGTCGAAATTGTTAAACTCCTCTTGCATCTCTATCACCCAATCCAGATCTTGAAGAGCTTCTTCTGCCTTAAGAGGTTCAAGAGAGGAAACAAAGGAGTAATATTCACAAAAATTTGCAACTCGAGATCTAGTAGAAACTCCCTTATTTATGTCTCCAAGTATGATGTCGACTTGATGATCTCGTTGTATGCTTTGGTGTACCCTTGGGTGAGGAATTGTTGCATTTGTCCTTTGGATTGGCTCTCCATCATCTTGAGTAAGGTTCGAACCATCTTGAGCTTGCTTGGATGAGGAAGGAGCAGCATCTGGAATAGCGAAGTCCGGAACATCCGGAGTTGGGTCCGGATACTCCGGGGTGGTCCGGATACTCCGGCTTTCATCCCGAACATTTCGGGTTGGGGTGCTCGGGATTTCTTCCTGTTCTTGAGGTATCACCTCCCCGATTGCCAATTTCTTGATTACTTCACAAGGTGGTTCTTCCCTGTCAATCACAGCACGATCAACTTGTTCTACTTGAGAACCGTTAGTTTTGTCAAATGTTACGTCATGCGAGATTTCAACTACACCGGAGTTGTTGTTGAAGACTCGGTATGCGTAAGCATTTGACCCATATCCAAGCAAGAAACCCTCATCTACTTTGGGAGCAAATTTAGAAGACTTAGCTCGCTTGTTAAGGATATAACATTTGCTTCAAAGAATCAAAAGTAGGATACATTTGGTTTCTTGCCGATGAGCAACTCATACGACGTCTTCTTCAGAATCTTGTGGAGGTATAGACAATTGGCACTATGGCACGCCGTGTTGATAGCCTCCGCCCAAAAAATATCATAGACTTTGTATTCATCCAGCATCGTGTGCGCCATCTCAATGAGGGTCCAATTATTTCTCTCGGCTATCCCATTTTGTTGAGGGGAATAGGGGGCCGAGTATTCATGCTTGATGCCCTCCTCATCGAGATATTCTTCCACACCGGTATTCTTGAATTCAATGCCGTTATTACTTCGGATCCTTTTGATCTTGACTTCGAATTCATTTTGTGCCCTTCTCATGAATTTCTTTAGGGTTCCTTGGGCTTCACTTTGTTCATGCAAGAAAAATACCCAAGTAAAACGAGAAAAATCATCAATAATAACCAAACCATACCTACTTCCTCCTATGCTTATATACGCGATTGGACCGAACAAATCCATATGAAGCATTTCCAACGGTCTTGAGGTTGTCATCACGTTCTTGGCAGCATGAGAGGCTCCAACTTGCTTTCCGGCTTGATAGACGCTACACATCCTATCTTTCTCAAAGACAACATTAGTTAATCCAGGGATGTGATTGCCTTTGACGAGTTTGTGAAGGTTCCTCATACCAACATGAGCTAGTCGGCGATGCCATAGCCATCCCATGCTAGATTTAGCTAATAAGCACGTTTCAAGATTAAGTCTATCCATAGAAAAATCCATGAGATAAAGCTTACCCTTCAAACGTCCTTTAAGAGCTATCGAACCATCAACTCTCTTTAAGACATCCACACCCTTATCACTAAACACAAAATTGTAACCCGCTTCACATAATTAAGCAACGGATAACAAATTGTAGCTTAATGACTCAACAAGCAAAACATTATTTAAATGGAAATCATCTGCGATTTGAATCTTACCTAAACCTATCACCTCACCTTTCCCATTGTCACCAAATATAATGCTTTCACTGTTGGACCCATTTGAATCTAAGTGTGCGAACATTGCCTTTTCTCCGGTCATGTGGTGTGTACATCCGCTATCCAATATCCATCTTGATCCACCGGAGACATATGCCTACAAAAGGAAATTTAGATTTTGCTCTTTGGTACCCAAACTTGGTTAGGTCCACGCACGTTAGCAACAAGAGATTTTGGAACCCAAATAGATCGCACACACGGAGCATTCTTAGACTTGTGTCCGATGTTATAAGCAACAACACGACCAAGGTTAGTTTTCTTAAGCACATAAGAAGCAAAGAAAGTAGATGAGCCTTGTACGTGGTGGTTCCTTTGCCTTTTACGAAGTTTATGGGCTCATTCAATGGAGCAACAATGATGTTGCTCCTTTTGCCCTTGAACGTATCCAAGCCCTTCCTTCTTGTAGTTACCTTGGTGCTTTCCAAGAAGCTCCTCTAGTCCCTTACTTGCCTTCTAGGACTTTTGTAGAACGTCTTCTAGCATTCCCTTGAGCTTTTCATTTTCATGGGCCAACACTTGCAAAGTCTCAAGGTTAGTGGCAAAAGCATCAACATTGACATTATAGCATCTTGCACACCCATTGCTAGTAGAGGGTAATGAGAGATTGGAGTTATCCGTTGATGTGATGGGAAGCTATTCGAGAGATCAACAAGCTTCAATTCAAGAGCCTTGCAAGCATCCTTTGCTTTGGCAAGTTCCTCTATGAGTGAAGCATTGGTGATCTCAAGACTAGCTATCGCAGATTTGGTCAATTTTGAATTATTGACCAACTCCTCATTTTTCCTTCTTTCAATTCTTAGGCTCTTCTCTAGCTCAAGGTTTCTCTCTTTTTCAAAGATGAGCAAGTCCTCTTGAGCTCCGAGAGTAGCCTTCTTTTGATTAAGGGCTTCCTCCAATTTCTCAATATCCTTCAAAAGCAAGTTTAGTTTCTGAACATCAAAGTCCTTCATGGACTTGAACACATCCTCATCAACACAAGCATCATCACAATCATCAAGGCATGAATCAACAGTAGAGAGGGATGATGATTTGGTTGATACCTTGCGCCCTTTTGCCATAAGACACATTGGAGTGTCTTCGTCATCATTGCTCAAGTTGTCGAAGAGGCTCTTCGACGTTGTTGGTGAGGGAGGTATGGCGATGGCGACCGAGGCAATTCCTCCTTCTTTGTTAGAGTCAGACTCGGACTCGGAGTCGAAGTTGGAGTCCCAATCCTCTCCAATGTGAGCATGACCCTTGTGCTTGTAATGCTTGAACTTCTTACTCCTTTCCTTATGCTTGCCCCGGTATTTGTCCTTCTTATAAGGTTTGTCCTCCTTCTTCTCTCGTTGTGGACATTCGGCGATAAAGTGACTGGGTTCCCCACACTCATAGCATTTTCTTGTTAAGTGCCTTCCTCTCGACTTGTTGCCATAGCTCTTGAAGTGACTTCCTAGCTTGTAATCATTTTTCTTGAGAAACTTGTTGAATCTTCTTACAAGCAAAGCCATGTCTTCATTTGTTAGCGGACCACTTGATTCATCTTCATCACTCGAGCTTTCTTCCACTTCATGTACTACCTTGATGGCTTTCAAGGCAATGCCCTTCTTCTTGCCAGACTTGAGCTCTTCTACTACATCCGCCTCCTTGATCATCATCTCATCCATCATCAATCTTGCAGGTATCGTATCAGCACGTCATCGTTGCATCGGAACTCCCCTTTGATTTGTTGCACAATCAGCAAGGAGTCTCCGAAGGCTTTTACTGTAACACTACGGGATGACGAAATGAGCCATTTTTTATTTCGGCATTAAGGTACGACTTTGGTATCTTGTTTTTTGGGCCTTTTCCGAGAGTTTGGGCCTTTCCGGGGGAGAATTTGGGCTTCTAGGGGATTTTGGGTCTAGCGGGAGCTAGCGTGGGCCGTGGGGGACTGATGTGGGCCGACGTGGGGGAAGATTAAGCCCGTGTGGAGGTGGAATTTGGGCAGCAGGCTGCTGCCCTACCCCTTTTGCGCCCCACCCCCCACAAACCCTAAGGGCTCCTCCCACTTTCCCACCTCCTAGCCACCCCACCTTTCCCCACCTCCTAGCCGCCAACTCCCCCTCCTTTGTGCACCTCCCCTACCACCTCTAGCCGGCGCTAGGGTGGCTCCCTTCCCCTCCATTGCTGCCGTTCATCCCCCTCCATTGATCTCCGCGTTGCGAAGAATTTCGACCGGGAGGATCCGAAGATTGGAGGGAGTTCATGGTCGGGAGAGGAGCGTCCGTTGGTTCGTTTTTCGTCGGGCGAAGGTATGGCGATGGGTAATATTTTGGGATGGATTAGGTGCTATGCTAGAGGAGGTTTTGGTGCCATTAGATCAAAAGGTTGTGCTGCAAATAGTTAGAATTGATGAAAACTAGAGTTGTCATGGTGTTTTGTTTTGGGCAGATTGGATGTCCGACATAGGGCTTGAGTTTTCAAAATTTTAGATGCGTTTTCTGGTCATCCGTATGTTGAGAAAGTTGTAGATAATTTCAATAAATTTCAGTGGACACCAAGAACGCGTATTTCCGATCAGCCGTTTGAAAGTTATGGCTGTTTTACCGAACGTGTTCAAAACTTTGACGTGATTGGGACAAATCGCGTTGATCTGTAGATTAGGCAATTTTAGAGGCCGAATAAGTTTTTTCCAATACTTAGAAAAATCTAGGAAATTTCCTAAGATTCGAGAACATGTACTCATTTACTTGATTTGGAATCCTAGAACTAGATTTATGCTAGTTGGAAGCCCGCTGTCCCGTCGAGATAGATTCTCTGTTTCCTTGTTTTGGGGGTAGTTTACGAAGTCGGGGTAGAGGATCATTCATGTACTGTTTTGTGAGCATGTTTTGAGTGTGTGTTACCTATGTGCAGGTGGTGTGACCCCGGATGTGCCTTCAACCTCTCGCCAATCCGTCGCCCACGGTTGAAGGCAAGTGTATTGGAATGGGTTTGGGTTGTATGATTGCTAGACTTGCTTAAGTTCAATATGATTACATGACATGCTAACTTGCCATGATTGATGTTTTCCTATGATATGATGAACATGGTTTTATATATTGGTTATGAACTCATTGTATTAAATGTTTATGCGACATTAAACATGTTCATGTCATATGTGCATCCATAATGGAAGAGGCGTCCCATTCTGATGCGGCCTCTGTGTTCACACGTAGTGAACACGAAAGACCTACCTCGTAGTCCCATCTACGGTTGTGTATGGGAGCGAGTCAGTAAGAGTAGGCACTGCATGCCGACGGGTGTGCACTCGGCAATACCGGTATGTGCTTTGAGGAGACATGTGCATTGCATTGCATATATGTTGATGTTAATGAGATGTGTACAATGAGATTATGACATGGTTATGATGTTGAATATGAGAATATGCCATGAATATGATGTTAAGAATGAGTTGTAGCGATGTATTCATTGAAAACTGTTCTCTTTGTTCCATTGCAATATACTTGCTGAGTGATGAACTCACGCTTGTGTTTTATGATGTTTTTAGGTACCATGAAACCGGCATGTGGGAAAGGGGTTTAGCTACACTTCTTCACGTAGCTCCACGCATTTAGACAATTTATCAATTGGAGTTATCATAATAAGTTTGTTGCGATGAAACTTGGTGTATGGCCAGCTTGTGTGCTTGTTTTCCTCATTTAATTCATTATAGTTTATGGAATGGTTGGATTCATTATTTTAGACTTAACATGTTGCCATATCATCTGCTATTGCTGTTTTAGATGTCTTTTATTATGATATGTCTTGCCATAATATTGCTGTTACTTCAAATCATGGAAAAACAAAGGAGATGCTGCCGAAATTTTTGGTTTTAGCATTTGCACCCTTGCTGTAATTTAGCTTTATTTATGGTATTTAGATGCTGCTTCTACCATGTTTGGTGACATTCAGGGCATCCTAGATGCCGGGGTGTTACAGTTACATTGCTTACCCCTATGCTTTCCAATAACTGCAATCCTCTGAGCAACGCTTCATATTCTGCTTGATTATTAGAGCATCGTCTATTAAGCCGATATGTGAATTCGAAGACTTGCCCTTTCGGGGAGATCAACACTATGCCGATGCCTTCGCCTTCCTAGCATACTGATCCGTCGAAGTGCAAGTGCCAAGGGGAGACGGCGACCATCCCGGCCAGGGTGTTACTTCCTGTAATGAAATCGGCCATGGCCTGTCCTTCGACAGCTTTAGCCGATTCATAAGTTAGGTCGAACTCGGTTAAGGCATATGCCCATTTTCCAAGTCGTCCTCGCAGGATCGGTGCTAACAGCATGTATTTAATATCATCGGTTTTGCATACTATGATGCACGTAGTGTCTTAATTTCGTGCATGCGAAGTACATGGATAAACATAACTTTTCCACCTTGGGGTACCTGGTTTCAGCATCTAGAAGCCGTCGGCTTAAATAAAATATAGTATGTTCCTTACCGTTGGCTTCTTTTGTCATAACCGCTCCTATTGCTTCTTCCTCAGCCGATATGTACAACCTGAAGGGTAAACCATTCTTTGGCGCAACCAACACCAGGGGTTTCATCAGATAACCTTATATATCATCAAAAGCTCTCTGTTGATCGGCTCCCCACACAAACTCTTGGTTATCTTTTAGCTTCAGCAATGGGGTGAATGCGTGAATCCGACCAGACAAATTTGAAATGAAGCGTCGTAGGTAATTGATCTTGCCGATCAATATCTGTAGCTCTTTCTTATTTGGCGGTGGCTTAGTATCGGCTATAGCTTTAACTTTTGCCTGATTTACTTCAATCCCTTTTTCATGCACCGTAAACCCAAGGAATTGTCCAGCCGATACCCCAAAAGTGCATTTGAGCGGATTCATCTTCAGCCCATGTGCCCTTGTGCTCTCAAACATCTTTTCCAAATCGGCTAAGTGTTGCCAATCCTCTTTTGATTTCACGACAACATCGTCAATATAAATTTCTATAGTATAGCCAATTAAGTTGTGGAAGATATGGTTCATAGCACGTTGGTATGTGGCCCCAGCGTTTTTCAAGCCGAATGTCATGACGGTCCATTCCTAGAGCCCCAAAGCCCCTAGGCACCTAAAGGCTGTTTTGGGTATATCGGCTTCAGCCATAAATATTTGGTTATATCCAGCATTCCCATCGAGGAAGCTTATGATTTTATTTCCGGATGCAGTATCGATAAGCATATCGGCTATTGGCATCGGATATTCGTCTTTTGGTGTAGCTTTATTCAAATCTCTAAAATCTATGCATACTCGTAGCTTACAATTTTTCTTCTTTATAGGAATGATATTTGAGACCCACTCAGCGTATCGGCAAGGCCTGATAAACTTGGCCTCCAGCAATCGTTCTACCTCTTCCTTTATGGCATCATATAGTGTAGGATTAAACCACCTTGGGTAATGTTTAAATGGCCGATACCCAGCCTTTATGGGTAGCCAATACTCGATAAGCTGTTGGCTTAAACCCGGCATCTCGTAGTATTCTCATGCAAAACAATCTCTATATTTTCTAAGCATTTTGATCAACTTTGCTTTATATTCTGGATCTAATCTAGCACTTACATAAGTTGGTCTTTTCCTATCGCCTTTTCCAATGTCGACTTCTTCGAGCAAATCGGCAGTGGTGAAACTTTGCCCTCGTCTTTCTTCTTCAAAGTCTTCGATAGCTTCTTCGTATTCTTCTTCTCGCCGATAGCTCCTCATCTTTCCTTGTAATTTTGCTATTGTTTTGGACTCCATCTTCTCACAACTTTGTCTGTCCGATCAAACGTATTGGGTCTGATGCTGATCGGCTTTAAACCTGATTTCCAGATGCAAATGAAATCGCAGTCATCCAAAATCTTTCCTGATATGCATTCAGCTTCCTCGTGTTGCCAGTTAGCATCAGGGCTGGCCATGGCGATACGAGCCGATGTATCGGTCGATACAACTTCAACCTTGTCATTATTCCATTGCACAAGTTTTTGATGCATAGTTGATGGAATACAACAATTAGCATGGATCCAATCTCGTCCGAGAAGCACGCTGTAATTGCCTTTAGCTTCAATCACAAAGAACGCAGTCGGCAGCGTTTTATTACCGACTGTCAACTCTATCATCATTACACCCTTTGCTTCGGTGGGGTCTCCTGTGAAATTGTTTAACACCATGTTGGTCTTGATCAGATCCTCGTCGGCTTTACCCAACTTCCTGAAGGTGCTTAAAGGCATTAGGTTTACTGTTGCTTCGCCGTTGACTAACATCCTTTATATCAGTTGACCGTTGATATGCCCTTTGAGATACAACGGCATTAGATGCCGATGCATGTCCTGAGGCTTCTTGAACACAGCGTCCTGCGCACCAAGGCACAACTGGGCGAACACCCCCTCAGCCGATTCAGCCTCAGTCTTGAATTCCACAGGCAATGTGAATACCATGTTGATATTTATTGGTGGTGTGTTGTCTCTAATCATTGGAGATCCGGATTTGACCGATTTGTCTGAATCGCTATCGGGTCGATCTTTTCTCTTCCATTCTTGTTTTATGGCTGGTATTGGCCGTAGTTTATTGAAAACCCGATCTCTTTCTCTTTCTGCATTGGCCTCTCTTTCTTCCCGTGTCATTAGCCGTTGGAGACGCCTGCGCTGCGATTTGCTAAGGCCCGAGGGACACCACCTCGGCTTGGGCTCAATCGGCTTTCGGATTTTTCTAGCCAGATTACTTACTTCGCTGCTAGATTCTGGCCCGGCAGTAGTGTCGGAAATTGGTGCTTTTGGGGTTTTAGAGGATTCGCCTTGTTCTGGCATTGATAATCTCTCATGGACTGGTTTTCTGTTTTCTGATCCTAGCAGGTCACGTACTGGCCTGGACAACCTATCTTTAACCGACTAGGTTGACCGATCCCTGATTGGGTGTTGCATGGGACACGACTGTACTGTGGGTAAGGTCATCCCTTTTTCCCAGCACAATTGCTAAAAGGGACATTGCCAATGAACCTCTTCCTTACTGCTTGGCCGATAATGGCTATCCAGCCGATAATACTTGTTTGGCCGATACGTATCTGGCCGGTGGAAATAGCCTGGTCGTCGGGAACGTTGCTGCCGATAGCTTACCCTTTCATATTTTTCCAAGAGTTGTGGGAAAGTTGGCTTGGGTTTGAGATTAGGTCTTCTTGGTGGAGTTTTTTCTGCCTTGTGCCATTTTCCAACCTCCAATTCTCCCTTCGACTTTACTATCCTCGAGCTTCGACCATTCTGGTCGGCCTCTATTTGTATTGAGCTGATGGTGATTTGTACTGTTTCATCCCCATTAGTGCTTGACCGGACCTCTACCTTCTGCATCGGCTTGATGACCTCTTCCGTAGGTTCTTTTCCTTTTCGTGAGCACTGAACCATGTTGATTTGGAAAGGATTCACATCTATCTGCATGGCCGATTCATCCGCTAACTTCAATCATCCATCAGCAATAGCCGATTGAATCTGTTGCCCAAAAATGTTACAATCGTTAGTATTATGTGAAAAGGAATGATGCCACTTACAATACCTTTGTTTTTCATCTCATCAGCCGACGGAATGACATGCCCTTCTGGTAATTTTATAAGTCTTTCTTGCAACAGTAAATCAAATATCCTATCACATTTTGATATATCAAAGGAATATTTGACCTCAGTTTTATTCCTCGTCGGCGTAAGCCAAGAGCAAACAAGTGGCTTTTTGGGACCCTTTGTGCACTCAGCTATATTTACATCTGCTTCATCGTCTTCGGAGGTATCGCTCGAATTATACTCCAGCATGTTTACTTTAGCCTTTTCGTTACCATTTATCCTAAATTTATCTTTGAATCCCTTGTTTTCCGCGTATCGGCTTTCTTGTGCCGATAGGCGATGAAGCAGATGGCCTAGATCGGAGAACTCCTGCCCTGCTAATTTTTCTTTTAGTGGCAGGATTAATCCCTAAAACGCCAGGTCTGCTAATTGGTCATCTCGGGTAGTGTGACACTAAAGCATCTGTTCCGTACACCCTTGAACCTCCTGATGTAGTGGGAGACCGATTCGCCAAACTTCTGCCGGACCGAGCTTAGGTCAAAAATTCTAAGTTCCGTGGTCCCAGAGAAAAAATATTCATGGAATCGGCTTTCCAAATCGTTCAAGAGATGGACCGAATTTGGGGGTAAATTAGTGAACTAGGTGAACGCCGCCCAGACAAGGATACGAAAAAAGTCTAATTTTTAACCCGTCGGACTGTGCTGCCTCACCACACTGGGATATAAATCGTCCGACGTGTTCCAGAGTAGTAATGGAATCATCTCCCGAAAACTTTGCAAAATCTGGGATTCTGTAATTGTGCGGATAGGGCATGCGATCTATGTAATCAGGATACGGCTTTCTGTAGCCGATTACCCTCCCTTTGGGCTGCAGACCAAATTGCTCTCTTAGTACGGCAGTAATTTGTTCGGCCCAGTTGACATTATCGGCTTGTGTGACCCCTGGGCCCTGCCAGTTAACGTAGTTTGCGTCCTGCCCCCCGAGCGTAAGCTTGGGCTGCTGGCCGTAACGCATCGGCTGACGTCGAGGCAACTGATCGTAGCCATCGTTCCTTGCAGCCGATGCCTCGAGTACAGGCACAAACGGGTCGGTGTACGACACCACCCTGTGTGCAGTTGGCTCTCTAGCGGGAATCGAACCTTGGACTTGAGGTACCCTATCAAATTCGATCGGTCTATTAGCCGATTGAACGAACGTGCTGGTCGATGGCACAGAACTGTTCTATTTTGCCGCATCGGTATAGGCATGATAGTGCATCATCCCACCCGATCGGCTATTTGGTGCTATTATGGTGGGTTGAGTCGGCATGGTGGGAGAGATTGGAGCCGACAGTTTCACCAGGCCAGTGTTTCGTGCTATGGAATAAACCGGGTACGACGAGAGAGGTTTTACTGGATCCAACAAGCTTCCAGATACGGCAAACTCTTGACTAAAGCCGATGATTGATTGATTAGCACGTGATGTACCGATGCTCAATCATACTAGACAAATCAGCTTGTGCTGGTATATACCGGCATACCGATTCAATAGGGGTACCGCTGGTAGGATTGATCCTTGGGAGTGCGGTCTTTTACGTGACCCCCCATCGGGTCTTTTGATAACACCTCAGCATCATTTCCTCCAGTGCAGCTTTTTGATCTTCAATTTTCTTCTACTGTTTGGGGGTCAAATCGGCCAGCGTAGGCACGATTATTGCTTCCGTGTCGATATCACCGGTCGCCGTGGACTTTCAGTTGATGCCATGTGAATTTCCTTAGTCCCACTGGGCGTGCCAAAATATGTTCGCACTAAAAATGTGAAGTGGGGTTTCTAGCCTCAAACACACAAGACAAACGCTGGGTTTGCAAAGCGTGCCAGTCAATTTGACCTGTAATTGACAAGGTAAAGGCCGTAAATTGAACAAAGCCGATAAACACAAGATTATCGGCTTGACACCGTGTCGGGACCCGAATTTGCAAATCCGGACCCTCTGTGTATTCAGCACTAGTCCAGGATCACGCTAGTGCACACAGTCTCAACATAGATGAATATCACAATCATACACAGCGGAAAAGAGAAATAACACAAATATAGAATATAAACTATTGAACGACCTTAAGGTCAACCTTACGTTTGTGAGGCCTTGACGGCTTCAACTCCAAATAAGCAGCAGCGGAACGAAGAACATCGGTGAATCCCATCAATACGCCACAGGCAACTGACAGGGTTCGACTCCTAGATAATCGCCTTCTCACGGAACTTCTTCTTCTTCGACGAGGTGGACTTTTGCTCACTGGTGATTGTTTGTTTGCAAGGGGTGAGTACATAAAGCACTCAGCAAGTCATGCACAGAATGCAAGTCTAATAGCTATATGCATGGCTTATTCCAAATGACAGGCTGAAGGGGTTATTTTGCAATAAACAGCATTCACAAATATTCATAATAGATTGTAAAGCGGTAAAATAGATAACAATAGTAATAATTTCACAGTTGTTTCAAAAGTAAATCATTCCACATCCTTAACCAATTATCACTTTTCCACAGGCAAACTGCCTCCAAACCCAAGTTTACTTTTAAGAAAATCTAACCCTTGATTGTAATCCCGAGCATTGTCGATCGTGGACTCGGCTATTCGAATAGGTTTTACACTCTACAGAGGTTATACACTTTACCCACAAGATACAATCCACTCACCACGTCGGTAGTGAATCGCCATACAAGAGTATGCGAATGAGCGATCATAACAAAGTCTTTGTAAGCCTCTAACTACACAAGTGGACCTCTCCGGTTTTGCCCTACACCATCCCTTCCCTTAGCTAAGGCGAAGTATGGGACCGACATACCGTTGGATGGGTACCATGCCGCAGCCCTGCACGCCCCTTCAATCTACACAAACGGTGTAGTTGACACCCCGAGGTACCACAAGTAAGTTATTAGCAACTTAATCAACTAGGTCCGTCCCATTCCGGACATGTGGTTGTACGATTGACTCAGTTCAAAGGCTTGCAAGGTTAAGTCCTTAGGGTGACCAGGGTAAGACTACCCGAAGAACCAAATCAACATCCCCAATGCCACAACTGGCCCACCTGATTACTCTTGCCACATGCCCCGGTCAAAAACTATTTATCAAACCCCAGTTGATTACCATGCACCACGTGCCATCAACATCACATGATACCTTTCCAAAACAGGTTCAATATATCATTAAGTCAATATTAACATTTGATTGTCCAAAATCTTGTCATGAGCACGTAGCAGGTCTAAGCAGTATACTACAACGATCTAAACCCATGTTGGCAATTTTAGTAATGTCCAACTAGTAATCCACAACTAGGGTGACAAGGGGTCATGGCACATATTTAAGTAATCAAGGTGTCATACAGCAAATTGGTATTTATCTAATTCCCCATATTTAAATAAAGTATTTTCTAATTGAACTAGCATGCAATAGGTTAAATCAAAATAGGTTTCAAAATAGGATCAACATGGTCAAAGCACAACTTGCCTGGCCCTTGCAAACTTTACTGTCTTTTACTCTTTATCCTTGATCCTTGGTCCTCGATCTTCAACTTCCACTTTCTCGATCCTCAGCTCGTTCGAACGATTTCCGGACGACGCGTCTAACGATTAAAGAAGAAGCAAATACAAACCAATTCAAAAGACAAATCAAGTAAACTCCAAATTAAGAACGAACAGCATTGGGCACAACGGCTTAGGAGAGATTTGGGAACTCGAACGGATTAGATCGAAGAGTTGACAAAAGAGAACGGGCTTTCGGCAAAACACCGAAAAGGGAAAGATTAAAACTGGGGAAGAAAGAATAATATTCCGAAGAATATTTCTCTCGAAGTTATTATCTTGATTGAACAGACATTGACATATGGGCACTCGATCTGTAGACCGGGTCCATAAAGATATGTTAGTTCACAGTGAACTAAACTGATTCTCAAAGTTGACTTTTGTTGACCGAACGGACACAGTCAAACAAAAGAGAAGAAGACTGATAGACTAGATTGGGCACAAAGGTATGACACATGGCCATTGGTCTATCGACCAAGTCCACGAAGGAATTCTAGATTAATGGCAGATTAGGTTTTCAGGGATAAGACAAGACAAGTGTCTTACCACGATTGAAACAACGGAAAAGATTGCAAAGATAACAACGCGGCTCACGATGAACTTAGTCCATCGAACTGGTCTTAGGTTAGGGTTTTGATTCGGCTTTGAAGATGATATGACGATGAGGCTAGGCTCACATCATGATGATAGAACAAGTGAAGGCATCGCACTAGGGTTTGTGCAAGAATACACGCATGCGATGACAACGAGGCGAAGAGAGCCAAGCGTTAACGATGAAACGTTAACGACGAAACGTTAACGACGGAGCGTTAACGACGGAGCGTTGACGGTGGAACGTTAACGACGGAGCGTTAACGGTGGAACGTTAACGGAGGAACGTTAACGACGAAATGTTAACGACAGAGCGTTAACGGTGAAACGTTAACGGCAAAACGTTAACGGAGGAACGTTAACGGCGAAACGTTAACGGCGGAGCGTTAACGGGGAAACATTAACGGAGGAACGTTAACGGAGCGTTAACGACAAAACGTTAACGGGGAAACGTTAACGGCGAACGTTAACGACGGAGGTCAAACAATGATAGGAGACTTCATGAAGCGAAGTAGCGACCGTCGATACAACGACATGGACGCGACAAAACGCTACCAAGGACGGCTAACCGGTGTGCGAACCGGCGGCACGGGCTAGGTTGAAAAACGACGGGTTTAGGCCGGAATCGGCTCCGACGGCAAACGGAGACCAAAAGAACCTTAATGATGGACCAAAACAGTACAACATGATCCTCCGGACGCGACAACACGGCCGGAGCGAACCAAAATAGCCGGCGTCAAAAGGCGACGCGCGGCGACGGCAAACGGTGGCCTAAATATATAAAAAAAATTCCGGAGGATGGGATGGCAAAAGGAGAATGTCTACTGCGTAGAACGCGGCGAGACGAGCTCAACGGTATAGGCGGATTTTGCGGCGCCCTTCCGGATTAATCACAAACTGGCGATTAACGGGTTTCGGATCAAAATTTTGGACGGCCATAACTTCTAGAATAATGATCCGAACTTAACGAAATTTGACCGAGAGCTAGATGGGACCAAGAGGCACACCGTGACGCAGGTGGCTCGAAGAAATACCTTCTGGAACAGCGGGGAACGCGCGAGGAAGTTTGCCGCTGTCTGGAACGCAGTCTGAACGGAGAAATTAATTTACTGCACCAAATCCAGAGGGAAAAACCTTGGGGCAAGATGCGCATCCTGTAGAGGACATCCCCAGGAGTCTACACAAAAAATTTCACCGTCAAACTCGAAAAATTGAGGGAGTTATGACCTCGGCAAGATTCGAGATTGAAACGGCCGTAACTTTTGATCCCGCTGGCCAAATTGGCTGAATTTTGGACAGCAAGTAGATGGTACCTTGTGGCACACCACGGAGAAGACGGATCTCGAAAAGAGTCGACGAGTTTCCCGGGACGCGGCTCCAAAGTTCGGCCATCGTCGGGCGACGTTCGGGCGACATTGGATGGTTTTGGAATTTTAGAAAATTCATCTGAGGTCTAGGGGCGCGTGGGAGGGTCAAGGAGCACTTATATAAGTTTGGCGAAGAGGCTAGATCAAGAAAAATCAAGTTTGGACGCGTTTGGAGGTGTTTGGGTCGGTTTGGGCATTAAACCGAACACTTACCGTGCGTAGCTCGGACTGGGGGTGATGTGGCGCAACTGGAGGGCGACACATGGCAGCGTGGGGCAGCTGGGCTGGCTGGCCTGGGCGTGGCCCAGCTCGGGCGCGTGGCCCAGGCGGTCGGCGCGGCCCAGGCGGCCTGCTCGGTGACAAGACCACATAGCGATGGCTCCCGGCCGGCGAGGCGCGGAGGAGGGAGGGTGGGCGGCTGGCTGGCATTGGCCCAGTGGGAGGAGAGAGAGGAGGATTTGAGCCCAAATACGAAATCCGAATTTCCAGCAATTTCCGAATAAAATAAATTCCACAAATTCGATTAAATCATTTGAGGCAATAAAAATACCAGAAAAATTCTAGAAAAATTCCAGAAAATATTTTGAGACATTTTAAACTCAAATAAAATATTTTCAACAAAAATTTATATAAACTTTTCCAAATAATTAATTAATTTCAATAAAAGGGCTTAATACAAATCGATTCCGAATAAATCCAATAAATAGCAAACGAGCTCCGAAAAATCTCAAAAATTACAGAAGAATTTCTTGAAACACAAGGAATCCAAATAAAATAAAATAAACTTTATTTGGGGTTTATAATAATCAAATTAAATTGTTTTAGCTTTTAGAAAATTCAAATCAAGTTTTATAAACGCGAGAAAATCAACGAAAATTTTCGGGAAGCTAAACTAAACCAAAAATTTTGAAAACCCAAATTTTGGGATGTTACAAATCTCCCCCCCTTAACAAAATCTCGTCCCCGAGATTCAGGGCTGACTATAGAATTAGGTTCAGGGGGACTCAACTCTTGAGCTTCCTCGAACTTCCAAGCAACTACACACTGGACAGGGGTCGCACGAACAAGCGCTTGGTAACATCCAAAATTTTGCAGGTGCTCCTTGTCGATGAGGTCCTCTTACAAGTCCACCGACTCCAAGCGTATGCGCTTTTCGGCCACGAGGCACTTCTTCTACGGAAAATCTTGATACTAACTTTGTCGGGAAATCTTGAACACCTCACGCACTCCTACTGACGCTTCTGGCAACTCCATCGATAGGCACGCTTGCTTCTGTTCCTGAACATTTGATTTTCTGCTTCTTCTAGAAAT
Organism: Rhipidocladum racemiflorum; assembly: GCA_036346355.1. Lineage (NCBI taxonomy): Eukaryota > Viridiplantae > Streptophyta > Magnoliopsida > Poales > Poaceae > Rhipidocladum > Rhipidocladum racemiflorum. Next base: position 41,510,406 of record CM070591.1, read on the forward strand.
TGGACAAGCTGTATCTGACAACAAAGCTTATATGCAATTACGCGGTCTTTAACAGGACTTGGATAGCATTCCGGTTGGTCCGGCACTAACTTTGTCGGCTTGATTCTTCAGCATTGACTGAAACTCTGTATCAACTGAATACTCCTTCACAATTCACTTTCTGTCGCAAGTGTCTAGGTAGGCGAGGGACTAGGGTTGAACTGAACAAGTATAACACCTTTTCTCTTAGGACAACTGTTGGCAAAGTGTCCCGACTCATTACATCTAAAGCAACGCTTGACTGATGTCTGCTGGCTTCCACAGGATGTAGCACCAGTCTTGGTAGGGGTAAAGCTGAGATCGATGCGATCCGCAGTGATCACTTTCTTCTGAGGATAGTGGTTAGCAAAATATTCTGGCGGATGACAGGCATAGCAAACTCTAGAGAGCAGGCTTCTTTCTTGAGAACGTTTCACCGGGTTGGTGTTATCAAAATTCTGGCTATCAAGGCGAGGCATAGGTGAAGGTGCCTCGAACAAAATCTGAGCAGTATGGCAACTGAGTTGTTGAGAAGCACTCCTCATTCGCTGTTGCGGTGGTCCTTCTTGACAAACTTTCTGATGCTTGCGGTGGTCTTCCAATTCCTTGCACTCATCTTTTAGGTTAAGGCCTTTGTTAACCAACTCCTCTTGCTTCCACTGGCTCCTTAAGCAAGTTGCTTCCATAGCCTTACCATTCACTTTTGGTGTTACAAACTTTACTGCGGTAATTTCTGAGATGATCATGGCTTTCGAAATTGCTTGATCTTTCTGTGGGCATTCTTTAACAAATGACCTAACTCGCCACAATTGTAGCATGAACGTTTGGGTCATCGTGCCGGGTTGATGGGGCATTCTCTAGGCCAATGACCTCATTTATCACACAAGAAACAATTCCATGGTGACCAAGTATTACTGATTTCCTTAGGTAGATGGATAGGGTTGACATGTTTCTTCTTCTTTTCTTCACGTGGCACAGCTGGTGCGGATGACAATCCTTCTCTTTTTGCTAACTCTTGAGCAATGGTGGCTCGCAGATCCTCTCGCTGATGTTGAGTCACAACAGTTACTATTGAATCCAGGGAACATTGAGATGGGCAATGATCCTGACCTTCACAAGGATAGCAGGTGATATTGCACATAGGACATTCTCCGGGTAAATGGTTTCCTTCATAGTTGGAACAATTTATTGCATGTTCATCAGTAGTGTGTCCTATTTCTCCACATCGGATGCATGCACGATCTTCTGATTTGTTTGGTTGACAACACTTCAAAGAACAACGTCCCGGTATGGTATCGGGTGCAGGGGTTGTACACATCTCTGAACTTGTCGTAGTCACACTATCATTTGACGACGCAACAAACTGACGAAGGGTAGTGACAAATTCCAAGCAAGTGATAATATGTCCATCCTCAGAGGTGATGTAGAAACCTTTCCTCCAGACTAATACATCTCCTTTTAACTGGCAAGTAGCATAGGGGACATTCTCTTCATCTTCAAATTACACCAAAGCTAGCTTCTCTTTTATGACACGAAGCCATATTTTTGTGTCCTTGAGAGTGGCTGATCCATCAAACACGGGTGGGTTGGTCTTCATGAACAAGTCAAACCTTGACTGTGAACAGGAGGTTATGACTTCAGTTGTGGAGGGGTTGATTTTGGCACTGGTAACATTCATCTGTTGCACCATTGTCTGTATGAGCTTAGTCTGGGTTGTCACAAACTGATCCAAGTGTTGAATTGTCAAGGTTGGTACAGTGGACGACTGCTGGTCACTATCTGCTTTATCACTAACACCAGTAGTAGCAACGGAACTGACTTGAACTGCCTCGGAGTCACAGCTGTAGTTGGTCCTTTCCATTTGTTGGTCACTCCAAGGTTTAGGTAAGAGGGAAAAAGCATAGATGAGGTTCAAGAATCCTATTGCGGGGAGAACAGGTTTAACCCAAAAACTTATACAAACATTATTAAGAACTTGGTATGGTTGCTTATCTAAGCCTAAAAGCTTTGCAACACATACTGCACACTCCACAATCAATGAAGAACCAAATTCCTAAGCACACAATAATCTAGCGGCTAAAAGGGTAACACTCCTGTCTTAAGAGACGGGACTCTCACACATGAGTCTCAACTTACTACTAAGCACTGGTTCTTCAAGCTTCTGGAACACTTCATCGATCCACTTCTCTTCGAGCTCGATGATTCCTTACATCATGATCTTCAGGGTTGACAACGACATCCAGTACTTTCTCCTTAAGTGTGAAACATCGTTAACTATTTGGAACAACTCAGGTAAGATTTACATTTAAACCAGTGGGAAAAGATAGAAATTTCAGCAAAGGGGAAAGAATAGAAGAATAAGATAAGTCAAGAATGTATTATTCTTTCAAGTTAAATTTTCTCTTTAGAAAATAATTTTGAAGCTCCTAAAGACGGCCAATCTATCTAGGGTCAAGACCTACAGTCAGTATGGCTCTGATACCACCTCTGTCGGGACCCGAATTTGCAAATCCGGACCCTCTGTGTATTCAGCACTAGTCCAGGATCACGCTAGTGCACACAGTCTCAACATAGATGAATATCACAATCATACACAGCGGAAAAGAGAAATAACACAAATATAGAATATAAACTATTGAACGACCTTAAGGTCAACCTTACGTTTGTGAGGCCTTGACGGCTTCAACTCCAAATAAGCAGCAGCGGAACGAAGAACATCGGTGAATCCCATCAATACGCCACAGGCAACTGACAGGGTTCGACTCCTAGATAATCGCCTTCTCACGGAACTTCTTCTTCTTCGACGAGGTGGACTTTTGCTCACTGGTGATTGTTTGTTTGCAAGGGGTGAGTACATAAAGCACTCAGCAAGTCATGCACAGAATGCAAGTCTAATAGCTATATGCATGGCTTATTCCAAATGACAGGCTGAAGGGGTTATTTTGCAATAAACAGCATTCACAAATATTCATAATAGATTGTAAAGCGGTAAAATAGATAACAATAGTAATAATTTCACAGTTGTTTCAAAAGTAAATCATTCCACATCCTTAACCAATTATCACTTTTCCACAGGCAAACTGCCTCCAAACCCAAGTTTACTTTTAAGAAAATCTAACCCTTGACTGTAATCCCCGAGCATTGTCCAGTACCGTGGACTCGGCTATTCGAATAGGTTTTACACTCTACAGAGGTTATACACTTTACCCACAAGATACAATCCACTCACCACGTCAGCCGTGAATCGCCATACAAGAGTATGCGAATGAGCGATCATAACAAAGTCTTTCAGAAGCCTCTAACTACACAAGTGGACCTCTCCGGTTTTTGCCCTACACCATCCCTTCCCTTAGCTAAGGCGAAGTATGGGACCGACATACCGTTGGATGGGTACCATGCCGCAGCCCTGGTACGCTCCCCCTTCAATCTACACAAACGGTGTAGTTGACACCCCGAGGTACCACAAGTAAGTTATTAGCAACTTAATCAACTAGGTCCGTCCCATTCCGGACATGTGGTTGTACGATTGACTCAGTTCAAAGGCTTGCAAGGTTAAGTCCTTAGGGTGACCAGGGTAAGACTACCCGAAGAACCAAATCAACATCCCCAATGCCACAACTGGCCCACCTGATTACTCTTGCCACATGCCCCGGTCAAAAACTATTTATCAAACCCCAGTTGATTACCATGCACCACGTGCCATCAACATCACATGATACCTTTCCAAAACAGGTTCAATATATCATTAAGTCAATATTAACATTTGATTGTCCAAAATCTTGTCATGAGCACGTAGCAGGTCTAAGCGATACTACAACGATCTAAACCCATGTTGGCAATTTTAGTAATGTCCAACTAGTAATCCACAACTAGGGTGACAAGGGGTCATGGCACATATTTAAGTAATCAAGGTGTCATACAGCAAATTGGTATTTATCTAATTCCCCATATTTAAATAAAGTATTTTCTAATTGAACTAGCATGCAATAGGTTAAATCAAAATAGGTTTCAAAATAGGATCAACATGGTCAAAGCACAACTTGCCTGGCCCTTGCAAACTTTACTGTCTTTTACTCTTTATCCTTGATCCTTGGTCCTCGATCTTCAACTTCCACTTTCTCGATCCTCAGCTCGTTCGAACGATTTCCGGACGACGCGTCTAACGATTAAAGAAGAAGCAAATACAAACCAATTCAAAAGACAAATCAAGTAAACTCCAAATTAAGAACGAACGACATTGGGCACAACGGCTTAGGAGAGATTTGGGAACTCGAACGGATTAGATCGAAGAGTTGACAAAAGAGAACGGGCTTTCGGCAAAACACCGAAAAGGGAAAGATTAAAACTGGGGAAGAAAGAATAATATTCCGAAGAATATTTCTCTCGAAGTTATTATCTTGATTGAACAGACATTGACATATGGGCACTCGATCTGTAGACCGGGTCCATAAAGATATGTTAGTTCACAGTGAACTAAACTGATTCTCAAAGTTGACTTTTGTTGACCGAACGGACACAGTCAAACAAAAGAGAAGAAGACTGATAGACTAGATTGGGCACAAAGGTATGACACATGGCCATTGGTCTATCGACCAAGTCCACGAAGGAATTCTAGATTAATGGCAGATTAGGTTTTCAGGGATAAGACAAGACAAGTGTCTTACCACGATTGAAACAACGGAAAAGATTGCAAAGATAACAACGCGGCTCACGATGAACTTAGTCCATCGAACCGGTCTTAGGTTAGGGTTTTGATTCGGCTTTGAAGATGATATGACGATGAGGCTAGGCTCACATCATGATGATAGAACAAGTGAAGGCATCGCACTAGGGTTTGTGCAAGAATACACGCATGCGATGACAACGAGGCGAAGAGAGCCAAGCGTTAACGATGAAACGTTAACGACGAAACGTTAACGACGGAGCGTTAACGACGGAGCGTTGACGGTGGAACGTTAACGACGGAGCGTTAACGGTGGAACGTTAACGGAGGAACGTTAACGACGAAATGTTAACGACAGAGCGTTAACGGTGAAACGTTAACGGCAAAACGTTAACGGAGGAACGCGATGCGTAAACGTTAACGGTGGAGCGTTAACGGGGAAACATTAACGGAGGAACGTTAACGGAGCGTTAACGACAAAACGTTAACGGGGAAACGTTAACGGCGAACGTTAACGACGGAGGTCAAACAATGATAGGAGACTTCATGAAGCGAAGTAGCGACCGTCGATACAACGACATGGACGCGACAAAACGCTACCAAGGACGGCTAACCGGTGTGCGAACCGGCGCACGGCTAGGTTGAAAACGACGGTTTAGGCCGGAATCGGCCCGACGGCAAACGGAGACCAAAAGAACCTTAATGATGGACCAAAACAGTACAACATGATCCTCCGGACGCGACAACACGGCCGGAGCGAACCAAAATAGCCGGCGTCAAAAGGCGACGGCAAACGGTGGCCTAAATATATAAAAAAAATTCCGGAGGATGGGATGGCAAAGGGAGAATGTCTACTGCGTAGAACGCGGCGAGACGAGCTCAACGGTATAGGCGGATTTTGCGGCGCCCTTCCGGATCAATCACAAACTGGCGATTAACGGGTTTCGGATCAAAACTTTGGACGGCCATAACTTCTAGAATAATGATCCGAACTTAACGAAATTTGACCGAGAGCTAGATGGGACCAAGAGGCACACCGTGACGCAGGTGGCTCGAAGAAATACCTTCTGGAACAGCGGGGAACGCGCGAGGAAGTTTGCCGCTGTCTGGAACGCAGTCTGAACGGAGAAATTAATTTACTGCGCCAAATCCAGAGGGCAAAACCTTGGGGCAAGATGCGCATCCTGTAGAGGACATCCCCAGGAGTCTACACAAAAAATTTCACCGTCAAACTCGAAAAATTGAGGGAGTTATGACCTCGGCAAGATTCGAGATTGAAACGGCCGTAACTTTTGATCCCGCAGGCCAAATTGGCTGAATTTTGGACAGCAAGTAGATGGTACCTTGTGGCACACCACGGAGAAGACGGATATCGAAAAGAGTCGACGAGTTGCCCGGGACGCGGCTCCAAAGTTCGGCCATCGTCGGGCGACGTTCGGGCGACATTGGATGGTTTTGGAATTTTAGAAAATTCATCTGAGGTCTAGGGGCGCGTGGGAGGGTCTAGGAGCACTTATATAAGTTTGGGGAAGAGGCTAGATCAAGAAAAATCAAGTTTGGACGCGTTTGGAGGTGTTTGGGTCGGTTTGGGCATTAAACCGAACACTTACCGTGCGTGGCTCGGACTGGGGGTGATGTGGCGCAACTGGAGGGCGACACATGGCAGCGTGGGGCAGCTGGGCTGGCTGGCCTGGGCGTGGCCCAGCTCGGGCGCGTGGCCCAGGCGGTCGGCGGCCAGCGGCCGTGTGATGGCGGCCAGCACCACAGGCTGGCCGACACGTCGGCGAGGCGGGAGGAGGGAGGGTGGGCGGCTGGCTGGCATTGGCCCAGTGGGAGGAGAGAGAGGAGGATTTGAGCCCAAATACGAAATCCGAATTTCCAGCAATTTCCGAATAAAATAAATTCCACAAATTCGATTAAATCATTTGAGGCAATAAAAATACCAGAAAAATTCCAGAAAATATTTTGAGACATTTTAAACTCAAATAAAATATTTTCAACAAAAATTTATATAAACTTTTCCAAATAATTAATTAATTTCAATAAAAGGGCTTAATACAAATCGATTCCGAATAAATCCAATAAATAGCAAACGAGCTCCGAAAAATCTCAAAAATTACAGAAGAATTTCTTGAAACACAAGGAATCCAAATAAAATAAAATAAACTTTATTTGGGGTTTAGAATAATCAAATTAAATTGTTTTAGCTTTTAGAAAATTCAAATCAAGTTTTATAAACGCGAGAAAATCAACGAAAATTTTCGGGAAGCTAAACTAAACCAAAATTTTTTAAAACCCAAATTTTGGGATGTTACACACCGATCGGCCAAAAACTGATCAGGAGATAACTAGATCAACCAATTACGACTAATCCGAAGGTAAGGAAAGATCGGCTTTGAGAGGCGATGCGCAACAACACAAAGCAAATCAAACCTAGGCGAAACCGGCGGAATCAACAAATCGGCGATGTGCAACTCTTTATTGATCTCGTCGACTTACAGAGGAAAGATCACAAGACTAAAACCAATGAGACAGAACTGTAAAAGTAAATGCGTGTTGTGTTGGATTGATTCCCTTTTCTTCTCCTGGTCCGCCCCTTTTATATGCTCCTGCCGATCTGAGTCCTGCATGGATATGGCAACCAGATACGTATCGGCTTTGATCTGATTTCTTTTCCTTTTTGGCAACGGATTCCTTGTTGGTTACGGCTTATCCTTTCCATTGCACGTGTCAAACTTTCCATATTTGAGTCGGGCCGATACTTTCCATGCGTGCCAAATCTTGGTGCAAACACATCCATATCAGAATCGGAGCAATAAAACAAGTCTAGTGTTTAAGATGACCTAGGCATGCGGATCACTCGACCTAGGTGCCAGCAGAAGCAGCAAGGTACTGCTGCTGGAGGCGCTTGAGCAACTTCTAGTGCGTTGAGGTTTCGAGGGTGATGTCGGGCTTGGCGTTGAAGTACAAAGACATTCAAATGGCAGAACCAAGCAAGTTAGTGTAAAAAATTCAGAGAATCAAACGAGAAAAACACATTGTATCACCTTCTGAACATTACAAATTGGCATGCATAGTTAACGATCAAATTATTCAATAAAACTAAATAATCTAAATTAAGTGAAAAGTTCAAAATTTCATCTGTATATCTAAAATTTAGCAAGTCAGCATTATCCTCTCACCAAACTACCTCTGTATTGAACACTACAAAAAATGTATATATGCATGGTTTTGATATGGAAGTGTAAAAAAAAAAACTTGTGTCAAGACAGCAAATAAGTCACAAAAATTAAAAGAATATATAGGGATGAAAAGCAATTGAAGCTTACAACTGAGCCATTTTCAGGAAAATAGTGTTTCTCATAGTTTTATTCAGAAACACCTTAAAACCATCAGTTTAAATAGATTGCCCCTACATTTTCCTTAGACCATCAAAAACAAGGAAATTTAATTGAGTTCTATATAGTTACATGCCTGAATAAAACAACCCACAAGACCATTGACATTTGACAATCATCTTAACACAAGGGCAGAGGTCATTATATCAGTTATTGCTGCAAAGTCTTCTACAGCTACAAAATCTCTAGTTTAAAAAGATAGTATACATGGTGCACAACATACTTTGGTCAGTAATTTCAAATTAGCTAAGGTTGTGAATTTACTACGGACATATGAGTTTTAGAATCCTCTGTTTCCTTGACAACTTTTCTGGTAAGCTTCTCTAAAGCATTCATGCAACTTCTAAAGGCAATTCCATCCTAACTTGATCAAAAGAACAAAACCAACTTTACAACACTATGACATATGCATCACAGTGACTATTACCTTCAAGTCATACTAAATTTTTTCACCCTACAAAGCTCACAAAATCTATGAAGTATTCAAACAACTTATTCAAAGAAAGCTGCAAGCCCGTCCCTCATGTCATTTCAAAGTCTCAAACATATAAGAACAAAAAATGTGAAATCATGTGCTGAAAAATTGGCTTAGAATTGAATTTGCAAAATGTGTTTGTGCATGTGTTTGACAAATTGACAAGAAACAGTGTGTCTCTTCTGCGCTGGACCGATTTTCGTTGTTGCGCCGGACCAAAACTTTGGTCCGGCGTGAATGTGTTTGGCGCCGGACAACTTGTCCTTGATAGCACATGTACGCTGGACCAAAAGCTTTTTGGTCCGCCGTAAACGGAATTTTTGAGTTTATATGCGTCGCACCAAATTTGTTGAAAAACAGTAAGCTTCTATGTTACGCCGGACCATGCACACCGGAACGTTGTTTATGCATGTACGTCGGACCAAAAATTTGGTTCGTAGTTAACGTGTTTTTGAACATGTTTTCTCCGAATTGAACAGAGACTTTCGCATATACGCCGAACCAAATATTTGGTCCGTTGTGAGTTGCTCCAGACCGGAGTTTGGTCCGGCATAAATGGATTTTTCTAGGGTTTTTGCCCTGTGTGCGCCAGACCAATATTTGGTACGGCGTGAATGGTTTGCTCAAGGTTGATTTTTTATTTTGAAAATTGTTTGGTGATTGATCTGTAGTTATGAGCTTATGCAATGCTCGTGTGAGTATTTGCATGGACTAATGTTGAGTCAAGTCGCGGACTTGTGCTCGGAATCGTTTTGTGGTTTGTTCATGTGAAGGTGTTGTTCGAGGGCGAACGTGGTCGATGACAGGACCGGAACTAGGTTCATGGTGGAACTGAGGTTCGAGACTAGATTCAGGGAGGAATCAAGGTCTTGGTGGTCAAGGATGTCATGTGGGACGTTAGGGCTAGAGGATGGTGCTCATGAAGAACGGTTAGTCACGTGAGTATGGCATGGTGGCCGTACGCGTGCAAGAGTTGTTAGTCACGTGAGTATGGCTGGGTTGCCATACGCGTGCAAGAGCTGTATTTGGCCAGGTTGGGCCAAGTGGAGTTGTGTTGAATACAGACTCCTTCTAGGATTAGGAGTGGGACTCCTTCTAGGATTAGGAGTAGGAATTGTATTCAGGACTCTATGTGTTTGCTCTTTATAAATAGGGGGAGCGCCTCCTGTTTATGCAATCAAGTCTTTGGTAGGTTTTTGTTGGGGAACGCGGTATGCTACTCTAGCACAAATTAAAATTTCTACAGCAACGCCTTCCCGACCTACGTGGGGCTGGTGTCTCTTCCACAGGTTGTACAACATTTTGTACATCATGTGATGGTTCAGTGGCAGTTTGACCATGTTCATGTGATTCTCGAACTTCATCGAGATGCACATCACTCCCACTGATTTCTTTTGAAAGAAACTCTTTCTCCAAAAAGACACCATTTCGAGCAACAAAAACTTTGTTCTCGTTTCTTTTGTAAAAGTAATATCCTTTTGTTTCATTAGGATACCCCACAAAGAAGCATTTTTCTGATTTAGGTGCGAGTTTATCTGATTGCAAATGTTTTACATAAGCCTCACATCCCTATATCTTGAGAAATGACAACATGGGACTTCTCCCGGTCCATATCTCATATGGTGTCTTCTCAACGGAATTTGATGGGACCCTATTTAATGTGAATGCAGCTGTCTCTAGAGCGAACCCCCAGAAGGATAATGGCAGATTTGTTTGGCTCATCATTGACCGAACCATGTCCAATAAAGTTCGATTCTGTCGTTCGGATACACCATTCCATTGAGGCGTTCCTGGCGGAGTAAGTTGTGGAACGATTCCACATTGCTTTAGATTATCACCAAACTCTTGGCTCAAGTATTCGCCACCACGATCTGATCGTAAGTGTTTTATTGATTTGCCAAGTTGATTTTGTACTTCGTTCTGAAACTCTTTGAATCTTTCAAAGGTTTCAGACTTATGCCTCATTAAATAGATATATCCATATCTACTAAAGTCATCGATAAAAGTTACAAAATCTGAAACCCACCTCTAGCAATCGAGCTCATTGGTCCACATACATCTGTATGTACTAGGGCCAACAATTCACTCGCCCTCTCACTAAAACCTGTGAAAGGGGTTTTTGTCATCTTGCCAAGTAAACAAGACTCACATGTTTCAAATGATTCAAAATCAAATGAGGTGAGAAGTCCATCACCATGGAGCTTCTTCATGCGCTTCTCATTTATGTGACCCAAGCGACAATGCCATAAGAAGGTAGGGTTCAAATCATTTGGTCAAGGTCTTTTGACATTAATGTTATAGACATGTTTTTCTTTGAGTTCAAGGACGTATAACCCATCCACCATGGGACAACGACCATAATACATATCATTCAAAAATATTGAACAAACAAAGTTCTTTATTCTGAATTCATAACCTTCATGTTCCAAACAGGAAGATGAAATAATGTTTCTACTGAAAGATGGAACAAAATAACAATTATTAAGTTCTAAAACTAATCCTGAAGGCACATGCAATGGGTAGGTGCCAACGGCAAGACCAGCAACTCTTGCTTTATTCCCCACGCGAATATCCACTTCTCCTTTTGCCAAGTCTCTACTCTTTGTGAGCCCCTGCATCGAATTGCAAATGTGAGCAACCGATCCGGTATCATATACCCAAGAGCTGGAATAAGAAGTAGCAAGATTAATTTCTATAACATTAATACCTGAAGTGGAAGTCACACTCCCATTCTTTTTATCTGCCAGGTACTTCTCGCAGTTCCGTTTCCAATATCCTGACTTCTTGCAATAGAAGCACTGGGTTTCGGGTTGAGGGCCGACTTTGAGCTTCTGAACCTTAGTTTTGAGGCTCGTGATCTCATCTTGAGCCTTGCCCTTGCCTTTTTCCTTCCCCCAAGCCTTAGCTTTCCTCTTTTTGAAGGCAGTTGTCTTCTGAACCATCATCACATGATTGGGTTTCTTCTTAATGCTTTCCTCGGCAGCCTTGAGCATCCCATGTAGCTCGGTCAGGCTCTTCTCCATGCTATTCATATGAAAATTCATAATGAATGGCTCAAAGCTCTGAGGCGGAATCTTGGAGAATTACGTGCAGAGCCGGACCAATGCTAAGGGAAACTCAAGTTTTTCCAATCTCCCAATGTAGCTAATCATCTTGATTACATGTGGGCTGACCGGTTGCCTTCACCCGACTTACAAGCAAGCAGAAGCTTTGAGATACCATACCTCTCAGCCCTTGCTTGGTTCCCAAACATGCCCTTCAAGCCCACAATCATATTGTAAGCATCCTGGTCCTCATATTGCTTTTGCGACTCGAGTCCATGGTGACAAGCATGAGACAGCTGACCTCCACGGAGGCATTAACATGTTTTTCATAATCAACCTTCAAATTTCGAGGAGCATTTTCAGCCGGTTCATCATGGATTGGATTCTCTAGAACATACTCCTTTTTTCATGCTTGAGAACAATTCTCAAGTTGCGATACCAATCAACAAAATTTGTTCCATTTAGTTTTTCTTTTTCCAAAACCGATCTCAAAGCAAAACCGGGTGCAGCAGTAGGAGCAGCAGGAGGTGCCATTGAACTACAACAAAAACATGCAAAGTTTCTAAGCACTATGTTTATGTAATACTTTTATTAAACATTTTAACAAAAGAAACTCCTATCATGTGCCCCCTTTATGGACACATGGTGAGTATTCAAGATCCATATTCATCAAACACTAGTGAGCTTTGGCATCATTGCTAGAAATCTAATAACATAGGTAAGCAACATCTTTGCTAATTACATCTTATGTAACTCTTGTTGGTTGAGCATGAAAACAAGTAATGAATGCCTCTGTAAACTTGAGTCATGGCCAGGTCAACTTGCCCCTAGGGCTCACATGAGGGAGGGAGCACTTCCCGTTTTCGGGTGCCAATTAAGAAACCTAGCCTCGTGTGTGTTTTCCTAGACACCAATCATCTTGTATCCATTCCTTCATTACTAAAATCATATTCCAACCACTTATGTCCTTAAGCCCAAAACCGTTTTGATAGCTCAATTAAGTCAACCATTGTTATGCGCGATGTGTCCAACACATCCCTATCATCTATTAAGATAGTCATTGATATACTACTTTGGCAGTAATATCAATAATGATCTAAATTCTTGATGGGTGCAACAATTGGATGGACATATTTGATTTAAAATTTTTTATAACTATGGGGATGAACAATATCTACTATGAACATGGCATCACATGCAATGAGCATAAAGAAAATAGCAAGGATTAAACACACATCCACAGAAAATCAAAATTAAGCTGTGAAATAGCATGGCCCTTAGCATTATGATCTCCATCATCATGGTTGCCTATTCACTTAGCCATCTTGCTTGATTGTCCACCTATCCATCATGCTCGATGCCACCATCTTCATTATTGTAGATGCAACTCCTTACAACTTTTGATAATGAATTTTACATAAAGGTTCCAAGCATCACAAGTCGACACGCAGGTCGTTATACAACCTTTTAATAATGAAATAGCCTTATGGCTTGACACGGCACGCAGGCCATGTAAATATTACATGCATCACATACACATAGGCCATACTATTTCACACAACATCCTGCAAAAACGAGTTAAACAAAATAGATTCTACAACATCGGGGTTCCAAGGGGCACCGCTGGCGGATTCAAGGCGGTGCCCTGGGTCCAGGGCAGCGCCAAGGCGGGTTCAAGGGGCATCGCCAAGCGAATCCAACGTGAACGTGTTTGGCACCGGACAACTTGTCCTTGATAGCACATGTACGCCGTACCAAAAGCTTTTTCGTCCGCCGTAAACGGAATTTTTGAGTTTATATGCGCCGCACCAAATTTGTTGAAAAACAGTAAGCTTCTATGGTACGCCAGAGCGTTGTTTTTGCATGTAGGTCGGACCAAAAATTTGGTCCATCGTTAACGTGTTTTTGAACATGTTTTCTCCAAATTGAACTGAGACTTTCGCATATACGCCGAACCAAATATTTGGTCCGTTGTGAGTTGCTCCAGACCAGAGTTTGGATTTTTCTAGGGTTTTTGCCCTGTGTGCGCCAGACCAATGTTTGGTACGGCGTGAATGGTTTTTTGCTCAAGGTTGATTTTTTTGATTTTGAAAATTGTTTGGTGATTGATCTGTGGTTATGAACTTATGCAATGCTCGTGTGAGTATTTGCATGGACTAATGTGGAGTCAAGTCGCGGACTTGTGCTCGGAATCGTTTTGTGGTTTGTTCATGTGAAGGTGTTGTTCGAGGGCGAACGTGGTCGATGACAGGACCGGAACTAGGTTCATGGTGGAACTGAGGTTCGAGACTAGATTCAGGGAGGAATTAAGGTCTTGGTGGTCAAGGATGTCATGCGGGACGTTCGGGCTAGAGGATGGTGCTCATGAAGAACGGTTAGTCACGTGAGTATGGCATGGTGGCCGTACGCGTGCGAGAGTTGTTAGTCACGTGAGTATGGCTGGGTTGCCATACGCGTGCAAGAGCTGTATTTGGCCAGGTTGGGCCAAGTGGAGTTGTGTTGAATACAGACTCCTTCTAGGATTAGGAGTGGGACTCCTTCTAGGATTAGGAGTAGGAATTGTATTCAGGACTCTATGTGTTTGCTCTTTATAAATAGGGGGAGCGCCTCCTATTTATGCAATCAAGTCTTGGGCAGGTTTTTGTTGGGGAACGCGGTATGCTACTCTAGCACAAATTAAAATTTCTACCGCAAACCAGAAAAGCTACTCGCAAGAAGGGGATCATAGATCTATTACCACTAGACGCGCAGTTGCGGAATCCTTCGCACGTTGTTGTAGTGGATCGTTCTTGGCGTGGATCGTCCTCGGCATGGATCGTCCTCTCCGTGTATCGTCCTCGTTGCGGATCGTCGCCGCGGATCGTCCTCGCCACGGATCGTCCTCGCCACGGATCATCCTCGCTACGGATCGTCCTCTCCACGTCGCAGTAGCAGCAGCATCACCACAGCAGTCCACACGTCCGGGGATGGAACGCCATGCGTCGGTGTGCAAGCACCGGGTCGCTCGGCAGGGGCAACGAGAGGAGGTGGCTAGGGTTTCTGGCGAAACACCTCTAAACCGCACGAAAGTCTGTGCTGCGTCCAGCCTCCTCCCCTCCTTATATAGCGACGAGGTGAAACCCTAGGCAGTCAGGGCCCATCTACGCGCTAAGCCCACGAGGTCCATTAATTACGGATCCAATCCGAATTGATGCGTCCCAGATTAAGTGTGTGACCAGAGGTTCATGCGCATTTGGACATGGATTCGGAAAACCCTTTTCTAATCCAATAGTCGATGCGGCTCCTTGCAGAGCATGCCAACTCCCAAACGCATATGATTAAAGTACTGATGTAATAATCCCTTTGCCAAACTATATGAAGATCGAACTCAAGGCGAGAAGCATGTCATCCTTTGACAGTTCAATCCATCTCTCGTATCTGTGATATATTAATAAGTTGTGATTGACTTCTCATTCACGGCATGGCCATGCACTTCCTTAATCATATCACACGAGTGGCCTAGACATATATCTCCGTTACATTGGAGTGGAAAATTCCATCTCGACTGCTCACTTCCCTCTGCATGTTTCATAGTAAACATGAAAGCCACCTTTATAACTATCTAGTTAGGAAATAGTGTTTGGTAACCCCAAGGTAAACTATTACACATGTAGGGAATATGACAATCTTAGGTCTAAGGATCATACATCTACTATGTATGAGATACACTGATGACACATAAGAATGTAACATTCTCGCAGTGTCCCATTGTGGGTCTATCTAACCCATGTTCATCAACTTGCGTCCACAATGTATTGATGATATCTCTATATCCCATGATCTATGAAACATGATCATCGAACAATACATGTGCTACAATGTTTCTTCTAGATCCTTGCTTGCTATAGTGACCACATTGCTACAGTGTTTCCTGTTTTGGTTCTTGTTTGCATGCTTATTTTAATTCTATATTGGTTTTTGTTCCTTGAGTTTCATCTTGAATTTATTTATCAAAAACCTTTCTAGGGTATTGTTTTAGGGTTCCTCAATGTTTAGTTGACTAATCTTTTGTCGTTCATGTTTAATCTTGAACTTTTGGTTAGATTAATTCTCGTCATCTTCTGTCACAGTAAGCTTGCGAGATTCATAACTTTTGATCCGTAAGTCCGATAGAGCTTGTTCTTTTTGAGTTCGATTCGTATTGGAATCTAGTTCATGGCACTTAGTATGATCATGATTAAACAATGGTAAATGTGGCTGGAACTACGTGAAGATGTGTTGCTATTGCCCCTTCCCACATGCCGTTGTCATGGTACTTAAAAACAACATAAAACACAAGCGTGAGTTCATCACTCAGCAAGTATATTGCAATGGACCATAAAAACAAATTAATGTTATCATCACTAAATGCCATGATCAACACCATGAATACCATAACATTCTCATGTCTCATCATCATCGTACTAATTTCATCATCATCATGTATGCAATGCAAATGCTCATATCTCCACGAAGCACATACCGGTATTGCCGAGTGCACACCCGTCGGCGTGCACCCCCTTCCCCTTCCATCCCGTAGATGGAAGGTGCCTACTCTTACTGACTCGCTCCCATGCACACCCGTGGATGGGACTACGAGGTAGGTCTTTCGTGTTCACTACATGTGAACACAGAGGCCCGCATCAGCATGGGACACCTCTTCCATTATGAATGCACATATGACATAAACATGTAAATATTGGCATAAACATTAAATACCACACAATCATAATCAATATGAAATCATGTTCATCATGTCATAGGCAAACATTAAAGCATGGCATGTGAACACATCATATATTCAATTGCAACTCATCAAAACTAGCAACCTACAACCCGCTACCCATTCCAATACACTTGCCTCAACCACGGGCGACGGATTGGCGAGAAGTAGAGGGTACTCCCAGGGTCACACCACCTGCACATAGGTATCACGCACTCAAAAACATGCCCTCAAAACAGTACACAAACA
The DNA here is from genome assembly GCA_036346355.1 of Rhipidocladum racemiflorum. Lineage (NCBI taxonomy): Eukaryota > Viridiplantae > Streptophyta > Magnoliopsida > Poales > Poaceae > Rhipidocladum > Rhipidocladum racemiflorum. Next base: position 41,526,994 of record CM070591.1, read on the forward strand.
CTCTTCTACCCCGACTTCGCAAACTACTCGCAAAACCCAAAAACAGGGGTTCTGTCCCGACGGGACAGCAGACTTCTAACGAGCATAACTTGTATTCTAAGACTCCGAATCGATTAAACGAGTACATCCTCGCATAGCGTAGGAAATTTCCTAACTTTTTCTAAGTATATGGAAAAACTGATCCGGCCTCTAATGTGTTTTAATCTACATAATACCGTGATCTGTTCCAATCTCGTCACAGTTTTGAACACGCTCGGTAAAACGAGCATAACTTTCAAACGGCTGATCGGAATTAAGAATTCTTTACGTCTAATTAAAGGTATTTCAATTACCTACAACTTCTTCAATAGGCGGACTACCATATTCCGAATCTAAATTGTTGAAAACTCAAACCCTATGTCCACTGCACAATATGCCCGAAGCAGAGAACATGGCAAGCTCTAGATTTCATCTAATCTACCCAATCACAGCACCACCAATTGATTTAAAAACATGATATCAACCCCTAAAACAGTACCTAGACCAACTCCAAGGATTCCCATGGCCATACCTTCGCCCGACGAACGAAGATCCAATGGATCTCCTCCCGGTTCGCGCGATCTCCTTCCTCTCTCCAAATCCACCGGATCTCCTCGTCGCGGAGCGCTCCAATGGATTGATCTGTGGGGTGGTGAGGTGGAGAACTCCCCTAGGGGCAGCAAGGGTGGTGGAGAGGAGAGGAGTGGTGGTGCAATGGGGAGGAGGGAGGAGGGGGTGGCGCACAAGGGGGAGGGGCGGCTGGTTTGGGGAGGAGAGGAGGAGGTGGGGGCGGTTAGGGCTGGCTTGGGCGCACAAGAGGGCAGGGGGAGGTGCCCCAACCAGGATTCCCACTCCCACTTGGACTCAAACACCTTCCCACCAAAGTCCACCCCCTTAGGCCCAAACTTCCCCGAAAAGGCCCAAACTCCCGGAATCGGCCCGGAAACGCGAATAAACCTCATAACGTATAGTTTTAACCTCAAATTTCACATTTTATAATGTTTTGACCTCAACATTCACTTTTTATAAGATTACGACACTCCGTGGTGTCATATTCTCCCCCCTTCAACAGGATTCGACCTCGAATCCAAGATACACCAAAACGCAACCCAGCAAAGCAAAAGATAGCTAGGTTTCACATCTCATACCTGAGGGGAAAAGCTCGGGGTACGTCTCGCGCATGCGAGACTCCAGCTCCTAAGTCGCTTCTCGCTCAGTCTGATGTGGCCACAGGACTTTGACAAACTTTAGCGTTCTGTTCTTCATCACCCGCTCTGAAGTCTCCAGAATTTTCACGGGACGGGACTCGAAGGTGAGGTCCTGCTCAAGCACTAATGGTTCCAACGGAACCACCAACTCCGGATCATGCAAGTACTTTCTTAGCATCGAAAATGGAATACATTATGCACTCCTTGCATTGACTCCGGTAGCTCCAAGCGGTAAGCCAACTTACCGACTCGGGCTGAGATAGGAAACGGCCCAACAAACCTCGGGCTGAGCTTTCCTTTTGTGGCAAAACGCACCACACCCTTGGTGGGAGAGATACTCGCAAGAGCACCCTATCACTCACCTCAAACTCCAAATCTCGCCTCCTCACATTAGCATAGCTTTTCTGTCTGCTCTGCGCTGCAAGAAGGTTCTGCCGTACCTCCGCCACGCGATTAACAGTCTGCTGAACCCAATCTGGTCCAAGGACTGCTCTCTCTCCCACTGCATCGCAACAAAGCGGCGATCTGCACTTCCGGCCATACAACACCTCATAAGGAGCAGCCCGGATGCTGGAATGATAGCTGTTATTATAAGCAAACTCTGCCAGAGTCAAATGGTCTTCCCAGCTACCTTTCCAAGCCATTACATAGGCCCTTAGCATGTCCTCCAAAGTCTGAATGGTACGCTCAGACTGCCCATCAGTCTGGGGGTAAAAAGCGGTACTAAGGCGAAGCTGTGTACCCAAAGCACTCTGCAAGCTCTCCCAAAATTTTGAGACAAATTTCGCATCCTGATCATAGACCGTCTTAGGCACACCATGCAATCTCACAATCTCCCGCACATAGATGGGAGCCAACTCGCTCACTGAATGGGTAGTGCGGATAGGAATGAAATGTGCGGACTTGCTAAGACGGTCCACCACAACCCAAACAGCATCCTTCCCTCATGGTGTACGAGGTAGGCCAACCACAAAATCCATGGAGATGTCATCCCAAAGCCACACAGGAATCTCCAATGGCTGCAACAGACCAGCGGGACACTTGTGTTCTGCCTTTATCTTCTGACAAATCCCGCAAGACGCCACATATTTGGCGATATCAACTCTCATCCTTTTCCACCAGAAGTTCTTTTTCAGATCCCTGTACATCTTGGTCTCCCCAGGATGAACCGTGTACGGGGTGCGATGAGCCTCTCTCAAGATGTCATCTTTGACTTGGGATTTCTAAGGTACACACAGGCGACCCTGAAACCTCAAAGCTCCCACATCATCAATGGAAAAGTCTCCAGACTTACCATCCTCAAGGCGTTTCCTCACCTGCTGGAGCAAACGATCATGCTGCTGTGCCTCTCACACAAGCTCGGGGATCGCTGACTCAAGAATCAATTGAGTTTCTGCTTGCACGGTCCCCGCAAAGCAGTAGGAGATCCCCAATCGCTCAAAATCAGCAACAAGACAATCAATGACAGGGGCATTGTCTTGCGACTGAGAGCGTCAGCCACCACATTTGCCTTGCCCCGAATGATACTGGATTGTGAGGTCATAATCCTTTATCAATTCTAGCCACCTCCTCTGCCTCAAGTTCAAATCTTTCTGAGTAACCAAGTCCCAAACGTGAAGCATCAGAATAAATAGTGAAGCGCTTCCCCGACTCGGGAAGGGTAAGAACAGGAGCAGTCACTAACTTCTCCTTCAAAGTGCAGAAACTGTGCTCACACTCTGCAGTCCACTGGAATTTCATCCCCTTCTGAGTCAGCTGCGAAAGTGGCTTGGCAATGATAGTGAAATCCTGCACAAAACGCCGATAGTAGCCAGCTAACCCAAGGAAACTACACACCTCTTTGACATTGGAAGGCCTCTTCCAATCCAAAACTGCTGAGACTTTGCTAGGATCTACGGATATGCCCTCTGGATTAATGATGTGGCCAAGAAAACCCACTTCTGAAATCCAGACCAGACTTTTCAGCTTAGCAAAGAACTGATTCTCCCTCAAGGTGCTTAGCATAAGCCTCAAGTGTCGCTCATGCTCCTCTTCTGATTTAGAGTAAACCAGAATGTCATCGATGAACACTACCACAAACTCATCAAGGTACTTGTGTAGCATACTGTTCATCGCCTCCATAAAGACAGCAGGAGCATTAGTTAGTCCAAAAGACATAACTTTAAATTCATAATGCCCATACCTAGTGGAGAAAGCAGTCTTCTCAATGTCTTGCTCCCTCACATGGATCTGATTGTACCCCGACTGAAGATCAATCTTGGAGAATACCTTTGCTCCCTTTAGTTGGTCAAACAGATCCTCAATGCGAGGCAAAGGATACTTGTTCTTGACTGTCACTTGATTAAGAGCACGATAATCAATGCACATACGCCAACTTCCATCCTTCTTCGAAACGAAGAGGACGGGTGCTCCTCAAGTTGACACACTGCGCCGAATAAAACCCTTGGCCAACAGATCCTCCAACTGCTTTTTCAACTCATCTTGAAAAGGACGAGCCAAGCGGTATGGAGAGATAGAAATAGGTCGAGTGCCAGGAACAAGATCGATACGAAACTCCACATACTTCACAGGAGGTAAACCATGCAACTCATCAGGAAACACATCAACAAACTCCTTCACTACAGGAATCTCCTCAACGGAAACTGAAGAAGATGGCTTTTCTGACATAGCCATGAGGAAACCCAACTGCCTCAAATGACGACCAGAAAACAGACTGGGGAGGAGCCGTCGACTGCGGGCACTAGTAAGCCACCGGGGGCGCCCAAACAGAGGGCGACGGGGGAGCAGGGGCAACCAGCATCTGTCCGAACCCCTGGAAGATGCCGCTGGAGTGGGACGAGAAGGCACCGCTTCCCACTTAATGAGGCTACCAGGATTCATCCGGCAGACTTGTCCCATATGACCGGATTTGCCACAGTGGTTGCAGTCCCCGGACCAACCACACTCCGCAGCACGGTGTCCACCACCGCACTTGAAACAGATCATGCCCGCGAAGAAGTAGACTGGGGCGGCTTACCCTTGGCCCCTGAGGAGGAACCCTGTCCCCCCTTGAACTTCTTGAAGGTGGGTCGCTGAGAAGACCCACCTCCACCACCAAAAGTCCTCTTCTGGCCCCCGCTTGGGGCCGCTGGAACCCCTGAACCACCAGGGTTTTGCTTATCCCTGGAGAGCTCCAACTCGAGCTCCATGCCCTTCGCCTGCTCCACCACTGAGGAGAAGTCATGAGGGACAGTCGCCCCCATGACAACTCTGAACTCCTGGTTGAGGCCCCTACGGAACCTCTTCGCCTTCTCCCTGTCATCGGCTGCCACAGCTGGCACGAAGCGCACCACGCTGTTGAACTCCACCTCATACTCTGCCACCGACCGCTTCCCTTGTGAAAGAGTCGCCAGCGTATGCTCCATCCTCTCAAGGAAAGACTCTGGGTAGAACATGGCTCGGAAGCGAGCCACAAAGTCCTCCCAGGTGACCGGTCCAAGAGCGGGGGCTCTAGCAGCAAGAACCCCCTCCCACCAGATATCAGCTTGACCCTTCAGCTGAAAGGCCACAAAGTGAGCCCTCTGGACCGAGGTTAACTCTAGGACCTCAAACTGCCGCTCCATGTACCGCAGCCAATCTGCGGACTGGACCGGCGTGCCCGCTCCGTCAAAAGGGTCAAGGCGGAGGGACATCCATTCCCAGAGACTCATCCTCGGCTCCGGCACAGCGGGGGCAGCAACTGGGCCCCTGACTGTGCCGCCGGGAGCTCCTCCTGCGCTAGCCCATGAGCATTGAGTGAAGCGCTACCCTCAGCTACAAACTCAGTAATTCCCTGAGAACCTCGCCCCTGGCCTCCACGGCCACGACGAACATGGCCTCTACCCCTCGGCATGGCTGCTACCATCAGACAACCATCCAATCATATAAACATAAGCACAAAATCATATAATCAAGGACAAAGATCAACCATCATCATAAACATAGTCTTCATCAAATAATCAAGCGCAATGCAATGAAGAACCAAAACCCCATCCTACTGTGCAACCAAATGTGTCAAATTTTAAATTACTTATTCCACTTTTGCAAGTTTTAATGTTGCTATCCTATAAAAAAAATTTAGTTAAAACCTAAGCCATGTTTCTAAGTTATTCCACATCACATTTTAGTTGTAACCTAAGGTATGACACTAAAATACACATTCCAAGGACCTACAGCCCGCTCTGATACCAACAGTAACACCCCGGCATCTAGTATGCCCGAATGCTACCAAACATAGACTAAACATCACCTAAATACCATAAATAAAGACAAATTACAGCAAAGGCACAAATTCTAAAAACTGAAATTTCGGCAGCATCTCCTTTGTTTTAACATGAATTGTAACAATAGCAATATCATGGCAATATATATATCATAACATAAAACATCTAAAGCAGCAATATATAATGGATAAAGCATCAAAATAAGCTAATAAAACCAAATCCGACCACTTCATATTCTATAGCTAAGCAAATAAGGATCACAAGCACACTAAATTTATTCCATACACCAAGTTTATGGCACTTATTATGATCATGACTAAACAATGGTAAATGTGGCTGGAACTACGTGAAGATGTGTAGCTATTGCCCCTTACCACATGCCGGTGTCATGGTACCTAAAAACAACATAAAAAACAAGCGTGAGTTCATCACTCAGCAAGTATATTGCAATGGACCATAAAAACAATTTAATGTTATCATCACTAAATACCATGATCAACACCATGAATACCATAACATTCTCATGTCTCATCATCATTGTACTCATTTCATCATCATCATGTATGCAATGCAAATGCTCATATCTCCACGAAGCACATACCGGTATTGCTGAGTGCACACCCGTCGGCGTGCACCCCCTTCCCCTTCCATCCCGTAGATGGAGGGTGCCTACTCTTAATGACTCGCTCCCATGCACACCCGTGGATGGGACTATGAGGTAGGTCTTTCATGTTCAGTACGTGTGAACATAGAGGCCCGCATCAGCATGGGACGCCTCTTCCATTATGAATGCACATATGAGATAAACATGTAAATATTGGCATTAACATTAAATATCACACAATCATAATCAATATGAAATCATGTTCATCATGTCATAGGCAAACATTAAAGCATGGCATGTGAACACATCATATATTCAATTGCAACTCATCAAAACTAGCAACCTACAACCCGCTACCCATTCCAACACACTTGCCTCAACCACGGGCGACGGATTGGCGAGAAGTAGAGGGCACTCCCGGGGTCACACCACCTGCACATAGGTATCACACACTCAAAAACATGCCGTCAAAACAGTATGCAAACACTCTTCTACCCCGACTTCGCAAACTACTCGCAAAACCCAAAAACAGGGGTTCTATCCCGACGGGACAGCAGACTTCTAACGAGCATAACTTGAGTTCTAAGACTTCTAATCTATTAAACGAGTACATCCTCGCGTAGCTTAGGAAATTTCCTAACTTTTTCTAAGCATATGGAAAAACTTATTCGGCTTCTAAAGTGGTTTAATCTACAGAATACCGTGATCTGTTCCAATCTCGTCACAGTTTTGAACACGCTCGGTAAAACGAGCATAACTTTCAAATGGCTGATTGGAATTAAATATTCTTTACGTCGAATTAAAGGTATTTCAATTACCTACAACTTATTCAACAGGCGGACGACCAAATTCCGAATCTAAATTGGTGAAAACTCAAACCCTATGTCCACTGCACAATCTACCGAAAGCACAGAACGTGGCAAGCTCTAGATTTCATCAAATCTACCCAATCACAGCACCACCAATTTATCTAAAAATATGATATCAACCCCTAAAATAGTACCTAGACCAACCCCAAGGATTCCCGTGGCCATACCTTCGCCCGACGAACGAAGAACCAACGGATCTCCTCCCGGTTCGTGCGATCTCCTTCCTCGCTCCAAATCCACCGGATCTCCTCAATGCGGATTGTTCCAATGGACGGATCTACGGGGTGGTGAGGTGGAGAACTCCCCTAGGGGCAACAAGGGTGGTGGAGAGGTGAGGAGAGGAGTGGTGGTGCAATGGGGAGGAAGGAGGAGGGGGTGGCGCATAAGGGGGAGGGGCGACTGGTTTGGGGAGGAGAGGAGGTGGGGGGGCGGCTAGGGCTGGCTTGGGCGCACAAGAGGGCAGGGGGAGGTGCCCCAACCAGGATTCCCACTCCCTCTTGGACTCAAACACCTTCCCACCAAAGCCCACTACCCTTTCCCTTAGGCCCAAACTTCCCCGGAAAGGCCCAAACTCCCGGAATCGGCCCAAAAATGCGAATAAACCTCATACCATATGGCTTTAACCTCAAATTTCATATTTTATAATGTTTTGACCTCAACATTCACTTTTTATAAGATTACGACACTCCGTGGTGTCACACCCTGCCCCCTTCTCTTTCCTCCAAAAGCCAGGGGGTGCTCCTCCCTCTCTCCCTCACTCATTTCCCCACCTCTCCCTCTCTCTCTTGCTCTCTCTCTCAGTTCTCTCCCTCCAACTCGAGCTCCTCCTCTCCTCCCCGTTTGCCGGCTAGTTGGAGCTCAAGGAGTGCAAGTGGAGCAAGATTGAAGTGTGGTGGAGTATCCCCAAGACCCCTAGGAGGCTACACAACCGGTGGATTTCAATTTGGAGCTCAATCCTTGAGGTTTAATGCAAACCCTAGCCTTCTCCCTCTCTTTCCCTTTTCTTTTCCCTCTTGTTTAGCCCTAGAAAACCTAGATCGGGAGGTAGATCGTTATTTTGTTGAGTTGCTAGACCTAGGCTAGGCTCAGAAGAATTCTTTTGCGCGATCAATTCATTCTGAAAACCCTGATCTGCTCTTCGTTGGGTTTATTTGCCCTCAAAACCGCTTTCTCGAATTTTTGGAGAATTTCCTTTTGAAACCCTAACTCCAAGGATGTGAGAAATCGATCTTCGAATAAATCCAACACTGTGAAGGTTGATTTTCGTGGAAGAATCTAGTTTGAACTCGATTCGGATTTAGAATCGAATTCAGGATTAATTAGGGTTTTCGAGTTCTGAGAGGTCGATCATCGTGCAATGAGTTCGTAGATGAGCTCTTGATCGCGTGGGACCTTGTTGCGCCAATGGAACCAATACTAAAGTTGTGAATCCGTCATTTGACTCGATTCGCATAAAGGTTCATTTTGGGCATTCGGGGCATTTTCGCGTTCCGAAGTCCCAAAATCCTCGAAACCAATGCGTATAGGTCCCTAGTGCCGTAGAGGTCCCATTACCGCGACAAGAATCAGATTTGGACCCATTTTGAGTCGAAATCCGTTTTCGTATCATTTTCGTGGTTCGAAAAGAGTAAAAAGCTAGATTTCGAGCAATCGAGCGCGAAACTCGACAAGGTCAGCGTGAATGTGTCCCTGGCGTCGCTAGGAACCTAGTCATACTGAACTCAATTGCGCAAAATCCCTCTTTTTACAAAGCTATCTCCTGGAATGTTGCCACTACCGACAGCGTGAGGCCGGTACTGTCGCCCTCGTCGGCACTACCACCCGCACACAGCTGGCGTTAAATTCCAGAGAGCCCCCTTTCGGTCTATGGTGGTCGGCACTACCGGTTGATGAGGCCGATACTACCGCCCGAGCGGCAGTACCGGGAGTTAGATGTCGGCGGTTAATTTCCAGAGAGCACCCCATTTCGATCCCTGACTAGCGGCACTACCGGGCCCTTGGGCCGGTACTGCCGGGTGTGAGTGGCGGCACTACCGTGGGGTTACCGCCGGTACTGCCAGATTTAGGGAAAAGTTCGGATTTCCCTTTTGCTCGTTGAGTTCTAGTTTTCTCAGTTTCATGTTAGGTCTCTCCTCTCCCCATTTGGATTGTTTTCGTTCGTTCTTTTCTTTTGAAAACCGATTTTAGGGAGTAGTTTCATAGCTCGAAATCGGAAAGTGGTAAATCAGTCAAACGAGCTCGGAACTCATTGGGACTAGGTTAGTTGTGTTCCTGGTGCTGCTAGGACCGTGACCTGGCACTCGTACCAGAGTTCCGATCCCGCTTGAGCGAAAACCCCTTTCTTGCATTCTAGCTTTTTCTAGAAAACTGGTGCTACCGCCGCGATAATCTCGGTACCACCGCTTGAGTAGTAGTACCGTGGCTATAACGCTGGTAGTTGATTTTGAGAGTGAGCTGTCTTCGGCCTTTGGAGCCGCGGCGCTACCGGTGTTTGGGGGCAATACTACCGCGTTAGCGGGAGTACTATGAGCAACAAGCCGGTAGTTATTTTCCAAAGAGCACTGATCTCGGCCTTTGAAATTCTGGTGCTGCTGATGCATGGGGCCGGTACGACCGCATGAGTGGAAGTACTATGGGCAACATTCCGGCAGTATTTTCCAAAAAGTATTCCATTTTAGTTCTCGTCCGTCAACATTATCTTCCCAATGGTATGGTACTACCGGGGGTCGACAGTACTGCCGTAATGTCGGTACTGCTGATTGAAAGGTACTAACAGGAATTGTGTGTCGATATTACCGGCGTGAGCTGAGGAGTTTAAACCCTTTTCAAGTCCTTTTGCTCTTAGTTTCTCGGATTTGATTCGCTTTTGTATTTGGTTCTTAATCGCCCGGTTCGATTCGTCGTTGATTGTTCTTATTGCTTTTCATCGGGCGTTGACTATTCGGTAGACGACGATTCTAACCACATTGGTGGTTCAGAATTTGGTTTGGTCTGGTTGGTTTGGATTGGTTGGATGGAATGGTATTTGGATTTGATCTCAAGCCAGGAGGCTTGTCTCGGAATGGTTTTGGTTTTTGTTTGGTTCCTTCTATGGGGAGGTTATGAGCTAGTGGGGGCCCGTAGGGACCATGTCGGGACCCGAATTTGCAAATCCGGACCCTCTGTGTATTCAGCACTAGTCCAGGAACACGCTAGTGCACACAGTCTCAACTTTGGTAAATATCACAATCATACTCAACGAAATAATAAGGTACCTTAAATAGTTAACCAAGCTAGTTGCTCGACCTTAAGGTCAAGATATAAATATACGCCAAGCAGGGCGAAAACTTAATAAAAGAGAAATAACAGCAGCGGAAAATAAGATAACTTCGTGGCGCCATCCAGTATACCACAGGCAACTGACTGGGCTTGCTCCCTAGTTAGACGGTTCCTCTTGGAGCTCCTCCTCCAAAGCTGGTGTAGACTCTTCTTCAACTGGTGTTGTATTGTGGCAAGGGTGAGTACTTGGTACTCAGCAAGTCATGCATAGAATGCATACTAATATACTACATGCATGGCTTAGTACAAAGGAGCAGCTCAGGGTATAATTGCAGTAAAACAACATTTGACAAGTAACATAAGTAGATTCAAAAGCAGTAGAAGCAAGTATAAGATCAACAACTTTTCCAAGAGTTAAATAAACTTCTTTCCCATTCCAAATCCACATTTCCATCAACGTCATTATTAGGCCAAACCCAACCTTTCAAGTTCAAGTTATTTTCAGGAAGGTCTAACCCTTGACTGTAATCCCCGAGCGATGTCCAATACCGCGGACACGGCTATCCGAATAGATTTTACAATCTGCAGAGGTTATGCACTTTATCCACAAGATACAGCCAAACACCACAAAGGCGAGTGTCCGTAACAAAGTCTTTCAGAAACTTCTAACAGCACAAGTGGGCCTCCCCGGTTATTGCACACTAACCCTTCCCTTAGCGAAGGCGAAGTTTAGGCCAATCAACCGTTAGATGGGTACCTGGCCGCAGCCCCGGTATGCTCCCCCGTACAACTACACAAAAGGTATAGTTGACACCCTGAGGTCCCACAGGTACGTTATTAGCAACTTAATCAACTAGGTCCGTCCCATTACAGACATGTGGTTGCACGTTTGACTCAGTTCAAAGGCTTGCAAGGTTAAGTCCTTAGGGTGACCAGGGCAAGACTACTCGAAGAACCAAAACAACGTTCCCGGTGCCACAACTGGCCCAACCAAAATCTATTTATCAAACCTTTCATTCTTGCCACATGCCCCAGTCAAAATCTATTTATCAAACCCCCAGTTGATTACCATGCACCACGTGCCATCAATAATCATAACACATGATACTTCTTTCAAAACAGGTGCAGTATCTCATTAAGTCAAATTAGCAATTGATTGTCCAAAGCGTTTCACGTGGCAAGGCTAAGCATACTACATCGGTCTAACTACCCATGTTGGCAATTTAATAATGTCCAACTAATAACTCACAACTAGGGTGACAAGGGGTCATGGCACATATTTAATTAACCAAGGTGTCATACATGCAATAATTTAAACCAATTTAATTTGAAAATGGGATCAACATGGTCAAAGCACAACTTGCCTTCAAAGAGTACTTGTTCTTGGTCCTGAGCTGGCTTCTGGGTCAACACTTCACCTTCGAAGCCTTCGGGCACTTCAACGTCTACTCATAAAGCGTGCAAATAGCAATAAATAAATAAACAGTAGACAAAAAGTGTCCAAACATCCAAATAAAGTTCATAAACAGAGAGAGCATAATTTTATGAATTTTTAGAAACTGGAATCGTCAAATTCGGAGTTTAAATGCAAAAGTTATAATCGTTTAAAGTTTAAAGAAAACATTAATTAAATAAAACAGAGAAATATTCCTAATCAAAAATTAATTAAAATTCATATTTGAGTAGGTCTCATTTTTATGAAAATTTAGAAATTTGAATCACTCAAATCGGAGTTGAAACGCAAAAGTTATAAGCGTTTGAAGTTGGAATCCATTTTTGAAATCAATAATTCGAATTAATAAATCATTTTCTTTTTCGGAAATTAATTTATTGCGTCAGCATGACACGTGGACCAATCAGAGGCCGCCACATCGCCTCGGGTCCATGGACCCGGCGCATGGTTTGGCTCGGTCCACTGTGGACCTGGTCCACGGCTAGTGTCTCTGACAGGTGGGCCCCTTTGGTGACGTCAGCATGACGTCAGCACACGGCTCAACCGAGTGGCCTGACACGCGGGCTCCACCGTGACGTCAGCGTGACGTCATGGTGTGGTTTGGCTCGGTCGCTGACACGCGGGCCCCGCGTGACGTCACGGCTGACGTTAGCGGCGACCGGCGTGGCCGCGCTGACCGCGACGGTCAGTCTCCTAGCCACGTGGCTGGATCTCGGCCGTTGATTTCAAAATCAACGGCCCAGATCAGATCTGGCTTAACGCAATAGGAAAACTACTCGGCTGATCTGGACCGTTCGATCTTGATCGGACGGTCAAGATCTAATCTAACGCTAAAACGTGGGTTACTGCTAGCCGTACGATCTGGATCTAATGGCTGAGATTGGATCTAGCACGGTGCGGTTAAGGCTACGTGGCGCGATCTAAATCCAACGGTTTGAAATAGATCTGGAGGTTAGCACGTGGGATCTCACCGAGAGTGACGTGGACGAATCTGGGCCCTTGGATCTGGATCGGACGGTGGAGCGAGCTCGGGGTTCGGCGAGGGCGTACGGCGGCGCTCGGTCACCGGGGACGGGGACTATGACCACTCGAACGACGCTACGGGGCTCCTCCGGCGAAGTGAAGGGTCCCCTCCGACGCGGCTTGTCCTTGCGGTTCCGGATCTGAGCTCAACGGCGGCGGAGGACGGCGGAAACGGCGATAAACCGCGGCGGAACGCCAAACCAACTTCGGCGAGCTCGCACGGGCAAACGGCGGTGGCTCAGGCGACGTTGTCTAGGGCTACGGGTGCGCACGGAAGTCGGCAACACGTTGGCGGCGGCGGAGCATTATATAGGCCCCTCGGCGTCCGTGAAACTCGCGGAAACCGAGGCCCACACGGCTGCGGCGGCGGAATCCGAATTGGATTCGGATTGGGGTGACGTGGCTCAACGTGAGCCGTTGGATCAAGATCCAACGGTACGGGGGTTTGGGCTCGGTCCAGCTCGGGCGACCTGGCTGGTCCGGTCGGGCTCGGGTTTGGTGACGTGGCGCGATCGTGACCGTTGGATCTCGATCCAACGGTCACGCGCGTTAGGGTTTGGCGACAGGGTTCAACCGGAACGGCTAGCTCGGGTCGGACTCGAGTCTGACTCAGACTCGGGTCCGGTCGGATGAACAGTGAAACCGATTAGGTTTTTCCAGCGATTAAATAATCCAATTAATTCCTAGAAATTCATTTAATTCATTAAAAATAGCAAAACACTAAGAAAAATTCTAGAAAATATTTTGAAACATTTTGGACTCAAGTAAAATATTTCCAACAAAATTTTATTTGCAAAATTAAATTCTTTAATTATTTCAAAAGGGGGTAAATTCAAATAAATTCCAAATAAATCCAAATAAATTCCAGAAAATTCCAAAAATTCACCAAAGTGCCAAATCTTATTTAAATTCATGGAAAGCAAAAATTGGGGTGTTACAAACCTCCCCCCTTAGCAGAATCTCGTCCCCGAGATTCAGGGCTCACTAAAGAATAGGTTCGGAAATTCTTTCTTCAAATCCTCTTCGCGCTCCCAAGTTGCTTCACTCTCCTCATGGTTGCTCCATTGAACTCTGCAGAAACGGGTTGACTTATTCCTCGTCTCTCGATCCATGGTGTCCAAAATCTTGACGGGGTGTTCCTTGTAAGTCAGATCCTCTTGTAGCTCGATTGACTCTAGCGGTGTCTGCTCATCAGGTACTCGGAGACACTTCTTCAACTGGGACACGTGAAACACGTCATGTACCCCTGCTAGCGATTGCGGTAACTCTAGCTGGTACGCAACTTCCCCTCTGCGACTGAGAACCTTGAATGGTCCAACATATCGCGGCGCGAGTTTTCCTTTGGCATGGAATCTCTTAACTCCCTTGAGTGGCGTGACTTTGAGATAAACGAAATCTTCTGGTTCAAAACTCAGGTCTCGGCGACGGTTATCGGCGTAGCTCTTCTGTCTTGACTGTGCTATCTTCAATCTTTCTCGGATCATGGCAATCTGTTCTTCGGCCTCTTGAAGAATGTCCGGTCCAAAGACACGGCGTTCCCCTGTCTCATTCCAGTTCAACGGTGTTCGACAGGGTTGGCCATACAATGCCTCAAATGGCGATATTTGCAAACTGGCTTGGTAGCTATTGTTGTAACTGAACTCCGCATACGGCAGACTTTTATCCCAAGAGGTAGCATAAACCAATGCACACGCTCTTAACATATCCTCCAATATCTGATTAACTCTTTCGGTCTGCCCATTTGTCTGCGGATGATATGCTGTACTAAAGTTCAAACGGGTTCCCATGGCTTCATGCAGTTTATTCCAGAATCTTGAGGTAAACTGGGAACCTCTGTCCGATACAATCTTCTTCGGCACTCCGTGCAAACAGACGATCCTGGTCATGTATAACTCGGCTAACTTATCTCCCGAATAAGTGGTCTTTACTGGAATAAAGTGAGCGACCTTAGTCAAGCGGTCCACTATAACCCATATGGAGTCATATCCTCCTTGAGTCTTGGGTAGACCGGTAATGAAGTCCATTCCGATTTCCTCCTACTTCCACTCAGGTATCTTTAACGGTTGTAGCAGTCCTTGTAACACCCCGGCATTTAATATGCCTGAATGCTACCAAACATAAGCTAAACAACATCTAAATACCACAATTAAACATAAATTCCAGCAAAGGCGCACATGCTAAAAACCGAGATTTCGACAGCATCTCCTTTGTTTTCACATGAATTGAAGGAGCAACAACAGTATAGCAATGTAAGGCAATATGAGAGATAGCTAAAACAACAATAATTAAAGACTTAACGATAATATAAGTCTATTATCAAGCACTTAATGTCTCCAAGAGTCAAACGAACAATAAAACTCTCATATAGCAAAGTTAAACCTTAAAGCAATAATCATCACACGCAGTTTATTATCAAAACTAATTGAATGACTTGTGGAATCAAAATGGGTGAAGCTACGTGCGGATGTGTGACTATTTCCCTTCCCCGCATGCCATTCTCATGGTACCTAAAACAACAAGAAAACACAAGCGTGAGTTCAAAACTCAGCAAGCATATTGCAATGGTACAACAAGAAAAATTACATAGCAATAATATCTCACATCATGTAAACCATCTCATTCATGGTCACATATCATCATCATCATCAATATGTATGCAGTGCAATGCGATGCTCATGTCTCCTTGGAAACTCATACCGGTATGGTTGAGTACACACCCGTCGGTGTGCACCCTCTCCCCCCTTCCATCCCGAAGATGGAGGGTGCCTACTCCTCGCTTCCGTTCATCGCGGTGAATGGAATCACGATGTAGGACTTACTCTTTGGCTCTCTGGATTAGTCATAACTTTCTCACCGACCTTCCCCGGATTAGTTATGACTTTCTCACCGCCCGGGCCATGTAACATGCCATGTGTGCAAATATGCCAACATCATAATAAACTTGTACATTTAACACATGGCATCATAGCATACTCATCATATCATAGGAAATCATTAAAACATGGCAAGTGATCATGTCATATAATCAAGTTCATCTAGTCTCAACTAGCAATCCTACAAACCGCTATCCATTACAATACACTTGCCTCAACCACGGGCAACGGATTGGTGGGAAGTAGAAGGCACTCCCGGGGTCGCACCACCTTCGCCCAATGCACGAAAACCCAAAAGATCTCCTCCCGGTTCGCTCCTTGCTCCTTGCTCCTCGCTCCTCGCTCCAATGGACAGATCTTCAAGGTGCAGGGGTGGAGAGGCTACCCTAGGGCAGCAAGGGGTGGAGGAGAGGTGGTGGAGAGGTGGAGAGGCAAGGGGGCAAGGGGGAGGGGGCGCACGACCACAAGGGGGGGAAAAGAGGGGGGTGGCGGCTAGGGCTCAAGGGGGGGGGAAGTGGGCGCACAAGGGAAGGGGTGGGGCACATAAGGGGCAGGGGGAGCCCCTTTTGCCAGCCCCAAACAGGTTTCCTAGTCCTAAATGGACTCATACTCCATCCCACCAAAGCCCACAACCCCCTCTTTTAGGCCCAAACTCCCCCGGAAAGGCCCAAAACCCCGGAAACAGCTCGAAAACGATATTAACCTCCATACCCTATGGTTTTAACCTTAATTCCACATTTCATAAAGTTTTTGTCCTCAACATTCACTTTTTAGAAAGCCATAATCTCTAATTTCACATTTTATAAAGTCTCGGCATTCCGTAGTGTCACATTCTCCCCCCCTTAAATAGGATTCGACCTCGAATCCGAAAGACGCCAAAATCAACAACAAAGTCCCCAAGGGACAAAAGACTTCTCTGCAGCACAAAAACATTCGCACAACGACTCAAACCGGAACAAACGACAAGCGAGTTCCCAAAACCAACACTTAGCGAAAAAGTATTGATCTAGCTCAACTAAGGGCAACCTCTCACAGTTCAACCTTCACTTCAATTCCCAAACAGAATCTGCGTTTCAACCACAAAGGGCTCCATCAACCCAAAACGACCAAAACCTCGCGACATACACTTCACACTCCTATCGCTACCAACCTGACTACCACACTTCATTAAACTCAACATGACATAATCAAAGCAAGTCACAATTCCTTTAACGACCTCTCTACATTCCCGAAAATTTCCATCGAGGGGAAAAACTCATTAAGGCACACTTGCCCTTCCGATACACGATCATACTAACATTTTATTCCATCCCCTCCCAGGCAAGACTCAAATCCAAGAACAACTAGTGAAGACAATTGGTCACGGCAGGGCAATTATCACCGAACTACCGTCAACTTCACTTCCACCCATCGCTACTCTTAATAAAGGTTAAAACCATACATCATCAACCTCCGTCACAAAACCACCCTTATACCACTAAGGTTCGACACCTAGCCCCAAGCTAGGATCGCAAAACCTCACCAAACCACAATTGGTTCCTTTCTTAAGAGGGTCTCGCCCTCACACAAAAACACTTAGCTATCAAGCCCAAGTGGACCACACACGACAACTCAAACCCAAAGCGTTAACAATCATTTTTGGAAATAATTCGGCAACATCCAAGCCAAATCACAAAGGAAGCATAAATCCCTTACACCACAACCAAAATACCTGAATTTCTTCATTCTTTCTTTTCATACCAGACAGAAATGGAAATCTCGATTGATGACATGCATGCACACTTTTCAAGAGCACTCCGGATTAGTCATATATCCATGTATGACTTTCTCACCGACCTGGCTCATCGACTTTTTCATCATTAAACATCTGTAAACAATGTCATGCTTCCTTTTCACCATTCATTCTTCATGTAACAACAATATCGAATAATCATTCACCAACCGACTACTTCCTCGGTATCACATGTTTGAAACACACATATCATTGACGGTTGCGCTAAATCTTATAACTATGACGGCAACACCGATAACAGCAAAACACCACGTCATAAAAGAACCCACATCCATTGAAAACTGAACTTGCAAAACATTGCATTTCATCCAAATTCATCATTTTTGGAAGAGAGCATCAAAATTTCAAGTCGAGCATCTGCTCCCACAACCGTCACAAATTTTCTCAAGGAGAGGGAAACTCATTTAAAAAAAAAGAACACCTCACTAACAAAATCACTTTATAAAACATTCATAAATTCCACCTTTTTGAAGCACTCGCAAACATCACACACACTATGCAAATAAATCCATCTCCAGTCAAAAAGAGTTACAAATTAAATCTCAAGAATCTTCAACACAACCCACTAAGACCTTCTGCTTCCTTTAAAGTTTACTCCAAAGATGATTTAGTGCGAACGCAAAGGCGCGCGATCCACTCAAAGACTTTTGGGTGTAAAACCATACACATAGCATAAACTGAACAAATTAACCAACACCAAAAAATGGGCACCAATCTCTACGAGTTTTAGGGAACTCTGAAACACAACATAAAGAACACCTCGACCAAAAACATTTAACCAAGATAGCAAACAACCAAACCAGACCAAATGGTTTTATACACAAGCTCAGCATGAGACCCACCATAACTAGTATTCCACTATCCTTAACATTTAAGCATTCAATATTCACTATTTACTCATCGAGAAGCCCATCATAATTCAACCAAAGTTACATAACCAATCTTCCTCTAGTTACCTTTCCCAACACTTATAGATAAGGTTCATGACGATTATCAAAAGGCAACTAACCAATACTACCTCATAAAGATCCCCACAGACCAACACATCATAAAACAATGTATTCTCTATTTCAGACATGGTACTTCAACAGATACTTGAGCATGATCAACCTACCAATTTCATACAACCCATACGTCAATTTCTCGACAACAAAACTTACTCAATCAATAAATGACTTCAACACATAAATGTTATCTCTACAAGACGAAATTCGTGAGTATGATTCTAGGATATACATTCCTCAAGAACAAAATCCTACATCATGTTAATTATCCATGGTCCACTCCATCACAACATGTTACAAAAACTTCCATTTTTAACAAGGATTTTTCAACAATTAATCTAAGCAATTACCACCTCAAGTGCTCTGCATGTTCATCCTTTGTCTTGGAGTAAATTAAGATATCATCTATGAACACAACGACCAACTTGTCCAAATATTCCATGAACACCTTGTTCATCATATTCATAAAATATGCTGGCGCATTCGTCAAACCAAAGGACATAACTGTAAACTCGTAATGTCCGTATCTTGATGAGAATGCGGTCTTCGGAATATCCTCTGAACGGATTTTCAACTGGTGGTATCCCGATCTCAGATTAATCTTGGAGAAAACTCCGGCTCCCCTCAGCTGATCAAATAGATCATCGATCCTGGGTAGCGGGTACTTATTCTTCACGGTGACTTCATTGAGTGCACGGTAGTCAATGCACATCCTAAAACTCTCATCCTTCTTCTTGACGAACAGAACTGGCGCTCCCCACGGCGACGAACTCGGTCTAATGAATCCTTTCTCCATCAACTCTTCCAGCTGCTTCTTCATCTCTACCAATTCTTCGGTGGACATCCGATAGGGTCTCTTTGCTATTGGCGCTGTACCAGGTACAAGTTCTATCACAAACTCTATGTCTCTGTCTGGCGGCATACCAGGTAGATCTTCAGGAAAAATATCTGGGTACTCATTCACCACTGAGACATCTTCCATGCTGATTGCCTTGGCACTGTTAACCATCAACTGTCCATCTCTAACGGCGGTGGCTTGAAATTCCACTTTCCTTCCACACGGGCTCTCAACTGAGATAATCCTTTGTCCACAATCCAGCACAGCCTTGTGCTTGGATAACCAATCTATTCCCAAAATAATATCTAAGGTCTGGGTTTCCAATATAATAAGGTTCGCTAGGAATTCTACCCCATCTATTAATATTCTCACCCCAGAACATCCTACTTTAGTTCGGAGTTCGGAACCAAGAGTTTGAACTAAAAGCATGCATTTAAGTATTGCAATCTCCAAATCATTTTTAGCAGCAAAGCCTTGAGAAACAAATGAATGCGAAGCTCCAGAGTCAAACAAAACGGTTGCAGGTACTGAGTTGACAAGTAACTTACCCAGCACGACGTCCGTGGCATTCTGGAGTGCCTCTGCGGTGACATGGTTGACTCGGCCTCTCACTATGGTCTGGGGCGCGGCTCTTGGCTATGCTGTCCCTCGGTTGGCTCCTAGTGCAGTCGTCCTGGCTGGTGTGGATCCCAGATTGAAGCGGACTGGGGTCACTCATGTTGTCTTCTTGGGGCAGCTATTGGAAAAGTGCCCTGTCTCGTTGCATGTGTAGCAGCGTCTCACTGTCCCCTGTTGACTGCCTGAAGCGGTGTTTCTGGCTGGAGCTGGGGTCTAATAATTCTGATTGACGGGTCTTGGTGCTGGTGACTGTCCTCGTTGCATTCTGCGGTTGGAATCTGAAAAACTGATTTGGCGCAACCCTCAAGCGTTGCTGCGCTCCCTGACGCGATCCCTGCTGTTGCAACCTTCACTTCCGGTTCTCATCCAGTTCCTTGCGCTTGTCCTCAAGAATAAGCACCTTGTTCACAAGCTCCTGGAAATCTGGAAAGGTGTGGGTGATCAGTCCCACCTGTAGTCCTGAGTTAAGTCCCTTCATAAAACGAGACTGTCTGGCTTTATCTGTCGCTACGTCTTCAGGTGCGTAACGTGCAAGCTGTGTGAACTTGTTCAGGTATTCGGCCACCGGCTGATTACCTTGCTTCAGTGCTCTGAACTCCTCCTTCTTGAGGTCCATAATTCCTTCTAGCACGTGATACTGACGAAATGCAGCTGTAAACTCCTCCCAAGTGATGTCCTGAGGGTTCTCCCACGTGGCGCAGAAATGCTCCCACCATTCGGCGGCTGTCCCTTCCAACTGATGAGAAGCGTATAGAGTACCTTCTCATTTCCCATGCATTGAGCAATGTGTAGCTTCCTCTCAATTGACCTTAACCAATCATCGGCCTCCAACGGATTGGCATTCCCAGAAAAAGTGGGTGGATGAGTCCTCATGAACTCTGACAGTCTTGAATTCTGGCGTTGTCCCTGATTGACTTGATTATTCTGATTAGCAGTGGCGTGAGCGGTGATCTGTTGCATCTGCTGCATCATCGCATGCATCAATCGGAGTGCGTGCAGCAAGCAAAGCTCCAAAATTCTGCATGTCAACTGGCGGTGCTGGCTGGGGTGCAGGTGCTCCATCATTGGGGTTCCCAGCTGGGCGAGAACCACTTCCATTGCCTCCAACGTTTCCGCAGGTGTTCACCATCTGTCGATTGCTCCAAGGTTTCAGAGATGAGATGGAACAAGAATAGACAAGTTGTAGGGAAATTTATGCAGGGGAAAAGTGTAACTCAAAATCCAACTTTAATATTAACAATGATAACTTGGTATGGTTGCTTACAATGCCTAAAGGCCTTGCAACACATACTGCACACTCAACAAGCAACGAAAATCCAAATCGACTCTTACTGGAGTCTAACGTCTAAAGGGGTGACTCTTATTCTATAACGCAACTCGACAAAGGAGTTTCAACCTCAACGCCTACGCTCACTCATCGAGAAAACCTCCACTGCCTCCTCGGGGTGGGTGCGGCGGCATAGGCGCGAAACAATCGCCATGCCCTACAACTGCAGCTGTGGTTGACGACGCGCGTCCTCCTCCGGCTCTGGATCTGGCTGTTGTTGTGGGTGCAGGTGCAGGTGGCGCCTCTTCTGGGTCCTCCTCTGGCTCTGGGGCGTCCAACTACAACACTGGATCGGGGCCCTGCTCATACAGTGCGGTCTCCAGCTCTGCGATCCTTTCCGCAGCATAGGCGACGTACTCACGAGCATTCTCTAAGTGCTTCTTCTCCTCCTCAACCTGCTCGCGAGCTTTCTTCAACTCCTGAACTGTGTCGTCGATAAGCTCCTCCTGAGCGGCGACAAATTTGGCTAAGTGAGTGACAGTAGCATCATCATCTTCTATCGGCTTCCGCTGAGCTCTGCTGTCTCGGCGTGGGTGGTGACGGAATACTGTGCCTTCCAGCTCCCTGGAGTAAGTGCGAGCGATTTGCTGCATTGCTCGACGCGACACCTCTTGGATTCCCATCTCAAAGGTAGACCTCCTGGCGGTGAAGTGGAAAGGGCGGCGGAACTTCGTCTTTTCTCGGGCATACACCGTGATCCGGACGTCCCATCCTATGACCACTCCTGCCTGCACTACGACATTTTAAAGGTAAGAACGTCCCATTCTATGACCACTCCTATGACCTCTTGGATTCCCATCTCAAAGGTAAGAACGCAACATTTTAAAATCAATGTGGAAGACGAAAATAACTCAGAAAGGGTATGAACAAGAAAGAAAGAGGTAAGTTTATAAACAGTAGACAAAAAGTGTCCAAACATCCAAATAAAGTTCATAAACAAAGAGAGCATAATTTTATGAATTTTTAGAAACTGGAATCGTCAAATTCGGAGTTTAAATGCAAAAGTTATAACCGTTTAAAGTTTAAAGAAAACATTAATTAAATAAAAATAGAGAAATATTCCTAATCAAAAATTAATTAAAATTCATATATGAGTAGGTCTCATTTTTATGAAAATTTGAAAATTTGAATGACTCAAATCGGAGTTGAAACGCAAAAGTTATAAGCGTTTGAAGTTTGAATCCATTTTTGAAATCAATAATTCGAATTAATAAATCATTTTCTTTTTCGGAAATTAATTTATTGCGTCAGCATGACACGTGGACCAATCAGAGGCCGCCACATCGCCTCGGGTCCATGGACCCGGCGCATGGTTTGGCTCGGTCCACCGTGGACCCGGTCCACGGCTCGTGTCTCTGACAGGTGGGCCCCTCTGGTGACGTCAGCATGACGTCAGCACACGGCTCAGCCGAGTGGGCTGACACGCGGGCCCCACCGTGACGTCAGCGTGACGTCATGGTGCGGTTTGGCTCGGTCGCTGACACGCGGGCCCCGCGTGACGTCACGGCTGACGTCAGCGGCGACCGGCGTGGCCGCGCTGACCGCGACGGTCAGTCTCCCAGCCACGTGGCTGGATCTCGGCCGTTGATTTGAAAATCAACGGCCCAGATCAGATCTGGCTTAACGCAATAGGAAAACTACTCGGCTGATCTGGACCGTTCGATCTTGATCGGACGGTCAAGATCTAATCTAACGCTAAAACGTGGGTTACTGCTAGCCGTACGATCTAGATCTAACGGCTGAGATTGGATCTAGCACGGTGCGGTTAAGGCTACGTGGTGCGATCTAAACCGTTGGATCTAAATCCAACGGTTGGATATAGATCTGGAGGTTAGCACGTGGGATCTCACCGAGAGTGACGTGGACGAATCTGGGCCCTTGGATCTGGATCGGACGGTGGAGCGAGCTCGGGGTCCGGCGATGGCGTGCGGCGGCGCTCGGTCACCGGGGATGGGGACGATGACCACTAGAATGGCGCTACGGGGCTCCTCCGGCGAAGTGAAGGGTCCCCTCCTACGCGGCTTATCCTTGCGGTTCCGGATCTGAGCTCAACGGCGGCGGAAACGGCGATAAACCACGGCGGAATGCCAAACCAACAACGGCGAGCTCGCGCGGGCAAACGGCGGCGGCTTAGGCGACGTTATCTAGAGCTACGGGTGCGCACGGAAGTCGGCAACACGTTGGCGGCAGTGGCGCATTAAATAGGCCCCTCGGCGTCCGTGAAACTCGCGGAAACCGAGGCCCACACGGCTGCGGCGGCGGAATCCGAATTGGATTCGGATTGGGGTGACGTGGCTCAACGTGAGCCGTTGGATCAAGATCCAACGGTACGGGGGTTTGGGCTCGGTCCGGCTCGGGCGACCTGGCTGGTCCAGTCGGGCTCGGGTTCGGCGACGTGGCGCGATCGTGGCTGTTGGATCTCGATCCAACGGTCACGCACGTTAGGGTTTGGCGACAGGGTTCAACCGAAACGGCTGTGTAACACCCCGGCTTTTACTAAGCCCAGAATGTCACCAACCATAGACCATAACACATTTAATACCATAGTTTAAGGTAAATTACAGCAAGTAATCATTTAGAATAATTGAAAATTTTGACAGCATCTCCTTTGTTTATGCATGAAACTTAACAACATAACATCATATCAATATGTAGGACAAACAAGATCTCCATACGCAGCGATAATGATAGCTAATCATCAACTAAAACATCAATAAGCATCGTTAGCAAAAGAATAAGCATCAATTTAAGTCTAGGAAGATAAAACAACTCACTCCATAGCCCCACATGATACACATGAGGGAAACAACCAAACATAAAGACCATACACTAATGATTATTGTAATACTTATTGCCGTGTCTCCAAAACAGGTGAATTAGCTAGATTATGATACTACGTGGAGGAGTGTAGCTAGATCCCTTTCCCGCGCGCCGATTTCATGGTACCTAAAGAAACAAACAACGTAAACACAAGCGTGAGTTCATAACTCAGCAAAGTGTATTGTAATGGACCAACAAGGATCAAGACAACAAACCATCATCCCAGTCTCCACAGTTATATCACAACACTTCATCTTTAACACTATATACTTCCTTTAAAACAACATGATAATCAACTCATGAGCATCTCATGAGTACTCTCATCATCATCTCATAAACATCTTTATTTATGTATATCATTCATGCAATGCAATGCACATGTCTCCCGGAATACTCATACCGGTATGGTTGAGTGCACACCCGTCGGCATGCACCCTTTTCCCCCTTCCATCCCGAAGATGGAGGGTGCCTATCACTCGCTTCCATTCACCTCGGTGATGGAATCACGATGTAGGACTTACTCAAAAGAATAGCCCCAGATTAGTCATAACTGTTCTCACCGACCCTACCGGAATAGTTATGACTTATCTCATCGGCCGGCCATGAAAATATGCCATGTATGCAAAATGGACAGCCACGTATACATAAATAGAAATATTGCATATCAACACATGGCATCTCAACATGTAGGACCGTATTCAACAATCGACGGTAACCGTTCAAAACATGGCATGTGAATCATTTATCAACAACAAGCATTTTTAATCATGGCATGAGGACACCATATCATCGACAACATTTAAATCATGGCATGAGGACACCATATCATCGACAACATTTAAACCATGGCCTAAGTACATCCTATCAATTATAATATGTAATTCATGGCAAGACAACATGTTATCTATTCCAAATACTATCAAGCAAGTCTAGCAACACGTATAGCATACAATCCACGCAACACACTTGCCTTCAACCACGGGCAACGGAGTGACGAGAGGTTGAGGGCACTCCCGAAGGCACACCACCTGCAAACACGTGCCACACACTCAAATCGAGTCCACAAAACAGCACACATATATCCCACTACCCCGACTTCGCTTGCAACTCCTAAAATCAGAAAACAGCAAATCTGTCCCTTCGGGACAGCAGCCTTCCAATGGGCATAATTTCTGTTCTAGGACTCCAAATTGAATAAACAAGTACATCCTCACGTAGCTTAGGAAGTTTCCCAACTTTTTCTAGTTATTGGGAAAGACTGATTCGGACTCTAATGTTGTTTAATCTACAAAATACCGTGATCTGTTCCAATCACGTCACAGATTTTAACACGCTCGGTAAAACAGTCATAACTTTCAAACGGCTGATCGGAATTTAACATTCTTTATGTCCACGGAAATATAATTAAATTACCTACAACTTCTTCAACGTCCGTACGACCAGATTCCAAATCTGAATTGGCGAAAACGCCTGCCCTAGTTCGGGTTCCCAATCTGCCCGAACAGAACGTGAATACAATCCAAGTTTTCATCAATTCTACCCTATGGAAGCACCTCCCTTGATCTAAAAACATGGTAATCCCCCTCTACAGCAGCAAGAGATCTACCCCACAGGATCCCCCCATTACCTTCTTGGAGAATCACCAATCGACGATCAAACCTTCGTGTTCCTCCCCCGACTTCCTTCCACGCGCCGTTTCCACCAATCCTCCTCGTCGCAGCTCCTCCCAACAGCTTGGACAGCACCTCGGCAGCGAGGAGGAGACCTTGGGGTGCGCCCACATGGGAGGAGAGGGGAGGGGCGGCAGCACCTAGGGAAGGGGCGGTTGGGAAGGGAGAGGAGAGGTGAGGGGAGATGAGGAGGAAGTGGGGGATGAGGGGATGGGGCGGCGCAACCAGGGAGGGGGCTAGGGCAGCAGCAAAACAGCCCCCCCTTCTCTCCCACATGGGCCCTAGAGTCCCACCTCCGGCCCATTACTTCCCCCCAAGGCCCAAAGCGACCCCGGAGAGGTCCGAAAGCCCGGAAACAGCCCGAAACGCGCTAAAACATGAAATCTTAGGGTTTTAGTCGCAAAAATCCCCAACTTATCACATTTTACCACATTTTATAACCTATTATCACAAATTATAAAGTCTCGACATTCCGTAGTATCACATTCTACCCCCCTTCAACAGGATTCGACCTCGAATCCAAGACACACCACTATGCAACCCAGCAAAGCAAAAGTTAGCTAGATATCGCAACCCATACCTGATGTAAATAGCTCAGGATACTGCTCGCGCATGCGAGACTCCAGCTCCCAAGTCGCTTCCCTCTCAGATTGGTGCGACCACAAGATTTTAACAAATTTAAGTGTCCTGTTCTTCAATACTCGCTCTGAGTTCTCCAGGATCCTCACAGGACGGGACTCAAAAGTAAGGTTCTGCTCAATCACTAGTGGCTCTAACGGAACCACCAACTCCGGATCATGCAGGTATTTCCTCAACATGGAAACACGAAACACATTGTGAACTCCTTGCATCGATTCCGGTAACTCCAAGCGGTAAGCCAACTTACC
Source organism: Rhipidocladum racemiflorum (assembly GCA_036346355.1). Taxonomy (NCBI): domain Eukaryota; kingdom Viridiplantae; phylum Streptophyta; class Magnoliopsida; order Poales; family Poaceae; genus Rhipidocladum; species Rhipidocladum racemiflorum. The sequence goes on from CM070591.1 coordinate 41,553,497, forward strand.
GACTCGAGCCAAAATAGGAAATGGCCCAACATACCTCGGGCTAAGCTTTCCTTTGGTACCAAAACGTACCACACCCTTTGTGGGAGACACTCGCAAGAGCACACTATCACCCACCTCAAACTCTAAATTCCGCCTTCTCACATCAGCATAACTTTTCTGTCTGCTCTGCGCTGCGAGAAGATTCTGTCGTACCTCTGCCACACGATCCACTGTCTGCTGAACCCAGTCTGGACCAAGAACTGCTCTCTCTCCCACGGCATCCCAACAAAGTGGCGATCGGCACTTCCGGCCATAAAGTACCTCAAAAGGAGCAGCCCGGATGCTGGAATGGTAGCTGTTATTATAAGCAAACTCTGCCAGTGGCAGGTGATCTTCCCAGCTACCCTTCCATGCCATCACACAGGCCCTGAGCATGTCCTCCAACGTCTGAATGGTACGCTCAGACTGCCCATCAGTCTGAGGGTGAAAAGCGGTACTAAGACGAAGTTGTGTACCCAAAGCACTCTGCAAACTCTCCCAAAAGTTTGAAACAAACTTCGCACCTCTTTAACATTGGAAGGTCTCTTCCAATCCAGAACTGCTGAGACTTTGCTAGGATCTACTGATATGCCCTCTGGATTGATAATGTGGCCAAGAAAACCCACTTCTGAAATCCAGAACTCACACTTCTTCAGCTTAGCAAAGAATTGATTCTCCCTCGAAGCACTAGCACAAGCCTCAAATGCTGCTCATGCTCTTCTTCTGATTTAGAGTAAACCAGAATGTCATCGATGAACACTACCACAAACTCATCAAGGTACTTGTGTAGCATACTGTTCATCGCCTCCATAAAGACAGCAGGAGCATTAGTTAGTCCAAAAGACATAACTTTAAATTCATAATGCCCATACCTAGTGGAGAAAGCAGTCTTCTCAATGTCCTTCTCCCTCACACGGATCTGATTGTACCCCGACTGAAGATCAATCTTGGAGAACACCTTTGCTCCCTTCAGTTGGTCAAACAGATCCTCAATGCGAGGCAAAGGATACTTGTTCTTGACTGTCACTTGATTAAGAGCACGGTAATCAATGCACATACGCCAACTTCCATCCTTCTTCGAAACGAAGAGGATGGGTGCTCCCCATGGCGAAACGCTACGCCGAATAAAGCCCTTGGCCAACAGATCCTCCAACTGCTTCTTCAACTTGTCTTGGAAAGGACGAGCCAAGCGGTATGGAGAGATGGAAATAGGTCGAGTGCCAGGAACAAGATCGATGCGAAACTCCACATTCCTCACAGGAGGTAAACCAGGCAACTCGTTAGGGAACACATCAACAAACTCCTTCACTACAGGAATCTCCTCAATGGAAACTAAAGAAGATGGTTCTTCTGACATAGCCATGAGGAAACCCAACTGCTTCAAACGACGACCAGAAAACAGACTAGCCAAAGCAAAGACGGAACTGGAGGGTATACCACCCTGAAAGGTCAACTCTACCCCTGACGGGGCCTGCAAGGCAACCGTCTTCCAGAAACAACAGATATTGGCACGATCGATGCAGCTACCCATGCCCAAAATGACATCAAAGGGAGCCAATTGGATCACCATAAGATTGGCAAAGAAAACCTCATCATCAATGGCGATGGTGCAACCCGGGCAAACCAAAGAGCTAGCAATCAAACCCCCAGGAGAACTGACTAACACGGACTCAGAAATCCGCTGAACTCCCAACTTAGCTCACTAGCAAACCCCGACGACACAAAAGAATAGGATGCTCTGGAATCAAACAAAACAAAGGCATCAACGGAATCCACGAGCAGAGTACCTGAAACCACTTCTGGATGCCCGGCTGACTCGGGACCGGCTGAAGGAAGCTCAGTCCCGCCAGAAGAGCTACGCTGATCGCCGTCGCCGCGAGTTGAGTTTTGAGGTGGGTGACTTTGTCTACCTCAAAGTCTCACCACTTCGCGGCACTCGAAGATTCCAAGTCCGCGGGAAGCTAGCCCCGCGATACATCGGTCCGTTCCGGATTCTGGTGAAGGTTGGTGTCGTAGCTTATCGGCTTGAGCTACCACCCCATCTATCGGACGTTCACGATGTGTTCCACGTGTCCCAGCTGAAGAAGAGTCTTCGGATTCCATCAGAAGCTACTCAACTGGACAATCTTGATTTGCAACCTGACCTTTCGTATCGAGAGTATCCACTCCGTATTCTCGAGACACCGAGCGCCATACTCGTAGTCGTAATCAAGATGCTCAAGGTCGATGGAGCAACCATTCAGAAGATGAAGCCACGTGGGAACGTGAAGATCACATTCAGTCAGAGTACCCCGACTTCCTTCGAGAGGATTAGCAATCTCGAGGACGAGATTTTTGTAAGGGGGTAGACTGTAATATCCCGGGTATTTCTATACTCGAATCACTGTACATTTGTACTCAAGCACTGTTTAATAATACCTTTGCTCTTATGTATTTCTGTATTTTGAGATGAGTATACTTGATTGGCATCAAAAGAGCTCCTACAACTTATTTAACTTCGCTCAAAATCAATTTCCCATTTGATCGCGGTCATTAGACTACCCGACTAAATTAATTGCACTCTCATGAGTAATTGCAAATTGAGTTGGAAAGGTGTTAAATTGACCTAAAAACCTTCCTAAATATCTTAGAATCAATAAAAATCAACTTTGGAAGTTTAATTCTTCAAGATTTGTCACTTGACCATAATGCCCCTTGTAAGTGCATAGTGTCTTTATACCCTTTTATTGCCTCCTTGCCCCCAAAACCAGCAGCCACTCCCTTTGCTCACCTCCCTCACGTGCTAAGCAAAGAAGGAGAAGGAGAAAGAGAGGAAGAAGAAGGCAAGGAGCACCCAAATCCGGAGTTTGAGGGCGAATCGATCGACGAAACTTGATCCGGAGGCGGGAATCGACACCACCATCGCGTTCCCCACCTTCTGAACCCTCTCAAGTGAGTATTCCAACATCTCCCATGGATGTTTCCTTGAGCTTGCATGGGGTTTTTGAGTTCTAGGTTGATTTCTAAACTCCCGGGACTTCCCTCTAGCCATTGCTACGACTATCCCCATCGTAGCATCGCATTTCATCAAGTTCTTCTAAACCCTAGCCTAGGTCAAGTCTAGGTACCATGTGTTAGGAACATCGCATGGTAATTGTGCTTCAGAAACAAGACTCAGGTCATCGTTAGGTCCATTTAACTCTACTATCGACCTAGCATTTGACCACCTTCGAAATCTAGCAACCTAATGCTAGGTTTTCGATTTGTCGGAGTTCTAGTGGAGCAAAGCATGGATAGTAATTTTTGTGGGCACTTCTGGTAGCTAGAGCCGCTATCAGAAGAATCGGAATTCAATTCTGATAAGCCGGATTTTATTTTATTTAATTAGGTGTTAAGTGTTTTCACAAAATACTAGGAGTCCGTAGCTTGAATCGACGATTCTATTAGCTCTTCTGATAGCCGTAGTCGCGATCAGAAGAGTCAGAATTCAATTTGTCGCATCCTACACAAAGTTGTCAGCTCTAGGTCACTCTATTTGCAAAAAATCTTAGAGGTCCGATGACCGAATGGATAGCGCCTATAGCTTTCTAGCTAGTAGAAACCCCGATAAAAAAATACGGAGTTTAGTTTTGACCATTTTGCAGCATACTTTGCTGCTCTAGGTCTCAATTGGTTGAATAAAATCCTAGAGCTCCGGAGCACGAATCGACTTCACCATTAGTCTTCTTAGAGGCTAAAACAGTGGCTAAAAATGCTAGATTTGCATTTTAGCACTTCGCATTTTATTTTAATAATTAGAGGGCCCAAAGCCGTTCTTGGCTTTTCGCTTCAGTTCGCCTCGTTTAAGGTCCCTAAGGTTGAAAGCATGCTTCACGTGTGCTTTAGATCCCATTTTGACCCTTTTCCGGACTTTTGTCGTACTTCGGGTAAATACCGGAGTTACGCGGACGTTTGATCAAAAGTCCGAGTAGGTTAAGTCAATTTTGGCGGTGATTGGCTCCGATAAGTCATTATTACCTCCAAGTGTCTAGCTGCGGGTCCAGAATGAAGTTTCACGACATTCTTGATCAAAACGACCTTCTGTCGGTTTTGATCGTTTTTGGTCGTTAACGGTCGTTTTGATCGTTTTGGCCGTTTTTGCGAATTCGATGCAAATTGCTAATCTACCGAGCGTTTTAGTTAGGTGTTGAGTGTTCGAACTCAGATCGAACCCACACGCGGATTCGATCGCGTTTGGACTCAATACGGACTCAAAATGGTTTTGTCGGAAATTACTCCACGGTTTTTCATTTTGATTCAATTTTGGTCAATTTCATTAGGAATTGCTTTGCAACCGATCCAACTAAGTCCTAAATATCTTGCTTTAGCTTGTTGCGTTGTCGGAAACCTGTTTTGCGCAAAAATCCGCAAAATTGGTCGTTTAACGGATTTCCGACAAAACGATCGTTTTCGGCCGTTTCGGCATATTTGTCGCTTTTAGGGCCGAAAGGTTTTTTTTTTCGATCTTTCGAGCGTTTTAGCACCTAGTTATGTACCTGAGGCCATATTGAGGCTCCACATGCAAATTTAATTGCATTTGTCTTCAATTTACGTATTTTTATTCACGTAGGTAAAGAATACGCCGTTTTCGCTGCTTTAGCTCCTGCTGATCATTTCAACTTCAAACAAGTTCCAATAAGTCCCATTAGGTATGTTATACCTATTTTTAGGTATTTCACTAAGTTTAGTTGGGTTTTACTTCATTTTTCACGTTTTAATCCATTTTGGCACTTGTTCGGCCGAAATGGACATAATGGGTCATAGTTTCACATTTTCTTCGTTTTCTTCATTTCTTTCTCCTTTAAATATTTAAGTGGGTCTTATTTGATGTTTAGTTGGCATTTGTGCATTTAAATCTTGCTTTTGCTAAGTTGTATTTCTTTTGTCGCTTTTGTTGCTTTGACCGATTAGAGGCTAGCGAGTCGGGCTTCGCCTCGAACGACCGAACATCATCCGGACATCACCGAAGTGCAACAACAAGGCAAGCACCTCATTTGACCATCTTGAATCCTATATTTCACAATGTTTACTTTGATTTCTCAAACTAATATGCATCGTTTAAATTCAATAAAGCGCTAGTTTGTGGGAATGGTAGATATAATCCAAATTGGTGGTTTTCCTTAATCTAATTTCCCTTCCACACATTGATAACCCTAGTAGAGGTTAGACAACTTAATAAATGTCACTTGGGTATAAACGAACTAGTAATCAGATATGCTTAGACATTGCAATAGAAGTGATTACAATGGCAGTCTTGTACCATACATTTTCAACTATGACATTTTTAAGTGGTTTTAGAAATGTGACATGAGAAAGTAATTTGGTAAAAATGTGAAGTGTCTAGTTGGTAATTAGACCGAGTGGGAGGTATAATATGTGCTAGTTAAACTGGTGGCGATTGGTTGACGAGTTAAGTGGAGTACCCCGCTTGAGTCACTAGGAGAAAACTATAAGGACCGCAGCCTTGAAACCATAATTCTGACTGACATTACGTGCAACCGCGCATGCTGGGATGGGGCAGCCGCAATTTAGTACTTGAAGTGTGAGGGTTTAGCCGTGCCTGTTGGTAGGCCGCTGTGTGGACCTTTTTCCCGTGATGAGCAAGTCAAGCGTGGTGTGAGTGTCCCCACGACCCGCCGTTTGCACCTTCGTGAGTGCGCTTGGTCTTAGCAGCGGGAAATCGCTTCCAGTATCACATCGGGTGATACAACGGTGTACGCCTTGCTATGGGATAAGGGCCGCGGCACAGACTTACAGATTACCCGCCGTCACGAGAAGGTGGCCGCCTGTGTGTGCGGTTGGCTCCTTATCGCCATAGTGGTGGATATCGTCACCAGTGCTGGGGTGTGGCTAAATCCTCAACGATGGGAAAGAATGTGTTCCGGGCTTGTACAACGGGTACCTTTGGTATCGCGTGTTCCCTGGATGACAGGGGTGCAAGTCTGGTTTGCGGGGGATAAAGTGTACATACTCTGCAGAGTCTTAAAATAAATCTGATCGATTAGTCGTGCTCACGGACATGAGCAATTAACTCAGTTTTTGTTTCAAGTATAGACGTTTGGTTTGGTTTTGAAAATGAAAATCTATTTCGGAGTCTAACTAAAGTATATGAATCGATATGAAACTTGGTGGATTTACATGTGGTTTGATATGGTACTTGATGGAACTATGGATGTGTGGATATAACACTTGGTGGATTTATGCATATATGGATGTCAAATCTTATCTCAACTGCGATCATGTATGGCGGCAGTTGAGAAGCTCAAATGTTATATATATAGTGTAAATATGTTTTAGTCAAACTGCTGTCTTTCAAATTATGTATTACTTTTCGATGAATTGATTCAACTCTTGCTTTTCGCAATAGACTTAGTGTAGCAGCCTTTCATTGAATCAGCCTGCATTAAATTTATATTTGCATACACTAAAGTCTTGCGAGTACATACGTGTACTCACCGTTCTGTCGCTAACCTTTTTCCAACGAGAGGAAGGTATAGGTGATGATGTCTGGGTGATCTTGAGCTTGATTCTGCGAGTGCCGTGGCTTCAGAGGTCCTCCCTCGATCACCTGCCTTAGGGTGTGTTCGGGCTCATTGACCGGTTTGATGTCACTTTTGGTTTCCGTTGTCGTTCTTTCTTTTGTAATCTACTTCGTAGGATATTGTAAGATTTACGCCCAGTTATGTAAATTAAGTTAACTTAGTTCGTTTGTGCGTTGATACTTGTGTTGTTGGTACGCGATACTGGGCTATTGATCCAGGGAACCAGTATCGGATGTGTACAGGTACCAGGTCTGAAGCTAATGGTTTGATTCCGTCGATCGAATTTTTGGGTTCAGATTTTCGGTATCGAGGCTTCATGTTGCTATACGGTGCTATATGCTACAGTAGACGGCGTACAGTACGGTATAGGACAAGGGGCCCTCACAGCCACAGCCGGTACGAAGTGCACCACGTTGTTGAACTCCACCTCATATTCTGCCACCGACCTCTTTCCCTGGGAAAGAGTCGTCAGAGTATGCTCCATCTGCTCAAGGAAAGACTCTGGGTAGAACTTGGCTCAGAAGCGAGCCACAAAGTCCTCCTGTGTGATCGACCAAGATCGGGGCTCTAGCAAATGTAACCCCTCCCACGGATATCGCCTGGCCTTTCACCAAAGGCCACAAAGCGAGCCCTCTCGGATCGAGGTCAACTCTAGGACCCCAAATCGCCTCTCCATGTACCGCAGCCAATCATGACTGGATCGGCGTGCCCGCTCCGTCAAAAGTGTCAAGACGGAGGGACATCCACTCCCGAGACTCATCCTCGGCTCCAAAGATGGGGCAACAAGCGGGGCCGCTGCAGGGGAGGCACAACAAATAGGGGCTGCCCGCTAGCCGGGCGCAGCTCTGAATCTCCTCTGCAGAGCCTAAACTAAATCTTCATTGGCGGCGGGCACCCCGCCCTCGATCAGGTGGAAGCTCCTCCTGAGCTGGCCCGCGAGCATTGAGCGAAACACTACCCTCAGCAACAGACTCCTCAACTCCCTGGGAGCCTCGTCCCTGGCCTCCACGGCCACGGCGTCCACGGCCTCTACCCCTTGGCATGGCTGCTTCAGACAGACAACCATCCAAACACAAGAACATAAACACAACATCATACAATCAAGAACATAGATCAAACATCATCATAGCATAGCCTTCATCAAATAATTAAGCGCAATGCAATGATGAACCAAAACCCCATCCTACTGTGCAACCAAGTGTGTCAAATTTTAGATTAGTTATACCACTTTTGCAAGTTTTAATGTTGCTATCCTATAACAAAGTTTTAGTTAGAACCTAAGCCATGTTTCTAAGTTATTCCACATCATATTTTAGTTGCAACTTAAGGTATGACACTAAAAATACATATTCCAAGGACCTACAGCCCGCTCTGATACCAACTGTAACACCCCGGCTTTTACTAAGCCCAGAATGTCACCAACCATAGACCATAACACATTTAATACCATAGTTTAAGGTAAATTACAGCAAGTAATCATTTAGAATAATTGAAAATTTTGACAGCATCTCCTTTGTTTATGCATGAAACTTAACAACATAACATCATATCAATATGTAGGACAAACAAGATCTCCATACGCAGCGATAATGATAGCTAATCATCAACTAAAACATCAATAAGCATCGTTAGCAAAAGAATAAGCATCAATTTAAGTCTAGGAAGATAAAACAACTCACCCCATAGCCCCACATGATACACATGAGGGAAACAACCAAACATAAAGACCATACACTAATGATTATTGTAATACTTATTGCCGTGTCTCCAAAACAGGTGAATTAGCTAGATTATGATACTACGTGGAGGAGTGTAGCTAGATCCCTTTCCCGCGCGCCGATTTCATGGTACCTAAAGAAACATACAACGTAAACACAAGCGTGAGTTCATAACTCAGCAAAGTGTATTGTAATGGACCAACAAGGATCAAGACAACAAACCATCATCCCAGTCTCCACAGTTATATCACAAAACATCATATTTAACACTATATACTTCCTTTAAAACAACATGATAATCATCTCATGAGCATCTCATGAGTACTCTCATCATCATCTCATAAACATCTTCATTTATGTATATCATTCATGCAATGCAATGCACATGTCTCCTGGAATACTAATACCGGTATGGTTGAGTGCACACCCATCGGCAAGCACCCTTTTCCCCCTTCCATCCCGAAGATGGAGGGTGCCTATCACTCGCTTCCATTCACCTCGGTGATGGAATCACGATGTAGGACTTACTCAAAAGAATAGCCCCGGACTAGTCATAACTGTTCTCACCAACCCTACCGGAATAGTTATGACTTATCTCACCGGCCGGCCATGAAAATATGCCATGTATGCAAAATGGACAGCAACGTATACATAAATAGAAATATTGCATATCAACACATGGCATCTCAACATGTAGGACCGTATTCAACAATCGACGGTAACCGTTCAAAACATGGCATGTGAATCATTTATCAACAACAAGCATTTTTAATCATGGCATGAGGACACCATATCATCGACAACATTTAAATCATGGCCTAAGGACATCCTATCAATTATAACATGTAATTCATGGCAAGACAACATGTTATCTATTCCAAATACTATCAAGCAAGTCTAGCAACACGTATAGCATACAATCCACGCAACACACTTGCCTTCAACCACGGGCAATAGAGTGACGAGAGGTTGAGGGCACTCCCGGAGGCACACCACCTGCAAACACGTGCCACACACTCAAATCGAGTCCACAAAGCAGCACACATATATCCCACTACCCCGACTTCGCTTACAACTCCTAATATCAGAAAACAGCAAATCTGTCCCTTCGGGACAGCAGCCTTCCAATGGGCATAATTTCTGTTCTAGGACTCCAAATTGAATAAACAAGTACATCCTCGCGTAGCTTAGGAAGTTTCCCAACTTTTTCTAGTTATTGGGAAAGACTGATTCGGACTCTAATGTTGTTTAATCTACAAAATACCGTGATCTGTTCCAATCACGTCACAGATTTTAACACGCTCGGTAAAACAATCATAACTTTCAAACGGCTGATCGGAATTTAACGTTCCTTATGTCCACGGAAATATAATTAAATTACCTACAACTTCTTCAACGTCCGTACGACCAGATTCCAAATCTGAATTGGCGAAAACGCCTGCCCTAGTTCGGGTTCCCAATCTGCCCGAACAGAACGTGAATACAATCCAAGTTTTCATCAATTCTACCCCATGGCAGCACCTCCCTTGATCTAAAAACATGGTAATCCCCCTCTACAGCAGCAAGAGATCTACCCCACAGGATCCCCCCATTACCTTCTTGGAGAATCACCAATCGACGATCAAACCTTCGCGTTCCTCCCCCGACTTCCTTCCACGCGCCGTTTCCACCAATCCTCCTCGTCGCAGCTCCTCCCAACAGCTTGGACAGCGCCTCGGCAATGAGGAGGAGACCTTGGGGTGCTCCCACAAGGGAGGAGAGGGGAGGGGCGGCAGCACCTAGGGAAGGGGCGGTTGGGAAGGGAGAGGAGAGGTGAGGGGAGATGAGGAGGAAGTGGGGGATGAGGGGAAGGGGCGGCGCAACCAGGGAGGGGGCTAGGGCAGCAGCAAAACAGCCCCCCTTCTCTCCCACATGGGCCCTAGAGTCCCACCTCCGGCCCATTACTTCCCCCCAAGGCCCAAAGCGACCCCGTAGAGGTCCGAAAGCCCGGAAACAGCCCGAAACGCGCTAAAACATGAAATCTCAGGGTTTTAGTTGCAAAAATCCCCAACTTATCACATTTTACCACATTTTATAACCTATTATCACAAATTATAAAATCTCGACACTCCGTAGTATCATAGGCTGGCTCGGGTCGGACTCGAGTCTGACTCGGACGCGGGTCCGGTCGATTGAACAGTGAAACCGATTAGGTTTTTCCAACGATTAAATAATCCAATTAATTCGCAGAAATTCATTTAATTCATTAGAAATAGCAAAACACTTAGAAAAATTCCAGAAAAATTCTAGAAAATATTTTGGAACATTTTGGACTCAAATAAAATATTTCCAACAAAATTTTATTTTCAAAATTAAATTCTTTAATTATTTCAAAAGGGGATAAATTCAAATAAATTCCAAATAAATCCAAATAAATTCCAAAAAATTCCAAAAATTCACCAAAGTGCGAAATCTTATTTAAATTCATGAAAAGCAAAAATTGGGGTGTTACAGACCACTAGTGCCATCCTCTATGGCCATAGCAAGTGGTATGCAAGATCTCGCCTGAGTCACCCTAAGGACTGAACTTGATGCTATTACTGGGTCAAATAGTGAAACCACATGTGCCAGTATGGGATGGCCTTGACTTAGTAAATTGGAAAGGATTGGGTCTTGCATCATTAGGAGGCGGGAGAGTATGGACACACCTATCGTGTCGGTGTGTTCTAGGGACTCCCTCGTCGAGGCATCGAGGGGGAGTTTGCCCAATACAACGGTAATGCCTTCTATAGGGAGGTTATGGGCTAGTGGGAGCCCGTAGGGACCACTAGTGGCCATCCTCTGGGACTGTAGCAAGGGATGCACATTACCGGGCTGGTGCAAGGTTTAAATCCTAACCTATCAAAAGGTCTCATCACAGTCTAGCAAAACAGGTACGTTGAGTATCGCGTGGCATGGTTGACATGATTGCTTGAACGTGTCATGTGGGTAAAATGTACAATCTTTGTAGAGATATAAATAAACTAATCGATTAGCCGTGCTCACGGTCATGAGCAGCTTGGGAAGTACTGTCAAGTATAGAAGTTCTGGTGTTGGTTCTGGTCTGGTCTTGGTTCGGTTCTGGTAACGGTTTTGGTTGGAACTTGGATGGGTGTTGAATTGCTTAATGGAATGGTCAAAATTTGTCTTTGGAAAATGGATTTGGCTTGGTAGGTTAGTTTGGTTATTGGTTCGTGTGAATGGAATGGTTGGAAAACTTGGCTTATGACCACAAGCAGAGTGTGTCGTGCCGAGTAATTGACCTCAATCCGGGTACGGTTTGTAATTAGTAATCAGTTTACTGACGGGTTGTGTCAATACCATTTCGACGCAATAGTAAGTAACCGAGTTACTGTTACAAAGACTGGAGCCCCCACACATACTTTCTGGAAGGCTTGTGACATGCTGATCATCCTCTTGAGCATAATTTCCCCAACTAAAATTTGATCCCTTGACTATTAAAGAGAAGTGTACACTTGACTATTGATACCGAACATAAGAATATCAAGATCGTTGATAAAACAAAGAGTAACAAATGGTGGGTTAATTTATCCAACAACCCTAGGCTTCCTTTAGTTCTATATATACCTTGTAAGGGTATATGTCAAAATGAAGTGAAGAAACGAAAAAACCAATAAGAATTTTCTGGGGTTAAATGGATGGAAACATTCCATAATATAATGGTGTATGAAAGAACCGGCATAGCCAATGAAACTTTTTCAAACATATGCATAAATTCTGGGAGTATTGCTCCATTTGAGAACATTAACCTGTACTGCTCGTAGAGGCTTTCATCTTGTTTACCACTTCATTGATGGAGTGCATCTGTTCACACAATAGTAAAATGAGAATTAAAGCATATGACCATGTGTTCTCTTTAAGCCAGACAATACAGGAACTTGCCTCTGCACTTCAGGTTGCAAAATCTTTGATTAGTAACATTGCAAGTTTGCTACTACAACCAAGTATGGAAGATAAAATATAAAGGCCCATGTGTTAAATCTTTTCATTGGATGAAAATATATGTGCAAAGCACCAAATCTTCTACTGCTCAGGCAATTCATCGAATAAATTGAGGGCAAGACACAAACTTGCAAATCAAAAGAGGCATTACATGGAATTTTCATCTAAATGTAGAACCATCCAATAAAATGCTAGAGCCTTAAAATTTCAAAGGATGTGTATGATCAATGGAATTGCAAATGATCCTTGCAGGTCAAACGATGCACACAATTAAGTTTTAATCTAATTTATATAAAGGAAAAGCACAAGATTACAAAGGGGGCAATCGAGCACAGAGGAAATTATAGAGAGGACAAACCTGGGTGGTCGTCATGGACATTAGCATCCATCCTAGTTGCCACTTCACATGCTTTCCTTAAAGAAGGAAAAGGGTGATATAAGACTGCAAAATAGTAGGAAATTTGGCATGCAGAGGTGGTGTTTACAAAAAGCACAACTACTTTGGCATGCAGAGATGGTGTTTACATGGGTAAGTAGGAAGAACAAGTATGGGTCTATTTACAGTCAAATGCAAGCACCTGATCACACAATAGTAAAATGAGAAACAAACATAAGCAACAATCTTCAATTTACCACATAACACGTTAGCTGCAAAGATCTGATCTAAATTATCAAACAAAATCCCTACAAGCTAGCCCTATGAAGATAGCAATCACATTAGCCCTGAATATCCAATGAGAAAACCACCAAAACATGAAACTAAATGAATGAATGCCAATATCACTGAACCATGAATCAATTTTGCCAACTTTTGACCTACAAAAGTGAAGGAGAACGCGGTGCTACGCTAGCCGAAAACAAAACTTTTTTACCGCGAACACCCAGGAAACATGCGAGTCAGAGATCATGGAGCATTACCCTTGGAGCACGTTAGCAGCGGAAGTAGAGTGGGTGAAGCCTCCCCGCGTGCTCCGAAGCACAGTATGTAGTCGAACACGACGTGGTACAACTCCTCCTCGTCGCGGATCACTGTCACAGCATTGTCGTTGTAGTCGCATAGTTGATGTAGCAGATTGAATCGATAAGCGCCAACGCAAGAGCGATGACGCCTCTAGGTATCCACACGTCCGGGGTGGGATCACCGTGCGCTGGTGTGCTAGCACCCACGCGTGCGGCTAGGGTTTTAGGGGCAGTGGGACGTGGTGGCGACTAGGGCTTGTGGTGGGGAGACCCTCCCTCCGCACGCCCCCACGCCTCCTTTATATAGAGCACACTAACGGGCCTTCTGTAATAGAAGCCCACTAGGGCTCGCACTAATGGATCTTCTACAATAGAAATCCATTAAGACACTAGAGGATCCAAACCCACATAAACCCACTAATGGATCCAATCCATTACACATGATCCAACCCGTTAAGTGTGTGACCCATTAGGCTCATGTACAAGTCGGTCGCGGTCCCGGAGAACCCCTTTTCCAGACCACAAGTCAATAGTGGTACCTAGCAGCACATATTGACCCCCGAATGTACACAATGATCGAATCAGCTGAACCTTGATATACTCACATAGGATCCTTTTGCCACACGATATCAGTCAAGCTCAAGGCGAGAAGCGTGCCACCCTTGTGATAGCTCAACAAATTCACTCGTCAATGTAATGGATATAATTCGTGATTACTCTTTAATCACTTTGTAATGGCCATGCACTTTTCCTTATCCATCCACACCAAGAGGTCTAGAGATATCTCTCCCGTTATCAAGGAGGGGCAAATTCCATCTTGATCTCTTACACCTCACGTCATGTTTCATGGCATACCCGTAAGCTAACTTTATAACTCCCATGTTATGGTGAAGCGTTTGATAGCCCCAAAGTATACAATTACACATGCTGAGAATCAATAAGAATCTCAGGTCAAAGGATCATATAGGTATACCACTCGAGACTACATCCTGATGGCACTTCTTAAGATAACAATCTCAGCAGTGTCTCGGAGCGGGTCTATCCAACCCTATGTTCTTTAACATGTGCCCACATTATTGATTTGATATCTCCAAATCTATGGTATGCGAAACATTACCATCAATCAATATATGTGCTGGTCAAATCACTATTGTCCCACATAATGATATGTGACCAGGGATCATTTAGAATAATATCATATAACCAATGTGTTTCACAATTAAGTCATACTCAATGAGCAAAGGAGTGACATTTATTCATGGAACTGATAAGTACATGAACATAGACGTATGATATAATCATCTCACATGATCGCCTCTAGGGCATATCACCAACAAAAAGAGTAGAGGATCAAGCGTGAATCAATTGAGCAGCCACATTCTAACTTTTGAGAAGAAAAATATAATTAAAAAGGTATAAATTCCTCACCAGAGCCCCATTTTGATAACTAAGCTAATGGTGAAATCAATGGCGCTTCTGGTGAGTATGTCAACCCTGTTTTAAAATATTTCTAACAGCAAACCACACATTGGGTCAAAAAGAACAACAGCAACACAACACATTCATAAATATCACACTTTCAGCCATCTTACCAGCAAGGAGAGACTCAAATCATCAGCAAGATGCATGTCCTATTTGTAAACCAGGATACACACTACGTCAGGATGGGCCTATAGTAACACGCATATGTGATACTGTAGCTCAAAAAAAGTGTTACTGAGTCCTATTGCAACATATTTGTTTAGTGTTACTATAGCCTATGTTGCTATAGAAAGGTCTATTGTAACATGTAACAAGTGTTCTTGTATATAAAAAAAGATGTTGCAATCATGCTACAGCAACATGCATCAAATGTGTTGCTATAGACTGCAGTAACACCTTTTTTAGCAAGACTAACATAGTAGCGTGTGTTGTCATAGACCCTAATAACACCTTGTTTTTGCTAAAGCCACATAGTAGCATGTGTTTCTATAGACCCTAGTAACACATTTTTAGATACAATAATTGAACTTAGTAACACCATTTTTGAACGACATGTACACAATGTTGAGCTCTTAAAATAAATTTAAATATCTTTATTATTTTCTTATTTTCTGTGATGTACAAATTAAAATTGATTAATAAAATATCCTTTGATAAGCATATATAACACACTGTACATCAATAAAAAACACAAATGACCATAAATGCAACAATCATAACATATTGCATTGCATCAAATAAATAAAATATCAAGTACTTCACACCATTCGATATAATACATAACGATTTGATTTCCAGAGAAGACAAGTCTTTACTCTATGAATCTGAAATACATTGTTCTAAATAAAAAGAATATAAAATATATCTAGTATTGCCTAATCTTCATGAAATTCTTTGCTTCTAGATCCCTTCATGTGGTAAGCAACCAAATGTTTGAATTTCAACCATTGATTTTTTCAACTTGCACAAAAGAAAGTATAAACCTTTATGATTGCAATTACAAAATATAATATATGCACTTCATTACAATTGAAGCAAGAAACAAATAACATACACAAAAGGAAGGCCAAGCAATCGGTTTTCCTTCCACATGAGCATCGCCAATTGTCTTGCAGCGCTTGATTGGCCTTACTAACTCCTTTTCCACAATAGGATAATTGATAACCACTTTCATAAATTGGTTACCTATCTCAACATCATCAACTATTGCATGTGGATCATTACTAAAAAACGTAGCATATGCCACACATTCTTTATTTGGATATGTCGCAGTCTTGAGAATTACCATGGTACCGGCCTATATTAGCATTAATATAGCAAAATGAGATAATGAAAAACATGAATTAGTTGTATCAATTAGAATTCAATAATGTTTTTGTGATGTTTTTGTACGTTCATTGGTGATGGCTGCATCTGCTTTGAAGACTTGTTTTGTAGAGTCTTCTTTTGAGTGCCTTGTTGTTGTGTACTGTTTATAGTCTCTAGTAAATTTTGCCGCTTCTTATTCATCTATGGATAGATAAGATACAATTTGTAACACACTAGCAATTTTGTGTTTAAAATTCACATTGTATTTTCTCTACAAACAAATATATGGGATAGATAATCTTACCTACGCTAACATCATTTTTCTACCTTCAATAGAATTTGTTCTTTGCATACCAAACTAAAAATGAGAAAAAGATTGGTAAGACAATACAAAACAAATTAGAACAATGTCATAATCAAATGGATTTAAAACTAGCTAACTAGCAGCTTTCTCAACACATAAGAATTACCTCTTTGTAAATTAACTATTTGTAATATCTTTACAAAATGAGTAATAACAATGTCCTTACCTTTTTACTAGAAAATAATAGATGATTATCCTCATGTATGATCTGTTGGCCCATGTATCTTTCTTTATTCTATAGTCCAATAGACAAATAATAATTATTATGTACGAGTATGGATGTAGAAAGGGAAAATGTAATAATTTGGCAATTACCAGTAATGTATCTCTGTAACACCCCAATTTTTGCTTTTCATAAAATTAGATGTTATTTTACACTCTAGTGAATTTTTGGAATTTTCTGGAATTTATTTGGACTTAATTTTAATTTATTCCCTTTTGAAATAATTAAAGAATCCAAAGTTGCAAATAAAATTTTGTTGGAAATATTTTATTTGAGTCCCAAATGGCCTAAAGTATTTTCCATAATTTTTCTGGGATTTTTCTGAGTATTTTGCTATTTTTTCTAGATTTATTTGAATTTCCTACGAATTAATTGATTATTTAATCGCTGGAAAAACCGAGTTGGTTTTACTGTTCATGCGACCGAGCCCGAGTCGGACTTGAGTCCGAGTCCGACCCGAACCCAACCTGCGCCGCGTCCGAGCCGGACCCGGTCCAGCCGAACCCTAGGATCGCGACCGTTGGATCACGATCCAAAGGCTGTGCGCGCGCCACGTCACCGAGCCCATTTCCCGTGCGGTCCTGGTCGCGCCCGTGCGATCCGGGCCGTCGATCGCGCCACGGGGATGGCTCGCGTGTGTCCACGTCACCTCACCGTGTCCGGGACGGACGCCGCCGCCCGTACCGGCTTCACCACGATTTCCGCGGGGATCTCGACGTTCGGGCCGGTATTTAATGCCTGGATGCATGCCCGAGGATCGCCTTTGCCATCCGCGCCGTTAGCCCCACCTCTCGCAGCCCTAGCCACCGCATAGCCGCCACGATTGCTCGCCGTAGTCGCCTCTCTCTCCGCCACGGTTCTTGCCTCGCCCCGCCGCCGTCCGCCGTTCTCCGTCGCGGCTGACCCCAGATCCGGACTCCTGGCGTTGAGGCGCGTCCGGGAGTACCACTCATGTCGCCGGAGCACGCCCCACACGCCGTTCGAGTGGTCGCCGTCCTCAGCGCCGGCAACCGCAGCCCCGCCGTGAAGCCATCGCCGCCTCCGAGCTCGCCCAACGGTCCGATCAAGATCCAGCGGCCAGGATTCGTCCACGTCACCGCAGGTAAGCCCACGTGTTACGGCTTTAGATCTAATCTCAGCCGTCGGATCTAGATCCAACGGCTCTCGATCGTGTCACGTGGCCCCTGACCGTACCGTACTAGGATAGGTCACAGCCGTTAGATCTAGATCGTACGGCTAGCGTTAACCCATGTTATAGCGTTAGATTAAATCTTGACCGTTCGATCAAGATCAAACGGTCCGGGTCAGCTGAGTAGTTTTCTATTGCGTTAAGCCAGATCCAATCTGGGCCGTTGATTTTCAAATCAACGGCCGAGATCTAGCCACGTGTACGGGAGCCGAACCGGCGCTGGCGTGAGTCGAGATTTGGGTCATCGACAGGGCGGGCCCGCTGTTGCTGATACACCGTCCGATGGACCAGGGCCACCGTGGACCGAAGCCAGGCGCGTAGACCGCGCCTCAGATCGACACATGGCAAAGACCGGGTGGTGCCATGTGGCCGATGACGCCATGCCGACGCCGTCGGTGGTTCGGCCGGCGGCCGACGCCGCAAGAAGTCCACGTGGACCAATCCGGTGCTGACACGTGTCACTGCTGACGCAATAAATCATTTTCCAAAAAAGAAATAATTTATTTAATTCGATTTAATGAATTCAAATATGATTTCAAACTTCAAACGCTTATAACTTTTGCAATTTAACTCCGATTTGAGTGATTCAAATTTCTAAATTTGTATAAAATTGAGATCTACCCAATGGTAAATTTTATTTAATTTTTGGACCAATTTTTTCTCTATAATATTATTTAATTGATTATTTAAAGTTTAAACGCTTGTAACTTTTGCGTTTTAACTCCGATTTCGCCGATTCAAATTCCTAAAAATTCATAAAATTATGCTCTCTCTGTTTATGGACTTCATTTGGATGTTTAGACACTTTTTGTCCACTGTTTTATTCATTTATTGCTATTTGCACGTGTTACGAGTAGACGTTGAAGTGCCCGAGGGCTTCGAAGGTGAAGTGTTGACTCAGGAGCTAGCTCAGGACCAAGATCAAGTGCTATTTGAAGGCAAGTTGTGCTTTGACCATGTTGATCCCATTTTGAAATTAATTTGATTTAAATTATTGCATGCTAGTTCAACTCTAAAATGCTTTAATTAATTTTGGGAGATTAGTTAATTACCTAATTGTTGTATGCCACCTTGACATAGATAATTGAATGCCATGAACCCTTTGTCACCCTAGTTGAGGATTAAATAGTTGGACATTAATAAATTGCCAACATGGGAATTTAGATCGTTGTAGTATATTGCTTAGACCTGCTACGTGCTTATGACATGATTTTGGACAAAACAAATGGTGATATTGACTTAATGATATATTGAACCTGTTTTGGAAAAGGTATCATGTGTTGTGATGTTGATGGCACGTGGTGCATGGTAATCAACTGGGGTTTTGATAAATAGATTTGGACCGGGGCATGTGGCAAGAAATGATCGGGTGGGCCAGTTGTGGCATCGGGAGTGATGGTTTGGTTCTTCGGGTAGTCTTGCCCTGGTCAACCTAAGGACTTAACCTTGCAAGACTTTGAACTGAGTTAATCGTGCAACCACATGACCGGAATGGGATGGTCCTAGTTGAATAAGTTACTAATAACTTGCATGTGATACCTCGGGAGTCAACTACACCCTTTGTGTAGCTTGAAGGGGGAGCGTACCGATGCGATGGCATGGTACCCGTCCAACGGTATGTCGGTCCCATACTTCGCCTTTGTTAAGGGAAGGGATGGTGTAGGGAAAAAACCGGAAAGGTTCACTTGCGTAGTTAGCCATTTCCAAAAGGCTTTGTTACGATCACTCGCCTTTGTGGTGTTTGGCTGTATCTTGTGGGTAAAGTGCATAACCTCTGCAGAGTGAAAAATCTATTCAAATAGCCGTGTCCGCGGTATTGGACATTGCTCGGGGATTACAGTCAAGGGTTAGACTTTCGTGAAAACAACTTGGACTTGGAAGGTTTGGTTTGGTTAATAGATGATGTTGGTGGAAATGTGGACTAGGAATGGGAAAGATGTTTATTTAACTCCTGGAAAAGTTATTGATGTTATACTTGTTTTTGCTGCTTTCGAAACTACTTATGACACTTGTTAAATGCTGTTTACTGCAAATATACCTTGAGCCACTCCTTTGTATTAAGCCATGCATGTAGTATATTAGCTGCATTCTGTGCATGACTTGCTGAGTACCAAGTACTCACCCTTGCCACAATACAACACCAGTTGAGGAAGAGTCTACACCAGCTTTGGAGGAGGAACTCCAAGAGGAACAGTCTAACTAGGGAGCGGGCCCAGTCAGTTGCCTGTGGTATACTCGATGGTGCCACGAAGTTATCTTATTTTTCGCTGCTATTATTTCTCCTTTAATAAGTTTCACCCTGCAAGGCGTATATTTGTAACTTGACCCTAAGGTCGAGCAACCCCGTTTGATTATCTAATTAAAGTACTTTATTATTATCGAGTGGTATGATTGTGATATTTACCAATGTTGAGACTGTGTGCACTAGCGTGATCCTGGACTAGTGCTGAATACACAGAGGGTCCGGATTTGCAAATTCGGGTCCCGACAATCTCTTTGCCCACTCATTGAGTCTTCTAGGTCTGTTGCATCGCACTGAACTCTCTGCATATTTACATCTCTAAATGCTCAAGTGAAATTGAAGAAAGCCAAGATTGGATTAGAATTTTGACAAATACCTTTCTTTTAGAATGCACCGCTTCTTGTTGAACATTGTCAATATTAGTTGTTTGGGAATTCAACTACAGAATGTATATCAAGTATGAGTAAAATTTCTATATGAAAGTCAAACATAAAATCATAATTACCACTACTAGTCAAAAATAAAATCATAATTACCACTATTGGTTCCTTGTTCCCAAGGCTTGCCTGCTTGTTTAGCAACTCTTGAATAAGTAGGCCTTGTTTCTTCACTTGTTCCCTCAACTCTTCTGTAACACCCCGGCATTTAATATGCCCGAATGCTACCAAGCATAGGCTAAACAACATCTAAATACCATAAACTAAGGTAAATTACAGCAAAGGAGTAAATGCTAATACCGAAAATTTCGGCAGCATCTCCTTTGTTTTTCCATGAATTGAAGCAACAACAATATGATCACAGGGTATAGTATAAAGAATGACATCTAAATCATCAATAATAAAGGTTCTAGCAGCAGTATAAGACTAGAAAAAGATTCCAACCATCTCATGAGCCAAACGAAGTAAATGAGGAAAGCAGGCTTAGGTTTCAACTAAAATTTTGTCATAGGATAGCAACATTAAAACTTGCAAAAGTGGTATAACTAATCTAAAATTTGACACACAATGGACGCACAGTAGGAAGGGTATGGGTATCGTTGTTTACGCTTAAATGTTGTATTTAAGCCTTGTTGCTAAATGCTATATTTGATAGAGTACGCTGCTATGTGTATGAGAGAATTGAATTGAATTGTTCGTGTTATTGTGTTAAAATGGGGTTGTGGTGTCGAAGGGTTTCAGCCACCTCTCTTTATTCATAGTAAGGGTGAGGTTTGACGGTGTGGCCGGTTAGTGCCATCACCGAAGAACTATTTACCCCTGTAGGAGAAGAGTGCTTATCCTTTCTGTCGTAGATCGGGTAGTTGACTGGAGTCAAATAGAAGAGTTTGGTGGTGGATTCCTTCGTATGTTCTTTACCGTTCTGACAGTCAGTTTTGGTTGTTTTTCTTGACTTTAGTTGATTGAAATCAAAAGAAAAGTGTTTGGGATTGGATTTTTTCGCGGAGAGTCCCTTCGGTGTTCCTTGGTTCTGTCCTCCTTGGTTGAAGACGAAGAAGAGGAATTTAGCGTTGTGCCTTTTTTAGTCGCCTTTTGGCTTGGACACCGGTTTTGTGGGTTGCCTTGCAAAGAAAAGTATACTTTTGGTTCTTGTGTGTCTTACTCTGAGTTTAAAAGAAGTTATTGAAGCGTGTGCAAAAAGTTAAGTTGTGTCGATTTATGTTTTGTGCCTTTGTCCGCAAAGGTTTATTTGATCGCTTGGTTTCCTCCTGTGGGAGTCTTTGAGATTGAAATGTGTTTTGGAGACTTCCTTTTGCATGACCAAGTTTGGGTTTGTCTCATTGCAATTTTGAGAGTCAAGTTTCCTTATGAATTTTGGATGAGTTTTAAAACTAAAATGCTGCAAACAAAGTAAGTAGTCTCACTACTACAGAATGACACATTACTATCGCTCTATCTGTGTCGGTTCTAAACTTTGGACTAAAAAACCGATTGTAGTAAGTATATTTCATTTAGAAATCTTGGTAACAGGTTATCACAATCGTTTCTGAGAAGTAACCGATTGTAATGAGTAGTATTATCACAATCGGTTTTGGGAAGAAACCGATTGTGATGAGAACAGGGGTTATCACAATCAGTTCTTTTCCATAACCGATTGTGATGATGTAACGCGCGCAAAAAGAAAAAAGCCGCCGCCGCAAAGAAAAAACAGAACACATATGGCTAGCTACCAGCTGTCGGGACCCGAATCTGCAAATCCGGACCATCTGTGTATTCAGCACTAGTCCAGGAACGCGCTAGTGCACACAGTCTCAACATTGGTAAATATCACAATCATACCACTCGATACTAATAAAGTACTTTAATTAGTTAAACAAACTGGTTGCTTGACCTTAGGGTCAAGTTACAAATATACGCCTCGCAGGGCGAAACTTATTAAAAGAGAAATAATAGCAGCGGAAAATAAGATAACATTGTGGCGCCATCCAGTATACCACAGGCAACTGACTGGGCTCGCTCCCTAAGTAGACGGTTCCTCTTGGAGCTCCTCCTCCAAAGCTAGTGTAGTCTCCTCTTCAACTAGTTTTGTATTGCGGTAAGGGTGAGTACTTGGTACTCAGCAAGTCATGCACAGAATGCAAGCTAATATACTATATGCATGGCTTGATACAAGGGAATAGCTCAGGGTATAATTGCAGTAAAGAGCATTTAACAAATAATATAAGTAGATTCGAAAGCAATAGAAACAAGTATATCATCAATAACTTTTCCAGGAGTTAAATAAACATCTTTCCAAATCCTAATCCACATTTCCATCAACATCATTATTAAACCAAACCCAACCTTTCAAGACCAAGTTATTTTCAAGAAAGTCTAACCCTTGACTGTAATTCCCGAGCGATGTCCAATACCGCGGACACGGCTATTCGAATAGATTTTACACTCTGCAGAGGTTATGCACTTTACCCACAAGATACAGTCAAACACCACAAAGGCGAGTGTCCGTAACAAAGTCTTTCGGAAACTTCTAACAGCACAAGTGGGCCTCCCCGGTTATTGCACACTAACCCTTCCCCTAGGGAAGATGAAGTATAGGCCAATCAACCTTAGATGGGTACCTGGCCGCAGCCCCGGTACGCTCCCCCGTACAACTACACAAAAGGTATAGTTGACATCCTGAGGTCCCACAGGTACGTTATTAGCAACTTTATCAACTAGGTCCGTCTCATTACAGACATGTGGTTGCACGTTTGACCCAGTTCAAAGTCTTGCAAGGTTAAGTCCTTGGGGTGACCAGGGCAAGACTACCCGAAGAACCAACACAACGTTCCCGGTGCCACAGCTGGCCCACCTGATCATTCTTGCCACATGCCCCGGTCAAAAACTATTTATCAAACCCCAGTTGATTACCATGCACCACGTGCCATCAACATCACAACACATGATACCTTTCTAAAACAGGTGCAATATATCATTAAGTCAACATTAACATTTGATTGTCTAAAACCATGTCATGGGCACGTAGCAGGTCTAAGCAATATACTACAACGGTCTAAATTCCCATGTTGGCAATTTACTAATGTCCAACTATTCAAACCTCAACTAGGGTGACAAGGGATCATGGCATATAATTAATTAACCAAGGTGTCATACATCAATTAGGCATTTATCTAATTCCCATAATTAAATAAAGTATTTTCTAATTAAACTAGCATGCAATACATTGAATCAAAATAGATTTCAAAATGGGAGAAACATGGTCAAAGCACAACTTGCCTTCGAAAAGTACTTGCTCTTGGTCCTGAGCTGGCTCCTGGGTCAACACTTCTCCTTCGAAGCCTTCGGGCACTTCAACGTCTACTCGTAAAGCGTGCAAATAGCAAATAATAAATAAACAGTAGACAAAAATTGTCCAAACATCCAAATAAAGTTCACAAACAGAGAGAGCATAATTTTATGAATTTTTAGAAACTGTAATCGTCAAATTCGGAGTTTAAATGCAAAAGTTACAAGCGTTCAAAGTTTAAATAATCAATTAAATAATATTACAGAGAAAAACATTAGTCCAAAAATTAAATAAAATTCATCATTAGGTAGATATCAATTTTATACAAATTTATAAGTTTGAATCACTCAAATTGGAGTTAAAACGCAAAAGTTATAAGCGTTTGAAGTTTGAATCAAAATCTGAAATCAATAATTCGAATTAATAAATAATTTTCTTTTTCGGAAATTAATTGTTGCTTCAGCAAGGACACGTGGCAGCCTCTGATTGGGCGGCTGACGTCAGCCGGTCCACGGCTCGGCTCGGGTCCACCGTGGACCCGGTCCACGGCTCACGTGTGACTGACAGGTGGGACCCACGGGGGTGACGTCATTGCTGACGTTAGCGGGGACTCAGCCCGCTGCTGACAGGTGGGACCCACTGGTGACGTCATGGGTGACGTCACGTTGCGGTCACTGACGTGTGGGCCCACCTTGTCAGCGGCTGGGGTTCACGCGCGCATGGCGTGGCTGACAAGTGGGCCCCTCGACACGCGGGCGCGTGTCGAGACACGCTCTCACGCTTGGATCGACCGCGACGGTCAGACTTCCAGCCACGTGGCGCGATCTTGGCCGTTGATTCGAAAATCAACGGCCCAGATTGGATCTGGTGACGCACGTTTCGGGTGAACGTGGCCAATCTGGACCGTTGGATCTGGGTTTGGAACGGGATCTCACCGGCGGGTGACGTGGCGCAATCCTAGCCGTGCGATTGCGATCCGACGGGTGAGGGAGCTCGAGTCCCGGCGATGGCGTGCGACGGTGCTGGCTGGCCGGAGCTGGGGACGGCGACACGGGCAACGGCGTTTCGGGTGCGCTCCGACGAGGTGAGTTCTCCCTTCGGGTACGCCTCGTCGCGGGGAGTTCGAATCTGGGGTCGTCGGCGGTGGAGGACGGCGGACGGCGGTGGGGCGAAGCAAAAACCGCGGCGGAGAGCTTTTCCAACTACGGCGAGCAATCGCGGGCGCTATGGTGCGCTACGGGCGGCGGCTAGGGCAAAATGCGTGCGGGGTGTGGGCGAACCTCGGGGCATGTCCCGGGCTTTAAATGCCCTCGGCGTCCGCGTGGAAAACGGAACCCTAGGCCCACACGGCGGCGGGCGCGGCGGCGGAGTCCGTTTCGGACTCGGTGGAGACGATGACGGGTGGCCATCCACGTGGCGTGATCGACAGCCACGATCGCCCAGCAGGACCGGATCCGGCCCGGTCTCGGCTCGAACCGGTGTGGTGCAATCCGGACCATTGGATCCCGATCCAACGGTCGGGATCGATTAGGGTTAGGATTGGGTTCGGTCGAGTCGGTTGGCTCGGGTCGGACTCAAGTCTGACTCATGTTCCGACTCGGTCGGATGAACAGTAAAACCAACTCGCTAATTTCCAGCGATTAAATAATTCAATTAATTCCCAGAAATTCATTTAATTCATTAAAAATAGCAAAAGACTCAGAAAAATTCCAGAAAAATTCTGGAGAATATTTTGGACTCAAATAAAATATTTCCAACAAAATTTTATTTGCAAAGTTAAATTCTTTAATTATTTCAAAATGGAATAAATTTAAATAAATTCCAAAAAAATCCCAAAAAAAATTCCAAAAATTCACCAAAGTGCCAAATCACACATGAATTTAAGAAAAGCAAAATTTTGGGGTGTTACAAACCTCCCCCCTTAACAGAATCTCATCCCCGAGATTCATGGCTTTCTAAAGAAATATGTTCGGAAACTCTTTCTTCAAATCCTCTTCGCGCTCCCAAGTTGCTTCACTCTCCGCGTGGTTGCTCCATTGAACTCTGCAGAAACGGGTTGACTTGTTCCTCGTCTCTCGGTCCATGGTGTCCAGAATCTTCACGGGGTGATCCTTATAAGTCAGATCTTCTTGTAGCTCAATTGACTCTAGTGGTGTCTGTTCCTCAGGTACTCGGAGACACTTCTTCAGCTGGGACACGTGGAACACGTCATGCACTCCTGCTAGTGATTGCGGTTACTCTAGCTGGTAAGCAACTTCACCTCTGCGGCTGAGAACCTTGAATGGTCCAACATATCTTGGCGCGAGTTTTCCCTTGGCATGGAATCTCTTAACTCCTCTGAGTGGCGTGACCCTGAGATACACGAAATCTTTTGGTTCAAAACTCATGTCTCGGCGACGGTTGTCAGCATAACTCTTCTGTCTTGATTGTGCTATCTTTAGTCTTTCTCGGATCATGGCAATCTGTTCTTCGGCTTCTTGAAGAATATCTGGCCCAAAGACACGGCGTTCACCTGTCTTGTTCCAATTCAACGGTGTCCGACAGGGTCGATCGTATAGTGCTTCAAATAGCGACATTTGCAAACTGGCTTGGTAAATATTATTGTAACTGAACTAAGCGTACGACAGACTTTTATCCCAAGAGGTAGCATAAGCCAATGCACAAGCTCGTAGCATGTCCTCTAGAATCTGATTAACTCTTTCTGTTTGCCCATCCGTCTGCGGATGATAGGCTGTACTGAAGTTCAAACGGGTCCCCATGGCTTCATGCAGTTTATTCCAGAATCTTGAGGTAAACTGGGTACCTCTGTCCGATACAATCTTCTTCGGCACTCCGTGCAAACAGACGATCCTGGTCATGTACAACTCAGCTAACTTATCTCCCGAATAAGTGGTCTTCACTGGAATTAAATGGGCGACTTTAGTCAAGCGGTCTATTATGACCCATATGGAGTCATAACCTCCTTGAGTCTTGGGTAAACTGGTAATGAAGTCCATTCCGATTTCTTCCCACTTCCACTCAGGTATCTTCAACGGTTGTAGCAATCCTGCTGGTCTCTGATGCATTGCCTTGACTCTCTGGCATATGTCGCACAGCGCAACATGCTCGGCAACCTCACGCTTCATGTTCGGCCACCAGAATCTTTCCTTCAATTCCTGATACATCTTAGCACTTCCAGGGTGAATTGAATACTTGGAGTCATGGGCTTCCTCTAGTATCAACTGCTTCAGCTCCTTCTTGTTTGGCACACAAATTCGCTCCTGCATCCATAACGTGCCTTGCTCATCCAACTTGAAGTCCTCTGCCTTGCCTTCCTCCATGTTGGACTTAATCCTTCGGATCTTGTCATCATCCTTCTGTCCTTCTCGGATCTGATCTTCTAGGGTAGGCTTTACTTCTAAGGCGGCCAAGAATCCCTCTGGTACGACTTCAATCAACATGTTCACAGTATGGCTCTTCAGACTCAGAGCATCGGCAACTATGTTGGCCTTCCCGGGATGGTAATGGATTCCAACATTGTAGTCCTTGATCAACTCTAACCATCTTCTCTGCCTCATGTTCAGGTCTGATTGGGTGAAGATGTACTTAAGACTCTTATGGTCCGTGTATACTTCACATCTGTTTCCAATCAAATAGTGACGCCATAACTTCAAAGCATGCACTACGGCAGCTAGCTCTAGGTCATGTGTCGGATAATTCTCCTCATGTGGCCTCAACTGCCTTAACGCGTAAGCGACGACCTTTCCGTTCTGCATCAGCACACATCCAAGTCCTTGGCGCGATGCGTCACAGCAAATATCAAAACTTTGATTGACGTCCGGTAGAATTAACACTGGCGCTGATGTCAATCGTTTCTTCAACTCTTGAAAACCTTTTTCGCACTCCGGCGTCCATGCAAACTTCTTCTCCTTTTTCAGCAATTGCGTAAGAGGTTTCGCAATTGTCGAAAACCTTCAATGAAACGACGATAGTAACCTGCCATTCCAAGGAAACTCCGGATTTGGGTCACGGTCTTCGGCTGTTCCCAATGTAACACAGCTTCTACCTTGCTTGGATCTACGGCGACTCCTTCCGCGGTCATTACATGTCCAAGGAACTCCACTTTGTCCTTCCAAAAGTCACACTTGCTGAACTTGGCGAAAAGTTGTTGTTCCCTTAGTTTTTCCAAAACTCGCCTTAAGTGCTCTGCATGTTCATCCTCTGTCTTGGAGTAGACTAAGATATCATCTATGAACACAACAACAAACTTGTCCAAATATTCCATGAACACCTTATTCATCATATTCATGAAATATGCTGGCGCATTTGTCAGACCAAAGGACATAACTGTAAACTCGTAGTGTCTATATCTTGACGAGAATGCGGTCTTCGGAATATCCTCTGATCGGATCTTCAACTGATGGTATCCCGATCTCAGATCAATTTTGGAGAAAACTCCGGCTCCTCTCAGCTGATCAAACAAATCATCGATCCTGGGTAGCGGATACTTATTCTTCACGGTAACTTCATTGAGTGCACGGTAATCAATACACACCCTGAAACTTCCGTCCTTCTTCTTGACAAACAAAACTGGCGCTCCCCACGGCGACGAACTTGTTCTGATAAATCCTTTCTCCATTAACTCTTCAAGCTGCTTCTTCATCTCTACCAATTCTTCGGTGGACATCCGATAAGGTCTCTTTGCTATCGGTGCTGTACGAGGTACAAGCTCTATC
The DNA here is from genome assembly GCA_036346355.1 of Rhipidocladum racemiflorum. Lineage (NCBI taxonomy): Eukaryota > Viridiplantae > Streptophyta > Magnoliopsida > Poales > Poaceae > Rhipidocladum > Rhipidocladum racemiflorum. The sequence continues at coordinate 41,581,980 of CM070591.1, forward strand.
ACAAATTCTATATTTCTGTCTGGCGGCATACCAGGTAAATCTTCAGGAAAAACATCTGGATACTCATTTATCACTGAAACATCTTCTATGCTGATTGCCTTGGTACTGTTAACCATCAACTGTCCATCTCTAACGGCAGTAACTTGAAATTCCACTTTCTTTCCACACGGGCTCTCCACTGAGATAGTCCTTCGTCCACAATCCAATACGGCCTTGTGCTTGGATAACCAATCCATTCCCAAAATAACATCTAAGGTCTGGGTTTCCAAAATAATAAGGTTCGCTAGGAACTCTATCCCATCTATTAATATTCTTACCCCAGAACATCCTACTTTAGTTCGGAGTTCGGACCCAGGGGTTTGAACTAAAAGCATGCACTTAAGTCTTGCAATCTCCAAATCATTTTTAGCAGCAAAGCCTTGAGAAACAAACGAATGCGAAGCTCCAGAGTCAAACAAAATCAAGGTGTACTGAGTTAACAAGTAACTTACCCAAGACGACGTCCGTGGCATTACGAAGTGCATTTGCGGTGACATGGTTGACTCGGCCTCTCACCACGGCCTGGGTGCTACTCCTGGCTGTCTTTGTCCCTCGGTTTGCTCCTAGTCTTGGCGTCTGGCCGGTTCCGGATCCTAGATTGAAGTGAATCGGGTCACTCCTTACCGTCTTCTTAGGGCAATCGTTGGCAAAGTGTCCTGGCTCGCTGCGCTTGTAGCAAAGATCTTATCGCCCTCTGGATCGCCTGAAGCGGCATTTCTGGCTGGGGCTGGAGTCTGATAGTTCTGATTGACGGGTCTTGGTGCTGGTGACGGTGTCCTTGTAGCATTTTGTGGTTGAAATCTGAAAAACTGATTTGGCGCAACCCTCAAACGTTGCTGCGCTCCCTGACGCGATCCTTGATGCTGCATCCTACGCTTCCTGTTCTCATCCAGTTCCTTGCGCTTGTCCTCAAGAATAAGCGCCTTATTCACAAGCTCCTGGAAATCTGGAAAGGTGTGGGTGATCAGTCCCACCTGTAGTCCTGAGTTAAGTCCCTTCATGAAGCGAGACTGCTAAGCTTTATCTCGCCGCTACATCCTCAAAGCGTAGCGAGCAAGCTGTGTGAACTGTTTCGTATTCACCACAGGTGATTACCTTGCTTCAGTGCTCTGAACTCCTCTTTCTTGAGGTCCATGATTCCTTCCGGCACATGATACTGACGAAACGCAGCTGTAAACTCCTCCCAAGTGATATCTTGAGGGTTCTCTTGCGTGGCACAGAAGTTCTCCCACCATTCGGTGGCCGTCCCTTCCAACTGATGAGAAGCGTAGAGAACCTTCTCATTTCCCATGCATTGAGCAATGTGTAGCTTCCTCTCAATTGACCTTAACCAGTCATCGGCTTCCAACGGATTGGCATTCTCGGAGAAAGTGGGTGGATGAGTCCTCATGAACTCTGACAGTCTTGTATTCTGGCGTTGTCCCTGATTGACTTGATTAGCGGTGGCCTGAGCAGTGACGTGTTGCATTTGTTGCATCATAGCATGCATCAACTGTGTCTGAGCAGCAAGAAAAGCTCCAAAATTCTGCATGTCAACTGGCGGTGCTGGTTGGGGTGCAGGTGCTCCATTATTGGGGTTTCCAGCTGGGCGAGAACCACTTCCATTGCCTCCAAGGTTTCCACGGGTGTTCACCATCTGTTGATTGCTCCAAGGTTTCAGAGATGAGAGGGAACAAGAATAGACAAGTAATAGGGAAACTTATGCGGGGAAAAGGTGTAACTCAAAATCCAACTTTTATTATCTAATAATAATAATAATAACTCGGTATGGTTGCTCACAATGCCTAAGGGCCTTGCAACACATACTGCACACTCAGCTAACAATGAAAATCCAACGCCTCTAAGGGTGTCTCTTATTCTATAACGCGACTCAACGAAGGAGTCTCAACCTCAAAACCTATGTTCACTCGTCTAGAAATCCTCCACTGCCTGGGTGGGGGTGCGATGGCATTGGCGCGAAACAATCGCCATGCCCTGCAACTGTGGTAGTCGAAGAAGCGGTGTCCTCATCAAGATCTCACTCCTCCGGATCCGGCTCATGTAACTCGAGCACTGGCTCCGGTCCTGGCCCGTACAATGCCATCTCCAACTCGTCAGTCCTTCGCAGAAGATGAGACACATGCTCCTGAGCCTCCCTCCATCATTTCTTCTCCACCGTGGCCTCCCCTCGAGCTTTCTGTAGCTCCCGGTTCGTATCATCGAGCGCATCCTCCTGAGCGATGACGAGTCGTGCCAGCTGTGTGACCGTGGTATTCTCGTCCTGAATCAGCTTCGGGTCAAGAAGGTTGTTGTTGCGTGGATGGTAGCGGTACTCTGCTCCCTCCAGCTCGCTGGCGTAGATGCGGGCGACATGTCGCATTGCTCGTCGTGACACCTCCTGAATTCCCATCTGCATTGTCGACCTCCTGGCGGTGCAGTATACTGGACGATTGCCCTTGCCTTTCTTCCTGGCATGTACCGTGATCTTCACGTCACAAGCCTTAATCAGTCCCGCTTGTCTGATGATGTTCACTTGGTATTGCGGCTTCTCAAATCCTTCGAGAGACTGCATCATACGCCAAAGTTCTGCGGCGTGGCCAACCTCAAGATCGACGTAGTTGATCTCTCCCTCCATCTGTCAAAGGATACTTGCGTAAGAACACAACACTTTAAAATCAATGTGGAAGACAAAAAGAACTCAGCAAGGGGTATGAACAAGAAAGAAAAGGGGTAAGTCGAGAATTCATTCATTATCTTGACCACTTTTAACTTTAGAAAATAGGTTTTATCCTCACTACGACCATTCTAACTATGGGTGAGCCTACAGTCAATATGGCTCTGATACCACCTCTGTCGGGACCCGAATCTGCAAATCCGGACCCTCTGTGTATTCCGCACTAGTCCAGAAACGCGCTAGTGCACACAGTCTCAACATTGGTAAATATCACAATCATACCACTCGATACTAATAAAGTACTTTAATTAGATAAACAAACTGGTTGCTTGACCTTAGGGTCAAGTTACAAATATACGCCTCGCAGGGCGAAACTTATTAAAAGAGAAATAATAGTAGCGGAAAATAAGATAACATCGTGGCGCCATCCAGTATACCACAGGCAACTGACTGGGCTCGCTCCCTAAGTAGACGGTTCCTCTTGGAGCTCCTCCTCCAAAGCTGGTGTAGTCTCCTCTTCAACTGGTGTTGTATTGCGGCAAGGGTGAGTACTTGGTACTCAGCAAGTCATGCACAGAATGCAAGCTAATATACTATATGCATGGCTTGATACAAGGGAATAGCTCAGGGTATAATTGCAGTAAAGAGCATTTAACAAATAATATAAGTAGATTCGAAAGCAATAGAAACAAGTATATCATCAATAACTTTTCTAGCAGTTAAATAAACATCATTCCAAATCCTAATCCACATTTCCATCAACATCATTTTTAAACCAAACCCAACCTTTCAAGACCAAGTTATTTTCAAGAAAGTCTAACATTTGACTGTAATTCCCGAGCGATGTCCAATACCGCGGACACGACTATTCGAATAGATTTTACACTCTGCAGAGGTTATGCACTTTACCCACAAGATATAGTCAAACACCACAAAGGCGAGTGTCCGTAACAAAGTCTTTCGGAAACTTCTAACAGCACAAGTGGGCCTCCCCGGTTATTTCACACTAACCCTTCCCTTAGCGAAGGCGAAGTTTAGGCCAATCAACCGTTAGATGGGTACCTGGCCGCAGCCCCGGTACGCTCCCCCGAACAACTACACAAAAGGTATAGTTGACATCCTGAGGTCCCACAGGTACGTTATTAGCAACTTTATCAACTAGGTCCGTCCCATTACAGACATGTGGTTGCACGTTTGACCCAGTTCAAAGGCTTGCAAGGTTAAGTCCTTAGGGTGACCAGGGCAAGACTACCCGAAGAACCAACACAACGTTCCTGCACACACCGCCCACCCGATCATTCTTGCCACATGCCCCGGTCAAAAACTATTTATCAAACCCCAGTTGATTACCATGCACCACGTGCCATCAACATCACAACACGTGATACCTTTCCAAAACAGGTTCAATATATCATTAAGTCAACATTAACATTTGATTGTCTAAAATCATGTCATGGGCACGTAGCAGGTCTAAGCAATATACTACAACAGTCTAAATTCCCATGTTGGCAATTTACTAATGTCCAACTATTCAAACCTCAAGTAGGGTGACAAAGGATCATGGCATATAAGTAATTAACCAAGGTGTCATACAGCAATTAGGCAATTATCTAATTCCCATAATTAAATAAAGTATTTTCTAATTAAACTAGCATGCAATACATTGAATCAAAATAGATATCAAAATGGGAGCAACATGGTCAAAACACAACTTGCCTTCGAAAAGTACTTGCTCTTGGTCCTGAGCTGGCTCCTAGGTCAACACTTCTCCTTCGAAGCCTTCGGGCACTTCAACGTCTACTCGTAAAGCGTGCAAATAGCAAATAATAAATAAATAGTAGACAAAAAGTGTCCAAACATCCAAATAAAGTTCACAAATAGAGAGAGCATAATTTTATGAATTTTTAGAAACTGGAATCGTCAAATTCGGACTTTAAATGAAAAAGTTACAAGCGTTCAAAGTTTAAATAATAAATTAAATAAGATTACAGAGAAAAACTTTAGTCCAAAAATTAAATAAAATTCATCATTAGGTAGATCTCAATTTTATACAAATTTAGAAGTTTGAATCACTCAAATCGGAGTTAAAACGCAAAAGTTATAGGCGTTTGAAGTTTGAATCAAAACTTGAAATCAATAATTCGAATTAATAAATCATTTTCTTTTTTGGAAATTAATTGTTGCGTCAGCAAGGACACGTGGCAGCCTCTGATTGGGTGGCTGACGTCAGCCGGTCCACGGCTCGGCTCGGGTCCACCGTGGACCCGGTCCACGGCTCACGTGTGACTGACAGGTGGGACCCACGGGGGTGACGTCATTGCTGACGTCAGCGGGGACTCAGCCCGCTGCTGACAGGTGGGACCCACTGGTGACGTCATGGGTGACGTCACGGTGCGGTCACTGACGTGTGGGCCCGCCTTGTCAGCGGCTGGGGTTCACGCGCGCATGGCGTGGCTGACAAGTGGGCCCTCTGACACGCGGGCCCCGCGTGTCAGAGACACGCTCTCACGCGCGGTGCTGACCGCGATGGTCAGACTTCCAGCCACGTGGCGCGATCTTGGCTATTGATTCGAAAATCAACGGCCCAGATTGGATCTGGTGACACACGTTTCGGGTGAACGTGGCCAATCTGGACCGTTGGATCTAGATCCAACGGTTGGGATTAGATCTGGGGTTTTCAACGGGATCTCACCGGCGGGTGACGTGGCGCAATCCTAGCCGTGCGATTGCGATCCGACGGCTGAGGGAGCTCGAGTCCTGGCGATGGCGTGCGACGGTGCTGGCTGGCCGGGCCGGGACGGCGACACGGCAACGCGGGCGCTCCGACGAGGTGAGTTCTCCCTTCGGGTGCGCCTCGTCGCGGGGAGTTCGAATCTGGGGTTGTCGGCGGCGGAGGACGGCGGACGGCGGCGGGGCGAAGCAAAAACCGCGGCGGAGACCTTTTCCAACTACGGCGAGCAATCGCGGGCGCTATGGTGCGCTACGGGCGGCGGCTAGGGCAAAATGCGTGCGGGGTGGGGGCGAACCTCGGGGCATGTCCCGGGCTTTAAATGCCCTCGGCGTCCGCTCGAAAAACGGAACCCTAGGCCCACACGGCGGCGGAGTCCGTTTCGGACTCGGTGGAGACGATGACGGGTGGCCATCCACATGGCGTGATCGACGGCCACGATCGCCCAGCGGGACCGGATCCGGCCCGGTCTCAGCTCGAACCGGTGCGGTCCAATCCGGACCGTTGGATCCCGATCCAACGGTCGGGATCGATTAGGGTTAGGATTGGGTTCGGTCGAGTCGGCTGGCTCGGGTCGGACTCGAGTCTGACTCGGGTTCCGACTCGGTCGGATGAACAGTAAAACCCACTCGCTAATTTCCAACGATTAAATAATTCAATTAATTCCCAGAAATTCATTTAATTCATTAAAAATAGCAAAAGACTTAGAAAAATTCCAGAAAAATTCTAGAGAATATTTTGGAACATTTTGGACTCAAATAAAATATTTCCAGCAAAATTTTATTTGTAAAGTTAAATTCTTTAATTATTTCAAAATGGATTAAATTCAAATAAATTCCAAATATATCCCAAAAAAATTCCAAAAATTCACCAAAGTGCCAAATCACACATGAATTTAAGAAAAGCAAAATTTTGGGGTGTTACACCAGCACACACACATATATATAATGAAAGCACATATTGCTTTCAGCACACACATATATATTGTTCACACATCCATCACATATATATATCTATATCTATATTGTTAACACACATGAATGCATTTTAATCATAGAACGATCCATGGCTATCACCGCTGCCGTCGTCGAAGTCGAAGAAGGGCGGCGGCTGATCATCGTCGCTTCTTGGGGATGGCTCATCCTCCGACGATGACCCAGAAGAGTGTGATGCCTTAGAGCATCAGAGCGATTCTATGGTTCCTTTTCCTGGTTTTGTTTCGGGAGAGGAATGAAGGATTTGTCGGGGGATGAAATAATTGAAGTTTATCCGGCGTTTTAATATTAAATTTGGAGTTGTCGGGCTAGAAACAGTGGGCCGAGGAAAACCTGGGCCTGGGCTGCGAATCCCCTCCCCACCTCTCTCTCTTTTCCCCTAGTGGGCCGGCCCACCATATAAAAGGGGTCTCACCCCCCCCAAAAGCCCTAGGGCACCCCCCTTCCTCCCCTAGCAGCCACACCACCCCTCCTCTTCCTCTCCTTGCGTGGTGGCTCAAGATCCACCGCGAAACGCGAAGGAGCAAGCGAGAAGAGGATCCGTGGAGGCGTGGAGGACGAGCAGATTTCCGTTTCGGGAATCGTCGCGCGTTTTTCGTGGGTTCTCAAGGGAGAAATCAAGGTAAAATTCCCAATATTTTACCCCTGTTCTACCTAGGGATTAGGAGTGTATTAGATCTGGTGGTGAGTGATTTAGATGGATCTTGATGGGGGAGAAGGGTAGATGTTCACGTGGTGCTGTTTTTGGAAGGGGAGATTGTGCAGCGCGGATTGTTTCACGTTTTACGTGGCATAGAAGATTTTTCCTGCAACAACCTATAACTAGAAAGTTGTAGATAACGTCGAGATATAGCTTCTGTATTTTTTGCAGAATTTTTGGAGCGTGGGTCTGAGAGTTATAGCTGTTGCAAGATGACGGACAGAATCTGGAAACAGATTTTGTCCACTGTGTTGGACATTTGTTTAGGCATATTTAACAGTGGAATTGAAATTTGTGATCTTCATGAAAGTTGTATATCTCGTCAATATCTAGCTACTGTAATTTTTTTGTATTTTTATGATCTGTATAAAAAAAGATACGAAATTATGAAGAGAGGGTGCTGCTGTTTGACCCGGACAGATTGGGGTTTTTGGCGCTTAAGAAGGGAACGGGGATTAGGAAGCGTGTGTTCGAGTTGTGTGATCATTTGTGATGTCGCTATGTACTGAAATAATACTTGTACAGGTGGCGCCCCTTCTGGACGCATCTAGGTTCGTCATCCACGTTGGTAAAGGCAAGTGGAAGTAGCGGTCTTGCTAAACTATAACTCGCTATTTGTTTCGTCTTCAATATAAACCTTAATTGCAGCACACCTACATGGTTTAACTACTTGTTTATGAGATTACAATATCCTATCCTGCATTGTGATGTGGTTGTTTGGCTTTTGAATCATGAGTAAGAATGAAGAAAGATGTTGTTTGCAAGATGAATTGTGGAGATATTCTATCTCAATGATGTTCGCATTCTATCCATGTTATTTGATGGTATGCAAGCATGTGAATTCAGAGTGGGAAGTTATGAATGTATTTATGCATGAAGCATTAACTGCATAATCATGCATTGAAGTTTGTCGACGCCAACAGGCGCGATCAAGAGTCGGTACAACACCGTGTGTTCCTGAGAAAGGGCACGGTGAGGAGGATCATGGCATAAGCATGTGCACAATCATATGCATTTTACTGAGGTTGTGTGGACTCTATAATGTGGTATTGGACATGAGGAATTTGGTATGCTAGTTTTACTGTGGCTGTGTTATTCGTTAGAAGTTGTTCCGCTTGCTGAGATTACCCGATCTCACCCCTTGTTATTTTGTTGTTTTCAGGTAGTTCTCGCGAGTCGTAAGCTTGAAGGGTGGGCTTAGTAGCACCATCAACCCTCCGGGGTCATCACGAATCACATGGACTAGTGCATTTAATAATTCATTAGCTTGCTGAAATTTTATTAATCATAGACCTGTTGATGTCCTCTTTGGAGCTGTTTTACGTTTATGTTTGTTTTCTGGTTGATTTAGACTTGTTATCTCTAGTATTGATGCTTTTATGTTATTCCTGTTTATAATGGTTATTATGAATCTTGTTGTCGCCTGCTTTGTCCTAATTTTAGGAGAGATGCTGTCGAAATTTTCTTGTAATGACAGTTTAGATTTGTAGGGTGTTACTGATTGGTATCGAGCGGTTTGTAGGTCCTTGGAATGTCTATTTTTAGTGTCATACTATAGGATACAACTAAAATGTGATGTGGAATAACTTAGAAACATGGCCTAGGTTTTAACTAAAATTTTGTCATAGGATAGCAACATTAAAACTTGTGTAAGTGGAATCACTAATTTAAAATTTGACACACATGGATGCACAGTAGAAAAGGGTATGGGTATCGTTGCCTTATGCTTAAAGGTTGAATTTAAGCTTTGTTGTTGAATGCTACTTTTGATGATGTATAATGCTATATTTATGATAGATTTGATTGAGTTGCTTCATTTGTGATAAAGTGTGGTTGTGGTGCCGAAGGGTTTCGGTCACCTTTTGTTTTGTAGTGAGGCTGTGGTTTGACGGTGTAGCCGGGTAGAGTCACCACCGAAGAACTATTAAACCCTCAGAGGGAAAGAGTACTTATCCGTGTCTGTCGTAGATCGGGTAGTGACTGGAGTCAAATAGAAGAGGTTGGTGATGGATTCCTTCGGATGTTCTTTACCGTGCTGACGGTCGGTTTTGGTTGGTTTTCTGGGTATGTGGTTGGTTCGAAACCGAGGAAAATGCTTAGTTTTGAGCACTCGCTGATTTGTCCTTTTGGCGGTTTGTGGTTTTGTCTCCTTTGAGTGAAGACACAGAAGAAGAGTTCTACGTTGCGCGTCTTTTGGTCACAATTTTGCTTTGGCACCTTATTTATTGTGATGGACTGTCGTTGGGAGGAAATTTCTATGGTTGTTGTTTCCCCGATTTTTTTTTAAAAAAAGAAGGGGGTTGGAGTTTCTCCTGTTGCAGATCAAGCTGGATGGAGCTAAGTTTGAATCTTTATCGGAAAATTTTAGTTGGACATTTGGTCTTCCCTTTTGCATCCGTCTTCCTTTGTGGAAAGTGTAGGTTTTGGATTTCTTGAAGAGTTTTGGCTACTATGATTGGACATTTGAGGGTCGAGCTCTCTTGCATTTATGTTTGGATTTTGCTTTTCTCCCTTGCCTGAATAGAAGAAATTTTTATCGGTGTTTGTTCTTGATCTAGAACTGTGTTTGTTTTTTTTAATGTTTGTGATTGCCTCCTATTTGTCAAGGGTAGGTGACCCATGACAGTGTTTAGAAATTTTATGTCTGTGTTACGTAGTATGTAACAATGTGGTTTATGGAATGATGTACTTCTAAGTTAATTTGTGAGTTGAATCAATTAAAATGTAATTGTTATCTTTAGCTTGAGATTAAATAAACTTCTAGTATTGTAGATTGCTCTATAGCGATAATGATTGAATGTGTTAATGTGCATGCTTAGGATTTATTGCATTATTTTAATGTGCCCTTGACCATGGACAATGTTTAAAGCTTTAAATCTTGATGCGTAGTTAGAACATTACGATGATGTAAACTACTGTGAAGGTAATAGAAAATTAGTGGGTTATTTAGAGACATTTTAATATAATGTCGGTAGAACAATTTAATTGTAATGGTGGACTACCGATATTGTTAAAGAAACCATCTTTGGTTGTTTAAAGATGTTCTAATTTAATCGTGTTGGCTAGTGACTTTAACTTGGAAATTGATTAGAGTTGATATTTATGACGTTGCAAACTATTAGTAGATTCGGAAGTATGCAGCTATGCGTTCCAATAATGCTAGTATCGATATCAATTGGGAAGACATAAGTTTTTGCCATTGCCGTAAGAGCTTTGTGATGATTTCACCTATTCAGTTCACTTTAAAAAAGGCTGGAGTATGTCTTGGAGTGGCAATTTTGCTATAACCCGTGTATAGGGTAGCTAAAAAAAATAAAAAAATAAATTTAAATTTAATTTAGCGTTGTTGTTATAAGAGCTTTGGATGGCTTAAATTATTCAATCTATTTTACATAGTTGGAGTATGTTGTGTAGTGACAGTTTGTCATAGCCTATGGATAGGGTAACTAAAAGCAATGTTGTTGTTTTACAATTATGCCAATTATTGATATTGATGACTTAGTAGTGGTGGTAACTGATTAGATTAATTATTGAAAACCTTTGTTAAAATGGTGGAAATTGTAACATGTTGTGATGGAGTGAACCAGGGATAGTTAACATGACGCGTGATTTTGTCCTTAATAAATGTATGTTTTAAACTTCTATTTATGATTGGTGCCTTGTTGAGATAATATTTACTTGTTGAGTCATCTTTTAGGTGAATAAATTTCCATTGTCGAGATGTTGACGCGTATGTGGTATGGAATTTATAGGTTCATCATCTTTGAAAGACTTTTTGAATCACTGCCTTTAAAATTTAGAATATGATGATATATGTTAGGCTGCTCCGTTGGGATCTTGATGAGGTAGTGTTGGTTGGATGTGTTTTTGATAAGCACTGTGAACTTTATTTATAATTGTGGAAAAGGTAATAAGAGTAAGAATTTGTTGTGTAGTTGTTGTTAAATCCTCGATGGGCCTTCTCAATGAGTAAATAGGGAATATTGAAATCTAAATGGTAAGGGTAGTGGAATGCTATAGATGGCGGGAGTTATGCTGAACTTATGTTTAAAAATTCATATGGATTGGTTTGTTTGTTTGATATTTGGGTTGAATACTTTCGGTCAAAGTATTCTTTGTGTCGTGTTTGAGTTTCCCTAAACTTAGAATGATTCTCGCCAAATGTGGGTTAATTTCGAGGCTTAAAACAAGGATAAAAGAATGATTAACCTTGAAGAAATTTGTGGAGATTTTGGAATGTTATTCTATTAAATATCGTCATTCATTCATCTTTGATAAGAAAACTAGCTTAAGTTATGAATGCGACATTTATGCTCAAGGATGTATGCTTTGACTGTGTCCGTAGTTTTCAAGGTCGAAGTTATCGGTTGCATTGTTGATCAAAAGAAGTAGCTAATCCAATGTAAGATTTGGAACTTCATGATCCGGAAATATTTGTATTTCTATTTTGGGCTAGAGTTGTGTTGTGGTGTGAGGTGTTTGACGCTTTTGTTTAAGAGACGATTCTTCCGGTTGTGACATGAATGATATTCGTGGTTGAAACAATTTTTCTGTTGGGAAGTGAGTTTGGTTCCTTTTTAAGGAAAAAGAGATGGTGGTTGTGTGGAAGCATTTAATTCCTTGATCGGTTTTTTTCGAATGGCTTGGCCTTGGATAAAAGTGAGATGATTTGTTTTGGTAAAAGTGAAATGCATTTGCGAGAAGACTTTCGCGGTGTTTCTCTTTTGAATAGAGCTTCTCCCAAGAAAATTTTTTTGGTGGTTTTGGTTCTATGGAGTTCCTCTTCCAAGTTGAGTTCCGTGTATGTGAATTTCAGCCTTTTGGTTTAAAGGTGGTGATTGTCGTTCGTTGTGTTAGTGAGAATTAAGATTTCTTTTACGTTCAAGCTTGGGGTAAGAAAATGAATGTTTATGTTATGGTTGAGTATATTCAAGGATTGTACTTCTTGCCCTGGTCCTTGGGTGGAAGAATGTGAAGGCGAAACCTTCTTACAAGGGAAAACTAGTGTGGGTCGCTGATCGTAAGTAGTTTAAAAGTGAAGAGTAAAGGAAGGTTGTGTATGACTCAATTCAAACCTTTTTTGGAGACTTGTTTTCAGTGATGTGTTCCTCGGTGGGGTTGCTTAATTTAGTAGTGGACAACTTGGAAGTTGCAGGTAATTACATTAATTTTTGGAACTTTTGTCGCTGGTTCGAGCGAGTTTGTGTCAACCGTAGTGATTGTGTTCGGTTGTTATTGTTTCATGGATTTACGGACCCTGGTTGTAAAGTAGGCTATCTCTGTCATTGGTAAGGGTGGATATTGGTTCTTTTTGTAAAAGATCAATCACTTGTAGGAGATAGGAGTTTGTGTTTGGGTTGATGTAGAGACTTACCTAGAGCGTCGTCCAGAATGCGACGAACTGTGGTAGAGGAGTTGAGATTGGAATGCGGAGTTTCGCGATCGGGTTGAAGAGAGAAGTGGGAGTTGAGATTCCAGATCGATACCAGATTCACCTAATAGGTGTCCTTTATTTAATAGGGGAATAGTTCGTGTTAGTGTCCAATGAAAGATTTGTGGACCAATTAGTCTGAGCGGGATGCAACTTGGGAACTTGAGGACCAGATACGGAAGAAGTATCCTACACTCTTTGAGGATGCTGAAGGTAAAGTGTTGATTACCATTTTGCCTTCCTTTTTTAAGGTTCCGTAGCAAAGAGGAGTAGATTCGGGACTAATCCTTTTAAAGAGGGAGAATGTGATGCCTTAGAGCGTCAGAGCGATTCTAGGTTCCTTTTCCTGGTTTTGTTTCGGAGAGGAATGAAGGATTTGTCGGGGATGAAATAATTGAAGTTTATCCGGCGTTTAATATTAAATTTGAGTTGTCGGGCTAGAAACAGTGGGCCGAGGAAAACCTGGGCTGGCTGCTAATCCTCCCCACCTCTCTCTTTTCCCTAGTGGGCGGCCCACCATATAAAAGGGGTGTCACCCCCCCCAAAAGCCCTAGGGCACCCCCCTTCCTCCACTAGCAGCCACACCACCCCTCCTCTACCTACCCCTGCTTGGTTGCTCAAGATCATCCGCGAAACGCGAAGGAGCAAGCGAGAAGAGGATCCGTGGAGGCGTGGAGGACGAGCAGATTTCCGTTTCGGGAATCGTCGCGCGTTTTTCGTGGGTTCTCAAGGGAGAAATCAAGGTAAAATTCCCAATCTTTTACCCCTGTTCTACCTAGGGATTAGGAGTGTATTAGATCTGGTGGTGAGTGATTTAGATGGATCTTGATGGGGGAGAAGGGTAGATGTTCACGTGGTGCTGTTTTTGGAAGGGGAGATTGTGCAGCTGGATTGTTTCACGTTTTACGTGGCATAGACGATTTTTCCTGCAAAACCTATAACTAGAAAGCTATAGATAACGTCGAGATCTAGCTTCTGTATTTTTTTCAGAATTTTTGGGGCGTGGGTCTGAGAGTTATAGCTGTTGCAAGAAGACGGACAGAATCTGGAAACAGATTTTGTCCACTGTGTTGGACGTTTGTTTAGGCATATTTAACAGTGGAATTGAAATTTGTGATCTTCATGAAAGTTGTAGATCTCGTCAATATCTAGCTACTGTAATTTTTTTGTATGTTTATGATCTGTATAAAAAAAGATACGAAATTGTGAAGAGAGGGTGCTGCTGTTTGACCCGGACAGATTGGGGTTTTTGGCGCTTAAGAAGGGAACGGGGATTAGGAAGCGTGTGTTCGAGTTGTGTGATCATTTGTGATATCGCTATGTACTGAAATAATACTTGTACAGGTGGCGCCCCTTCTGGACGCATCTAGGTTCGTCATCCACGTTGGTAAAGGCAAGTGGAAGTAGTGGTCTTGCTAAACTATAACTCGCTATTTGTTTCGTCTTCAATATAAACCTTAATTGCAGCACACCTACATGGTTTAACTACTTGTTTATGAGATTACAATATCCTATCCTGCATTGTGATGTGGTTGTTTGGCTTTTGAATCATGAGTAAGAATGAAGAAAGATGTTGTTTGCAAGATGAATTGTGGAGATATTCTATCTCAATGATGTTCACATTCTATCCATGTTATTTGATGGTATGCAAGCATGTGAATTCAGAGTGGGAAGTTATGAATGTATTTATGCATGAAGCATTAACTGCATAATCATGCATTGGAAGTTTGTCGACGCCAAAGGCGCGATCAGACGTACAACACCGTGTGTTCCCGAGAAAGGGCACGGTGAGGAGGATCATGGCATAAGCATGTGCACAATCATATGCATTTTACTGAGGTTGTGTGGACTCTATAATGTGGTATTGGACATGAGGAATTTGGTATGCTAGTTTTACTGTGGCTGTGTTATTCGTTAGAAGTTGTTCCGCTTGCTGAGATTACCCAATCTCACCCCTTGTTATTTTGTTGTTTTCAGGTAGTTCTCGCGAGTCGTAAGCTTGAAGGGTGGGCTTAGTAGCACCATCAACCCTCCGGGGTCATCACGAATCACATGGACTAGTGCATTTAATAATTCATTAGCTTGCTGAAATTTTATTAATCATAGACCTGTTGATGTCCTCTTTGGAGCTGTTTTACGTTTATGTTTGTTTTCTGGTTGATTTAGACTTGTTATCTCTAGTATTGATGCTTTTATGTTATTCCTGTTTATAATGGTTATTATGAATCTTGTTGTCGCTTCCGTTTTGTCCTAATTTTAGGAGAGATGCTGTCGAAATTTTCTTGTACGACAGTTTAGATTTGTAGGGTGTTACAAAGAGACACCGGTGCCCCAATGGGTGAAGGGGGGGATGGTGTCCTCCTCCTCGTCGTCGTCGTCCTCCTTGTCGTCCTCCTCCTTCTCATCGTCGTCGTCGTCATCCTCCTCCTCCTCCTCCCCCTCCTTAAGGGGCTCAGGTGCCGGCGCTTCCGGCGGCGGTGATGGCGGTAACTGATCCACATACTTTGACTCGACAATACTGTCGGAGCTGTAGGGAGAAGGTGGACGAGGCGGCGGCGATGCCATGAGAGCTAGCGCGTGAAGAAGAGAAGCTGAGATTGCGCATGAGGTTGCAGGCGAGAGACGGCCGGCCGATTAGTTAAAAATGTGGCATCGAAACACGAAGAGTCACGTTCTTAATTATCGGTTGACGAAGGGGTTTGAATATTATCTGTGTCGGTTCTATATAGAAGACGACTGTGATTATATTATCATAGTCGGGTTCTATATAGAACCGACACAGATAATATTCAAACTGTGTCGGTTCCAGATAAAACCGACAGTGATAAATAATATCACAATCGGTTTTTATGTAGAACCGATTGTGATTAAGTAGCTAATATCACAATCGGTGTTTTCTAAGAACCG
Organism: Rhipidocladum racemiflorum; assembly: GCA_036346355.1. Lineage (NCBI taxonomy): Eukaryota > Viridiplantae > Streptophyta > Magnoliopsida > Poales > Poaceae > Rhipidocladum > Rhipidocladum racemiflorum. The sequence continues at coordinate 41,597,433 of CM070591.1, forward strand.
ATTGTGATAATCCTCACTAGGTTTTATATATTCCCTCGGGATGAACTCTCCTCTGTTGTAGTTCTGTTGCCAAAAAAAAACCGTCGCCACCCCGAAAAACACAACATATTCTTATTTAAAGAATTTTTTTTTTAAATAATATTATTTTAATCAAAATTTACAGAAAATAATATACCGAAAAAGAAAATAGCAAAACTACCCCCCTGTGTCCATTTGAATTGGCGACAGGGTCCTGTCGCCATTTCAATTTGCGACAGGAGCTCCTGTCGCCAGTTCAAATGGCGACAGGGGGCAAAACCGGAATTTCCTCCGTCCTGTCGCCAAATGGAATGGCGACAGCATTCAATACCTCATGCGCGAGGCTCCTGTCGCCAAATGGAATGGCGACAGGAGCCATTTACCCGTTCGGCGACGGCCGAACTCGCCATTTGCACGCGCAGAGAGGGAGAGCGAGAGAAAAGAGAGAGGGAGAGGGAGAAGAGAAAAGAAAGAGAGGGAGAGGAAGAAGAGAAAGAGGAGGAGAGGGAGGAGAGGGAGGAAGGAGAGGGAGAGGAGGAAGAAGAAGATCGCGTCTGCAGGTAAATTTTTTTTCTTTCTTGTATGTTTCGTTTAATTTAGTGACTAGATTGATTAATTATTGATTTAGCGAGTAGTATTGTCATGTTTTCGCGACTTAGTGACTTAGCAAAAATTTAGCGATTAGCGTTGTTTTCGAATTAGCGACTTAGCGTTGTTTTCGCGATATAGGAAGAAATGTCCATGCTACTTAGCGTTAGTTTAGCGACTTAGCGATGTTTTCGCGATATAGGAACAAACCTCCCGCCGCGCCGGCCCTGCTCGCTTCGCTCACCTCGGCCACGACCGCCTTTGGCCCCGTTGGCCGTGTTTGCCGCGCTTGCCTTGGCCTTGCTCGCCTAGTTTAGCGACTTCGCGATGTTTTCGCGATATAGGAATGTGACACCTCGGAGTGTCGTATCCTTAATTTTTGAACATGATAAGGTTAAATACAGTATGAGATGTGGAAATAAGGTTAAAATCATAAGGATCGGGGGTTAATAACGTTTCCGGGCCGTTTCCGGGCCGTTTTCGGGGTTTTGGGCCTTCCCGGAGGAGTTTTGGGCCTTGGTGGGCTTTGGTGGGATGGATTAGGACTCCGTAACGGACTAGGATTGGGTTGAGGGCTGGTAAAAGGGGCTGCCCAGCCCCTTGCGCCCCACATCCCCATATTGCGCCCCCACCTTACCCACTTGCGCCTCTCCTCCTCCTCCCCTCCCTAAGCCCTAGCCCCCATAACCGTGCGCATCCCCCTCCCTTTCCTCCACCTCCACACCACCTCCCCTCCACCCCTTGCTGCCCTAGGGTGGTCTCCCCACCCCTGCACCTCGCGGAGTCATCCCGTGGAGCGAGGAGCGAGGAGCAAGGAGCGAGGAGCGAGGAACGTGGAGCGAGGAGCGATTCGCGAGGAGATTCGCGGAGATTGATGGGAGTTTTGCGCTTCGGGCAAAGGTGGTGTGACCCCGGAAGTTCCCTCTTCTTCCCGCCAATCCGTTGCACGTGGTTGAGGCAAGTGTGTTGTGATGGATAGCGAGTTGTAGGTTGCATGTTGTGATTAGATGGAATTGTTTACATGATATATGTTCACTTGCCATGTGTTAATAATTGATATGATATGATGAGCATGTTTAACATATTATGATGCCATGTGTTAATATGTGAATTGAATATGATAATTGGCATGGTTGCATGCATGTCATGAGATAGGGCGAGGGCGGTGAGAAAGTCTTAACTAGTCCGGCAAGGTCGGTGAGGAAGTTATGACTAATCCGGAACGCCATTGAGTAAGTCCTATGTCGTGATTCCATCCACGTGGTGGTTGGAAGCGAGTAGGCACCCTCCATCTTCGGGATGGAAGGGAGGAAAGGGTGCACACCGACGGGTGTGTACTTCCCATACCGGTATGAGGTTCCAGAGGGTCGGAGCAATGCATTACATCGCATACAAATTGATGATGATATTGACAAGTATTCATGAATGAGATGTTATACATGATGAACGATGTTATTTACTTTTTGTTATGCTGGTTGTCCATTGCCGTATGCTTGCTGAGGTTTCGAACTCACCCTTGTGTTTTCTTGTTGTTTTTAGGTACCATGAGAACGGCATGCGGGAAAGGGGAATAGTCACACGCTCACACGTTGCTTCACCTTAATGTTTCCCCAAGTCAATTCATTTAGTTGGATAATAAATTGCGTGTGATGGCCTTTAAATTAAGTCTTAGCTTGGTTAATGAGAGTTCTATTGTTTGTTTGACACTTGGAACTTTAAGAGCTTGATGTTAGTCTTTTATTGTCGTTAAGACTCTATTTATTGCTGTTTTAGATGTTTCTCTTATTGCCATATAATGCCATATTATTGCTGCTCCTTAAATTCATGATAAAACAAAGGAGGTGCTGCCGAAATCTCGGTTTTTAGTCTATGCACCTTTGCTGGAATTTGATGTTAAATGTGGTATTTAGATGTTGTTTAGCTTATGTTTGGTAACATTCAGGCATAGTAAATGCCGGGGTGTTACAGTTGGTATCAGAGCGGGCTGTAGGTCCTTGGAATGTGAATTTTTAGTGTCATGCTATAGGGTACAACTAAAATGTGATGTGGAATAACTTAGAAACATGGCTTAGGTTCTAACTAAAACCTTGTTATAGGATAGCAACGTTAAAACTTGTAAAAGTGGTATAACTAATCTAAAATCGACACACTTGGTTGCACAAGAGGGATGGGTTTTGGTTCATCAATGCATCGCGCTTGATTATGTGATAAGGAATATGCTTATGATAATGTTTGATCTATGATCTTGATTGTGTGCTTTGGTGTTTGGGTGGTTGTCTGCTCTAGCAGCCATGCCGAGGGTAGAGGCCGTGGGACGCCGTGGTCGTGGAGGCCAGGCGAGGCTCCCAGGAGTTGAGGAGTCTGTTGATGAGGGTAGCGCCGCTTAATGCTCGTGGGCCAGCTCAGGAGGAGCTTCCAACTGTGCGGTCAGGGGCGGGGGTGCCCGCCGCCAATGAAGATTTAGTCCAGGCTCTGCAGAGGGAGATTCAGGAGCTGCGCCAGCCAGCTAGCCATGGCAGCCCCCGCTGTTGTGCCTCCCTCGCAAAGTGGCCCCCGTTGTTGCCCTCGCTGCACCGGAGCCGAGGATGAGTCTCCGGGAGTGGATGTCCCTCCGCCTTGACACTTTCGATGGAGCAGCACGCCGATCCGGTCTGCAGATTGGCTGCGGTACATGGAGAGGCGCTTTGAGGTCCTAGAGTTGACCTCGGTTCAGAGGACTCGCTTTGTGGCTTTTCACCAAGGGCCAAGCCGATATTCGGTGGGAGGGGGTTCTCGCCGCTAGAACCCCGATCTGGGTTCACCACCTGGGAGGACTTTGTGGCTCGCCTCCGAGCCAAGTTCCACCTGCAGTCTTTCCTTGAGAGGATGGAGCTTACTCGACCACTCTTTCCCAGGAAAGAGGTCGGTGGTGAGTATGAGAAGGAGTTCAACAGCGTGGTGCGCTTACGTCTGTGTGGCGGTAAACGATTGGGAGAAAGCTAGGAGGTTCCGTAGGGGCCTCAACCAGGAGTTCAGAGTTGTCATGGGGGCGATCGCCCTCGTGACTTCGCTCTGTGGTGGAGCAAGCGAAGGGCATGGAGCTCGAGTTGGAGCTCTCCGGGACAAGCGTAACCCGGGAGGTTCAGGGGTTCCTGCGGCACAGGCGGGCCGAAGAGGACCTTTGGTGGAGGAGGTGGGTCCTCTCGGGCCCCACCTTCAAGAAGTTCAAGGGAGGACAGGGCTCCTCCTCGTGGGCTAAGATGGGGTCGCCCGATCGTCTTCTTCGCGAGCGGTTGTTCGGCCCCGTGCCCGGCAGGGCATGAAGTGCTTCAAGTGCGGTGGCGAGCACCGTGCTTCAGAGTGTGGTTGGGTGGGAGTTGCAACCACTGTGGGCAAGCCCGGCCATATGGGGCGAGTCTCGGATGAACCCCAGTAGCATCATCAAGTGGGAGACGGTGCCTTCTCCTCCCACTCCAAATGGCGTCTTCTAGAGGATCGGTGCACATGATGGCTGCTCTGTTTCTCAGCCACCCTTTGCGTGGCGCCACCGGGCGCATCTTGGTGCCCGCAGCCGTCTGCTCCTCCTCGCTTGCCTCCTCCGCCCCAACCTTGATGGGGCATCACCGAGTCGGGCTCCTTCTCGTCGGCCGCCACCAGGAGTGTACGCTTTGCCGACCGCCGAGTCACCGGGCATCCAGAGGTGGTTTCGTGTACTCGCTCGTGGATTCCGTTGATGCCTTTGTTCTATTTGATTCGGAGCATCCTATTCTTTTGTGTCGACGGAGTTTGCTAGTAGAGCTAAGTTTGTAGTTCAGCGGATTTCTGAGTCTGTGCTAGTCAGTTCCCCTGGGGGTTTGATTGCTAGTTCTTTGGTTTGCCCTGGTTGCACCATTGCCATTGATGATGAGGTTTTCTTTGCCAATCTCATGGTGATCCAGTTGGCTCCTTTTGATGTCATTTTGGGCATGGACTGGCTGCATCGATGCACTGCTAAGATCTGTTGTTTCGGAAGACGCTTGTTGCCTTGCAGGCCGTCCGGGAAGAGTTGACCTTTCAGGGTGGTATACCCTCCGGCCTCCGTCTTTGCTTTGACTAGTTTGTTTTCTGGTCGGCGTTTGAGGCTGTTGGGTTTCCTCATGACTTTGTCTCGAGAAACCATCTTCCTCGATTCCCATTGAGGAGATTTCTGTAGTGAAGGAGTTCGTTGATGTGTTCCCCGACGAGTTGCCTGGTCTACCTCCCGTGAGGAATGTGGAGTTTCAGATTGATCTTGCTCCGGCACTCGACCTATTTCTATCTCTCCATACCGCTTAGCTTGACCTTTTCAAGACGAGTTGAAGAAGCAGTTGGAGGATCTGTTGGCCAAGGGCTTCATTCGGCGTAGCGTATCGCCATGGGGAGCACCCGTCCTCTTCGTCTCGAAGAAGGATGGAAGTTGGCGTATGTGCATTGATTATCGTGCTCTTAATCAAGTGATACCAAGAACAAGTATCCTTTGCCTCGCATCGAGGATCTGTTTGACCAAGCGAAGGAGCAAAGGTGTTCTCCAAGATTGATCTTGATCGGGGTATAATCAGATCCGTGTGAGGGAGCAGTGACATTGAGAAGATCGCTTTCTCCACTAGGTATGGGCATTATGAATTTAAAGTTATGTCTTTTGGACTAACTAATGCTCCTCTGTCTTTATGGAGGCGATGAACAGTATGCTACACAAGTACCTTGATGAGTTTGTGGTAGTGTTCATCGATGACATTCTCGATTTACTCTAAATCGTAAGAGGAGCATGAGCGACACTTGAGGCTTGTGCCGAGTACCTCGAGGAGAATCAATTCTTTGCTAAGCTGAAAAAGTGCGAGTTCGGATTTGAAGTGGGTTTTCTTGGCCACATCATCAATCCAGAGGGCATATCTATAGATCCTAGCAAAGTCTCATAGCTTTTGGATTGGAAGAGGCCTTCCAATGTCAAAGAGGTGCGTAGCTTCCTTGGGTTGGCTGGCTACTATCGGCGTTTTGTGCAGGATTTCTCTATCATTGCCAAGCCACTTTCACAACCGACTCGAAGGGGATGAAGTTCCAAAGGATCTGCAGAGTGTGAGCACAGCCTGCACTTTGAAGGAGAAGTTAGTGGATCGCTCTCGTTCTTACCCTTCCCGAACCGGGAAGCGCTTCACTGCTTATTACGATGCTTCTCGGTTGGGACTTGATTGTGTGCTCATGCAAAATGGCAAGGTGATTGCTTATGCTTCGAGGCAGCTGAAAAAGCATGAGCGTAACTATCCCACCCATGATCTTGAGCTAGCCGCCGTGGTGTTTGCATTGAAGATATGGAGGCATTATTTGTACAAATGTAATCTTGTGATATTTTTATCGATCACAAGAGCCTCAAGTACATCTTTACTCGTAAAGATTTGAACTTGAGGCAGAGGAGGTGGCTAGAATTGATAAAGGATTATGACCTCACTATCCAGTATCATCCGGGAAGGCAAATGTGGTGGCCGACGCTCTCGCAAGACAATGCCCCTGTTGTTGATTGTCTTGTTGCTGATTTTGAGCGCTTGGGAGTCTCCCATCGCTTATGCGGGGACCGTGCAAGCTGAAACTCAATTGATTCTTGAGTCACGATTCCCGAGCTGCAGCGGGAGGCACAAAGAAGATGATCGCTTGCTCCAGCAGTGAGGAAACGCTTGAGGATGGCAAGTCGGAGACTTTACCGTTGATGATGCGGGAGTTTTGAGGTTTCAGGGGCCGTCAGGCGTGCCCGTAAATCTCAAGTGAAAGAAGACATTCGAGAGAAGCTCATCGCACTCAGACACGGTCCATCTGGAGAGACCAAGATGTACAGGACTTGAAGAAGAATTTACGGTGGAAAAGGATGAGAGTGGATATTGCCAAGTATGTGGCGTCTTGTGGGATCTGTCGGAAGATCAAAGTCGAGCATAAGCGCCCCAGCGTCTGTTGCAGCCCTTGGAGGTTCTCGTGTGGCCATGGGATGACATCTCCATGGATTTCGTGGTTGGTCTACCTCGTTCTCCACGAGGAAGGATGCTGTTTGGGTTGTGGTGGACCGTCTCGGCAAGTCTGCGCATTTCATTCCCATCCGCACGACCAATTCAATGAGCGAGTTGGCTCCCATCTATGTGCGGGAGATTGTGAGATTGCATGGTGTACCCAAGACCATTATCTCTGATCGGGATGCGAAGTTCGTCTCCAAGTTCTCGGGAGAGTTTGCAGAGTGCTTTGGGTACGCGGCTTTGCCTTAGTACCGCCACCCTCAGACAGATGGGCGAGCTGGCGTACCATCCAAACTTTGGAGGACATGCTCAGGGCCTGTGTGATGGCTTGGAAGGGTAGCTGGAAGACCATTTGCCCCTTGCAGAGTTTGCTTACAATAACAGCTACCATTCCAAAGATCCGGCCGCTCCTTATGAGGTAATCGTATGGTCGGAAGTGCAGATCGCCACTTTGTTGGGATCTTGTGGGCGAGAGAGCTATTCTTGGGCCGGATTGGGTTCAGCAGATCGTTAATCGCGTGTCGGAGGTTCGGCAAAACCTTCTCGCAAAGACAGAGCGCATGTAAGAGCTATGCCGATGTGAGGCGGCGAGACTTGGAGTTTGAGGTGGGTGATAGCGTACTCTTGCGAGTATCTCCCACCAAGGGTGTGGTGCGTTTTGGCACCAAAGGAAAGCTCACCCAAGGTATGTTGGGCCTTTTCCTATCCTCGCCGAAGTTGGCAGGTTGGCCTATCGCCTAGAGCTACCGGAATCCATGCAAGGTGTGCATGATGTGTTCCATGTCTCGATGTTGAAGAAATACTTGCACGATCCGGAGTTGGTGGTTCCATTGGAACCATTAGTGCTTGAGCAGGACCTCACCTTCGAGTCCCGTCCTGTGGAAATTCTGGGGACTTCGGAACGAGTGATGAAGAACAGGACGCTTAAGTTTGTCAAGGTCCTGTGGTCACATCAGACCGAGAGAGAAGCGACTAGGGAGCTGGAGTCTCGCATGCGCGAGAAGTATCCCGAACTTTTCGCCTCAGGTGTGTGATGTGAAAATCTGGCTGTCTTTGGTTTTGCTGGGTTTCGTGATTGGTGCGTTTAGATTCGAGGTCGAATCCCGTTGAAGGGGGGAAGAATGTGACACCTCGGAGTGTCGTATCCTTAATTTTTGAACATGATAAGGTTAAATACAGTATGAGATGTGGAAATAAGGTTAAAATCATAAGGATCGGGGGTTAATAACGTTTCCGGGCCGTTTTCGGGGTTTTGGGCCTTCCCGGAGGAGTTTTGGGCCTTGGTGGGCTTTGGTGGGATGGATTAGGACTCCGTAACGGACTAGGATTGGGTTGAGGGCTGGTAAAAGGGGCTCCCCCAGCCCCCTTGCGCCCCCACATCCCCATATTGCGCCCCCACCTTCCCCTCTTGCGCCCCTCTCCTCCCTCCCCCTCCCCTAAGCCCTAGCCCCCATAACCGTGCGCATCCCCCTCCCTTTCCTCCACCTCCACACCACCTCCCCTCCACCCCTTGCTGCCCTAGGGTGGTCTCCCCACCCCTGCACCTCGCGGAGTCATCCCGTGGAGCGAGGAGCGAGGAGCAAGGAGCGAGGAGCGAGGAACGTGGAGCGAGGAGCGATTCGCGAGGAGATTCGCGGAGATTGATTGGAGTTTTGCGCTTCGGGCAAAGGTGGTGTGACCCCGGAAGTTCCCTCTTCTTCCCGCCAATCCGTTGCACGTGGTTGAGGCAAGTGTGTTGTGATGGATAGCGAGTTGTAGGTTGCATGTTGTGATTAGATGGAATTGTTTACATGATATATGTTCACTTGCCATGTGTTAATAATTGATATGATATGATGAGCATGTTTAACATATTATGATGCCATGTGTTAATATGTGAATTGAATATGATAATTGGCATGGTTGCATGCATGTCATGAGATAGGGCGAGGGCGGTGAGAAAGTCTTAACTAGTCCGGCAAGGTCGGTGAGGAAGTTATGACTAATCCGGAACGCCATTGAGTAAGTCCTATGTCGTGATTCCATCCACGTGGTGGTTGGAAGCGAGTAGGCACCCTCCATCTTCGGGATGGAAGGGAGGAAAGGGTGCACACCGACGGGTGTGTACTTCCCATACTGGTATGAGGTTCCAGAGGGTCAGGAGCAATGCATTACATCGCATACAAATTGATGATGATATTGACAAGTATTCATGAATGAGATGTTATACATGATGAAAGATGTTATTGACTTGTTGTTATGCTTGTTGTCCATTGCAGTATGCTTGCCGAAGTTTTCGAACTCACCCTTGTGTTTTCTTGTTGTTTTTAGGTACCATGAGAACGGCATGCGGGAAAGGGGAATAGTCACACGCTCACACGTTGCTTCACCTTAATGTTTCCCCAAGTCAATTCATTTAGTTGGATAATAAATTGCGTGTGATGGCCTTTAAATTAAGTCTTAGCTTGGTTAATGAGAGTTCTATTGTTTGTTTGACACTTGGAACTTTAAGAGCTTGATGTTAGTCTTTTATTGTCGTTAAGACTCTATTTATTGCTGTTTTAGATGTTTCTCTTATTGCCATATAATGCCATATTATTGCTGCTCCTTAAATTCATGATAAAACAAAGGAGGTGCTGCCGAAATCTCGGTTTTTAGTCTATGCACCTTTGCTGGAATTTGATGTTAAATGTGGTATTTAGATGTTGTTTAGCTTATGTTTGGTAACATTCAGGCATAGTAAATGCCGGGGTGTTACAAGGAACAAACCTCCCGCCGCGCCGGCCCTGCTCGCTGTGCTCACCTCGGCCACGACCGCCTTTGGCCCCGTTGGCCGTGTTTGCCGCGCTTGCCTCGGCCTTGCTCGCCTCAGCCCCGTCGGCTGTATCACACTTGTCTTGGCTCACCGGCCGGCCGCACGAGCTTGCCTCGACGCTTTGCACGGCGATGATTGCATGGGCCGGGAAAATGCCATGAACAATTTCCTAAAAAATAGGTAAAAATTATGATTTTGCCTTTCCTTCTTTCCTAAATTTTAGAAATCAGTAAATAAATTCAGAAAATTGGTATTAAAGACTGAAAAATAGTTTTTTCACATATCGAAAGTCTATACGTAGCATAAGTACATTGTCTAAAAGGTTTGTGTCGTACACAGTAAGAATTTCATGAAATGTTTGACAGGTATGGATGAACGAGTGCAGTTTACAATATATTACGGAGAGGGAATTCCGAACATGGGTGTGGAAGGGGTGGAACTAAGTCATTTCCCAAGTGTCGTAGTTGGTCTGTCACGTCCAGCGGAGCGTTCATGGAGCACAGTTAGAAGATGGTTATACCAAATATTCTCGTTGGACCGTGAGTTGCATGGTGTGAAGCTGCACGGAGTAGGGTGTCGGAGACGGAACTGTACGTACTGGGAGTTAGTTGAAATTACAGGTCCGAAATCATGGAGTTCGTATGTCAGAGCAGCGATTGAGAGAGGATGGCCATTAGTGTTGTTGGCGCAAGCATTTGAGAAAGCAGAGGGCATCCGTGAGGAACAGCAGGAGGTTGTTGGTGACGAAGAGGAGGAAGTTGGGGAGAGCAGCCAAGCAAGAGAATACTCAGTGAGGCATGATGTTAGTTCGGCTCAGGAGGCAGTGCAAGGTGAGGAAGTTGGTGTTCCAATGGAAGACGTGCAGGAACCAATGGGTGTGGCAGACGAGGGAGAACATATTGAATCGCTGGTGATATCAATGGACGCAGAGAGCCGGGACTACGAGGATTTAAGTAACGATGAAGAGGATGAAGAGCCTTTCCCCGCGGAGTGGGATGAGTGTCGGTTCGACAGACTGATGGTCAACGAGGGTGAAGATGTCCAATGGGGGTACGATCAGAATGAGGTGCGGCAAGATGCAATTTACAAGGATAAATGTGAGGTGCAGGAAGCAGTGACAGCATGGGCAGTGTCGCTGCGTAGACCCTTCTGAGTCAGATCAGCGGGTGTATGATGTCAGATGCAAGATGGAAGGTTGCACATGGCGTGTCCATGCTTACCAACCTAAGTGGGACACAATTTGGAAGTGTTCTATAGTAGTGCCGCATGCATGTGTCTTGTGAGTCTACACAATCGCATAGAAATATATCTTCCGGCTTTGTTGCCAATGTAATGTACGGGAGATTGTGGGCAACCTGGATTTAGAGCCACGTGCCATCATACTTGCAATAGAGCAGAGGTATCAAGACACGATAAGCTATGCGAAGGCATGGAGAGCGGCGAAGGCATTGGAAGCAAGGTTTGGCACGTCACGAAGACTCCTATCGAGAAATCCGCCAGGGTTGCTTGGTGATCAAGGAAAGGAATCTTTGGGACTTATGTCGATATTTTCGAGCAACCTTCACAGCGTTTCCCTGGGAAGATGTTGCTCAGCGGGCATTCTTTGCTTTGGTGCGTGTATCAACGCATTCGAGACATTGCCGTCCGTTGTTATGCGTGGATGGGACTTTTTCGACCGGGAAGTACAAAGGCCGGATATTGATCGCCATAGGGGTCGATGGCAATAATCGAGTTCTTCCCGCTGCGCCGCATTCGTAGAGGGTGAGAACACCGATAGTTGGCTATGGTTTCTAAGGAACGTGAAAGCCGGGTCGTGGAACAGCGGCCTGGTGTGTGTGTCATACATGATCGGCATCCCGGTTGCTAAAGGCGATCGTGCAATTGCAGCAAGGTGAAGATGAGACACATCCATGGCCTGATTTGCGTAGTAGGTGGTGTAAGCGGCACATGGGCGCCAATTTTACAAGCGATTCAGGAACAAAGAGCCGACAAAGCTTTTAAGAGGTGTGCGACCAGAATCAGGAAAGAAAATTTGAGAGACTATGGAAGAAGTTGGGCGAGCTAACGTCAAGGCATACAAATGAGGCAGAAGAAGCCAACAGCTTTCCGCAGGGAGGCCCCAGAGCACTTGCAGAGTTACCAACGGACCCTCCACACTGGTTCGGAGGAATGGAAGGGCTATGAAATCCTTCTCCGAATGGATAGAGCATGAGCCTAAGGAGAAATGGGCTCGGCTTTATGACACCGATGGCGCTGTGTATGGGGTCATGACGACAAACTTGGTGAGGTTTACAATTGGGTCATGCGGGGTTGAGGCCACTTCCCTGGTTGCTATAGTGGAGGGTGTTCTTAGTGGCATAACGAAGTACTTTGTGGATCGCTATGCTATGGACGTCTCACGCATGAATGCACAAGATGTGAAGTACTCCGAGATGATTTGTACGTACATGGAGGAAAAGGGCAAGAAGGGGGAGATGCATAGAGCATTGAAGATGGGCACGAGGGAGCTCCGATTTGAGGTACTATGTAAAGATAAATCAGGGCGTGGGACAAACCGGCGGAGAGTTACACATGAATGCACCATGCATAGACAAACATGTGCATGCACCTGCAACAAGCCTCGTCTGTTACACAGGCCATGCGCACATGTCATGGCGGCCTGCTCAACGATCCGAATGGATCCAGGTATATTCTTGTCTCATTTCTTCAACAAGGAAGAAGTGATGGCAACCTGGAGTGGGGAAATGTACGGTTTTCGAGTGGTGGGTTTATTCACGGAGCATCATACCTGGGAGGCGACACGGTGGGTTCCGGATTTAAGTAGGCTGAAGGGTGTTGGGCGACGGCAGACAAGGCGTATAAGGAACGATATGGATGCAGCGGAAAGTGGACGTCGTGTGAAGAAATGTTCAGTTTGCAAGGAGACAGGCCACACTTTCAAGTATTGTCCCACGGTTCAGAGGCAGTAAAATTGTTGTACGTCGTTTATGTATGGAGTTTCCAATTAAATTGTTGTACGTCGTTTATGTATGAACTTTACAATTAAATTGTTGTACGTTATTAATGTATGGACTTTCCAATTGAATTGTTGTTCGTCGTTTATGTATGTACTTACTATTAAATTGTTGTACTTCAAATTTATTATGGAATGATTGTTTGCACTTTCTTTATGTAATTGTTGTGTTCAATTTGTAACGATATGTTCTTCTATTTTCCTATTGTCGGGTTACACATTGCAGGTATGGCGTACGAGTTGCTTGACCCGGTGATAGATGCGACTCACCGGAGCCACTTGGCCACCGCGCCGCCGCAGACGGGGCATCTACCTCTTGAGCTTGGCGCCTCTACGCTACGCACCCCATGAGAGCATGGAGGATTGACCCGCGATGGCTTCCGAGGTTAGTACACTAATCACAGGGTTATATAAGTTCAATGCACTGTCATCTATGTGTGCAGGCAGCGTACTTACAATATTTTCATGTAGGTTGAGGGCAGCGGGGTTGCTTCCATTAGCCAGGATGGTGGAGGCTACCGTCGCTGACGCCCAGGACCAGCGAGGTTCCTCCAGGAGGTTCCCGTACGACCGGTCCTTACTGACCGCTTTGGTGGACCGGAGTTTAGGGCCGGTGGGCAAGAGAGCAACCAATCGGTGAGTTCCATGCAACATGCTAATGTTACGCAGTTACGCAGTCACAAAGTAGTAATTCTAAACTGCTTCCTCGCATACAGGACTCCAAGAAGAAACTTGCAAAATGGATAAAGTCAAAGGAGAAACCTCCTCAAGGGCCCGCACCCGAAAGCCCCGAATTTTGCGATCACGACCTGGAAGCAGTCGTTGATACCTGCCAAGGGGATCTAGCGGACCGGAGATTCTACCGGTGCCCCTTGGCCGAGGATGAATGGTGCGCCTACTTCAACTGGGTGGATCCGGAGAAGTACCACCCACATCTCAAACTTCCCATATGGGATAACTGGGGGGAGCAACCCTCTCCGTGGTGCTACTTCCGCCCCGAAAAGCCAGACCCCGAGTACGCCCAAGGTATTTTGCAACGACCACAGCATACATACTGTATGGACTGCAGGGCACGCTTCCGATTATACAAGGACAAGCCCAACACGCACCTCCTGCACCATATAGTGGAGTGCGAGCCGAAACAAAGAAGACGTCTCCGCAAGGAACCAGAAGTGGAAGAGGGTTCCTCCACTCTAAGTAGGGACAAGGGGAAGCAGCCGGCCGAGATGCGCACAACGGAAGAAATCCTTGCCGGGTTACAGAGACCATCAGGGAACCCGAGCGGTATTAACATAGGGGGCGCCGGAAATCGGGAAGGCATGCCCATATGGGAGGGCAGGACTCCACAGAATGCACACAAACAAGTTACTTCTTACACCCCAGAGACGTATGGCATAGGCTACCCATTCGGCGACAGCTGGGAGCACTGCGCACGGCCATGGAGCTCTTTCATAAGAGAGATTGAGCGGTGTCCGAGAACAAATCGCAAAAGAATGACGGGTGATGTAATATGTAGAAAATGTATGGCATCGTTCCCACTCTACGAACATAGACGGAACGATCACTTGTTCCACCATGACAACCAGTGTTATCGTCACTTCTCTTAGAAATATCGTCACTGCTGTAATGTCATTGTAATATAATCTGTTGCTCCTTTCATCATCTAAACTTTCGTTACATGTGCACTACTAACGTTGAGTTTTGTTTCTAAGGTTACTACCTGCATATACATGCTTTGCACAATGATCGTAAAATCAGTCATCAATTGGTAGCCTTCTTTGATTGATTCCTTTCCTTTCCTGTTGAGCCATGAAAGCCAGCCTATTAGACTGCAATTATCCATGCATGTACAAGTTGTACAACCCTCTGGATTTGCAATTTTTGGTTCTTGACATTGGTTTTCTTGACATATACGTAAAATGTAACACCTTCGTGAGGAGCTCAGAATTCTCGGTTTCAACTCGGTTTATCAACATTTTTTTGAATTCGGTTTCAAAAATCCGAAATAAACAAAAAAATAGATTGCCTGGCCTTGTTCTCGTGAACCCGACAAGGTCTTATTCACTATTGTCATTTCGTGTGACAAATACACCGATTTTCGGTTTAGCGTTGACCGAATAAAACATGTCTGGTTTTGCATATACCGAGATGCAATTTCAGGTTTTAAAGGCAACAGAGCGAATACGGTTGGGTTTTTCGCTCTTACACAAAAATGTTGTACAGATTTTAAAATACAGTAAATATTGTGTATAGAATTCCAAAATTTGCTTATACATGTGCTGCATATATATATATTAAAGTATATACAGTTCAATAATATTTTTTCAGCCTTTTCACATTACTTTTCCTTCATAATTGTAATTTTATACAGTACAACAGCAATTATCACAGCTAAATATGTTTTTTCCTTAATTTATTGAGCCTGCCCTCCTATGTCCATTTCAATTGGCGACAGGGGGGGTGTCGCCATTTCAAATGGCGACAGGGGCAAACTCGACATTTCCACTGCTGCCCCACGCAGCCAGAGGCTGGAATGCCCCCTGTCGCCATTCCATTTGGCGACAGGACGGAGGAAATTCCGGTTTGCTCGTCGCCATTTGAATTGGCGACAGGAGCTCCTGTCGCCAATTGAAATGGCGACAGGACCCTGTCGCCATTTCAAATGGACACAGGGGGGTAGTTTTGCTATTTTCTTTTTCGGCATATTATTTCTGTAAATTTTGATTAAAATAATATTATTTAAAAAAAAAATTCCTTATTTAAACATAGACTTGGGGGAGAAAATCTGAAATCCTTGATGTTGTGTGTTAAGAGGGTAAGTTGAAGCCCTAGCTTCAAGAGATTTTCCCCTCTATTTCCCCTCGTTTGATGATTTCTTCAAATGGTGAGCATTCCTTCAAATTCTTTCAAATGCATGTGTTGTATGTCATTAATGCTATTATATATGGTTGAAATGTACCAATATTGTTGCAGAAATTATAAAAGAACTCCTCGAGGAGATCAGTTTGAGGCTAAAGTTGAAACCCTATATAGCTTGAGTATATTTCCCCTCATTTGTGGTCAATTTCCTTCAAAAGGTGAGCATGTGATGAGGACATCACTACCATGCATACGGCCATGCCTACAAACCCAATTGAAGCCAACAATGTAATACAAGGGCCAATTACTCGAGCTCGCGCACGTCAATTCAATTACCAGGTGAATGCGTTCCTCGGGTTGCATACAAATAATTTAATGAATGGAATGCTATTTAATCCTTGTGATGATTTTATTGTCCTTAGGAACCAAGGAGAAGGACTCCCAAACGTCAAGCATGAAGCCAATTCTTCCGGTGCACAAGTTCAACTCGGATTCGGCCTCCGGGACAGCACCAACTTCAAATGGCCATAACTTTTGATCCACAAGGGTGTTTGAGGTCTATGAGTACTGGTTTGAAAGGTTTCGACGTCCTCTTTCCAACGGATCCGGCCCCATCTCCAAATTCCTTACGAGTCAACGGG
This sequence comes from Rhipidocladum racemiflorum, assembly GCA_036346355.1. Classification (NCBI taxonomy): domain Eukaryota; kingdom Viridiplantae; phylum Streptophyta; class Magnoliopsida; order Poales; family Poaceae; genus Rhipidocladum; species Rhipidocladum racemiflorum. The sequence goes on from CM070591.1 coordinate 41,613,336, forward strand.
AATCTGCAAAACAAGTTCGGTCATCTTTCCAAATCCGAGTCAAACTAGGAATAGGAGTCCTATTCGGCCATGGAAGTGTTTTGGATGCCCCAAGCCTGGTTTTGGCCTCCTATTTCTCCTATAAATAGCTAGGGAGTCCCCCAAAATAACTTGGGTTTTGGTTATTTGATAGTTTAGCCTTTTGCTACTATTTGAGTCTTTTAGACGTGCTCAACAGCCGCCTAACAAGCTCCTTGTATCGGAACCCCAACTTTTCTATACTTCATCTATATTTGCAATTTTAGATTGCTTTTGCCTTGTTCTTGCTTGTTCTTCGATTGATTGCAGGAATTGATCTTCGTGATCAGGTTGATCGTGCCCACGGCAAGATCAATAACCATCTGGAGTTGGTTTAGCGATTGCTAAGGCGCATCGTCGTTGTACGTTGTAGTCGGATCGTCAAAGTCGTCTCCTCCCAAATCGAAGGTTATCATTCTCATCGAAAGATCGGGACACCCAGTGTTACATCAAGTGGTATCAGAGCTTCAGTTGATCGGTGAGAATATCAGTGCCTTTAGGTTAGTTTTTTTTTCTGTCCTAAATTGAAAACTACTCCACAAAAATTCAACCTTTAGTTTCAATATGTTATTTTAGTGAGTTTTATTAGGTTTTGATCCATTAGAGTCCATGTTTTAGTTGCTGATCTTTCCTTTCCTTCGCGTAGCTTCAATCCTTCAATTCTGTCCAGTTTAGTATTTCAAGCATAACTTTCACATACGAACTCGGATTTTTGTATTCTTGCACTCTAATGAAAGCTGAGGATATAAGCTTCAATTCCTTCCACTGTCAATCAATCAAATTCAGTGATCTTCAAACATTAATCTAGGCGACAAGTTTGCTGCCCTAGAAAAACATCAGTACACCTACCTTTGGGAACCAATTCATCCTTTGTGAACACTTCGATCCTATTTGAGACTAGCTTGTTGATATTGCTTAGGGCTGCTCTACTTGATACATTGCACAATCTTGATTATCATATCATATTATCTTGTGACACCAAGTTAGGGATTCCAAAACTTTGTTCATACTAGTGTTGGCCGAAAGTCACCAAAAGAAAGAAAAGAGAAAGAGCCAAAAGGCTAAAAAACAAAGGAAAAGAAAAAGAAAATTGTGGCCGGTCACACTACATTGAGCAAAACCCTAATTTGTGTTTGTTACTTTTTATATTGTGCAATTTATTAATTAGTGAGCAATCTTGTGCCCTTTTTACTTTCTCAAAGCAATAAGTTAGCGTCTCTACGACTTATGCAATAGAGCTTTTGGTGCATCACTTATATTTTATAGCTCATTCCTTGATTGCATAAGTGCCATTATCTTTGCGTGTGTGTTGCCTTCAAATTCACTTATATCTTTGAGATCGGCAACTAGGGCTTGTGAATTCTAGTATGGATCATTACTTATCATTACAATAACTAGAATTATCAGATTGCATAGGAAATAAATTTTGCCTATCCAAGCTCCACACCCAACCTCGTACATTTGTTCGGTCCCTTGGCAATCGCTTTATCCAAGCTTCGGAGAACTTTTGACCACGCCAACGGCCGTCAACACCTGCTGCATGTAAGAACTTGTAAGAGCTTTGGTTATAGGCTTGAATGTTGAGAGAATTGCCACCACCTCCTTGTAGTTGATAGGAACATTATACTTGTTATATTGTTTTCTTTTCTTCTACTGACCATGTTAGGTGATGAGGATTCTATGCATCACTCTCCACGCCAAGAAAGGGAATTGTTGCTAGAATGTTGATGCAAGAAGACCGCCTTCGGTCTATCGAGACCGCTCAGTGGAGTTGCTAACACTAATCTTGCTACTATTTTGTCTAGACTTGATAAGCTTGCAGTCTGCCCCGGAACTTCCAGTCCTCCACCTCATCTTCTAAGCAACAAAATGGCATACTACATGCTCGGTACATGTTGATGATGATTCCCTAGATAAGGTTAAATTCGCCATTCCACCTTTTAATGGTCATTATGATCCTGATGCCTATATTAATTGGGAGATAGCAGTAGACAAAGAATTTGGCAAGTATGATTTGTCTGAAAATGAAAAGATTAGGATTGTCGCTAGTGTGCTAAATGAATATGCATTAACATGGTGGAAACATATTTGTAGAAAAGAGAGAAAACCTGAAAATTGGAAGGCCATGAAAAGACTTATGAGAATTGATTATGTTCCTGAATATCATTCTGAATTTTTGTATACTAGACTCCAATGCTTGAAACAAGGAAATAAGTGCGTTAAGGAATACTATGAACGATTGCAAAATCATTTGTTGCGTTGTGGTTTAGTTGAAGGTGAAGAAGCAACAGAGCTTAGGTTCAAACGTGGACTTAATCAAGAAATTCAGGATGCTCTTATTGATGAAACATATAGTTCTCTTTCAGAATTGGTTGTATGTGCTTGTAGAGTTGAAAATATGATTGCTGAATCCTTGAAAGAATCATTAGCTTCATTTGAGGCGCCCATTGTTGCACCTACTTATGTAGCTAAAATTTTGAATAAAAGTGAGCACCATCGAGAGAATGATGTAGAAGTGCATATGGAGAAAGAACTGATCAAGACTACCCCATGTGTAAGTGAAGAGATAATAGTTGAAGAAACACCTACAACAAATGATGAGAACTTACAAGTTAATATAACAGTATGGACTTTACACATGGAGAAAATAATTTTGAAGAGCTAAAACTATCCACAAATCATGCTATCGTAGAGCAACTAATAGTGGAACCAATTGCTGATTTTGCTTTGTTACAAGATGATTTGCTTGCTATTTCTTGTGATAAAGAAGAGTTGTGTGATAATACTTCACTTATATCCATGACACAACTAGCAAATGGACATGTCACTTTTGTTAACACACTAGACACTTATGCTGAAAACAAACATGTCATTCACATCACAAGCGAAAATGATGAGTTGAAATTGATGTCTTCTTTATATACATTAGGCTACATTGAATTTGATGTTCCGTGTGATCTGAATTATTTAGAGGAGAGCCTTTTGTACATTCTGATTTGTCATCGTTATCACGTAAATATCTTTTATGTTATTGGCAAAAATAGTGAGAAAGGAGAGTATAAAGCACATCGAGTTTACATTTGTTCAGATTTTAAACCTCCGTTTGCAATGCAACAATGTCATCAATTTAATAATTGCCATATCACTAATCATGTCAGACCAAGTACATTTGGTTCCATTCACAAGTCACATGATAGTTTTCAAGAAAGGGAGTATATGGTTGATAGAAATTCTCAATCCACTGATTTGATTGCAAATGTGCGTATTGCTTTGTTTCCTATCGTTACTAACATTTTGCAAGACAATATGATGGAGTCGAGGACGACTCCACTTCAAGAAAGGGAGGATGATGAGACCATGCTCATCATGGACAGAACTAACAATGCATACATATGGTCATTACCAAGTGTTGCTGCAATTATATCAACTACATGGCTTCATCGACCCCACCATGGCCAGGACCATTAAGTTGGCGACACTTCACGGGATCCTCTACTTTGCATACATCTACTACGATATCTCCATCTACATGGCTTTATCGACCCCCACCTTGGCCATCCTTCTACATCTCCGTCGGTTCAAGGACCATTGACTCGAGCTCGAGCCCGTCAACTCAATTATCAGATCTAAAGCCATACTTGGGAAAAGATGATGAACTTGAGTCGAGGACGACTCAAATGCAAGAAGGGGAGGATGATGAGGACATCACTACCATGCATACGGCCATGCCTACAAACCCAATTGAAGCCAACAATGTAATACAAGGGCCAATTACTCGAGCTCGCGCACGTCAATTCAATTACCAGGTGAATGCGTTCCTCGGGTTGCATACAAATAATTTAATGAATGGAATGCTATTTAATCCTTGTGATGATTTTATTGTCCTTAGGAACCAAGGAGAAGGACTCCCAAACGTCAAGCATGAAGCCAATTCTTCCGGTACACAAGTTCAACTCGGATTCGGCCTCCGGGACAGCACCAACTTCAAACAGCCATAACTTTTGATCCACAAGGGTGTTTGAGGTCTATGAGTACTGGTTTGAAAGGTTTCGACATCCTCTTTCCAACGGATCTGGCCCCATCTCCAAATTCCTTACGAGTCAATGGGAATCTGCAAAACAAGTTCGGTCATCTTTCCAAATCCGAGTCAAACTAGGAATAGGAGTCCTATTCGGCCATGGAAGTGTTTTGGACGCCCCAAGCCTGGTTTTGGCCTCCTATTTCTCCTATAAATAGCTAGGGAGTCCCCCAAAATAACTTGGGTTTTGGTTATTTGATAGTTTAGCCTTTTGCTACTATTTGAGTCTTTTAGACGTGCTCAACAGCCGCCTAACAAGCTCCTTGTATCGGAACCCCAACTTTTCTATACTTCATCTATATTTACAATTTTAGATTGCTTTTGCCTTGTTCTTGCTTGTTCTTCGATTGATTGCAGGAATTGATCTTCGTGATCAGGTTGATCGTGCCCACGGCAAGATCAATAACCATCTGGAGTTGGTTTAGCGATTGCTAAGGCGCATCGTCGTTGTACGTTGTAGTCGGATCGTCAAAGTCGTCTCCTCCCAAATCGAAGGTTATCATTCTCATCGAAAGATCGGGACACCCAGTGTTACATCAGCATGTGAATGGATTACATGTCATTATATTGTTGCTATAATATGATCAATGCTAGAGTTTAGGTTGCGTAACCTATGCGTCTCCTGTTCGAGGGTGCTTGTTTATAAGTATGCTAAAATGGCATATTTATAAATAAGCAGTCTCGAATTGTCCACGTTTTTTGGACAGTTTGAGGATATGTGGCTCGAGCAAGTTCCTAAGATGTTGTACAAACTCTAGAGAAAGTTTCGACAGCATCTCCCTGGCCGGTGTTCTCCGAATACAAATCCTCTTGACATGTTGTCGAGACGTGTATTTGGAGAATAGCAGGGAGATGCTGCCGAAATTTTCTCTAGAGTTAGTACAATAGCTTATGAATTTGCTCGAACCACATATCCTCGAATGGGATTAGGACCTGACCTAATTAGCAATTAGGAGTCATCGTTGGTACGTATGTACTTAGTTAGTCAACAGATCATTCAATCTCTCAACTTTGTTAATGCTTCAACCCTTCTTTTATTTCATTGATTAGGGCATTATTAATTTATTGTTTGTGGTTTAATTGTAGATGAACCGTGAAGAATGGATGTATCAAACAAGCCGTGTGAGTGCTGAATTTCAGAGGGGAGTTAAGGAGTTCATAAGAATTGCAGAAGTAGATATGGTTATGAGGGGTGTAAAGTTCATATATTGTCCTTGTATTGATTGCACCAATCTCAGGAGATTTAACAACTCAGCTCAAATTGAAGGCCATTTGATTCGACGTGGGTTCGTGAGGAATTACACATGTTGGATCCATCATGGGGAGACAGGTAGTACCCCTATGATATGCAGCGAAGACATGCTGGAAGCCGATCACGAGTTGGAGCGTGATATGTTTGATGAGGATAATTTAGATCAAATGTTGCGGGATGTGGAGGGAAATTACACGGAAAGAGAGTTCGAAAAATTTAAAAGCTTGATGGATGACGATGCCAAACCATTGTTTTCGGGTTGCAAAGGGGAATACACCAAGTTGGGTTCGGTCCTTGCATTGTTTGAACTGAAGGCAAAACACCGTTGGACAGATACAAGTTTCAATGCACTTTTAATACTTCTATCGGATATGCTTCCAGAGGGAAACGAGTTGCCAACAAGTATTTATGAGGCGAAGAAGCTATTATGTCCCTTGGGAATGGAAATAGAAAGGATACATGCATGTCCAAATGATTGCATACTATACTGCAACGTCCATAAGGAACTGCTCATTTGTCCAGTTTGTGGTGTACCCCGATACAAACAAAATGATAAGCGTAATGACAAGAAGCGTAAGAACCGAACTGACGACGGTGAAGATGTGAAAAAAGGGGCACCAGCCAATATGTTGTGGTATTTGCCTATCATTCCCCATTTAGAGCGGTTCTTTGCAAATCCCAAATAGGTAAAATTGTTGCGTTGGCATTATGAATCTCGAAAGGAAGATGGCAAGTTGAGACATCCCGCTGATTCGGCTCAATGGAGAAACATTGATTGGCAACATGAGGAGTTTGGTGCCGAGATGAGGAACATAAGATTTGGATTGAGTACAGATGGAATGAATCCGTTTGGTAATATGAGTAGTCGACACAGTACTTGGCCAGTTTTGTTGTGTATATACAATTTGCCTCCTTGGTTATGCATGAAGCGGAAGTATATCATGATGTCGTTGCTAATCTCAGGACCCAAATAGCCGGGTAATGATATTGATGTGTACATAGCACCACTAATTGAGGATTCGGTAAAATTGTGGAATGAGGGGGTTGAGGTGTGGGATGCATACAAAAGAGAGAACTTCACCCTACGGGCTATGATATTTTGCACCATAAATGATTTCCCAGCCCTTGGTAATTTGGCGGGCTACAGCACGAAGGGAGCCAAAGCTTGTCCAATTTGTGAAGAGGACACTGATAGCTTGTGGCTGCCGAATTCGAAGAAAATGGTGTACATGGGTCACCGTAGGTTTCTACCCCGAAATCATCGATATCGTAAGATGGATGACAAATTTGATGGAAAGAGGGAAGTTTGTGCAGCCCCGCAGCCTATGAGTGGAAGGCAAGCATATTCACGCATAGAGGATATCGATCACGAGTACGGTAAGAGCCGTAAATCTGTTCGTCCCAGGACCATTTGGAAAAAGAGGTTGATATTTTGGGACTACCATATTGGAAGGAGTTAGATGTCCGTCAATGTATTGATGTCATGCACGTTGAGAAAAATGTTTGTGATAATTTGGTAGGCATCCTACTGAACATACCTGGGAAGACCAAGGATGGTGTGAATGCTCGCCGCGATAAGACCTACATGGGAATCAGGCCCAAGCTTGCAGTGATGGAGGAGGATGGAAAAGGGTTGTACATCCCCGCTGCATGCTACACCTTATCCAAGAAGGAGAAAGAAGACCTTTGCAAGTGTCTCCACGATATTAAAGTTCCATCGGGCTACTCCGCAAACATTAAGAAGATTGTGTCTATGGATGATTTGAAGTTGTTTGGTATGAAGTCCCACGACTGTCATGTCTTGATGACCCAAATGCTCCCTGTTGCAATCAGAAATATTCTACCAGATGACGTCAGGTTGGCAATCACGAAGCTATGCTATTTCTTCAATGCGATTTCATGCAAGGTTATTGATCCCGATATACTGGACAACTTACAAGGTGAGGTGGTGCAGACTCTTTGTCAGCTTGAGATGCATTTCCCCCGTCGTTCTTCGATGTCATGGTCCACCTCGTTGTTCACCTTGTTAGAGAGATTAAGATTTGTGGACCCGCATTCCTGCGTTACATGTACCCGTTCGAGAGGTACATGGGTATATTAAAGTCATACGTGAGGAATAGGTCGAAGCCTAAGGGTAATATTATTGAAGGTTATGGGACTGAAGAGGTAATTGAGTTCTGCGTGGACTATCTAGGTAAAAGACAACCGATTGGTGTTCCTATATCTCGTCATGAGGGCAGACTTGGTGGCAAAGGAACCATTGGGTCAAATCTAATGAGTGCACAATTTCATATGTACTGTAAAGAACATTTCACAGTCTTGCAACACAGCGCAGAAGTTCATCCATACATCCAACAGCACAAGTTGATATTACGGGAAGAGAATCCACTTATGGATGAGCTTTCCATCACACGAGAACACAACGATCGATTCCTCACATGGTTCAAAGAAAAGGTGAAGGTCTCCGTTAGTACTGAGGCTGTCAAATGGTTGGCTGACGGACCAAGATTTAATATACAGACATGGCAAGGTTACGATATTAATAGCTACACATTTTATACTGAAAGTCAAGATGCAAAGAGTACAGTGCAAAACAGTGGTGTGAGCATAGATGCTTTGTCTGATGATCACTCGAAAAGAGGATCCTCAACTGCAATGAACTGTTACTACGGGATGATCGAAGAAATATGGGAGCTCGACTACGGAATATACCAAGTTCCCTTGTTCCGATGTAAGTGGGTGAGACTTCCTCACGGAGTTAAGGTCGACAAGACAGGTTTTACTCTTGTTGATCTGAATAGACTGGCCTATAGAGATGAACCGTTCGTCCTCGCAAAGCAAGCAACTCAAGTTTTCTACGTGCGTGACCCGGCCAATCCGAGGTTGCACGTCGTACTTCATGGCAAGAGGAGGATTGTTGGAGTTGAAAATGTCGTAGACGAAGAAGAGTACAACCAATTTGATGAAACACCTCCGTTTGCAGATGGGGCATGTCTTAGTGGTGATGACGGCACACATGGAACACATTACATGCGTGTAGATCATCAAGAAGGGTTGTATTGTAAATAAATTAAGTTGTAAGAATTCCCTGTATAATGTAGCATTTTGTAGAATATATATGTCAAATGGATCTTATAGTATAGCAAATTTGAAAAAGATTTGACTTTTCGACTCTTTTGAATGAAGACTCTGTTTCAAAAAAATTGGAGATTGGATCATAGTCATCACAATCGGTTCTTTTAGAAAACCGATACAGATAGCATATATTGCGATCGATTTTTGTATAGAACTGACATAGATAGTATATATTGCGATCGGGTTATTTAGAGAACCGATACAGTTAGTGTACATATTGCGATCGGTTTATTTAGAGAACTGACACAGTTATTACATATTGCGATCGGCGGGCATATACATTTCGGCGCGCATTGATTTCGTTTCATCCTCATTTCCACAACCCTAGCTCGACCACCTGATCCCCCTCCGGCTCCTCCCCCTGCGGCGCCTCCCCCTCCGGCTCCTCCCCCCCCGGCTCCTCCCCCTCCGGCTCCTCACCCATCGGTGGGTACCCCGTGGGCGCCTCCCCCTCTGGCTCCTCCCGCCCGGCTCCTCCCCGTCCGGCTCCTCCCCCTCGGCGCCTCCCCCATCGGCGGCTCCCCCCCACCACCCCCATTGGCGCCCCCCCAGCCGGCTCCTCCCCCATCGGCGCCCCCCTCGGGCTCCTCCCCCTTTGCCAACTCGGTTCGGCGCACTGTAAGAACGATATCGGACTGTGGACTGTTATTGGTTGTAAATAGCTCGATGATGATTGCTTAAAATTGAGGCTTGATTAATCTGATCATTACAGGAACTTGCTAGACCTAGATAAGTACTGCTCTTAGCTGACATTTTGGTGGCATTTGCTCTTAATGCATTGTTCTAGGGTTAGAGCAAAGGCTTTGTGCTTATTCATTTTTGCTCTTAGTGACAATTTGGTGGCACTTGCTCTTAATGCATTGTGGTAAGGTTAGAGCGATGCTATATTCCTTCCGTGCTATGTTGTACTTATTCCTTCGTGCTAGAGCAAAGGTCTTTGTTCTAGGGTTGACATCCTGAAATTTTCAGATGTAAAAGCCTGTGATATATTTGCATCTAGAAGTTGGACGGCTAATTAATTTAGCAACCCTTCTATAGCAATCTGAGAGCAATCCATGTTGGCTAATTAATTTAGCAACCCTTCTATAGTAATATGTGCAGATTATATTCTCAGTGCAATTTGAAACTTGTAACATCTGCTATATTATCGCACTTTATTTTTGAGTTTAGTTGCGTAACCTATGCGTCTCCCGTTCGAGGGTGCTTGTTTATAAGTATGCTAAAATGGCATATTTATAAATAAGCAGTCTCGAATTGTCCACGTATTTTGGACAGTTCGAGGATATTTGGCGCGGGCAAGTTCTTAAGCTGTTGTACAAACTCTAGAGAAAGTTTCGGCCGCATCTCCCTGGTGTTCTCTGAATACACACCCTCTTGACCTGTTTTCGAGATGTGTATTTGGAGAACAATGTGAGATGTCGCCAAATTTTCTAGAGTTGTACAATAGCTTAGGAACTTGCCCGAGCCACATATCCTCGAATGGGATTAGGACCTAACCTAATTGGAGATAAGGAGTCATCGTTGGTACGTACGTACTTAGATGGTCTACACATAGACATTCGAATTGTTTTCTCTTATGTGAGATATAATCATGTCAGAAATTTGAATTGCTTTCTCTCATCAAGTTTAGGTTCGACCTATACATACTTAGTTCGGAATGTCGCAAAGAGAGAGCACCGGCTCAACGCCAGAGAGAGAAGAAGGTGCTGCTACCCCATCGAGGAAGGTTAGAAAGGGTAGAGGACCGAATAAAGGACCCACAGGGAGAACACCGCAAGTCCTCAACTTCAATGCCACGGGGGTTTGCACGGGTCCTAGCAAGTTTAAGGGGCGCTACTCCTCTTTTCTCGGCCAATTGGTGAGGGAGAGAGTGCTGATCACAGTTAACGACTGGAGGAAGGAAGTAAGCGACGAGCAGAAGAACCGACTGTGGGACGAAGTTAAGGGGAAATGGCTTATACAAGAGGAAGATGAAATTGATGCGAGACGGTATGCCTTGAAGAGAATGGGTGTGGCTTTGAGGCATTTCAGGGTTACCATGCATGCCGAGTTCGTGTTGAAAAACCGTACTCCCTTCGAAAGGTATCCATTTGTTACTCCCGAGGTTTGGGAGGAGTTCGCAAGGATGAGGAATACGCGCGAGGCAGAGGAGCTGAGAGAGAAGAATATCGCTATACAGAGGCGTAACACACATGCGCACCACCTCGGTTCCGGTGGGTATGTATGGAAGAAGGCAGAGTGGGCGCGACTAGCCGAGGAGTGTGCAACCTCTGGGACAACGATGCCTTACTCCCACATATGCGAGGAGCGGGCACGCGACTTGGTATTAGCAAGGACAAAGAAAACCTCTGACGGTCAGATTGTCGTTCCAAACCCCGCGACGGCACAGATCGTCACGACCATCGTAAGATATCTAACATAGTACATTGCATCTGACCCTTCCCATTGTATTTTAGCAATAATTTATATTTGCGACCTGCAGGAGGAGGTAAGCCAGCAGAAAGAGCAAGGAGCATTTCAAAGCCAAGGGTCAAGGGACATCTTGTGTTCGGCAATCGGGAAGCCCGATCATAAGGGTCGGGTGCTTACCGCAGGTGCGGGGCATACGAAGAAGTCCTTCTTTGTAGAGGAGAGCGTTTCCAGTGCGAGGGCAAGATCATGGGAAGCACGTGAGGCGTGGATTAGGGCGCAGATGAAGGAGGAGTTGAAGGAGGAGTTAAAGGCTGAGATGATGGCGATGTTCTCCCAGAATCAGAGTCTTGAACCATCGCCTATGCTACGCCCTAGCAGCTGCGCTTCCAATAAGGAACTGCGCATTCCACACCTCAAGGTAATAACTGTTTCGGACCGAAAGGTACATGAGTAAGCTTAACAAAGATTATGATGAAGATGCTGATCACTTCTTGCAGGGTCCTGCCAAGTGCCAGCTAGTCCTGATCGACGACGGAATACAAACTGAGGCTGCACGCGGGGTCGCATTTCCCAGCAAGGAGGATGACACGGTGCATGGTATACCTTTGGGGAAGGGCTACATGAGGGTGCAGGTGGACTATGTCCACGCTGTTTACCTGTCTCATGCCCTGGAGTTCCCCCCGAATGAAGATATCGCCACTCTCGGGCAAGCACGGATGTCCTTCATCAAATGGCCCGCGACGGGTGTCGTATTGCAAACACCTCCTCCTGCTGCTGGTACTGGTACTGCTACTGCTGCTACTGCTACTGCACCTACTCCTGCTTCTCCTGCTCCTGTTGCTTCTGCTACACCTACTGCCCCTGCTCCTGCTTCTCCTTCTCCTGCTACTACTACTGTTGGTGCTGCCCCTGCTCCTGTTACTACTACTCCTCCTACTACTGCTGCTGCTGCTGCATTATCGCTTCCTCTGCTCCGGCCTCTGCTACTCACTGCACATGCTCCTCGCCCTGCTACACAACCTCGCACCTAGGGCTGCCGCTGCACCTCCTGCACCTCACTTTGCGACTACAAATCTTTGGTGCGCAGGTGGTGCGCAAAAGGACTTCTACCACGCTGAGTAAAGACACAAAGCAGAGTTCAGAGAGTCCCTCCGTGAAGAAGGCAAAGTTGTCAGAGGACACAGAGCACCCTGATGATCACAAGCGGTACATACATGGAAAGCCCTTTATCGCAAGCCATGAATTGAATACTTTAGGCTTGTTCACTCGCCACCTACATGGATGGTACATCGATAAGTCACATGTGGCCGAGCCTCGCCACGATTTCACAGTGAAGTATTGAGGGGACAATTCCACCGCAGAGAGGATGGGACCTTCCCAGACGGATTTGAGGATCTATACTTTATGTATAGCTTGAAAGCCGTCGATATTTCTACCATACGATCCTGGACACTGTGAGTATCGCACCATACTCATTCATATGACTTTTAACTGATTTTGTATTATATTTTTTAACAATTAACATGAATTGCAGGATCATGAGGCAGCGAGCCGTGACGGGTCGACACCCTATCGGGTTTGTCGACCCTGAGATGGTGTCTGCGACCATGGCTAGGCTTCAATCGAAGTTCCTTGCAGGATACATCAAGCAGTCATTGCATGACGAGGCGAAAAAAGACTTCATTCTCTTCCCGTACCACCAGGAGTATGTACTACTATACAATTCAATTACATGTACACACTTCAACCGTATATGAACTTATTCTCTTGCACTGTGTACCGTGAAATAAGCAACCATTGGGTTCTACTTGTGGTTGTTCCGAGTCAAAACAAGGTCTACACGTTGAACTCACTCGAAAATAGACCGATGGACTATGCGATCGAGCCTGTTTTGCAGAAGTAAGTACATTCCTCTAACCTAACACTTTTACATATTGAACTACATTAGATGTTTTTTACCTCAATGGCATCTCTCCAATGTATAGGGCTTTCTTGTCTTACGTTGCTGAACATGGCCGACACAATGATAAACAAGTCACCAAACTAGAGTGGAAGCACTTCAAGGTACAAGTGTCTATCATAGGATTTATTTCTGACGCCTATTTTTAATTCGTCTCCTAATTTATGTTTCTTTGTTCACAGTGTCATCAACAATGGTGCGATGATCTGTGTGGTTTTTACGTGATGCATCACATGCTCATTTTGGTTGGTCGCGCAGATCGTTTCCCTAAGGTATAGAGCTTATTATTTGCACTATTGTCAATGTGATATTTGTTTACAAGCATAATACTATTAGCCTTTTACAATCAAAATTTATGACTTAAATATATTAATGCACTACTATCTATTTTGCAGGACCTTGATATCCTCCGGAAGATCCTAACCAACACTGATCTCAAGAAATTACAAGACCATTTATGCCAGTGGTACTGGACAGAAGTTATAACGGAGGATGGTAGATATAGAGACCATTCAAGCAAATACTAGTCCATCAAGTGTAAAGAAAATTTATGTGAATGTGATCTGTTACAGATTGTAAACAATATATTAATGTGAATGTAATGTGTGTAGATTGTGATGTATATATGTTCTGTGATATTTTGGATTGTGATGAATGTGTCATATTGTGAATGCGAGGCTATTTTCGGACGGTGGACAGTAACATCATCACAATCGGTTCTTTCTTGAAACCGATTGGGATAGGTACAGTATCACAATCGGTTCTTACTGGAACCGATTGGGATATTTGTAGTATCACAATCGGTTCTAATAAAGAACCGATTGTGATAATATACTTATCCCCATCGGTTCCAATAAAAAACCGATTGTGATAATGTAATCATTTGAATTGGTTCTGACAAAGAACCGATTGTGATATTATACTTATCTAAATCGGTTCTATGAGAAAACCGATTGTGATAACTTTATTATCACAGTCAGTTCCGAAAAAGAACCGACAGATATTATTAGTGTCGGTTAAAAACCGACTGTGATATATCTACCTTATCACTGTCGTTGGACTTTCTATTGCCTCCAAAACCGACTGTGATGACCAAAAAGAACCGATTGTGATGTACGAATCTGTAGTAGTGTCTTTTGACTGAAATCGTTTGTCCCTAGTAAGAATTGTTGTTTAGCATGTTATGTAGCATATACCAATGTGGTTTATGGGATGACGTATTGTTAAGTTAATTTGTGAGTTTAAACAATTCAATGCGGTTGTTATCTCTAGCTTGAGAATAAATAGACTACTAGTGTTGTAGTTCACTCTGTAGGGAGAATGATTAAATGGGTTAATGTACATGCTTAGAATCTGTTGCCTTGCTTTAAAAGTGCTTATGATCCTTGTTAATGTTAAAAGTTTAAACCTTGATGCATAGTTACAACATTAAGATGATGTAAATTAATGATACTGTTAAAGAAACCTTGCCGATTGTTTAAAGATGTTCTAATCTAACGGGTTAATAGAGAAATTTAATCATATTTACTAGTGGCTTTAATTTGGAAGTTGATTTGAATTGCTAATTATGTTGTTGCAACCTACTAGTATATTTGGAAGTATGCAGTTGTGTCTCTACAATGCTGGTATTGATGTCAATGGAGAAGACATAAGTCTTATTGTTAATGATGTTGTTAAGGGCAGTGTTAATGCTAGTACCGATGTCAAGTGGGAAAAAAACATAGGTCTGGTTGTTGTTTTAAGAACATTGTGCTGATCTAACTTATTAAATCTAATTTAATAGTTGGAGTATGTTGTGTAGTGACAATTTTGTTGCAACCTATGTGTAGGGTAGCTAAAAGCAATGTTGTTGATTGATGATTATGCAAAGAATTGATATTGATGCCTTGGTAGTGTTGTTAATTGTTGGAAACCATTGATCCAATAGAAGAAAAGTGTAAAACGGTGGTATTATGTCGAGTACATGTTGTGATGGGTTGAACAATGGATAATAATCATGATGCAAGATTTTAATCTTAATGAATGCATATCTTAGAATCCTATTTACGAATTTTATCTTGTAGAGATATTACTTATTTGTTGAAGTCATTTTATTGATTGAACAAGTTTCAATTGTCAAGATTTTGACGTATGGATAGTATAAAATTTATAGGTTGACCATGCTCAAGTAGCTGTTGAAGTACTATGTTTGAAATATAGAATATGTTGTTATATGATTTGGTGATCCGTGGCGCTCATGTCAATGTAGTCTTGGTTGGGTGCCTTTGTGATAAGCATCTTAAACCTTAATTAAAAGTGTTGGGAATGGTAACTAGAGAAAGAAATTGTTATGTAAATTTTGTTAAATCCGGTTGGACTCTCTTGATGAGTAAATAGTGATTTTTGAATGCTTAAATGGTAAGTGTAGTGGAATACAAGTTATGGTGGGATTCATGCTGAGCTAGTGTTTAAAACCCTTTCAACTGGTGTGGTTGTTTGCCATTTTGGTTGAATGCCTTCGGTCAAGGTATTCCTTGTGTTGTGTTTCCGAGTTTCCCTAAAACCCGTAGCTATTGGTGTCAATCTTTGGTTTTGGCTATTTTGTTTAATTTGTGTTATGAGTTTGGATTTACACCCAAAAGTTTTTTGAGTGGATCGCGCTCCTTCGTGTTCACCCTGAATTATCTTTGGAAAAAATTTTAACGGAAGCAGATGGACATAGTGGGTTGTGTTGGAAACTCTTGAGATTTAATTTGTGACTCTTTTTGACTGGAGTTGGATTTATTTGCATAACATGTGTGGTGTTTGCAAGTGCTCCAAAAGGTGGTTTTTTTATGGATGTTTCATCGGTGATGTTGTTAGCAAAGTGCTCTCTTTTGGGATATGAGTTTCCCTTTCTTTTGAGAAAAATATGTGGCGGTTGTGTGTACAGATGTTTGACTTTGGAGTCGATGTTCTTTTCCAAAATGTTGATTTTGGTTAAAATACGATGTTTTGCAAGTTTAGTTTTCAAATTGATGTGGCTTCCTATACGATGTGGTGTTCCTATTAATGGTGTTGCCGTCATAGTTTATATGAATTTCGCAGCCATCAATGTTAATTGTGTTTCAATCATGTGATACCGAGGAAGAAATCTTTTGGTGGATGACTATTCGGCATTGTTGTTACATGAAGAATGAATGGTTAAAAGGAAGCATGACATTGTTTATAGATGTTTAATGATGAAAGAGTCGAGGAGCCAGGTCGGTGAGAAAGTCATATATGGATATATGACTAATCCGGAGTGCTCTTGAAAAATGTGCATGCATGTCATAAATCGAGACTTCTATTTCTTTCTGGTATGCTGGTTGTGGTGTAGGAGATTTGTGTTTCCTTTGCATCTTAGCGTAGGAAAAATAAGATGAGTACTCTTTGGTTGTTGCCGGATTCTTTCCAAAGTGGCTTTTAGCGCTTTGGAGTTCGAGTTGTTGTATGTGGATCATTTTGGGTTCATGGGTTTTGGTTGAGCTTACTCAATGATTGTACCCTTTGTTCTGATTCTTTGAAAGGAAGAATGCGAGTGCGAGACCTTCTAAGAAAGGAAAATTTAGTGTGGGTTGGTAATGACCTAAGATATTAGGCGTTGCTAGTGGTTGATCGTAACTAGTTTGGAAGTGAAGAGTAAAGGAAGGTTGGGTATGACCCAATTCAAATTTTCTTGGAGAATTGTCATTGAGGTGTTCCTCGATAGGGTTGATCAAATTAATAGTGGACCACTTTGTGGTTGCTAGTAATTTCTTTCTGTTTTTGAACAGTATTGGATCTTTTGTCGCCGATCTTTGAGCGTGTTGTGCCAACCGAAGAGGAATGTTCGGTTGTTGTTGAATTTGCGGGTTTTCAGAACCCTGGTCATAACGTAGGCTTCTCCTTTCGGTGGTAGTGGGGTGGGTGTTGGTCTTGTTGTAAAAGATCAGCATGTAACCCCGTTGGTTCGAGCAGTTAGTAATCTTACAGTGTTGTGTCTCACTTGGTTTGTGTCGTCTTGAATACAACGAACCACAGTTGAGAGGATGAGATGTGAATCACTTTTGTGCGTGGAAGTGGAAGATAGATCTAGAAGTTGGTACCATGTCCTTCTGTAGAGTGTCTTTGGTTAAATGGATCGGGCACTTTTGTGACACTATGGAATGGTATGACATTATTTAATGTGAATGTTGAGGTCAAAAACTTTATGAAATATGGTATTGGAGGTTAAAACCATATGGTAGGAGGTTTAATAGCGTTTCCGGGCCGTTTCCGGGAGTTTGGGCCTTCCCGGGGAGTTTTGGGCCTAGGGGAAAGGGTCGTGGGCTTTGGTGCGATGGAATTTGAGTCCATTTAGGACTAGGAGTCATGTGAGGGCTGGTAAATAGGGCCCCCCTGCCCTCCTTGCGCCCCTCCCCACTTGTGCGCCCCCACCTCCCCCTCCATGCCCTAGCCGCCACCCCCACTTCCCCCTCTCCCTTGCGCCCCCTTTGCCCCCTTTCCTCCCCACCTCTCCACCACCTCTCCTCCACCCCATGCTGCCCTAGGGTAGCCTCTCCTCCCCTGCGCCTCGGAGATCCGTCCATTGGAGCGAGGAGCGAGGAGCAATCCGGGAGGAGATCTATTGGGTGTTCGTGCGTCGGGCGAAGGTATGGCCATGGGACTCCTTGGGGTTGGGCTAGGTACTGTTCTAAGGATCATTATCATGTTTTTAGATCAATTGGTGCTGCTGGAATTGAGTAGATTGGATTAGATCTAGAAGTTACCACGTTCTCTGTTTCGGGCAGCATGAGCAGTCGACCTAGGGTTTGGTTTTTCGCCAATTTAGATTCGGAATTTGGTTGTACGACTGTTGAAGAAGTTGTAGGTAATTTCAATACCTTTCAGTGGGTATAAAGAATTTTAAATTCCGCCCAGCCGTTTGAAAGTTATGCTTGTTTTACCGAGCGTATTAAAATCTGCGACGTGATTGGAACAGATCACGGTATTTTGTAGATTAAACAACTTTAGAGTCCGAATCAGTCTTTCCCTATACTTAGAAAAAGTTAGGAAATTTCCTAAGCTACGCGAGGATGTACTCGTTTAATTGATTCGGAGTCCCAGAACTCAAGTTGTGCCTTTTGGAAGGCTGCTGTCCCGACGGGACAGAACCTCTATTTTTGGGTTTAGCGAGTAGTTTGCGATGTCAGGTTAGAAGAGGGTTTGCCTACTTTTTTGTGGACATGATTGTGAGTGTGTGGTACCTATGTGCAGGTGGTGTGACCCCGGGAGTGCCTTCTACTTCTCACCAATCCGTTGCCCGTGGTTGAGGCAAGTGTATTGTAATGGATAGCGGTTTGTAGGTTGCTAGTTGAGACTAGATGAACTTGATAATATGATATGATCACTTGCCATGCTTTAATGATTGCCTATGATATGATGAGTATGCTATGATGCCATGTGTTTATGTACAAGTTAATTATGACGTTGGCATATTTGCATACCTGGCATGTTACATGGCCCGGGCGGTGAGAAAGTCATAACTAGTCCGGGGAAGGTCGGTGAGAAAGTTATGACTATTCCGGAGAGCCAATGAGTAAGTCCTACATCGTGATTCCATCCACCGCGGTGTGGGGAAGCAAGAAGTAGGCACCCTCCATCTTCGAGATGGAAGGGGGGAGAGGGTGCACACCGACGGGTGTGTACTCAACCATACCGGTATGAGTTTCCAAGGAGATATGAGCATCGCATTGCATACATAATGATGACGATAACGATATGTGATCATGAATGAGATGGTTTACATGATGTGAGATATTATTGCTATGTAATTGTTCTTGTTGTACAATTGCAATATGCTTGCTGAGTTTTGAACTCACGCTTGTGTTTTCTAGTTGTTTTAGGTACCATGAGACCGGCATGCGGGGAAGGGAAATAGTCACACTTCCGCACGTAGCTTCACTCATTTGATTCCACAAGTCATTCCATTAGTTTTTTATAATAAACTGCGTGTGATGATTATGGCTTTAAGGTTTGGCTTTGCTATATGAGAGTCTTATTGTTCGTTTGACTCTTGGAGACATTAAATGCTTGAAAGTAGACTTATATTGTCGTTAAGTCTTTAATTATTGCTGTTTTAGCTGTCTCTCATATTGCCTTATATTGCTAAACTGTTGTTGCTCCTTCAAATCATGTTAAAACAAAGGAGATGCTGATGAAATCTCGATTTTTAGCATGTGCGCCTTTGCTGGAATTTATGTTTAATTGTGGTAGTTAGATGTTGTTTAGCTTATGTTTGGTAGCATTCAGGCATATTAAATGCCGGGTGTTATTCTGATTGGTATCGAGAGCGGGAGTAGGTCCTTGGAATGTGTATTTTTAGTGTCATGCTATCGGGTACAACTAAAAATGTGATGTGGAATAACTTAGAAACATGGCTTAGGTCTTAACTAAAATTTTGTCATAGGATAGCAACATTAAAACTTGCAAAAGTGGTATAACTAATCTAAAATTTGACACACAATGGATGCACAGTAGGAAAGGGTATGGGTATCGTTTCTTTACGCTTAAATGCTGTATTTAAGCTTTGATGTTGACTGCTTCATTTGATAAAGCATGTTGCTATGTCTATGACATAAATGATTGAACTGTTCTTGTTGTTGTGATAAAGTGGGGTTTTGGTGCCGAAGGGTTTCGGCCACCTCTCTTATTTCATAGTAAGGGTGAGGTTTGACGGAGTGGCCGGTTAGCACCATCACCGAAGAACTATTAACCCCTATAGGAGAAGAGTGCTTACCCTTTCTGTCGTAAATCCGGTAGTTGACTGGAGTCAAATAGAAGAGTTTGGTGGTGGATTCCTTCGTATGCTCTTTACCATTCTAAGGGTCAGTTTCGGTTGGTTTTCTTGGTTTTAGTTGATTGAAATCAAAAGAAAAGTGTTTGGTCTTGGATTTTCGCGGATTGTTCCGTATGCGGTATGTGGTTTTGTCTTCCTTGGTTGAAGACGAAGAAGAAGAGTCTAGTGTTGCGCTTCTTTTGGTCGCCTTTCCAGCTTTGATGCTTAGTTTGTTGATTGCTTTATGGGGGGAAGCATTCAATTTATTCCTGTGTTTGTCTTTCTTCAAGGTCAAAAGAGTTATTGCGGCGTTATGCCAGACTTGGTTGTCCGGGCTGAAGTTCTGTGGCTTTGTAGGAGTAAATGGTGTTTGATTTCGTCATTTTACTGGTTTGAGAAATCATCTTTGAAAGCCCTTCTTGTTTCGTGAAAGTTTGGGGTTTGAGGTTAAGTTTTTATTTGAAATGGATTACTTGATCGCTTGGTTTCCTTTAAGAAAATTGTCTTTCAACCATTTTCCTTTATGGGAGTCTTGGAGATTTAAAAGGTTTTGGAGAATTCCATTGCATGACCAAGTTTGGGTTTGTCTCATTGCGATTTTGAGAGTCAAGTTTCCTTATGAATTTGGGATGAGTTTTAAAACTAAAATGCTGCAAACAAAGTAAGTAGTCTTTTGACTGAAATCGTTTGTCCCTAGTAAGAATTGTTGTTTAGCATGTTATGTAGCATGTACCAATGTGGTTTATGGGATGACGTATTGTTAAGTTAATTTGTGAGTATAAACAATTCAACGCAGTTGTTATCTCTAGCTTGAGAATTAATAGACTACTAGTGTTGTAGTTTACTCTGTAGCGAGAATGATTAAATGGGTTAATGTACATGCTTAGAATCTGTTGCCTTGCTTTAAAAGTGCTTATGATCCTTGTTAATGTTAAAAGTTTAAACCTTGATGCATAGTTACAACATTAAGATGATGTATATACTGCTGTTATTGTTAAAGAAACTTTGTTGTTTGTTTAAAGTTGTTATAATCTAACGGGTTAATAGAGAAATTTAATCATGTTGACTAGTGGCTTTAATTTGGAAGTTGATTAGAGTTGCTATTTATGTTGTTGCAAACTACTAGTATATTTGGAAGTATGCAGTTGTGTCTCCACAATGCTAGTTTTGATATCAATTGAGAAGACATAAGACTATTTGTTAATGATGTTGTTAAGAACATTGTGCTAATCTAACTTATTAAATCTAATTTAATAGTTGGAGTATGTTGTGTGGTGGAAGTTTTGTTATATCAGATGTATAGGGTAGCTAAAAGCAATGTTGTTGATTGATGATTATGCAAAGAATTGGTATTGATGCTTTGGTAGTGTTGTTAATTGTTGGAAACCATTGATCCAATAGAAGAAAAAGTGTAAAACTGTGGTATTATGTCAAGTACATGTTGTGATGGGATGAACAATGGATAATAATCATGATGCAAGATTTTAATCTTAATGATTGCATATCTTAGAATCCTATTTACGAATTTTATCTTGTAGAGATATTACTTATTTGTTGAAGTCATTTTATAGATTGAACAAGTTTCAATTGTCAAGATTTTCACGTATGGATAGTATAAATTGATAGGTTGACCATGCTCAAGTAGCTGTTGAAGTACTATGTTTCAAGTTTAGAATAAGAAGTAATATGATTTAGTGATCCGTGGGGATCATGTCAATGTAGTCTGGGTTGGGTGCCTTTGTGATAAGCATCTTAAACCTTAATTAAAAGTGTTGGGAATGGTTATTAGAGAAAGAAATTGTTATGTAAATTTTGTTAATCCGGTTGGACTCTCTTGATGATTAAATAGTGATTTTTGAATCCTTAAATGGTGAGTGTAGTGGAATACAAGTTATGGTGGGATTCATGCTGAGCTGGTGTTTAAAACCTTTTGAACCAGTGTGGTTGTTTGCCATTTTGGTTGAATGCCTTCGGTCAAGGTATTCCTTGTGTTGTGTTTCCGAGTTTCCCTAAAACCCGTAGCTATTTACATCCAAAAGTCTTTGAGTGGATCGCGCTCCTTTGCGTTCGCACTAAATCATCTTTGGAGTAAACTTTAAAGGAAGCAGAAGGTCTTAGTGGGTTGTGTTGAAGATTCTTGAGATTTAATTTGTAACTCTTTTTGACTGGAGATGGATTTATTTGCATAGTGTGTGTGATGTTTGCGAGTGCTTCAAAAAGGTGGATTTTATGAATGTTTTATAAAGTGATTTTGTTAGTGAGGTGTTCCCTTTTTGAAATGAGTTTCCCTCTCCTTGAGAAAATTTGTGACAGTTGTGGAACAGATGCTCGACTTGAAATTTTGATGCTCTCTTCCAAAATGTTGAATTTGGATGAAATGCAATGTGTTTCAAGTTCAGTTTTCAATTGATGTGGGATGTGATGCGACGTGATGTTTTACTGTCAACTATGCTGCCGTCATAGTCTATATGAATTTCCGCAACCTTCGATGTTAATTGTGTTTCCATTATTTGATACCGAGGAAGAAGTCATTTGGTGAATGACTATTCGGTACCGTTGTTACATGATGAATGAATGGTGAAAAAGGAAAACGAGACATTGTTTATGCATAATTAATCATAAAGGAGTCGATGAGCCAAGATGGTTAGAAAGTCATATATGGAGATACGACTAATCCGGAGTGCTCTTGAAGAATGTGCATTCATGTCATGAAATGAGATTTCCCTTGCTTTCTAGTATGGAAAGAAAAGAATGAGTAATTTCTGGTGTTGGTTGTGGTGAAGGGATTTATGTTTCCTTTGCGTTTTGGCTTAGGAAATTAAAATGAATACTATCTGGTTGTTGTCGAATCCTTTCCAAAGTGGTTTTACCGCTTTGGGGTTTGAGTTGTTGGATAAGGGCCACTTGGGTTCATGTTTATGGTTGATCTCACTCAATGATTGTGCTCTTTATCGTGGTCCTTTGAGTGAAAGGTTGTGTATGACTCAATGCAAACCTTCGTGGAGAATTGTGTCGTTGAGGTGTTCCTCGGTAAGGTTGATTAAAATATTAGTGGACCATTTGGTGGTTGCTAGTAATCACTTTTCCTTTTGAGGTGTATTGGATCTTTTTGTCGTTGGGCATTGAGCGAGTTATGTCAACCGCAGAGGAACGTTCGGTCGTTTCTGTACGTGAGTCCTACGGATCCTGGATATAAAGTAGGTTGTTCGTTCTGGTGGTAATCTTAGAGCGTTGTGTCTCTCCTGTTTCGCGTCGGTTTGAGTACAAGGAACCATAGAAGGGAGGTTGGTACCGTGTTTTTCTAGAGAATAGCATGAGTTAAAGGGATCGGGCACTTCTGTGCCAAGGAATGCTTAGAACAAGGAGTATGAGACCGTTTTCTTTTGTGGGCTGTTTGAGGATTTATCTTATCGCTTGGGGTCGTGCTGAGACCGTGTGTGAGTACTTTGTGTTTCAATGTTGAGTAAAGTTCTCGCAAGTTTTGATTGTGAGTTATCTTTAGAGCTGTCAGTCTTTGATCCTTAGCTCCTTGCCTCTGAGTGCTGGCTGGTGGAAATCGTAGGGGCTTCTAAGTGGGTTCTGAGGCGTGAACCATAACTCCCTTTTATTTGATTGTTTGCGAAGTGGCGTGTCTCGGATTCGGTGTCGAATCCTGTTGAAGGGGGAAGAATGTGACACTACGGAATGGTGTGACATTATTTAATGTGAATGTTGAGGTCAAAAACTTTATGAAATATGGTATTGGAGGTTAAAACCATATGGTAGGAGGTTTAATAGCGTTTCTGGGCCTTCCCGGCGAGTTTTGGGCCTAGGGGGAAAGGGTCGTGGGCTTTGGTGGGATGGAATTTGAGTCCATTTAGGACTAGGAGTCATGTGAGGGCTGGTAAATAGGGCCTCCCCCCTGCCCTCCTTGCGCCCCTCCCCACTTGTGCGCCCCCACCTCCCCCTCCATGCCCTAGCCGCCACCCCCACCTCCCCCTCTCCCTTGCGCCCCCTTTGCCCCCTTTGCTTCCCACCTCTCCACCACCTCTCCTCCACCACTTGCTGCCCTAGGGTAGCCTCTCCTCCCCTGCGCCTCGGAGATCCGTCCATTGGAGCGAGGAGCGAGGAGCGAGGAACAATCCAGGAGGAGATCAATTGGGTGTTCGTGCGTCGGGCGAAGGTATGGCCATGGGACTCCTTGGGGTTGGGCTAGGTACTGTTCTAAGGATCATTATCATGTTTTTAGATCAATTGGTGGTGCTGGAATTGAGTAGATTGGATTAGATCTAGAAGTTGCCACGTTCTCTGTTTCGGGCAGCATGAGCAGTCGACCTAGGGTTTGGTTTTTCGCCAATTTAGATTCGGAATTTGGTCGTACGGCTGTTGAAGAAGTTGTAGGTAATTTCAATACCTTTCAGTGGGTATAAAGAACTTTAAATTCCGCCCAGCCGTTTGAAAGTTATGCTTGTTTTACCGAGCGTATTAAAATCTGTGACGTGATTGGAACAGATCTCGGTATTTTGTAGATTAAACAAGTTTAGAGTCCGAATTAGTCTTTCCCCGTACTTAGAAAAAGTTAGGAAATTTTCTAAGCTACGCGAGGATGTACTCGTTTAATTGATTCGGAGTCTCAGAACTCAAGTTGTGCCTTTTGGAAGGCTGCTGTCCCGACGGGACGAGGGCACCGACTCACCCGCACTAAACACGGTCGACGGGTGGGCAGGGCGCGTCCGGGCCCACCGCCACGGCAAGCGGTAGGGCCCCAGGGTGGTCGCCCAGCAGGGTGTTCGCCCAGCAGGGTGTTCGCCCAGTGGACACGTGGCGACCAGGCCATGCCACTGGGCGCCCAGCAAGGTGGCCGCCCAGTGGACACGTGGCGATCAGGCCAGGCCACTGGGCGCCCAGCAAGGTGGTCGCCCAGTGGACACGTGGCGATCAGGCCAGGCCACCGGCGCCAAAGAAGGTGGTCGCCCGGTGGACCGCGTGGCCACTAAACCGCCACGCTGGCGCCAGGTAGGTGGTCGCCACTGTGGGCGCGTGGCGTCGAGCCAGGCCACTGGGCGCCCAGCAAGGTGGTCGCCCAGTGGACACGTGGCGACCAGGCCACGCCACTGGGCGCCCAGGAAGGTGGTCGCCCAGTGGAGAGGTGGCATACTGGCCACTCCCCTGGCGCACCACTCACGAGGCTGCAGTACCAGGATCAAGGACATTTAATGCAAATCGTGCGCATTAAATGCAAAGCGTGGAAGCTTCTGATATGGCAGCGCCTTTCCCGAGCGTAATAATTACGGGTGACGTCATGGCAGCACTTCACCCCCTGACGGAACGAGCGGCGTTGGTGGGCATGGGGCCCAAGGCAGGGGTGTGACGGCTGCGACAGGCATTAAATGAGGTGTAAGAACAGTGACGGGCGCATTTAATACGCCCACGGCAGTGTAATGAGTATGGCTTGCGGTGTAAGCCTCCCATGCGCCCCCGCCAGCCCAAGTATAAAAGGGAGCCGGGGTGCATGGGAGAGAGGGGTTCGATCCATTGACGATAGGTTCCATTCTCTCAAGTGAGGATTCCAGTTCATATCCCACAAGACAAGCAATAGCAAGAGAAGCAGGACTAGGGCTGTTACTCTTCGAAGGGCCCGAACCTGGGTAAACCCTAGCGTCCCCGTTCTTTTGAGCTTCCCCGATACTCCGATCTTCTTTCTTCCTCCGGCGATTGCCCCGAAAGCCCCCCGTCTGAACCTCATAAGCACCCGATTCGGAGGTTCCTGTTGGCTAGTACGCTGACAGTGGCGCGCCAGGTAGAGGCTATTGGTGGTTAGATTGCCCTCTTCCTTCCATTTCCGGTTCGAAGCTTAGAAGAAGTATGGGCGATTGTCTGCATGGCGGAGTCGCACTCCAAGCGCAGCAATCTACTCGGGGAAAGCAGCGCCCGTAGCCGGTCCCGACGCCCGGGGAAGGAGCCGGGCCAGCCAGGTCCCTCCGCTGTGGGAGGGACACGCGTGGCTCCCGCGCCCACGGGCCAGCCCGTCCAACGGCGTTTGGTGCTGGGGGACGACACTCCCGCGCAGAGCCTTCATGCGGCTCGACTGCACCTCGATCATCCTCCAGTTCCGCTGGGGGCGATACCCCAGCTACTCCGTGGCTGCGGGATATCGCCCGCCTAGTCGACGCTGCTCAACAACAGGTTGAGGCGGCGACCCAGCCGGGGGCTTCCAGCGCGTGGCAGCAAGGAGCGCGCGCGGTTGACGCGCAGGGTTGCAGCCGCCGTACAACAACATCTCCCGGCGTCAAGGGCCGGGACAAGGGGAAGGGAGCCCTGGTTGTAGCCCCCTCCTGCATAGGGGGACATGCACGTGACTACGCTTCTTCCCGCGGTCCCCCGAGTCGAGGGGGAATCGCGAGGATCTCAAATCGCGCCTGGATGAGCGGCAGCTCCAGCGCGGTGGGGACCTACGCCACGTTCTCAGGGGGTACCACGAATGCTCGCAGCGATGCGCCAACCCCTGAGCACCTGCTGATCAACAGGGGGCTTCCCCCTCTGACTCCGGGGAGAGCGTAGACTCGCACTCCTCGACCCCATCCCAGGATCGAGGGGCTGGTGAGCGACACTGCTCCCCCTACGATGGCACGACCAAGCGTTTTCACTTCGTCTATGACAAGCTGCGTGGCCGGAGAGGTTCCGCCCCGCCTCCATCGAGAAATACGATGGCACGACCAATCCGGAGGAGTTCCTCCAAATTTACACCACGGTGGTACGTGCTGCGGGAGGCTCCAAAAAAGTTATGGCCAACTACCTCCCAACGTCACTAACGGGTTCCGCCCGGTCTTGGTTACTCAACCTCCTGCGAGGCTCTGTGCACTCGTGGGAGGAGCTGTGCGACATTTTTGTTGCCAACTTCCAGGGCTCTTACACTCAACCAGGCGTGGAGGATGACCTCCACGCTCTGGAGCAGACGAAGGGGGAGTCCCTGAGAGAGTTCATTTGGCGATTCAGCCATTGCCGCAACACGATCCCCCGGATCTCAGAGCAATCAGTGATAATTGCATTCCGGATGGGGTCCGGGACCAGAAGATGCGGGAAAAGATGGCTACCCGCACCATCGCAACCACTTCCGAGTAGTTCTCCCTGGCGCACAAGTGCGCCAGGGTGGCCGAAGCCCGGGAGTGCGCGACATGGCCTTCCGACCCCGGCGCCTCGAAGTCCTCCGACCGCAAGAAGAAGAAGAAGCGGAAGGAGGCCGCCGCTAGGGAAGTCCTAGTTGCCGAACCAGAAACCAAGTCCCAGCGTTGCGACGATCAGGACCGAAGGGGTGAGCGCCGGGACCAGCGCGGCGACCGCGGGAACCGCCGCTCGCCCCGCCGCGAAGATGATGGGGGAAAACCTTATTGCCCCATCCATCGAACGAGTGCACACGACTTGGAGGACTGCCAAGTTGTGTCCAAACTGGTGGACAGGCGGCTCAAGAAGCGCCGCTAGAAAGACCATGGAGACGATGACGACGAAGACCCAACTCCGCTGGCTTTCCAACAGGCGGGGCATACGGTGGCGTTCATCCACGGGGGGTCAGCCACCTACTCATCGAACTCGCAGTTCAAGCGGGATCTGAGACAGGTCTGTGCCACCGTATCGGCCTCCGGGGCGGGTAGGCCGCTGAAGTGGTCAGAGCAGCCGGTCACTTTCAGCCGGGTCGACCACCCGGAGAATGTTTCCGGCCCTAGCCATCTCCCGATCGTGGTCTCCCCCACGGTTCGCAACGCGAAGCTCGGGCGGATTCTTGTTGATGGAGGCAGCGCCATCAACTTGCTATCTGTCGGGGCA
Organism: Rhipidocladum racemiflorum; assembly: GCA_036346355.1. Taxonomy (NCBI): domain Eukaryota; kingdom Viridiplantae; phylum Streptophyta; class Magnoliopsida; order Poales; family Poaceae; genus Rhipidocladum; species Rhipidocladum racemiflorum. Next base: position 41,640,826 of record CM070591.1, read on the forward strand.
TACCAGGCGCTCCAGATACCGTATGAGGAGCTGCGCCCGGCCCCACTTTTCTACGGAGTTGCCCCCGGGGTGGGCCTCTTGCCCCTAGGGCAGGTCCGGCTACCTATTACGTTCGGGAGTGAAGAAAACTTCCGGACGGAGCTTTTCAACTTCAAGGTCACTGACTTCGACCTCCCCTACAACGCCCTGCTTGGCCGTCCAGCTCTGGTCAAATTCATGGCGGTTGCTCACTACGCCTACATGCTGGTGAAGATCCCTGGGCCTGGGGGCCCAATCACGGTGAAGGTGGATAGGCTGGAAGTCCTGCGTCTCAGTAAACAGATATAGGATCTGGCCGGCACCACCTGCTCGGTGCGCGACAAAGACGACAGCCTGGGCGCCCCCTCGTTCAGGGCTCGCGCTTCGCCCGGGCCTTTGGGCGAAGCGAAGGTGGTCCCCGTGGGCGAGGATGGCTCCGGCAAGGTCATGAAGATCGGCACCGACCTCAGCGCCAAATAGGAAGGCGCGCTCGTCACCTTCCTCCTGTCTAACCTGGATGTGTTCGCTTGGGAACCATCAGAAATGACCGGGGTCCCTAGGGAGGTGATCGAGCATCGATTAACGCTTATGCCGGGAAGCGCACCGGTTCGACCAGAAGATCCGTGGCGGCGCGCCAGAGCGGCAGGACGCCATTCGGGACGAAGTGGAGAAACTTTTGTCTGCTAAGATTGTGCGGGAGGCCACCTACTCGGAGTGGTTGGCCAACCCCGTGCTTGTAAGGAAGTCCAACGGGAAGTGGCGAATGTGCATCGACTTCACCGACCTCAACAAGGCCTGCCCCAAGGACCCGTACCCCCTGCCGCGGATGGACATCGCCGCCGATCGCGACGGGCGGGTGCAGCTCTGTGCTTCCTTGACGCCTACTCCGGTTATCATCAGATCAGTATGGCACGGGAAGACGAAGAGAAGACTGCTTTTGTGACTCCTCTCGTTGTATATTGCTACGTCCGGATGCCCTTCGGGCTAAACAATGCTGGTTCTACTTATCAGAGGGCCATGCACATCGTGTTCCGGCCCCAAGTGGGGAAGAACCTTGAAGTGTACGTTGACGATCTGGTAGTAAAGACAAAGAAGGTTGATGAGCTCATCCAGGATTTAGAAGAGACCTTCTCCCGTCTCCGGAAGTATTGCATGAAGTTGAATCCTGAGAAGTGCGTGTTTGGCGTCTCATCTGGGAAGTTACTCGGATTCCTGGTCTCCAGCCGTGGAATCGAGGTCAACCCGGAAAAGATAGAAGCAATCGAGCGGATGCAGCCGCCCACTTGGCTCAAGCAACTGCGATTGCTGGTAGTCGCCTGGCCTCCCTTGGCCGGTTCATAGCCCGGCTAGGGGAAAAAAGCCTACCTCTGTTCAAGCTGTTGAAGAAGACCAACTCATTTGAGTGGACCCCAGAAGCCCAGCGAGCATTCGAAGACTTGAAGAAGTACCTCTCCCCCCCGGTGCTGGTCGCCCCCAAGCCGGGCGAGCCGCTACTGCTGTATGTGGCGGCTAGCCCCTCTGTAGTGAGCGCGGCGCTGGTGGCGGAGCGAGAAGGTGTCAAACGGCCGGTCTATTACATCAGCAAGGTGCTACACGACGTGGAAACAAGGTACCCTCAGGCTCAGAAGATGGTCTATGCCGTGATAGTGGCGTCAAGAAAGTTGCGGCACTATTTCCAAGGGAGGGAGATCACGGTGGTCTCCTCATACCCCCTGCGCGAGATTCTCCACAATCGTGAAGCGGAAGGCCGCATCGCAAAGTGGTCCGTCGAGCTGGGGGAGTTCGGTGTCAAGTTTGCTCCTCGTACCGCAATAAAGAGTCAAAGGCTGGCGGACTTCGTCGTCGAGTGGACTCCAGCTGAGCTCGAAGTAGATGAGGTCCCCGCGCCCTCCCCCTGGACACTTTTCTTCGACGGATCCTTCAGGCTCGAAGGCGCGGGGGCTGGCGTCTTCTTGGTCTCTCCGACCGGGGACCTTCTCAAGTACGTGGTCATCCTCGACTTCAAGGCCACTAACAACGTCGCCGAGTACGAGGGCTTACTGGCTGGGCTTCGGGCCGCCGCGGCCATCGGTGTTCGGCGCCTACAAGTGAAGGGCGACTCCCTGCTGGTCGTCAATCAAGCAAGGAAGGACTTTTCCTACCCTGACCCCGTCATGGCATCCTACCTGGCGGAAGTCAGGAAATTAGAACGGCACTTTGAAGGGTTGGGGTATACTCATATCCCCCAACGCGACAACTACTTGGCGGACGAGCTTGCTCAGCTCGCCTCGACAAGGTCTCCCGTTCCGGTCGGGGTCTTTGAAGAAAGGCTTCCGCGACCATCCATCGCAGCCCCCGTCCCCGGTGGGGACGATGGTGATACCGCTCCAGCCCTTACCCCTGGAGGGAAAGTGGTTCCGGTGAAAACGCCCGGCCAGGCGGAGTACCCGGGCGACCACCTTGTGGTCGCCGCACTTGACCGGGAAGGCACATGGATGGATCCGATCCTGGCCTACCTGCGGGATCAAGTGTGCCCCGACGATGATGCATCAGTAGAGAAGGTGGCACGAAAGGCCAAGTGCTATACCCTGGTGGGCGGGGACCTGTACCGCCGAGGTAAGAACGAAATTTTTCTGAAGTGCATCAATCGGGAAGAGGGGAGCAGTTTGCTCTCGGATATCCATGGAGGCGTGTGCGGGAGCCATGTGTCCGGTCGAACGATGGCGGGAAAAGCTTTCCGCCAAGGGTTCTATTGGCCGACCGCCCTCCAGGATGCCTGCGAGCTGGTGAGGAGGTGCAAGGCGTGCCAGTTCCACGCCAAGCAAATCCACCAACCAGCCCAGGCCTTGCAAACTATCCCGCTCTCATGGCCCTTCGCGGTCTGGGGCCTGGATATCCTGGGCCCGTTCCCGCGGGCCACAGGGGGCTACACCCATCTGTTCGTCGCCATCGACAAATTCACTAAGTGGGTTGAAGCCGAGGCGGTGAGATCCATTACCGCCGCAGCTGCAGTCAAGTTTATGCAAGGGATCTTCGCCCGCTTTGGGGTTGCCAACCGCATCATCACCGACAACGGCACACAGTTCACCAGCGCGGCCTTCCTGGACTTCTGCGAAGAGATGGGCACCAAGGTCTGTTTTGCCTCGGTCGCCCATCCAAGGAGCAACGGCCAAGTCGAGCGGGCTAACACGCTGGTGTTGAAGGGCCTCAAGACCCGGGCGTTTGATCGACTCCACAAGCGTGGGACCCGATGGACTGAAGAGCTCCTGGCAGTGTTGTGGTCGCTTCGAACCACCCCTAGCCGGGCCACCGGAGAGACCCCTTTCTTCCTGGTCTACGGCGCAGAAGCGGTCCTCCCTTCGGAGCTGGCGCTAGGGTCACCACATGTTGCAGCGTTCATGGAAGAAGACCAGGAGGATCTATGCCGGGACGATGTCAATCTCCTGGAAGAAGCACGGGACCGGGCGGCTCTGCGCACCGCGCGGTACCAGCAAAGTCTCAGGAAGTACCACGCCTACCGGGTCAACAAGAGAACACTGGCAGTGGGTGACCTGGTCTTGCGAAGAATCCAGTCGCATGACGGGTCGCATAAGCTGTCTCCCCAGTGGGAGGGACCCTTCAAAGTGGTCTCAGTCTCTCGTCCCGGGGCGGTCAGGCTGGCCACTGAAGACGGCGAAGAGCTGGCGAACTCCCAGAACATAGAAAACCTGCGCAAGTTCTACCCTTGACCGGTTGTAAGTCCCAGGCTCTGTTCCCCGACCAGCCGGAGTGTGTCTTCCTCTCCACCGCTGGTCGGGGAAGGCCTTATGTTTGAAATTGAATATTCACTTTCTTTATCCAAAGTAGTTGTTCTCCCTACCCTCTTTTCGGTCTCTTGCCCACTGTTGGGCAGTGCTAGGGCACTGCCCCTTGGTACCCTGCAGCCTTGCAAAAAACCCAGTAGCAAAGGCGGAACCGCTAAGTGAGAGCGGCGTGCAGGGGTGGGCGATCGGACGGCTAGTTCAGCACGATCCCCGGCACGGTCATGACACTCCGGGTGTCCCCGTGGGGGTCGACGACTTGAACACCATTGCCGAAAACCTAAGGCCCTGTCACGACTCACTAAGTGTTCGTTCCCTAGGGGCTACCTGGGAGGCAAAATTTTGCTAAGTCAAGGGGTTCGAAGGAAGTGACTCCCTAGCGCAAGGCCTTAAGTCTTTAAGCGGTCATGCGCTTGTTCGTGCGGAGCCAGTAGGATTGGAGTGAAAGCGGACACTAAGTGACATAGTGGGAAGCTTGTGCTTCCGTTTCATTTAAAATGATTAGCATCTAAGGTCTTTACAGGCGGAAACAAAAAGAAGAAGAACTACGCTAATGGGGGAGGTGGAGGCTCCTCCTCATCCTCCGCTGCCGCTTCTGCGGCTGCCACGTCTTCTTCAACCGGACCAAGGTCCAGCCTCAGCGCCACGTTTTCCGCTGCTGCCTCCAGCTGGGGGTTCTCCATCTCCAGCTGTGCGGCAACTTGCTCGGAGGCGTCGTGGACCCACTCCTCCGCCTGCGCCCAGTAGCCTTCAATCACCTGGACAGTGGCCGCGGGATCAAAGTTGGCGTCACGACTGGCGCAGCAATCCAGCACGTACTTTGCCGTGGCCGCCGCAACCGCACGTCCTTCCTGGGCGGACCGGGCGGTCAGGGCGGCGGCAGGTGCGTGAGGAAGTCCGCGGTTCGGCTGAGGCAGAATGCGTAATGCTACGGCCTTTCCTCCCGCGGAGCCGGCTGCACCAGTCCCAGTGGGGTAAGGCTGGCCACTGTCCGATCGAAGGCGTGGCGCAGCATCCTTAGGGTGTCCTCCTCCGACCGAAGCCGATCGTCCTTCTCCGCGTCCAGCTCCGCTGAGAGCTCCTCGACGCGGCGGGCGCTCTGCTCCCGCTGCTCTCGCTCCCGCCGCAGCCGCAGCTCCAGCCCCCGCCTCCCGCTCGCGCCAGTCCTCCACCTCCTTACGGAGGCGGTTGATTTGGGCTCCCGCCTCCGTCAGCTGCTCCTTGCTCGTCGCCAGGCCTTTGCCGTCTTTGAGTAGAGCTCGCCAAGAGCCGCCAGCAGAGCATCCGCGTGTGCCGAAGGAATGGAGGCGGTGGGGGGTCCGGGGTGGGCAAGGGGTCCAGCGGGCCTGGGCCCTAAACGACGCCGGCAGCGACCGCTTGGGGATCGACCCCCTCCATCTGCTTGTCCTGGGGCTCGGCTGCCCCGGGTGGCATAGCCCCTGCATCCGCGGTGCCCTGATCTTCTCCGACCTGGGCGGCAAGGACGTCTGGAGCAGGCACCCTGAAAAAGAGAAGGAACAATGGTAAGACACGGTTCGAAGGGACTTAACCTTTTTTCTGTGTGCGTTTTTGGATAAGTACCTAGGCAGCGGCCATTGGAAGCGGGGCACACTCGGGGCGAGGACTAGCCCCCCGCGCGGCGCTGGCGGTGTCGGTCCTGGCGGCCTAAGGACCGGCACCGGCGGCGGAGGAGGAAGAAACGCCGGCGGCGGCGGCGGCCGTAGCATCGTCGTTGGAACCAGCGGCCGCAGCGGTGGCGGAAAGAGACTTGGCGCTGGAGGGTCCAGCGTCACCACCCCAACAGGGGCGAGGGAGGACGAGGTCACGCCGGCAGTCGAGCCCCCTGCCACCATTGAGGAGCCCGCCGCAGCAGCGGAAGAGGTTCCCGCGGCCTCCGTGGAGGACCCCGCCCCGGCCGAGCCCAAGAGGCGGGGTCTTTGGGAAGGCCCGCGGCATCTTAAATCAGGCGCTGCGCCTCCCTTGGTCGCCCCTCCCCTGGCCGCCAGCAGGAGGAGGGTCCCGGATTATCAGGGGCGCCTGGTGTGTCGTAACGGGCGTACCCATGGCGTCCATCGCCGGCATGGCGCGGACTATCGCCGCACGCTCCCCGGGCGCTAATCGGCAGAGCGGGAGCGCGCCCGCCGGGAACGGTGGAACGGAGCTGGGCACGCCCAGCTGCCCCATCCACCTGTTGACCGCGGCGGAAGACAAGTTCCCGGCGGCTGAACAAAAAATGCCGTCAGAACCAGAGTTGGCCAAAAAGAAAAAAAAGGGGAAGAAAAAAGGGGCGATCAAAAGTGTAGCGGTTTACCTCCGGTGATATTCCGGGTCCCATCATCCTGGCCCACATACTGCCAGGTCGGACGGACGCGGCGACGCACAGGGCTAAGCCTCCGGGATATGAAGTCCCGGATAACCATGACCCCCGTCAGGCCCGTCCCGCGAATCGTCGACGCGGCCAAGATCGTCTGGAGCTTCGGGCGTCTTTGTCGACGTGAGCCCCGATTGGGGTTGCTTGACCGGCCCGGTTGGAAGCTCCAGCACTTCAATGCCGCTGTCGTCCTCGACATATATCCACTCGTCGCGCCATGATCTCCAGTTGGACCGGCAATCCAGTGGGATGTAGCGCGACACGGTCCCATCGCGGAGCCGCAGGTGGCAGCTCCCGGTGACAGTAGGAATGCCGCCCGCGGCGCGAAGGGTGTAAAAGAAGCGAAAAAGGAGAAGATTGGGTAACACTCCTACGAACATTTCGCAGAAGTGGGCGAAGGCCGAAAGAAGGATGACGGAGTTGGGAGGAAGATGGATGTGGTGAATGGCATAGAAGTTGAGGACAGAGAGATAAAAATCAGAGACCGGTGGCAGCAGGCCGGCTACAAGCTACCACCCGAAGAAAACCACTTCCCCGGGCCGGCAGCGGGGCTCGATGGTCCCGGGGCGAATGCGGAGGGTACCCGCGGTTATATGCCTAGAAAGCCTGGCGGCGCCCCCCTCCTCGACGGACGAAGGAGGGAGAACCGGGGCAGAAGGAGTCGGAGGAGCCATCAAGCGCGGAAGAATGCCAAAGCGCGTCGGGGAAGAAAAAGCAAGGGGCCCTAAGGTGGCGAGGAAGGGTAGAGCGAAGGGAGTTGGAAAGAGAAAGAACCGCTCCCCCTCTCGGCTAGCCTTTTATAAGGTTGCGAGGGAAGGCTTGGCGGGAAACCCGAAAAGACATGGTGGTTCGCAAAAAGGAAGTTCACGAGCCCCATAAAGGGGGCGCATCCCAAGGGTCGTGCGATGGTTACGAGGCAGGAATAACTGCGCAAACCGCCTTGGGAACCGGAGAAGTCGGAAGATCTTTTAAAAGCTGCGGGGTGCATGGGCATTTAAGGGCCCCCACCCGGGAGACTGAGCGGTTCCCCGAAGGGCAGTTAAAAGAGGAGAGGGAAGAAAAAAGAAAGAAAGGCGGAAGACCAAAAAGCGCTCCTGGGTGGGCCCGGGGGCTACTGTCGGCGTATTTTACTCCAGGGCACCCACTCCCCCGCACTAAACACGGTCGATGGGCGGGCAGGACGCGTCCGGGCCACCGCCACGGCAAGCGGTAGGGCCCCAGGGTTGTCGCCCAGCAAGGTGTTCGCCCAGTGGACACGTGGCGACCAGGCCACGCCATTGGGTGCCCAGCAAGGTGGCCGCCCAGTGGACATGTGGCGATCAGGCCAGGCCACTAGGCGCCCAGCAAGGTGGTTGCCCAGTGGACACGTGGCGACCAGGCCACGCCACTGGGCGCCCAGCAAGTTGGTCGCCCAGTGGACACGTGGCAACCAGGCCATGCCACTGGGCGCCCAGGAAGGTGGTCGCCCAGTGGACGCGTGGCGATCAGGCCAGGCCACTGGGCGCCCAGCAAGGTGGTCGCCCAGTGGACACGTGGCGACCAGGCCACGCCACTGGGCACCCAGGAACGTGGTCACCTAGTGGAGAGGTGGCATACGGGCCACTCCCCTGGCGCACCACTCCCGAGGCTGCAGTACCAGGATCAAGGACATTTAATGCAAATCATGCGCATTAAATGCAAAGCGTGGAAGCTACAGTATGGCGGCGCGCCTTCCCCAGGCGCGTAATAATTACGGGTGACATCACGGCAGCACTTCACCCCCTGACGGAACGAGCGGTGTTGGTGGGCGTGGGGCCCAAGGCAGGGGTGTGACGGCTGCGGCAGGCATTAAATGAGGTGTAAGGACAGTGACGGGCGCATTTAATACGCCCGTGGCAGTGTAATGAGTATGGCTTGCGGTGTAAGCCTCCCATGCGCCCCCGCCAGCCCAAGTATAAAAGGGAGCCGGGGTGCATGGGAGAGAGGGGTTCGATCCATTGACAATAGGTTCCATTCTCTCAAGTGAGGATTCTAGTTCATATCCCACAAGACAAGCAATAGCAAGAGAAGCAGGACTAGGGCTGTTACTCTTCGGAGGGCCTGAACCTGGGTAAACCCTAGCGTCCCCATTCTTCTGAGCTTCCCCGATACTCCGATCTTCTTTCTTCCTCCGGCGATTGCCCCGAAAGCCCCCCGTCTGAACCTCATAAGCACCCGATTCGGAGGTGCCTGTTGGCTAGTACGCTGACAAATGTGACACTATGGAATTGTGTGACATTATTTAATGTGAATGTTGAGGTCAAAAACTTTATAAAATATGGTATTGGAGGTTAAAACCATATGGTAGGAGGTTTAATAGCGTTTCCGGGCCTTCCCGGGGAGTTTTGGGCCTAGGGGAAAGGGTCGTGGGCTTTGGTGGGATGGAATTTGAGTCCATTTAGGACTAGGAGTCATGTGAGGGCTGGTAAATAGGGCCTCCCCCCTGCCCTCCTTGCGCCCCTCCCCACTTGTGCGCCCCCACCTCCCCCTCCATGCCCTAGCCGCCACCCCCACCTCCCCCTCTCCCTTGCGCCCCCTTTGCCCCCTTTGCTCCCCACCTCTCCACCACCTCTCCTCCACCCCTTGCTGCCCTAGGGTAGACTCTCCTCCCCTGCCCCTCGGAGATCCGTCCATTGGAGCGAGGAGAGATGAGCGAGGAGCGAGGAGCGAGGAGCAATCCGGGAGATCTATTGTGTGTTCGTGCGTCGGGCGAAGGTATGGCCATGGGACTCCTTGCGGTTGGGATAGGTACTGTTCTAAGGATCATTATCATGTTTATAGATCAATTGGTGGTGCTGGAATTGAGTAGATTGGATTAGATCTAGAAGTTGCCACGTTCTCTGTTTGAGCGGCATGAAGCGATCGACCTAGGGTTTGGTTTTTCGCCAATTTAGATTCGGAATTTGGTCGTACGGCTGTTGAAGCAGTTGTAGGTAATTTCAATACCTTTCAGTGGGTATAAAGAACTTTAAATTCCGCCCAGCCGTTTGAAAGTTATGCTTGTTTTACCAAGCGTATTAAATTCTGTGACGTGATTGGAACAGATCACGGTATTTTGTAGATTAAGCAACTTTAGACTCCGAATCAGTCTTTCCCTATACTTAGAAAAAGTTAGGAAATTTCCTAAGCTACGCGAGTATGTACTCGTTTAATTGATTCGGAGTCCCAGAACTCATGTTGTGCCTTTTGGAAGTCTGCTGTCCCGACGGGACAGAACCTTTGTTTTTGGGTTTAGCGATTAGTTTGTGATGTCGGGTTAGAAGTGGGTTTGCCTACTGTTTTGTGGACATGATTGTGAGTGTGTGGTAGCTATGTGGAGGTGGTGTGACCCCGGGAGTGCCTTCTACTTCTCACCAATCCGTTGCCCGTGGTTGAGGCAAGTGTATTGTAATGGATAGTGGTTTGTAGGTTGCTAGTTGAGACTAGATGAACTTGATAATATGATATGATCACTTGCCATGCTTTAATGATTGCCTATGATATGATGAGTATGCTATCATGCCATGTGTTAATGTACAAGTTAATTATGATGTTGGCATATTTGCATACATGGCATGTTACATGGCCCGGGCGGAGAAAGTCATAACTAGTCCGGGGAAGGTCAGTGAGAAAGTTATGACTATTCCGGAGAGCCAATGAGTAAGTCCTACATCGTGATTCCATCCACCGCGGTGTGGGGAAGCGAGGAGTAGGCACCCTCCATCTTCGGGATGGAAGGGTGGAGAGGGTGCACACCGACGGGTGTGTACTCAACCATACCGGTATGAGTTTCCAAGGATATATGAGCATCGCATCGCATCGCATTGCATAATAATGATGATGATAACGATATGTGATCATGAATGAGATGTTTTACATGATGTGAGATATTATTGCTATGAAATTGTTCTTGTTGTACCATTGCAATATGCTTGCTGAGTTTTGAACTCACGCTTGTGTTTTCTTGTTGTTTTAGGTACCATGAGACCGGCATGCGGGGAAGGGAAATAGTCACACTTCCGCACGTAGCTTCACTCATTTGATTCCACAAGTCATTCCATTAGTTTTTGATAATAAACTGCGTGTGATGAATATTGCTTTAAGGTTTGGCTTTGCTATATGAGAGTCTTATTGTTCGTTTAACTCTTGGAGACATTAAATGCTTGAAAGTAGACTTATATTGTCGTTAAGTCTTTAATTATTGCTGTTTTAGCTGTCTCTCATATTGCCTTATATTGCTATACTGTTGTTGCTCCTTCAAATCATGTTAAAACAAAGGAGATGCTGCCGAAATCTCGATTTTTAGCATGTGCGCCTTTGCTGGAATTTATGTTTAATTGTGGTAGTTAGATGTTGTTTAGCTTATGTTTGGTAGCATTCAGGCATATTAAATGCCGGGGTGTTACAACTTTAGTGCCAAGGAATGCATGGAATGAGGAGTGTGAGACCGTTTTATTTCATGGTCTGTTTGGGACTTTAACCTACCGCTTGGGTTGTGCTGAGGCCGTATGTGAGTGCTTTTGTGTTTCAATGTTGAGTAAGAATTCTGGCAAGTTTTGAATGTGAGTTATCTTTAGAGCTGTTAGTCTTTGATCCTTAGCTTCTTGCCTCTGAGTGCTGGCTGGTGCAAATCGTAGGGGCTTCTAAGCGGGTTCTGAGGCGTGAACCATAACTCCCTTTGATTTGGTCGTTTGCGAAGTGGCGTGTCTCGGATTCAGGGTTGAATCCTGTTGAAGGGGGGAAGAATGTGACACTACGGAATGGTATGACATTATAAAATGTGAATGTTGAGGTTAAAAACATTATGGATTGTGTAATTTGAGGTTGAAACCATATGGTATGAGGTTTATTTGCGTTTTCGGGCCGATTCCGGGAGTTTGGGCCTTTCCGGGGGAGTTTGGGCCTAAGGGAAGGGGTCGTGGGCTTTGGTGGGAAGGAGTTTGAGTCCAAATAGGAGTAGGAGACCTAGTTGGGGGCTTCCCCTAGCCCTTATTGTGCGCCACCCTGCTGCCTTGCGCCCCATTGAAATACCATGGCTGCTGTCTCGAGGTGGAGGCAAGGGGTGGAGGGGAGAGTGGGGGGGCGGCTAGGGCTTTCATGGGGGCGCAAGGCAGCAGGGTGGGGTGCAATAAGCGCTGGGGGAAGCCCCCAACCAGGTCTCCTACTCCTATTTGGACTCAAACTCCTTCCCACCAAAGCCCACGACCCCTTCCCTTAGGCCCAAACTCCCAGAATCGGCCCGGAAACGCAAATAAACCTCATACCATATGGTTTCAACCTCAAATTCCACATTCCATAATGTTTCTAACCTCAACATTCATATTTTATAATGTTACACCCCGTAGTGTCACATCTTCTACTTCTTCCACAACATGCATCCCATCCTCAGATGATGAGCTATCTATTGTAGTAATATTTATGTTCTTAAGCTGATGTGGTGTATGGCCATAGACTTTTTTAGGTACAGGAAGCAATCCCATGCCATGAACTTGCCCAGGTTTTTCTTTGCCCAATACTTGATTCAATGCATCACCTTTCCATGCAACTCTTCCTTGGTCATTTTGTGCCAACATTGGTTGTTCATCAATGAGGTTTTCCAATGCAGTCTAGAAATGAATAATGCATGGGTACTCTATATGGTATAGGAAATAATAAATTGATATCTGAGAAAGAATTGTGTATATGGCATATACCACTTGCTCATGTTTATCTTTGCCACTTTTCTTTTTGTGAGTAGGTAAGTAAACATTTGCTCTATGCGGCTGCTTCTTTTCAGGATCATCTTGTCTCTAAAAACATCATAGAGTACAACAACATAAAGATCAACATGAATAAGAATATGTAGATCAAGTACAAAACAAAATCACTCACCAAGTCCTCAGCCCAACGGGCATAACTCTTTCTCCCTGCTGAATGGGGATTCTTCAACATAGCACGACTTTGTTTGTTCTTCTCACTAAGGGCCTATTATTAAAGCAATGTAGTACTAATTAAATCACACCATTGATGTATTATTTAACATTGGCAAGACTATACAAATTTAAATGAAGCAATAGTATAAATATTGTTTGCACTTTTATTACCTTTCCTTTTTTGGACTTCCAATAATTGACAAGTGCAACCCATTGATCTTCATCAACATCATCTGGGCACAGCCTAAACAAAAAGGATCTTTTCTTCTTCGGATTAAAAAGTTTTTTCTTCAATGTTGCCTTGTATCGCTTCCAATCTCTTCCAGTTGTCTTCAATATCCATTTATCACATGTCCTAGGGTACAGGAACTTTGTCTAACATAAGAAATAGAAGAAGGTAAAAATCTATGTTGCATAAAGTAGATCAAGCCCACGCTTCTTCACTTCATCATCATCACATGTATAATTAGTGAGAGAATTACTCATTGACTCTAAGATCACCATATATTCATTCAATTCTTATAGCTAGTCATAGTTTTATCTAATTATAGTTGTACCTGTCATATTCAGTAGGTCATCATCTTGCTGCTCAACTTGGATCCCATCATCTTGCAATGCTTGTGATTCAAGCACAGGCTCAGTTGGTGGTACAGAATGCTCACTACTACTGCGCTCTTCATCGGCATATTGAGCACCACATTGGACTACATTCAACTGTTTCTTTCTACCCATTTTCCTGCAGACTGAGACAATTTTTGCAAATAATATTAATACAAATTCAGGGTAAACATAAACCCCACACACATTTGCTTTGGAGATCCTAAACTGTACGCAATTTCAGCTTACAACACGCACAAGTAAACTGTTGGTGGAATCTTCTTTTGTCCATATGAGATTAATTTTACTGGCAATGCGGAGTTATAAAGCTTCTAATTAATTACTATTACCAAACAAATAAGAATGAGATCACAGATTTAATATGTATAATTAAAGCACAATAGTATACAAGGAAAATAATAATGGTGCCAAAATATGTTAGATTTACGTTCCAAATATCTTCGCCGCTACTTTCCACCATGCACAATAGTATACAAGGCAAGCTGTTCCTCTAGAAGGTGGTGGACGGTTGGACATAGACACAAACTATGGAATCAGAAAGAGCTTCCTTCCATAGGTATGCAATGTTTTGTGTTCACCAAAATTGTTTGATTGTGCACCACTGCATCATCTTGCAGCCTCATAACATCGCTAAAAAACTGAAATAAAGTTTTAACTATTGAGATGAAGCTATCCCTTGGTCTAAAACCCTTCAACCATACAGAATATGTGATAAACAAAGACACTTTGGTCTATTTTTCCTTTTATTTTCCTTGTTATCGGCAGCTTATTTTGCTGGAACAAAAGGGGTTGAATTCTATACCTATCATCATGAATTCTTTGTCTTCACAGTTTGCTCCGAGCTTTGTTTGTAGATTTTTTTTTCACAAGTTTAAGGAGTTCAATTTCAACTATTTCTGCACAAAGATTAATATAGAAGGCTGCTAATCAGAACTTGGCTATTTTTCTAAATGTTTCTGATGAACCAGCCCTGTGGCAAAACAAAAGAAATTTGAGGAATACTTTTTATAATATCAAGCCATCACTTTAGTATTTACTGGGAATTTATGGAAGAACTACGTGCGGTACTCTGCTTATTTTAGTATTTATTTCCATCTCCAAATTACTATTTTAATCTGTAAAATAGGGAAACAGAAGATATATACCACTTCAGCAACCTACAGCACAGCATGTAATGGTAGACACAATATCTGCAGGCCCTACAACAGTCATTCTGATAGGATCACACACAAAAAGTTAAACAATTTGAAATATACTTTGTGGGGGTGTTTTTCTTCCAGCCGTTCAATAAAGGGCAGATCATCTAACATTTTTTAGTTGCTACAAAACTTCTATCTACACTGTATCCAACTGTATGTACATCATTTAGCTACGTCAACAAATGTATCCAACTGTATGTAGCTAAATGAATGCTTACATTATCAAAAGATGACTGTTACATTTAAGAACAGTTATTTGGAGTACTACCTCTATTTATAACAAATTGTAAGATTTAAGAACAGTAAAGGTCAGAGAAGAAAAAGAGAGATGAGATTTGTGTGCTCGGTCACCTGGTAATCCGTCGGGGGAGGCCGCTGGTGTAACGCCGCTGCCGTCGCTAAAACCGGCTCTAGCTCTGGAGCAATAAAGTCGATTAGGGGATCACATGGAGAGATCAAATACCAACTGATTGGAAATTTACCGAGTGAATCAGGAGGATGCCGCCGGTGTTGCGGGGGTCGCCGGAGTTGCGAAAGGTCGCCGAAGTTGCAGGAGGTCGCCGGAGTTACACGAGGTCGTCGATGGCCGGCCGAAGTTGCAGCGGCTGAGAGCCCTAATGTGATGCCCTAGAATTTGAGAGCAATCCTAGGGTTTTCTTTCTTGATTGTTCCGGATAGAAAGAGGGTTTTGTCGGGGAATGAAACAATTGAAGAATATGCGGCAATTTAATATTAAAAATTGGAGTTTTGGGCTAGTTTCCGCTGGGCTGAGGCAACCTGGGCCTGGGCCGGGAATTCCTTTTTCCCCCTCTCCTCCCCATGCCTTGGTGGGCCGGCCCACCTTCCCCTTTAAGTAGCGCCCCCTTCCCCCAAACCCTAAGGCGCCTCCCTTCCTCCCCCCTAGCAGCCACACCCCCTCCTCTTCCCCCCCTGCGTGGTGGCTCAAGATCCACCGTGAAACGCGAAGGAGAAAACGAGAAGAGGATCCGTGGAGGCGAGGAGCACGAACAGATTTCTGTTATGGGGATCGTCGCGCGTTCTTCGTGGGTTCGCAAGGGGGAACTCAAGGTAAAATTCCCAATCTTTTACCTCTGTTCTACCTAGGGATTAGGAGTGTATTAGATCTGGTGGTGAGTGGTTTGGATGGATCTTGATGGGGGAGAAGGGTAGATGTTCACGTGGTGCTGTTTTTGGAAGGGAAGATTGTGCAGCGCGGATTGTTTCACGTTTTACGTGGAATAGATTATTTTTCCTGCAAAAATCTATAACTAGAAAGTTGTATATAACGTCGAGACCTAGCTTCTGTAATTTTTTCAGAATTTTTGGGGCGTTGGTCTGAGAGTTATCGCTGTTGGAAGATGACGAACAGAATCTGGAAACAGATTTCGTCCACTGTGTTGGACGGTTGTTTAGGCATATTTAACAGTGGAATTGAAATTTGTGACCTTCATGAAAGTTGTAGATCTCGTCAATATATAGCTACTGTAAATTTTTTGTATTTTTATGAACAGTAGAAAAAAATATACGAAATTGGGAAGGGAGGGTGCTGCTGTTCGATTCGGACAGATCGGGGTTTTTGGCGTTTAAATGGGATTGGGGAGTAGGAAGCGTGTGTTTGAATTGTGTGATGAATTGTGCTGTCGCTATGTACTGAAATAATATTTGTTCAGGTGGTGCCACTGCTGGGCGTAACTAGGTTCATCGTCCACGTCGGTAAAGGCAAGTGGAAGTAGTTGTATTGTTAAGCTATACATTGTTGTTTGCTTCGCCTTCATTATAAACTCCAATTACAGCAATCATACACGGTTTAATCCCTTGCTTTGAGGTAAGGTGAAGAATGATGTTGTTTACCGGATTAATTGTCTAAACATTTCATCTCTATGATATTTGTTTTCTATCCATGCTATATGATGATATGCAAACATGTGGACTCAGTGGGAGGAGTTATATGATGACATGCAAACATGTGGACTCAGTGGGAGGAGTTATGAATGAATTCATGCATGAAGCATTAACTGCATAATCATGCATTGGAAGTTTGTCGACGCCTTGGCGCGATCGTGCAGTACAACACCGTGTGTTCACGAGAAAGGGCACGGTGAGGAGGAACATGGCATAAGCATGTGCATCAATCATATGCATTTCTTGAAGTGGTGTGGACTCTTTCATGTGGTATTGTAGATGAGGAATGTGGAATGCTAGATATATGGTGGAGCGTTTTATTGGTATTAGTTGTTACGCTTGCTGAAATTACCCAATCTCACTACTTCTTTGTTTTGATGTTTTCGAGTAGCGCACGTGAGTCGTAAGCATGAAGGGTGGGCTAGCAACACAATAATTTTTCTGATGTCATCACGACTCTCATGATCTAGTGCTTTAAATAATTCATTAGTTGGATGCAATTTTATTTCATATAGACCCCTTGTTGTTCCCTTTAGACTTGTTCTCGTTTATGGTTGTCCCATTAGAGATGTGTTATAATTGTGGTTGATACCTGGTTGAATTAGACTCGTTGTCTCTAGTATTGATGTCGTGATATTATTCCTATTTGAATTGCTTCCGTATTGTCCTGTTTTAGGGGAATCTTTGTCGAATTTTTCTTGTACATGATTGAGATTTATGGGGTGTTCTGATTGGTATCGAGCTGGTTTGTAGGTCCCTGGAATGTGTATTTAGTGTCATACTATAGGTTCAACCTAAAATATGAAGTGGGATAATCTAGAAACATGGCTTAGGTTTTACTTAAAACTTTGCCATAGGATAGCAACATTAAAACTTGTGTAAGTGGAATAATTAATTTAAAACTTGACACACTCTGTACAAAGTAGGAATGGGTATGGGTACTGTTGCTTTACGCTTAAATGTTGTATTTAAGCTTTGATGTTGAATGTTATATTTGGTAATATATGTTGCTATGTTTATGAAAAGAATTGATTGTGTTGATACATTTGAGATTATGTGGGTTGTGGTGCGAAAGGGTTTCGGTCACCTTACATTGTTTGTAGTAATGATGGGTTTGACGGTGTGGCGGTTAGTGCCATCACCGATGGACTTTAACCTCCTGTTGGGAGAGTGCTTATACTTTACGTCAGAGATTGGGTAGTTGGTTGGAGTCGAGTAGTAGAGTTGTGGATTGACCCTCCGAATTTCCTTTGCCGCTTTGACGAGCGTTTTGGTTGGTTTTTGATTGGTTGAAATAAAAGAAAAAGTGTTCGGTTTTGGATACTCACCGATAGTTCTTTTGGTGGTTTTGGTTTTGTCTTCTTTGGTTGAAGACAAAAGAAGAATTTAGGTTGCGCCTCTTTTGGTCGCCTTGCCGGCTTTGGCCTTGATTTGTTGTTTGCCTTATAGAGAAACTTATAGATTGATTCTTGGGTTACCATTCTCCAATTTGAAAAGAAGTTATTGAAGTTTCGATGAAAAATCTAAGTCGCATGGATTTAGGTGTCAAGGTTTTGGCGGAAAGGATGTGGTTGATCGGTTGCTTTACGGAGAAAGTTTTCAATTTATTCTTGTGTTTGTCTTTCTCCGAGGTTTAAAAGAGTTATTGCGGTGTTGTGCGGACCTTGTTGTCGGGTCTAAGTGGTGTTTGATCGCAATGATGACTTGCTTGGGAATTCATCTTTGAAAAACCGTTTGTTAGTGAAAGTTTGAAGTTTGGGGTTATGGCCTTATCTGAAAAAAAAAAGATTTGGTTAATCGCTTGGTTTTCCCTCTTGCAACCATCTTCCTTCGCGGAAGTTGTTGATCTCGAGAGTTGTGGAGTAGTTGCGTGTCGGCAATTGGGAATTTAAGAGTTGACTTCTCTTGTGATTTGTGGTTGAGCTTTCCGTAAGGAAAGGTGTTTTGGGTGTTGTTCTTTTCTGGAGCAATTTTGGTTTCCTTAAGAGTTGGGTGCGTGATTCACGCGGATGTTTAAGAAGTTAAGTGTATGACGAGAAGTTAGAGTTTTCGGATGATATGAGATAGTGGTTCGGTTAAAGCGAATTTGTTGTTTGTTTAAAGATAAACTAAAATATTGTGTTGATAAGAGATGATTAAACGAGACGTCAGGTGATCCAAAGTGAAAGTTGATTAGTGGTGTGTGCAAAGTGATGCGGGTTATGGAATCTAATGGATGTTTGAGATTAGTTAGCATAGAATGTCTCGGTTGATGAACTTGTTATAGCAAGAAGATGGTGTGAAATTCTGCCTATTGTAGCTGGTGAGTCAGTTAATATTGTGGGTCGACAATATGACTTAAAATACGTGTAATCAATTAATGAGGATATATGGAATGATTGTAGGAAATGTTTAATTATTCTTGATAGATGTCTGTCTGGGATCCGTATTTATGAGGGATGTCTAGTGGAGATCGTGTCGCGTGGTTAGTATTAATTATTGGTGGAATGAACTGGTGATATGGAATATGTGACTTAGGGATTATACCCATGGTAATTGTTGATTACGCCGGAATAATTGTAAAGAGATGTGTGCTACGCTTGGGATAATAAGTTGCATGAATAATGGTTCGTCATGGTTAGTAGACCAAAAGAAGTTGTTGATATGCGTCTTATGTTGGGTTAAGCGATAAGTTAATTGTCTTTGGAGTTGTGGGAACGTGGTTCTCCTTGTCGATTGTCATACGGTAGATATGGTCTATGGTTCGTTGGTAATATAATCAGTTGTGGTTATATGAACAGTGAAAAGTGATTTTATTAAGAGCAGATGTTGTAGCTTGTGTGCAAATGATGTTGGACTTGTCGGGATTTGGGTGATTATGACATCCGTATTGGCTAAGAGTATTGGAATGTGAGTAATGGTGGGATTTGAGTCGAACTTTCTTTTGAAGGTTTACGGATTCAAATGAAGGTATAAATTTTCTGGGAGTGCTTGCCTCTTTGTTTAGGCGTCTTGATTAGTGCGCAAGAAAATCTCCCCTGATTAAGTGGCATTTTGTCAAGTTACAAACTTGACTCCGATGATTGGAATTATGGATGAAAGAGTAGTATTTGAAGTAACTGGTTTATGGGTTCCAAATGTGGTGTGGTATTGAACCATGCCAATCTTTGGATTTGGGCTAATCTGTTTAGTCTATGCTATGAGTATGGATTAACACCCAAAGCGTTGGAGTGGGACGCTCTCTTTAGCGTTCAACTGATTTATCTTTGGTAACCCTGGAGTTAAGCGCTTAAATTGTAATTCTATCGTGACTAGAGTTGGATTTATTTGGGAAACGTGTGTGGTGTTTATGGCGTTTCAAAAGGTGAATCTTACGATTGTTTCATAAGTGATTTTGTTGGTAAGGTGTTCCTATTTGGGGATGTGTTTCCTTCTCTTTAAGAGAATTGGTAGCGGTTATTAGGCGTAGATGTTTGATTTGAGAGTTGATGCTATCTTACATATTGGCTTTGGTTAAAATGCGATGTTTTGCACGCATTGCGTGCAGTGGTTGTTGGGTTGTGATGCGATATGGTATTTTTTTTTGGTTAACGCCGTCGTAGTTTATGCGAATTTGAGCAACCATCGATGTTGTTGGGTGTCAATCATGTGACAAAGAGAATGAAGTCTTTTTGTGAATGGTTAATGGGTATCGTGGTTACATGACGAATAAATGGTGAAAAAGACTCATGACATCGTTTTTATAAGCATAAAAGAGTTGTTGAGCCAGGACGGTGAGAAAGTCATATAGAGATATATGACTAATCCGGAGTGCTCTTGAAGAATTCGCATTCGTGTTATGAATCGAGATTTCCATTGCTCTCTAGCATGAAAAGGAATAAATGGGTAAATGCTAGTATTCAATCTATTTTAAATAGTTGGAGTATGTTGTGTGGTGGTAATTTTGTTATCACCTATGTATAGGGTAGCCAAAAGTAATGTTATTGGTTGTTGTTTATGCCCATTTGTTGATATTGATGACTTGGTAGGGTTGTTAATTGTTGGAAACCATTGATCCAATAGAAAAAAAATGTAAAACTGTGGAATTATGTCGAGTACATGTTGTGATTGGGATGAACATTGGATAACAATCATGATGAGGTAGTATAGAATGGAAGACGTTTTGTTAATCATCATAAACTATATTTATAAATGTTGGGTATTGGTTTTTTGTTGAAGATCAATTTTTTTGCAAGGTTCTAACCTCGTTTGTTCAAATAGCTGGTGGTCTTGGAGTGTATGTCTCACCTGGTTTGTCGTCGTCTTGAATACGGCGAACCACAGTAGAGGGGTTGTAACACCCCAAAATTTTGCTTTTCTTAAATTCATGTGTGATTTGGCACTTTGGTGAATTTTTGGAATTTTCTGGAATTTATTTGGAATTTATTTGAATTTATTCCATTTTGAAATAATTAAAGAATTTAATTTTGCAAATAAAATTTTGTTGGAAATATTTTATTTGAGTCCAAAATGATCCAAAATATTTTCCAGAATTTTTCGAATTTTTCGAGTCATTTGCTATTTTTAATGAATTAAATGAATTACTGGGAATTATTTTAAATATTAAATCGCTGGAAAATCAACTCGGGTCAAGTACTGTTCATCCGACCGAGCCCGAGTCAGACTCGAGTTCGAGTCCGACCCGAGCCACGTGACTCGACCGAACCCACTCCTAAACCTAATCAATCCCAACCGTTGGATCAAGATCCAACGGCTGAGATCCGCCCGTACCGGTTGAGCCGTGTCCGACCCGAACCCGTTCGCGCCGGTCCGATCGGGGCCGCTGATCTGGACACGTGGACGGTTCTCGTGCCGTCTTCCCCGCCGAGTCCGAGCCGGACTCCGCCGCCGAGTGCGCCGCCGTAACCGACTAGGGCTCCGCCCTGAGCACGCCTCCCGGGGCTATTTAATGCCCGGATCGCACCCCGAGGACCGCCGTGACCTTGCGCTACTTTTTGCCTTAGCTTGCTAAACCCTAGCAGCCGCCGCTTGCTCGGGATTGCTCGCCGTAGTAGCTTAGGGTATTGTGGTGGTTTTTCTCACCTTCCGCCGCCGTCCGCCGTCGCCCGAGGAGAAGGAGGCCAGAACCGGGATCCCCGAGCCAAGGCGACTCGAACGTGACCACGCACGTCGCCGGAGGAGCCTCGTAGCGCCGCGTTCTTGGTCATCGTCCCCGTCTCCGGTGCCCAAGCCTCGCCGTGCCATCGCCGGACTTCGCGAGCTCGGTGAACCGTCAGATCCAGATCGGACGGTTGAGGTGAGTTCACGTGTTCCAAACCCGATTAGATCTGGACCGTTGGATCAAGATCCAACGGTTCACAATCGCCACGTGCCGTAGCAGTGCTATTATAGGATTAGATCTGGACCGTCCAATCTAGATCGAACGGCCCACGATCATCGAGTAGTTTTAACGTGTTAACCCTGGATCTAATCCGCGCCGTTGATTTTCAAACCAACGGCCGCGATTGCGCCACGTGTCGGGGAGATGGACCGACGGTCGGCGCCAGACGCTGGCGTGTGGCGCGTGTCTCGACACGCTGGGCCCCGCATGTCGAGGGCCCACACGTCACCGCGTTTGCGTGAGACCCACCGGCAGTGTGGTCCCACTGTCGGGCCTCACGTGGAGCCGTGGATCGGGTCCACCGTGGACCGAACCGCGCCGTGAGCCGAGCCCATGAGCTACCGACGCCAGCCAGCCAATCAGGAGTCGACACGTGTCCATGCCGACGCAATAATTAATTTCCGAAAAGAAAATGATTTATTAATTTGAAATAATGATTTGATTTTGTTTCAAACTTCAAACGCTTATAACTTTTAAGTGCTTTCAACTCCGATTTGAGTGATTAAAATTTCTAAATTTGTATAAAATTGAGATCTACCTAAATATAAATTTTATTTAATTTTTGGACTAAAGTTTTTCTCTGTAAAATTATTTAATTGATTATTTAAACTTTAAATAATCATAACTTTTGCGTTTTAACTCCAAATTTGACGATTCCAGTTTCTAAAAATTCATAAAATTATGTTCTCTCTATTTATGGATTTTATTTGGATGTTTGGACACTTTTTGCCTAGTGTTTATTTGTGTATTTGCTATTTGCACGCTTTACGAGTAGACGTTGAAGTGCCGGAAGGATTCGAAGGAGAAGTATTGACTCAGGATCCAACTCAAGACCAAGAACAAGTACTTTTTGAAGGCAAGTTGTGCTTTGACCATGTTGATCCCATTTCGAAATCTATTTTGATTTAAACTATTGCATGCTAGTTCAATTAGAAAAATACCTTGTTTAAACATGGGGGTTAGATAAGTACCAATTTGCTGTATGACACCTTGATTATTTAAGTATGTGCCATGACCCTTTGTCACCCTAGTTGTGGATTACTAGTTGGACATTATTAAATTGCCAACATGGGTTTTAGACCGTTGTAGTATCTTGCTTAGACACCTTTCGTGCTCATGACATGATTTTGGACAATCAAATGTTAATATTGACTTAATGATATATTGAACCTGTTTTGGAAAAGTATCATGTGATGTTGATGGCACGTGGTGCATGGTAATCAAGCGGGGTTTGATAAACAATTTTCGGCCAGGGCATGTGGCAAGAGTAATCAGTGGGCCGGTTGTGGCATTGGGAGTGTTGATTTGGTTCTTGGGTAGTCTTGCCACTGGTCACCCTAAGGACTTAACCTTGCAAGCCTTTGAACTGGGTCTAACGTGCAACCACATGTCTCAGAATGGGACGGACCTAGTTGACTAAGTTACTAATAACGCACTGTGGGACCTCGGGAGGTCAACTACACCTTTTGTGTAAGTTGTACGGGGAGCGCATCGGGCTGAGGCCAGGTACCCATCTAACGGTTGATTGGCCTAGACTTCGCCTTAGCGAAGGGAAGGGTTAGTGCGCAATAACCGGGGAGGACCACTTGTATTGTTTGAAGTCTCTGAAAGACTTTGTTACGGGAACTCGCCTTTGTGGTGTTTGACTGTATCTTGTGGGTAAAGTGCATAACCTCTGCAGAGTATAGAATCTATTCGAATAGCCGTGTCCGCGGTATTGGACATCGCTCGGGAATTACAGTCAAGGGTTAGATTTTCTCAAAAATAACTTGGATTTGGAAAGTTGGGTTGGTTTAATAATGAAGATGATGGAAATGTGGTTTAGGATGGGGAAAATGTTTATTAAATTTCTTGAAAAGTTATTTATGCTTTACTTATTTCTACTGCTTTCGAATCTACTTATATTACTTGTCAAATGTCTGTTTCATCGCAAATATACCTTGAGCTATTCCTTTGTACCAAGCCATGCATATAGTATATTAGCTTGCATTCTGTGCATGACTTGCTGAGTACCAAGTACTCACCCTTGCCTCAATACAACACCAGTTGAAGAGGAGACTACGCCAGCTTTGGAGGAGGAACTCCAAGAAGATCCGTCTACTTAGGGAAGCGAGCCCGGTTACTGCCTGTGGTATCTTGGATGGCGCCACGGGTTATTTGATTTTCCGCCGCTGTTATTTCTCTCTCGAATAAGTTTCGCCATGAGGCATATATTTGTAACTTGACCATAAGGTCGAGTAACCAGTTTGGTTATTTAAATAAAGTACTTTTATGGTATCGATTGGTATGATTGTGATATTTACCGATGTTAAGACTGTGTGCACTAGCGCGTTCCTGGACTAGTGCTGAATACACAGAGGGTCCGGATTTGCAAATTCGGGGTCCCGACAGAGGTGGTATCAGAGCCATACTTGACTGTAGGCTCAACCCTAGCTAGAATGGTCGTAATGAGGATAAAACCTATTTTCTAAAAAGCTAAAAATTTGTGAAGACAAGAAATGACATCTCGACTTATCCCCTTCTCTCTTTTCTTGTCTCTTGCTGAAATTTTCCCTTACCTTGTCACAATTTAAAAATTCCGAGTTCTTACGAAGAGCACTCTTGTGACAGATGGAGGAAGAGTTCAACTACGTTGATCTGGGAGTTGGTCACGCTGCGGAACTTTGGCATATGCTACAGACTCTCGGAGATTTTGAGAAGCCCCAATACCAAGTAGAAGTGATCAGACAAGCGGGATTGATCAAGGCTTGTGACGTGAGGATTGAGGTACCTGCCAGGAAGAGGGGCCTGTGCAGCCGCTCGATACACCAGACCGCCAGGAGATCTACAATGCAGATGGGTATCCAAGAAGTATCACGACGAGCAATGCGGCACATTACCAGTATCTACGCCAGAGAGTTGGAGAGTACGGTGTTCCGTTATCATCCGCGCAGCGATAACCTTCTTGACCCGAAGGCAATTCAGGATGAGGATGCCACGGTTACATACGCTTGGCACGATTTGTCGCCGCCAGGAGGATGTACTAGATAATACAAGCAAGGAGCTCTGAGAAGGCCCGCAAGGAAATCACGACAGAGAAGAACAGATGGCGGGAAGCTCAAGAGTATGTGGCACACCTTCTACGAAGGATTGACGAGTTGGAGATGACCTTGTACGGACTGCACTCCAGAGCCGATGCTCGAGCTACATGAACCAGATCCGTAAGAGTCGACCTCGATGAGGACACCGCTTCTTCGACTACCATAGAGGACACGATTCTTTGGACATGGCGATCGTTTCGCGCCTATGCCACAAAGACCTGCATCAGTGCCGTGGAGGTTTTCTCGATGAGTGAGCATAGGTTCTATAGTGAGACTCCTTCGCCGAGTCGCGTCATAGAATAAAGAGTCACCCTTTAGGCGTTAGACTCCAGAGTTAGTTCGATTTGGATTTGCTTTGTTTGCTGAGTGTGCAGTATGTGTTGCAAGGCCTTTAGGCATTGTAAGCAACCATACCAAGTTATTAATAATAAAGTTGGACCTTAAAGTTACCCCTTTCGCCCGCATAAGTTCCATATTACTTGTCTATTCTTGCTTCCCTCTCATCTCTAAACCTAGAGCAAATCGACAGATGGTGAACACCCGTGGAAACTTTGGAAGCAATGGGAGTGGTTCTCGCCATGAAAACCCCAATGATGGAGCACCGGCACCGCCACCGGATATGCAGAATTTCGAGCTTTTCTTGCTGCCTGACTCGCTTGATGCATGCTATGATGCAACAAATGCAACACGTCACCGCCAGGCCATCGCTAATCAAGTTAATCATGGACAACGCCGTAATACAAGACTGTCGAGTTCATGAGGACTCACCCACCCACTTTCTCCGGGAATGCCAATCCATTGGAGGCCGATGATTGGTTAAGATCAATCGAGAGGAAGCTACACATAGCTCAATGCATAGGAAATGAGAAGGTACTCTACGCTTCTCATCACCTGGAAGGAACAAACACGAATGGTGGGAGAACTTCGTACACGCAAGAGAACCCTCAAGATATCACTTGGGAAGAGTTCACACCGCATTCGACAAAGATCACGTGGCCCTGAAGGAATCATGGACCTTAAGAAGGAGGAGTTCAGAGCACTGAAGCAAGGTAATCACCCGGGCCGACTACCTGAATAAGTTCACACAGCCTAGCACGCCACGCACCGAGGATGTAGCGACAGATAAATCCGCATACCTCGCTTTTATGAAGGGACTTAACTCAGATTGCAAGTAGGGTTGATCACCCACACCTTTCCAGATTTCCAAGAGTTGGTGAATAAGGCGCTTATTCTTGAGGACAAGCGCAAGGAACTGGATGAGAATAGGAAGCGCAGGATGCAACAAAGAAGGATCACGCCAGGGAACGCAATAGCGCCGAGAGTTGCACCAAATCAATTCTTGATTCCAACCACGTAATGCAACAAGGACGCCACCCCAAAGCACCAAGACCTGTCAATCGTAACTACCAAACCCCAGCCCCGCTAGAAACGCTTACTCGTGCAACAAGAAGGAACGGTGAGACGCTGCTACAATCGCAGAACGAGCCAGACACTTTGCCAACAGCTTGTCCGAAGAAGACAGCAGAGTGACCCGATTCGCTTCAACCTAGGAACCACCTCAGCTAGGACGCCAAAGCACCAGGAGCCACACCCTGCACCGTGGTGAGAGGCCGAGTCAACCATGTCACCGCAGATGCATCAGAGAATGCTACTGACGTCAGATCGGGTAAGTTACTTGTTAACTCAAGACTGCAATGCTTTGTTTGACTCTGGAGCTTCGCATTCGTTTGTTTCGCAAGGCTTTGCTACTAGAAATGATTTGAGGATTGCAAGACTTAAGTGCATGCTTTTAGTTCAAACCCCTGGTTCCGAACTCCGAACGAAAGTAGGATGTTCCGGGGTGAGAATACTAATAGGTGGAATAGAGTTCCTAGCAAACCTTATAATTTTGGAGACCCAGACCTTAGATGTTATTTTGGGAATGGATTGGTTATCCAAGCACAAGGCCGTATTGGATTGTGGACGAAGGACTATCTCAGTTGAGAGCCCGTGTGGGAAGAAAGTGGAATTTCAAGCCACCGCAGTTAGAGACGGACAGTTGATGGTTAACAGTACCAAGGCAATCAGCATAGAGGATGTCCCAGTAGTGAATGAGTACCCTGATGTTTTTCCCGAAGATCTACCTGGTATGCCGCCAGACAGGGACATAGAGTTTGATAGAGCTTGTACCTGGTATAGCACCGATAGCAAAGAGACCCTATCGGATGTCCACCGAGGAGTTGGTAGAGATGAAGAAACAGCTAGAAGAGTTAATGGAGAAAGGATTTATCAGACCGAGTTCGTCGCCGTGGGGAGCACCAGTTTTGTTTGTCAAGAAGAAGGACGGGAGTTTCAGGATGTGCATTGACTACCGTGCACTCAACGAAGTCACCGTGAAGAATAAGTATCCGCTACCCAGGATTGATGATTTGTTTGATCAGTTGAGAGGAGCCGGAGTTTTCTCCAAGATTGATCTCGAGATCGATACCATCGCTTGAAGATCCGATCGAGGATATTCAAGACCGCATTCTCGCCAAGATATGGACATTACGAGTTTACTGATTATGTCCTTTGGATTGACAAATGCGCCAGCTTATTTCATGAATATGATGAATAAGGTGTTCATGGAATATTTGGACAAGTTTGTCGTCGTGTTCATAGACGATATCCTAATCTACTCCAAGACAGAGGATGAACATGCCGAACACTTGAGGCGAGTTTTGGAAAAGCTGAGGGAACAGCAACTTTTCGCCAAGTTCAGCAAGTGTGATTTTTGGAAGGACAAAGTGGAGTTCCTTGGACATGTAATGACCGCAGAAGGAGTCGCCGTAGATCCAAGCAAAGTAGAAGCTGTGTTACATTGGGAGCAGCCGAAGACTGTGACCCAGATTCGGAGTTTCCTTGGAATGGCAGGATACTACCGCCGTTTCATCGAAGGCTTCTCGACAATTGCGAAACCTCTTACGCAACTGCTGAAGAAGGAAAAGAAGTTTGCATGGACGCTAGAATGTGAGAAAGGATTTCAGGAGCTGAAGAAGCGATTGACAACAGCACCGGTGTTAGTTCTACCGGATGTTGCTCAAAGCTTCGATATTTATTGTGACGCATCGCGCCAAGGACTTGGATGTGTGCTGATGCAGGATGGAAAGGTCGTCGCTTATGCATCAAGGCAGTTGAGGCCGCATGAGGAAAATTATCCGACACATGACCTAGAGTTAGCCGTAGTGCATGCCTTGAAGATATGGCGTCACTATCTCGATCGGAAACAGATGTGAAGTGTATACGGATCATAAGAGCCTTAAGTACATATTCACCCAGTCGGATCTGAATATGAGGCAAAGGAGATGGCTAGAGTTGATCAAGGACTACAATGTTGGAATCCATTACCATCCCGGGAAGGCCAACGTAGTTGCCGATGCTCTGAGTCGGAAAAGCCATACCGTGAGTATGTTGCTAGCCACAAATCAAGATGAGTTATGTGAGGACTTTCAGAAAATGAAGATTGAGGTTGTACCTAGCGGATTCTTGGCCGCATTAGAAGTAAAACCTACCCTAGAGGATCAGATTCGAGAAGGACAAAAGGATGATGACAAGATCCGCAGGATTAAGTCCATCAAGGAAGAAGGCAAGGCAGAAGACTTCAAGTTGGATGAGCAAGGCACGTTATGGATGAAGGATCGGATTTGTGTGCCTAACAAAAAGGAGTTAAAGCAATCGATTTTGGAAGAAGCCCATGACTCCAAGTACTCAATTCACCTCGAAGCGCCAAGATGTATCAGATCTCAAGGAGAGATTACGGTGGCCGAGTATGAAACGTGAAGTTGCCGAGCATGTTGCATTGTGCGACGTATGCCGAGAGTCAAGGCAATGCATCGAGACCACAGGATTGCTACGGTAGCTGAAAATACCTCGAGTGGAAGTGGGAGGAAATCGAATGGATTTCATTACCGGTTTGTCGAAGACTCAAGGGGTTATGACTCCATATGGGTTATAGTGGATCGCTTGACTAAAGTAGCCCATTTTATCCCGTAAAGACCACTTACTCGGGAGATAAATTAGCGTAATTGTACATGATCAGATTGTCTGTTTGCACGAGTGCCAAAGAGGATTGTATCGGACAGGGTACCCAATTTACCTCAAGGTTCTGGAATAAGTTGCATGAAGCCATGGGAACCCGCTTGAACTTCAAGATGACTTATCATCCATGCACGGATGGACAGACCGAAAGAGTCAACCAGATTCGGAGGATATGTTGAGAGCTTGTGCATTAGCTTATGCTACCTCTTGGGATAAGAGTTTGCCGTATGCCGAGTTCGATTACAACAATAGTTATCAGGCTAGTTTACAGATGTCACCTTTTGAGGCATCAGTATGGTCGACCTGTCGGACGCCATTGAATTGGAATGAGACCGTGGCGAGCGCCGTGTCTTTGGGCCTGATATTCTTCAAGAGGTCAAGAGCGGTCGCCATGATTAGGGAAAGGTTGAAGATCGCCCAATCTCGATGAAGAGTTATGCCGACAATCGTCGCCGAGACTTGAATTTTGAACCGTAAGACTTTGTATACCTCGTAGTTACGCCTCTCGGGGGAGTTAAGAGGTTCCATGCCAAAGGGAAACTCGCACCCAGTTATGTTGGACCATTTAAGGTTTTGAGCCGCAGAGGCGAAGTTGCTTATCAGCTGGAGTTGCCACAGTCGTTAGCAGGAGTACATGATGTATTCCATGTGTCCCGATTAAAGAAGTGTCTCCGAGTTCCTCGAGAACAGACACCGCTAGAGTCAATTGAGTTGCAAGAGGATTTGACTTATAAGGAACATCCTGTGAGGATTCTAGACACAATGGATCGAGAAACCGTAAATAAGTCGACCTGCTTCAGAGGATTCAGGTGGAGCAACCATGCAGAGAGCGAAGCGACTTGGGAGAGCCAAGAGGATTTGAAGAAAGAGTTTCCAAACCTATTCTCAGAGTGAGCCCCGAATCTCGGGACGAGATTCTATTAAGGGGATGTTTGTAACACCCCAAAATTTTGCTTTTCTTAAATTCATGTGTGATTTGGCACTTTGGTGAATTTTTGGAATTTTCTGGAATTTATTTGGATTTATTTGGAATTTATTTGAATTTATTCCATTTTGAAATAATTAAAGAATTTAATTTTGCAAATAAAATTTTGTTGGAAATATTTTATTTGAGTCCAAAATGTTCCAAAATATTTTCCAGAATTTTTGGAATTTTTCGAGTCATTTGCTATTTTTAATGAATTAAATGAATTATCGGGAATTATTTTAAATATTAAA
This sequence comes from Rhipidocladum racemiflorum, assembly GCA_036346355.1. NCBI lineage: Eukaryota > Viridiplantae > Streptophyta > Magnoliopsida > Poales > Poaceae > Rhipidocladum > Rhipidocladum racemiflorum. Next base: position 41,670,335 of record CM070591.1, read on the forward strand.
TCGCTGGAAAATCAACTCGGGTCAAGTATCGTTTCATCCGACCGAGCCTGAGTCGGACTCGAGTTCGAATCCGACCGAGCCACGTGACTCGACCGAACCCACTCCTAAACCTAATCAATCCCAACCGTTGGATCAAGATCCAACGGCCGAGATCCGCCTGCACGGTTGAGCCGTGTCCGACCCGAACCCGCTCGCGCCCGGTCCGATCGGGGCCGCTGATCTGGACACGTGTACTGTTCTAGTGCCGTCTTCCACGCCGAGTCCGAGCCGGACTCGCCGCCGAAAGCGCGCCAGAATCCGACTAGGGCTCCGCCCGAGCACGCCTCCGGCTATTTAATGCCGGATCGCACTCGAGGACCGCCGTGACCTTGCGCTACTTTTTGCCTTAGCTTTCTAAACCCTAGCAGCCGCCGCTTGCTCTGGATTGCTCGCCGTAGTATCTGAGGGTATTGTGGTGGTTTTTCTCACCTTCCGCCGCCGTCCGCCGTCGCCCGAGGAGAAGGAGGCCAGAACCGGGATCCCCGAGCCAAGGCGACTCGAACGTGACCACGCACGTCGCCGGAGGAGCCCCGTAGCGCCGCGCTCTTGGTCATCGTCCCCGTCTCCGGTGCCCAAGCCTCGCCGTGCCATCGCCGGACTTCGCGAGCTCGGTGAACCGTCAGATCCAGATCGGACGGTTGAGGTGAGTTCACATGTTCCAAACCCGATTAGATCTGGACCGTTGGATCAAGATCCAACGGTTCACAATCGCCACGTGCCGTAGCAGTGCTATTATAGGATTAGATCTGGACCATCCAATCTAGATCGAACGGCCCACGATCATCGAGTAGTTTTAACGTGTTAACCCTGGATCTAATCCGCGCCGTTGATTTTCAAACCAACGGCCGCGATTGCGCCACGTGTCGGGGAGATGGACCGACGCGGTCAGCGCCGTACGCGTGTGAGCGCGTGTCCCTGACACGCGGGCCCCGCATGTCAGAGGGCCCACACGTCAGCCGCGTTTGCGTGAGACCCCGCACTGACAGGTGGGTCCCACCTGTCGGTCTCACGTGGAGCCGTGGACCGGGTCCACCGTGGACCGAACCGCGCCGTGAGTCGAGCCCATGAGCGGCCGACGCCACCACCAATCAGAGCCGACACGTGTCCATGCTGACGCAATAATTAATTTCCGAAAAAGAAAATGATTTATTAATTTGAAATAATGATTTCAGATTTTGTTTCAAACTTCAAACGCTTATAACTTTTGCGTTTCAACTCCGATTTGAGTGATTAAAATTTCTAAATTTGTATAAAATTGAGATCTACCTAAATATAAATTTTATTTAATTTTTGGACTAAAGTTTTTCTCTGTAAAATTATTTAATTGATTATTTAAACTTTAAATAATCATAACTTTTGCGTTTTAACTCCAAATTTGACGATTCCAGTTTCTAAAAATTCATAAAATTATGTTCTCTCTATTTATGGATTTTATTTGGATGTTTGGACACTTTTTGCCTAGTGTTTATTTGTGTATTTGCTATTTGCACGCTTTACGAGTAGACGTTGAAGTGCCGGAAGGATTCGAAGGAGAAGTATTGACTCAGGATCCAACTCAAGACCAAGAACAAGTACTTTTTGAAGGCAAGTTGTGCTTTGACCATGTTGATCCCATTTCGAAATCTATTTTGATTTAAACTATTGCATGCTAGTTCAATTAGAAAAATACCTTGTTTAAACATGGGGGTTAGATAAGTACCAATTTGCTGTATGACACCTTGATTATTTAAGTATGTGCCATGACCCTTTGTCACCCTAGTTGTGGATTACTAGTTGGACATTATTAAATTGCCAACATGGGTTTTAGACCGTTGTAGTATACTGCTTAGACACCTTTCGTGCTCATGACATGATTTTGGACAATCAAATGTTAATATTGACTTAATGATATATTGAACCTGTTTTGGAAAAGTATCATGTGATGTTGATGGCACGTGGTGCATGGTAATCAACTGGGGTTTGATAAACAATTTTCGACCGGGGCATGTGGCAAGAGTAATCAGGTGGGCCAGTTGTGGCATTGGGAGTGTTGATTTGGTTCTTCGGGTAGTCTTGCCCTGGTCACCCTAAGGACTTAACCTTGCAAGCCTTTGAACTGGGTCTAACGTGCAACCACATGTCTGTAATGGGACGGACCTAGTTGACTAAGTTACTAATAACGTACTGTGGGGACTCAGGAGGTCAACTACACATTTTGTGTAAGTTGTACGGGAGCGCGTCTGGCCGAGGCCAGGTACCCATCTAACGGTTGATTGGCCTAGACTTCGCCTTAGCGAAGGGAAGGGTTAGTGCGCAATAACCGGGGAGGACCACTTGTATTGTTTGAAGTCTCTGAAAGACTTTGTTACGGGAACTCGCCTTTGTGGTGTTTGACTGTATCTTGTGGGTAAAGTGCATAACCTCTGCAGAGTATAGAATCTATTCGAATAGCCGTGTCCGCGGTATTGGACATCGCCGAATTACAAATCAAGGGTTAGATTTTCTCAAAAATAACTTGGATTTGGAAAGTTGGGTTGGTTTAATAATGAAGATGATGGAAATGTGGTTTAGGATGGGGAAAATGTTTATTAAATTTCTTGAAAAGTTATTTATGCTTTACTTATTTCTACTGCTTTCGAATCTACTTATATTACTTGTCAAATGCTGTTTACTGCAAATATACCTTGAGCTATTCCTTTGTACCAAGCCATGCATATAGTATATTAGCTTGCATTCTGTGCATGACTTGCTGAGTACCAAGTACTCACCCTTGCCTCAATACAACACCAGTTGAAGAGGAGACTACGCCAGCTTTGGAGGAGGAACTCCAAGAAGATCCGTCTACTTAGGGAAGCGAGCCCAGTCAGTTGCCTGTGGTATACTGGATGGCGCCACGAAGTTATTTGATTTTCCGCTGCTGTTATTTCTCTCTGAATAAGTTTCGCCTTGCGAGGCATATATTTGTAACTTGACCATAAGGTCGAGTAACCAGTTTGGTTATTTAAATAAAGTACTTTTATGGTATCGATTGGTATGATTGTGATATTTACCGATGTTAAGACTGTGTGCACTAGCGCGTTCCTGGACTAGTGCTGAATACACAGAGGGTCCGGATTTGCAAATTCGGGGTCCCGACAGGGGTTGTGGTGTGAAAACACGTTTGTGCGTGGGAGATGAAGAGGGTTCTAGAGACTGGTACCGTTTTCTTCTGGAGAGTGGTTGGAATAAGGAGTGCGAGACCGTTTTCTTTCATGGTCTATTTGGGAATTGAAGTGAAGGTGGAACCGTGAGAGGTTGCACTCTGTTGAGCTAAATCAACATTTTCTCGCTAGTGTTGGTTTCGAGAACTCGCTTGTCGTTTATTCCGGTTTGAGTCTTTGTGTGAATGTTTTGTGTTGCAAAGAAGTCTTTTGTCCTTTGGGGACTTTGTTGTTGTTTTTTGGTGTGTCTTAGATTCGGGGACGAATCCTTTTAAGGTGGGGAGATTGTGATGCCCTAGAATTTGAGAGCAATCCTAGGGTTTTCTTT